>CM047937.1:34729092-36138592 GCA_026230145.1 Diorhabda elongata
ACTTTTGTTACATTTTATATATGTATATTTATATACACATCCTAATAATTATAAATAAATTCAAACAAATGGCGATTCGATAATTATGGCAGTTTTTGAAAAATAGAAAATATATTTCTGAAACAAAATATTTTTTTTTGAAATTTAAACCAATATGTAAAATTGCATCATGTGCTTATGTAGGTAAAGGTCGAAATTTAGTAGAAGATCCCAGTTATACCCTTTTCCTATACTTCTCCAATGAGCAGTTTCAGATCTTCCACAACATCATTATTTTCTATACAACTATTTTCAGGCATAGAATTCTTTATTTGTTGTAGCTCTACTATATGAATTTGAGTTTGGGGATTGCTTAGGCTCTCCTAATGCGTAAGAACCTTCATCCTTTTTACGCATCCTGTAGACGATGAACATAACCACTAATATTGCACACAACAATCCCACAACGGCGCCTCCAACAACAGCTACAAAAATAAAATAACCATGATACAATATAAATTCAACATAAATGTTAAAAATTTAACTATTAACACAATTTATTTTTAGCATCATAGTTTTATATTGTTAGTTTTTTAAATTAAGATTTTGGAACTGAATGAAGAAACTATTTAAATTTCATCGCACAAGCTTCTACGTCCTACCAGATACCAGAAAGAGCTAGAATTATTTCATATCAAAATAAAAAAATTTTTATCACCATGTTCTTGTGTATTGTGAAGTTAATTGATATACCACTGTTTGCAAGCAGAGAGATTCAATATATCTCAACATCAATAAACTCTAATCCAATGAGTAACTTGTAATACTAAAAAATAAAACTGATGATCTTTGTCTACATATTTGGCTAAATAAATAGAATGTGATCTATAAACTGAAAAAACAACAATTAACAAAATATTTAAATGGATAATAAGTAAATGAGAACTAAAACTAAAATTTTAATCATGTTTCTTGTATATTGCGCCGGTTTTTCATAATATAATTTATGTAATGTCAGCTACACCATATCTATGATAAAACTGTATCTATATTGTAGAAATTGATGTGGCTAAATAACTAAGTTAAAATTTCTGGAGCCGTTGGTGATATTCATACAGAACACACTCTGAAGACGATAACTTGGTTATCGAAACGCGGGCCAGACAGTGTAATTGTGTGTGTTGGTGTAGTGGTAGTGTTCAGTATGACTAAATAAGATAAATATCAAATGATTTACTCAGAATTAATATTTTATTATTAAAAATTATTTCATATTTATTAATCTTGGGTTTCTTATGCAATCTCTACCACTGTAACGTGTGCTTCAACAGAAAATGTCCTTTGCAGATATTCTATTGAAAATTGCACTCATTTTCTGGAATATACTAGATATTTCAGACATCTCATCCAGAAGTGTTATAGTTTTCACTATTATGGGTGTTTGAATTTAAAAGTTTCCCTAAAATACATTTGAATAGACATCTTTAAAAATATAGTCTATTAAATATTTGGATATAAAGTGATTACCATTTATGACATAGAATTTAAATATTTGTTAGCAATTCAGTTTTGTGATGCAAACCAGATTGTTACAAAAAGTAAGTTCCAATTTAGATCTACAAATTTTAAATGTTAATAAAATTAAAGCATTTATTGTCAATGGGCAGCAGTGGCCTTTTCAAAATGGTAATTTCAAACAAGGCTTATTTAAAAACCATTAACCTCTAAATTTACAGAAAAGTTCATACGTTTTTTTTAGAAGGTACATACAATCAAATAATCACTACATGAAGGATTTTTCACAAAATATATCCTAAGTAAGTTTGGTAGAAATTACAATATTTAAAATTACACTTCTTATTATCTTACTTTTGTTCATTTGATGCATCGGCTGTTCTTAAGTGGTGATGGAGAAACCACTTCAACGGCCAAGAGTCTAAATTGATTTTCACAAACTCGAGGTTCAAATATTGAATTATCCATTGATGGATATAATACAAAAAAAAAACAATAAAATACATATTTATTATGTGTTACAACGGGAATTGAAAGAAACCCAATTTACCAAATGGTTGGTAGTCACTGCTGCTGAATTACAAACTTTAATGTAAAATACATATTTCTTACCAGCTAAAATGCCTGGCTGGGCAAAGAATGACGTCGGGCGATCATCAGATTTTGGATTCATTCTGACACTTGTATCAGGAGTAGTATTGGGTACAGTCTTTGTTTCTTTACTGATATTTTTGTCAACTTCTGTTTCTTTTGGATATTTTGGAGGACTGGGTTCTTGAACTGGAATGATTTTAGTCTCTGTAAACAAATATTAATAATCAAGAATACAAATATTTGAATACTATTTTAATATCTAAAAACAGTCGTTTTATTTTTCAATTCAACTTCAAAAATAAACAATTATCAAAAAATAAAGTTTTTTGTTGGTCCGTGCTTGTAAATGACTTTTAACTGGGTCATTTAATGTCATTAAAAATTAATGTGATTATACCAGGGCCACACAAATTGATAGAAATGTGACACCCCCTATAACATTCTTCGATAAGTCCTTTGGTTTAATTTATGTGTGGTTTATTACACAAACTTCATTATAGGACTTAAATGGCGATTGAAAAATAATTTTCATATACTTTAGGAATGTACAGTAATTTTTTATTTACTTTGAGTTCTTAAATAGTTCATGTTCAGTATATATGAACTGATAAGTTGAAGCATAGTTTATATTTAAGCATGTATATGTATACACAAATTTAATCTTTTAATATTAATAAATAAATAAATGTACAGTTAACTTTTCAGATAAAACATCACTTTTTACTAGTAGAAGGAAATACTTGGATACTAAGTAATTTATTGAATACAATGCAATAGTTTGTTTCGAATTTACTTTATCTTATTATTTTTGTATTCCCAAGAACAATTATAAATATTGAATCATTACAAAGAAAAGATTTCGACGTAAAATAATACCTTCCTGATTGATATAGCGTTGAAATTCAAATATCCAATTGCTTTCAAGTAATTTAAAACAACTTCTCGTGGTTATTTCAAAGAAGTTGTTTGGATTTTAGTCACAATAAGTATATTAGAGAGAAAATACAGCCACACTACAACTTAAAATGTTTGTAGGTATAGTCTTAGTCATATTGTAAATGCATAGTTTACGTGGGTTCTTACTAACAGAAATTAGTTGGTTACATCACACTATGGATGAATGGACTTTTATCTGGTTAATTAAACACTATATAAAATAATGTTGTCCCCTCTTTTTTTTCTTATTTGTTGTAATATCAAATAAAGTACATATAGGAACTAAATTTGACCATTCAATTACTATAGTTATTCCAATATTAATTGCAAATTATAAAAATCCTTGCTGACAATTTTATTTGAATTACCATAGGCGTAGATACCTCATTTTATAAATTTATTATTTTATAAATAATTTTAAAAATATGTACATCTTACGCGAGAAAGTATTCGGATACAATCGAATCATTGTAAATTGGACGGCATTATTTAGACAGATGCACTCAATTGTAGTCCTACTTGGAACTTAAAAAAAATATATTATACCTCGTTAACTTGCTACCACTGAATATTAAATTATTACACGTAAATAGACGAGTAAAATGTACCTGCCTGTAAGAGAGTTTGGTTTAAACATGTTACCAGACGTGAACTGAGCCCTTTTTGGACCCCATTCGTCTATTAGAACTTCGGTAATCTTTTATCCGATACAAATAATCTTGTCGCCATCGAACTATCCTTGACGATTCGGTTATTGTCATCCGTTTATTCAGTTTCTAAACTGGTATAATTGTATTCTGGATAATCTGCTATCTTGTACTGTATTACTTCTAATGTTGAAAACCTGTTCTTATATAAACTATTGATTGTCCTACATATTTTGAGTAGCTTTGTTAACTGCATTCATGTTTACGATTCCATGTTTCTATTGGTAAACATTGGAGATGATGAGTCCACGTGGACTGACGGTTTGTTAGATGTTTACCGAATTTTATACGGGGAGTAAACATTATTTTCCATTTCTTAATTTGGTATGAGTGCCGCGCGTATTTATGAACTATAGATTGTTCCTCGCATAACTGTCTTCTACAATTGATATTGGAAGAACTATACTTATATATTAATTCTAAATTTGAGAATGATTGAAAAATTTAGTAGTCATTCACTACTAAATATACACGCTTGTCATTTGAACTGTTATCTCTCCGAAATATTCATCTATTTCATGGTTACATCTTCGAATTTCTAGTGATGACATCATTAACTCAAGTTTATGTACCATAAAACATTTTTGTTTAGAATACTTTTTCTATTGTTGTTACAGAACAAACAAGTGTTACATATAAATAAACTTTATTGCTGAAAATTTACTGTGACCTATTTTGTACAATCATAAATTTTTTATTCTAAAAAAAAAGTGATGCGAGTTACGTCTATGCTGTTATCAAGAGACACCTGCAATTCTGAAAGATATAATCAAAATATGTTTATTATCTTTGTACTATAAAATTGAATCTGTATTTCATTCTTTTGATTCGACTTCGAAGTTGTAGTTTTACTTAATAAATCGAAATATGTTTTTAAAAAACGTTGTTTCTAATAAGAGATATAAAAGTTGCAAATATAGTACGAATTATACATATGTTTATTTAAACAGAGACGATTCAAGGAATGCTATGTAATCAAATTTACTCCTTGCGATGTCATAGAAAGCGTTCAATACAAATAATCATAACTTGCAGCCCAGACTACTTTTTACCACTTTCGTTATAATTATTAGAAACGTTTATAAAATCATTTTCGTTGAAGGTTAACGTTAACGTTGCCGTATTGTAGAATTTACTAATTTATTTGTTAATATATATAAAAGATAAAAAAATCCATGAACTCTCTTATAACAATTCATAAAGTAACTCGAACGTATGATTTTTTAATTATTAGGCCTTTTTATTTATATTCTAACACATTATTTTCTTTGGATAATGTCAGCGCTGTAACATTATTTTGGGGTTATATATAGTGAAAGATCCAAAGGAAATTACAAATAAATACTACAAATTTTAAAATTAGATCTTTTGATCTAACGCGCTTCGATTTATTTTCTTAAGGTTACTTAAATTCCCAAGAATAAGTTGGGCAACTTATTAGTATTGAGAAACGGAATTAGGGAATTACTTGAGGGCATAGGTTAATTTCTATAAAAACACTTGAATGAGATAAGAGAATGTTGTGATGCCTAAACCATTCGATGAAATATTTTGTTGTGCTAATTGAATTTTTGTTTAATTAACAATTATTTATCAATGTTGTACTGTAGTTAAAAAATATTATTAATGACGCCACGACAATATTTTGTAATAATATCGGTAGTTATTGATTTAAAAACGTTATTCAGTTGTGTTTACATTTTTCCAAGTTATCAGATAAAAATATTTACTATTGTTACCTACTTAAGATGTAGCTTCCAACCTATTTCATCTCTCTGAAGTTAAATCAATATGTTTACAGTCTGTCTTTCATTTCCACTGTAAAATGTGCCAACAAAGACACCAGAGACCGCATCGTGAGTACCGAGTGCGAGAGCAAAAATACAATACATTTCGAGAATTCGGTCATAAAACAAATTTTCTACATGAATTGTGACCTGCGGCGTACAAACTTCATGGACAAAATAAAATTAGACAAAGCGTACGTCTATCGATTCTTCGAATTAATTAAGTACACAGTCGTCCCGTATTTTGTTCACTACTATTCAACTTAAAAAAACTACGTGGCTAGAGTCAACAAATATTTGACCACAAATATTCAGAATCAACACTGCAATAAAAACTTAGAAAATCTAGACTTTACTAAGAATTTAAATTATAATCGAATGATACCCAAAACAACCGCTAAGCTATGAAGCAAAAAAATAACCATAACATAGGCACTTCACTGGTTTTCAGACAGACAGGCTGGTAGCGGGGCGCGTTTGAACTACCGGGTACACGTTACCTCCACAACCAATAACTAAGTTTTAATCAACCAAATCGTAGTCAAAAAGCTTTGAATGATTGACCAGGAAAATAGGAATATTGAGGGACGCGGTAAATTCGAAAAAGCAAAGGAAAAAAGATACGCGAAGAAAAATTGGGCAAAAAGGAAACAAGCAAAGAATAATAATATGGGTTTAAAAATAGGAGAGCAGAAAAAGATTCGAAAGCAAAAAGGAATACGGGGGTAGAGGAAGTGAATGCTAATCAAGAGAAGGTATAGAAATGAGAGGTAACGCAAAAAAAATGATTCAATGTATTCAGAATAATCTAAATTCAATTCAAAAATTCGTATCAAATGCAAATGTTGATTAAGCAGCGGGAGCATGTGAATCGATTCGTTTCCACTCTATTATTAGTGCTTATTTGTTAAACTAACCTACTGCTAATACTGTACATAAATGTACATTATAATTTATAATATAATATAATTACTTTAAAAGAAAAGCGTGTAAATAAAATTGAAAAAAAATGTAAATGTAAACTCAATAAAATTATCCTTTCAAACCATCTAATTTCGTTCTTGTTGGTAACTCAAATTAAATTAATGTCAGAAAAACTAATATCCTGCACAATACGCTCATCATTAACTTGGTTCAGAACATCTACTCTGAGTATGCTAATAAGACAAATAGCTGCTAGGCATTTTACGCATAATATAAACATTTTCAACTGCCACAAAATCCACTTCCTTTTTCAATCAGCATTAAATTGCGGAACGCGGCGGTTCTGAATTTGACAAAGGATATCGAAGAAAGGGGTTGCTGTCCCTAATTATGAAACGTTTGTACACAAAAGTTAAATACCTCCTTCTACTAAAAAATATCGGGAAACAATTATTGCCACGAACGGAAACGAGGGTAAAGTAGAATATCAACCAACTTATTTTAGATGAGTAAGAATAGATCATGGGGAAATTCTGGCAACCAAAATAAGTAGCAACGATCAGGTGATTAGTAATAAGTAAAGCATTTTTTTTTATTTATAAAAAAAGTTCGTATCAACTGTAGAAGGTTATTAGTAGGTGACTACACTGAATTGAATACATTTTTTGAAACTATTAATTTATGACAGTTCTCTTCCTAAAATAGGGCTTCAATTGTGTTGGATAGTTCACAGTTTTGTCTTTCATTGTGGTACTTTCGACATTCTATGAGGATATGTTTTATTGTTATGATTACATTACATACATGACATAATGGGCGTTCTTCACATTATAAAGTAACCATTGCTCAGCCAAATACGTCAAATAATCACTTGGTGTTGTCGGTACCTACTGTTTATGTAGAGATTTAATTTAACGTAGTTTTGATTCACTTTCCGTCCACTGAGATTGCGACAATAGTTTTTTCATACTTTTTTAATTTAAAACTTAATTTTACAAAATCTTTATTTAGCAACAGAGCAAAGTGAATGTCTTTTTGATATTTGAAATTGGGTACTCTTAAAGAACCATTGAAAAAACATCTGTTTTTCATTCATTTATTCATGGAAATAGTTGGAGTTAGTTTTTCTTTAAAAATGGATTATAAAATTCAATACTCAACGAATTTCAATGTGGGCTACAGAAAATATAAAACAAAACTAGTAATTTATGGCAAAATATGTTACCTGTTAATATTCTATTAAGTTTTTCAGCATCATGATCATCTTCATCGTCTGGTCCGTAACCGGAGCCACTGGATTCAAGGTCATGAGTCACCTCCCCGTCATATCCGCTTCCTTCGATCGCCGAGTCTTCTTCGTCTTTAAATGTAAGATCACTACTGATTCGTTGATTATTCTGAAAAAAATATCACCTACAGTCAGTGGTGTTGTGGAGCCGGAACGCTCCGGAACGTCGTTCCGGTACTTCCTTTTTGGACAGGAACGCGTTCCGGAACGGAAGGTATTTAAATTTTTTTCAATATTTTTATTCATAAATAAATATTGACAACATCCCTCGTACATGTAATTTCATTAATAACTTGTTTTGTAATGATAAATGTTTATTGTTGAACAATCATAAGAAAATGTACAATAATAAAAAATATATATCAGAAATGTGTTTATAATCAATGTGCAAAAGTTGAAGGTTATCAGCTTGACGCCAATTGGTAACAAATAAAAATATTTCCGCTAATCTTTCTCCTAGAACGTTGTGGTCAAAGTGCAAACACGCGAAAGCAGCGTTATTAAGACAGGGTTTTAATCAAATTCAGAGACCAGTTCATTAGTCACATTGTTCGTACGTTCACTCTTCCCTTCATAGTGAATGTTATTGCGACCATCTTCAAACTTAATCCACTCACACTTGCAGATAAATTCCCATAAGTATGTTATTGGTTTTTGCCAACAAAAATCGTATCACACACCGCACCAATGATAGATTTTCAATTGCAGCACATTTTAAATTTGATTATCGAAAAAATGGTTAGTGTGGGAAAGTTTCTCATATAATGTAAGCGTGTTTAGAATTAATTTTCATTTTTTTCTATATAAGTACCCCCCTCATTCACTCAAGTATATTATATCGTGAAAAACTTGAATGAATTAATTGACATATTCACAAAGATGAAATTTTTGCTAAATTCTCTGGACATAGGCCTTTCCTGATTGAAAATTCGTTTTTAAAACAGGTAACAATTTTTTAACGTTTCGATCTATTTCGGTCTTAATAAAAATATCAAATTATGTATCATATAGTATGAAATTATAATATGAACTTTCTTCTTTATCATATTTCACGTAATCACTGTAAGAAACATCTAATATTATCAACGAGACATATTATCAGGAAAGATTTGATCATCATCTGAAATAAAACTGTTCTTACCACAAAATGCACAGTGCAGGGGTAATAATCAACCAAGATTTAACAAATAGTATAGTGTAAACTTAAAAATTCTTATTTCACGAAGTTCTGTAGAATGTGGTGTACGATTCTGTTTCCATTATCCTGTTACATACTTCAAATCTAACTTAATCAGTCCCTACAAACGAATTCGTTTGCTATATCATCACGAATTTGGTCCTTTGCTTAAAAAATTCTACCCCTTAATCAGCCAAACCATCTGTTCTGTAGGGTTGAATTGAAAGGAACAGTTCTAATATTCCACCCATCTTGCTAAACGTAGAACTTAGATAGATATTTTCAGCGTAATAAAACCACATGTCCGTATTTTATACATAAATTTAATATGTACAGCTAATAGGACGAGACGAAAGTACCACTTGCGAAATACCCACAAAAAGGGACTACTGTCCATAATCTTTTAGTTCTCTTCAACTAATAAACATACTGGTACAGTGCAGTATTAATTTAGTCATGGAGTTTAAAATTAACCAACATAAAAATATTTTAAATATTAAAACTCGTGAGGTGATCGCTAATTTATTGGGATATTTGGATGAGGTGAAAACTTCAGAGCGATTCAAAATTCCAATTCATAATTGACGTTTTTGCAAGAACTGTCAAGGAAAAACGTGAAAGAAATTACCGGTGTCACTTCATTTCATTACAATCAAATACTGGATATACTATTTAAAGTTGTTTATAAAAAATAGTTACATATCCAAATATTAAAATAAAACTGCAAATATCTCAATTAGTTTTCTCATAAATAACATCTTTTGTATCTAATGATTTTGTAACCAAAATTTGATTGCTTAATTCACCTTCAAGTCCTCATTAAGGCACTACTCGTACCCACATTCTGCTTTTTTTTTCCTGAATACTTTCTCTGACACTGACCTGGGGATAATGCAAACAGCAATTCACCTACCGGCTATGTCGGCGATTTGCACACAATTCTTATTTGCAAAAATGAATAAATATATGATGCCATTATCTACTTACTAACAATTATTACGAATATATATTTTTTTATAAGGTACAATCTACTTTGTGTTTTTATACACAAACTGTTAAAGGGAAATCATATTTTTGGAAAAAGTCCACGAGAAAATAATTCTTATTGAAAGTATTGATAACAGATGAATAAAGAAGTCTGAGATGTCTGAGTATCACAAGTTTTTATTTGGTTAAAATAAATATACGAGGGATGCTACTTACGTTTTGAGATGGACAAATAAAAACGAATATTTATAATTGAATATGGCTTTATTGTTTTTCAAAATATTGTCCATTAGGGTCAAAAAATATATGCAAATGTTTTGAACCAATTGGCGAAGCATTTGTTCCATTCTGAGGTATCTCCAAAACATGTGATTTGAACGTATCAACCGCATCTTCATAAGTAGAAAAACGTTGACCTCTCAATTTATTTTTGATCAGCGAAATTAAGAAGAAATCATTGGGTGCCAAACAAGGACGGTCTCTACACCTGTGCATGATAGCCCAGTTCGTTCTCTCCTAAAACCAGTGCTGCTGTTCGCAATAGTGTCGCGTCAACATCAGCTAGCTGTCAATACTTAACAAATGAACATCTCTCGGAGAGAAAATATCATGCTTTCCAGCTTCAATTGACTGGAATGAAGCCTTCTGTTCAATATAAGCGTCGTCAATAAGCTGAATAATTAGATGAACAGACAGGAATGAAAAATAATTTCGCATAGAAAATCATCTTGCGATGAGGCACACTTTCAACTCAATGGATTCGTTAACAAGCAGGTCTGACACAAGTGGTAATTGGAAATAAACGAATTGCTGAAAAGTCAATCCACAAAGAGTGATAGTTTAAGGGTTGGCGGTAGTATCATCAACTTTGACAATTAGATGAGCCAAGCTGTTGCCATGAATGGTGTTTGCTATCACGGGATGATAATCGACTTTATGTAGCCAGATATAGAGGATATGGAGGTGGATGATATGTGGTTCCAACAATTCATGGAACCTCAATTATGGCTGTTCTTAAAAATATGGTATTGATATCGAAACCGTATCCAGCGTTTGGACGAATATTTTGTTTCAGATAAAAAAGTCGAATATCCTTTTGGTTGTATTACTATTTATATAAACAATAGTCACCTTCTGAATAATCATTTTAAAATTCGCCAATCAATTTAATGATGTCACGTCATGCATAAAAAGTACCTTCAATTCCTAAAGTACTATTCAAATGTACATGTGTCAGTGACCTTCGAATTTAAGAGAAACAAAAGTTTTGGAATTATTATAAAGATAATACGTAGAAGCAATATGTATGATGAAAAAAACAAGTAAAAAAATATGTAATATATAAGAACCAAAGAGAAAAAGTTATACAAGCAATATTAACTAGACTGATAGTTTTTGGGAACAAAAATTATTTTTCAAAACCACTGAGAACAGTGAGAAACATCATTTCAATCAAACCCAAGCGAGTAAAGATATCAAATAACCAGGAATGGAAATATAAAAGATGTAGACCATAAAAAATGATGAATAATGAAGAGCCGAAAAACATTGTCGAAACACTGACAAACATGGCAAAAATTACAACAGAAATTATCAGGAATCTAAGAAATACCTTAGTATTTACTAGTGGAAATTATAGATATAGTTATGCAAAAGGGGACATTTCTAGAAGGAAAAGAGCACTCATATTCCATACACAAGAAAGGAGATAAAAAAGCGCAAAACTTACAGGAGAATAACCTTCTAAATGCACTTGTGAAGATGAATGAGCAAATTATGATTAACTAAATAAATAAAAGTATTTACAAAACCAATTACACAGCCACAAAGTGGATTTAGATCACGTAGACGCCCCCAAGATCACATCTTCAAAATAAATCAATTAGAAGCAAAAGAGACGTTCTGAAAATAAAACATATCTATCATTCATAGATCGAGAAAGCGTTTGATGCAGTCCCTGCTAAGGGTTGATGGAGAAAGAAATAGATACTGAAACGATTAAAATGACTAATGGAAAAAACTTAAATTTTGATAACAAATATATTAGATCAGCCGGTCATTGTGTAACGTACATCATTATAAAGAAAAGTGAATAGAAAATAAAGATGTTTAATGAATATCAAAAGAGTCGAAATAGCTGGAGGAATTTTTGAAAAAGATGTAGTATTGATAGCAGGGAGCGAAAAGCTCTAATGAAAAACATGACTATTAAAACAAATAAAAACAATATTCTAGCAACAAAAAAATATGAGATATTGAAGAACACAACATGGAAAAAGTAAAATATTACAAATACTTGTGAGTAATATTGGAATAGCAAGAAAACTGGATACAGACATAATTGACAGGATTTCGACCAACTAAGATGTATTGTCATTATCAAAAAATTTATAGCCAAAAACTCAAAATAAAGATAAAAATATATGAGTATAACAACATTTATCTATCAGTTATGGAGGCTCACAGAAAAGCAAAATACAAGTAGAAGAAATGAATAAAACGGTGGGTGAATAGAAAGAAAATAAATAATGCTCAAAATACAAATAAAAACCAGAAATAACAGTTATAAAATCAAAAATGAGATAAAAATAGAATGATACACAAAACCAATTTGTTCATCAAGGTATTAAAACTCACAAAAAATATCAGCTATTATTATATAGATTAGAATTCAGATGCACCACAACTGCGAATTCAAAATATTTGAATCATTCAAATAAAAAAGTGTTTCTAGAAATGGTTCATACAAAAATTTTAATTTATCTATTGAATAAGAAAGAAAAATTTTGCACGGTTAAAATTCTATTTCGATGTGATAGATGATCTTCATATCAATCAATATATCAAGTTTCATTTATAATAAAATCATTATAGTAATATTAATTTCTCGTGAATTTTTATTCCACTTATAATAGCCGAATATTTATCATTCGTGATAACTTCAAACTTATAAGAACATTGATATTTCCTAACATATTTTTAATGGATTGGAAAGGAGAACGACGACACACCTAATGTGAGTTTGAAGACGCAGTTGCTGGTAACGGAATACGACAGATGGCGTGTAAGAAAACAGTTGGCTAGAATACCATTACGAATATTGAAAAAACAATAGATTTCAAAATCATTAGATACAGACAAAGAAATGTGAATATTGTTGATTATTCTTATATGTGTATGTGTATGAAAACTGATTTTCTATCCAACAAAAATTCTATATTAGCTAGTTTAAGATTCAATAACCTAAAATGAATGTGTTTACCACTTCATACATTGTTTATCAATAAAAAAAGACCAAGTAGGTTGTTGACGATAACGGTAGAATCTCAAGTGTGATAATAACCAATTAGAAATTATTAATAATTTAAGAAATATCAGCATAGGTTGGTTATAGATTACACAATTAATTGTTCGTCCTTAAATTCCTATTATAGATTTGCTATTAATAAAATAAGGTAGTTGTTCGATTTATTTAAACATATGCATAACATAATGAAATTAAGCAATACTGATATTTATTCACACAAGCAACAATTTTATTTTTTGTATTCACTTAAAGAATAATGCTTATATCAACAATTATTAGAAATGTAGTGAATAGAGAGGCTACGAAATACTAAGAATCAAGCAAAATCAAGTGGTTAAAAACAAATATCAACTTACTCATAGGTTGTTTAATGAAAATAGAATTGAATCATAGAAAATCTAATGATAGTAGTTGAAATTTTTGATACAACCTCCACATTAACCGAATACAGCTTATAAATAGCGGTTAGGAGAGCAATGTGGGAGCTAAACTAATCAATAGTTGTTTTCTGCGCGTAGTCAACAGCATCTCGGTTACTCCCGCCAATTATCAGGTGTGTTGAAAAATAAAAGTCGCAAGTTTATTTAAATAATCACCTTTGTTTTAAATTTAAATATTTGAAAAATCATTTACTCGATTCTGTAATATTATCTTATATTGTAGAAACAATGACACTAACTGTAGACAGTCATCGGGAGAAACCGGAAGTAAATAACCAATGTATAGGGCGTAATAATAATTTTAGTGAAAACACAATAAAAATTAGAAGGATAAACAAAAACTATAATCAATTAAAAAACAAAACAGATCCTAAACATTCAACTGTATGTATAATACCGTTCCTCACCATATATGTACAGTGATTATATCAAGAACCATCAGATTATTTTATTAAATAAAATATTAGAATAAGTCATAGAGGACATATGAAGTTGCTTGTACCAATTATTTATTATATCGAGAGAATGGATTGTAAGATCATCATTGCGATAAAAAAACATACTTTCAATTATAAAAATTCGAAAGAACTTAAAATAGAGTCAAATATATGAAAAAAAAAGCTATCAATGGTAGTGGGTAGAATAAGAGAAAAAAAAATTGTTTCAGATCTGGAGTCTTACTCCATGTTTCTTATTTTTTTGTTTTCGCACTTTTTTTGTGACCATGACTTGATGGCTTTTTGGGAAATCTGCTTGAAAAGGTTATGGTCCTTTGGAAGTTGCCCATTTCTTCTCCAGGTGATCAGCTTGTTCATGCCATGTACTCCGATGTGGCCAATTAGAATAACTTTGTTGTTTGCTCCAAAAATAGTCCCATACTAGCTGCGACTCAATTTTATAAGAGTCGTGTGCTTGAAAGGTTTTACTATCTGTTAGGATAAATGTCTTGGCATTGTGCTAAATGGGCTGCGCGTTTAAGAATACCGTATGGATAATAGAAGGTTCTGAGCTTGGTTCCTGGGCCATATGTTTCTGCCCCTACTTGTCCATTTTCCATTTTCGAACCATCAGTGCAGAATACAATACCAATAAGCATTGTGGAAACGCAATACCTGCATTTGTTCATTGTTATCGATTTGTTATTATGATTTCATAGTTTTAGATAAACCATAGTTTGGAAGACTGGCATCCGTAATCATATCTATGGGCACCTTACATTCCTTTAGAATGTTTAGATACCCAGTCAGGTCACCGGGCTTCATGTTATGTTTCTTGTATGCCTTTATTGCCCACGCCTGTTATTGCAAGACAAGCCGCCCTTTGTAGCTGATCTAGAGGAGTTGGTTTTTGTTATACATGGTTGCTCATAAGTATGTTCAAATATGAGCATATCTCTATTTTCTTGTTCACCCAAAAATCTGAGTTGTATTTTATATTCTGTCACATTTTTCAAAAAATATTTCCCTTTAATTTCATGAGATCGTAAGTTTAAAAAAACATATATCGAAGATTTTATGCCCTAAAAAAGTATTCTTATCCAAACCAAAATTATTACTTTTTAAATAAGCAAAAATAATGTGAAGGATAGCTTTATAGTAATGGATTGGTAAAACACTTATTTTTATAGACTTTCTTGATAAACATTGGAAATTCAGATACTTATTTTATTGTTTGTGATTTTTTTTATTTTTTAAAGTTATAGGATAGGGTAGAACGAACTCAATTGTAATAATGGAACTTGTGACTACATTAACAACTAAATACTATATTTTAATAACCTTCAGAAAAACTTTGATAGAAAAACGTGTACAATAAAAAAAACAGTGAATAATGCAATATCTGTGTTTCGTTTTGCACGAGTCTGGCGAAGCTGGTCTTGGTTTTGCTTTTTCTGTAAGACTAAGACCATTCTCTCTCATTTCTAGTAATTAGTCAACACATTAACAGTTTTGAAAAATATCTTATATCTTTTCAATTATTCAACATTATCGATATTTTGACCTACAAGCTTTTTAAGTGAGATACGAAAAAAATTGAACAATAATTAAAAAATGCTGCATTGTACAGTTTTCACATTGTATGTGTAAACTTACCGGCAATGTTTATTTTGAATTTTTTTTGGTATAGTGTAAAGCAGGCAAATATGTTTCAAAGTAAATATACTCAATTTTCCGTAATTTACACACGTTTCTCACACATATGCGGCAATATTTCTGCACAAGTGAGAAATTTATTATTTTCTTAGGATGTAAACCATGTGTAATCTATATGAAAATATAAAAAGAAGAAGCAACAATTAAACCATATAGAGAAGCATAAAGTATGGTAAACTTATTGTAAGATATGACAGAGCGTATTACTCTTGATCAAGTGCCTGTACAGAATAAAAAATAAACATTCTTTTCATGTTATATTTCATGGGTAAAAAAATCAGTATGGGCTGCTGCACTCGTTCAAAGTTACGAAATTTACTTCAAATTTATGCTTGATAACTTGTGTTATACTTATATATCATAATGATTATTTATACCTTAATTTCAACTATTTTTCAGGGCAGATTGGGCTGCTCCATCTAAAGTAGATGTTATCTGCTCTGTCCACTTTGAAGAGTCTTGGTTTTTTTAATATTTTAAATAAAATACAAATAATATATAATAATTCAGATGATTGTTGTGAGTTTGAGTCGCCCCATTTTGCCAATATGTTACCAAGAATATATATTATTGATATAGCAGGATTTGTAGTAAAATACCTTTCAAAAGTGCACTGATAGCTTGTTTTTGAATAAAATCAACTCAACCTATTTTATATTATGTATTAAGGATAATGGTAATTTGATTGATCGCTCTGAAAGTGTTATTAAAATATCGCTTAAATTCATGTGGAGGAAAAATATCAAGACATTAATAAACAAAAAATTCTGTATCAGAATCAGAATTTATAAATGCTCAGTGTTTTTTCTAGTTCACGAATTCATCAATTAGATAACTTACCTGATACAATTCACATATCGGATAAAGAGCTATTTATGAAAAATATTTAGATAATAGATTCTATTTTATTGCAAAACAAAGCAATTTTAAGGAGACAAAAATACAGTTATATAATAAAATAGTTCTTTTCAAGGAATAATGAAATTTGACAAGTTTATTTATTCAATATATCAATCAAATAAATGTATTATATGACAAATATTATTTTTCTTTGCAATAAATCTATTACTATTATTAATTTTATATGTTTAAGAGTACGAATTTGTATTCTCTATTAGGAAGGCACTGATAACCATTACCGCACAGGCTTCACATATTTGCGCCTTTAAGCTCACTTATGCGCGTTCCCTACCTTTCTTATTTCCTATCATTTTCGTATGTGTAGAAAAAATCTTGGCAAAACTTTGAATACCTTTGAATATTAAATCCTTATTTAATAAAATACCAACATGAAAAGATTGTTCGTTAGGTTTAATATATCAAATGTTGTGTCTGATCGAATATAAGAGATGTGGATATCTCTTACCGATAAGCTCGAACCTTTAGTTGTATTATGAGCAATTTCTTAAATAGCTCTTGAAAGCTGATCGGAATGGATAACAGGAGAGCCATTTTATCAATATATAAATACGATACCATTGACGGTAAAATACAAATATGATGAGTGGCTATTTTACGTCACTTCATAGAAACCAATCAATATATTGGAGAAAAATCTATATAAGAAAATGGAAGAAGATACAGCAGAATAAGCACCTGTCAGAATGGCTTTATCATGAACATCAATTCGGCCATCGCTGAATTTTCGACACCATTTACGAACAACGCTATCACTCATAAAGGTTGTTGGAATAGCCACTGACAGAGTGCAGTGGCCTTCTACGCACACCAATTACCTGCTGGATTCTTGGCCATCATGCTGTGCCATCGAAGTTTGAAAAAAAAAAGCACGCAAAATTTATATATTTTCATTATCCATAATCTACTATATTATGAATATGTACTACTATCAAAAATGAAAAGATTATTACTTTTATTTAATTAAATATTCAAATCGGTCTCTTTTTCTTACTTGACCGTATTCAAAAAAAATTACAGTTTTAATGATTGCGATTCAAATGAATATGCAAGTTCTTATTGTTACGAACTTATTCATTGATAAACAGTGAAGCAGGTCCTGTTCTAACATATTAATCGAAGCTAAACTTTGTATTTGCATCAAGATTCGCTCATTAGCTTGGCACACAAGAATCAATTGAAACAAATTTCGGTAAGTTTTGTGTCGAGTGTCAAATGAAAACATGTCCAAATGAATTGTTTATTTCTTGTGTCCGAAAATCAAAATACTTAGTTAAGTCAGTATAAAATACGAATACTATAGAAGATTTCTTTGAAACTATATTTTTTACTACATATACCTTCTTAAGCCCTTTTAAAGTATTCATCATCATAAGTCATATTGCATTTTCCCAAACACCAATGTGAATCTAAATAAATCGAAATGAATGGCCACAGGACTTCAATTCTACAGTTTGTGTTTAAAACGCAATTTTAAAGCTCATGGAGCCCAAATATTTATCTGGTGTTTGAAGGGCACACGGAAAACGTAACGACAATTTGGAACGCGGGTTTGAAGAATTATGCATTCATGTGTTCTATCGGGTGCTCAAATTGTGTAATTGGAGAGCAACTAAAGTAAAGAACGATAATCTCATTGAATTTTTAGTTTTAAGACGTATTCCATCATATTAACATTAGGGTTCGTGTTCTTCTAACATAAAAGGCAGAGTATATATCCACTTCCCTTCTAGAGACTTATTTACATATTCTACTACTATATAATAACTATTCACGTGAATTGGTTTCCATTTTTTTTTTGTTTGGGCTGTATTATTACATTTCACGTCGCAAATATGCAAAAGGAGTCCACTCCAATTCCATTTTATCTCCCCTTACATGAAATCACGCGTAATTATTTTTTCTAGAATGACTTCAGTCTTTCTCAAGGCTATAATAATACACAAAAACATATTATGTCGTTATACAATTGAACATAGACTTCAAACAAGATACTATCAGTGTCTCGCATATCTTGAAAAAAAATACTATTTGAAAATGCATATATAGGCGTTTATAGAAAGTCACACTTATTGCTGAGGATTGTTGAATTGAATGAATAAAAGCCCTGGAGGCAGACGCAACTTCTAAAATCTCAAATCCAAATAGAGATATTTTAAAGGCCGTTTAATTATATTTTTAAATATAATGAATAGTTGATATTTTTTTCAGTACTTTCGAAGAAAAAAGTAAAAAGTGGAGATATATTGTGTTGTGCAATAGAAAGCGAATTTTTACATTAAATTTTCGAAATGCTAGAAGAATATAATGTAGTGGAGCTACATCTTAAAAAAACTCTTTTTAATGCCTTACCTGGGCGCTCTTTACAACCTATAGAACTAGAAAAACTCTAGTACCTCAAAAATTGACCGTTGATTGAATGTAATACTACTAGTTTCGTTCGTTTCAATTCGATAAAATTATATCACAGTGTTTTTTACAAGAGTTTAGCATTTTCACCAGATTTTTAGCAAGCTGTTGATTTATCAAATAATAACAAAGAAGAAATACCTAAAATTATTAAATTAAGATCCAATTTATCTTCTTGGTAAAAATTCCAAGTTCTCTTTCTGCAAATTTCCTGTTTGTTGAACACCTGACTGAGAAATGTATGAAATGTTTTTGTTTGCTTAAAAACACTGAATGTAACAATTCTATTTTCTCAAAATTTATTTTTAGAAATCGACAGCTGTGTTTATATTTTAAAAATATAATTCTCGCAAAATACTTCCATAACAAATGTTTATGATTAAAATAAAATTTAACCCTCGCAAAAATACGAAACTTTTAAATTAAATATTGTAATAATAAAAATAGCGAAATCTTAATGAAAATATAGTTATACTTTAATAAGCTGTGTTGACAACCAAAAATAAAAAATCGCAATCAAATAACAGATTCTATATCTTAAAATGATATATGAAGGTTTGAAAAAATAAGTACTACTTGAGGTGTGTGCCACTTTAGGCGTTGTATTATACTTCTTTAAAAAAGTGAGAGAAAGTTGAGTACATATTTTTGTTTGTTTGAAATTAAGGGGGAATTTATTAACAGAAATGTAAGAAGTCGTGTAATATACATAGCGTTTCAAAAATAATCATCCGATCTTACAGGTTTATGTTTTATAAACTAATGATCACATGAACATGAGGTTATTTTATACTAAAAGGTAACTGATAAAGTTTTTATATATGCCATTCACAGGTGCTCAATATGGCCCCCTTCAAATGTACTGCATATGTCTATCTGATAATCAAATTAGTACCGTACCTTAGCCACAGTCTATTGTGAATTAGAGAGTAATAAAGTAATAAAATTTCTAATCCAAAACTTAAATATTATTACAGAATAATCTGCATATTTTCTAGAATTTTTATGAATTTACCTGAGATAATACAACTTTTCTGTCTTTTACAATCATAAGCTACACAGAACAATAGAGAATGGTTTTTACATGCCAAAAATTCTGTGAAGATTTTTTTTTCAATAAGTAGGTACCTATTTGCCAATAAGGGTTTGAACTTTTGTTTTATTTCAATTATAAACAAATTTCACCTAAAATACGATTACGAAATACTTTAATTGGTGGGTTTTTACATTAAATTATTATTTATAAACGTAACGTTGTTCAAATATAGTTTAAACCCCTATACCTAATATAACCAGTATGACACAATGTTCTTAACATACCTTTTGGAAAAATAAACTATTTTAGAAAAATTTGTACTTTCTTACCTTAAGCTGTTAGAAGTTATAAGCAGGTTAATTAGGTGAAAATATAAGTGTACATTCGACATATTCAATATATATATACAAATGTTATTACAAACGAAAATGCTCGAGGTATAACTTAAAAAAATACTTTAACTATTTACTAAAAAAAGTGATACGCCTATGGATTACGAATGCTTCATCATTTTATTACTCTCTCATTCATAAAAATAGACTATAACATATATTGAGTGATGAATTTCAAGGTTGATCTAATACGGTTGGTCAGTTCAACTAATGTTACTGGAAGGGGAGGAATATAAACAGTTCTCTACGTCTTTATTGGAAACATGAGAACGACCTGATTAATTGCCTTTACAGATATTGCTTGTATCATTGGATTGTTCCCGCTCCAGGCTGTAGGGTGATTAACATCATATGTAGTACGAAATTCACGTTGGACAGACTGGCATATAACACGAAACGCTTTCTGTGCAGAAAACTACTTAGCTGGACATTCGATTCATAGATGAATAGATACGATTTTTCTAAATTGGATGATTATTTTTGGAATACCCTGTATATTCCAGGGTTTTCTCTCTACCAAGTAATTGCTAGTGATAATTGCTAATTTTAATTACAAATCAAAGGCATACATTGTGTTGACGTACTTAATTTTCTGTCACGTCTCCCAAGAAAATATAATTCAATGTTAGTCGTGCACATAGTTGAATGAGTTATTGTATGTTATTCCTGAATTCGTATACAACGTTTAAACGTATAAATGCGAATATTCACAATAAATCCTAAAATTACTAAAAATAGAGAGAAATAGAAATCTAGACATTCCGGACATGTTATAACCGAATGTTGCGATTTTAAGAACAGAAACAGAATGCTGAAGTAAGGTCATTGAGGAACAGTGAACATAAAATTAATTTAGAGATGATTTAAAATAGCAGAGCTATATATTTATCATCGTGGAATAATGAGAAGACAAAAGAGTGTAAAAATTAAGAGAGTGATGGAGAGAAACTGAAAACAGGAAGTTCAAGAAAATGGCAAAGCACCAAACTAGATTTATATAAATAACATTGCAGAAACAAGACTTCAGCAAGAAGTACAATTAATATCACTAATAAACTAAAATGAGATATATAATAATAATAAAAGACGCTGATATAAACTTTATAGAATTGTTAATGTTTCAGAGCTTTAAAACCAAGAAATTTTGGGAATAACATAAATATTGGGCAATAAATAGTTGGGTAACTCGTTGTAATTTAATATTTATATTAGGTTGAATTATGACGTTGATTTTTAAAAGCTTATGATCAAAAAAATAATATATTAATACTATGTACAAAAGCCCAAGGAAACCTACCTTAGGCATAGAAGAGAAGGTGAGGTATGGCCTAGTACGGATAGAAATATTTTTAGTATCGAAGTATATTAAAATTTCCTATATGACATGTTGTATGTTATTGATTATCAACAAACAGTGTATTTTCCAAATCCATAATGGTTTTTATCATTATCTGTTAACGAGGGAGATAATTGATAACACACTTTGTTCAAGTTGCATACATTGATTTAAAATAAAGTAAAGTTTATCAAAAATGCAAATATCGTTAACAAACGCATATAATAGTTGGAGATTTTGTTGGAATATTTACTTAAGACGCAGAGATGCGCGTTATGAATATGAGAAGGAAAAAAGATACGAGTGTTAAGTTTCATAACTGATTGCAGAAATATTATAACATAACATATTATAACATATAACTAATAAAATCTACGTAATAATATAGTCCATGATTGCTAGTATTATTACTAGAACTAAAATTATTCTTTTGATTGTTTCAAGTCGAAGATTCTTCACAAAACAGAGAAATTTAATACAATTATATGAGCATAGAGCAGGAAAGGATAAATGTCGCTTACTATTTAATTAAAATTGGTTTTAATGGCGCAATAACATAAATAACTAAACATAATAGTCGCTTGTGATGGATTAAGAAAACGTGCAATGCAAGACGCTGTATATCTGAATCAATTTGGTACTATTTCCATTGCAATTCTAGGGAGAACTTAGTTACTTTCGATTTAACAACCAATCAAATGTAATTTATATCATTTAATACATTGAAGTACTTATGTGAAATTAACTTTTTCGTCTTCTGTGGCAAATGTAACATTAGTGATTTTTGTTGCTGATGTTTATTTACTTCATTTTTGCAAAATATCACATATATCTCGCTTGTCACAAAATCGACTCAAAATGATTCTAAAAACATTCGAAAATTGACATCAAACTTCAATTATCATAAATTACTTTAAAATGGCGTGAAACTGCATATAAAAAGAAAAAATTTTTGAAGGTTGATAAAATATGATAAAAAGGAATTGAATTATGTGGAAAATTAATCAAATAATTGGAATAACAATTGAATAATGTAACGTCTCATTCCTGATGTAAAACATTAAGAAATTCATATATTTCTTCAATTGTCATAAAATTCAGTCAAAATAATGTGAAAATGTGTATAAATAAGCTCAAAAATTGTATAAGTTGAGTAGTGTGATGAAACGGTTGAATAATGTAGTAAAATTTTCTAAAATTGCTAAACGCCCCCCATATCTGACTCCAAAAGTCACAAAATCGAAAAAAAAAAGAAATCAAAATACTACTAAAAAAATAAAAACTGCGTATAAATAGACTGAAAACAGTATCAAAATTGTGGAAATTGGAATAATGTAATCTTGGATAATACAGGGAAAAATTTAAATAATGTAATTAGCCTGCCAAAAATTGTTAAAACGTCCTATATCTGACTTCAAACGCCACAAAGACGACTCCAAATCCTTAAAATGGTTATAAAACATTTAAAAATTGATATTTTACTTCAATTGTTATGAAATTAATTCAAAATAATGTGAAAATCTCTATAGACTCTATAAATATAGATATAAGTTGAAAAGTGTGATAAAACAGTTGAATAATGTAGTAAAATATTCGAAAATTGCTGAAACTCCACATATCTGCCTTCAAAGGTCACCAAATCGAAAAAAAGAAACCAAAATACTGCTAAAAAAATATAAGTTGCTTCTAAGCACAATCAAAAATTGGTATCTAACTTGAATTATCATAAAATCAATATGAAATAAGATTTTCTAAAGAGTCTGATTCCGTATCACACGGTTTGATAACAATGTGAAATATAATAATGCGTAGTAGAGATTGAATGATACTATTGTGTTATTAGCAAGTCAATATAAAGTAGAAAAGTAGAAGTGATATTCTGCAATTCTTGTCAATAATGTTATCCATTATTGTGTAACCGAAAATAGTTCATTATATTTTTATTACACAATTTCCTCAATAAAAAAATAAGATATAAATGATTTTAAATCAGTAAAAAATGTTATACTCTTTTCTGTAGTTATGGAACGAATCAAACAATGCATTGAAAGCATTTCTATACAACAAAAAATATAGAAAAAAGCTAAGCATTGAAAATTTTTTAATTATTTAGAAGGGCTTCAGTTATTTTATCAGCCAAGTCTAATTTTTTGCGGGATTAATGAGATTCAAATAATACTGAAATATACAGAGCAACGAAAATTTATTTTACAAACCCTATGATACTAAATATTGCAATAATTATCTTATATAAAAATCTGAAGAAACAGTCAACATCGAGGGTCAGACACTGGCGTGTATTTGCATTACGGGGCATAAATACCTGTCAAACAGCAGCGATGGAAGTTATCCTAGATTCAATTCCACTGCACAGTCCAAAGAGTCTATGATCAGATCGGATTTACTTAAAACATAAAATGGAAGGCTCTTGCAGCAAAAATACCCCCTTATAACTTCCAGTACATGATGATAACTTTGCTGAGTGACGAAAAGAATTTTTCTAATAGGAACTAGGCAAAAAAATGCTAGATGCAGGGGAACGGAGAAAGCCAATGATTTCGCTAAGAACCAAGAACAGAATCGTCGTGCTAAGATATCATCACTTAAAAGCAAAGACATTACAGACTATTCCTCGGAAACTATGACCGCAATAAATGCGTAGGTAGAAATGACCCACATGATCTCGCAGGGTTCCTGAAAGGACGCTATCACTTTAGTAACATCCCGTGAGAATACAAATGGAGAACATTGGTAATTGCGTTTATTGTGGAAAAGAGGGTGAAGCATTATACGTCGAGACACTAAGTACCCTTGCTCAAGTATTCGGTATATGTCCAGATCTAGTAAGGGACACAATGGATCTTTCTAATTAAAATGAGTACATTTCCTATTAGCGATAAAATTGTTTGTTATGAATGTTGTTCACAGACTCCAAAATAATAAATGATAGAATAAATAAGTTCAAGTTTCGTTGATAAGTTCGCACTTATGTCATAGACGTTCAAGGCTAAGCCGCCACATATTTTGGCATACTTTATATAAAACTTGTTTAAAATCCTCTACACAGATTATTATTTTTTGGGTTATGTTTATTCCCAGTGACTTTAAAACCCCTATTGTAGTATTGCAATGTTTTCTATACTTTCAGATTTTTTCAATAATTAAAATAGGGTATGTTGTGCCACCTAGTGCGGCTCATTTACCAATGGGATTATATTGGTGTTTCATTATACTATAAGAACAATTGTGTTGAGAACAAATATGAGGATCAATTTGAGAAATTAATACAAATGAAAATAGAGAAATTATAAAATGCAAATACATATTATATTTATACTTGTTCTATTCTCACATGAAGGAGTAAAAAATAGGGTCAAAGTAATAAAGAATTGTAGCGTATTCGGCGGTCCCATTGTTCAAATAATTCAAGATAATTTGGAATTGAAATATTTTTTTTCTTTTGTTTTATTTGCAAAGAATTTATGCTTTGAAATTTCATCTTCCAGGAAAAAAAACGAGTAGGGTACAAAAAGGGTTAGTTCGCGTCTGGTACCCTGTTTGAACCAAACGCCCTTACAGACACGTACATTTTACTCGTCTATTTACATTTTATAATATTCAGTTGTAGCAAGTTAACGAGGTATAATACTTTCTCGCATAAGATATACATATTTTTAGAAGTATATATAAAAATAATAAATTTATAAAATGGGGTATCTACGCCTATGGTAGATCAAACAAAATTGTCGGCAAAGGTTTCGAACTGGTTTTTATAATCTGCAATTGACATTGGAAGAACTATAGGAATTGATCGATGAAAGATTTTTTAAATAATTTCGCGATTATGTCTTCTTGGTAATCAACATAGGATTGGGAAACGTTTTACCGGTAAAGAGCAATTTGGTACAAAACCATTCTTACTGCCAGCATGAAGAATATTTCTCGTTTCCTCCTTTAGAAATGAAAACTTAAGATACAATTTTTAAAATTTTCATTCGACATATTTAACTATGACGTGTGTATATATTAAAGTTTAGTTTAATTTCACTATTTCTGTGTGTGATCTATAACATCCTCCCTCTATTAATTGCGATTGCTAAAATATCGAACTATATTATATATATACTACTTAGAACAGATATGGAAGCATTCTTTCTCGACACAAAATTGGCTTTATAAAAGTCAGACACTATCCGTTGGTTGAATCTTCACCTTTCATAAACTTTCCATTTTAGTTTGTGATCTATAACATGCTGCCTTTGTAGAATGCGAGAAACGGTACAATATAGAAATAAAGTTAATTGTTTAATCTGTTTAATAATAGCATTTTCTGATTAGTGTCCATGTACATCCAAATATATGTATACTGTTCAGATATAGATCTTCAGATATAGAAGTATTTTTTCTTATTTGCCAGAAGGGAAACTGGTACTACACAATTAGTCGGAATCAATTTTCGAATTTATCAAATGCGGGTTTATATACAAAACATTATTTTAGTGGCCCCAATCCTTAAAGAAATTAGAAGATAATGTCATCAATAAACAGTACGTTTGTTACAAAAAATTATAAAAAATACAAAATTTAAGAAGAAAAGTTTTTTTTTTAAATACATTTAAATATATCCTCAAGAGTATTAATAATTATAGTTATATTATAGTTCAGTGTATTGTATATGTTCTAGTTTTTTCCTTAAGCAGGTCTGAAACGTGTGGATGGACTATATCCACACTATTTGAACAAACCACTATTCTAACACCTGTGCATTGTCCATATGAAGACAAGTTGAGCAAACTTCTATTCTACTGTCAATAGCGTGTACATGCTAACACGTATGGATGGACTATCCTACACTATTTGAACAAACTACTTTTCTAATAAATGTGTATTGTCCATATCCACAATAGTTGGACAAACTACTATTTTAATATTGACAAAAGAATTGTGTTTTGAGAAATTATATGTTATGAATCACTGGGCTCTAATCGGTCAATTCCACAATTTGAAATCAAAATAGTATTATTAACGGTGCCATAAGATTAATTTTAGCAACAAAAGAACGGTAAATTTCCACCGACTTCTTCACCTAAAATTCTTCTATACTCTCCGGTTCATTCATTATGATGTGTAAGTATTTTAAATTGCGTCTTTTTATTTGTTGCAGTGAATAAAAATTTTTAAATTAGATATCCAGCAACTATTGAATATATGAATTTTAATTACTCAATCTATCCAATTTATCAACACAATAAAAGTGAATTATTGATATTTTTGTAAATTTTCAAATATTTTTTAGATATTAACTATGAATAGGACTAAGTGTCGATATACATGTTCATCATCAAGGAATGTTGTTGGTATTCAACTAACGATTTATTTTTAATCAAAAAGCCGTTGCTGTGATATATTTCGAATGAATATACATTAGGTTCCTTATTAGGAAGTGTTAGACATTGTTTGATAGAATGTAAATAAAAAATCGAAGGATGCCAAGCATAGACTATACAGTAAAGTAATCCACCGACTGTACTTTATAGATTCGATATTGGATATTCAATACAAAAAAAGAAGACATAATCAACAGATGAGAGAAAGAATAGGAAAATTTATGAAAGGGCGAAGGCAGGAAGAAGACAGAAACTGGGAAGAAGAGCGAATACGATGACAATTATATGGGAAACAAAAATCAGTTTGACGGTTAAGGTCGGAATGTCGCAAATAGTGAAAAGATAGCAGCAGTAGTACCTGGATAGGAGCTTGAAAGGAGAATCTATTCATTCGTTTGAAGAATTTTGCAATTATCAATATTTACAATATTTCAATCGTACGCCACTGCCTCTCGTGGTAGCCGGAAACTTTTATTTACCATAGTTTACAGAACACTTATCGATGAAATAATCATCGTTTAAGTTTAGTAAAGCGGCCTTTAGATTTATTAAATATTCATTACATTCGTTAAGTTTTATTCCGCAATTATACAAAAGTAACCTATACAGAGAGGGAATAGAACTTAATGCATGCTATAAATTTGCCAACGGATATTTTAGATGAACACAAATTTTTAATTATATAATACTTTGCTCATTAAATAAACAAGCAACGCGTTTTTTCTGAAAGTGTTTATATCTAATGTCTTCTTGTCTTCATTTAAATCATTATAATCAAATCGAAAAGAGACCTCAAACATAACCATTTCGAGCTTAGGCATAGTAATATTTCCAGCCTACACTGACGTGAACATCGCATCTGTATCCAATATTCTTCGAAAGGTAGAGGTACGCCTGTATATATCACTTTATGTAAGAGGCAAACTGTATGCGTTTTTTCGTCATCCACACAGTGGCGATTCGTGGTAAAAAATTTTAGGTGCTCTGCATTGTTTCCTAGTCGTCTTTCCATTGATTTTAGAAACTTCCGTGATAAAATGATGGAATGTTGAAACTGTTGTTACAGAAAAAATTATGAATAGCAAAGCACTTCACATCTTTACCGAGATCTTTACTTTAATTGTCTTTAAAGAAAATTTACAATGTATAATTTTTAAAAATGTTCTGAACAACTCGAACAGATTTAATACTTCCAGTACCTTGACAATGTTCAGAAATTGTCCACTAAACTAAGGTATGCTTCAGAACTCATTTATAATTGTATATAATTTAGTCTAAGAATTTAAAAGTCCCAGAAATTCGCATATTTCATGCAGTTTGTTTATGCCTCTATTTACAACAGTCTTTTTATAATCATTGGTATCGGCCTAACTTTCATTTTTAATTCTATCTTTTCTTTGTATGAATATTTACAAATTTTTTGGTATTTATCAAGTTGAAAACAACATGAATACTGCACAAAATCACACACAATATAGTATTTTTATTCAGTCCAAATCGTCTGAAAAAGCTACGGTTCGGAAAGTCACGATAAAAAAGAAATTTACTCGGCATCTACCTTTCGTATTACGCGATCTGCTGGACTGAATGCAGTAATTAAGTCACACCACTGATTTAGACCGCCGGCGTCATGAACAACATCTTCGTCTATCCCACATGAATAATAAAACTGCAACAGCGTGAATCGAAAAATAAGCTGAGATGAGCTATTTATCAAGGTGTTACAAGGCGACTGCGAAGTATTAAATATTTTCTATTGGCAGTTTACAGTGTTTAGTAAAAATTGAAAATCAAAAACTCGTCTTTCTCCAGGTTGGTTTTCACATTTTCCCGGTAGAAATTTCGTAAATTTACTAAAATTTTATGATAATTAATATTAATTTTATAAAATACAAGTATAATAAAACAAGTTATTTTTTTAATTTAACCAATTCTTGCTCCTCGGCTGTAAGCTGTTTTTGAGAGTTTTCAAGGAGTTTCTTCTTTTTTGTTTTACTTCAGATTCCAGCAAATCTTGTGATTGTTTGTTTTTTTTGTGCTGCTCCATATCTTGAGTAGGCATTCCTCATAAAGAGTGATTCTTTTTTTAAAATTTCAACCAAAATCTCCTTATCGACTGAAAATCCTCTCTCTGCTGTCGCACTGCCGTGAGAAATTATTAGAAGTTGCACCACCTTTTTTAAACTAATGTTTTCGATAATTTCCCTCCAAACATCATCTATTCTATCATATCTGGAACAGTTATTCATCTTATTTAGAGTGATCTCTAAAAGCCCTGTCTGCTTCTTCCAATGTAATGGCGTTGCATCTATTTGCAGTCAACAAAATATAATTTTTCCCCATCAGTTGCACGGATTATTCTGGAACATTTTTCCGTCAAGCAGTTTCTGCAATCCTTGCGAAAGATAAACATGTGCTTATCCTTGACCCTAATGCATTTTTTCAAAGCCGCTCTTGCGCCATATTCTAAATCGAATCTTGCACTTTTTTAAGGTTGCAGAATAATCCATTGTATATTTTATAAATATGAGTGCTTTGAAAAATTTCTTCTGGAACAAACCTCCTCATAAATTATTTAGAATCGAAATCAGGTCTTAGGGGTACATCACTTCGAAAATTTTTAAGGAATGGCTCTAGTTCTTCAGATCAAGATTGGAAGAATGCTTATTCAGCCAATAGCAGTTTATTATCCAAAGACTTTGCAATGGTTTTAAAACTTTCATATGATGGCTTCTTATTCGTGTTTTGAAGGGAAGATATGAATTTTTTCGAGTGACTGAATTTTTTAAGAAACAGGTATGTTTTCTAGCCATCGTCCTTGACAGAATTTCGGAGAGAGCTCAGATCAACCAGTAATGAATGAGAACATTCCTTGTCTAATATTCCCGCTTATTTTTTTATACCAGTTTTAAAAGCGGCATTTACAGTATGTAAGCCGGATGATCCAATATTTCAAAATGCAAATAAAAAATCTTCGGCCTCTAGAAGACGGAATAACTGGAAATTCACATGAGATTCAGATTTGACGCAGTTTCTTTCGACAGCTTTTGCGTGATGTAAAAACACCGAAGAAAAGTACCGATCTTGATTCCTCTATCCCAATATCTAACACAGATGTTCATTTGTTGTTTTTGAGCACATTTAAAAATTGCATCCAACTAATTCCTACAATGCGAAACCATAAATAATACTGTAGAAAAATTTATCTTTGTCCAAATACCAACACCAACTTGCTATGCTTGGTTGGCTCACTCAACATTAATGAACATTTTTCCGATTTGTCAGAAAATTTCTGTCGATTCCCCGGTGTTCAAGGCTCCCAGGCACCCTGACTGACAAACAATAGAAAATGTTGTACTAGTTCACATTATTATTAATTAAATTATGTAATTATAATTTTTTTACTTCTTATTTTTAGAAAGCTCTGTAGCACTGCTTTGCTAATGCCCTAGCCACTTCTGGTCCGTAGACCGCCAATGAATACCTGTGTGAAGTCATCCACGGATTTTACTGTCAAAAACGAGGATTAGGTGGATAAAATATGTTCAAGCACACGTATTCTTACATATTTCACGATTCTGAACCGAAGACTCAAAAAATAAAAAAAAATATTTAACAAAAATCACCTAATTAGAAAACAATTGACCAAAAGTATTTTTTATAACTCCGACAAAAAATCATAATGTTTACGTTTGAGCGCTGACGTGTATCGTTCGTTTTGAAATAGAAGCCCCAAAATTTTGTTAAACTTTCTTTGACTATTGTCAAATGTACAGCTCATTTTAGAAAAGTGTTGCAAGTCATACAAGGATCGTCGCCTTAGCAAAGTAATTATTTCCTGTTATTTATCTTGATATTTTTGCCAAATATGTTTATCAAAGTCGTTATAAGATGCAGTCAGTGTCGTTATTATACAATGTGGTGATTAAGCGCGATTCAAGGAAATAATCATTCAAAAATAATTCTGAGCATATTATATATCTTAAATATAGTGACACATAACTAGCAAATAGACAAATCATACTAAAATTATTCAAAACATTGAATATGTGTTTCATGTTTTCAATCCTATGACAAAAGAATCAAATTCCATTATTTATTGATAGACTGTACAATCTTGTATTTACTTTACATAAATACATAATAAAAATGATTCAATTCAAATCTATGTAAAAAAATTGGAATCGACTGTAAAGTGGATAAAAATAGAACTGGAATGAAATTAGATTTATCTCTTTTTATTTAAACACCAACAAAGAAAATACCTATTGCCCATACAATGATGTTAATTTATTGTAAACATTTGAAGTAGATACAATATGTTTAAATAAGTTGGCAGTATTTTTTTACAAATATAAACACTATGTATTATTATAACAAGTAAAATACATTTCACTGACGTCTGTTGTATAGTGGGTGTGGCTCAAAAATTTGAAATTTTTATTTAACAAATTCTGTGATATAAGATTGTATATTACAATATTTATAAACAAACTATTGCTACTTGATATGTGAAGTAAATGTAAACAGTTACACCATTTGACATCCTTTAAATTAATATACATACATAAAGCCTCTGCCTAATAAGCTTATTCAAGGAATCTTATAATATTTGAGATTTATAATTTCATAACTATTCAATTTCAAATTCTAAGCTGGTCTAACCCTAACTATTGCATTGAGAAATTGATACTCTTCAAAATTAGAAAATAAATAATGGCTTGTTGTTCATGGGTAAGTTCCTATTCTAGATATTGGCCAAATGTAGTAGTTTTCCAAGATACTGTAGAGAGCAGTTAAATCTAAAAACAGGGTAAAAGTAAATAGAATTTGATAATTCTGTTGAAACTACCATGGGTCATAAAAATAAATGGCTTTGGTGTCAGTTTTAGGACAATAAAACAGAGGAAACAGTGAATTTATTAAATAAACACTTTTTCACTTCTTTTATGGTACACAGTATTTATGTCCCCCTACCTGAAACTGAAAATGTAGATATATTTAAATTATTAAATTTCATGATAAATATTTGAGATTTGTTGTCGATTTTCAATGAGAATTTTTTAAATAAAAAAATGTTCACCTCTCTCTTCATTAAGTTCGCATTGACTAAATTTATCAATTAAATGGTTGACATCTATAATAAGTGTAGTGATCTAGAGATTGTACCCAATCTGACATTTCCCACCTTTTAGAAGATACTTTTAATACTTCTAAAGATGTATATTATTCAAATATATTTCATAATAATTTGGTGTATGAGTATGAAATAAATTTTCAAAGACTAAAATACTTATAAAAGCCAGAGTAATTGATATCATTGACAAAATAGTGAAGCTTAGGTTACAGGGAGGGGCAAGACAGATAATTGGTCATATGGATTAGCATTTTGAGATCCCTAGAACCAGATAGAACCACATGTATATACTTGGCCAATCTAATTCAAAAATTTTCAAACATGGTTGTTAATGTGGCAGATATCTTCAGTAAACTTTGCTTAATATTTGTTGTGGTAAAATCGAATTTCTTTGAACAAGTCAGTCAGTCCAGTCAGCACTAAGTAGTCCCAAAATATTGAGGATTCAAGGAATAAATAAATCTGATGAGTTCTCCACTACATAACTGTTTTCTCACTTTACACCACAATATTTGACTACATCCATGAAAATTTAAATGCAGATGTTACAACTTCATTACTCGATGATTGCCCTTATCACTTTATAATTTTATACTAACCTTAAAAAGCAAATGATATACAAGGGATCTCAATAGACAAATTAATATATTATTTCGTGATAGTTCAAGATATTGTTCTAACTAAAAATAAATGAATAGTGAATGCTTAAGTCATTACCTCCTGACAATGACAACAAGACAAATTTTTATATTTACAATTAAAATTTTGTTATCCAGTAGCAAATAAATTCAACATGAGTATAATGAATAAATTTCACAAGGAATTGCTCAAAACAATAATGGCAAGATCAAATTCTTGTGTTAATCAAGGTCAATTTCAATGTATTCAAATTTTTACTCTTTTTGTGGTGATCTCATATTAGATATTCATAAAATAAATATGAATGGAAATACTGCATATTTATATAATACCTAAATATTATATTTGATTAGACAATGAAGTGCATAGATACAAACCATAAATAACATTTCAACAATCTTATACTAACTAAAGTAAATTATAGAGTATACCTAACTATTGTTTCTCTTTATATTACAACTGTATTATCTTTTTAGATAAAATAGCAAAATATCAAAAAGTTAAGTTTAAGAATATAACTAATATTGACATACTTGCCAATTTCAACACTCTCACACCAGCACAACTTTTTCTATCTGTATATTTTCTAATGTTAATGAAAATTCAAATCTCCCAAAACTCAACTTCCATAATGTAGGAGCTTCTTAACGATGCTCAGTCTACTAACACATAGTAATAATTACAATATAAAACATGGAATTAACACTGTAGTCACATGTTTGAACAAGTCTTAGTAAAAAATGTTTTGTATCTTCTCGTTTACTCTGTTTCTTAAAGCTTCAGTTTATGTATAAATTACCTAATTAATCAAAAAGCATACTTATACACTATAAAAAAAGAACCACTTCAAGATTTAACTGAGTATTTCAAGTAATAATATGCCATATTAAATAAGAAATGTATACAACAACCACCAATGTATTGGTACCTCTGTAGATATACTATTATTATTAATATTCATTGTTAGTTGTAATAAATTATTCAACTATTTGTTAATCTTAAGTTTACGATAATACTGTGCTTTTAATGTAACAAACAATGAAGAAAATATACATCGTATATCGTATATTAATCGTTATGACAACAGTTAACTAAATAGTGCATACCTTTATTTACAGTGCTATGGAAGAAAATATAAATAAAATTGATGCATCGTAAATCCCTACAATTTTCTTCCTTCAACTCGTAGAAAACTTATTTAACATAAACATGATCATTTTACTATTACTTATTACAAAAAAGCTAATCACTATAGAATATTGGGCTCGTATGAAAAATAATTGTATTATTTTGAAACAGTAGTTACAGAGTACTCATTCCCTTACCTGTGCTGTGGATGCAAATCCAATGAGGATCGCCCAAAACAGTATCCTCTGTATCCTAAAATGCATCACTATCGATATACAGTCTTTATGGGCTTATTTGCTATAATATAAATAATGTTAATAATATGGCACGACAAAATACACAAACTACTACAACATTGAGTATAATACACTGATCAATCGACAATTCGACAATCGAAACCTAAGGTGTGACTATATACAGGAATTGATTCCAAAATACATCGCATTGTTGCCACACCACATTATTATTGTAGGAAGCAACTGATTAAAGTTTACATCATTAGAAACTTCATTATAAAATAGCTTTTTAAAATTGTTAATAAATCAAATTTATCTCTAATGCTGATATGAACAAAAAAAAATTTATAATTTTGTGCCTTAAACTTCTCAAAATAAAAAACAATGTGTAACAGCTGAGCCCAATATGAATTTTGTACATTCCAAATGACATCACATATTTTTGAAATCAAGTTAAATCTAATTTATGCAATTGTTGTTACTATATGTATTACTAGGACAACCTGGTAATAAAAAATGATCAAAAATATGCAATATCATGAAACTTTTATCAAATATTCAAAGCTAATTTGTAGTATATAATGATATAATTGACACATAAACTACCTCTAGTACCAAAATAATTTTACAAAATAAAGCTACTTTATGTTAATAAAACATTTTAGGCTTTACGAGGTGAAACAGGGTTTCACTTTATCTTTAAGAGTGTGCGTAGTTTTTGGATTTTATTCCTGGATTTAGTTTCTCCTGAACTCTACTTACGCCCTCTACGACTAAAGCTTCTTCTTCTAGCTAGAAGTTACATAAAAGTAGGAACACACGCGTCGATGTAAATTATTTTTGTTTTGATGATAGCGGCCATCACATGCAACGAGGACTTGTTAGAATTTTGAGAGGAAAAATGAATGGATTATAAATTATGATTCATGAGAATTATTTAATGTACCTGAGTATATTATCAGGAACAACGTGAACAAAATAATATTAACTGTTTTTTGCTTTCCACAATATCAGAATCAATTTATCACATATTACAATTTTAATACCACGCACTATCACCTCCTCCATTTATATGGGGAATCTTGAGCTCACACAAGAATTGAGACTAGAAAGACGTTCCATCTACAACTCAAACATTGTGGATTTAGGGAGCCCTAGTATATTTGACTTCATATTTTTAAATTTTAAGGTTCATAGGTATGATATGAAAGACAAAAAATATTTTTATATTTTACTTTCTATATCTTATTTGCGAAAGTTATTGATTTTGAATTAAGTAGAAAAGTATTTTGATTATACATGTTCATATCAGTTAGGTCAAGTTGATACAACAAAATATTAAAAAACGTTGTCCCTACAAATTATTTTTAACTGAAGTGACTGAAACTACGTTACCAATCGTGGAGTAGGGATATATAAAAGAAAAATAATGTTTTCATGGTTATGATATTGAAATTAAAATTTCAGATACAAATGACAACAAAGTTTTGTTCATTATACAATAATGATTAGTGAAGTAAGACATCGTGAAAACAGCAATTTTCTATATTAACAAGTGAAAAAATTTTAACTTGCTCTTAATATCCTCAGGGAACGTAGGTAAGTATCTACCTGTAATAAAAATATAAAATCAACAATTTGTGGTTTATATATAACAACCAACAATTACTCGCTATTTAACCACTTTCTTAACGATTTTTTGAAATTAATAAACACAAATATATAAACAACAATATTATTTTTACCCAAGAAAGTATCGATTTTATATTTTATATTTTATATCATGTTACGCCCTCTAGCACTACGGCAATAAAAAATTAGCTTTATCAAGACATTTTTGATCTGTTTTTATGTTCGAAGGATTCTAAAGAATTGAATTGCTTCGTACATACAGCAGCATCTGGCGGATATGAGCTAAAGTATCATTAAATTTGTGTAGTTCTCTTCAGTACGTTAGCATTAAGACAAAAAAGGTTACGCCACGGTAGTCCATTCATGGGTTAAATCTGCATAATTCAAAAAAATCAATATTTGTTCTATAATATAGATAAGATGTATGTAACTATGTAGATATTGGGGTGTCAAATACACTGCGACCCAAAGGGTCTATTGTGTCTCCATTTGCTGCCGAGATACTGAAGAACCCTGTGTTTACAGCTGATCTGTTAATTCCACTTTTTTCAAGAAGTCCAGTATGTGGGATGGCATATATATAACTATATAGATAAGATAATTAATGAAGTACACACAACCAAATTTAATTGGATTCACCTATTATTTCATAATATATGAAAAATATATTATTTTCTTACGTATAGCTCAAATTCGGTTTTTATCAGTTTTAAAAACTGAGGTATTAACCAAATCGAACTTTTTTTGTTTACAGTAAAACAAATATGAAAAAAATGAGGAAAAAATGGAAAATTGATATTGGAACGCCTTATCAAGTTTTCTTTGGTGTACATATTTACATTTGTATCGTTATGTACAAAAGCTAAATGTTCTCCAGTTACCTCGAGCTAAGTTGTATCCAGTTTTGGTTAGGTTAGGTTGAATACACCAATTTAACCTGTCAATTCCATTTTACCTTGATAACTCTGTAACTAATAACTGTTGTTTGGTATATAACCCTCGACCACAAAGTCTTTTACGAACGGTTTCACAGAAACACATTTGTGGCTTGAAAAAGTTGTCGTTTTAGCTCTAAATGAGAAATATTCGGATTTCTTACACCAATTCATCTCAACAATAGATTCTGTTATTATTACACTTTAATACTTTACCTACTTTGAGAATATTGTCGTTAATTATGTCACCAATATATGGCGCTAGTAATAATCACACTATCAGATTGCAAAAGGTGGCGCTGTTAGTATTATCAAAATAAAAAATCAAAGTAAAACTGCTCGTTATAATAGTTTCAATAATTAGTTGATATAAATAAGCTATTATAACAATACCAAAAGTGTGGGCACTTGACGTTATAATACATACACAGACATACATGCTGTTTTTATATTATAATACATTTTTTTTATATTTTCTCCATTATAACCAACATACGTAGCATCTTGTTTATTCCAACCCTTATCCTGTTTTTATTTTTTACTTTTAAGTTTGAATCCCCTTAATTTGCACTTTTCAAAAAAGTTTTTTATAAAATATTCATACATTATGATCTGTACGACTAAAGAAGGTACTAGTTTAGGTACAGGGTGTGCCATAAATTTCTGCACTTTTCATATTGATATGATAAAAAGGATACTCTTTGTATTCAAATAAATGTGTATTAAAAATAAAGGACATAAAATGGAAAATTATTACTTGAAAAAATATATCGTCCAAGTTTCCGCCATCTCGCCTTTGGTATTCTTGAAACTTAGCTATTAAATTTTCGAAAACTCTTCGAAACATGATTCCAGGATGTTACCATTTCTTGACAAATGGAATGTTCTCCTTTCAGCAAAATGTTATTTTTGGTTTATTCACATCGACCTCATAAAAGGAAATCAGCTGAAAACAGGTTTGGGCTACGGGGAGGCAATGGCATACCTCTTCTACGCGAGCTTAATTTGTTTGGGAATATTGGGAATATAACCCTTAAAATGATGTTACTGTGGTTGAAAAAAGTCTCGTAGCACATTCTGTAGAGTTACTGAATCATCGTATGCATTTACAGAAAATTACGGGCCAATTATGTCCTTTCAAGATATTTGCGCCGAAGCTGTTACTTTTGGAGAATGTTTAGGTCTACGGTGATTTAATTTTGAATTTTCTCTGCTCCAAAAAAAGTAGGATTCATCTGAGAAGAAAATGTTATTGAACATCGTAGCGACAAAGATTTTTCTTAAAACTATAAATAATTTTCTTTCAATTCTTGCGCTTAGACAACCTGGGATCGTAACGTACAGAGTCGTTTGATTGCGTCCCGATCTCTTCGCTTCTTCCGTTCAGTTCCGTAGCCGCTTTGTTTTTTTTATTAATAGTAGTGCTTGCATCGAAATTTCCACCCAAAATTTGATGAAATTTACAATTGGATTCTGAATAATATATAATTGATGCGTGAAGCACTACATCTACACCTTTCCGTCCATACGGCTTCGACTCTATACCTAATACAAAGTGCAAGAGTTTATGACTTGCCCTGTATATTACATTCTTTAAAATAATAATTTTTAACTGAATATTATGGTTATACATACACCAGCTTTCACCAGATTTGTTACGATTTTGCCAAAAAGAGTCAAGTGTTTGCTGAGGTTGTTGAACGACTGGAAGTATGAAAGAAAGAATGTTTCAACTATAAATATTTATTTTTCTTCAATGAAAAGAATGGTTTTCAACATGAAATATTCATATCGATGGAGACTTCAAAACAGCAGATTTTTCGTTTGCCAAAAGTACGAAGTACTGCAGAAGCAGTCTTGGTATTGATAAGTTGCTTCATGTCGATTTTTCTGGTAGCAACCACAGATAAAGTCTATTTGCTGATTCTTTCATATCCATTTGGCTATTATACGAGTACAAATCAATAATTTCAATTCCTCTCAATTTTTGATAATAAACTATCAGCTTGATGTTATTAATAGAACCAAAATCAAAAGTATAGAATCAAATGAATGAAAAGCCAAGAATAAATTTTGCGGACAGGAGAAAACAATTGTAAATGGTTCACGGAATATACGGAATATATTCATTTTCTAATGTCGAACTTTATTTGCAGCCCTCGCTATAAATTTGGTGCAAAATCGTTATCGACTAGTTTATCTTATTTATATCCCTTGTAGCATGAATAACTATGCTGCTATTGTTTTACATTATTATTTTATTTTTCATATTTTTATTAGTCCTATTTCCATTTGTGACTTCAAGGTGGTGTCCACCTCCGATAGAGGATTTATGTATTATGTTGAAAACCGTGTAAACTGTACCCTTTATAATTAAGTGTGACGTGGCTTTTCATATTTTTGATTGAAATGTAGAGGGTGCTACGTTATCAAAATGACACCTTATATTTTTTATTTACATTGAATGTTAAGAAATAAAAACATAAAATGACCGTTTTTTTATAAATAAACTTCAATAACATTATTTTTAACAATGTAACTCGATGTAGTGATATTTTATATCTGTGCAAACTGGAAGGATTAGTCTTTTTTCTACTCATGCTGTTGACTATAAAATCGAATCGGATTGGGGAGATAACGGCCACTGTGTCTACAGTGATCTCTATAATGCGTGCAATTTGGCTCAATGTTCCCTCGTCCAGGTTTCCATATAACGTGCACACAACAAAACACAAATAAACAGAACTACCAACATAATCATGAAGGTAATGGGATGGATGAGAATGATTGGATGTTTCACCCACGTACGTATCCCAAAATGACGTATTCTAAACGCTCTTAACAACAAAAACGTGCCTAAAATTTATCTTTTTCCTTTAAACAACTCCATTTCTGATTCACTTTCCTTTGATAAATTAATAGTAAGAGATATTGAAATGAAAATGAAAGAGGCAATAATTATTAAATGCAAGCAAAAAATTGCAAAAATTGAATCATAAAAAGTGACAAAAAAAATAATCAAATGGTCGTCGTACATAGGTACTTCCCCACTAGAATTTTTTCCTCATTTTCTTGAACCATCATAATGATGCGCTTATCTGATGCTTATACCTAGAAAACTCATCAGTACCCGTCTAAATGATGAACTTATATTCATCAATTAAACATTCATTCCGTACTAAACCTAATAATAAATAATTTTTGAGATTGAGAAACCCTCGGTTAACAGAAACTATTTTACTATGAGGTTTTTCCTATTTTTCAAAATTTCAAATTGTAAAATCAGGCACCGATGATCAGATGTCGCAAAAATCTATTATTTTCCGAATTCCTTACATAAATTTCTGGACATCTTAACATTAATGCTTAAATATACAGTATATCCAGTTCTATGGAAGGATACAACAAAATGGAAAACCTTGAAGGTGGAAGAAGGGATCTACTAAAACCTCCCCTTTATGGTAATTTGAAGGGTGATTTATTTTCCCTACACTGTTTCAACAACGAAAAGTCAATTGGCACCTTTAGTCGGCATGATGAAAAAGTGAAAGTAAAATCTATTTTTCAATGTAGAATTGGATGAATATATTTTTGTCCATTCTAGTGAAACTAATAAGTAGGTTTTTTTAAACATAATATTTTAATATAAAAAGAATATTATGTTCTGGTTTTGAGATCTATTAACGCCCCTCATTTACTCAGTTTCTCTGAAACTAGTTTTTTTTAACACGATCTTTCATGTTTAGTTACGTCTCTCTGCTCTATTCAGGTATCAGATGTTGAGATTCTGCAGTGTCCCATATTTACGAAGTATGTTGATAGATATATTGTATAGATGTTAATATTGCTAAAGGGTTTGGACCCCAGAGAGTTGTACTCCAAGGTGCCCTGGTACCCACAACAGATTTACTATGTTAATTTTGATTATTTCCTCAGGGTCTATGGGAGCTAATTAAAGAAGAGCTTTTAAAGGCGGTCTGACTATACGAGATGATTAGTATTCGTTTCTGGTTTTACCAAGCTTTCATAGTTCCAGATCCACACATTTCATTTGAATTTAAATCGCTCCTTGTGTTGGTATTAGTGTAAGAGTCCTTGAACGGCGACCTGTATGTATTTGACCAGACCTGAGCTTTTGTACGTTGAGGCCTCTGTACCTAACATACGTGGGGATTAATTAGACTCAAAATGGTGGAGGTGACGAGCGCTCAAGTAAGACAGGTACCCATTTTTAAATTCATTTGACCACGTTTCCCGTTTTAAAATTTGGAATCATATTAATATTTATATAATAATTATTATAGGAAAATAAGAGAGGCAGACCATTACCGCACATTTTACTTTCAAACGTGCTAAAAAGCTATTTTGGTGACAATCTTTTATATTGAAATATTTTGGATTGGTTTCTAGCACGTTCAGTTAAATGATGTATCTGTAGTTTTTTGTCTAATCATATATCTAAAAATCCACGAAAAAAATATTTTGCTATTGCAAATAACAAATATGTAAATTTGTCAAACATCCTGTTAACTGGTCTATATATTGCTTCGTGAACATATTGAGAATGCCTAAAGTTTCCACCCTCTTTCAGAAAAGCGAGAGCGCATCAACGGAAACAATTAAATTAACAATGGTTGGTTTACTGTCGCACATAGTTAATGCTATTCAGATGAAATCTTGCAGAAAATAATTTTTATTTTGGGTTCAAAGCACCCCGCATTTCAATGAAAAATGAAGTTAAATAGCAGTTACTATGATTATGTAAAAGAAAATCATTTGATCGAATCATTTTAATTCGTATGTCTATTGGCTCTCATTATTTGTGTTAACTAAAACTGATTACTACAATGGAGGAAGAGAAGTCTAAAGATGATGAATTTTTAGTCATACATTCATTTTTTGACTAATAATAACGTTTATAGTAATAAAAGAATCGCGAAAGTAATTTGATTCTTTTATATCTGGATGCCACAAGTAATATTTAAAACCTTGAGCTGTACAAAGCATATGGTAGCTTTTTATTTTTGATTATGTATTGTAATGCTCTTATTCATTTGTACAGTACGCAATTTATTTATACTCTAACTATTCACTAAAATTTATTACTAAACTATCCAGTTAACACTTATGATCTAATTTATTTAAATATACGGTTCTGTTTACTTTTCACTTTTCCGATATGTTAGTTATGGCATCAAATTATTCACACCGTTCGGCTGCAAGTCTCGTTTTATATGTACTATCATAACATTCTAGAACTTCCGATTTCCTAAAAATTTCTAGCTTGCCGCGAATAAACAAAAAGGCCTTCTTAGAAATTGTCTCTATAAAAATAGTCACAGCATAATGTGAACGGGTCACAAAAAAGGTGAGATAAACAGTAAATTAATACCAAGAATACCCAGTGCATCCGCCAAACTTTAGTTTGAACTAATAGTAATTGATCCTTTATAAACATTGTTGGAATTCCCTTTATTCGCTAAAATGTCATAACAACCATTTAATTTGTTTACAGTGTTCTGTTTTGTCAGTGTGTGTCAAGTACACATATTGCGATTTTTACAATAAACTATTTTCAATTTTACATGGTAATAGAAATTTCGTGAAAACTCTTATTTCCACTCTTCTAAGCGATTATTGGTGCATTAGTAAACTGTATCATTGCAAAGACATTTAGAACCCCAAAAATTTACTTTATAATATTTCCAAGCCGACTTCTTGTTTTATGAACTAAAATAACGACTTTAAGGCATTCATTTCAGTCGATAGAAGATATAAAATTTATTTCTGACGAATACTGAAATCGAGTTCTGGATTCAATGAATTTGGTGAATATTGTTTATTTTATTGTCATTTCTATTTCACTCGTTATTGAGCTACTATCAAGAACTTGAATCTGCAATAAGTTTTCATTTTATTTGTAATTTAGTGAGTCTATATATAAAATATAAATTTATAGATTACATAACTTCTTTTAACATTAAGTATAAGGTTTGACAATTCAAAAATGGCCGAGGCTGTAACAATTATCTATTATATAATGATTCGGTGACAAGTAATTTCCCTCCACCCTTATACATCGATCCCAATTATTTTTCCAGGTATGCAGCAATTTTGCAATTTCCGGAATGTCTTCAATCAACTCAAAATGTAAATGGTTAAATCCAGCATCAGATATCTCATATCTACGCTCATGATCAGTCAATCTCACTCAGTTTTCGCAAAAAATTTTGTTATACCTGAATCTTTTCTTATCGATTTGAACAAACTTCATATCGATTCTTCATAACCCAAAACGAAACATGTTTTGAATGTAAGCAAAGTGGTCATCATTCTGCAACATGTTCAACTAATACACCTACCAACCTTACTCAAAGTACTCCCAACCAAACACCGAACACCCTCCCTTAACACGCCACATCCAAAATCTCAGTAACTAACCTAGTTCAATAAATGACACCAGATAAAACTACAGCACCCGTACGGTACCCGTAATGAAACAAATGTTTCAGATTTATCTTTCACTATTTTCAATCACCAACACATGTAGGTCAATCAATTTCAGCACCAAAAAGGACTTTTAGAGAAGTATCTTCACCTCTTGTAGACGACATCTGTGTGAAATCCATCCTCCAATTAGAGAAACAAATAAAACCTATAAGAAAGACAGCATTAACCTCGCAACATTACGACAACCTATAAGAAAATACTTGGAAAACTAAACACAATAGGTGAGCTTCGACTAAGTAGTAGACCTTTTTAAAAACAGTAAATGATCCAAAGGCATACCTACTCAGTGTAATAAAATTGTACACAGATGACTCGCAGGCATTACTACAGTTTCTCACCAAATTACATCCATATCCAAAAATAAAACAATGAAATCCAAAAGCACATGATTGAGACGCAAAGTAGCCAAACAGTTAAATACCCTCTCCGCAACGATAAAATCATTATTGTAAGAAGATTCTAACTCATGTAAATTCGTCTAAAGAATAATAACATTCGTATCTCTACTTCAATGGAACTTAAAGGGTTCTACACCCATTTTGAAAAACTTTAGCCATATTATTTCAGAAACACACCCTATTATTTGCCTACAGGAAAGAAATTTCAAAAATCTAAGTTTCTATAATAACAGACTAAACCAAAAATATACCTAGCGAAGGAGTTGCAAGTAGATAAAAAATTGATGGCTACAGAATCATCAATAAACGCAAATGGTATTGAATTAATAGCTATCGCAGTACATGTACCGTATAATACTTCAACTGCCACGATTAGTTGTGGGGTTTTACAAAGTCCAGACCAACCAGATTCAATATTTAAACAGGCACAACATAGGCAATTGGCATTTCTCTATGTGACCCAACCCTATCTACTACGTTAACGTTGCAGGTTTTACCTTTTTTAAATGGTAGCGGCCACTACCCCATTACAATTTCGTCAACACACGAAGCAATAACAAATGTAGAAACACCATGAAAGAAATTCCTTTCATCCCTTAACACATCAACACCAATAAGTACGGTCTGGAAAAACTTGTGAAAACTATCTGGAAAAAATCAGCAATATCAGATGCCCTTTCTCCAAAAATGAATAATAAGCGATGGAAGGGAAATTGTAGAGATGTTAGTTACCCAATACGAGTTCAAGTCGAGCAACGAAAATTAAAATGACGACTTCGAAATACATAAAGAAGACATCGAAGGGAAGCACTTGGAAAACGACGGACAAGAAATTGATGACCTCAACGTTCCCTTTTCATTACAGGAGCTTGGCGAAGCCTTAAATTCTTCTAAAGACTCAAGCCGCGGTATCCCATTATAATTTTTATTACATCTACCAGAAAATGGAAAAACCTTACTTTTGAAGTTTTATAATTTTATTTGGAGCAATCAATTAATTCCTTCAGCCTGGCCGTCTTAAACCAAATAAACTGCGAATATCCCCGGAATCATACCGCCTAATATCCCCAACCAGCACATTAGAAAAAAAGAGAAACTTTAGAAAAAATGGTCAATAAGAGACTGAAAAGGTTCTTAGAAACAAAAAAACTCTGAATCCACAACAAAGTGGTTTTAGAGAAAACCCATCATCAACAGATAATTTAGTCGACTTGGAATCAGAAATACGTGAAGCATTTGCGAATAAGCAATTTTGGGTTTGATATAACAAAAGCTTACGACACTGTATGGCATTTTAATATCATATTGAAATTACATAATTGGAATATTAGAGGTAATTGGAGGACAATTCATTCCAAATTTTCTCCACTCTCGCAGCTTTCGTGTGCGATCGGACAATGTTATCTAAGAAAAAAAAGTACAAATGAATGGTTTACCACAAGGATCACTAATGAACACTACACTTTTTCTAATAGTTATTAACGACATTCTAGATCAATGTTCACCACTCTTTAAAGGTAGATTATATGCTAATAATGTTGTGTTTGCCAGAAGAACGAACTTGACATCCATTCAAAACTATTTACAAAAAATAATCCAGAAACTAGAATTATGGTGTAAATCGACCGGATTACAATTCGTTTCAACAAAAACTAATTGTATGTTGTTCACAGATAAACGCAATGTCCTTAAAGCACATCTGAAGCTATACAATGGAACGCTCATTTTACAAATAATATTCGTTTTTTAGACATAACTTTTGATAAAAAACTATCGGGGAAAGAACATATAAATGATTTAAAAAAGTATGCCAATCAGCCATGAAGATCATGAAAGCTATAGCCAGTAAAAATTGGGGAGCAGACCAAAATACATTATTACACACATATGAATCTTTCTCATAGTTTACGCTTTCATTTAAACATCAATATTAAAATCTTTGGAGACCATTCTAAACACAGCTCTACGAATAGCTACAGACGCAATTTATACAACCCCTTTTAAAAGCTACAATGCCAAACAGGGTTGCAACCTCTAAGTTTTCATCGCAAATATCTATGTCTTTCATATGCTTCCAAAATCTTAGTAATAAAGAGCACCCAACTTATCCAAATACCTTCACAGATCGTTTCCAAAAGACATACAGTACAACATTCTACGAAAGAGTAAGAGGAAACCTTAAAGAGCTACGACTCCAATTCATTAATTTTTTCCAACAAATATACAAACCCCATTGATTCCCATAACCAAAATTGATACTACCCTTAATATGACAACAAAATGAAAATTCCTCTTAACCTTATTAGACATTTTTTTGTTTAAGAAATAAAAATCTACCACAAACATTATTATTATTATTATTATTATTCACTGACGCTTCCAAATCTTCAGACGGAGTAGGAGCAGCCCCGAATACATCTTTAAAATTCAATTTCAAACCTGTTACTTCTACATACACTGCAGAATTATATGTAATACTAAAAAAACTCTTTCATATTAGAGAATCAAACAAGTCCCTATCTCTAATATTAACCGATTAACTTAGCTCACTTCAAACTCCAAATGAGGAAGTAGACTAGCTAGTCCGATCAGCAACAAACAAACAGGACTCTATCCATATAGACAAAGTTTCTTTTCAAGACATGAAATGTGAAATGAAATCTAAAGTGTCCAGTGCGTGGCAAAGCTCATGAAGTACAGCACAAAACAATTTGAAAAAATCAGCCAATATCATACAGACCACACCAAGTGAGAATCTCGCGCTTACGCCTGGTTCATAGCACTTTAACCCATAAAATCTTGTAACACAGACCGATTTATCAAAATGCGGAACCTGTGATGTAGATCTTAGTGCGAAACATATACTGAGTGTAAACAATATGAAGACACAAGAAAGAAGTACGATATGTCAGGGAACGTAGCGGAGACAATAGGCGGAAATATTAATATAGAGAACATGATTGGTAAAGGACACCAGCTTATATATGTTATCGTAATGTATATTTTTATTTGGAAAATGTACTAAAATGTAATGTGAGTCGCTGATAACCGTAGTAGCTGAAGCGACTAGACAAAAAAGAATATTACGTATTGTTTTTCAAACAAACGATTGTACAACTTATTCAAAAAAAATGAAATCAGCAATCGATATTCTCGTATGTGCGGGAATCAAACTTCATTTCATTGTACCTATACAGCATACATTTGCAAAGTTGTCAACCCCGTCAAATCTTGCAATAATTGAGTTTTTGTCCCTAAATCCCTTGAAAAGTATTTTGAGTAGTAGTGGTGGAATGCACGAAGGTGAAGTTTGAAAGTGAGATAGATAACTGTTGATTTTGAAACTGAAAACAGAAAATATATTATTTTGTGGTGATTAAAAACTTGATAATCGATCAAAATCGTTATAATAAAGTGGTTTATATTAGTCTCATGAGACGTACTTGAGGTACTTGAGTTTTGTGTTACAGTAAATATTATCTTTAATAAGCAGTCTTTGTTATTTACAAAGGTATATTCATAAAAGATAAGAATGGAAATATAACTTAATACCAATGGCGCTAATAACAGCCTCTTAAAGCGATATATAATTTCATAACAGACCTATATGTTACACGTAGTTGAGAAAGGTTCCTACATAAAAGGACTTCATAATGTAATCAACTGTTGACTAAAAAGCTTTCAAACTCAATTATTGATCATTTTGGTCCCACATTTTCCATTAGCTTATGTTTTTCTATCTAATTTTCTTACAAAGCATAAAGTAACACTTAGCTGTCGTCATTTCTTAATGTACAATAATTCCAATGACACGAAGTATATTATTACTTTTGCTTCATGCTTTCAATTTCACACTTGCAATTATTTTTCTTTTATGAAGACTCAAAAGTTCATATTTCATATTGTATGACACTGTTAAAATTTTTTATGTCATATATTTTGCGAAGAATTTTGAATTATTTATAATTTCTGAATTGGAAAAAAGATTTTTAATCATAATAACAACTTTTGTTTTATCAGTGTAGTATTGAATTTTGAATAATGGACGAAAGTGGGTAGACCTTTTTTACCAACAAAGATATGCTCATTGGTATAATGGCTAGGAATCAAATCAATCCCAGTTGAAAGTGTTATAGTAAATAAAAAACCAAGCATCCTAGGAATAACAGCATATCTCTTAATAGAAGAGACAATAGTAAAACACTGAATCTTCCACTTAAAATATCTTGTGCCATAAAATTTCTTTCGAGAGGCTTTTCATAGTTAAGGGACACTAAAATACCAACGCATTTTCGCTTGGAACTGGAAACAATCTCCGATACAACTCAACATCTGAGAAAATAAAGATGAGGAGCTGTTTTAAGCAGTTTATGGTGAGAAAATTATTACTTACGCTTCAAATAGTGTTGAAGATTCACACGAATTCAGAACTAGAACGAGGTACTAAAAAATTTAGGATGACTATACCACCTCAGAAACTTCGCGAAGCAACCAAAAGCAACTGGAACAGTTTTTGTGATGTGCGTAAATTTGGTAAACATGGTGAAGGTTACTCTGAAAATTGTTCTTTTACAGACAATAATAAATTGGGAATATTAATGATTTTTTATAACATATGAGTCTGTAATTGGGAATTAATTCAAAAGTTTTCAAATACAAATGGAACAAAAAGATGTTCCAGCCTCAACAAAGTGAGTCATTTTGAAAAAATCGTATGATCTCCGGCACGGAGGCTAGAAGGTCATGCTCATTGACAAGGAACAGTGATTTTTGGTAGTGAATGTAGATAATCAATTAACAGAACCATTATTCTTTGAAGAAACTGTTAATTTTTTTCCTAGTTTCTAATGAATTGGTACCACAATTGGCTGATTTATCTGTGTGCCTAGTACATGCCAATTTCCCAAATAGAGATATCCAATTTGATCAAAATGATCTGCCCGCCATTCTTTGATACCTTAAGTGTTTTGATGCTACCCGCTGGAGGCAAGAAGATATGCTCAACGGCAAGAAACAGTGAATTTTTGGTAGGGAATGTAGCCAATTCTACAAAAACAATAAGTCTTTTTTCCGAATTGGTGCATTCTGTATATATTATTATTATATTTGAAAAGTCGCGAGTCCGAGCATTTGTACTACTGAATCCATTCCAAATTCAAGAGTTTCTCTGTATTTAAATGTCATCTTTAAGTTTACGTAACTATAGAAATACAAAATTCTAGAAGAGATAAGACAGAATTAATTCAAATAATCAATATAAAACCCGTATTTAAAATACTAAAATTCATTCTTTTCGTGCTCTGTTTTATAGAAATGAATCTATCCTCTTTATGTTATCAAAACCCGAATCTCGTCAATCGTAAGACTCTCGATTTTAAGTAAACTCTTTTAAAATAAGTCTAGGATTTAAACCAGAAGACCGAGAATTCCACTACATTAAACTTTAGCGTTCTATCCATTCATTAGGAATAGAAGGCTAAATGTGCATTTATCTGAAACATACTGCTTGAAGATTTTTTTAGTGGCTTAGGATTTAGGATAGTAACATAGGATAGTAACAAAATACAGAAGAGTGAACTTTACCAATTTTTTATTGTGTATAGCGAATTTTTTATTTTCGTGTGGAGTTCTGAATGTAGAAACTAATCACGCAGTAATTATCCGCGTACTCTTTCGTGATTCAGAGGGAAAAAAACAATTTTGAAATTCTGAATAATCATAATAGAGAAAAGTCATTTACCGAATTTTGTTATACCCGCAGTAGTACGGAAGTCTCTAAACTTTCTGGACATTTGAGGTCTCTATACCCTAAATTATCAACAAATTCAAGATATGGTGTAGACCAATCGAAGATTTTAAAAATTTCTTAAGTATGAGAAAGTTTTTCAAAAGATGGATGCCGCAACTAACCACATAGTAATCGTTTTACAATATAGACAAGTTCTGGGTAGTTTAGTAACCGTGGATGAAAGGTGGATTCAACACAATATAGCAGAGACAAACAACGGTCAAAACAGGGAGTTAGCATGAGTAAACTGGGGCCGAAAATGGACAAGGTTGGGTTTTGCAGCTTCAAGATTAATGGAGAAAACTATTCCAACTCAATTTTTTTATGCGATCCTCTTCAAATTGTTCTGCTGCTGATATAAATACATGTTGCCGTGGGGCAACACCGTGCCATATTGCTTAAGCCGAAATTTTTTAAACAATTCCAACTAATTGTTTACTTTTCAACCAGACATTTTTTTTATATTCTTCACTAAAATACAAATAAAAAGGTCTTATGATTTTCTTTGATAAGGTTAATATGAATTTTTAAAGGTCCGAAAAATATCAAATTTGGATATTTTGACCCATTCAAAAATAATAATAGAAAATTATTTTTTCTAACTCCTCATACAATCATATTCTTAAAAGAGATTCAAGAACATTTCATTAGTTATACCTGCTTTTTAATTGTTAATTTCGCGCGCTCACAAGTATGCCGTACTTCTCTATGACTCATGTGCTGCAGCGCCCTGAATCATTATAGTTATCATTTATCTTAAAACTATTAACTTTATCAAGATTGTTAAAGAGAGCAATGTTATTAATAATTATATTGTCTACAATTTGTTTTTTTCTGGACTCAATATTACAAAAGTTATACAAGCATGAATCGGAACATGTCATTAAAATTACTTTTTTATCAGTTTATAATATTTGTTTTGTTATTATCATTGTGATTTCTGCATTTTTATTAACAAAACTAGGATATAATGGTATTCCAACATTTTTGAAATCACAATTATATATAAATAATAAAAAGATATTGCCACATACTTGTAAGCGCTCAAATTTCACAATTAAAAAACAGTTATAACCAATGAAATTTTCTTGAATCTCTTTCAACAATTTTATTAACTATTGAATGAAGAATTAGAAAAAAAATATTGTTTGTATTTTTTTTTTTTAATATATTATGGGTCAAAAATGACGAAATTTGAGAATATTTTAACCTTTAAGAATTTATCTCTATTTCTATTATTAACCTAATCGAAAAAATTTTTTGTTTGTATTTAAATGGAAAATATAAAAAATATGTCCAGTAGAAAACTCAAAATTCCCCATGGCATTTATATCACGAGTAGAACAATTTGAAGAGAATTGCATAAAAAAATTGAGGTGGAATAGTTTTCGGTACTCTTGCTCCGATTCCTCCTAGACTAAAATGAGGTTTTGAAAAACGACCAAATTTGGTGAAAAGCTGCTTTTGCGACAGACAATATAAGTGTGCAGACATTTGCAGTTTCTATGGCACATCATCCATACAACACTTCAAGAGGCTACTTTTTTAGTAACCTGGAGAAAGTTTGACGGGAAGTTATTTGACTGCAACGGTGATTTCATCTCACAAACAAATAGGCATCTATCAAGATGAACTTGATAAATATTTTTTAAGAGTTTCAAAAATTTGGGAAAAAGTTAGATAAAGTGTGAAGGAAAGTATGTTGGAAAATGAAATAACTTTTTATCTAAAAAACTCTTCTCCATTTAATATGGATTACTTGGTCCCCCCTTTTACTTAATTCCTTGCGAGCTTTTCTTTCGAGAATCCTTGAGCTCCTCAACAATTTAACGAGAAATTTGAGATAACAAATACCTCTATTATATATATTTAAAAATTTTCAATCCTCAAGAAGCTCTCCTAATATCTCGATCTAGCAAAGATTTCTTTTTGATGTAAATACTTCACAGAAAATAGAAGAAACGAGTAGAAGATATATGTGTTTAGCAAACCATTCTACTTAACGTGTACTCTCACAACAACAACATGAATTAAGATAATCGTTCAAAAATTATTTTGTATGTTTAATGTCCCCCTTTCTCCTGTCACAATCACTTTTCTTTCGGAAAAACTCTTTACGTGCTTGGCTCGCCATGGTCACCAAAAGTCTATTTTCTCCTCACCGACAAACTATACTTGATAGATTAAGTACCTAATCTATGGGAATATTAGTAAAAACAAATTGTGCACACGCGTAAGTTGTCACAGCAAATCAAATTATTCGTTGTTGCTAAAATCGAACGAAAATGTTGGGAGCTAGTATCTACCCTTACAATAATTTAATAATCTTGGAAGAGGGATAATTTTAAACATCTATGTGCTGCTACTTACACATGTTGATTGTTTTATTACAAGTTGGATGGGGACTTCACAGAATTAGCTTATGATTACATTCATCACACAGTATTTACCGCTATTAGTTAATAAGAGGGTAAAGTCCCTAAGGAGATTCCCTATGACAGAGAAGTTTAGTCCTCCCCTAATATATTTACATATATAACTTGTAACACGATCTCCTTGTCGCATGTTCTTTAATACTCGCTGTTTAATTTAACCATATAGATTAGCATTTGAGTATAAATTTTGAATATATAATGGGTTTAAACAAAATTTTCATTATCCCATAACAGTTATAATTGAGATACAATACTTTATATTCAGCTAATTAATTTTCTGCAACTAATATTAATAAAACATTGACAACCATTCACAATTAATCAACACTTACAAACTTAGACATAAGACATAAGGTCTAAGTGTCTCGATTAAATGCTATTTGCAACAATTCAGTCATTTCCAAGCTTATTCGGTAAACTTTGACGCGCCCAGCGCATTTTTGAATGGAGCTTACACAACTCTATGAAATGTCCAATTTTTTTGTTCATGCTTATCACAATATTATTGCTCCTTATAAAATAATAATAATTTTTTTTATTCTGTCTTGTTGTTGGACTCATGTGATATAATTTTCTTGGGCAGCTAGATTTTTAAACGTATTGAGTGGAACAATTCTTCTTTTCACTTTTATCAATAGAAGGGTAGTTGATACAATCAGGCAAGTGTATGCCAACAAATTTTAAATGCTGCGAATTATAGAATAGCGGTATAAGCAGCTGTTGTGAAATTTGTGCGTAGACACCTGTTTTAGGTTTAAACTGTGTTATTTTCAGATTACATTAAGATAAAAGATGATGATTGATTCAGCATAACGCTACTTCTCCAATTATTCATTCAGTGTAACACGTTATTTTTTGTTCATAGCGTAAATAGAAAGCCACAGAATGTTTGAGCTGGTTTTCTAATTTCCATTTTGACTAGCCTGCAAGGGCTATCATTTTTGCGAGTGTATATCTTATGAAAGAAGGCTATATATATATACCAGAAATGTTACAAAGAAACTCCAATTCACAAGGTATTTTTATTATTAACCTTATTACCCTAGCTTCGGTTAAAAGAAGTTATGGAATCTATGAGGAAGTACGTGAAAGTCATTATCAAAGTATTGTTTTTTATTTTGTTTTTGATGAACGCTCGAAATAGGTAGACTTGGCAATGCGAACTCTATTGACTGATTATGGAAGATGAAAGGTTTGATGATAAATTGATTTCTTCAGGAAATTTACCACAGTTGTTTATCATATTGCTTCATTTTAACAAGATGAGAGTCATTAGTTAAGATCCTCGCACGTATAAGGTATTTTTCACTAAATATCTATATTCAAACTAGTCATTTCGATCTTACCAAACTAGAGTGTGCCGACAAGACTTCTCTAATTTGAAATTGCGCCCATTACGAGGTGATATATGTAAAGTATGTGACAATAATCTGTTGTAACGTTTTTCGTAATTATTTACACTCTTTCTATTCGTGGGGTTAATTAATAAACGCTGTCTCTTACGTTTTTAATATATTTACACACTATACAACACACTTAACTATAATAATTTACTTATAAATATGATTTAAAAAACAATTTCTGCGATTACTTTAACTAATTCGTTCTTTTCACTACAACTATTTATTTAAAAACTAACTAAATTGCGTTTACACAAATCATTTATATACCTAAATAATAAATTCTACAAAGTTCTAGAACAAAAAGAAGCAAAAGAAATACTACTACTTTCCTAGAAATTATTTAACAGAAATACTATAAATAAACCGCCCGCGCGAATTCGCCGAATATTAAAATTCCATACTAGCTGGACTGAGCCGTCCTAAGGAACCATTTCGCTAGTTTGTTCGTAACAGTGTGAAAACGGACTTCTCTACTAGTCCAAGAGTCTGTCAAAGTGCTAAGTTTGACTAAAGCAAATTAAACTTGATGAAAATAGATGTAGCCGCTTCACAGTTTCTCGGTGCTAATTTTAGTAGTTGTCTGTTGATGTACCGACATTACTAATATTACAAATTTGTGTTTATAGATCGAAGGAGTGAAAGGAAGAGGAAGCAATGAAGGAGTTTTTTAAATAATATACTTAAATCTTCAAATATTTATTGATGTCTCAAAAGATTTCCTTGTTTTTCTTCAGACAACAGTACTACACAGAGCAGAATAGAAATAAATTTATGAATGAAATTATATTCAGAATAAGTTTTCGACAAGTGAATACTAAGTTTTCAATTTCTGGAACCGTTGGTGATATCCATACTGATCACTCTGTTTACATAACCAACACTACACTGTCTGTCGCGTATTTTGATATTTATCTTATCGTCTTTAGAAAAGGTAAACAGTTTACCTTCTCTGAAGAAGATAATTTGGTTATCGAAACTCACATCAGATAGTGTAATTGTGAGTGTTGGTGTACTGATAGTGTAAATTATCGAAATGGACTCTTCTGGGTATTGGAATCTTTAAGAGATTAGGGGAAAATCTTTGATTGGTGCCATTATTTATAAGGAAAATCATGGAATGGCAAGTGTGAAATATTAGTAAAGAAACTTTAAAGGAGATTATAACTGTACATTTTTGTTTTGCATTTACGTTTATTAACACTCACTCTAGCAATGTCGAGTCTTGAATATATCAACACTCGCAGTCCAGAATGTCTATCCAAGCACCCCGAAAAAAATTAAGTAGATATTCAACATTATAACAAGGAATATGAACGTCATCAATTTTAATAAATATGATTAAACATCGCAAAAAACAATCATGTGAAGAAATCATTCTCTTTTTTTCTTATTTATTAACAAGCTCGGCTACCAGGGCCACTTGCACGGTAGTTATATATGAGGAGTTGGAGTAGGTTGGTGATATTTAGGATTTCATATTTGTGAAATTAAATCAAAATGTGCTTGATACTTAAACTGGAACTACAGCTGGTATAAACGTGTCTGGAGGTAAAAGACATTAGATAACCATGGGTGAGACTATTAAATTTTGTTTTGAGACACCTACGAAGTTCTTTGGTTCAGAGGGACTTAACGAGTGTTGGTATAGGAAGTACCAACGAAGTTCTGATTCTATTGTTATAAATAGTTATTTCATCGCTGATTATATATGTACAAGATTTTTATTAAATACTATACTGAGTGACAAGTAAACCAGAAATATTATCTTATTTCAAAAATATTTCACGAACATGTTTTGCAATAAACTCTTGAACAGATTAGTATATTAGCAGTATCAGTTGAAAATCTTCATTCAATAATTTTTTTGCTTTAAGTAAACTAGTCAAATTGTTGGTCTTCTGGAAGCTGTGCTGTTGTTCTGGGAAATTGGTGGTAGGAAGCTGGGTTGCTAGCGATTTACAATTGGTATTGGAATAAACAGGTGGGTGTATACAGTTATCAGATGTCATCAAGCATGATACAAAGGTACGGGTTACTAAGAGACCGCTTGTCATCAACAGGGGCAAAAGCAGCTCGGTAGTTTGAAGAAGTTGGAGTTCTTGAAATGCCAAGTTATCATGAACGGAAATGAGTTTATTTTGAATTAAAATTTTTAAAATACAAATGCAATGACATTTGTCTACTAGTTATCTATATGGTTCATGTAGTTAAACATTCACCGGAGATCACTTTTTGGCGCCATCCTCACTTCCAACTGCGAACTACTGGTCAGGTAAAAATCAAAGTAGAAATAATAACTTCTATTTTATTTTTGAAATATTTCCGTACACAATACCTATTTTCATGTAGCAATAACAGCTGGCTTCTCCCCGTTGTAGGTTTCGAGTAATGTTCGTTTCTATGATTGCTCCCTTGTATATTTCACAGCGGGGCCATTTCCTTGATATTTAATACCAATAAAACAACTTGGAACTCTTCCTGATCACAAAATTTCATAATGAACTGACCTGTGTACGCTCAAGAGTAAAACTGTAAACTCCTTTCGAAGGAAGTTTTATACGAGGTTTTCCAGAGTTATTTTGCTTTTATATTTATATACAGATTTTAAATTTATTGAAAATCTCACAAATTTTTATATAATTAAAAATATAAATCCATTAAAAAATTCTTAGTCTAAGTGAAAAATAACAGAAAGTTTTTGAAATCTACCGAATTATAAGAAGATGGAATGTGAAGTAAAGTTTTTCTGAATTTTACGAATAAAAATGAAGAATTGCAAAATGTATGCTAAACATAACATCAAATGTTTATATCATTGAAAGCAGACAGGTAATTTTCAAAGCAATAACAAAAAGTTATAAACTTCATATATCGATACCTAAACTAAACTTGTGACTCTGCGGTTTAACCACAAATATCAAAATATAGTTTTAATCCGACCAGTAGTAGGGTCCGCTCTCAATTCAGAATTGAGTAACCGATCACGTTACATTAATCTCTTTACACTTAATATTTCCCTCATTGAGCTTATCATGTGAGTAATACTTGAAGTTAGCTAAAGGCAATAATTTCTTTATTGGAGGGCGCTTAGGCATAAGAGTACGTTTTATTGGATTTTGTTGAGCTACATAGCCTTACACATCTTTTACACACAAACAATTTAATTTGAAAATGTGTTACCACTAAGGAGCCTTGTAATGTTAAATTGAAGAACCATTTCAGTAAAATTGGCTGAATCATTGTAAACGGTGCTCCAACAACATTACCCTCTCTGAATACATGATGATGTAATAATTTTCTAAAAAAGTGGTGAAATACGTCAACCTTCATTGCATAAGGATACATTTTACTATAATATTTGTAAACATAATGTCTCTACACAATTACTTTCAAAAAAATTAAATTTTAAGTCATAATTCTTTCAAAAGATCTTTGAATTCTCTTCACGAAAGTCTATAATTTATTATAAGATTTACGAAAAAGATGTAGAATAAGTATCTTTCAATTCTAAACGATTTGTGGACATAACTAAGAACATCTGTAGTAGTTAAACAATATTTTCGAACCCTACAAGCCCTCTTCGTCCAATGCATCGTTTAAGAAAGTTATATTTGGGAAATTGCTCCAAAAGGTCGTTATCATTTTCAACCATTTGGATCGATGTAATCATCCAATGCTAGCAAATGTTGCTAATGTTAGAAGTTGTTTTTAGAAAATACTAGCCTTTTCCGATGTCCAAGCAGCCATTAGAGCTCCAAGCTGCAATATAAATCCAAACTAGTTTGGTCATGCATGGACAAGCTAAATGAACTAGGTAAAAAGAATAAAGCTACTCTTCAATGGATTCCGGGACACAATGGAGTGGAGGGAAACAAAATATGGGCGCACAAACCCTTCAAACTTCCAGTAACCTATAACTAGATAAAATCTGTTTAATGTATCAACGTAGGCGTAAACAACGTACGAACACTAACAAGAGTCTTGTCGGGGCGCTTTCACTTCAATAGACACCTGAAGACTTGAGACACTACGGAATTTCAGAGGTCTACACCTGGGAGGGTACGCATTAGAAGACGAAGATCTCTGGCAGCTAGAATCATCATATTATATATCAAGGCAGATATATAATATTACTTCTCTTGATTTTTGAAGTTTTAGATTTTAATTTAGTGAAATATTTGGATAGTGTATTATGTCCTCTATGACTTATACTAATATCATATTTATTGAAATAATTCGATAGTTGTCCTTGTACATATGGTAAGGAAAAATGTTTTGATGTTTCGTTTCTGTCTTTATTTTTTTATGGTAAATATTTACCATCAATCATTTTATTTCAATCTACCTGGTATAATATCGTTTTATTGAAATTTCGAGGTAAATACACTGATTATAATACTATGTTTTTAAAAATGTTTTTAAGATATCTACTAATATGTTTTTATGTATTTTACAAATATTTTAATCATCAAATAATAATTATTCTTTTGAAAATGCTCCCAAGGAAGGAGCGAAGCGTTAAGTTATACATATAAATGTGATATTTCATTGAATTTTGATCATTTTATACAAACAACCTATAAACCCAAAAAATTAAAGTGAAAAAAAATGAATATATATATATATATATATATATATATATAAATTATACATCATAAGGTACTAATACCAGACCTACAATGAAGACAATTTATTACGAGAAACATATAAAAAGCTCTAAGAAGTAAAAAGTTTAAGAAAATTATGTATTGTGTTGCGTGAAAGTAATTAAAGCGATTCATTGTATCACTTACCTCGCATCTTCAATACGAATGTAGAGTTGAATCAGCTCCAGCTCACGATGGTATGTAGAACTGGCAAAACTAGAGAGGAAAATCGAAACAGAAATAAAACGGTGATATTCCTCGTGATATGAATAGCCATTATATAAAAGAGCATGTTATATTTTCAGTGAAATATTTCCTCTAATACGGTATGTGATATTTATTCCTGTGTTATGTTTAAATTGTTCAAAAGAGATAAAGATATTCAGAAAAAAGAGCATCTAGTAAGAATACTCCTACGATATTTTGTATAAACGAAATTATATTGCAGAGCCGGTCTCTTTTCTAATGAATGAAACCTCAAATAATATTAGTTTTATTGGAATAACCTTCGAATCGTTTCTAAGTAAATATTGCGTTAAACCTGAAAGATTTTTCTCCTTGTATGGTATCACATATGGAAATTAATAAAATTTCTAAAACTGAGCCTTTATAATGTGCTATTTAAAAACCTTATCAAAATTATATTTGAAAAATATTGGGATTATCTAAGTCTTGGGTAGATAGATAGATTTATTTCATATTCTGTTTTTGACACTCGAGATTGTGTCTCGGAAACTATGGCCGTGAAAAATCGGATAAATACATCGACGTAGCCACGCATTCTCATAGAATTTCTGATGAGAAACTGTCACTTAAATAAACACGTTGAAAGAATACTCGTACATACTTTCTGCGTGCAATTGGAGAACACACTTCCTCCAAGCTGTTTCAAATAATACAATCATAAACTCTCTGAAGCTATAGGAAGAGCTATAGCATATAGTTCCAACTTAGCTCTCGCAAATGAGGACAGAATAGATCTTTCAGGTCGCAGTGGAAGTACAAACTTTCTATATCTCAGTCTACGCTTATCTGTAGCGACGCAAGTACAGATTACAATAATGCTGAGAAATATTTTAATTGAGAAATTCATTAAAAAACATTGAATAAAATATATTTAGGTCTTTTATATTATCTCAACTGCTAATTGAGTTCATTTTTAGATAAAGCTCTTGCATTTTCATAATAGAAACTATTAGATTGCACTCAGTTTTGACATATTTTCAAACCCTTTGAATCGTTATTTTTCCAGTATTTCACAATGTACACAATAATAATAATTATCCAATAGTGATTCTAGACTAGACTGAGATATAAGGGGTTTGTACGGCGACCTGAAAGATCTATTATGTCTCTCTCCCCTTTGCTACAGCTAGGCTGGACATGTATTCTACAGCTATTCGTACAGTTCCAAACCATTAATAAAAGAAATCAATATTGCACTTTGCATGACTGTATGGTGGATGACCCAGCAATTAAATGTTTTGACTGGTTTTGAGGATTTTAAGATCCAGCATTGTCGTGGTGGAGAATGATTCGTCTTCTGCGATTGGTTTCCCCGAAAACACAGGCGACCATTTGCTTCGTGCTCGAACAACTTTTGTTGGATTTGGCTCGTCTCGAAAGGCACATACAGTCGACTGTTGTTTAGTTTTGGGTTCATATGTATATATTCAAGATTCGTCACCTGTCACTATCTTATAGATAGTTTTTTGAAACGCCGCGAATGAATTATTTCAGCATTTCTTTGCACCAATCGACACCAGCTTTTTTGAGCGGTTGTCAAATTATGCGGTATCCCACGAGAACAAATATTTTTGACAGCCAAATATTCGTGCAATATCGAATGTATACGAGTGGAATGATGCCCAAGTATACCCAATTTTAGACGACATTCATGAAATTAATCCTGTAGCGAAGTGCGACCACGACTGAGTTCGGAAAACCTGCGAAACACGACTCGAGATGGTACTTCATCGCCAAAAGCCGAAGCGATTTGATCGGCACACTGCTGTTGGTTTAATCCACATCGAGTCATAGAAGTCATAGAAAATCATCGCACGAGTTTTTCCAATATTTTACCAAGATAAATGTTTCAAGTACCTTCAAACACCTCAAATAGCGATCGTATTACAACACTTTGTGAGTAGGTTCATTATTAGAAATGCTAAACTTTATGATGGCAATATAAGATTCGGCATATTCATATCAGTGTAGCCATATCTCTAAGTCCTCATATTTCGGCAATAGATAACTTGTCATATATAAACTCTCTTGATGCTTCAGACTTGTGATAATGGCAGGGTGTAGAATTTATTTTTAATTTTACAGACGTCATCATCCCAAGGCTCATATTTAATCGTTAACCATGTTTTAAACGTTCATGCTCTAATAAAATTTCGACTAATTTTCCTTGTAAAGCTAGAAATGCTTATCAGGTATGTTACGCAATTCGTTGCCCATTATGAGGAAAACAGAAAAAACAGTTTTGTCTTCTAAGCCCTACGATAGTTAATGAAGAAATCCAAGTCTTTACCTTTCTGGTAAATTTATCTAAGTATTAATGCAAAAAATGATACGGTGTTGTTATTCCGGAGAAGCTCTATGGTAAATATTATTAATGTATGAATATAATATAATATATAATTGAACAGTAGCACAAATATTTATAATTATAAAACTCGAGCAATTCAGATATAACACCATAAAACATTAAATAGAAATTTTCTTTGATTGTCAAACCATCGCCCATTTTGAGTTCAACTGAATTTAGAGTGGTACAAAAGCAATTTAATGGAGCGTCGTTCAGTAGTGACCGCGCATTCAGTTGAACGGGTCTGAAGAATGTCATGCCTAGTAACCACAATAAGAATCATCGACTTGAAAATAGAAACTAAGTTATTAAATATACCTAAATATCCCTTAAATAAAAATCTTAGTAGTTGTAAAAGTTGTAAAAAATTCTTTATGTTAATGTTTCGCTGATTTTCAAATTATTGATGTTCTACTGTATAATGTATAATAATACGAACAATGGTATTTATTTGCGAACAATCAATATAAATTATTCAATTCTGATTTTAAAGCTTGACTCAAAATTTTTCATTATTATGCTTATATATCTAGCAACAAGATTTTACCCTTATAAGGTTTTATGAAGGGAAAAGTAATTTGCGTTTCTCAGTCATCTGGGGATTGTGAGCCTTTAAGTACATTATTATGTATTTGTATATAAGTAGATAGGGTGCACAAAGCTACCACAGGTATAAGATTGATGACACAACAAATTGTATTTTATCTCTTCCTGAAGCCAATAAAATTTTATCATCGTCATACATTTTCTTCAATCCCAAAATGAGAATTAGCTTAGGAACATTCAAAAACTATGTTTTGTTGTGAAATATAACTAACATTTTTGAAGGTTTATTTGAGAAAACTATTCCTACCCAAAAATTTAATCAACATGATTTTACAAAAACATTGTAATATAATCATGAAATGATTATGTCAACAAAAGAAAATATGTATTTTGATATCTATTCTAAAAAAACATAAAGGTCATTATTGTTCATCGAAATACATATACATATTTAGAGAGTAATCAAATACAGTAGTTCTGCTTTCACACAGTTGTAACTTGGCCATTTGATACAATGGTCTATTAGCAAATAATGATTCTGAATGCATGAGTGCCTTGCAATACCAGCAATTGCAACTGAATTTATCGGACTGTGTAAATGAGTAAATAAGCGTATTCCTAAATAAAGGCTACAAGCAGCGTACAATATATTGTTACAAAATAATAGACACCCTCTGAGTTTTACTCACACCCGAAAAATTCTTCTGGTTATTTGCTATACCAACTGTATACACAGTGCGTCTATTAACTCAACAAGGGATAAACGTATTACAATTGTAAGAAGTGTAAATAATTTAGATTTGAATCAACGGTTATTATTTGGATGAAGCGTTGTGAAAAGAAGTGAAAAAAAAGTATTGAAATAAATATAAATACAAACAACATTTATATTTACGTAAGAATATATAATTATAAATAAACAAGGATTATATGAAATTAATTATTTTTCTCATTATGTAAATCGTTTTTTGAATACACTTTCTACTTTCCAGATATTGGAGATATACTTGTGTATATAAGTAAAACCAATTTTAAGGTTTATCACCCTGAAAACTCTGCGATTCCTAGATCTACTTCTTCTTAAGACTTTCTCATGAAGTATTATCTGAATCAGACCACCATCGTTTTCCTTTTTTAAGCATTCCTGAAACTGTCTTGTTCGATAAGTGATCAAACTGAGACTGTAATTTACCTATACTGCCAAACCTCGATGACTTTAAGTTTCGTTTAACTTCCAGCTTCAATAATTCAGAATTTTTTGATTCAATTGAAGAAGATGTTATTCAAGATTCCGCCGAATTTATTCATATCAATTTATTCTAAAGACTTTGTCTGAAGACGCTGAGAATACTTATTTCTCAAGATAACAGCAATGCTAACTTTTATTACATATCCCTATCAATGGATATCTATAACAATAGTTCTTGTTGATAAAGTATATTGGCAGTAATGAACATGAATAATTATTTTATATGCGCAGTTATGAAATTAAACAATTACGCATTATCATGCTTTGTTATTGGAACAAAATAAATTTAAATTACTCGCATATGCCATGTTATTTCAAAGCTGGTGATTATGGGGATGATTATGAGAAAACATTAACCCAGAGTATTGTTGAAACTCCATAGCTCGACGTGCTTTTTCTTCTTAATGCCCGTTTGGATAAGGACCGAAAATAGCCTATAGGATATCGTCAACATCATAAGTGGTGATCGGCGATTATTCCAATGGTTCTGTACATATGCCTTTCAGCAGTGAACCCAAATGACGTCATTCTTTGTTGCGCTGGAATCGTGGAAAGTATTATAAAAGTCGAAAGGTTCCAGTATAGATACAAATCACGCGTAGTTATAAGTCTACCTTCTTCTTAATTAGTCAGCAATTCGGCGCATTACAACAATTTAGTCTCGCAAAGCTACTTTCCTAAAGCACCTATGTTGTTAATAAGTTTGTCTTCTTCATGTTTCTCTACCTTCTTGTGTCCACAAGCAAGACGTGATTGCAGTACAGTTAACACGACAAATTAGCGATAGGCTACAATCTTACCCTTTTCGTAACCGCTAATATATTGATAATTTATTATAAGTAAAACAATTAGACGAACTCATTATAACTAATAATAGCTGTATTATTTCGTTTACTGTATCGGGTTATCTCAAAATCATATTTTTGTAGACATGGTTCCAGATAAACCATTGAATTATTATGATACCTTCATGGTCACGATGTTGCCAATAAATCGAGGTCGATAAATTATTTCTTCTGTGTGTATTCTAAAGTCAACATCTCATATTAGGTGTAAGTACCACTAATCAGTCATAATATAATTAAATGGATCTTGTTTCTCTTTGAATAATAATGAGTTATTATGAATCATGATCTCTTCAATCAGATTTAATTCGCAGTGAATTATTACAGTGTCAAACCTCTCAAATGTACAATTTCAGACTCCCTATTTCTGACAAAGCATAACAGCTTCAACAGTACACAATAGGAATCTTACTACACTAGATCACTTAAAAAACCGTTCCACATTTATTCATGTCTACATTACATGTCGATACAAAGATTTTGGACTAAGAACCGGATTTACTTACATAGAATGGTGTGAAATATAAGTAAACCATATTTCAAATTTTAAATTATACTTATGAGTTACACTAAATATTAGAACTTGAATATATATAGTTTCGTAAATACAATGAAATATACAGAAAATATGGAAGTCATATAAACCATCAGTTACATTTTCTGTATTATTATATGTTTATAATACTTTTGCATTTAATTTATTTATTCATGTTTTACGTACGATTTTTTTTGGGTCTAATAAGCCGATGCAATATCACGATATTTCGGAAGTATCTACTTGAATGCTTAGCGTTTCCTTGTTTATTTTTGAAACAGTGCGAATTGTGTGAATCTTCTTTTAGCTAATTAAGGTTGGGAAATCGTTCGAATTAAATATATTGCCTCAGAACAAAATCTGAAAAAATTTTCATTTACAAAATATTCCTATTATACGGGTTCATTTTCGTCCAATCATTCTAATCAAAGTCCGACATAATATTCTTTACTATGATAGACAGATATTACGAAGTTGGTTTATGACCTATGTCACTTCGTTCTATTATAGTCTTCCAAAACTAGTTTAAATTATGTAGCATCAGTTTATAAACGTAGACTTCAAAACATTGATGGAGCCACTCTAGTTTCGCGAATCGCACGTTTGTTAGAACTTTGCTCTGATCGATATAGTCTACACTACGACACCTCTGTGCCATCAATTTCAGATATATATGGAGCTTACAATACACCCAATGGTTTTGTCTGTTTTCCTGTATTAACTTCGTCAGCTCTGACGTGAATGTTGGCGATTGTTCTAATATGAACTGTTTAGCTTACCTCTGACCTATTGAGCTCTTTCACCAAGTTCTAGAATTGTACTCCAAGCATGCTTAAGTGGACGCTTTAGTAGATGTTTTCGCAATACCTTTACACTCCCTTATGATCCCCGTATTCTAGTACCAAGGCCACCGTAGGATACGGTTCCACAGCGAATTAAGAGTAAACACAAGCCCATAATAGTTTAGTCCTTTACAAAATCGAGTGCCTTCAACCCTGTTATTTCTTTACAATGACAAGAAGTTCTAATAATTTTAATTCTGACAATAAGACACCTAGACCCCATTTGATGTTTCTGTTTCTTACTGTTAACAATAATAATAGTAATTTCGTTTTTCTATCACTTTTGTATTGATTTCATATTACATTGGGGGAATTTTTGAGTTCAAAGTCGTGAGCTAGTTCGTAATTTTATAAAATCTATGAAGAAAGAAGCTCTACAAGAAGAAGAAGTTGTACCATTCAATAGAAAATGTTATTTACCACAAACCAAGAATAACATCTATTTCTATACTCTTAACAATTTATTTTGAATTATATTGATATAAAACTTTCATAATTCCTCAAAAAATAATAAGGTGTGTTCCAACTTTCATCATAAAAAAATAATAAAAACCTGAAACTATATTAAGTAAAAAATATAAATTTCAGAGTAGCATTTTAATCATTATTTTCTCATGTTTTCTCATGCTACAAATTCTCAATGAAAAATAGCAAGTATTACGGGTGTTTCGGAGTTTCTCGTTAACAGTATTAAAATAAAAATGAAAAAAAAAACTTTGGAAGCGGACAGGGTAGGGGAATGTAGCACGAAACGGAGGGGAAATAGGAAAAATTTGTGTGAAAAATCGTTAAAAGAGAGTAGCCCGTTTGACTTGACATTTATAAAAGATGAGAGAGATATCGTTTTCAAAAAAAACAGTCCGAATCGTCGGCTTGTCAAAAAACTACGCCTATTGAAACCATAAAGCAACTGCAACAGCGAAACAACCCCGACATATGACTGGAATAGTGTAAGTAGTACAACTTATTAAAAAGTACATAAATCACCATTACGATAATCATTTACAAATATGCTTCGTTAACGAATCAACGTTACAAGTTTTAGTCGACGACATTAAGATTAATTAGCAGTCAAACACTTTTATTAGATTTTTGTTAAGCTGCATTTTATACCCAAATAAACATTTTAAGCCTACAATCAATTATTCTTTGGCTCAACATGAAAACAAAAAAATATGATTACTGTATGGTATAATGTAGCCATCTACCTACTCATGATATTGATTCACATATAAAATACGTAATCTATTTACGAGTGATAAATATTCTTAGCCAAATATATCAAATACAGTAGAAAAAGATAAAAACATATACCTGTAGACTGCAGAGACAGAAAATAAAAGTGGAGTGATCCCCCACACTAATTTGATCAAAGAATTGGTATTCCCCCAGCAGTGTCTGAGATGATAGTGTACAATCTGATTCCATTGAAAATGACCTCTCCGTTATTTCATATCATTTCTGAATAAAAAAGTTCGGTTCAGTTACTCAATAATGTATTGATTTACTTTCGTCAGTAATTAAAGAGTAACCGAAAAAAGAAATTTCAGCTAATCATAAATAAACTCAACTTAGCCTCTTATGGTGATATCACCATAAATTAGAAGGAATAAAGAAGAAAAAAAAAAGAAAATTGGAATAATGATTACAGATCTTAAAATATGCAAATATATATATCCCAGAGAATAATGGAAAATGTCTATTAGAGTAAATATCAAATTCAGTTGGAAATCAAAAAATGGATTCATTTTCTTATTCAGACACTTATTATATAAATATCTTACAGCATAATCACTTAGGCCGTGTTTCAATGTCTACTGAAGAGTCATATTAAATTATGGATCAGATTTGAGTCGATTGTTAATTATCCTTAGCAATACCTCTTCTTGATGTACCCCACCTCAAGTTTCTCTAGGAGGAGGAAGACCCAAAGAAAGCTGGAAGAACGCAAATACCTAGAAATATATAAGCGGAGATCATAATGTGAAAGCAGAATGGAGTGGAAATGATATATTGAGCTTGAATGCAATGAAATGAATGTAAGAACTTGCAAGCACATCAGATCATATTGTGAACAGACGGAGTTTCAGTTATTCAAATTAACTGTCAGCCGCTGTATTATAAGAGGGTCTTTATTTTATTTTTGTACTTTGTCAGATAAGTCTCCTTCTATTGTCCTATCCTTCTATTATCTTAAAAACTAATAGCAGTACCTAGTAAAAATTGTTACTGCAACGAAATAAATATTTCACTAAAATACCAAATTATCACAAGCAAATACTTAAAGGTGTGTATAGAATGTACAATCAAAAATCAATAACTAAACTACTATATAGCTAAGCTACAAGGTATTTATATTTATATTACAATGAATTTACAGTCATAATTACAAATTCAAAATGCACATTTGGTTGATTGTTACAATTGATATTAGAATGAGTGATAAGAAACAGTTTTTCTCTAAGATCTCTTTTATATTTTTCAATTCAATTCAACAGATCGAAACTCAATTTGAGTCCTTTTTCAAAACAACTTGAATGAGTGGTCGTTTGAGGTCAACTATTATAAAATGGATCGAAACAGCAAGCTGGAACTTTGTGTAAAGCTTGTTGAAACTTGTCACTGACGCGTGCAAAAAGACGAACGAAGTCTATTTACTATATGTCGACAAGATTACTCATGGACCCCACTACGTAGCTGAAGGAACGTCAAATGGACACACAGTGGATCATAAGGACAACAATCAAAACTATGGAGTAAAGATATCAAGGCAGATGAGATCGTCACAATGATGGCAGGCTACTGCTGGAGATATATTTTGGATCCAGAGTACGACGATTTTCTCACCAACAATGCTTTTGAAGCAATTTGAAGCAAACCACAAAAAATTTCTGTAAAATGAGCAGCTATCCCAGGTTTCTTTTGTTTAGATTTTTGATGAATAAAGAATATTTTGAAATTTAAACAAAATATATATTTTGAACGAAAACTTTCAGAATACCTCGAACCTATGAGATTGGGCAAAATTGATAACATAATTCAAGGGATACTTTATTTCCGATCCTCAGGTATTAAGGTATTGATGGTGTTAATTAAGTGCAATAATTTTGTTTATAATGTAATATAATGGTAACTATCAAGAACCAAATTAAATTAAAAAAGTAATTTATGGTCATTGCTGCTCATTACCATATAATAGATAATCTAAAAATAATTTTCCGATATTTATAGCAGATGTTAGTATTTGTGGTAGATAGTGTTTCTGTTAAAAGTTATAATTGTTTGGAAAGGAGTGAAATTTCTGGAAAAATATGCTATTTAAGGCATTTTCACTATAGAAAGGGCTATAACGCATCGCAAACGTGCTGTTTACGGTACCGTACGCACTTAATTACTTTTAACGTTTCATGAATATTTGTTTGTGAAATATTTGCCTCGCTCCGGCCTCTCCTTGAAAAAGTCGATGAAATTATGAAGACTGGAATGAACACTGGAGAGAGTAGTATAATTTCTGTTTAAGAACTTTCAGTCTTTGAATTGAATCATTGCTATTTCATAACACCAAAGCAAAGATAAAGAAAACGAATTCGACTAACATTTCTATCAATTATCAGTCTGTTAAACGATGAAGCAGCACGAAATCCCTTATTAACTTAACACAGGATGTGTCCCACTGTTACACCAGCTAACAATAAAACTAAAGGGCTGTTCAGATTCAGATTTTAACTCTCTATTGCAATAGACAATGGTAAGTACAGAGGGGTGTAAACAAAATAGAGGTTGACGATAAATAAAAAACACATTATAAAGTTATCCGAAAACATTTTATCATTTTTAAACAACAAAATTAAAATAATTGTAAGTATTTGTTATTTTTGCCAACACTCACTAAAAATATTGATATTAATTTTACATTACTCTTGTCTTTTCTAGAAAGAAATGACCGACATAAAGAACAGAGCAAAATATTTGTATTCAGGTAAATATGTGAAAGATAAAAACAAATGTTCTAAAATTTCTACCAGTCTCTGATTTATTGTAATCCTGTTTTTCGCTTCCTAATATATTGACAAGTATCATCATTAAAACTTATTTTAGAAAATTTGAAAAAAACTCAGTTATAGGTAGTGCAGACAATGTCTGAGATGGAATTTGAGAGATGCTTGAATTTCAGTTATCAGAATAATTCTTATGATATCGAAATATTTATATTCATGAATTGTAGCAAATTACCTATGTAAAGGGCCGCCACTGGTCATAAAAGTGATGTGGAATATGTTAGTTAGATGCTATAGAAGTAGGTATTATGTGTTTTTGTCAGAGATGTCAGTTATTTTTCAAGGATTTGTCCTCATCATCCAAAATCTAATGAGTAAGCAGATATGTATGGCACTACAAAAGGTTTCTAAAAATATTTACGGATTTTGACATTTTCGTCTTGGGATTCGGACTTATACCTACATAATATATAGGTACATATTTGTTGTTGGGGGCAACAAATACAATAAAAGATTCCAATGAAACAAGCAATATTAATTTCTAGATAATGAAAAGCAAAATAAATGTTCAAAATATAGTTAGGTGAAGGTAACAGAATTTGGAAAAAAAGTGACAAAGAAAAATTTTATATTATGTGATATAATCATCGAAACAATTCTGAGATGGTTTAAGATGTCTGAAAAAAATTTTTGGATAGTTTGATGTGTGTTTGAATGTTTGAGTATTATGCAAACGCAATATGTATGTGTACCTAATATATTTTGAACAAGATGGCGTTTTCCAGAAAACATAGTTGCCAAATTTATCCGATTCAATAGTTTCCTCTTTTTATATAAAAATACCTTATATATATATATATATATATATATATATATATCCGTTCAAAATTACTGATTGACTATATCAATCAATCAACGCTGAATTGTTATATCTTCAGTTTTGTACGTAATTATCGACATTATTGGTAATGTTCATTAGTAGATGAACAAATAAATAGCTTAGCTACAAATTTGATATATACGTAGATATTTGTCCAAAGTTTTTACATAGTATATATTAAAAAAAAATAAATCCGTGAACGCAGTGTCAAAGATTATTTGATTTGGTATATCATTGAATTCTACAATGACACTTTTGGCGTACTCTTTCAAAAATTCGTTCTGTAAGAGGACAGCGGTATTTCTGATGAAGAAATATGAAATTTGACTGTAAACACAAAGATGAATCAGACTGTTTTGAGAAAGTTCTCTAAATTACACTGTATTCTTCAATAACAGTAGACCCAAAAACATTGTACAACTATCACTTAAAATATAAAAGATTATTCGTAGTTATTGAATATATATTTTCAACGTTTATTAAAAGAAAACGGAGAATCTCATAGTAATTATAAAACTAGATCTTTAGTCCATTGTTTGAAAGTTGGTAACAGAAAAATAAATTGAGTTTGGCAGAAAACACTCACGACAAGTTTGATTGTATAATTATTTGTTTTAAGAATAGTAATACTTCCAAAATATATAAAAAAACATGTCTCTGAAATAAATTTACTAACGTGTAGAAATATAATAATATGAATTTTCAGTACATACCTACATATAGTAATAATACATGAGATTATATTTATATATGAATAATTTTTTTCAAATTAAAAAATTTGGCAATTATCAATCAAGGTGTTGATTATTAAAATCAATTATACAACCATTTAAATATCATTTGATTACCGGTAGGTATAATGGTATAGAGATCGATGAAAGAATTAAAAAAACAGGAATATTGAAATAAAAAAGGAGCAACACGAAAAGTAATTAGATTTTAGAAAGTTGAACAAGCATCAAAAAATATTAACTTGTATGTATTTTGAATGTTTAGGGTTTTACTTAATGAATTTACTTAGGTAGGTAGTATATTGAAAGTGGAATTCAATACCTTTATTCCATAAGTTAGTGATGTGATTCAGTAATTGGAATGAACAATATAATACAAAATAATCTTCAATAACTTACGAATCAATAATAATCAGCTTCGGCATTTTCTTGCGTCCAGTTCATTTTAAGATAAGGGTTTCTTGATGTTGATAATTTGGGCGAAATAATAACTCATTTCTGGCAATTTACACTGGTTCGATTACCGTAAACACTTTTAATCAATATCACAAATAAATTACAATGACAAAGAATTCTAGGATAAATATCTGATGGACATCTAAACAATTTAATTGTCTTTGGTACTTAAATATACATATATTACTTCGAGTTGTCTATATTGGTATCAGGAATTATTGGCCGTATTGACGGTGTATTGAGTAGAGCTTGATAATAATCCACTATTGGAAACATCGGCCACTGTTGCTTGTTTTCAGTTTTTTCTTGATGTTCACTGGAAACTACATCAATGTCTTCTTCGTTCGTTTCGTCTCCCGAATCTGGTGCTAAAAGCGATTCAACATCGAACTGCCGCTTTCGTGTCGAATGTCTAGATGAAACCATCGGATACACTGACGTCGAAGGACCAGGTATCACTGAAGGGCTGTCTGAAAGTGGTGGAGGACTGGGAGAATCTGCTCCATCTTCGTCGACCGCCAGTCCCATGTGTTTTCTCACTTTTCTTTGAGCTTTACGCCTCCTGAAGTCGCCTTTTCTGAAATCTTCAACGTTTGCTGGATGAATAGCCCAATAATGTCCTTTTCCATTTGCACTTCTTCCAGCTTTGATAAAACAATCGTTCAATGATAAATTGTGTCGTATTGAATTCCTCCAACCGGGTCCTCTGGTTCTAAAATACGGGTAATTATCTAGAATATGTTGATATATATCGGATAATACCAATTTAGTATCCGGAGAACTCAAAATAGCCATTGCAATTAATCCGATATAACTATGTTGCGGTTTTGGTTCTTCAGGTTGAAGCGATCTAGGTAATAAAGGATAACAAGTTAATGTCGATGGAAAAGGATTTAGTAATGGATATCGTAAACGTTCGGCGACTGCGTACTGGTAAAGTTGTAGCTTATAGTGATCTATGGGAAATATAGCTCTCGGAATATTAGCATCAAATGTAAATCTGGCGGGTAGCTTCGACTGTGACGCGTGATTCGTTGAATTTTCGTTGCTGCACATAATTATTTCAGTTCTATTTATTATAAATACTTAAACACACTCAAATAAACAACTATAAGCACTATTTAATTTAAACTTGTTGCTGCGAAAATAAACGATCACGTATATCATTAATCATGATCTGTCATTCATGAGAGAGTCAACTATACTGTACAAGTGATAACCCATCAGGGCATCCAAACATTAGAACAAATACTAACCATTTGTCGACCAATATTTGCCAACACAAAGTGGGTGGTAACATAAGCATCCAATGAAAAATGAGAGAGCCCTTCTACAACTGTTACAACCCCGCCTCGCCATGTTGTTAAACTGGAAATAGTCTCTAGATACCTCCTTTATCGAACAACAAAGGGGAGTAACAACCCTAAAATCTTTACATTTATGTTTACACAGAAATCCTCTACATTCCCAAAATTAGCATTTAGTCGATAACCCAAATAATTCCAAATTATGAAAAAAATACAGACGGTAAATAAATTTTGGTTTGAATGTGAAGTATATCAATGAAATTATGTATTATTCAATATTTAAGCCACAAACTAATACCTAAATGTGTATGCAATTGACGGTTAATACCTACTTATATACAGAGTTACGATAAAGTACCTGATGCGCTAAATTCATCGAACGTACTACGTCATTTTTGAAAAAAATTCAAAAACAACTGTTAGTCACTATCAGTCATACAATTAACGTAATACCAATTTTATTATTATGACTATAAGCGAAAGAGAAAGTAGGTATAGAAATTCTAATGATTATATACTTTAAACTCATGAAGAAGCAGGTGCTTTATTAGAAGAAACGCATTTTAAAAAACCTCCAATTGCTAGAAACACAGTATTGTTGCAAAAATTAATGAAGCGGGAAGCGTGAGGGATGCTCCAAAATCTGTAAACTCGGGAATAAGCGATGATATAAAGTTAGATATTTTCATTAGAAGACAACCCTTATGAAACTACAACAGAAATTGTCTTACAACAAAATGTTAGTCGTTTGTAGTAAAGGAAAATTGCATTCATATAAAGTACCTACAACTTGTTCAGGAACTCTTAGGAGATGATTCAGAAAGACTTTGGAATTCTGTGAAATTGTATAACGCCGCAGATTATCGAAAACTCTGTAAATTAGGTCTGCTAGCGTCTTGATCTATGTCAGATAGTGAACGGGGCACAGTTTGAATAATTCCTGAAGTTTTGGTTTAATCAACTCTTTAAGTTATTCAGAGCTTTATCAAATAATGTAAGAAATCTAGCTTCTTATTTAAAAAAATATCGACGACATCATAATCATAACTTCGAAAAATTTGCTGTTTTATTTTTTTGACTTTGGTGCATTACTTTATCATAACTTTATATATCGACAAGTGTTACAGATTAATAAAAAGTAATACTTAGATGGTGAAGTGATAAATTAGTAAAAAAAACGAGTACCAAACTATCAGTTATAATTCAAAATATAGTACGGTGATTTACAAGAGAGAATATGAAAAAAACATCAATCAAGGAAAAACATTACTTAAAAACTGTTCAAAAACTGGTATCAATATCCAAAATTCATTAGTTTAGATACAAAAATATCGGCAGATTGTCCAATTGCTAGTGGTAATTATTACCTATAAATTAATAGTTTCTTTGTGTACCATTTATTTCTAATAACAATTATGAACTTTGAAACTAAAGAAAGGGAAGAGAGTCAATGTTATAAATTATGTTTGTAGGTAAGTATATATTTTGTTTTGGAAAGGAAAGAAGACCATGAGGAAAAAGGAGTTATATCAGGCAAAATTGTGATAAAAAAGCAAAGGATTTGAAAGTTCAAAGTCATTGTTTAATCTCAATCAGGTTGATACTTTTTTTTCAATATAATGAACATATATAGTCAATTATTTCGGTATAATACCTTAATATTTAAAATTTCTTACCGAATAGTTGCGAAAATGTTTTTTTTCACTTTTGGTTTTAATTTTGATAATTATAGACCACATGAGAAAAAGAAATAAACTTGGAGTAGTGATGTAAATGAAATATATAAAAACCGTACTACTAAATAAAGAGGAAATAGGTACCAAGAGGTAAAAGCAGATATAAATTAATAAAAATTTATCTTTGTAGTTTAACTTCAAATGAAGATGTTATTTGAACCGATTGTAAAAGTGTTTTATTTGTTTTTCAACATTTCATTTATAAAAAACCATGTTCACTGGAAAAATTGAGTGAAGTTTCTCGAACGTTCAGATAATTTTGTCAGTATCCTTAGGTGCGTGTCAAATATCTTTTTTCCACCATTATGAAAAGTTCTTTATCTCGATAAACCTGCTTTTAGTCGCGATGTTTTATCTATTTATCCCGTAAAACCTGATGCATTGATTGTAATACTAATCGCACAATTGAAACTAATTGTTAATCTACAGATGACATGTTTTGAAAACCTTAACGACAAGAGCAAAAGGCTACTCAAACAATTGGACCTATAATGGAAAGAAGAGACCATCAAATTGATTAAAGACAAAACGATTGGAGTAAATCGAAAAAAGTTTGTAGAAATAAAAAGAAACATCGTAACCCTTACAATAATTGTGAAATGGCTACCATTTGATTAACTTGATATTCTATTATTATTTTCCATTGTGGTTAGTTAATTTTTCAGTTTTAATAAATTCTTGCGGTAGAAATACAATAGAAATACAGGACTTAATGATAATTTTTAAGTCAAAAATTATAACAAGGGAATTCATTTGAAATAAATTCCACCATTGAAATACTACCTACTAAAAAAATGCTCGTATCCGAAGAATGGTATTTTCAATCGCGATTTTTCAACTTACAAAAATGATCTATACAGTGGAGTAGAGCTCTACATAACCGTCAAATATGTAATTTTTATTCCTCACTAATAACAAGAAAAATGAATTTAAAAAAGTAATGTCTTAACTGGAGTTAAGACATGAAGGTAAACTCTCTCTCTCTCTCAGTCTCTGAAAACGATAACTTGGTTCTCGAAACGCGCGTCAGACAGTGTAATTGTGAGTGTTGGTGTAGTTGTGGTGTATTCAGTATGCCAACGGCTCCATAAATTCCAGCTTATCCATTGTTTTTTTGTTTTACTAAAAATCATTTAATAGCTATATGTTTAATTCGCATCAGCTTTTGTAGTACTGTAGTTCTAAAGACAGTTTAATCTTCAAATAACTTGTAATATAATGCTTCTAGCCTAATAGACAATAACGGACACCAGGCATGTGCACAGAGCCCCGCGCCTCCCGAGGCCTTTGGAGGCGTTATCAATCTGTCAAGTTATTTCAATGTTATAGTTAAAAATTAATATTACATAAATAAATAAATATGTATATAAATATTGTCTACACGGTTTCAATGTTTTAAAATTATCTACCCGTAAGATCATAGTTATAGAAACAGATCAAAAGTACAAAAGCAATATAAGTATGCATATTATGTTGATATTACCTCATTTAAATTGAGGTGTTTTCACAGCCTAACGTAACGAGTCGTTCATTAAGTAGTCAAAGATATAAAAAATCTTCCAAGACAATAAGTACAAAACTTATTGTGAAATCCATAAATAATAATAACCACAGCCACGCTCTGAAAATCGTGTAGAGATATGGAAATACAGAGATATAACAATGACAAAAAGTACTCTAGAGAGGTTAAGAATGCATAATTTTAATTTAGTACATAAATTTTCAAAATTTTCAAAATTTTCCGGGGAAGGGCCGCCCTTATATCACCTCGTACAGGGCGCCGCCACTGTTGATAGACAGCTGCAAAACCGACCAAAAGAAAATTGTATCACAATGACTCTTACACTACATCAGAAATATATAATAGTTTTGTTTTACATATCTAACAAATCTTTCAGTCTAAGTTTCCACTTGGTTTTCTTTGAAATCTACTTAAATTGCAAAATGCAGTCTGTTTAATACATATTGTAGCATCCATTTAATGATCTACATTAAAACTCACAACAATTATAGTTTTTCATGTTATATTTCTTGTCCTGGGAATATGTTTGTGATTAAAATTCCAAAATATGTGAAATTATCCAAACCCACATCCAGCATAGAATTGGGAGCAGGAAGATGTGCATTATCTCAACAAAGACCAGACCGGGAAATGTTGAATGAATATATTAGCAGAAATTCGTTCCGAAGTCATTAGAAATTTTCGGAACTACAACTTATAACGTTGTTGCTTTTCAATTTCTGTAATTATTTAGAATTGGGGCTCCACCTCAAACACATGAGGTTAGGTTAGGTTAGGCTAGGATAGGTTAGGTTAGGTTAGGTTAGGTTAGGCTAGGATAGGTTAGGTTAGGTTAGATAAGCTTAGGTTAAATTAGATTAGGTCAATCGTTGGGAGCTCATCGTGAAATATTTATGTATTTCTGCCATTTAATATTATAGATATCAATCATACTTATAATTTCGTGGATTATATTAAATGTAATTGTTAATTATTTTGTAATTGTTGATAATTCATATAATAAATAACTTTTTATTGTATGTATAATAAAATAAGGAAACAGTAAACTGAAATTATGTTAAAAAAACCTTAACACAACTTATTTCATCCCCTAAAAGGATCTGAAGAGCAGCAAAAAATTTTTGGAGTGAGTTTGGGGTGGAGCCCCACTTCTAAATAATTACCTCCATTTTATATAATCAGTTAGGATTTAAAATTTGATATTTAACAGTTACATACAACTTTACACACTCTATAGAAATAGCTATAAAAATGACAGCGTTACCATTTAATATCTTTAAATTGAGATTAACTGTGTACGTTACTATGTATGTAAAAAGTCGCGATTGGTAATGCTAATCGAGTAGGAGCATTTTTCTCAAAAAAATAGTATTTATACTATTGAATTCATTCGAAATTATATACTTTCTTTGGACATTCGCTGATTTTTTGGTTGCAAATAAAGTTTATTTGAGTTTTCAACTCCATATTAAGCAGAAACGACAACATTAATATTAAAACTAATAATGATAATGCGAAAAAAAATGATATTTTTTCGTTCTCGCTGTAGAAACGTATAAGGTATCGAGCTCTCTAAAGGGATTCACAATATAACCGACGCTATATACACCAACGGAAAATAATCCATTCCCTGATTAAATCGGTAACAGAGAATTGACAAGCGCGATAGAAGCGAAATGGAATCGCACAGTCTAGAGCTGCAGACAAAGGCGGTTATATTATTAAACACGATGTTTACTTCAATAGTAATAAAAATAATAAATTATTCAGCATGTTATCATATAATGGTAAAATTTAATAATTTTAAAACTAACGAAATATGTTAGATATTTGTCTATGCTACACTAAATAAATTTAACTAATCTACTATTTAGGAGTGCCAGAACAATTGTTAGCAATCTCTTTACATTGTCTCTATAACAACAGTTTTCTCGATTTCCATAGCGTTTATATACTATCTTCATTTCAGTAATCGAAATATTCTCTATAATTACTATTATTTCAGTCATACATTTCATTATTTTCATCTTGTCATTGTTTCCTATTTAGTTTGTTGTTTGCTTTTTCATATCTTATTTTCTCCAGAATCCTGAACGTCGATGTACCGGAGTCCCCTTAAATTTCTTTCTCTGTTTTGTCTCTTCTTGAGTGAATATTTCACTGATTCATAATTTTATTAGGATTTATTCCGACGATATGGCAAAACAATGTCGAGATACAAATGGAAATAAAAGCTTAGCATCTGAAATTGCAATGGTTATTATTGTCTTTTTGATGTAGTCAGTATCTCTTTTGTTTATGTTTTGGTTATGTTTTTTGAATTCTTTTTTATTTTCACAGGAGCTTGGGAAGCTAATTCTACCAAAAATAATCAAATTCCATTGATTATGACATTTATTAAAATTATAGACGTCGTTGGAGATGTGTTGTTTTTCAAATGATTAAATGATATGTTATTACGTATAAAATAAAAGACAAAACAATTCATATTATTAATAAATATTAGTATTTTCAAATAATATATACTTATACACATTTTTAAAACATTGTTTCTCGAAACAGTTCAATGTCATTCAAGTTATAGCCAATCGTCAATTTTTACCGGTATATTGGCTTCGATTCTCATAAAGTCATTGATTTTTCCGGTAGGCACTGATTTTTGATAAACTAGTTCCTGCCAAAATTTGTTTATTTAGTCCACCAACTTCAGCTTGGCTTACATGTTTATTATAGAGTAATGAAACTAAAAGTAAAAGTTGACATGACTTTTTTACTTTCTACTATTTCAACCAGGAACCTGTCCTAAATATCGGTAGAATGCAACATAAGTTCAGCATACTGTTTTACTATGTAAATCCCGTCAGTAGTTTCAATTTTTCGTTTGATTACACCAGTCGGAAAGGAAAATAGTGATTAATACCGTTAAATCGGCCAGTTTCTCTATTTATAGAACAAGAAAAAGTCTCACAACTACCGTGTTTTAATGTCTGACTCAGTTTTGGCCAAAAATGAACATGAGTTGTTCCTAAAATGACTGATTAAATTATAATTATTATCACTTTATCACTCAGTATCTCACTTGTTATTGACCAATTGAACACAAGATGATACATTCAAAGAACCATTATTTTAGGAATTTATGTCAGTACCAATGTCAAATGTTCCATCCTTCATCGACTGGAATCGGGTGCTTCAAATGGGTGATTCCAATTGAAAATTTGCCTGGATCCGTATAAGGAAGAAGCGTTTGTTGTTGAAACAATTTGTTGAATTGTGACCAAAAATTTGGTTAATGAGGTTTAAAATAGTTCAATCGAGCATGTTTTTAATAATGTCACTGCATCACCGTTTCTGAAGGTGAAACTCCATTTGCAATGCAAAACTAATAACAGATTCTTTATCCGATGGTTGAATTCACTTAAGATGAACTGACAAAATGACGGATGACACAAACAGTTGGCGTGGGTGTACAATATATCTGCATTATTCTATTTTAAATTATTTTTTAGCGGTATTTCCTAGACTATTTACTTCTAAATCATATCTATTAAAAAAGTGAAACAAATACCAATATTTCTCTCGAATTATACTCATCCATTTAAAGTGTAACTTGCTTGATGAGACAACAAAAACAAAAATTAATTTTCATTGTGCACCTAACATAATACGTATTTTCTGTAAGTTCCGACTAACAACAAATCAGTTGCCGCTGTTAAATAAAAGATACTAGATAACGATACTAATGCCAACGGAACAAAAGATCACGGACTAATCAAAGGATCTGACCTTTCAAGCAGTGTTTATCTTAAAATCTCGGTTACTTAATGTTTTCTATAGATGTTATTAGTTGTAGACTGGTCTTTAATTACAGAAATATGGGATGCCGTTCTTTAATTTAAATGACTTACTTAAATATGTCTCACACCTGCTACCTGCTTATTTAACTAAAGTGGACTATTTTTTCAACGATGATATAAAAATGTATATCCTATATTGGATATACCAAAGAAAACATAACACTCGGAAATTGAGAAAAAAACATATTAATAATACCTCCCATCCTCTGTGTGTGCCACTGGGCCTCTAACATAGGTTTCTCTAACATTCGGCCGCAAACACTCCACAACTTTTCACATATTGAAATCGATAATAATACAAACTCAACCAATCATTTACGCTAAAACATTGTTTAATATTGCATCTGCTCTCAGTCTTTTGAGTTTGTGCCATATCATTCGTATATAGGAGGCTAATTATCGCTTTGTTGATTAAAATTCCATATGACTATTAAATACAAATCCGTCTATTATGTTTTCGACAGCTTAACTCATAATATAAAGAACAGGAAGGAATTTTGAAGAAATACATACAACGTAGATATATGAAATGTCCGTATTTCGGATTGTGGTCTTTGAATACTGTATATGTATGTATGTGTGTATGTTTGTGCGCGTGAGTTTCAAATTTACTAATGCAGATCAAAGTTCAAAGAGTTAGACTAGAAAGGAATCAGTCATCTGAAATAACATTTCACTGAGAAGACGGTCAAATAACAAATACAGAAAATATTAACAAAACGTACTCAAAAACTGATAGAAGATATCGTGAGCTTACAACCAAAAATGAACAAGCAGCCAGAAAATTTTGCACCGTTAAATGAGACTTAACAAAGAGAAGGTTATCAGAAACAAGTTGTGAATCTTATGTTAGCAAAGCTGTTTGCGATGACGACGATCAGACAATATTGAAAATTTTGACGATATTGAATATTGAGATAACCCTGTATGTTGCATTTGTGGTGAGTTCGGGCGCAATAGGGAACATATGTACAGATGCGTTGACTGTTCCAAATGGAATCTTGCAGCATATAGTAATGCTGATTGAGCTGAAGTTTATCTATGTGATTTCTGCGCTGTTTATTCAAAATATTCTAATAAACCTAATATGTTAATAAACACATTATAAAAATATTTTGATTTTCAAGTTTTATTTAAAATAATGCGCACAATTCCCCAATATTGCCGTTACAGCAACCAACTGAAGATCCTACATCAGTTCCATCGTAAATTTCTGTATCTTTTTTTTATAATGAATTATGCTTCCTGATGTAAGGAATATTTTGATCAAAAGCCTAGCAGTATTTGGATACTTTTCATAGAACAAAGCAATAACCATATTTTTCAATCTTTCACAGGTTCCATAACACTGAATTATAGAAACTTTTTCCTCTAATGACATTGTACTCTTTTTTAATTCATTGCAACAGGATAATATTGTTATGGGCACAACTATAAGGTACTATACTGTAAAGATTCATGAGTTTTTCCAAAAAATCCAATGGTTAATTTTTCGTTTAAATGAAGTGTTTCACCTAACTAGGGGTACAGTACCTAGGTATATACAGGTGTTTATTTTAGCCGCTCGTCGGCTACTTTATTAATAGATGCTTGGCTGTTGGCGATCAACTACTGCGGCTGAGGGATACGTTGAAAATTCTGAAAATAATAAGATAGATACTAGAAATAAAACATACAGTTCTTTAACACATCAGCTAGTTAGTATTAAAATTTTACAGTTAATTTTATTGTTCTTATAAATAACATATTTCTAGCATTGCTATTTATAACTAAAATAATTATACAGGGTGTTTCTATATTCGACCGACAACACTCTACCACTACCTAGTTGCTGAGATATATTTTAAATCAAAATAAAAAATTTGCCATAAATCAAGAATGAATTTAAATTTTTTTTCAAATTTTGTGACCAATATGCTCCTTAATAAAGTAATATTTTAACAAAAACAAACTTTGGAAAAAGTTAACCAGTGGCGCGCTGTTTGGGTTAGTTTTCACTTTTATCTCCTTATTTTATTTGCCACTGGAGCAAATTCTTTTTCTAATTTTGTTTTAAATTGCCTGATTATTTTTAATTAAGAAACTAATAACCTTTTATGGAGCTAAAATGAACGGTGTTGCGTCTAAACAAAAGTCTGCAAGCACGTAAGTCTTTTACAAACTAATTAATTATTCATTTGATTTCGAATAATGATTAAGCGTAAGTGCAAACTGTTGACCACTTAGTTCAATACTTTCTTGATTTATGGCAATTTTTTTATTTTGATTTGAAATTTTGAGCACCCTATATCTCAACAACTAGGCCCCGTAAGGGTTCGTATTCGAATCATTTATTGAGATCTCTCTGTGGTAGAGCGTTGTCGGTCGAATATAGAAACACCCAGTATATAATTTTATTTGTATCTTAGTATTTACTGTTATAATTGTAGATAAAAAATAGTATTCAACTTGTAGTAATGATCATTACTCACTTGATGATTTATAGTACAAGCTGCAGGCGTAAGTTATGACCCACATTACCGCTCGTTAAAAAATATATTATTTTAAAAATAATATACTAAAATTTGTGTTTTCTATAATCTGACACTGTCGTATGTTTAAGTCTTTTATGTAGTTATTATATTACTTCACACCGTTAACAAACAGACAACAGAGCTGTGAATTATTAGCAATTCACTACAAAAATAAAATACAGATAAGCTCATTGTCCGTTTATCATTCAGCTGTGGCTTAGAAAATCAAGTGAAATGTTAAAATCTTTTTATAAAAACATTTTAAAAGGTACAAATACCTAGAAAACCTCAAATGCATTCAATCAACATGTCAAGGAGATTAACAGTCTAACAATAGTTAACTACTTGAAAATCCATAATATTTATACCTGCCACCCGGGGTTTCAAGGGTCTAACACTATTTCATTGTAGTTTATTCATTGATGCTTCTGATCAAATTAGTTTGAGTACATAGGGTATAAAATAATTTAACAAAGTGACAATGACGATTTTTTGAATGCCTGTTCAGTAGCGTACTTTTGTGTGTGTTATATTAGATAGATTCTACCTAATATGAAAAAAATATCAAGTTATCAATAGGGTGGCTATTCTATAAAGATTTTCTAAGAGATTGTATACAAAGCATGTTTGGGGTTTGCAATAAATGTTATCTTATTTAAAATCGAACACTACTAAAACAGATCAGAATAAAATTTGTAAATAATTTCAATCAAAATAAACACAAGGCCGATGGATATACGGCTGATGTTATGATAAAATGATAAAACAGCCGAACAATAAAATACCTCAATTTGGAATAAATTCAATAGTTTGAATTGAATATTTGACAAACGTTCTGATTTGCGGAGTATTTCCATTAACAATATTTTACAATATTGAAATTTTACGAATGATTGGATATGGAGCAAATAATAGGAGGAAAAGGCAAACAAGCAGGTATGAAAAAGAAGTACTCTTCAACGAACTATCATTAGGAAAGATATCAACATGAATCTACTAATATCCGCTCTAGAACAACCTAATATCCAATCAGATACCTAATGATGTTGAGATTACCCAGTTGTTTTTAGTACAAATTCTCAAAGATTGTAATATTGTGAACAAGATCAATTGTTAATGTTACAAGGTGAGTTGAATGTCAATAGTAGATTAGTAATGAGTAGGGTAGTCTTGGTCTTAGTCTTGATTTTGCATTGCAGTAAAAGTCATGGTCTGGCAGTGTCATAAGTGATCTTGGTCTTGCACCAAGCCTTTTCCATTTTCTTGGTAGATTTTTATAAGATGCAATTCTTATTAGAACATTTGAAAATAAGCAGTCTTGAAGTTTTCCAAAGTAAATAAAGGATTGAGAAAAATTTTGGTTTTCAAACATTAAGAACCTAGTGATACATTTTCAAATGTTACGCAATTTTTTTAAAAATACAGGAAAAATGTCGAGGTAAGAAATCACTGCTTTAAGTTTGTCCGCGTGATGATGAAACATTCTGTGTATTTACAGTTAACTGTGGCTTTATCACCAGAACTGCTTTATTTATACTTAAATATAGGTGAATTTAATTTTTTTATACATGGTTGTTGATAAGAATATCGAAATATTCCGAGTAGGAGGAGAGAGCTTATGCATACATATAATCAGTTGATATACCAAATTAATTAAATCGTGGTCTGTCAAAGGTTTAGAAGAAAAGTATTGAAAAGTCATACAGTGATAGAAATGTCTTTCTCTGGTATATAGATGTTTTGAAACTAGTACAAGAGGCTGGATTGGGTATTTTTTAACAAAATGCAAGCTCTCCATACCACTAGGAAAATCACTCACTACATTTCAGGTAGCATTGTTAGCAATAGAAAAAAATGAGATCAGAAGTATTTTGACAGAAATCTCTTTAGAAACCACATTCATATTCTCTCTGATAGTCGAGACTTGATTGTCCTGAAAGCTATCGAGTGCACGTGCAAGCTAGCATGGTATTGCAAATAAACTTTAAAAGTTCTAGCTAATAGGAACAAAATAACCTTAACGCAGTTACGAGGCTACTAGGGTATACCAGGCAATGAGGAAGCTGACAATATTGCCAAAAAAGTGGCAACGACCTCATACTTTGAACCAGAGCCATACCGTGGCCGTAGATTCATAACCATTTCAGCTAAGAAGTTTGAGGAACTTCTCATGATAACTAGAAACTAGCATTAAACTGGTAGTCGGTCTTCTTATAGGTCACTGCCCCGTCAAATACCATCTTAAGACAATAGGCATGGCAGAAGAAGATAACTGTAGATTCTGCGATCAAGCCGTGAAAACAGGAGAGTATCTACTCTACTAATGTCCCGCCTATTTCATCAAAGGACACAAGTATCCAGAAGGATTAGTACTAACACCTTGGTAAGATGACAAAAACCCCTAAAAAATAGTATTTTGGATGCAGAACAATGGGATGTAGAGTCTTGTACAAAATATCTTCTAGATATAAATGTAGAGTGATTGAAAAGTCAAAACGTCACGAAGATATTGAGTGCAAGAAGGAAATTTGAGAATGATAAACAAATGAGAAACAGTAATAGAATAGGAAACATACTAAACTAATGTAAATACTAGGGTTATGAAATATAAAAGAACTTATGCATAAATATAATCAGTAGAAATACGAGATGAATTAAATCGTGGTTCCTCAAGGGTTTAGAAGAAAAATATTGAAAAGTCATCCAATGATTAAATGTAAGATAGGTCGAAGATAAACTACTCAAAATGACAATCGGCAGCAAAAAATTTCAAACTGGTGGAATATCGAGTGGAAACCACAGTCCCCAAAAATGCTAACCGTTGAGTTGATAAGTTAGAAGATTATTTGATACAGGCGATAGATGAAAAACAGGGGATAGTTGTGCAAAGACGTTGTAAAAATTTTGGTTGGGATAACGAGTTGACCCTAATATTTTTTCAGCCTCTTAATTTTTTCACTTTTTATATGTTTTTGCTGATAAATGGTCTAAATATTGAGTTTTTTATTTTAATACTCTCGACGTTTCCATCTAATTTCGGTCGATATCAAAATATTATCTGAAATTGACAATTTGTATATTTAAATCAATCAATAGTTCAGCAACCACTAAAATAAAAACGGTTTCGATCATACTGACAAATTTTTGTATGTGAACCATTTCTAATGCTTTTTTTCTTGCTTTCGACTCTGTTTCGAGGATTTTTGAATTTTCTCAATATTGAGGTATCTTCCCTATGGAAACAGCATCACAATTGTTACAAGTATTTTCATATGTATTCTATGTCTTATTCTAATATTATATTTATTCTAATAATTTCATAACTGATAAAGTCATTTTACGTATGACAAGGTTTTATACAGTTTGATGATTGAGATTTGATTTGTTTCTCAATTGATTATATTCCTTGATTCCGTTTCTTTTTAATATGTTATTTATCATTTTCATGAGATAATTTTTTTTCTTAATGCAGTTTTTGCTATATACATGTACGTAATTTATAAATCAAGTATTAGTTTATTTCTGTTAAATCACAAGTAAGCGAAATAGAGTTATGGAACAAAAAGAAAATTAATTGAAAATTGATTTTCTTACCCTACGTTCTGCATCCTTATAAGCTACTCAACTTAATTAAGTATCTGCGTATAAACGAAATACACGAAATTGAAAAAAAAATCAGATGAAATCCATCCAGTAATCGGCTTAGTATCTACACACGTATGAAAGTTAGGAACACACGTAAGGCTTTCAACAACTTATTTTAGATCAGTATTAATCTTCAACACGGAAGGGGATGGTTTTCTCATCACATACTATATTTTAAAGATGATTTTCGTATTTATTTTAAATATAGTATACAAAAAAATTGTTCAATCAAATGTATATTGTTACTAGTCAAAATACTATACATGGAATTATATACATGTGAAATAAATGTTTCCGCGGGAGTAATAAGTAGTTCAGTACTATTCAAACACAGTAATTATATTCTTCTGAAAATAAAATTTAGAAAATTGAAAATAAAATATATATCAATGTTATTCAAATAACAAGTATTAATTCATGCACTTCAGTGCTTGCAATCTTATTTCAAGTTTATTGAATGAAAATGAAACTGTCAATCTAAAACAGCCGAGGATTTGGTAGAAGACGTTAACAAACGTACATTGAAAACATCTTTTTGTTTGCATCGACTAGAGGTTATAGTTTCCAATCAAGTTTAGAATCAACTTCAATCGAACAATTTTGTAAATTTTACAAAGTAACTAGGACGAATAAAACGTGATCACTTTTCTTGTGATAGTGATGAAGTTCCTGATTCTTCTTTGATGAAATTTTAGATTTAATACTGGCTAGCAAAAAATGTGTTGTGACGGGAGTCTTTTCTTCTGAAGAAAGTAATGGAAATATGTCAATTTGGTTATGTAGCCTGGATATCTTTGAGTATTGAACAAGTTCTGTACCTTTTACGAAATAGGGTGAAGAGGGTATAATTGCGGTTGAGTTTTATGTAGGAAGTGAAATGAGGAATACAGGATTCGATGATGCAGACCATATAGTTAAGTATCAATCCATATAATAATGTTTGTCTACTTCAATACATAATAATTGATTTCTATCGTAATATTAAAGCATTATGTTGATAAATTGACATAACAGTTCTATTTATATTAAAAAACTGATTACTCTGTACAATTAGCGTCGTTCACACAAGAATTCATTTAACTATTATAAAATCTAACTCATTATTAGTCTAATTTTATGAATGCGAAAGTAGTAAAATGATGAAGCATTCGTAGCCCATAGGCGTACCACTTTTTTTAGTTTGTAGTAAAACTATTTTTTCAAGATACGATTATTCCTCTAGTAGGTATTTTCGAATGAAATAACTTTTATATAAATACAATGAATATATATCGTATGCATACTTATACTTATATATACCTAATTAACCTACTTATAACTTCCTAACAGCTGAAGGTTAAAAAGTGCAATTTTTTCTAAAATGTTTCATTCTTTCAAAATTATTTCTTTCAATTTGATTTTTAAACAATCTCACGTTTATTAAGATTAATTTTGATATAAAAACTCGCCAGTATAAGTAGAGCTACTTCTTACAACCTAACCAAATCAGAAGTGGAATAAGAAGATGAACTGTTGCAACCAATATACACAATGAGTGGCTCGATCCTTCCATCAATAATATTGTCCAACTTCTACATTTTTTCTTCTTTAATCTCATGATTACCTACCTTCTCCCTTTTTCCAGGCTTCACATTATTTACAGCCTCCAAAAACAATTGTTTAATATCACTCATTTTAAATGAATTATTTCATCTTGCAACTTCAATCAGGTTTAGTAGTTCGCAATGATATGGTGGGGATCTAATCACCGTCATTCCGCGATTTTATGCAATGTCATCAATTTCATATTTTATGAATTTCTCTTTATTGTTCTCTAATAGAACCGGGATGGCACTTGATATTTTTTAAATTTTGCCAATTCTGTAAATCTTTTTTGATCCACTTGGTTGTGCAATTTTCTCAAAAGTTTCGAATGATAATTTGCATTATCCATTACTATACAGTTCGGAGAAAGAAGATTTATCATTTGTTCGAACCTCTTGGTAGTCATCGGAACAATAAACCACATTTAACAAAACCGTTTGAACTGCCGATGTGTGCTATTATCAATCTGCGCCCATTTCCTGTTGGTGGATTTGAACCAGTAGATGAATTATTTGGAAAAACCCGTCTTCGACATGTAACAATTACATCTTCTCAAAATTTATTTTCTGCTGTTTACTCGTCACATGTCTTTTCTTTAATAAATCTGTAAATCCTCGACACCAAGCGTACTACTAACTAATTCCACTGTGTCATCAGCACTTTTACATAAATTTGTGTCTCTGAATGATTTAAAAAAATTATATTGGTGTTCAATAACTGTTAAAGGACTGATTTTTCAGCATTTACGCGGCACTTCCAAATTTTCCACACTGCACCTTATAAGGTGGAACTAAACTAAACCGTTGAGTATACACAACATGAACCTTCTTACCATATGGACAAATCTACAATCATAGTTTCCATGAAATTCATCGGGAAAATATTCTTGGAATTAAACTAAAGCAAAATGTCTCACTTTTATTGGCAAATGGGTACTTACAGATATTATGATACGGTTATGTAATCTTTAATACACAAGGCATTTGAGTAACCAAACCTTTTTTCTGTACAGCTTATGGTTATAAAAGACCGAAAATTTGTATTAGCTCAGGTACCTTTATGAAAATTTTAGGAAATATTTAGAATAATTTTGGTAGGGTCATTTAAATTGACCATACTAAATTTTGAATTAGAGAGTATGTTTTATTAATCTCTCGTACATAAAAATAGACTTTAGGGAATGTAATATCGCCAAGCTGTTAGATAAGAAGAGTAAAAAATTTATTGAACAACTGACTGTTATATATCAACTCTTTATCGGTAGAATCTGTAGTGCAGGATAATAATGGTAGTTAAAGGACTATTTTACTCTTTACTGAAATTAAAACGATTCAATCATTTTTTTCACATTTATTTAACAAAATTATTCACTTCATGACATTATTTGTGCATTGACTAGTTAATGTGATTAACGTAAAAAAGCTGCTTAAACGCTCTATGTTATAAAATAAACAAGAAGCTACAGAAAATAGAAACTATTCCACAGTTATATCTTCATTATCTACATATTGAAATTACAGTAAATAAAATTTAAGTTGCTTGCATTAAGTGAATTTCTAAGTCTGATATTAATGACATGTTTATTATTTTTATTAAAGAAAATTAGGTATAAAATGCATTCCATACAGATGGAATTTTCACTTACATTCTTAGTAACTTCTATTTTTTAGATTTGATCAATCTTCCGATTGTTCTGGACGCAGTTCTATTAATTTTTTCCAACTTAAAGCGGTCCTTTCAAATTTATTAGTCTTTTTAATGTGAAATTAAATCTATAACGTTTTCTGAGATATTCTATTTCAACCCGGCATTTGTTTAGTTTAGAATTTGGAATCAGAAAACCTACCATAACACTTTCAAAATTTGAAAAAATCAAGCATAATAAAATTATAGATTGACCTTTAGTTTAGTTTAGAATATCTTTAAAGATTATCTTTATCAACAGATGAGTGGTTATTGTTATTTGTGGCGTTTTTTGGGCAGTAATTTATACCAAATATTATTTCAAATAACATAGTTCTAATGAAAAGTGTACTTATCTCTCGGCCATTCTACCAAAAAATAACGAAACAATGAAAAGTGTGGTAAAAAAAGAAATAAACAACATTTAAAATATTAGGAAGTTATCAACAAACTTTAATATCACTAATGGGAACGTTATCTTTTGTTTTTGAAATGAATATTTTTCTTAAAAAATCAATGCGGAAGAAAATATGTAGATACTTTTAATGAAGCAATAACTTCAGGTAAATTTTTTTGTTATCATCATCAATTCATTCATTTATTGAAAATGTGTAGTACAAACTTTTTTTTCTTTTGAAAAAGCATTAAAAAATATGTGTGTTTGCATGAATCATTGATTGTATTCAATGATTACTACAGCAAACAAATATATACTATGGAATTGAAAATCAAGTCAACGTCACAATGTTCTCTGTCAATATTTCATAATATATCCGAGATCTTAATAAATGATATATTCTACAATACTTTTGCAAACTTATAATTAAAATACATTTTTTAATATTGATGTTATATACATTTTTTACCGTTTGCCTTTCACTATACACTATATACAAACAAGTAGAAATATATTGAAAATGTAAGAATAAAGAACACAATTTACAAATGTTTTGACACCCCTATAAGTTAAATAGTTTCTAATGAAAGTTTTAGTCTCTTATACACTATGGCTTGTATTGTGATGCATTTTAGCTCGGACTGCCTGGACATCGTCGTCGATTCTAACCAACAGCCGTATTTTCTGAAAAAAAAATGGGTTAGAAAAATTCCAACCAATTATAGATGGAGTATATGAAGCTATCGTATTATTCGTTCATTTTGTATAATTACAATAAAGATGAAGATGTATAATAGGGTTGTGAATGAAAATTAAAGAGTAGGATGTAAAGTTATTAAATTGCATTAAAAATATTCCTAAGAATAGATCCCAATCTGCAAGTATTCATTCTCGTTATATTCTTGCGTGCATATAAATTGCACTGTAAATTTTTTACTTTAACTATATATTTTGCTTAAACTATTCATCAGATAAAATAAATATGCTGTTTGTAAGACAATTTAGTTTACTTCAAACATAAAGATAAACAGGGTTATCAAAAAATTCAATCATAATGGGTATGACCTCCTCTTGTTGTGATAACAGTTCTAGATCTAATCAAGTCAGCTACCGTTTTCTTGAGGGATGTTAAGCCACACTTCTTTTTAGCTCATCCCATGTTCTCTCAGATGGATTTATGTGAGTACTGTATGCTGGTCACTCGTGCATAAATGTAAATTTGTTCCCAAAGTAGTCAACGTAAGATACCTCATGATTTGCTAAAATCTACTCGATGTATCTATCAGCCATTCAACCTCTTCTTCTGTGAACACAGTCACCCCTACAAATGGACAAAGGGTCGGTTCTTGTATCCTATAGAAATTACAGCCCAGATTATGAACGGACCACCTCCATAGGCACTCCGCTCTTCAAAGCAGCAAGCTGCAAATCGCTCTCTTAGTCCTCGGTATACTTTCCTTCTTCGGTCGCTACCATGGAGGCATATTCTGGTCTTATCTGAGAACAGAACAGATCCCCATTGCTCCAACGTCCAATTCAAATGATCCTGTGCAAAACGCAGGAGTGCTTGCCGCTGAGCTGTAGTAAGTTTTGGACCACTCGCAGGTGTTTTAGAGATCAGGTCATTTTCCTGTAGTCTTCGTCTTACTGTCCACTGACTAATAGTCACTTCTCGTTTTTGACGGAGCTGTCGTTGCACTTGAGCAGCATTACAGTGATGATTTCTTAATGTTGTTGACACAATAAAGCGGTCATCACGAGCCCATGAAAGGATACAGTCTCCTCATACCGCTGGTATACTCTTCAAACCGCTGTGCGGGTCAAATCCAACTATCTAGCAACAGGTCGCTGTCCAAGTCCATTTTCGATTAAATCAAAAAGGCGGCTTTTTGTGGTGTAGTATGCATTAAACTAACACACACGAACACTATTGAGATTATAAAATATGAATACAATGCAAGATTCTATTGCAAACGCAATAATTTCAATTTTTGACAAATTTATTATTTTCATTACAATCACCACAAAAACACGTTTGATTTATTTACCGGTTGCTACGCATATAAACGATAAGCTTTGCAGCATATTTTTTTTTATCTGATAAATAATCTAAAAAAAATATAGTGAGGTCAAAACTTTAGAGTGGGCCGATTTCTATGCACGCAAGTTTATGTATCTACGAGGAAGGTCCCAGAAGTAGCTGGCCTGACTTAGAGATGGCGATAGTTGCTCGAAAAAGCACAATCTATACAGTCGACTGAAAATGCGCGAGCTAGCACACATAGTAGGCATTTCAAACAGTGCGGTACAAAATTTGGACATGAGAAAGCTGTGCGCAAGATGTGTATCGCGTTTGCTCACAATGGAATACAAACAGCATCGTGAAGATGTTTCCATAAGTTGGTTGTCAATGTTTCACAGAAAGAAAGCCGCAGTTTTGCGCCGTTTCATAACCAAGGATGAAACGTGGGTCCATCATTTCACACACGAAACTAAAGAACAATCAAAACAATAGACTGAAAAGGGAGAACCGGCTCTAAAGAAGGCAAAGACCGTTCCATCTGCAGGCAAGATCAAGGCGTCGGTTTTTTGGAAAGGAAAAACCATAGACGGCGAGTATTAAGCGAAATTATTGCAACGTTTGAGCGAAGATATTAGGCAAAAACGGCCGCTTTTGGCTAAGAAGAAAGTGTTGTTTCATCAAGACAATGCACCAGCTCCCACATACCTTATTGCAATTGCCAAAATTAATTAATTAAAATTTAATTACTACCTCATGCACACTATGCGCCAGATTTAGCCCCAACGTATTATTTTCTGTTCCCAGAAACAATGGCTCGTTAGTCAAAGATTTTCCAACAATGCCTATTTTGAAGAGCTTGACGATTCTTATTACAAAACGGGTGTCAAACTTTTGAACATCGCTAGGAGGAGGAGTGTATGGAGCTATAAGGAGAGCACGTTAAGAAACAAATAGATTTTTCTCCAACATTTTTGTATTTTCTTTGTTGGGCCAAGTACTTCTAGGACCATCCTCGTAGGCTAGTCATTTTGAACGATTTAAGTGATCCTAAATTCTACAAGCTTAACAATAAATGAATTCTCAATATAAAAATCAAGTGAGCGACTATGCTAAAAGCGTGGAGTGATTTTTGCGATATTTTTCATCTCCGCATTTCGCAATGTAACTATTACCTAAGAATTACTGCAGATTAACATTGAGCACAGTGAAATTAATTTTCTTGTCAGTCATTTGATATAAAAAATTTCCTACTTTTGAATTTGATTAACTAAAAAAGCGTGTTTTTAATTGTTTTCAACCATCTTTAATCTGTTTAACCATATACAACTCGAAAGTCACGTCGTCTTATGAATCATTTTGCTATTACAAGGGACTGTCCATTATTTTTGAGCAATCAAGTACTTCTGTTCGCATACTATCTAAGGACCGAAAATACTACTACATAAGCTTGTCCTGCACCAAACGCCCGACAACCTAGGAAAACATCAACACCATCTTTTGGATGGTATATTTTTGCAATCGTGAAATGTTTGTATTAATTTAATACCATCTTCCGATGGTGGATAGTTACGGATTTATTTAAGCCGCCGCTGCGGTAGACTTCGTTTCTCTTAGTATGTATTGTAATCTATTTTAGCTGATCGTTTAAAATGGATAAAAAAATAGCTATATATAGTATTTTGATGAAAATGACTGAGCACATGATAAGAATTTATGAAATTATACATAAATAAAAGTAAAGGTCATAAAAGCGTTACCATACATTGCTATTTAGAAAAACTAATCCAACCACAAAAGTTAAAGAAAAACATTGAGCTTAACTATAATTATAGGTTTTGTATCTAAACTGTGAATTTATTCACATTTCAAGTAAATTTTTTTTATTTAATACCAAGAACAAAATAACAACTCCGCTTTATAGTTGACAATACTTACATCTTGTGTATCTCCAGGAGTTATCATCCAAATGTATACCATGTATCCAGGAATGCACAGCATCGATGTTAACGCTGTTACCCAGCCAAATAAATGTGCCCATAAGGGAAATTCATAATTTAAATATTTCACTGGAGCCCACTGTACCAAATTGAAGACGAAAACACTCTATAATGAAGAAACATAAAATAAATGAGTTTGATAAAAGTTTGGCGCGGGGTCAAAGTACAGAGTTTTTCACTATAAATTCACCCCTACTGTCATGGTTATAAAGAAATGAAAAAATATATACAAAAATTGCACGAAAAATATTTCAAAGACTGTGTGTCTTATCATTCTTATATTTGGGGAAGCATTATTATGATTCTTATTAATAACCAATTCATAAATCAAATTGTCCACTTAAATGTTCTCGAACTTCGAAAACTGTACAGAGAAACTCTGACCTGTAGCCAAATTATTTGCCCAATTATTAAGCAGAAAAAAGTGGCTCCAAAAGCTGTGCTATACCAAACAGTATCTTTTCTAAATATATTTTTATGTCAATAAATAAAGGCCCCACAAATTATAATTAATGTCACACCAAACTTTAACAGACTCACGGATTTTTCAATTTGAATGAATTTTCGTTGTCTTCGATTTGTGGGCTATTTTTTTTTGTTATGCAGTTGTATTCGAATAAAATAACGATTGAAAATATACGCTTCTCACTTTCAAAATTTAATACTGCCGTAATGGTTGTTTAACAAATAATTTCATGCAATGATAAATGTGTTTCAAAAATAATCAAGTGCATTCAATATATTGTCCTCCCTGTAAATATTCCATTTTGTGAAACTGCTTTGGAATAAATTATTTAAATTCATTATATTTGTAAAAAACATTTTTTTATCTTAGTTACAATATTAACGGAGAGTAAAATTATGGCGAAAACGCTGTAAAAAACTGGATTTTGAGACAGCAGGAAAAATAATATTAATAAATATTAATAATACAAACTATTAATACTCTTAATTTTTTAAACAGTGATTGTTTAGTGTCAATTAGTGTATAAGAATCTACTTTTTACTTAAATTGCCTTACCACACAAATGAAGGGAGTCGCAATAGTCCAACAAAATTTCCACCAACTTATGGGATAATATCCAATCATTTCTTTTATTCCGTCATAAAATTTGTTGACACCAAATGCCCATGAAATTGCTATACATTCAAAAAATATTAAAAACAGAAGACAAAATCCACTTACAGCATAGGAATCCAATATTTGGAAAACGTACATTCCTCCCTAAAATATATTTTGGAATCAATATAATATCAAGGATCTACATACATATTTTAAAGCTTGCTAACAAATCTTTGGTCTGAGTCGTAACACATACAATGCCTTAATGAATTGTTTTAATACATTCCATATGGGATAATGTAGAAGCTAGAATACCCTAAAATAGATATATTTACGAATAAAATAATAAATGTACGTAATTGTCACACGTAAAGTACAAAATCCTGATCGACTTGATCAGAAGAAAAGTATAGTTTGACACACAAAAGCTATGTTCGTGCCGATGGAAACATTTTTTTGGCTAACTAAAAAATATTGAGGTTATTACTAGACACAACGTAATTGGATAAAGTAAAATGACTTTCCATGGAAGAAAATTACAAAAAAATGTAGTTGTTGTTGTAGTAAATAGAAAAAGCTAAAATACTGCCCTTCAAAGTGCTGGGTCTGTGTTGCTCTATGCTGAATAAAATAACATAAGATAAATACATTAACAGTTTTTTGCTGAAAATGTTTGCGTTCATTTTTCAAATATACAAACAGGGTGCCAATTTGAAAACATTGCCACCTAGCGGGGATGGACACTACCTTCATAACCTCAAATGAAAATAGACGTTGGTTTTTCGACTACCTTTTCAAAATAGTGAGTACTTGATTTTTCTTTCGAGAAACTCATAAGGAAACATGTAAAACCGCAATATTATATGAAAAGTTGATTAAAAGTCGTATTTTTGAAGTTTCCATAGTGGGTTAACAAAATGGCATCTTGTACAGTTGCTTCTAACAATTTAATTAACAAGCATTTATAATAGTAAGTAAATGAAAAAGAAAAGATTATTCTATACCTGTGAAATGCACGATAAGCCCACTATGTATGACAGAAAGCACACTATGGCTATAAATATTTCCTTCCTTTTCCTCAGTAAACCAGGCCACTCATCAACAATAGCTGTTACGAAACCTTCCATCGTACAGAATTGAGAATCTAAACCAATTAAAAGAATCATAAAGAAAAATAAACAAGCCCATAAGGGGGATCCTGGCAATTGTAAAACAGCACTTGGGTATGCCAAAAATGCAAGCCCCGGCCCTAAAACAAATCATTTATGATCGAATTGAATCAAATACACTTTTATTTTGTAAATTCTTCATACATTTACTATAAAACAGTTACCTGAAGCAGCAACATCAGCTACAGGTCTCTGTTGCTCATGGGCCATGAAGCCTACTACCGAAAATATAACGAATCCAGCAAACATACTTGTACTGGAATTTACTGTACATACAATTAAAGCATCTCTATAACATGAAAATAATAATATTAGTCGGGTATACAACAAATACTGAAAACAGAAAAAGTACGTAATAATTCAGAGCTACATGATGTTTTATACAATTAAGAAGAAGATTCCTTGATGATTTTTGTAAAACGTTTTCGTCATCAGTAGGTACAATGTGAGCCTTTTCCACATTAGCCACTCAGGACAATTTTGAGCTTCAATAGATATGAATAACTATTGCATCTATTGTATTCAGCCTACCAACCAAAGTCCAGATATAGATAGCAGAATTATTGTTTTCAAAACATAAATTTGTGGTTTTCCATTTTTCTTCCAAGTTTGAATTATAACACTACGTAGCATGTTTGGATAACTAGTTGAAACTTCTCCATATTTAATTGTCTACAGTTTTAATTTATCTGTGCAGCCTGATGGCTTATGAAGGCTGTTATATTATTATTTTCTCTTTAGCTTTCCCTTCATTCATCTCTTGTTGTTAGTGAAACAAGTTTTTGCCAAGATTTTCTATTAAAATTTAATACCATAGTCCTGACAATGTTTCGAAGAAACATTTGAAATGTGTACAATTAATATATACCTAATAGTTGCTTTTATCGCGAATTCAAATTTGTTGTTTTCATTTCTAAATATTCAAAAATTCCGACTCTAGGAAAATTAGTCAACTGTCAGATGCATATAGTTGATGACGTATCGGTCAAGTATCAGATAAGATTCAGCGTATAGACTACATTTAGTCTATTGTGCCTATTTCAGGCATACTAGTCTCATTTTTTGTTATCTTCAATTTCTATAAGCGTGTTATTTTTGCAAATTTGTTGAGTAAATAGTGAGGAATAAGGTCGTAAATATAAAAATATTTTGATCATTGCTAGAAGGGAGAGAAAGCAACGTCACATAAAGTACTTACTTGTAAACGTTATTAGTAAATTTATTGTAACTGCCTAGGGCGACCAAAGTACCTAAACCTAAGCCATACGAGAAAAAAATTTGAGTCACAGCGTCAATCCACACTTGCGAATCAGTTAATTTAGACAAATTGGGCATTACATAAAACCGAATTCCTTCCATGGCTCCTGGCAAGGTGATTCCTCGTATTAGTAATATACTAAGAAGTACATAAGGAAATAGTGCCGTGAAGTACACAACTTTGCCCGTCCATTTCACACCTTTCCATATGCAAAAATAACACAATATCCAAACCAACAACAGGGTACCAGCCAGTTCCCATCTAATGGAACCAACATGCTCTATCCCTTCGCTTATCTGAAGAACTCTCCGTCTAAAATAAAAAAAATATATAATATAAAATTTTAAATCAAAATATTCAAATAATTGGTCCAAGCAATAGCAATTTGGTCCCATAATATCTTTGCCTATGTGAAATATATTTACACCCAAAGAAATTTCCAATGTTGGTGGATGCACCTTCGATCGTCCTATAAATTTTAGGCAATATTAAAGCAACTAAGTGGGAATTTCTAGGACCGTTGGTTAATATTCATACTGAACACACTGTTAACACCACTATTACTCTCTCTCGCGTTTGGATAACCAAGTTATCACAAACAGTGTGTTCAGTATAAAATTACGGCTAAAGCAATACAATTATATCATCATAATTCATGTATATATTGTTACTATTCATACTGCAAATTAAATCCATGAGGTTAACAATCTCAATACATACAGGGTGATTTGATATTATCTTGGTAACACTTTGTATTCAGCTCATATAAGATACTAGGCAGTGTAAAGTTCAGTTCATAATATTAACTGGTAATTGGTAATCATTACTCCGGAAAGATCATATGGAAACGTCTGTGATACCTAAACATACCATAATCTTTCATTTATTTTTGAAGATTATAGTATATATATAAAACTAAAAATTATTAGGTATGAGGTTTGAAACTTTGAAATGGTCCTTGAAATTAGAAATCTTCATTAAAAAGTCTCTATAACTAAGCAAGGATCCAAAGACTACTCCTCTCCATTTTATGGCTTCGTATAAACTTCTTTTGTAGATTATTGTTATATAGAAGCGCTTGGATAAAATTAGTCAAACATTCTTGCAATCTTTCGTTCATAATAACATCACGGTTCACTCTATTTTTATGTCCAAAATTATAAACACAGATAATATTATATCAGAAAGATCCTTTTTGAAATACTACATTTATATATTCATCAATAAAGTTTTTTAAAAAAAATTGTGTGAAATAAGAAGTAAACTTACTCCCAAAACTCCTTTACAGGATCCGTGAGCTCAGAAACCGATATGTTGTAGGAGCTGATTTGACATACTTTCGTTAAAGTGTTGTTAGCATTATATGTTTCCCAGCAACTAAGTCCTTTCCGGTCATAAGGATTAATACAAAATCGCGTATTCCAATAATTATTACACGTTCTCCATGGAACATCTAAAAAGTAAAAAATTGCGTCAATGGGTATATCGATATATACGAAACTATTTAGGATACCTTCCACCTCTTTTTATTTTACTGTTATCCAAGAATTAATTGAATCTAATAAGTGATTTTTTAATATGAAACTCACCTGCTCGTAATGACATGAAAAAATAGAATATTGCCCATGCTAAAATTACAATGTAATAAATATTCATCCAACATGACATCACAGCAGCTGCATATCCTATACCTAAAAAAATTAAATTTTTTTCCTTATTTTGCTTCTACCGTTAGAATCAATATTAGCTTTTTTCGCATGCCAATTCTTCTATATTTTTTATAATTATTATGTAGGAAGTATGAATGGTGGAAAGAAGGAAAACATCCTCTGTATGTGACAAGTGTTCGTTGAAAAGCTTTAAATGAAGGTGGTGTCACATTAGCATCAGGATAAATTTTAAAAGATGCGCCAAATATTATTTATGCTCTGGATAACTTTTCACACTTTTGTACAAAGGAATTTGATGGAATTTCCCGGATCTAATGAACTATAATATTAAATTTTTCCAGCTCAGCATACTTCAATTCACCCGCAACTACTACATTCATACCATACACTTTGTCTATACGAGTGACATTCTGGAACGTCTTTGAACTGTTTTTTATATTATAGAGCTGGATACTATTTCAACTTTTCTCCCACATAAAATACTCCTCTCTCTGTTTACCCTACAAATAAACACCATATTGTCAGACGAGACGTTCAAAAATTAAGTCCCAATGCACAACTCATATTAAACCATTTAAAAAACAATTTTCAGCTAGATAAGGACAAATCTTTAGATAAATGGTGTTATATATTAAACCTTCTAGATTTTATAAAATTATAAGTACCTATAAATTCGTATCTCCAAATGCTTTAAGAGGAAGGCTAATACAAAACATCTTTTAGTTATTAAGTTTTAAAAATATGTTAGTTGGAAAAAATGAAAATATCTATCTTATTTTCAGAATTTTGTGTTTGAAATATTGCTAAAATTTCTCCTCGGAGTGTGCATACGAATCTCATATCACATTTACTGCAGTGTGATCTCCGTTCTTCGTTTGTGCATCTCTCAGACAGTGGAGGGTTCGCCAAGACAGATATCACATAGTTCAAGTGAAAATATCGTTATCGGCATCTTATGGTGTTAATTGAAATATGTGTTTATTCTCATGCAATTCCATTTAGTTTTGAGCTAGTTAAAAAGATACTCTAACAACGTTCCTACTGTATAGCCTAATCATTTTATATTGCAGCCTCAAAATTTTGATATATTTTTTGTGTCATTTATATAATAAGTGGAGTAGAAAAAATTTTGCTTACCCCTAGTGACAAATTTTCATATTGTAAGTAATACCAATAAAACCAATAATAAATAGAAATTCGAGAAGGACACTTCCTAATACTTCGATGAGAAAGACATTGTGTTCTATTACAATAAAATTAGACCCCACATATATTTACTAACCCGCCAAAAATTGAGAAAGTTTGATTGGGAAGTTTTGATGCTGCTTCCACCGTATAGCTTTGACATTGCCACGTCGACATATCTTATGTTATGGTTTAGTTTTTAGCTTAGAAGTCTCAGAAATTCTGAAGACACGAATCATGGTAAAAGATAATCGATATGAATTACACATAAATAATTATATTGATAAATTCAGTTTGAAATGTATGGAAAAACCTAATTTCTAGTTTATATACCTTTGAATATTGGTGCAATTTTAAAGACTCCTAAACCTCCTATCGTTAACATCTGTCCAAGTGCCAATTCCATAAAAAACATGGGAATACCGGCAAGGATTAAGGTAATAAAGTATGGTACCAAAAATGCACCGCCTCCATTTTTGTAACATAAATAAGGGAATCTCCATACGTTACCTAGACCTATAGCTAAACCTACTACTGACAGTATAAAATCTAATTTACTACTCCATGTTCCTCGCTCTGGACATTGAGGAGTAGTTTGTTTGGAGTACGATATTTGGTTTATTAGGTTAGGGATATTTGTGAGAGTTGGAAGTTCGATGTCTTCATGACGATTTAATTTAAGTGTGTTTTCGTCATATTCCTGACTTTCTTCTTTCCGCTGCGTCATTTTTGGATTATTTTTTTCGAGGTCAGCTCATGACATAAGCTTCCAGCTGAAAAAAAGATATATTTTATTAACAACGAGCCCTAAAGTATATTATACTCATATTTTCTCTTAAAAAAGTATATAATTTTATGAAAATTCTGACAGTATAAGATTATTATTAGCATTATTACATTGCTCATCTTCCATATAAAAATGTCATAACAGTTCGATCTACTTTCAAAAATATGAATTATCGTCTTCTATCCTGGGTCGTAATTGTGATGTAGGTAACTTTATTTCATAGTTAGAAAAATCTTATTTATTTCAATTCTCTGTAATGAAATATTGGCATTGCCGGTGACATTTTATTGACAAATTGTTCATGTTATTTGTTACTCCCTTCATCACGTGCAATCTTTTCTATTACTGTGGGATACAATTGATCCTTATTTTCCAATATTTTTTACAACGTTTTGTTCCAAACAGTTCTAAATTTTCTTCACTACAGATTGATACAAATGTTCTAATATTCAAAATTCACGTGGCATTTAGAAAGAAACGCCTTTCATAAATATAAATCACAGAATTACAAGATTTTTTATTAATTACAGGGTTTTATTGTGATTAAATAAATACCTGCTCGTACATTGGAAGTGGAGATAATATAATATATAATAATGTTTTCAATATTCGTTTTAATCCCACAAATCTCTATGTGCCAAAAAGACTCCTTGAAACATTAAAATACTAACGGAATATACGATATGACATATTTTATGTTAAACAGACGAAGCTGGAGGTCCTTTGGCATCAAAGGAGTGGAGGCACCCCACAACTAATTTTGAAATAAAATGGACAATTTTTTTTCGCTCGATTGTTTTAATAAATAATTTATTGTGAAACCACGTAGATTTTTAAATTTTAGTGTTAACGATCGAAACTTTCCAAATAGTATTTACAGATTTTTTCTCTAAATTTCTTTTGTAGGATACCCTTTTTTGTGGAGGCTTTAGCCTATAGTACTGGATACTATCCTCTAAATCCAGCACTAGAAATGAATAAAAGTGTGAACAAGTATCATATTTTAATGTTTTTCTATTACCTAAGGGATCTAAATAACAAGAAACACTTGGAAACGTCGAAAGGTAAAATTGACTTCAAATGGTCCTCAAATATTTTTCCATTATGTAGTTGTTCTATTTATAATTTTTTTATATACATACTTACCCGAAATTAATTTAACCGTAGTAAATTAACAGCGATGGACAATACATACCCACGTACATATTTACATATCCAAAACTGTGGTGTTTCATAGTATAGAATAATTGCATTAGGTTAAATGGTATTTATGTAGACTTTTTTTACAATTATTCCTATCTTTGAGATATTTTTTGACTTAGTGCTCTTCCACCCATCCTTCTGTCCTTTTTAAGCAATTTAATCGAGTCTACGGCCCTTTGCTAAAGACTTCATACGTATCACTCCTACTACTACTACTGACTAGCTTATCAATCTATTTTTTCTAATCCTTCTATTTTTTCTCTTGATTCTATTACTCTTTAGCTATTATATCAGTTTACCGGTCGTTCTCAAACCTCAAAACACCTTTTTTTAATATATTCCATAAACGTGAAGATATGAAAAAGGGAGACTAAAATTTTCTATCAAACTTTCTTGAATTACTTTTGACGTATTTGCAAAAGAAAAACTATCAAAATTTATTGCTCAGCCGTACGCTATTAAATAATTTACAAATTAAGAGAAATTCGACAATTTTTTATCATATCTACAATTTTCTAAAATTTAGTCGAAAGTTGTAAATTGTCAAGTTTTTATTTACGTTTTATAAACAATTTTACATGAAACTTTTATACGATATATTATTATCATCTCCATAAAAGTTTATATTCACCTGATATTTTATCTGTCCCATTCACCTGTTGAAAAATCAATTTTCCCTCTGATATCATTTCTTAAAAATATTGAAGATTTTATTCAAAGAAAAGTTCAAAATTCGTCATTTTTTGATTTTTTATAAATTTTTGTCGCATTCGCCAAGAAACAAATTTGAATCGTTTATTCTACTCAATAGACAATTTTAGTCTTTAAATTTTTTGTTTTGATCTTCTTCTCCTACCTTTTCACATTTTTGTGGAACTTTTAAAAACGTGATCTTTGGGATAGTTTTTGAATATTTCCTATTTCTCAAATGAACTGAACATTTTTAACTATAAATTTTTCAACGTAGACTAAAATCAATGGAAACCTGCAGACTTGCCCTTCCGATCGTAATTATTTGTTATTTCATGTTCAGCACCATTTCTAACACTGTTTCATTTGGTCTCCTCTCACCTTTTTTCCATAACATTTATTTTCCCTTATATTCTTTCGGTGAGATCCTACATTTAAGTCTTAAACTGTGATAAAGTAATCTACTTTTCAGTAGTGTATTTGTTGAAAAAGTAATAAATATTTGAAACCAGTACATTGTACATAATTCTTATTTTTAACTATTTTCAAATTTGTATTTATGCTCAAATTTAAGAGATATGTACATATTAGAGTATTTTGCGATATTTTGAGTAATACAAATATATTTTTTAATATTACCTTGATTCAATACTCAGGTGAAGTTATCTATTATGCAATCACTGTTTCTCTAACGAACGTACAGTTCTTCATACTGAATCCAGGAAAAGGCTTCAACAAAAAGTTTTATAATCACACTAACCTTTGTCAGCACTTCACGACTAACACTTGCACTGGAGTATGAACACTATCAATATCTGTTTTAGAAGTATAGTTGTAAAATATCTACAATATCCTTGTATATTGAAGGATTAACATGCTTTTTAAAGTCAAGAAAAAGCTAATTGATTAATAAATATATATTTTTGGTCTTGGGAACAGTCACTATCACATTACTATTTAAACTAGCACTTGCCCGGGAGTGTTTATTGACTTTAATGAAGGATATCCTACAACGTTGAATGATTCTTCCAATAGAGATGTATAAAATCTGTGTATTTATATTTATATGCCCCCCTATTAACGGAAAGGGGAAGTAATACATATTCGTTTTAATTCTCCCTTTACGTTTTTAACGCTGGATTTACTTTATTTTAGTGATGACTAATGAATGTTAACCATTTGTGTTACATCAATAGTATATATATGTAGTAACTAATGTACGAGAGTTATATTTAAAAACAAATCCTAAAACATCTTATCATGCAATTTAATAACGACTTTTAAAAAAGGGAGAAATCATGGATTTTAACATAACTGAAATACTCGTATTTTTAGTGCAGAAGACGTCAATTTTCGAAAAATTGCTGTTTGGGCTTTTAGCTGGCTCATAATATTCCTCAAAATATACTTCCTACATTCATATACAGGATGGTGTGGTAATATGAAAACTATTCACTTTTAATATACATTAGATGACAACTTGTTTTGTTGCGTGATTTCATGGGTTTTTACCTATCAGATTTCCGAAATTTCCGAGATATTCCTTTTGGTTTATCCTTAAAAAATATAGATATATGGAAGATGAATGTAGGTTTCAGAAGAAGGTTTTGTAGACTTTTTCACTTTCTACGTTTCAGTTAATATAAAATGAGAAGTTTTTACCAGGTTTCCCTATAATCTGGTGAGATCGTCCATCAGCCAAATGGCTAACGATAAGGAATAATGCAAACGAACAACAGACATACGAGAAAGTGTCGGAGAACAGATATTTTTTTTTTTTTCATAGTACCGTTTTGATATCAAAATACGGCAATATTCTGTTGTTTGAATAACTTAAGATTCATTAAACCCATTTCGTGAATATGGTTTGATCAGCATACTTAGCTGTTAATAATAAAGACTGGATGGCAATGTCATATATAATAAACCGATGCTTCAAGAACAGGCCATTTTTTATTGAGTACATGCATGAAATTCCTTGTTCCAAGTTTCAAATCCGCATAGCTATCCCATTATTTTCATTTTCATTAGCTCTAAAAATGGAGCATCAGAATTTAGAGCAATATTATGTAATCAAGTTTCATGTTAAACTTAATGAAGCGCTAGTGTGACTTTTGAAAAGATGAATGAGGTGTATAGAGAAAATGGCTTCTTAAGAGTACAAGATACAAATAATTTTTGCATAGCCCAAAACACTTGAAGATCAACCACACTTTGGGTGCTTTCAAGAAGAATTATTCAATTGTTCATAACAGGTATTTCATTATTATCCTAAAACAAACCGTAGAAATGTCGATTGAGCAAATAAAAGATCAAGGCCATAAGGCAATAAGGGCATCGTACATACATAATATAAGTATCAACCAAGTATTTTATAAAAGGGTCCTCAAAAAAAAAATTATTCCTGTAAGGCAATGCCCTGAATCAAGCAGGGTATCCATTAATTTTCAACCTATTTCTCTTGTTTCTCAACCCTCCAATTTATTCAATTTGAGTACTTGTGTTTTTTCCTTATCCTGGAATTGAAACATGTCGTAGAGTACATCATTTTGGAGAGTTGCAGTAACTATACTGTTGGCTGCTAAAATGAAATCGTGAAGGATACAACTTTTCATTTTCATATTTAGTTCTTTATTACTAAAGTGCGATTAACTATTACCATATTACCATATTTTTGAAATGATGCTATTTGAAGCTATTTAAGTCGAGAAAAAGTAGTCAAATTTGAATAATTGTTTTTTAATTAAAAGCGAAGTAAAGCTATGATCATATTGTCATGAAACATAAAAAAACTATATTGTTGTCGACTGCATTAAAAAGTGATACTAAGCTTTCCGATTATAAGAAAATTTTTTGAGATGTCATAGAAATTTGAAATATCTGAATTGAAAAATTGAAATTAAATGCCATAATTTTGTTTTTACTTCATAAACAATTGAATATAACTAATAAGGAATTTTGTTAACGAATAGTAATCAATCCTCAGCAGTGGGTCTAATAAGTGAAAAATAATTTTAGGAAAAATAATACAGTACCAGTCATACTAGAGCTTAATACGACAAATCCAAGTGATCATAGAGTGGCGAAGGTGTACGATAATTTCCAACTTATAAAGATTTACTATTATTTTCTTATTTTCTAATAAGAATTTTCTTTTCCGACTTAGATACCCTTAGATTTGAAACAGGAACCTACTTTTTGCAAAATAACTAACTCTTTAATTGAACTTTATTTAATCCCATCTACTTTTATGTGAAAATAACTGTTAGTGAATAATGTCATTAACAGTTAGTTTTTAGGTTTAATAAGAATTTCTTTTAAAAATTTAAAACAACATTTGTCCTACAATATAAACAATTTGTTTAATCTGTTTTCTTATCAAATACATGTAGGAATCACTATAATATAAAAATTGAATAACAATTCGCTATATTTTCAACTATAACTTCATAAATCAATAGTTATACGGTCCTACAAGTTAAAAGTCCTACACCCCTAAGTTATAGTATAAAACCACTGACTGAACAGCTTCGGTTTGATAAGACCAAGTTTTTAAGGCCAAAATTGGAAAAATGGGTATTTAATCGAGTGATTACTTATTAAATATGTTGATTGTGAAAATTTTGATAAAATCAGTTTTATCTAATTACGTTATCAAATGTAACACTTTAAGGCACTCCTTGAAATTAGTCATGTAAAAACTTACATAACTGTGAAACTTGACAATTATTTATTATTTAAATTAACTCATTATTTCAATAGTATTTCAATATTTATAAACATTGAAAACATTATTGGAGAAACATTTATTTAAAGTACGTCCATTTTCTGAGTGAATATTCCCTTGTCTAATTTCATTTGGAGCTGTGATATCTAGGTACATGTATGTCAGAGGCTTGACCCAGAATGTTTTCTGAAATTCTTCTCTTATTTTCTAATGAACTCTCAACATAGCCCTTCAGCTACACTCTTGTATTTCCATTCTCCGTGCTGCTTTATTTTTAGAATGTCCGCTCCTGAGTGTGTAGGACTCCATGTGGATGAAACTGAGTGTTCAGCTCAAATTAGAGTCTCTGTTTGGAATCAGTAGTAGCAGAACACCAAATTTTATAAAACCGAAAGACGCTGACGAGCGTCTGAAACAATGTCCCGTGTATCCTTTAACATTATACTATTTATAGTCACGAGTTGTATGCCATATTTTCTATTATAATATGGCACAAAGAATCTGTCGGGCTTCACAGCAGGAGGTGTAATATTTCTATACTTTCTTTCTATAACAAGATTGACACGACCAACAATATTTTCAGCAGTGACCAGAAATTTGCGAATAACGTATTCTAAAAAAAGATGCCTTCATCAAATACGTTTCTTTTTCGTAGGAACGTCAGGTCAGCCTTCTTGCAAGCTACCTATTATCATTGCGGCGACCTAAGGAACAGATTTATTGATATTCAATTTTAAGCACATTGTAAATTAAGTCGCACTATTGCAAATATAAATATTTTATCTTCAGCCTCTCTTATAAATCTTTCTACATTCTCCTTCATCAAAATCTTCGATTTATTTGCATGGTATCCTGCTGACCGTCTCTTCAACCTATTCAAAATCATACTGTACTACTTTATATCGACATTTTTGCGCACGGTGAGTTCAGATCTCAGCATTGAATGTGTAGTCCACAAAAACGACGCTTTTAATGTTTTTAGATTTTAAAAATAAGCAAGTATCGTTGATGTCCTTTATATTTTTCAAATTGCTTGTTTTGAGCTATTTTGAAAAATCGTTGTTTGCTTCCATAGTAACAATACTTCTAACACCATTTGATTCCACATTAATATTTTCATTGTAATTGTTTCTGTTAAATATTATAAAAAGGTGGAATTGAATGAAACGTTGTACACTTTATGAAAAGAGCGATATTGCGTAATCGCGTACCACGCTTCTTGACCGTAAATTACGTAAATAACTACCTTTAAAGCCAATGTAAGTGATTTGGTATCGTGTAAGTCAGTAAGTCAAATACGTATATAGTAATTAAGAGCTGGCTAACTTTTCATAAATATTTCAAAATAGTTCGAACTTTGTGGTAAGTTTGATTCATTAGATTGTTGCAAGATTATCCATTATCTTTAAAGTAAAGCAAAATTTCACATTCCTCACTGAAAATTTGAATAATCCGTACAATTTATGTAATGAAGAAAAAAGTTCGAATTTATAATGCAGTAGTTAGCCCACGTTGTCATACTATGTACAAAGATATAAAAATCGTGATTTAAAACTCAGGTCCACAGCAGGCAGAGCAATTGACAACTTAAAATGGAGCATTAAACGTATTAGTAGTAAACGGTACGGATATAGCAATATTAAATTCAGGTCATGTGGTTTGTTCATTTTTCGCATCCGTGATATCTCTCAATAAATTAAGAATAAAAGTTTCATATTGCAATGAGTTGAACTGACATTAATATAATGTACTTAAAAAACCATTAGAGATTATGAGAAAATTTATTATTAATTTCTGTATCGTTGAGGATTCTCATTTTTATACAGAAACTATTAGATATTAGTATTTGGTTCACGATGACACCCTCAGACATTTTGGATGTGTCAAACATCCATCATGAAAAGAGACGAATGGAACAACATTACTTCCTGATAAATTCGTTGATGTTGCTTTGATATCATTTTAAAAAATAGAAATTTAAGTCTATGTATTAAATCTATTCACAAAAAAAATCTGGAAAAGAGTACAAAAAATTCCAATACCTTAGTTCGACAATATCAGTCATCTACTCAAAACCACAGAATTTTTCTTCCTTAAATGCGCTCAGTATTGTATTAATTGTGTGAAAATTTAATATAAGGAAGGCTTTATGCACTTTTGTACTCCATGTGGATGAAACTGAGTGTTCGGCTCAAATGAGAGTCTCTGTTTGCAAGCAGTAGTAGCAGATTCTATAAAACCGATTTTTAACACTATCGAAAACGAAATTTTCCGGTTATTTCAACCACAATGATGGATACTAGATATTTCCTAGTTCCACAACAGATTTTCTGTCATTAAATTGTGAGTGCCAATATATAAAGTTTCTCTAAAGAAAACGCTTACAACAGTGAGAAAACTACTCAAAATAGCACAGACTTGTATACAATTCTAATTCATCTATCTAATTTACCTTAGCCATGAGATTAGAGCTCCATATGGAAAGATTAGTTAAATTTAGTTATATCTAGACAATATTCTGTAAGGAATCTGTTTCTGTAAACTTCTGTAAAGTTCTAAAAAATAAGAGGAAATTAAAAATTATTAAGAGACCCAATATTGAAATATTCTCACTTTTCTTTATCGCAACAAAAGTATTTCCTCCAAAGAATTACAATTCTCCCGACTTCTGCCCTACATATTCTGTATATTTTTTTGGCTATTCGCAGGCTTTTTTTGTTTCAATTCATCTATTACCTCTTTTATCAGAAATTTTGTTACCATTGACAAGTAATGAAAGTTCTCATTTTTGTTAATTGAATAGTATTGATAATTCGATGTAATAATACTATTTAACTATAGTAATAATGCATTTGATGGAAGCCTCCTCACGAATGAGTTACATTACATAAAAATTGGGGATGATGCAGCGGAGCTAATATTCAATATAACCCTCACTAAAACAAAGATATCTAGATCTTTCACCGTTTCAGGTCAATTCTACGGAATTTATACAAAATATCTTTCACAGCGACATCCTCATGCCTCATCAAACTCTTTATTATAAGAATGGTAGATGCATCATACAAAATAAGTACGATTAGACAGTGCACTTCCGTTTTTGACACGTTGCATTGAATATGATGATGATTTTCTTACTGGGATAATCACGTAGGATGAAACTTGGGTACCGACACCTCAGAAACTAAACGGCAATCAATATAACGGAGACACACTTCGACCCCGACGAAAGATAAACTTATGCAAATCCTGACACCTCAAAAACTCATGGGCACCATATTTTATGGTAGAAAAGGCATTTTACTGATTGATTTCTCACCACTACGCCAAACAATAAATTCACACTGTGAACATGACAAAAAAATCCTACAGGAATTTGGCTGCAACGTGTTTGATCATCCTCCGTACAGCCCGGACCTCACTCTTGGCGACTTGCACCTCTTCATACACCTAAAATATTCCATTGGTGGTCAACACCTCAACAATGATAAAAATTGAAAGAACATGTTATCACCACATAGTTGATAATACAGGCAACCTTCTATGAAGAAGGCAAATAAAAAATGTTCAGAAGCTATGTAAAAAATTAGTTCAACAGTTGTAGATTTTTGATAAATATTTCATCTGTATACGTTTTTTTGTGTGACAAAACAGAACTTGTGGTGTGTAGAGAACCTCGTAATTATATAAGTATCATGTTGACAGAAATGAATAATATTATATGTATTGTGTTTTTGGACAATCTTCTCTCTAATATTACGATACAAAATATACAGTAGTTTTATTGTGTATGGGGAACTAAACTACAACGCGCCTATGCAGATGCGCAACATCGTCGCTACTTCCTTTCTCTTAAGTTAAATGATTCAATTAAAAAATAAAATCCATACGCAATTTATATCTCTTGTTGTTTGCTATACAATGATCCAACTCCTACTTTATTCCTGTGCTTCATAATAGACTTATTTAACTGATTAAAGTCTTGGTACCACGTAAGAAATGAATAATTCTCGAATTGATTGTTGCTTCTACTCCTACAATATAATTAACATATAAAATTTGAAAACTAGATCTAACTAAATATAAATAGATTCATATAAAATGAAGTTAAATGCAAGCAAACACTTGAATAGATATTCATGATAATAAAAGGAAATTTAAGGAAATTTTATATATAATTTATTGTTAGAAGGAAATTTCATTGAAATTTGAATAGACAACTCATTATTTCAAACACGGGAGAATTTTTAGTTTAAATTCCCATTATTATGCGAGAAATCAATAACCAGTACTATGAAGATCAAAAATTCCCTCTCGGCTTTTTATAAGCCGCAATGAATCTCAAGTACACCTTATGTAATTTTTAATATTTAATTTAATTTAATTTGATATTTTTCCTCTGAGTTTTGAATGCGCGTTGATCACGCGTACCGATAATTGTAACTGCTACCACACGCGAACAAAAATAATTATTCAAACTTGAAATGAACAACAAAAAATAGCGCCTTCTCTTAGCCACTTAGGTTCAAGAATCCTTTCTTCGTGTAAAATCATACGTAATGTAGGAATTAAACATAAGCTACTTAAGGAGGGACATAACAAAGAGAAAGGGGGACATCGTTTTTACAAGAAGTAAAACAATACCGTGAGAAGGGGTCGACCTATTATTTATTTGGACGAAACGTACTAATTAAAAAGCTGGATCTGATAAAAGTCATGAAGATCTGCGAAAACCAGCGTCGAAAGGGCGCTTAGAGATAATCATATAGTATTGCACAATTTATACTGGGTAATGTTCTCGTTATTGACACAATGTGTGATCTAAAATCCTTTATTCGATTCTCGTGAAGGCGAAATGAAACAATGGTGATGTTCAAAAAATATTTCCTTTTCAAATGATATGCTAAAAGCAGATTTATATAATATTATGTAGAGGTTTGAAACTTATACCCTGAGATTTCCAGCATATGTCCCCGATCTTAATCACATTGAACTTGTTTGAGTATTTCTTTAAAAGTACAATACAAATAAAAACACCACGTTCAAATTGTCAGACGTTGAAAGTTTGTCCAACAATATTAAATACTAAATTAGAAGCAGCCAAAGGTGTAGTAATAGATTAAATTATAAATATTTATGAAGATGATATTTCCAATGATAATGATTTACATTCTGTGAGTGAAAACAAAGAATTCGTTAATAGAGATTTATAAAAATCTAATGTGCTGGGGTTGATCAGTCTCCATGATACGTATCTATGCCCCACCTTCCTATTTTCTGTCTTTTCCTTTCAGTTTCTAGCTCCTACTCTGCTTAGGTCATCTTCCACCTCTTTTAACCATTTTGTCCTAGACCTGCCGTCTCTTATTCTACCACCGGGATCCCATTGCATCATATTATATGCTATAGATTTTTTTTCCTTCTCTCCTTACATGCTGAGGTTTCATTTTTCGTTTCATATATATATATATATATATATATATATATATATATATATATATATATATATATATATTAATGCATCTAAATGTACTTGATTTTAGGTCTCTTCTGTTTCAAAATTAGTTTTTTTTGATAGTTTTTAAAAGAATGATAAATTCTGAGGTTTCGACTTTTCTTTAAGTCTTTATCAAAATGATATTGACACTGACAATTTGATTATTTATCTATAGATCACCTTCATCATGAATATCAAAATAAGGATGAAATCAACTTAGAACTTTGTTCCAATAAGAAAAATTGCATGTGAAACCAAGAAAAAATTAATTTTTCTTATCTATCTCGTTTAGAAAAGTCTTCATTGTCATTAAAAAAATTATTTTTTTTTTAATGATATAAGTAAAATAACAAATTTTTATTTTAATGAAAGTATTACATCCTTGTATCAACTAATAATTGATTTTTTTCTGTGTCCTAGTTGATGACAAAATAATTGTGAAAACTAAATAATAGTTTTATTGATTAAATCTTTGATAACATTGTAAATTGTGCTATAAATTACATTTACTAAATAATATCTTTTCTAAAAATGACTAAATTCATTTTAGTTTTGTGCGTTGTATTTTTTAATGTGTTAGCTCAACATGATATTTTCGTAAGTTTCATCATTTTCAATAGCACAAGTTAGAACATTTACGATACAAAATGATCGTATGTAGAAATTGCAGGTCAACGTTTAGCTTACAATGATTTTTGGAGTTTAAGAAGTTTGTATCGCTCTTCTTTAGTTGTTGACGGTTATGTATCCAAACGCGTTTAAAAGTCCATGTAACGGAAAATAAACCATTCAATGTACACTTAATTGTTCACCACAAGGAATTATTTGTGTTTTTGAACTCTTTTTTCATAATATACCCTATAAAAATTTGGCTGTTCTATTCCTACAAATGTTCATTTGTTTTTTGCTACTCTAGATTGTTTTCCTTGAACAATTTCAACAATTTAGCGAACCTCTTTGAATAGTACTTCGTTTCTACCGCTTATACTTTCCTTGTAAGTGGATATCTTTTTCTTCTAAACTAAGAAATGGTCGCAAAATTGATATTGATATTTGGTCCTATGTCTAATTTATTCCACTTTTATGTATGTATGCTTGTTCGAAGGTCCATTGTGCCCACACCTATACTCAGTTTCCGAGAAATGTCTCTAAAACTAATAGTTCTTTTCTTTCCCATCCTTAATAAACTTTAGGGCATCTGCCGGCTCCAGTTTAGGTAAGTCTTCCTTACCTATCCAGTATGCTGCTAGATATTAGTCTAGATTCTATAATGCCTAATATGTTGTTTCCTATTCCACAGTCTTTCTTTTTCTATAAAGTCGTTCATTTACGCGATAATGTTTTGTCTATTGAAATTCGTGCAGATTTTCTCTGGCCAATGAATTTTTCTGATTCCTTCTGGTCGCCGCACTATTCCAATGTCTTCGCTTGTCATAGCTCTTCTTTGCTGTTTCAAGAACCCAATATTTTCTTCACTTCTGCACCAGTTGATTCTATTGATATTATATGGATACTGATTTCACAAAATTTTTCAGCATTCTAGAAAGATATTTGGGCAGCAATTTTTAAAGTTTATCAGCTAACTCATTCTATTTTCTTTTTAACTTAGTTCTTAAATTATATCTAAGCATTTTGTAACTGGATTCACATACTGTGCAAGTATAAATTCGAAGAAATATAGTATACGTTTTATATAGACAAAAACAATTATTGCATGAAATTCAATCTAATTTGTGTCATTCGTCACTGTTTTAACAGGTTTGTATTTAAAAATTGGATATATGATACATTGTTCTTGTTGTTAGAACTTCTATGTTATAAGTAAACTAGATTTTAGATCGGTAGCAAGGGGCAAACTTTCCATAATTAGCATTCACCAACCATACTAATACGTTCTATACCTAACACACTTTACACTAACACTATGCTATCTAACGCGCTTTTCGATAACCATATTATCGCCTTCAAAGAGCAAAGGTTCGTAGTAGTGTAAAATGTAATCGATATAGAATATCAACAATGGTTCTAGAGCTTTGAACTTAATCTGATTCTGGTCAAAGGCATATTAAGCTCTGCTAAATTTCTGTACATATTTGTATTTGTTTTGTGTTAATCGTTTTTCCAAAAGAAGAGTAGAGTACATTTCAATTTTAAATTCATTTAGAAAATTAATTCATATGTAAAAAATAATTTTATTTTTGAGTCTTTCATAAAGATGCTATATCAGTTTTTCTGATTACATTTTAATCCTGAAAAATGCAAAAATACGTGATCCAAATCAATGGCATAGTGTGAAGAAGCTATCGGAACATATTTTAGTAAATGTGTGGGAGTTTTATGATTTAACTTCAACCTTGTACATACAGCATACTGTTTTTATACATTAGGTTTGGAACTTAAAGCTTAATTTTTAATCTAACATTAATGCTTATTACATACACTACCACATAGAAGATAAAACTTCCAAATTCTGTAGCTGACCATTAAAATGTATCCTAATCCAAAATTTGTTACTAACACAAAATCATTAAGATAATCGTTATATCAACAGTGATTCTTATGTTATCAATAGTGTTTCTGGTTGCAAGATTCCAATATCGATGACAAAAATATATAAAAAACCTTTGTGTATCTAAATATTTTATTATTTTACAGAGACCGAAGACAATACGTTTCACCGTATTTAAAGGAATCTGTCCAGAATATCCAAACGCACCTATTACTCTTACTAATATTCAATTTAATAGCATAAATCGAACATTTCTCATCTCGATGAAAATAAATATTAAGAGGAATGTACAAGAACTCAATTTGAAGGTACTGTTTTTTTTTTAAATTATTCAAATCTGACGGCAATGAACTTTGTATACGTTGATAAAAAAAACATATATTGGGAAGGAAGAAAAAAGTATCACAGCCTTTGAAAAAGAATTCATGAGATGATAGATTCCGATTGAAAATAGTTTTTATTTCCCTGTTGATTAATTATTGTTACAAGGTGGTCATAGAAAAATAAGGACAGTATAATTGATTTTCTGTAGCATACTCTATTAAAACAGTTGTCTAAATGGTAGCCTCAAGCCCTGATGTTAGTTCCCTAATAGTAACATCAAATCAAATCAACATTTATTTTATAACTACTCAAGTTTGTTCTACTACTGCATACTCAAGTTTGAAAATAAAGCCAAAAAATTGGATCTATATTATTGTAATTCCAATAATAATGAATATTTAACAGAAAATACAAACGTGACTTATACTGAAAAGAAATATAGTGGTGACAGAAAAAAAGAAAGAAAATTATATAATATCAAAGGCATTTCTATACAAAAAAGTTTTGTGTGAGAGACTGCTTCCTTTTCTTTATTATTCTGATTAGTTTCTGCTCATTAGTTTCATGTTCTCTTTGTCGTAATAACAAACTTCTTTCTATGACACCTTGAACCCTCAATATAATTAGCCTTTTTAGCTTGTGGAAATCTTTCATTTACTTCTTCTGAAAATAGGCAAGGATAATGATACAAATTTTTGTAATTATTGTATTTTAATTTGTTTTTGACAAGTGCGCCCAATTTTGAAAATCTCTGATCGTCTACATTGTTTGAATTGATCCTACCAAGAATAATGATACGAATTTATGAAATTATTGTATTGTCATCGGTACTCAATGAGTGTACAAAATTTCGAATCAACCCGTCGTTTTCAAGTGCTCAGAAATCGATATGCAAATTCTTCTGCAAATGTCAGTAATATCAGTTGTTATTAAAGCAACTAATAGAAAGTTAGGAATTGAGCTTTCCTTTTTTATTCCAACATTTTTTTATATAAAACTATACAAAGAGGAAAGGTTGTATAAATAAGTATCAGGATATTCTTTAATTAATAATTACAATCATTAAAATAATTTAATACATTTTTCATATTTGTGTATTAACCACAATCATATTTCTAAATATAAAATTATAATCATTAGAAAGTAAGTATTAATGGCAGTACATAATATAATATTTTCCATGTCACTATTGATTTAAAAATCAAATTTACTTTATTCGTCATAGAACACGGTAGAGTGGTATTGATGTATTTTTATAGATAAACCAACGGACAGATTTCGAAGTGTTACCAATAGAGCAGCCCGAGACCTGATTCCCCAACTTCTGCCTTCTGACCGGCGCGCGAAATAAAACTTGGAGGAGCTTGACAACACAGGAGCAAGCTATTGATCTGGTGCCTCACTAATTTCTATTTACTTTCGTGTTCTCAGTAGAAGTTCGTTATTCTTAAATATTTCCATAGCAAGAGAAATTAAAATATTTGTTAAAAGCATCAATTATTATTCAGAATAGTTAATTATTTCCCAAAACCGTATACATCTCACGTGTATCGAAAAATATGCAAAAATTATGAGCATCAATTAAATTATAATTTTATTACTAATATTACTTGCGTTTTTTTAAAAGTATATTTTTGTTATGTGTTTCGATGTTTTTTATGAGCGATGTTGCATCCCTTATTGTAACGTCATAGGTTTAATAAAAACATTGAATGAATGAATAGTTATAATACAGTGTTTATTTAATGGTTACGTAAAAATAAAACATTTTTCTAATAAAGGATTAAGTGAATAAACCTTGTAAGGGTTAAGTTCTTACATAATCACGTTAAAAATTAAAAGCATATTAAATTTAATTAGCATAAAATATTAAAATAAGTTTAATTTGAATCTTACTACATTAAAATGAATCTGACAACAAAAATAATTACATCTCGCATGATCGTCAAAACGTCCAACACTTTCTTGGCATCATTAAAAAAGCTATAACAGGTGTTTTAGTCATGGTATTTTTACATCCTAGCACAAACCACGGTTCATAGGTATACCATTTTTCAGATTAATCAAAGTTTGAAAATAACGCTTAGTTTAGAGTAACCGAGTGAAAAACTGTCGTATTTACTTTGTATCATATGTTCAGTGTTTATTTTATACCTATGACGTCGCAATATTGAAATGTTCAAATTACCTACAAAATTATGAATGAACAAACTTCGTAAGTTAATCATCACCTGTAGCTTAATGGCATATATATATATATATATATATATATATATATATATATATATATATATATATATATATATTCGGAAAGGTTTCCGCGGTCAGGATTATAAACAAAAGAACTAATTTCACGGGTTGCAATGATCAATTTTGTTATAGCTACATTTACAACTAAAAAGGTGTAGGAGTAACGATGCTTTAGATACATGCGAAAATTATACCACTATTAAAATTAAAAACTTTTGTTCAATGCTTGTGGACAAAGGAAAGCCATGGACTCCATTCCGAAAATTTATTTATCCAATAGCACCCGAATGTCCCGCCAAAAAAGTGAGTGTATTAGTATGTATAAAGTTACAGAAGTTATATCAGTTTATTCTTTTAAACATTCACATTAGAAAGTTACAGCTAACCTATTTTCACAAATTTTTCACATTCACTTTTTTAGTTTCTTGTTGTTTATTTTATTTTCTGTTTGTTGCTTTATTTGGTTGTTTCATATCTTACGAACTAGGCGCTTGTTATATTACTTTATAGACTTTTACATTTTTATATTTATAGTTTTATTATTTTCCATTATAAAAATGTTTTGAAAAAAAAAAATTCAAAGTTGTACATGTCTCGTCATGATTATTTAATGAAACTATGCTATAGGATGTTTCTTAGTTCATGAGAACCAAGTAACGTTATTCGAAAATGACTCTGTATTGACAGTATAGAAGTGAGAAGTTCAATTTTTACGTTGATGGGTGGTAAAATGAACCCTAGTGTAAAAATTTATTTGCTTCGAAAGCATCAACCTCGCCCTGGTTGGCGAATTGTTGGAAAAATCGTATCACGAAATCACTATGAAACGTTGACCATAAAACAATTTTAACGATCCGAAAACGAATCAATTTTGGAACAAATTCTTACAGAGGATGAAAAGTACACCACATATGACGATAAAATAGTTCGTGGTTGAAACCAGGAGAAGCTTCACAACTGTTGCAAAGCCTGTATTCAGGCAAAATATTGTAGGTGGTGGAATTGGAATCCGGTGAAACTATTAATTCGACTATCTTCTGTCAACAATTGATGTGACTGGAGTAGGCAAGCGAAAAAAAAAATGCCAATATAATGATGAAGTTGCACTATATTTAATGAATATTAATTTAAATGAAAACTAGTGAAAATCATAGCTACAGATAATGTATTAATGTCTGCTTCATACTTTGTAAATATTATGCTTTTTAGGGGGAATATGAAGTGAGAAATGGAACTTTCGATGGGTCAGCTTTTAATTATTTCCCTATTTCAAATTTTTATTGGAAAGTGAAAGCGCTCATAGTAAATGAGCAAGAAGAAGTCATTCTATGTACTAAGGTTGAAGGGCAAATTGCACCGATCTAACAATTTTAAAAATGAACTTAAATATTTTTATTGTTATATACCCACAATTATTGTTAGAAATAATGAAGCAGTCAACTAATAAAAATAGAAGTGCTAATTTTTAAATTGAAAATTATTTTGACATGTTTTTCCTGTACGTACACTTTACAAACTACAACATTGCATGTAAAGTTAGGATTCCTAACCGATTCCAGCCACGCGGCTGCAGCCTCGCGGTTCTGACGGCTAGAATCGCCGCGGCGCCGACAGGCACATTCCTTAGCAGCGACTAGAGCAGTTAAGTGTTGGACCTCATGGCAGACGCATCATTGTTGAGTTATATTCTTTTGCAAGAGGAGGAGAAAGAAGAAATTTACATTTAAAGCAGAACGAAAAGCCAAATCCACTCTATCTTTCAAGATTCGAAGAGGGCTCTTAGAGCATTTTAATTAAGAGACATCTTTTACAGGACGATTCAATGTATAGGAAGTTTTTTCGTTTAAATATATTTTCGTTGATCCAAAGTGATTTAACGAAAATCTCGTGCAATAAAGTAAAGCAGCCTATCAGCCCTGCAGAAAAATATTTTAAGAAGCAATATTTTATTTATTTGAAATAGCATCAATTTTTTATGAAACAATATTTTATTTATATGAAATATATCATATCAATATCTTAGGAACAATATTTTAAGGAACAACACTTTAAGGAACATTAGTACGTGTGTTTTTTAATATAACAAAGTGATGTCGTAATCTTCATTCAATACTGATGGGGATGGAATTGGGTGCATGGAATCACGGAAAGCTGATGAGGAATTCCTAGCATCATACCGTGGGCATGGTGAGAGAAGTGAAGAGACACGAGAAGCGAAGGAGGACTCGACATCATGCTGAGGAACATTTTGCGATTTATTTATTTCAGCTAGCTCTTATTGACTGACAATTTGACAAATTTCAAATGTCAATAAATAGCATTTATACTTTATCTACAAATTTCATTTGCGCACCAATTTCTGTCCAGACGTTGTCCCTCACGGCAACATCCTTGTACATATTGTGTTTAGGGTTGAATTTATAAGGGTGACCACGCACCAGTTCAATAAGTTTTAGATCCATTATTTAATGGGAAAAACACCAAAAACTTCTCTTGTGTTCTCTGCTCTGCTCTCTCTCTCTCTCTGGTCGCTCTGCTCTGGTCGTCGCGGCTGTTACGACTAGACTGCTCATGGGAGCAGTCCAGCCGTACGGCTCGAGCCGCTTCAGTAGAGGCGCCTCAGTCGCGTCATAGGAATGGTTTTCATTCATTTACATGGGAAGCAAAATGAGTCATAGTCGCGCGGCTGAAGTCGCTATAGTCGTCGCTTAGGAATCCTATCTTAAGGTGAACTTCAGTTGCCAGGAAAATATCTATTTACATGCTCAAATTTATCTGAAGGAAATTCAAAATACAGTCGAATACAATCGAAGCAAACCAAAGATAAAATGAAATAGATTATTATTTATTAGTGGTTCTGGCTAAGCGCACGTCGATTACCAAGAGAACCAAGAAGTGAACCAGCTGAAGTGATAATATCACATGACCAACATCTAAAAACGATAAAAACGTATTAGCCAATTCATGATACCTATCATTTGAGGTACTTATAATATCTTGTAGTCGTATTTATCTAACATATCGATGAATAGAATTAATTAGCATATATCAAGGGTCCTTAAAGATGCTCGAGGATTATTAGCAAAAATTAAAGACTTATTTTGTGATTTTATAAATGTATTATTATTTTTTTGTTTTCGTAATATTATCTACGTTGTTTATTGTTTTCATCTAGGAGTCATTCGAACACTGCCAATGCGGTCCTGCCCGAAAAAAAAACGTACGATACTACAAGTTCTAATATCGAACGCATACAACCTAGACAACAAAACTCCCTGTCACCTTTGAAAACGATCTGATATAGCTAGCGCCACTCTTCGAACATTTTCATAACAACATTAAACTTAACCATCAACAGAAATCTGTTACAAGTAACACAATTGTAGGTATTCTAGCAGTTTTCAACTTTTATAGCATGGTTAGATTTTTATGTTCTTTGATAGTACACTTAAAATATATTTGCAGTCTTTTGGCGTGATTATATTAAGAAATTATACAAACGTATCTTCCTCGACTCAATCATAATTATGTTTTTATTATTGTAATACATTTTTTATAAGAAGTTCTTTTCCTCTAACTTAGTCTTTTTCTAACTGATATTAACATCAATAACTTGACACAAATACAGATTCATACAATATAATAACAAGTGAATATACACAATACGAGGGCTATTCAGAAAGTAAGGAATGTTTTGGAATCAAAAACCCAAGTACAAGAAAAAAACACATGAAAATCATAACTATTAAGCTTCTAATTAAATGTATTAAGCAATTCTTAAGTGCAGTTTGCCTTGTAAGTCATGTGAGTATTGTCATGCGAAAAAATGTGAACATCGCTTGCTTTGAGCTGCTCTTTTAAGGTTGTGCAAAGTTTTACAGAACTTCTGAAAAGTTATTATGGTACCGCGATAGAGAAATCAATCAGAAGCACACCTTGCCTATCCTAAAAGATGATCGCGATAACCTTCCTTGTTTATTGCGAACCCACTCCATGACCGTAACTGTCTCACAATTGACGTTTCTCTCCCACGTCTTGTTTCAATTTATAATTCCATCCTGTAATTAATGTCTGTTCTAGAAGTTTAGAATGTGAAATGTGCCCTAATTCGCTTAACTGTACGGAGGCATGTAAGCAATTTTGGCACACATTTTACACATAATGTGTAACTGCACAGATTTTTTGGCAATTCCAAATTGCACGTGGAATTGTAGGGAATCAAGTTATAGAACCAATATATTTAGCAAACCTCTTATGGATACGGTATTTGGAATTCTTGTAACAATAATTATTGGTGTCAAAATCGGGCAATTTGTTTCCTAATCATGACCATGCCAATAAACATAGCTAGAAGAGGCCACCGAAATCACCAGATCTTAATCCAATGGGCTTATGTTATATAAATATTAAGAGCTAAAAGCATTTATAAGAAATGGATGTAGATTGATTTATATTTGATTGATAGTTATTAGAAATGTTGAAAATGAATTTCGGTCGCATTTAAAAAATGGTTAACTATGTTTTATATAATTTTGTTATTTTTTATTATTTTGTATTTGGTGCGTTATAGATAACACGTGCTATCAAAATAAATGTTGCCTTTTATTAAAATAAACGATGACGATTTCTCTCTAAAATCCAGGCAAAATTAATGTGTGTAAAAAATCGCGATTGGGAATACTAATTGAAATATACGATAATTGTACAAAATAAAATTAGTATTTAAACTATTGAATTAGTTCCAAATCATAAACTCACTACAATTTTATGAGACTGAATCTACTTCAAGAAAAAACTTTTTATTCAATCAACATAATCGTTATTTTTGGATATACATAAAACAAAATGTAGAATCAAATAAAATAAAAATATATGGAGAATACGAAATATTTTAGAAGCTACAAAGGTATGGATTACTTGTAGTTTCACTCTGTGAAAATTACGTTAGCCACCCCCGGGAATACGAATATGGGAAGTGCAAACTCCCAACTCCGTAGAGAACCGTAGTTTTAATGCTGCAGTTGTGCCGCGTATTTTACCCCGAAACAATGTGAATTTCATTCTATTTCGATTGACGGAGAAAAGGTTTCATGATAAAAACAAATTTGGCACTTGTTAAATAACATTAACACAGTAATACAATGAAATACATATACGTAAAATGAGAGAAATATGTCCAACAGACGAAAGGTATGTAAGTATAGTAAGTATATTTAAATAAGTATTACTATTGTTAATTTATGGAATGATTCCATGTAGATATATAATGATATAAATAATTATAACAAAAAACTGACGAAGGTAAATAAAAGCTGGTCTCCAGAAAATAGTAACCGACTACAATACAACTATGCTTATCCATTTTTGGGCGAAGCTGTTTCATGCTGTTTTCAAAATGTTTATCAGAATGAATTATTATTCAGCTGTTAAATAAAAGTGTCAGTATAGAAACATACTAAATAATTCATATATATATATAATATACTTACACTCATAGTAAATAATCACAATATGACATAAAAATCATATTTTAGAATTTGGGATAAATTTTGATTTAAATCACAATGAAATGCATATTACATTTAACAAGTTAGTATATTTGATATTGAAGGTCGCTCACAACGTTTTCAAGACTTTATACGACAATCAAAATGCAACATTGTTTATTGTTTAATTTCAAAAACCTCAGAGGATGTTTATGAGATTGTGGGGTTTTACGTAGAATTAGTTAGTCCACGTCAGTTTCTTAAATCCAGTACCAGCTTCTCGAATGTTAATGATTATTAATATGATATCCCCTTTTTTTCAAATATATCCTTTTTTCTATTCAAGCGATTACAGTACATTAAATTTTTACGAATATGCTGTTAATTTTTATATTGGAAGTGTTTTATAAAGATTGATGAAAGTAGAATGTCTATATAATGAAGATTAAAATCAGTAATCAAATCAAACACAAATCTGCATTTTTCATTCAAGTTTCGTAACCAAATACACTCATACTTTGTTCTTTTTGCAAGACAGGATCCAGATATGACTGAATATATTTGCTGTTCCATTTTCAACCTACTGACATTTAAATAAATTTTATATACGGATCTCTGTCATGGGGATTTGCTGATGGGAGAGAAAGCATCATAATACTCCGAATAATACCCAAGAAGACTAAAACGTATTCTATGAGTTTCTATCTTTTTAAACGTCTCAAATAATAGCATCCATCAATACTCTGGCACTGTAGCATTAGATGTCTAGTCTAGCTCTAGCAAAGGGGGGACACAATATATCTTTCAATTGGCAATGCACTTACAAATCTCTGATTTATGATCACATAATAATAACGCCCAGAGTTTCTAGTACAAAAGATGTATAAATATATATATTCATTTTCAGCCATGAATCCTCGACTGATGCTGCTCTGGATTTTTATTCCACTAGGTAAGGTTAGTGTCCTTATTGTGAGTTTAAGGACAGTTTGAGTTCTATTTTTTTCACACAAGCACCTTCGGCTTTTTACAAGGATTTCTATTTGATTACTATATTTTTTTATCTTTTATATATATATATATATATATATATATATATATATTCATAAATACTTCATTTCCATATTTTAACTACATAACTTGTATGTAATCAACGCAATTTTTTGTATTTCTCATTTCTGTCTCATTATTTGTTTATATGTTACTACTCTACTTCCCTTCTTATAAATCATCTTTGCTCTATTTGTGTCTTCTATTAGGATCGTCATTTTTTTCTACTCTATCATCTCTCAATTTAATATTTCAATAAATTATTGATGCCATTATTCTATTCCATCAGGTTCGATTATTTGATGCAAAATATATTTATCCTGTTACCAAAAAGGATGTCTTGGAAAAGATGAATCAATTATTAACCATTCTGCAGCAGATTATACAACACTTTATGCTATCCCTGTTTTATTTTTCTAAATGTTGACTCATATTCTCCATAGATGACAATTTTGATATTAAGACTGTTACAATATGTATTTTATAATATTTTAGGTGGTTTCCCAATACCCGAAAATATGTATTTGAATTTATTGCCTTATTTCGATAATTCTACTAAGAGAGATTATGTAATAAATGTCGGACAAACAGCGTATCTACATTGCAGAGTTGGCAACTTAGGAGACAGAGCGGTAAATATATTTTTCATTATTAGTTATTAGAAGAATATTTCCTCGAATAAATAAATTATCTCAAACGAAAGTCTACGTAAAACACCTAAATCCATCCATACATTTACTCTATTGAAGACGAATAAATTGACCATAGTACCATAGAATTAAATTTTGTATACCTATAATAAACATTGTGTGTTTACATTTCAGTTTGTAACTGCTTTCACTACAAAAACAATCTCAAGATTACTTTTAAAATGATCGATTTATTTATTATTAACTTTATAAATCTAATTTAAAAAGTATGAACAAAAAATACTTTATCAAATTTTTAAAACAAGTTATTTATGTTGTTTCCATATTCGATTATTATCTTATAATCGCATTAATTGATTAACATTTACTGAAAGTTCCAAAAATTCTGCAGAAATGTTAAAATCTGTCTATGATGATAATGTAGACTGTAATCACTAGACAATAGTACTGAACACCCTGTTTACACTACCACTTCACCAACACTCACAATTACATTGTTTAACGCGCGTTTCGATAACCAAGTTATTGTCTTCGGGGACTGAAGGTAAACTGTTTACAGTTTATAAATAACTTGGTTATCGAAAACACGCATCAGATAGAGTAATTATGAATGTTGTTGCAGTGGTAGTGTAAACAGTGTGTTTAGTAGGAATATCACAAACTGTTCAAAAAATTCCAACTTAACACTAGTAATTTACTCACAAAATACTTGAATATAAAAATATCTTTTTTTAGGTTTCCTGGATACGGAAACGTGATTTACACATTCTAACAGTTGGTATTTTTACATATACGAATGATCAAAGGTTTCAGTCACTACATACCGATGGTTCAGAAGAATGGACTTTAGCCATAGCGTCTGCACAAATTAGAGATGGAGGTATTTATGAATGTCAAGTTAGTACAGAACCAAAGATCAGCCAAGCATATCACCTTAGCGTTGTAGGTAAATATGTTTTTGAGTATTTCCTGTTTGTCATGATTATACTCAGCGGCCATTATTTTGTTATATGCAATCTAAAATCATCTTAAAGGATTTAATTAATCTATTTTCAGCCAATCTAAAATTATTTAAAGAATTTCAGTATTTATTAGAAACAATTTTTTGTAACTTGCTCACGCTCCTCTCAAGACACTTTTTGATTGTCAGTGTTATTGCCTTCATCATCCATCAACATAAGACTCAATATTGAATTAATTTTCAATTTTTTAGTTTCAAAAGCCACCATATTGGGAAATTCTGAAATATATGTACGATTTAAGAGTGATATTAATCTCACTTGTGTTGTAACTGAAACGCCAAATCCACCCAGTTTTATTTATTGGTATAGGGGCGGAAAATTAATAAACTATCTAGAAAGAGGTGGAATCAATATTGTTACAGAAAAGCAGACTAGAACTAGTCGTTTACGAATTTCAAAAGTATTACCAGAAGACAGTGGAAACTATACATGTTTACCATCATCAGGACAAGCAGCTAGTGTATTCATTCATGTATTATTTGACAAACAGCCTGAGGCTATGCATCACAGTTTCAATCTACGAGGAAGTGCCAGCCAAAAAACTCACAATAAAATTATTAGATTGTGTTTAAACCTACTCATTGTTCCTTATTACTGTTTACAAAATAGCTATGGACTGTATTTATATTGATGATATTTGTAATATAATTTAAATCAATACAAGATTTTTTAATCACAAAATGTCAACTCTTATCAAATATACACTGAAAAAAGATGACAACGTATTAAAAGTTAGAATTTACTGAAGCATTTAAACAGGTGTTGTGGGCTAAGTAAAGTTTTGCTGTATAAGACAATCACCTATAGAAAGAAAAGGGTTGTATAAATTGTAGTTATTATTTTAAGAACTCTGTCAAATTAAATAAGTACATAAGAACCATGAAATGTCTATTCAAATCCTAAATGGAGACAAAAAGTATTTCAAAAAAATGCCACACACTTAAAATTTGTAGAATCATACTACTTATATCCATTTATAGATACTCAAACATGTGATGATTAAAAATAAAATAACCAAATCAAAGACAGAGTCAATAAGGAAGTATCACTATTATGAATTATTGTAAGAGGAAAATTAGAATCACTATAGAAGGGCATTATTTGCAATAGGCTCACACAGCACCTCGCCTATGGGGATGATGTTGACGTCATAGCACGAACCATTCCAGCTCTTCCAGGAGCGGTTGAGGAGTTTGAGCCGGCAGCTGAAGCAAGAGAATTAAAAAACAATGAACAGAAAATCATGTACATGAGATCCTCAAAAACAACCACGTTCCAAGTCATAGAACATCGCTTCCCTGTCTGCCACCAATTCAAATATCTTGGGACCTTGATAACTGAAGATAATGATGTCACAACAGAGATCAAGGCAAGAGTTGCTGCGGGGAACAGATGCTTCTGGGCAGTCCAGAGAGCGTTCAAGTTTAGAGGGCTCTCGCGAAGGTCAAAGCTCACAATTTACAAGACGATAATTCGTCCCGTAGTCACATACGGGTGCGACACATGGACTATAACGACGACAAGTGAACGGATTTTGAAATGTGGGGAACGTAAAATCCTACGAAAGATTTTTGTCCCTGTTTGCGAGAGGATCTGACTGAGACAGATGTATGGCGAGCCAGATTTGGTGGCGTTTATCAGGGTCTAAGGTAGCTGGGACACGTGGAGAGGGTGCCTTCTGATCAATACCTGCGCAGAGCCATATATGGAGTTCCTGGAGTAAGGCGGCTGAGAGGAAGACCGCGCCTTCGCTGGTAGGAGGAGGTTGATCCAACTAGGGGTTTGACGTTGGAGGCATCATGCTCAAGACAGAAATGATTGCCAGTCGATTGTTGAGAAGGCCATGGTTATAAGAACCATAACGCCGGTTAAAGAAGAAAAATAGAAGGGCATGATTGAAAAACCTTTATATGTGACAATAAACAAAGCAAGCAAATTTTTTCATTGTTATCAGTAATTCTAAGCAACCATAGGTTAATTAAAAAATAAGATAAAATATAGAAATGCTAAATAAATGAGAAAATTTGGTTACATATTATATAAAACAATTTTCCATTTTCAAATGTAACTCATGTTTATTGGAACATTAAAAAGAAAGTTTATTATAAAATGTTTACAATAATCTAAGCAAGATCTACATTAGTATGCTAAAATGAAACTCAAACCAGTATACAAAATATTTACAAGTCAACAATAAGTAACAACAATAATAAATGTCACAAACTTGGTATCCTAAAATGGTTTTCTATTGAAAAGACTAGGCGCCCATAAAGTCCTCGATTGAGCCTTATCTCTTTTAGCAGCAGCTTGCGCTTCTAGCTCTTCTAAAAGTTGTTTCTGTTTTTCTCTAAAAGCAGCTATAGGATCATCATAGCTACTATAATGTCTTAAAACTTCTCTTACATCTTCTACATCGTTATCAGCGACAGCTAAAAATATTTGGGTATTTAACATTACAAACATTACTTAAACCAATCAAAATTGTGTGATTAAAGAGAACATTTTCCAGAATAATTTGATTTTTTTATATCTAAATAATATAATTACAATATTTTGCGAAGATGAGAATTTTAATATGAAATGTTTAACCAATAATAATTTTGATCTACCTGTGTAAACTTTATAGAATATCACGATAAATTTAATAATCTCATCTGTTTTATTAAATTCTCACATCACTCATTAAGTACCCTACTTTTCTGTATTTTATTACCATCGAAGTATCAATTATTTGAAACCAAAATTCATGAAGATTAATTGTGACAAAGCATATCACAAATAATTCAACATAAAAAAATGTGTTAGGATTTTTGCCATAATAAGTTAGAAATAAAGTATATTCTAAAAAATTAGGGCACAAGATAATTCAAAAAAATGGAAATAAACTTGGAAATATTGAACAAAATCTAATTGTAATAAGGACTCAATAAACCACATATTTAATTAAAAATTCATCTATTATTGGTTGCAACAAAGTAATGGTCCAAAAAACTGATCCACGTGAGATTAAAGTTCATCTTCATTTGTGAATGTATGACCTTTCAGAGAATTTTGCAAATTTCGAAATAAATGGTAATGAGATGGTGCCAGATCAGGGCTATATAGACGAATTTCTTTGATTGTTTCATCCGATTTCATTAATTGTTGACAGTAAACATCAGAATTGATCGTTTGGTTCCTTGGAAGCAGCTCAAAAAACACAACACCATTGTAATTCCACAAAACTGACAGCATAAGCTTTTTTGTTGTTTTTCAGGTTTCGATGTGGTTTGTGCTGGTTCATCCCGTTTGCTCCATGATTCGTGAGGTATCAAAGTATTAAGCTTCTTAACTAGCCCAAGACATTTCAAGTATGTTTCAATTGTTGTGTGCCTCTTCTCAACCTCAACAGTTATATGACGATCTACTTCAATATGATTTTGATATGGTTTGAGGGAAACATCTCCATAACAGAATTTTTTATACCAATTCTGACAAGTGCGCTCTAAGCAATCAGCACCATAAACATATTTCTATGTGAGCCACAACAGGTTTCTTTCCTTTATGGAGATAAAAAAGGAAAATATGCCGAAAATGCTCATTTCTGGATCGCATTTGAAATTAACCCATAATAATATCTTTAATAAAAATCACGTACTGCTTGCTTCTAAAGTTACGTCAATGTGACCAGTATCACGTGACAGACGGCGAAGTACAGCACTAACATAAGTGATTCAAAAAATAAAGCAGGCTCTCTATCAGTAAAAAGCGAAAGTACTTAATTGCCAATCTTATAGGTACACAGAGAGTCTCGTATCTCTAGCTGTTGAGCAGTATTTTTACCACAAATTTGTATTATCTTATTCTCAATTCTTTGGGATTTGTAGATGTTTCGAAAACATATCTATAAATATCTTGTTTCAAATAAGTCCAAAAAAATCATTTGGAGATAAATCTACTGATCTGGTAGGTCATTTAACAACAGAATTCCAGCAAAAGCCAACGCGAACGAAATGAAGCAAGTTAGAAATTTGATAACGATATTCCTATGATCTGTAAAAAAAATTCAAATACTGTACATTTGTTATATAATGACCTCCTGATAATAATTCAGAAGTCTGACGATGTAAACTCTGTTATTCGACTGATAATTCAAAGAAAAATTCTAAGGGTATCATAGCTCTTTATACTGTACAAAGTTACTGTACACATTCCAACTTGATATAAATTGTTAGTTTAAGTATGAAGCCACTTTTATTATAAAATGATTAACAAAATTTGGTAAAGAAGTGCCAGAAGACTGGCAAAAATATCATGAGTCAATGAAGAAATCTGATTAAAAAAATTAAGTATATAATACTTGAAACCACTTTGTTAGGATAGGTTATTGTTATTAAATAGTGATATTTATGACTTCAACTGTCTCAAATTTTATTGAACAATTTTAAAATGTGGAATATACCTATATTCTCAAACTATCGTATAAAATGCAGACTGCAGATACCAGAAATGATTTATGTCCACCTGACCAAATTTACCATTAATCAAAAGTTATTACTTAGGGTCTTTCAAAGGACGATGCTGTTAAATCAGTTTTTTAAGAATATCTCAAAAACTTGTTACTTAAAACTGGGTTTATTGTATAAGCTTGGAGTGATAAATTGTTTACTATAAACTTGCACTTTTTATCGCCACTACAAGCATTCATAATTGTAGGGACAATGAGTAACTTTCCTTAAAATTTTGTTTGTATATTTACTTCTACAAACAAACAGCAACTTATTTATACATTTCTAGACTCATAATTGGTATACAGATTCTTTACATCTAACTTAGAAATAAAAATTCAAAGCAAATTTCCACTTCATCGACTTTTTACATTGATATTGCAATCCATTCAATGACATTCATTTTTAATTCAATCTATATGTTTATACTTACTTTTCAAAAAAGCTGCTAAATCAACTAATGAAGTATCATCATCATTTCCAGACCATTTTTGAATATTCAACAAATTCTCAGGGTTGAATTTAACATTTTGGGCATTCCAGTCAACACAAATTACCTTTGATAAGTCTCTATTAAGATTGTCTAAACTTTTTACGTGATGGCCCCCAGAAAAATGAGTAGCATCTCGAACAAGTTTATAAGCTATAATGTTTTTAGGATCTATAGCATCAATTAATGGAAATACTGTCATTCCTTGCTCTGCTGTGTAAATTACTATTTCATAAGATCCATGCAGTGTTTCTAGGAAATAATCCAACACTGAAACCGAAATTAAACAAAAATTTCAAATTGAGCTAAGTTATTTATATAATTATTTGGAAGTATGATATGCTTATATATAACCAAAAACTCATATTAAACAAAGTCACTATAGATAAATATTTTAATCATAAAATTTTTTTGTTCACTGTTGTGTGTTTGTTTGGTTTAACATTAAAGTAGGAGTACAAACATTGAAGATTTCTGTAAATTGAAAAAAAATATTTTCCTCTTTTTAATTGTCATAAAAACATGAGTTTTCACAAAAGTTTTTAGTTATTATTATCAGACAAGTTTAAAGCAGAGATGGTACTGAGCTGAAATGTATAAATTGAACATGGACAAGCATATGCAGATGAATCTCAGGATCAGACAATCGGAAATTTGTTGGTTTAGTTCCATTTCTATTTCATGCAAGTTGGAATTCTAGGGAGAAAGCTTGGTATAATAACCAACAAAATATCATATATAAGCTTGGCTCCATCAGAGAAAGGTAGTTACTGTTGGCCATGATGCAATGGGAAGATCCTTGCATAATGTAAAACAAGGTACATGATTATATATGTCATATGCAATATTTTGAACAAAAAATTGTTTAATTTTTCACACATTGTCTTGTTTTATGCCATTCAGCCTTGAGGTTTTTCCTCAATTCAATAGTTATAAATAAATACAGTTGCCACTCCTTAAATTGGAATTGAAATTGCATGTATGATGTAATACAATTTTGCCTTCACTTGTAAAATTTAGAAATTGTTGAAGAACCTACTTGGACGTTTCTTGAATCTCCATCCAGTACTGTAAGTCCAGTCAGGATGCACAAGTACATCTGTTAATTCTAATACCAATGTATATTTAGGTTGCAAATAAGGGTACTGCAATGGATCTGGTAACAATTTTTCTCTGGAAGGTTCTTTGATCAACTAAAAAATAGATATTATAAAATTGTCACATGATTATATAGATGATTTACCTTTCTATAATAATCTAATTGTCTATATGATCTAATAAAATACTGTAAAACAATAGGTTTTTCTATTAGATCATCTTTTATCAAATTTCCATTAAGATCCCTTTCTGGTGCTCCTAAAGTAAAAACTATGTATGCTCCTAAGCATGTGAAAGAAACTCCAAAAAATGCCAAAGTCAGTTTCATCGTTCGCCATGAGTTTTCTCTTTGCTTTTTCTTTTCTTCCTCTTCTATTTTTTCTTGTACTGTATCATTACTTTCCTTTAATAAACTTCCAAGCGGTGAAGTAGTTTTATTATCGTCGTGCTGTAATGTAGATTTATTATCTAAAAAATTACATTGAGTAGAAAATTTGCAAAAACTATATTGGTAGTTATAAGATAACCTATAAAAATCACCTTGCGAATATGAAGAAGATTGAACGAAATTGTATCTCAGTGTTATTACCGAACATCTTTTTCCGTTATGATTAATAGTAAAATCTGAATTATTTCTAATAACGGTTGTGAGAAGCTTTATTGATTTTCTACTAAATCTCATCATTTTCCGGTGTAATTTTGATATCTGCAACTTAAATTTCTAAGTTCTAACCAATACAATGCATATAATACACTCTGGGTTCAGATATCACCTGTCAAAAATGTAAGGTTATGTCGTTCATAGAGAAATTGAATACCAAATAGTTGAGCTGTGCTCATGCGTACTCATGTAAAACTATCTAATACACTTAATTTTTGGCTATTTACACTAAGTATGTAATGTTTATATCACAGAGCATACCTTAGGGTATATACAAAGTTATTTTATATGTTATTTTAATGCACAAAATTAGTTAGTATTAAGCATTTTCGCATGCATATCATTTTAGTATACAGATAGGAATTAGTGTAACATTTCAACTCTACGATTTTGGGAAAACAACTATTAATAATAATCTTGAACAAATAGTATAGAAAATCGCTTCCTTATATCTCGAAAAATATGTGTTCGATGTAAATCGAAATACTCGATTATTTTCATTCAATCAATTACCACCATCATCATCATTTGAAATATTCCATTTCTCTTCACTAATGACAGTTGACATAAGAAAAATATATTGCAGGATTTGATTATTGGACGTATATTATTATTGATTAAGAAAATGTTGTAGTTCTAACATTTAAATACATATAAAAATGTAAATCGTGATTAATAGTTAAAAATATCAAAAAGTGCGTTGATTGAGGTGTTAAACAAATATTTGTTGTTTTGTCACCAATGTAAACATGGCTGCTGCTACCCTTATAACTAAGAAGTAATGAAGACTCACAGTAAACAGATATTATTCCAAACCAGTATGATTATTCGGCACCCAGGTATAAAGAACATTATTTGTTTGTAAATTATATATGAAGTAATCACTACTGACAATATGTTTTATCAAATTCTATTTCTCACAGATGACATAGTTTCTCAGATGAATAATATTTATATATTTTTCGATCTGTAGGATATTTTATAAATTACATTATTATCAGATGGTGACGTTATGCTTTCAGTTCTCTTGCTTTATTAACAGAAAACTTAGGTTTTATAATTACATTATTAGTACCAATATTTCACCTCATAAATGTAATTATAAGTTTAAAAATTAATATTAATAGTGAAACACAATATATATATATATATATATATATATATATATATATATATATATATATATATATAATGTTAGTAAGTGTGCCTGTGATCTGCTAATTAACAAGTATTTGTGTCAGTCACCTTCATTAGGAAGTAAAGAAATTATTTTTCATTGAAAATGCCATCTTGTGTAAGTCATAAATAAAAAGGAATCAATCCTTTCTGTCAGGGCTTTAGTTATTGTCACATGATATTCTATTTGTTATCTTTAGTAAATCACATGGCTTGTAAAATTTTCCATATTATCACTAAATTGGTTCACTACTTGACCTACTTTGGTATTTATTTACTAAGCATAAAACATATCTATAACTGAGATTTCATATTTAAACCTGAATGGTATAAATTGTGCTTTATTCTACATCTTTATATCATATTGCTATCCATATAAAATTGTGGTTAATTTGGTAATTTAAGTCATGTCTGCTTAAATAGGCACAATATGAATAGATGTTTTACATCACTAATTCTATATATATATATATATATATATATATATATATATATATATATATATATATATTTCTAAATCGTCTTGATTTTAAGTTTCTTCTGCTTTAAAATTAGTTTTTTTTTAATTTTATAAAGACATAAAAATTGACATTTTGCCCTGTTGTGCTCTTTATCAAAATATGACTTGACACACACCATTTGCATATTTATATTAATTAATAGATCATTTACATCATAAATATCAAAATAAATGCAAAATAGAAATCTACTTTAACATAAAAAATTTGTTTTTTTATTTTTCCGTAACTTTTACATCTCCAAAATATATAGCAGTCAAATTATTTGTAGTTGTATTAAAATTTACAGCTCTATAGTTTCTGAATTATAATAATATATCTCACCACTATTTAGTTATATGAAGAAATAATTTGTATACAATTGTTATAGAAAATAAAATTCTAGTACAGTTACTTTGTGTTTAGTGTTAGAAATATTCAATTCTATTTACTTCTTTTACTTTTACAAAAACCTTTTTTGAACAAGAAGAGCAAAACCACACTTTGAAATTAATTATTATTAGATAATGAGATTCTAGTTGAATATATAAGGATAGTATACTTATTCTACTTTGTTTCTCGCTTTGAAGACTGAAATATAGAGATAAAAGGTGATATATATATGGAGTGAGCAAAAATATAATCGGAATATGTCATTAAATACATATCCGCTCCAATTAGAACTAATTGTGTTCTAAAATACTATTTATTCAATAACGGTGCTCATTTGTTTGTTTTTAAAAATAATTTAATCAGTGTTCATTTATAACACAACTGCAAATTCATAGAAACTGATGCTAGGTAGAAGCAACTTAAAAAATTTTTTTGTGGGGTATGAGTTGTTTTAAAAATAAAATTGTTATTAATCATTTCATGATGCCCAAAGAAATGATCAATTAAAGAAAATGTTGAGTTCATAATTTGGTGCATGTAGAGGGTAAAAAAATTTATTACTTCATTTTCAATGTAATCTTAATTTATAGGCTGTGTCTGCAAGTCAGGCTGTAGTCTGGGTAAACTATGAACTTATTTGGCTGTCTTTTTCCATGTGCCCTACAGCACAGTTGGTGGAATGTTAGAAGTGACTTGTACTTGTCAGAGGAATTTACTCAGAGAATGGGAGTGAATGCGTCAACATCTCCAGGAACTGATGCTAGTTTAGTGTCAGGTATAGGAGGAGAATCATTCGGTATTGTATATAGGGATGCTATTGGAGTTGTAAGGTAATATATTAGAATTATCACATAATAATATGAAAATCCTCAATTAAATCAGATTCTGAGTGACTATAACTTTGAAAACATAAAAATAAGAATAAGTATTCATGTGTTGATAGAATTTTAAATTTGAGTATCTACCATAAAGGTGGCTGAAGCACGAATGGACAGGCATTTGCCCAAAAATTTCGTAGTTCCCTTTCAAATTATATAATTTGTCTGTCTAAATTTATTCGTTGAAATAAATAGTTATTGAAATTGGTTAACACTAAATACTGTACAAAATAATGTACAATTTGAGGACTCTAGAAAGAATTAGAACAATTTTCTTTTTGTTGATCAAATCAATTTGTTTGGTAGTTACAAATGAAACACTTTGTTATCTTGGTATTAACAGTAAAAGTATTATTTATTATTTATAGGGAAAGGAAGAAAAAACCAACTGGATTTGCCACTTTGAAGAAAAAATTTATAAGAAAAAGGCGATCTTCTAAAGTATGTGATCATGCAAAGATGCTCCGTGAATTAATATCTGTTTGGAGTCCTTTAGAAGTGGCTGCATTACTTGAAGAGTTTGAAGCTTTAGCAGCTCTTAAAGATTTATGTGTTCAAGCAGAATTGGCGAGACCTCCTGCTGCAACTTTTAAACAGGACCTTTCAGCATTATATGATTTCAAGTATTGCACTGATGCTGATTTAGTATATCGAAGTGCTTGTTTCCCTATACATCGTGCCCTTCTATCAGCACGTTGTCCATATTTTCGAGATCTTTTAGCAGGATGTCCAGGATATGGAGCAAGAATTTGCTTAGAGTTAAGAACAGCTACAGTCGATGTTCAACTGTTTTCTGCCTTGTTAAGATATTTATATACTGGCGATATTTGTCCACATAATACTAACATTGACATAAATTTGCTTAGAAGACTGAGAGAAGAGTTCGGTACTCCTAATGCGCTAGAAGCGGATTTACGGTATTTACTAGAATCAGGTGACTATGCAGACGCCACTTTAGTGTTTACTTCTGATGGGTCCGATTGTCAGCGACCTGATTCTGGAAGCTCCGAGTATGGATTTAGACCTAAATGTGAATTAGCTTGTCATAAAGCTATACTTTCAGCAAGATCTCCGTTCTTTAGGAATCTATTGCAAAGGCGGTCTAAAAGCGGTGAAGAACATACTGAACGAGCTCTTCACATCCCTACAAGAATAGTTTTGGATGAAACTGTGATCCCTAAAAGGTATGTACACTCAATATCTTGAAAATGTCACACAAACAGTATAAATATTTTGAGGTGCTAATTTTTTGTCCATAAACATATGAAAGGTTTAACTTTATAAGAACTGATTTTGATTTATGTAATATTTTTTTAATAATGATGGGCTCTGTCACTGTCAGACATTTTAATTATTTTATAGTATATATATTGTTATGCCATCTAGCAAAAAACTAGTCAGATATTTGCAATATTTGATTTTTTTGGAGTGACAACTAGCAAAACATGTAATTTCTTGTACATATCCCAAATTTATTCTATGAAGAAACTACTTAAAATAACTTCTTTTCTATAAAAAACTATGTACTTCTATAATGCATATCCCCATTGTATCAGAATTTTACTAATATTAATGCTAATTTCAATCTAATTCTTACTTGTTACCAATTTACCTAATTCTGTAATTATGTCCATTTAAATTATAGTAACTTAGTATTTTCCCAAACGGTATTTGAATTTGCCGCTAGAGGCACTGATGTAGAGTGACGTCTCTAAAACGTCATGTTATATATCATTGTTTGTCAAAAAAAATGAAACTGCAAAATACTGAGGCACGTTTGATAATTCCTCTATTGTAGTTTCACGTACTATGAAATGAATTATGTTTTCAACTGCATTATTACAAATTTTGACCAACTGATGAGCATAAAAACAGTAGTCCATATTAATGGAATCCAAATTATCTGATTGTATTTTTTACAGATTTGCAAGAGTGTTATTGCATGCAATTTATTTAGATCAAGTAGATTTATCTCTCATATCCAGAGGAGGATGTGGGGGAGGATTAGGAGAAGCTCAAGCTTTAACCCATACAGGTAGAGCTCGACCTTCACCATTAGAGGAAGCAATGGAATTGTATCAGATAGGCCGATTTCTGGAATTAGATATATTATCACAAGGCTGTGAAGATTTAATTTTAGAATGGTTATCATTGGAAACTTTACCTTCTGTGTTGCAGTGGTCCAGACTACCTCATGGTTCAGCATGGGTTCATCGCCAGGTGATATAATTTCTATCTTCATTTTCTATCAGTATTTTATTGATTATAATAAATAAAGACATATATGCTATTGATGGCTAAAACTGATTCTAGATACCATTCTATGTTTCAGGCATTACATTTTTTAAGAGAAGAATTTCAAACAATATCCCAGTCGACAGTTCTACATCAATTAGACAAAATTCACTTGATGGAAGTATTGAAGAGTCCATTTTTACAAGCTAGTGAATTGGAAGTGCTACAAGCTGTTCTCAAATGGGGAGAATATCAACTTGTAAGAAGAATGGAGGACAGAGGTTTGTTTTCTTCAGTGACAATTGTAGTGGCTTATTTAGAAATAGTTGGAGTAATAGCTTTACCGAAGAACTACTTTCCTGGAACAAAATATCAAAAATAGATTAATCCAAAAAAAGATATTCCACAAAACTGTGTTACAAAATGCAAACCTTTCATTTAAATTTGAAATTCTAGGTGCATATAAAGTTTCCTAACCACCTGTTAGTGGAATAATACTCATTAATAAAATATAGTTTAATCTAGCAAAATATTAAATCAAAACATATTCCCGATTTTTAGTTATCCCAAATTTTAGAAATGAATAGTATTAACCAAATTTTTGTGTTATAAGGGATTGGTAGGTAAGTAAATGTGTAGTATTAAGAGTATTCACATTGTGAACAAATTCTATCGACGTGTATATAAGCTAAAGATACATTGCCTATTAATACAAAATTATAACTTTGAATTGTTACTTAAGAAGAAATAACTAAGCTAGGTGTTCATGACACTGTTGAAGTAACTTTTATTGAGGTTTACCGCGTTAGAATTTACTACTACAGGCGATAGTGTAGAGGGAGGTTTCCATAATGCCATATCAAATGTTACTTTTTGGGGTCTTAATACATAATCATTGAAATAATCGAGATTGAAATGTTTACATGCTACTTTAAGAGAGTTTTGTCGAAAACTTTGCATTCCTTTTTTTTAAACAAAACTGAACTTTGTAGCATTGGAATCAATTTTTTCTTACTATTTAAACTCTGTTTTTGACTTATGACCTCACTCAGTGGTGACGCTAACTGATAAGTATAAAAAACGGTCACTTTCATTCAATAATATAATAACTATTAAATGAAAATAAGAATTTGTGTAGCAAACTTTGGCTTAACAAACAATGTAATTGAAAGTCTGTTGTCCTTTGAAGTTCAGATGTTACTAGAAAATTGAATATAAATAATATGTATTTTTTGTTAAAAATAGAAAAACAAAAGATTGTCAATAGCTGGTTACAATTTGAGTTTGAATTTAATATTTTTCTATTATTTATTTTAATATATAGGTTATTGAAGTAATTCATTAACAAATCTTTATGCATTCTATATCATTGAATTTGTTCTTGGAAAGTTATGTTATTATACATGTAATTGTTGAAAGTTCATTGGAATTTCTTGAGAATAAAATTACAGTAGAACACCGATTATCCAGATTAATTGATGCATGTCAGTGTCCGAATAATTGAAAATCCGGATAACTGATTTGGACTGGATTTTTGCCTTTTTGGCACTGTAATATGAATAATATACTGTAACTTAACCCTTTTATCAATATATAGATCGCAAAACAGTAAATAGAATTTACAGAACACCTTCAATTCTGCAAATTACAGCAATCACTGTATGTTTAAGGAGGCTAACAAAAGAAATCAGATATTTTTTTTGCTCAAGACTTCTACAAACAACTTTTTTCGCAGCTAAATCTCTTATTCTTTTTAAAGACAAAAGCTGAATGGCTTGACGCTCTAACCACTTCATGGCTTTTTTCAAACAGGTAGACACCTCATCGTGGGTTGGAACATCGTTTTCTATTTCAGTGTCCTTTCCATCCTCCTCTTCCCCTCCTTCTCCCTGATTATTGTTTTTTATCTTTTGCACAATTTCTACATCAGAAAGAATCCAATAACAAGGACCGTTTATATTGGCATTGTCACACTCCTCAAAACTTGGTGCTTGTTTGAATACTTCTCTTATTTCATCCGGATCATCACTTTCTTGTGGTTCTTGAGGGTCATCTGGATCAGTATCACCATTTTCTTGGGAAACTCGTGGTTTAGGACACAGCTATTTCATGCTTTTTCAAGTGTGGTGTCTTTAAGGAGGGCTAAGCATCCGCCACCATGGAGACAGCATCTTTTAAGTTCAATTTTTTTAACTGCTTAGCACAGATTCTTCACCATTCTCCATATCTAGAAGCAGCAATCGAAGCAATAGATTTCTGTAGAAACGTTTAAATTTTTCTATCACACTCTGGTCCATTGGTTGTAGGGACGTTTGAATGACCGTATTTGGATAATTGATGCTCTACTGTACTATATTACTCATCTTTATAAAGTCTATTTTGTTATTCTTGCTCTACTCTTTTTACTACATCTCTTCATCATTTTCTGTCCTCTGTTCTTTTTTTCCATCAGTTTTTCCAACTCTTCTTAAACCTGATGTTACCTCTCCTATATATTTCCTTTTCGACCTGCCCCTTCTTCTTATTCCCTCTCCCTCCATTTGTGCTCTCTTGACAATTCTATTTGCATTCCTTCAAGCACACATGTCCCAACTACCTGACTTTTTGGACTAGTGATTATTTGCATAATATTAGGCTTGTTATATATTTCTTTCGCCTCAGAATTTGTTCTTCTCACTGTCAGGTACATCTATTATATCAGTATCTCAGTTTATTAAAGACGCATTGTTCATTTTCGCAACCTCCAGTATTTTTTTGGTCTACTTTCCCCTGCCACACTCCTATTTTTTCAGCACTCTTCTGGGTTAGCACCTAGGACTCACGCCCATACAGTACAATCGGCCTAATAATCGTTTTGTAGAATCTTGTCTTTGTTGCTTTGCCTTCAAGAGTATTATTCAAAGACCCCCATTATTCTATTACCCTTTACTAACCGATTATCTAGCTCTTTCGTCTCATCATCCGTATTTGTAATCAGCACAACTAGATCAAAGGACTCCATTTAATCAAAATTATACTCCTCGTTTTCCATCTTGAAGGGTCTGCTAAATTGGATGCTTCCGGTGATAGATCAAAGCTTCTGTTTGTATTTGGGCCTTCCTTATGATTAACTCCTATGTGAGATTAAAAAGTAAAGTGGATAAGGTGTACCCCTGCTTCAGCCCTCTTTTTCCTTGAAAATTTTTTGACAGCCTTCCTTCAAACAATACTTTGATCTCTGATCTATTCAAAGTCAGTTTCACAATTCTTATCAGTTTTATACAACTTTGTCCTCTCTATTGTATCATCAGCTTGTTTATAATCTATGAATCGTAGACGTAATTCTAGATTTTGGTCTTGATTATTGTTTGCTTCTTATTATCCTGGCCAAAACTTTGTAAGTCACATTCAGTAGTGCCATGCCTCTGTAGTTCTTGCATCAGGTCTTGTCACCTTTCTGATAGATAGGGCATATTATAGTGTTGTTCCAATCATTTGGTTACCGCTCTTCTTTCCAAATTTTTCTTATCAATCTGCAGGTCCTTTTTTGTAGCTCTCGCTCACCTTAAAAATCTCCGCTATGATACCATTTTCTCCTCCACATTTATTATTTTTCATTTACCATATTTCACGTTTTATCTCTGTGTCTACTAGTTTTTCTACTTCCCTTCTATCATCTTGCTCTGCTGCCTGTTCGTCCAGTTTTCTTTGTTGTCGTTCAGCAGATTATCGAAATATAATATTTGTCCCACCTTTTTAATTTCGAGTGTTGGTCTCCTACGATTGCTCCCTCTTTATGTCTACATAGTCCTACTAATCTCTGTTTTTTACCTTGTGTTCTTCGCACCTCATAGTGAAGATTTCTTATTTCTTTACCCAAATACAAATTCTTCTATTGCTTCCAGTTTCTTCTCCATGTATTTGCTTTTATCAGCATTCTACTTTTGTTTTTTTCTTTCTTCATCATATTTTCTTTTCTGAGTCCTGTCTGGTTTTTCTTTTCTAGCATCAATCTACATTGTTCGTCAAATCAATCCTTTCCTGTGCTTCATCAAGTTTGCTTAAATTGTTATTATTACTGGTTAATATTTTTTTATTAATTTTTTTTATTAAGTTTTTCTGCAACAGTAGCATTACTACTCGAGACTAATTAATTATTGATGTTTCTTTCTGATGTAATTTTATTTTAATATGATTTCTTTTATTTTAGAGCCAAATATTGTAAGTCACACTGCCCATTCTGTTGCCCGAAAAGGAGTGAAAAAGAAAGACCTGAGTGATGTGGAATTGCGGGAAATACTGTCTGATCTTTTACCTCTTGTAAGAATTAACCACATATTACCATCAAATAGTGATATATTAAACCAAGCTATCCGTAGAGGATTAGTAAGTATACCACCAAATCATATGATTGGTGGCGAAAGAGAAAATTTCAGAGTAAACTCTTGGATTAGAGGAAAGAATAATGGATCATATATTCAGCCTAGACTTTTTATGCCATACTATGATGAAATAAAAGTACGTGTTGAGGATCAGCTTATTCAAGAAGTGGAAATGATGCGCCTTCGTAGAGCTCGCTATATGCAAGACATTCCAGACACACTGTATATGGTGGACGAGAAGCCACGTTTACAAGGTCCGGCAGGAGTAGATGTTCTAGCTTCTGCGCTGCCAGTACCCGATCCAACTGTGATGAATGCAATGTTAAAAAGAGAACAAAAACTACGCCAATCGCCTAGTTGCCAACGTGCCCTCAACATGCCTTTATCTTCCCGTCATGAAATTAATAGACAAATCAGATTAAGAGTAGTTCGCGAATTCAATTTACCTGATCCAGTGGCAGATATATTGGAAAATTGCTACGGTATACCCGATAAAAGTGATAATGAATCCTTACAGATATCTCCTAATAAACCAATTAGTTTATCTCACGGGTGTTATAATAAAAATATGAGTTTCCCTCGTCAGAGTTTTTCTCAAAGACAAGAATTACCAGCTATAGTACCCGACGGTGAATTTCGTTTTTCAACAGAACCAGAAAGTAGTTCCTGTAGTGACGGACATCTTTCAGATATTATGCCTGATGTCGCAATGGCTACAGCTTCAGTAGGACAAGTTCAACTTCAAGACCAACAAGAGATGGAATTGGATCTCGGTGATGGTAATACTCGAATTCATAATACTATTGGAGGACTTCAAGTTAGAACTGGATCGTTACACCATCCTCTATCTTACAGACGATATCCACCTTCCAGTTATTTGCATTTAAGATCAGATTCTCAGTCTTATAATCCTCAAATGCCAAGGTTTCTGTAGTTTTAAATATTTCAATTATGCTTATTGTAATATAGCTTTCTCTAGAAAGCATTTTTATAAATATCCAGACAAAAGACATATTGAGAGCTAAATACAAGCACAAGACCAAAATACAATTTGAGAGATATTAAACTGATTTTGAAGAAATATTTTAGAATCAAAAATTGTATTACGGATTTTATTTCTAATCTTTTAGTTATATGTCATTCCAATTTTTGTTGTATCTTTATCAAATACAATGTAACTAGTATGATAATTTAACAAAGTATCTGTTAAAATATTTATAGAACTCGATTGAATAAAATATTTAATCAACTGAGTGACCTAAAAAAATCCAATGTACATTTTGAAGTAAATACTCTTTGAGTTTAATTTTAGTAGTATCCACTTGGCATTTTTGGCAGCTGATCACTTCAAGTGTTGTCTATTACCACAATGAGATTTGCATTCTTGTTATATATATTTTTTGATATGAAAGCTCTTCCATTTGGTCGTTTCTGATGTAATCAATTCTTAAATACTCAGTATTTTTCGCAATATAATTCTTACAGCTCATGAAAAATCTGTTTGTATATCTTCCAATATTTGACTAAGTTAGAGTATCTGAAACCATTTTTGATATTCATCTGTATGCACTGTTTAGTATCAATACTCACAATATTAACATTGTTTGGTCCTCTGTAGTGATAGTTAACAGTGTGCCCCTTTTCAATATTTAAAACACATTAAGTAACGGCCGGTTTCATAATATATTTAAAGTAAGCTTTAAATTCAAAGTCTCCATTAAATTAAGTCGCGCGTTTCATAATTGACATTTAGCGTAAATGTTATTTATTTGAACTTTGAAGTAAAGTTAGAAATGTAGCACTTTAGCATATAAAGTCTCCTTTAGCGGCAAACGTCAAAAGCAAACATATGCTATGTTTGAATTCTAAGCTGACTCAGGTGTATTTCTAATAAGTTAGGTTTATGACACTAGATATCGTGCTACATTAAGTTCAAGCCTATGCAAAGACGAAAAATATATCGACATAGATAGAAACGTACAAACTGCATCCGAGTCTCGGCTTCGGATTCATAACATTGTAGATCGTTAGCCAGGCTTCGTTCACGACCGGACAATATTCAATAGTAGTGCTTTTAGAAAGCAGTTTGAGGAATGACATTTTGGAAGACACCTTTTAGAGGGTGACAGCGGATATCGCATTCAGAGATTCATCATGACAAAATGAATACAAAACGTGAATACAAACGCTTAAAATTTATACAATAAATCTATCATAATAACAAGAAACGTCGTAAAAACAAAAATTGTGTATCAATCATGCAAAACCTTTAATACTTAGGTATGATTAAAAATGATAAAAAAAATTATTGAATACAATAATTGAAATGAAAAATTGAATTGAACAATTTAATTCGCAAATACAAAACACAACAACACGCTACCAAATATGAAGTTAAAAGAAATGTTGGCAACAAAATAACACTCATTTCTACCTTTAATTTTGGTTCTTTTTCTGATTACACGTATTGGAAAAGAATAGATAGAATATTGTCAACCTCCTTTCAACGCCTTAAAGGAGCCTTTACTTGATAAACTCTTACAAATCGATTATGGGCCTACTTCACTTCAACAACTAAGTTGAAGGCCCTTTAATCTAAAGGAACCTTTAGTTAAAGTGCCAGTTAGGATGAGATTATGAAGCCGTTCTTAAGTCATTATGTAGGATAGTTATTTTATCGTCCTTAAAATATGAAATTGAAAATAAGTTTTTTTGTTCCTCTGCTAATCGACCATTAATATTGCAGTCTTATCATTATTATTGATTTTTATTTGAACCAAAAGTACTACACTTCATTTGTTTTTTTATAAACAATATTTATTGCAACTGTGAGAATCTACATTGCTGTAGAATTATATTTAACTATGCATTCCATTCTAATTAGAAATCATTAATCAAAACGTGATTTTTGTTTTTTCTTCAATGTTTGTAGACATAAACCTATCAGTGACTTCTATCCGATAGATTTAATATTAAATCTAATATTTATTCAAATGGTAATTTGAATCATTTTATAACAAATTTGTAATACTGAATTCAATTTGTTTACTGAGGTGTTACTCAAATACCCATAGTTTTACTTATTTTGACATATAAAAAGGAATACAGAAATTAAGTAAAAACAACAGAGAAAATATACATTGATCACTTAAGAACCTGGCAGTTGCAAGGTGGAAAGACAGATTAATCGAAGAAAATAGGACTCACAAGGAATGGTGTCCAATGTTAAAATCTAGCCAGTGATCAAAGAAGGAGACAAAATTGTCAGTATAATGAGAGCAATATGAATAACTGATAGAAAAGACAATGAAGAAACATTACAAACATAATAAAAGTAGCCAATTGGTAATAAAATTTAAAAGAATGATTATAATTAGATCAATCTCTAATATTTGTTATTATTAATATGTAACAATTATAAAATGATAAAAATATCTGGAAATTACTGTATAAAGGGCAGAAATGAAATTTTTTTTAGGTTTCTTGTTAAGAAAATATTTTGTTTTCACGACCGAATTTTTTAAAAAGCAGGTTTACACAAAAGATTTTTATTATTAAAAAATTGTAGATTGAGTTTAAATTATTTTATTTATGACAGGATGAATTTATTATTTTATCTAGTACATTTTATAATTATAGTATAAGTTTTTTTAATTTTAAGTCAAAAATAAATAACCCTTACAGTGTTAAAAATGCTTTCTAGAGAAACTTTATCAGTAATAATGTACAACTGTGATTTTCTGTGAAAATATTTTTAGGTTTAAATTAATTTATTGGATGAATTTGAAGAATGAATATTGGGTGTATTGACTATGTATCATGTATTATTGTACCTGTGGGTGTATCATATTAGATATTGTGTTGCTGTTATTTGTATATAAAGAGTGAAATTAGCAAATGTGTACTTAAGACACTTTCTACATTTTCAGTTGTTAATTCCGAAAAATATACTTTGTTTCAAATTAACTGTAGTGTAAAGTTGAAAAAAATATTATTGTAGACAGTAAACCATCTTACATAAATGGACTATTCTGTAATATACCAATCCATTAAAAAATTATATCAATTTAAATACTCTTAATTCAACCAAATAATTGAATGGATACCTTTTTAATCCTTTTGATGCAAATGTCCATGATTATAAGAATCATTATTTTCTGATTTATATAAAACATCAAAAAATCATGCAATTAATCAAATTAAGCTATGTATCCAAGTATATTGTATAAGATTCAAAGTAGGGCTCTTTTGTAATAACATTATACCATTGCCATTATTCAAAACGTTTAACTTCAGTAATAGTATAGGATTTTGATAATTAATTGAAATCTAATGTCTTGTAGTGGGTCATATAAGCTGTCAAAGCTAAATTAAAGCACGTCCTGTATAACGTAATTATTCTATACATAGTGAACTAGGAGGTCTGAAAGTTAAGCAAATGCGAATAATAATGGAAAAATATCTATGAATAATATATTAATTGAAATGAAGGAACAGAAGGCAGCTATATAATTATTGTTTTTCTAATGGTGTCGGACGGTTGCAGTGTGAGTGTGTTGTTGCCATGTGAAATCTTATTTCATTCTTGGATAACTTCTTTGTAATGTTTTGTCACTTAATTTGTGTTGTTTATACTAAAAAATTATTTCGAGTAAATAAAATAGAACACCTTCCTGCCATTATTTTCTATAAGGTTCCACGTGGTTCATCAAAACCAGAGTGCACTGATCGGTTAATAAATCTTCAGGATACGCTCTGAAGTATCCCAAGACTGTAATTTCATTGGCCTCATTGTCTGCGACAGGTTCCAATTTGCTGCACGGTGCAACAAACTGAACATGGGTTTTACAATTATGAATGAGCCGCGTAAGTGTTTCAGGGGTGGTTAGGGGTCTATCCAAAAATTTTATAAAAACTATAGCGTTCCGTTTAAAATAACGAAGTTTGGGCCCACTTCCGGTATAACCGAAAGTTTCAGAAAACTGAAATTATTTTAACTGAAACTACCATTTCGGAAAACCCATGCAAGCAAATTTTCAGAACACTAGTCGCAATACTTTCCCATATACATATCGATTCAGCTCGTCGTGAAGGACCGAAAAAAAGTATTTCGATAATCCCTTTGAGCGAGCTTTGTAAATCCCCCTCATTTGTTGTATAGTTATATATAATTATAATAATATATAATATTATTAATTATAATTATATATAAATATTCTTTGTTTGAATACTCAAACGGTGTTTCAAAAAATAGTTTAGAATTAATATTTCATTTTCCTGATTCTATTCTAATATAGTTTTTTCGTTACGTAAGTATCTAAATATTTACTGTTCTACCCCTAATCACACTCTCTGTAATGGATGTATTTAAATAAGATTATTGGCTTGACATAATTATCATCGTAATTGAGTGCCACCATACATTTCTGTTAACTCTAATAGGTATCGTATGTTAAAAAAGAATATAAGAAACGTCACACTTCACTTTTATTATATACGAGGATATATTGAAAAATTCTTAGCCTACTATAGAACCAAAGAAAACTTCAATGTCAAAATATTTTATTACTCAACATATTCTCCTCTTAATTGGATACATTTATTACAGCGAATCTGCAACGTCTCTAGACCTTTCATAAAAAATGTTTCTTCTTGCTCTGCAAACCAGACCTCAACAGCTTTTATTACCTCCTCGTTGGAAGAAAATTTACGACCTTTTAAACTTTTTTTTCAGTTGAGGAAAAAGATGATAGTCGGACGGAGCCAAACACCTTTGGATGGCTTTCCGCGTCTTTTCTCTTTAATTTTCTCCCGTAGAGTGGTCAGTAATGTCGAATAGTAATCTTCAGTTATTGTTCTACCCTTATCCAAAAAATCAGTCATTATTACTCCATGGCTATCCCAAAAGACTGAAGCAAGAACTTTGCCAGTAGATTTTTGGATACGAAACTTCTTAGGTCTTGGAGAACCAGAGTGTCGCCATTCCATCGATTGTTGCTTTGTTTCTGGATCGTAGAAATGTACTCAAGTCTCATCCATAGTAACAATTCGGTTTAAAAAGTCTACATCGTTTTCAATTCAAAAAGAGAATGACTAGAGAAAAGTGTATTCCTTCTGGGTGAAAACTTTTAAGAGAATAGGTAATTTACTCTAGTAAATAATAAAAAAAAATCAGCTAGCTGTAAATCAAGTTACCAGCTAACGAACTTTCCACTCCGATACAGAAAGCTGACATTAATTTTCATTCACAGTAACATATAAACTATCACCAGATTAATTTTAAGTTGAGAGGAAATCATTGAAAATATAAATTATTTTTACATATTCGAGCGGCCAGCTGACGTATAATTCGCCATATTATAGTCAGCTAACTTTATTTTTCCTTCAAAATATTATTATTCGAGAAATTTTAGAGCTGACGGTCGCGAAGCTTCATAACACAACTTCCTATTGCATTTTACGAATTTTCACTCAAAATTAAAATTTGTCACTGGCTTCCAGACCACTAGTAGCGCTACTAAAGAAACTATTTTAAGAGTTTGTCATGTTGGGAACGCTGGAAATGGCAATAGATCAAATAAGGAAACAAAAACATGAAAATAAAGATTGCAGAAGACAGTGGAAAGAAATGGGTGCAAGAGGAGCTGACTCTAAAAAAGGTAAAAGGAAAAGAGTAGAATTGCTGTGTATGATATTATAAAGAAATTTATACTGCCCATAGATCATTGTAGGAGACATATGTACAGTGGTTCAGAATCCATAATTTTCATATGATAATCTATCAATACAAAAAAGAAATTTGATGAATAGTTGAAAGATAAAAACGTATATAATTATTAATTAATTGACATGGTTATTGGAATCGCAACATTATATTTCTCTTCCTCTGCAGTTCATATATTTATTTGATGAACATACTATTAGCAGATAGTATGTAGACTACTCTAAAAATATATTATTGTGTACCATTAATATTCGACAAATTAATATAAATTGGTAATAAATTAATTGGAGTGTATGATACGAAATATAACTAGTTGGAAGTGGGGATACAACATCATTTAAAAACCAGTTGTAGTAGTAAATCACATGTGGGATGAACTTGATCCAAATTAAGTAGCAGTTAGCTAGGAGATATTTCTTAAAATTATCTACCCTTTCCTTGATGCTATAAGACTGCAATATACAATTGTGAGAAAAATAAATTTACATCCTTTATATTTTGTAAAGCGTTTCAATAGAATAGCCTTTATACAGAGTGCACTTTAAGTATCGTAACTTATTAATATTCCGATTCCTGTTAGGTTTACCAAAAATTGCATTAAGGTTTTTTTAAAATAATTGAAATTCAATTTGTACAAGGAAATATTGAAAAATTCTTAGCCTACTATAGAACCAAACAAAATTTCAGTGTCAAAATATTTTATTACTCAACATATTCTCCTCTTAATTGGATACATTTATTACAGCGAACCTGCAACGTCTCTAGACCTTTCAAAAAATATATTTCTTTTTGCTCTGCAGACCAGACCTCCACAGCTTTTATTACCTCCTCGTTGGAAGAAAATTTACGACCTTTTGAACTTTTTTTCACTTGAGGAAAGAGATGATAGTCGGACGGTGGCAAATCTGGTGAAAAAAGGGGGTATTCTAGCAATTCAAACCCTAAATAACGAATTTTTTGCATGGCAACATGAGATTTGTGTGCAGGGGGGTTTGACTAGCAAAAACAAAACACCTTTGGATAGCTTTCCGTGTCTTTTTTCTTTAATTTTTTACCGTAGAGTAGTCAGTAATGTCGAATAGTAATAATCTCCATTTATTGTTCTACCCTTATCCAAAAAATGAATCATGATTACTCCATGGCAATCACAAAAAACTGAAGCAAGAACTTTTCCAGCAGATTTTTGGACACGAAACTTATTAGGTCTTGGAGAACCAGAGTGTTGCCATTTCATCGATTTTTGCTTTGTTTCTGGATCGCAGAAATGTGCCCAAGTCTCATCCATAGTAACAATTGGGTTTAAGAGTCTACATCGTTTTCAAATCGAGCACAAATCGAACGCGATGCTTCTACACATGCACGCTTTTGGTCAACATTCAAACGTTTGGGGATCCATTTTGCAGTTATTTTTTTCACATGTCCAAATTGACGTGAACTATATGATGAACGCGTTCGTATGAAATATTCAGTGCTTCAGATATCCGTTTTAGCCCAATTCGACGGTCTGATAAAATCATGTCATGAACTGCATCGATATTTTCGGGGACTGATACAGAAACTGGCCTTCCCAATCGGTCATCATCTTTTTTGACGTAAAACTTTACACTGACACTTCTAATAAGTTATTGTTCGTTGCTATGGTAACGCAATATTTTGTTCATGCATGGAACTGGTCTAGGCTAACTAGATATCAATACATCCTCGTATACAGGGTTCAGTGTTACTCCAAATTAGATAAAACCGTCACATCGCAAAAATTACAGTATACAGTAGTTGTGTTAAAATGTCAAGAGTTATACCCGTCAAGAATATATGATTTTAATAATCAAAAATTTATTGTAATTAGATACTTAAAATGTAACTATGTTTACCGAAACTGAAAGAATAAGGATTGTTATTATGATAGGTTACGTTGTTCGTAAAAGACCTAATGAGGTAGCTGACTAATTTAAAGATACGTATCCATGCCATCCTACCAAAATTACAGTTTAGAGGATTGTGGAACTTTTTGAATTGAAATCGCCTTAATGTTTACCAACCAAAACCGTAAATAAAAATGAAAAATCCTTGGATGCGATTGAAAGAAGGGGCACAATATATTGACCAACCGGATCTCCTGATTTAATGACTTTACTTTGTTTACTTTTTCTTTGTTGTGGATAACCAAAAAAACATTGTGTACAAAACCTAATAATCGAGATGAAATGAAAAATAGAATACACCACCTGCCAAATAATATATCAGCTATTGCGTTATTCTATATCAGCCTATCATAATAAACTTTGATATTGTTGAAAACAAGAATATAGAATTAAAAAAAAAATTAATACACTACATTAAATAAAATTTAGCTCGGCAGTATTTGTAATTAAATTAATAAGAATAAATTATAAACTGAGAATATGTATTATATAAAATATGTTGGTAGTTTATTTTGGAGCAGCAATATATCCTGCATAATTCTAATCAACTTTGCAGATGGTCTAACTTATCTGAAAAAAATTTATTCAACATATTCATGTAACCCTAACTGAAATTTAAATATTAGCAACTTACATCACTATGCTCACACTGTATACGGAGTGTTGTATCTCAATAGTTTTATGAATAACGTCGCCAGTACGGGGTAGAGGGTGAAGCAGACTAGAGACAGGTAGAATTTCATATATAGGTTTTTGACAATGAATATTACGAGGATGTGTCTGAAATTCCATAGAATTGAAAAAGTACAGAGCTTTTAAGATAAATTTTGAATACATCATTGTAATTTCACAAAAAGAAGCTGCGTTACAAAATTTTGTCATCTTTTTCTTTCGGAAGAACATTCATTACTTCTAAACCATAATTAGAAGCAATATGAAAAATCAAATATTGTCGTATATCGAACTATAGCCCATTTCAATATGATTTGAACAATATGAGGCTAGAAAAATGACTTCAGAGGTTGAGGTTCTCCATTCTATGGAATAATTTGTATGTGGATCTCGCATGCCGATAAAAAGCTCTATTTTATTAAAAAATATAAGCGAATATTCGCCTTCAAACGTAATCCAAATGAATTGCTCCGTCGATATGTTGTAGTTAATGAAACTTAGTACAAGAAAGCAAGAACCGATTTCTCGACCAATGACGACATGGTCACCGTGATTTGAGTGCAATCTCTATTGATTATGCAGAAAAAAGTAAAACGATAACTGGGGAAATATTATGCTGACTTTCTGACAAGTTTTAATACCGAACTTGAGAAAAAACCTCCGAATATGTTGAAGAAAAGAGTGTTGTTCCATCACAACAATGTGGCTGCTCATTCGTTTGTCATTGTTGTAGAAAAATTAGCCTTACTTTGTTTAAATTTATTGTCTTGTTAGCCATATTCACCACATTTCAGACACATAACGAGGTGGACTACGTTTGTAGTTTGGAAAGAATATTATATTGGAAACTAATATATTTTCTGTCAAAGTTAAGTAACTTTTTCATTAAAAAACGTCAATCAATTACACTAGATTCAAAAAAGTATAAGTTTTAGTTTTAGAAATAAAAATTGATGACCATACGGTATTGTAGGAAGACGACTGATATATATCTGGAAAGGCTAACGTAACGAATCTCTGCCCATTTGACATTCCATCACGATAAAATTTACTTTAGCTTTTTTTAGAAAAATAGAGACGAAACCGATTTTTTTCTATATATCATCATATATATTGTTTAAACAATATAAAGAACTTCGCCACTATTCTAAAAGGTTTTCAATTCCAAATAATATAAGCAAACACAATAAGAAAATCATCAAAATCGAAACTAAGGGCATCAAAGACGTTACAATATCCTTCAACTTCAATTATAATCTCTAATTTCTGTTCACTTGTGTACATCAATAAAATACCTTTAATAGAAAAAATTTTAATAATTCAATATAATGAATAATTAATACGTAAGTAGTGATCGAGGTATTTAATTTCTAATACGTAGATTTCACTTTTTTTGTTGATGTCTGAGAATACGGAGCTCACATCAATTTTAGTAATGACCTACCTAACTGCTGTTGAAAAATGTACATTTCGTATTTTTATTGCACCATTTTATCGATGTTCATCTACTTATTTTTTAAATATTTTCATCAACGAATTGTTAGATGCCCCTATCATTAATTATATGCATATTTGATCGTTCTTTGTATGGTATAAACGACTGGGTATAGATCATTATTTTTTACCCAGTGTTTTGCTTTCTCTACGTATAGTATGAGAATCTCATCTTATAGGATGTATAAGCACACACAAATATGTGAACTAATAAAAAAACATGTATCTACTTAAGTAATAAAATTTACTATTTCAATTCAAGATTGTACTCTGTACCAGTTCGTGATAATAATGATAAGGTGGATGATAGGATGTTTATTAGTATTATATAAATAACAGCAGCATTTAAAACGCAACATTAATGTGAAAAATAAAACGCTAAAATCGAAGGGATGGATAATATCAACATGAAATAATGTTTCAAAGTTTTCTAAATAAACAGACTAATCTGCATGAATTTGAATCCCAATGTACCCAGTAAAGTGATCAGAATCTGCGCACTAAACTAAGTGTAAGAAGTTCGGCGCTCTGAGGAGAGAAAATAAGACATCCAATCCAATCCCACCAGTTGCATGTTGACTTAAGAAAGTAGTGGTGTTGGTGTAGTTCGTCTCAATAACCTTACGATTATTTTTCAAGGTCGATGTTGAATTATGTACTTAAAACATCTGTGATGAATTTAGTGTTTTATGTCCGTTTTCGATGATACAATTTAGTGTAAGTCTGACAGAAAGGATTTAATGTGATCTTAAAACGTGCAGCTTTTGGAATCAATGTTTTAATTTAAATATTAGTTACTAGGAATTTAGTTCGCCGTTATCTTATACCATGACCCGAGTATAAATATCTATAAAATGTGAGTAAATATAATAAAATCATATATACATCAACTAAGTTTCTACAAATATGAAGTATCTGTTTAAATAAATGTAAATATACCTGAGGGTTATCATCCAAGAGAACTGTTTGACTTGTTAATGAGTTTTAAAAACTTAGCTCCCAATTTAATGAATTAGAAACAAGGGTAGAAAGAAAATATAATTACTAATAAAAATTAAATAATACTAACTGGTTATTAGTACTTAATCGTAAAAGCATACACAATATTAAATTCATTCATATACTAAGTTGCTTATACTTGTGTGGGTTGGAATTGTGAAACGAACCTACACACACACATATATATATATATATATATATATATATATATATATATATATATATATATTCGAAGGAAGTCTTTAGTAATACATGAGGTCGTTCTGGCAACAAAATACCTATAATCGATTTCAGAAAAGTATAGAGCAATAAAATGAGGAAATCCGTCCAGTTCGGCTCAATTTCGGTGTCGGCCATAAGTGTAGGTCTTGAAATATTGTGTACTTAGGTAGTAGATTATAGAGTTACGTTTTGCTTCTATTAGTGACTCTGCCTAATTCCTACCCTATTTCAGAATCGGATTAACCATGCTCCGTAAGGGCAATGGTGCCTTACCCAAAATTTTTAGACCTTTATAAGTTTAGTTTAACGCATCAGTATTTGCTGTTAAGACGTAAATAGTAGTCACAGTATTATAAGAATAGTAATAAAATGGCGACATTTACACCAACGGAAAGATGTTCCAATAATTCTCCACTATCAGTGAATGAAAAATTTATTATTTTAAATGTACACGATTGCATAAAATACGATTACCCGAAATTTACTGTACAAGAAACTGTCGACCTATTTCCCGAATGACTGGAATTGGAAAGTCCACCGTTTTTAAATTATTGCGGAGGAGAAAGATAACAAGCCAAGTGGAACTTCCCAAGAAAAGTCCAGGCAGACCAGTAAAAGTCCTTGATGAAGACATCACTCTTTTTATTTTAAAAAATAAATACCCACTCTAGACAAGATTTTAATGGAGCTTGGCCAGGATGATAGTATTCCGTTGATAATTAAAAAACTTTTATGGACCACTTTGAGATATATGGTTTTTGCTTGGGAAAAGCATGACCGTAAAGCACTTTACTGGAAAGCGATGAAATTGTATGCTGGCGACGAAAATACTTAAGTATAAAGTATTACAGAATAGAGCAGAAGAAAATCTTTTATCTTGATGAGACGTGGATTAATGAAAGTTATACAGTACCAAAAATGTGGCCAGAGCAAAAATATAACCAGTGCTCGCCAAACTTCCATGGAAGGCCTGTCAACAGGTAAAGGGAAAAGACTAATAATCGTCCATATTGGAAGCGAAGTGGATTTTTTAAAAGAAGGTTTGCTAACCTTTCAGTCGTGCCATACGGGAGATTACCACGAGTACATGGATTCGGATGTTTTTGAAGACTATTTTGGTGAAATGATAAAATATCTTCCGGCTGATTCAGTTGTAGTTATGGATTACGCAAGTTATCATTCTCGACGCATAGAAATACTCCGACTTCATCTTGGAGAAAACAAGAAATTATTGACTGGTTGATTAACCACCAAAAGTATTGAATTTGAAGATAAATTGATGAAAGATGTTAAGCTACTATTTCATCACACCATTAAGGAGGTGACACCATAGAACTGGCGATAAGCAGTCCAGTATGTCATTAAAGAAGATGGGAAAATGTGGGATCTTGACTACTTGATCGATCTGACCGTCGACCCGTTAATTATAACGTCAAGAGGAGATGACAGTTCCTCAGATGTCAAAAAATATTATCATATTTTATAATTTAATTTCTGTATAATGTTCAATAAATAAATAAATAAGTGTACCTAATACCACGTACATAATGCCTAATTTTTATTCTGTTAAAATAAAATTCTTTCCTTTTTACGAGCATCCTACCGGCACTTAATATTTAATAATAGTTTGGACAGGAAATGGATAATAATTATAAATGTTACATGGAATACTGCAGTTCACACTAATAACATAATATCGAGAAATAACTGACACAAATTGTATTGTGAAAAGTGCAGACAGATAATCAGTCGTAAGGTGATAATAATTACTGATTTTTGGGGTAGTTGTCAATCGACTATGAATCCTTTAAATGAACGCTAAAATAAAAAAAGTATATAATGTACTCTCAAATTTCTTGTAAATAGCCCATATAAGTGGACTTTTTAAATGATGAATTTCCGGTATTTTCTTGACGGTATAATTCATCTTTACTTTTATAGAAATTACTTCATTGTACTACTTAATGATAAATGTTTTGTAAATAATTGTTGAATTACTCAGTCGAAGTATAAAAATAGAATAAAAACTTATATTTTTGAAATGATTAACTACTTATGTGATAAGCTTATTTTGTAGAAATCCACGCGTGCGATGCCGTGAAAATCGTCATGAAAGATTTAAAACTGGTTAGGTTAGGTTAAATTTGAATTTGAACGGCTCCTGACAAGCTATCATCAAAGTCATTCAAACGTTCCTTGTCTTTATCTGAGTTCTTTTGGATCCCTTTCCTCTTTAAACATAGCGGTTGTTTCAGCTTTTAGCTTTTTTTCAGTTAAAAATTTACGGCACATTTACAAATAAAAATTACTATTGGGGTCAATAAAAAGGTCAGCGGGGTCATATAAGTCCCGGTATAATTTTTCTAGATTCTAGCGACTACATTCGATAAAAACATATTAGACGTAATATTTGATACAATCTTATTTTTCTTTAATCAAATTACAAAATTCTGTTGAAAAACCATTAAAACCAAACAGTAAACAATTCTCAAAGGGTTAACTCTATGGTAAATAGTGGTATATACCATTTGCCATGGAAAGATGATTGGTCAAAAGAATATGATCTACATGATTTCAAGATCCTTCACAAGTAACTGAATTTCGCTGGTAGAGCAAATCCAGAAGAGGGTACTCAGGTACTGTTGGAAATATTGAGAAACTGAAACTTCTGATCGCAGATGCACCTATCAAGCGATTGAGGCAGCTCTAGATGTTGGAGCAGCAATACCAAATTTAGTCAGACTGGGATCAGCGAACTGACCGATGGGCCCAGAACTCATCCTTGGTGTGGTTAAAAGTGTTGCTATCGCATCTCTCAACGGTCTACTCTGCAGAGATGAATAGAGATACCTGGCATGAGACCACACCATGGGCATCACGGACGATTTGGAGAACCGTTAGAGGAGGACGAAACTGCAGACCACGTAAACTGGGTTCAAAGGGTTCAAACCAAAGCGCCTGATCGGCTTCTCAAAGGACAGCTCTTGAGTCAGTTAATATTCACGGATTAATGTTGCATCATAATAATGCACCGTCAACCACAACAGTAGAATTTTTACGTGAAAAAGTCATTCTTCATCTGCCCCTAGTCACCTGATTTGGCCATGTGTCAGTTCTGGGGACCCTTTAACCTAAAGAACCACTTACCTGGTGAAGGAGAATGAGATAAATACAGCTTCAGTTTTTTGAGTTGTGGGAAGTTTCGGTTACAAAAGTGCATTAGGTAGGTAGTGATTACATAAATAATATCATTTTTTAAAAATACTAGTTTTCTTGAATTTCAAAATATGTACTATTAATTATGTATCATATGTCATAACCAATTTACTTCGTTTAGTTTTTGCACGACAGTAAAGAGGATTCGGATTACTTTCCGAACATTCAGATCATGGTAGGGTTAAACCAATCATAGTTTCCGAAAGGCTCATGAATGCTTCACAGTAGTAAATATTCGCAACTGATGCAAAACCATTACAAGATAAACCCAAATAATATTAACATATTGTGCAAGACATATACTTGTAGATCAACGGTCCAGAAACATTTTTCTCTCGCTTATAGTTCTGTTATCTTACCAAGATTTCAAAACACTGTATCCAGATTTATGTCTGAATATAATATTTGTAAGTTTTCCTTTTTGACTCGCCGAATGTTTCCCAAATATTGTTTTCTTGTTAATTAAGATAGATTTTTTGGTATCTTTCGCTTATATAACTTCTTTCAATGAATTTCACAATGTTCTGGCAAGCTGTGGATAAAATTTGTCTTCTAGAACAGATAGGATTTATTTTTTTAATTAAAAACCGTGTACTTCACGTCTTAGTATTGACGGGTTCTTGGCTTTTTCCTTTAAAAATTTTTTACACTGTCGATTTCAAAATACATAGCAATTTAGTTAATACGACTACAACATCCATACTCGTACAAGTACTCTTGTTTTTAGACGAAGAATAATCGTAAATAAAACATTTGAAATAAGAACTACTCATTCTTTAATTGATATTAAATATGCTTATACAATTTGGTCAATCAATTGATTCATAGCATCGCGGGTTTAAGAATACACTATAGCTTTTCATTACTTTTCAATTGACAAGTCGTTGGCTCTTATTTTGTAATTCAGAATCAATCTTGAAATAGAATGTTCTATTCGTAAGATGAGACTGAATCAATTTAATTAAATAGTTGGAGGTCATAAGCGTTTTGGATGGTGGAGAAAGCGGAATTTCGCTTAAGCCAATAAATGTTACGATTAAATGGAATTAGGAACAGTGACCAAATTGATGAAGAAACATTTATAATCTTGATTACTAATTTATAATTTGCCCAATTTTTTGTCGATACGACACAAGGTTTTGACACATTATGAATTTGTATTTATTGATTTATCGATAAAATTGTGTTGAAATTGGTTCTCAACAGATAAAGTTCAATTTGACTATCATCATTGATATAATAACTTTGTAATGCAAGATTAATTCATATTTTGTGACAGAGTTTTCTAAGCAACAATTTGATAATCAAAGAGTTATTGAATTTATTGAATGTATTGGCATTCAAATAGATATAAATTTCTTCCATGCATTCGATTCGTGACGTAGCATGATATATGGCATTAAATTGTGTCTGATAAACAGATACAAATGGATATTTTTATGCATTTTCGTGTATCTGTTCTCAATGAAAAACGTGTAGTTTTGGATTAGAAATAAAAACAAAGAAAAATACGTATGGTATATATGTATATGACGGTAAATCAACTATGTAGTAAAGACACGTGCTTTTTATTACAACTTTACTTTTGTCGTATAGATACATCTCTGTTTCCGGCGTTTCAAGACAATTTTTTGTATGCGGTGTTCATATGTCTGTTGCTATATTGTTGTATATTACACCATTTTTTACTAAATTTGTCAAAGTAATGTTGCGGTACGAATAAACCTCTTTGCCTACCGGAAACATTTATACAGAGTTTCTCGGAAATTGCGGAAGTAAGAAAAGTAAAAATTATATTAGAGTTAGAAATAAATTGGTTTTCTCACAAGCTTTCGTTATAGGTTTCTAAAGCTCTTAAGTAATAAATGTAGAGAACTAGCATGGACAAGACCATTTTATTGTCAATTTACTTATTACATATTACCTATTGTTTGCATGATAGTAATCCAGTTTTCCATTATTCAATAGTAAGTCAATTTATATGTTTTTTAGACTGTTTAAATTTTATGACGACAAATCTAAATTAATGAATAAGAAAGTTCAAATTTCTCCCATTCACTGTATAATGGCTGTTTTCATTTTCAAGTTTTCTTTTTTCAAATTTCTGTTATATCCATGATAAAACAAACATAATTACTGATATGATAAAAAGACAAACAGATTGCACTTAACGGAAGAATATCTTCTAACCTACAAAATTTTTATCCACAGTGGATATATGTTGCTATCTGACGTCAACCGTTTATATTCCAAATATCTAAATTAATATAGATAAAAACTCTAAATGGGCCGTGGGTTTGGGCATTCTACTCTGTATTTTCTAAATAAAAACTGTTAAATATTACTTCTAATATATAAAATACGGTAGCAATCTCGACGAAACTGCTCGTAGTTTCTTATACTATAATAGATAGGGAATTTTTTTTAATGGAACAAATTAATATTCGCTATATTATTATATTTTAAATCATATATCCCTTTGTAGAGCTCTACCTAAAAACATCGCTCGTCGGAGGAATCTTGAAAAAGTAATAAAACGTGGAGGAGCGAATGGCAACTATGTACAATTAAGACCGTCGTTATACTTCCAGGCTACGGGCGATAGGCACCAGGCGACGTCACCTACATCTGTTTTACATTGTTTTTAGATGTAGTTGTTATACTTGAATAAGTGGCAGGCGAAAACGTGGTGGTGTCGCCTGGCTATCACCCGCGTCTGTGAAATTGATCAGATTCAGGACGCATCGCCCGCGGTAGCCGCAACGTTTGCGGCAACGAAAAAGTTTCAGAAAGAAGACATTGATACCTTTACGAAGTATGAGTAAATGCAATATGACATGCAATATATTTCAGAAGTCAACAATCAAAAACATATTTCTGGTTCATTCGATAAGGAATTACAACAAACATGTACCGGTGCAGTGTGGATTCTGGTAGAACCGACGTCGGTACCGAAGGGAACATATCCAATGGTCGTATACTGCCATTCCCTTCTCCCAATGATAATATTAATAATTAATTTCAGCATTATTATGATACTTTTCCATTGTAATCAAAGCTTTTGTTGATTTTTTATGACAGGAACTCTTTTGTTTTCTGATAAATGTTACTTATAAACTCTTCTCAGAAGAGATGCATCTTGAATGTTCTTTGCCAACAGATATATCAATACTTAATAGTCACAAATTTTTACAAATCTCGAAATGAATCGCTACTGAATTCTAACGTTCGTTACCTAGACAACGAAGAAAGAGGTATACAGCGCATCTAAAGTAAGTTATACTCGCTACGTTTTACCGCGTAAGTTACCTGTACAGGTTTCCCTGAGTAGGCCAACCAAAATTCGCGAGGGTATGAGGACGTTCCGGTTTATAGGTGAGGTATTTAGTTCTTTTAGCGATGACATCGGTTAACGACGATGAGGGCCTTGCATGAATTTAGAAGATGAATGATACAAAAACAGTGAAAAGGAAGCGAAAATGGGTGTAAGGGTTGGTTATTGAAAAGGAAAACATATAGTTGTGTTAACTTACTGAATGAATTGGAATTTAAACCAAAATATTTTGAAAACTATAAAAAAAGCTACAGTTATGAGAAATAGTATTTCTGCATACGAACTATTTTCGTCATCACTATCTAAGTTCGAGGAAGATTCCTGGGAGTGCATTAATCATGAACGAAAATGAATGAATCCTAGTACCATAATTTCGTACGCTGTTCATAATTAGCAGATGCTCTAGAAAGACTCTTTTCTTTCATGACATTGCTTCTAAAATTTTCGATTTTTCTCATAACTAATGCTTCGTTCACATCTCGCTTAATTTCTCTCAACTTTTCTATGGTAAGTAATTTAACAGTAGCTTCTTTTTTGTCTCCATCATACTTTTATTTTTGATTTGCCAAAGACGTGAATGCCTTCTGTAAAGTTCAATAAAATGTTGAATGGTGACTTGGTATTCTTAGCAATACAATATAAGCAACGAGATAATCGTCCAAGGCAAACACTATAAAACAACCGACACAATCTGCGCAAGCCACCGACTAAACGCATAGGTACGGTGTCGCTCAAAACATTTGATTTTCGATCTTGTAAAATGTAACATGTATGGTAACTATGAAATTTCACCATTTTTTGTAATTTAGTTTGGTTTGACTTTATATCCATGTACTATATTATATTATATAGGTATAAATCCAGATGCGGCTTGTGTCCAGTGATTAATATCCCACAGCTTTCATCCAAACCCAAATAACATACTAATGATTTCGAATTTCTTAATACTGCCTCAAATTCATTTTTCATTTTCATTACAAATAAACTATAATATCGTGAAGTCCGAAACAAGGAACTGTTATCTAACTACCTGCTGGAGATTATTGATTTAGTTTATTTCTTATCTACCATAAATTATTGTAGACAGGATGTCCATATCAAATTCTAGGACTGGCTAGATATGATAACAAAAAAAATTAAGTAATCGACCGGAAATAAACTGATACTGTTGACTACTGAAATAATATCGTCGGGAGATTGAAACTTATTTGAATACTCTAATCACTTATTTTAGATTACTATTAGTAAACTTCTATCAGTTAAATGTGTCCAAATTTCTATTCTATTCATGATTTCGCCAAGTCAGTGTATTAGAAAAATAGGGCGTAGTTTACAAATGGGCAACCAGTCGTGGTATCATATTTGTGTTTTTACGGTTACTTTCTTGTTGTCTAAGTCAATCTACTATATAAAACTGCTGTGGCATCTCCTATACTATACACTCACAAGGTAGTAGTGGGTTTGTCGTATCCTTAAGGAGGACCATAGATCTGAAAATTAATAATAAGCCAGGACTGAACATTTCTTTAAAGAAATACCGATTCTTAAACGTTCTATTTTTCAATTAAAATTTTATTCCTAACGCCTTCAACAGCTCCTGGTGAAGATGTTGTTTGCCGTTGTACGTTTCTGATACTAGAAAGACGTTCTGAAGATTTAGTTTTTTTCTGGTACCAATTGATTAATGTTCATGAACAGATATCTCTTTAACAAAAAATTAACCGTTGTAGTCTAATTGAAAAGTTGAGTAGTTTGAAATATATGGTTTATTTGCATTTTATTACATCTCTTAAGTCGAGTTTTGAATATAATTTCAATATTTACACTAGAATTGTAGATTAATGAGTGCAGCGATACTGGTGTTCGATAAAAAGCACCAACAGGTTTATTTATTTTACGTAACACGTATATAATAATTTTATAACAGCTTAAGTAAATAAGTCCTTATCTTTTTTACAGAAAACAGTATTATAGTCGACGTTCTCATCAAGGTCAAAGAACTCCTAAATGGAATAAATAATATCAAAAAATAACAAAACAATACAGAATATCTGTTCAATGATAGGATGGAAACAGAATATTTAGGATGTAAATATACCATCAAAATAAGACCAAATATGTTTTATTAAGTAGGTAGGTAAGTGATCTTAATCCAATAAAAATAGAATTTATTTTGATCATTTATAAATGAAATGCAATCTGAGATCAATTGAGACAATGAATATTTCACTAGAAGTCATAAAATGAACTATTTATAACTTTACGAAGTATGGTAATCAAATTCCGAGATAAAAAACAATCAACTTAAGTTACAAACAAAATTTTATTATTGATATTCACAATAGTCTCCTTCAACTCTAGACAATAATTTCAACGTTCCTCCCACGATTCAAAACATCCTTGGTAATAGTCTGAAGTTAGAAAGCTTAGAACCAAGGTTACAGCTTCTTTGACCTTCTCTACGCGACTATCTTGAGTTTCTTTGAGGTGTCTCTTCATCTTGGGAAATAAAAAAACAGGGGGCGATATCGGCACTCTTTCTGATTAATGTTGATGCAATCAATAAAGAATCCTGCTAATCCGAAAGGAATTATTAAAATCTTCCATAATTGTGTTCTATTTATTATTGGTAAATATTCGTTATCGATTAGCGTCGATGTTGTCGATTGATGGTGCTGGCTCGTTTGGGTAAAACGAATGAACGTTACCTTGTAATCTGTTTAATTGCTCTAGGTTTCTCAGGTTTCTGAATCAAACAATTTTTTTTATTTAAAACGCTTGTATAAATCAATTTCTTAAAATTGTTAACTGCTTGTTGGTTTCGGTGATACAACAACAATTCATCCTCCACAAGATAGGTGCAGTAGTGAACAAGATTGGTACATATAATATCCTAACGCAAACTTTTCGTCCATAAAGAACTTTTTTTCCTAAATTTTTATTTGGCAGGATTCTTATTTCATTTATAATATTTAATCCCACGTGTTCGATAGCTCACTACAAGATTTTTTTTAAATAGTCGGCTCCAAGAATCAATTATAATAACTTATCAAAAGTAATTATTGAAAAAAGAAATTGTAATTGTTGTATATTTGATTCATGTGTCATGGGAGTAAAAAAGGATGCAAAGTTATTCTTCGCTCTAAAATTCAGTTTAGTTTGAATGCTGCTCTGTTGTAGAAATAAAATATTTGTGGACATCGATTTATATTATTCTCATTAATATCTTGAAATTTTTTGTAGGTATCCCCGTGATTTGTCCTCGTCACGCCATTAGGTTGAAAATAACTTTCTTTTCCTAGACAAAATAAATACTAAGAACTGATAAATTATTTTATTGACGAAATGTTTGAAATAATATAATATAGTTAAATTTGTTGAAAAATAATACGATACACGTTTTTGTTTATATAATGTTTTGTTTGAAAGTTTTAAATGTCGATTTATTAGTTGGCAGCATAAGTATAAAGATAGTTTTAGCCTAGTTCTTTTAATTAGGTAATGTCTAAATAAAAGCATAAGCATATGATGATACTACAGTTCTTCATCGTAGCGAAAACGCTAACCGAAGTAAAAGAAAATGTGAAACTAGTTGAAAGCAAGATCAGAGCTGTAGGGTGGATGATAAATTTCCGTTAAACCAGCCGCTGTGCATTGAGCCGTTGGTGGACGAACATTGTCATGGAAGAGCAGAACACCTGCAGTGAGCATTCCACACCAACCTCGCAGATGATGGGAGAAGAAGTAATAGCTTCAATTTCTGACTTCTACTACGATACTACTGGCACGAAACGGGACCTCCCCGACTTGCATATGATTGTGTGGATCTGTTACGCATTTTCAATTAACACGGCTAATTATTTTTACTTTGAAGAGGAAAACATTGAGAAACTTACTTTCTGGACTTAATACAAACAATAATAATATTCTAGTCGGATGACTAGTCACATATTTATTACAACAATTTATATTAAAAAAATATTCTATTAATTGTAAAGCGTTCCAAATTTATATTCAGTTGTATGATGCTCTTGCCTGATATATTTTTATATTAAATCAGGTTTTAACATTTCGTGATTTTTTGGCTATATTTTTTAACCAGAAACAAAATTCAATGCTTCGTTGAAATTTCATGGTTCACGACAGATACTGCAAACATGATCTCTCTGAAGAGCCAGAACGGGTTAGAAAATGTAACTGCTCGATTCAACATATGAGTGTATAAGACATACGAGTACTTACTAGATGAAACAAATTCTTATATTACTCCAATTTTCCAATTCTTTCAGAAAATGTCACAATGGTATCAAATGGCATCAGAATACAGTTACAAGTATATTTATGTATTTTGGTATTATATATATTCCCCTCATTGACGCATCAAAATGATTTTCGATATATTTCTTATCAAGGTAAGTCAGATTTGCACGTTCTACAAAATTTACTGTTTTCAAGCATTTTGATCATATAATGCAGATAAATGATGAAAATGAATTAATTGTAGATCTACAAACATCTATTACACGATTTCAGTCGGAAGAAAATACCTCATTTACTCAAATTTTATTTGACGTGTCCAGAAATCAAATTATTGTAGGAGCAACGTAAGTATTGATTTCAATTTAAAAACCATATCGGTAAACAATGTTTGAATTCATATGCATCATCACCAAAATTCAGGTCTAAACCTTTAGTAATATTAAAAGGTTTCCTTTTATGCTCACAACCCACCACCTCTACCTCGGTGGTGTACATAGCAAGAAAAATAAAAAAGGATTAGCAAGGAACAAAGTCAAAACATACATTGTAACATAAAATATAAGAAATATCTATACATTTTTGCACTTTATACTAGGATGAAATTTGCTGAAAATGCACTAAAAATTGAATAGTGCACTTCATAATAATTATTATCTATTTATAAATATATTTATTTTTGTCGATTTTCACTTTTGTCTATCAGACTCTCCGATTCTCTTCACCACCATAGCTACTATCATGTCGGTTCCACAATCCATCTCTATCATCTCATCATTTTACGCAACCTATGTGTCAATCAACTTCTAATGGATACTAAATGTTAGATATATATGCAGCTAAGAAAAACCGTCACATTATCTATACCAATGAATATAAGACCAAAGGGACTATCGAAATTAATTCGAGTCAGATCCCAATAACACTAAAGTGAAAAACGCCCAATAGATAATAGAAAAGAATGGTGAAAAACTGGATCTATAGAAATAAATCGAAAGGCAATGTGGATTACTATACTATGATAAACTGATTAATTAATGAGTTCACACCAACAGTTTCAGTTCCTTCAAAAATGTTGTTGTGTTCTTCTATAAGCGTACGTTAACATTACAATGTGAAGAAGAATTACATATTTTGAACAAAATCCATGACAAGAGCCGCAACGTATTTTTAAAATACCAATAATTATACTAGAAGAAGCATAACACATAATTTATTACCTAATGATATAAATTGGACAAATTGTTACTTATCATTTATTTGCAGAAATAACTTTTTAATATCATAATTATTACGAAGTGTTGATTTTCAATGTTAACATCTGTGTGTCACTTATTTATATTACACATATTCTAGAAGTAATCGACTTTCATATTCAGTCCTGTACAGACCGATAATTTTTACGTCTTTTTAAATATACCTTCAAATAACAAATTTCGATGCATCATACAGTTTATTTTATGTTTGACATGACCTTGGTACGTTAATATTGTCTATTAGCCACTGGAAATCAGAATATAGTACAGTGTATAGCAAAAAGAATAAAAAATTTGTAAATCAGGTGTATCTAATAGTGTGGGTTACCACGTATATTTTACAGAGATGGATTATATAGACTATCTTTGTCACGACTAAGACTGCTGGAATATGCAAATTGGGAACCATCAGAAGACACAAGGCGGTTTTGTATAGAAAAAGGTCAAAGTGATGGAATGTGTCATAATTTTATAAATATCATTTTGAGCAATGGTAAAGACATTTTTGCCTGCGGAACTAACGCATTTTCACCTCAATGTTCATGGAGACAGGCAAGTTTTTAACAACTAATAAATATTTATTTATTTTGTAATTCACGTTGGTTTACAATTATATTAACTATCAGAAATTTAAAATTATTGAAAATGTAGTAATGATTGAATACATTGAATAATGAAGTAATAATTACTAAGCACTTCATTGTCTTTCGGATCAAGGCAACTTGACATGGAGTAAATCAACTTGTAACGCAAGACGCAATGGGAGCATTCCTCTTAACGATATTAAGACCTTTTGTATCGTTCCAGCTAAGGCACCTGGTCGTAGGGAGGGATCTTCTCCGATTTCGATCGCGTCGAGCTCGCCCATAAAATATTTGTTGCTTTCCAATTTTACAATTTCAGCACACAATCGAGCACATGCGTTCACAATTTTGCAAACTCACGTTCAAAATTGACGTTTTTAAGATCTGTGCGTCATACATAGTTTTCTCCTAGTCTGTCAAACGCCACCAAATTTTTGGGCTCCATGAGCTTCAATATTGCGCTTTAAACAAAAACTGGAAAATTGAGGTTATGAGGCATTCATTTCGAATTTATTTAAATTTAAAATCGTGTTTTTGAAACGGGCTGCTTAAAACAATATTCTTTCACATTATTGGATACAGAAACAGATTCGATATATTCATGATTATTGAAGGAAGTAATCTAAAGTAAAAAATATAGTTACAGAGTAGTATTCTCATTTTGTTTTCAATTCGAGTATCTAGTATTTCGACAACAAGTTTGTTCCAATTGATTCTTGTGTGCGAAGCTCATGAGCCATTGGGTTTCGTGCACAAAGTGCCTAATCAGTTGGAAAACACGCGTATTGATTTTGTCCGAGAGGACTGTAATTAAAATGTGGCAACAATCTAAACAATAGCAACTAAGCAACACTTTTTTTCCAATCTACAAATTGACGTTGCAGTGTAAATTCGGTCTGTTTTGTGAAAATACCACCATAAATTCACTGGAATACTGGAATATTTTGCACTACCATATATGTAATAATTTTATATGGACAGTTTCTATAAGTGGAAGCTGTTCCGACTAAAGAAGATAGAATGGCAACGATTTCTTTATTTTTCCCATATCAACTGTCCATATAGGAGTATTACATATATGCAAACTGCACAAAGCAGACATATTGTAAGCGTACAACGCTCAACGTGTGGAATTAGTGGAATACGAATTTAGACTTGATGTCAGTCAGATCAGCTTATCGATTGAAGCACAATCTAACCTTTTCGCCTTCTATGATAAATATAATCTTCTGGTTAATTCGTGATTTTTGTTGCTGTCATATATTTAGTGTTATTTAGTGTACTTATAATTTTGGATGCTTTGGTTAGTAGCAGCTATATTTTGCAATTTCTTGCACTTCGGCTTGCACCATATCAAGCAGCATTAAGTAATGAAGTTCTGATTTATCTCCATTGTATATTTAATAATTGTAGGTAGTAATTTGTAAATGTTATATTTTGGAATTGGGAAAATACATATCTCGGTATTTTAAAATGAATTCAATAGCGTGCTTTATTAATATATAACTTTCAAAGTGTATCCAAAGATGAAAATTCTACACAAAATGATACATATTTTGAACGTTAACTGAACTGTTTCCAGAGTATTCATAATAAATGAATATATATAATAAAATATTAAATTTTTTATTAGTTATTAAAAATGTTAGTTCAGTTCAGCGCTTCTCTGACGGTCAGGATTCACAACGTCTTTCGTAGAAACCATGCGTACATTAGTTCGTCTATTCAATACTAACAGAAGGACTTTTTGGAAATTATAATAGGGTTAACATCCCAGATCAACAACCACCTCTAGATAGCCAACTCGTGTTCTTCTTTCAGCGCCATATCTTGGGTCATTAGCGTTACTAAACGTACATGGAAATAACAGTTTCCTTTCCGCTTTTGGCGGCATATTCCAAATTCAATGAAGTCGTATCGACCAAAACTATCGCGTAATCGTTTACCAAGGGATCGCGCTACGTTTTCCCCTCCCGCACCAGCGAGTTACTACAGCCTGGTGAACAAGATTATCATCTGAATATTCGGAAACTAACTCTGATCACGCTCATTGTTCGGAAGATGATCGAGTTAATCGGTACGTAGTTATAGGATTCTTTCTAAACTGGTTGACCAGTGGGTAAGTGGGCGATCAGCAGATTTTCCATCAAGTGTAATCAACTCAAATATTAAAGAGTATCAAATTATGATCAGATACGTACGGTTGTATTTTGCTTGTATCATACTATGATCAATTGAACACCGAATGTAAAAAGCCGACTGATCGTCAGGAAAGTACTGAATACGACTTTATATGTAAGATAACTATGTTTCGCTTTTTTTTTCAGATTGATTATATTTCAAATGTAACTAGTATTATAGATGGAGTTGCTCAAAGCCCGTCAAATCCTGAAGCAAATATTACGGCCATTTTATTGGAGAATGGGGAATACTACTTTGGAGGCCCAACAGATTCTTTTGGTTCGGATACCCTTATATCCAAAAGTGTGGATAATACAGTTATACTTCGAACTAAACAATACAATAATTTCTGGCTGAATGAGCCACAGTTTGTAGGTTCTTTCGAAAGTGATAAATTTGTTTATTTCTTATTTAGAGAAGTTGCCGTGGAATATATGAACTGTGGCAAAAATGTATATTCTAGAATAGCTAGAGTATGTAAAAATGATAATGGAGGTGGACACGTGTTTAAAGACAATTGGACTACTTATATTAAGGCGAGATTAAATTGTTCTTTAAGCGGCGACTACCCGTTTTATTTCAATGAAATACAAGGCATGACATATGTGTCGAATGAAAATATAGTTTACGCTATTTTTAGTACATCACCCAATAGTATAGAAGGATCTGCAATTTGTGCGTTTAATCTAACAACAATAAATGAAGTTTTTGATGGTCCATTCAAATATCAACAAGATATAAACAGTGCTTGGAATAAACATACAAATGTTTACAAAGATCACTTCAATTGTATAGCTTCACAAAAAAATGTAAATTTACTAGAAACATTCAAATATCAGCTCATGGATTCAGCCGTTCAAGCTACAACAATCGATCCTCTACATGTAGCTACAGGGGAGCGTTTTACTCATATTACCCTTGATATAGTCGGAACAAAGTCACCGTTGATACATGTTATATATGTAGCGACTCAACGTGGCGTTATTAAAAAATTGAGTCTACTTCCTCATTTTAAAAAAGCTTGTGTCGTAGAAATTTGGCAAGCTGTTCCAGATGCTAACATTCTAATTAGAAATATGCAATTTTTAAAAGAGACTAATTCGTTGTATATAACAACTAATACGGGAGTTTCACAAATATCAGTTGATCATTGTAAAAGACATTCTACATTTGAAAATTGTATAAATGCCATGGACCCATACTGCGGTTGGAATGAGAGAGAAGATGTATGTGCCATTATCCCAGAAGATAACCCAGATATTTTTTGGAGACAAAAAATATCTTCTTGCCCACTTATCAATACAACTGTCGATGGTAGATGGAGCTCGTGGTCCTCGTGGGCTCCATGTTTCCACAAATCGTCATCCGAATCTGATAGTTCGAATTATTGTATGTGTCAAATACGACATTGTAATAATCCAGCTCCAGCAAATAACGGTGAAGAATGTAAAGGTCCTTCAGTATCTGTAACAAATTGTACAGTGCACGGAGAATGGTCTGACTGGTCAGCGTGGTCAGCTTGCTCAGCCAGCTGTGGTGCGGCTGTTAAAACTAGAACTAGAACATGCACCAATCCATCTCCAGCATTTGGAGGTAGAGTGTGTGTAGGAGCAGACAAGATGGAAGCTTTCTGCTCTGAATATTTACCTTGTCCTTCTAAACCGATCGATGGAGGCTGGGGTCCTTGGTCTCCTTGGACATCCTGTACAGTACCTTGTAGCGGAGGATACAGACTGCGTCAACGAAAATGTGATAATCCCATTCCTACTAATGGAGGCCAGTATTGTAAAGGCAATGATATAGAATATGAAAGGTGCAATGAAGGGTCCTGTGAAGAAATTAAAACAAGCTACACAACGGATTGGCTTACAATTACATCTGATAACGGATACCACAAAAAAAGATTTAAAATTAGTTGTAGGGCTACTGTGAAATCTTCAGAAAATATAAGAATTTATGTTAAGGAAGAAGAAAAATATTGTTCCAATTCACAATGTTTGAATGATAACGATGGTTGGGGTAATTGGTCCGAATGGAGTGAGTGTTCAGTTGATTGCGGAATTGGTATCCAGAAGCGAACGAGGTCTTGCAAAAAAATTAAAAATTGTATAGGTGAATCTTCACAAACAAAAGAATGCATCAATCATAACTGCGAAAATGCTTGGAGTAGTTGGTCAGAATGGTCATCATGTAACGTTTCCTGCGGATGGGGATTCCGAAAACGAAATAGGTCTTGTTTGGAAAGTAATTGTGTTGGAGCCTCCATTGAACAACAATCATGTGAAGAACAAGAATGTGAAGGTAACTAATATTTTTCAAGTAACAGTAAGTAATTGATTAATGTGCTTTATAATGTCATACATGAAATTTATAAAACAACTCGATAAGCATCCTTTCAAGTTTTTATTAAACTGGAATATGTGTGAGTAGTCTAGCAATTTTTAGTAGTAGTAGTAGTAGACGGTTACGAACCCTCGCGCACATAGGCGTCCCGTCGTGCCCCAATTAAAACACTGCCAAAGGCCAACATCTTTGAATAATGTTAATGAGGCACATTGACTTGAACCGTTTAACATCACTAGGCAAATTTTAAGGATTGCTCAGTGTTTGAACCTCATTCGTGTGAATACTAAGCACTCACCACTGGAATGGTCTGCAGTTTCTCCTCCCCCATGAACCAGCGGTATTCCGGATTATCCGTGACGCTTACATCATGGAGATTCCGTTTTAGATGACCGTGTTCTGTTAAAAGACCAGTCGTATTTCGCGCCTGTTCAAATCGAGCAAGATTGGCAAGGCACCAAGCTCATCTATGTAGTGGTAGCAAGAATGGATTTGCCGATGGTAGTTTACTAATAATTGAATCGAAGTGGACTGGAAATTAATATAAAGATATGTAACCTTATATGTTAGAAGAGTTGTAATTGTAGATTGTTTATCGATAACAGTAAAATTATTACTTCCCCTCGACTCATAAACTTATGTGGACGTAAGTACAAGTTTGTAGTTGGACGTATAGCTACTTTCAAATTTAGGACATTGACGACGTCTATCAACTAAAGACTAATAGAAGACTGGAATAGTAGAATGTAAGGAGCTGATAACTGGAAACGATTAGATTCACTCATTTCTCTTAATATTACTGATAAACTAGTTTTTCAAAAGTTTTTATAACAATTATTTTTTTTTCAGTTTCTTCTTCACTAAGTAGTACAACATTAGAACACATTAATTCGTGTACATCAGTGGGTTTTTCATTTTTCTTCGTTGGTGCTATAGTTGGATTATTCCCATACTTAGCTTGCTTAATTTATAACTACCTCAGAAGAAGAAAAAATACTGTTCCAAGTTCACCCCATTATATAACAGCTACACAAAACCCTTACATAGCAGTACCACGTAGGGAAAGAGAATCTAAAAAGCATAGCTTCGTGCTAGCAAATCCACCCATCAAGGCTAAAGCTAAATTTCTTAGTGATGATTTTGAACCTCCAACAACACTGAAGAGGAGCAGTCATGATGAAAAAATTGGTTTTACAAAGCAATTTGAAGATGATAACATATATTATGACTAACCAAACAATAATAACATTGTCAATTCCATTCCAATAAAAACAACAAACTGTCTTATTTTCATTTGAAAAAAATTTGATCTCTATTAAAAAAGTAATAAAACTTAGAAGACTTATTATTAGATATATCCTGATACCATTGTCTTCGTTCTGGAAACGTTTATTCCATTATTATTGTTGTATTCAATAACAATATTTGAAATTAATGTACATGATAGAAAATTCTTGGCAACTATAGGCTTAGATGCAAAAATTTGTCGCACTAAATTTTCAATATCTTCATTGGATTCAAAAATTTTCGCAAGAATTTCTCCATGGATTTGAATAAATAGTAATCAAACGGTGCGCGGTGGTAGGTGGCAAGAGTTCAATACCACCAAGTTCTTCGATCTTATTCCACGGAAGAGAACCCACTTTCGGTTGACTAAACATAGATATTCCTGCGTCAAAACCTCATAAATTTGCTTCAGCTGTCTACTATATTCCCTTGCATTGATAGCTTGACCATCGGGAATAATTTCGAAGTAGACTAAACCTTCTTAATTTCACCAGACATACAACAAGACTACGCTCGAATCGACCTCTATTTGCGATGCACTAATTTTCTATGTTCGGGCTTAAATAAATACGGTTTTCGTCGTAAGAAGAGATGCATCTAATAAAAAGATCATAGTTCGGTAGGCAAGGAGTTTTGAGAGGGGAAATAATACTAGAGATTAAACATCGTAATTCACAACTTTCCGACTTGTGTCCGATCCCACTCCGATAATGCATCCGATCGTGCATCCTATTCATTCTAATGACTGCGAGACCCATGTCTGTTGAAATATGTAATTATAAATCAGAGTTTTTACAGTGTTTTTTTCTACTAAATTGGTAATAGTGTCGGGTATAAAACCGGAAGAGCCTATTGAAGAAGTATCCAGTACTGTATGACCAGACAAACCAGCAATACCGAAAAGCTACAGGTCAAAGGTACAGTATTTATTAAATATTATCTACGTATATATGCTGCCAAAGGAAAGATTTTTGATAACCAACAAAGAACTACAACTCTACATTTTCTAAACCATGTTGCACCAAATGCGCCAGTCATCACTGGAGAAAAAGACGCTGACCTTTCATTTTTTATTTATAATAAGGTTTTCTCTTCAAAATATAATATACTGTTGCATTTTTTTGTTTCCTGAATTACACACAGTTACACACTTGTACCTTCGTAAGTTTATTGATGATAAATAAAAACTTTAATCTATTCTCCTCTACGGATCATCTTTTCCAAGCAGAATGTGCCCAAAATTTGCGTTTTCCTCTGTTCTCCATGGAACCTCCTATCAAAGTGCTACTATAACTAAATTGCAATTAATAAAATTTTTGAACATTTTCCGCACAGAACTTTTGGCGATTTTAATTGAATCGAGAGTGGCGAATGTATAGAGCCGGAGCTAGAGTTCGGAAACAACTCAGAAGCATGTAGGATATGTGTTCATCCCTTCCGATGATGCATCGATCCGTTCTTTGGAGCAAATTCGAACCGAAATTGGATCGGATTGATGTATGACAAGTTTGTCCTGGCCTTTAATCAATACTTTGCTGTTAGCTCATCAATCGCATGTACTCTTCAATTTCATATATTTTCCTTGCTGCTACTGATGCTTTAATCTTTGATTTCCAATAATATTTTAACAATACACAAAGAAAAAATGATAAAAAGAAAGTGAAGAAATTGTACTCTAAATAGAATCAGAAATTAACACGTTACGAATTGTTTGAATTGAGGTGTAGGAATTTTCATATTTGAAAACCGATATTATATGAGTGTAAATATATAAGTATTATTATATACGGGACTTCGGTAAGCGAGATCGTGTGTTGCTTTTCTTTTCTTCGGGTTAAAAATAAAAACAACCGCTTATATGCTTGCAAATTTACTATTTTAATAAACAGTAAGTATAAGTACATAGAAATATATTATATACAAAATAAATTCTGCCAAAGGTTGTGAACCTTGAATTCCGCATAAAGTTAATATTGTCAACTATTTTCATTTACATCACAGAGACATGTAAGTATACATACAATATAAGAGGAAAGTAAAGAGCAGACCTTACCTATTAAACTTACATAACACGTATATATAGAGGGTCCAACAAAGTCATAAAAATATAAAACAAATGATATTATAGAAATTAATTAATAAAGAACAATTAAAATTTTCCACAATTGAACATTTCTAGCTATAATTAAAATAAATAGGGCCAATCAAGAATTTTGTGTGTTACCCGATAATTAATTCTTTTTAGTGGACTTTGATTGTGTCTTTATATTTGAGTCCAATTTTTGATTTCATATAATTTGTCGCCCTATTGCAGAGTATTTAAAGTAAAACAAACGTTTTACGAATTATAAGACATTAAATAAATCGATTTATATAATCAACGGTAAACAATAAAATTTGCAATTTTTGTGCGGTGTATAAATAAGTAATCAGTTAATGTAAGTACATACATAAGCAATATTTTCTATGATTTTTTATAATTAGCAGCATAAAAGACAAAACGTGAAAATACCAATTATTAATATTAAATATAAAAACATAGATACATATTCGAACTAACATTGAACCAGTGATTTTCTTGTAGGTACGTTACTAAGATACGTATATATATATATATATATATATATATATATATATATATATATATATATATGTGTGTGTGTGTGTGTGTGTGTGTGTGTGTATGTGTGTGTGTGTGTGTGTGTGTGTTTTGTTTGGTTCAGTTGGTGTTTTACACAGTTTTATGACTTTGTTGTGAACTTTAATACAAAGTTGAAGTTTACGTTAATAAATAATATTTCAGTTTCATTATCTCAGCCAATATTGGGCCCTTTCAACTTGGCTGCTATAAATGTACCAACAGGTGAAATTCATTATATTATTTTATTGTCATCATTTACCGGAAGCTCTGGAAATTTTTGCAAATACACGGAGAAATGATATTTCATACTTTGAACACAATTTACGATTATGTCAATACCATAAAGTTATCACTCATATAATACTTTGATACAAAAAACTTGACATTTATGATCTACTCATATTGACAACAACAGAGTATTATTTTCTCCTACTTTGGAATGAGTACAGTACAACTTTTACTGATGTTTTTCGATTTGCATTTATTTCGAATCTAATGCGCAATGTGGGACATTGAATCAGGTTTTCTAATACAATTACATAGAAAATATATATTTTTTATTTTATGCATCAGGTAAACGTACACTTTTTTATTGTTGGTGAAAGTATTGTCCAATATAAAAATAATGTTAGAGTTAAAGTAGACAGAGGAACTCAAAACTGTACTAAAAATAATTAACCTGTATTGTTTTAAATTTGTCTTGAAATTGAAAATCATGTGACTTTTTCTTCTTTTGCTCAAATTACTCATATTCATATTTCTTTTAATGACTAGATATTTCTAATCATGTCATTGAACCAGATATTAATTTCTAATAGTTTTGTGATATCTTACCTAAAAACCTTAATTTAATATTGTCGCGATCGGAAATAATAGACTTTCCTGTTAATAAAATTTAATTTAATATTTCATTTGTCTAGAAATTTATATAGATTGACTCCTGATTGTTTTGTTCGATTCATTAAGTTGGATAGCAACTCCGTTGTTTTCAATTTTCTACAAGCATTCTAAAGAAAAGAAGTTTAATATTTTATATAAATTGGAAGGCTTGCATCTACCATGAATTTTGGGTTCGATGTAATTAAAACGTTTTAAAACTAGGCGCTAAATTGACTAATGAAAAAATAGCGACCCAACGGGATAAACGCAATTAGATAGGTAATTGTATATCTTAAAAGGAATCGTAACCGTCAATAAGCTCAGTAATCTTAATGTTTTTGATATTTCATACAATTCCTATCAGGATTTTTTAGATAAATTCTATCAACTTGTTTCCTGTTCACAAATAAATGAAGAGCTGATAAAAATTTATCATATGTTATGTCATAACATTTATTATACAAAACAAATAATAGTACCTATATATTTTTCAAATGATTATCAGTAAGTTTGTTGATCTACCGTCACAATGATTGGAAGGATTCGCAGATAGCAAAATGATTTTACAAACTAGACACAATATAGGTAGTTCAAATAAAGTAATCTTCGTTTGATACCATCATGTGGTAAATCTGTAAATGTATACCTATCTGATAGTTCATAAATTCAAACAATAAACTATAAACATCTCATCAACGAACCATCCTGTAAATAAAAACGATTCTCTAAGTCTGTTGATAACTTACTTCGACGGTTACTATCTACACATAAAAAGACCAAGGTCAAACTTTTGACTTAGTCACTAAATGCATCATCCTTCACTTTTATAATAAAACCGGATCTACCTGCGTCAAATCAGTTTTGACTGTAACAGTACAGTGTTGCCGATGCAGTTTTATTCCTAAAACATTATCAATAACAAATTACAAAATGGCATAATAAGCGTAGAAAATCGAAGTTGCAGATAAATATATAAAAACAAAAATCATTTAAGAGCGTGATTAAACTTTTGAAATATCTGTAGATGAAATAGTAGTTTCGTTTTTATTTATATGTATATTGATATTTTAATATTTTAATTAATGTTTAATATGTATTTGTCTTCCCAATTGCGATATCCTACTACTATATATATATATATATATATATATATATATATATATATATATATATATATATATATATATATATGAATTTGAGTTATTGTCTCGTCAAATTATATCACAAGAGTAAAATGATCATTATATAGGAATATATTAGATAAATGTAGCAGAATTTGATTATTTTTTTATGTGTTTAGGAAAACTGAAACGGTGTCTGTTTTTAAAACACCCTATCAGATCAAATTCTGTTGTATTATTTACCTATTATTGATAATGTTTGACTAATAATCACTATTATAATTCAACATTATTAATCTACCAATATGCCAACATTTTTAAACTAGTTTTACTAACATTCAGTAATATAATTAATACTTGAAGTAATTCACCAGATAATCTCAAAAATATTCTGAAGTTCGTGGTGTCTCGCAGTGATTCTGGTACAAATGAATGAGGAACTCGACTTTGTTTTTTTGATTTTTCTGACGAAAATCAAAATTTTCATTCATGGTTCTATAGGTTGATTCTATCAGTTTTACCAACGCTACTTTTCCTATTCCTCCAGTCCTTTGACTATAGATCAATACACTGATAAAATAAACACAATAATTATTAAGAAGAATTAAACAAAATATTCGCTTCATTAATTACAGTAAATTTCGAACAATTTAAATTGAAAATATCTTCTAAATTTATTTCTCTTCCGATTGCCAATTTCCATTTTCAGATCAATAATCTTGTTTTGTTTGTGTTTATTATTAATCTTTTACTCAATATTCTCTTGCCATTCAAATATATCATAGATTTGTTTCATCTTTTTCCGTATCTTGGAAGTTTTTCTGATTCTCATCCATGAAATACAAAATGAGTAGTATAATGTCTATGACAAAGTCAATATTTGTTTATAATACAGAAATCTAATGCATTGTATTTGTTTTTCTGTAACCTAAGCCATAATTCCATTCCTCTATTATTTTTCGGGTTCTTGTTGCCGACGATAACGATCAGTCCTTCTATTTAGAAAACTTACCAATTTTGATTCTTAAATCAACTGTATTTTCACTGTTTTGAGATCTGAAAATTTGGTTGCTTTTTTATATTATTTTAATTTCAGATGATTATTATAAAAAAAAAACTATTGAAGGGATCTGTTTAAAAATATTTGCCAAAAAAGAATACATGTCAGTAAAACTAGTATACCATATTTCATTTTATGCGTTGTCAAAAAAATTATGATCATGACCTATATTATGGCTCTTACATTTTTTTAAAAGTATATTAAATGTAAATACTTTGTTTTATATCCCTGTTTTCTTACAACTACAATTTATAATTTGACTATTATTGTCGTAGTAGACAGTTTTGCGTATCTAGTTATTTTTACAGTGTGATATGAGAAGTGGTTTAAATACATATCAAAAACGTGTTTTTGCCCAGTTTCTGATTTTTTAAAATACCTACTACGTCCGAATCTAAGATCTAAATTGACTTCGAGAGCAACAGCCTGTTTCTGTGGAAATGTTTTTATGAAACATTTTGGCTTATGTTAAAAGTTTTCAGTGAAATTTGTATCAAATTGTCTTTAATTGAACACTTTTCGTTAACAATAAAAAATAAACTTTTTCTGCTACAAATTTCTAGAAAATTATTACGCATAATGCATTATGCATAAATAGAATATTGATTTTTTAGTTGAAAATTGGATTTTTTCGTCTAGGAATTCAATGGAAACGGACATTGCGATGATATGTTTTTGTGCGTGCCAACTAGGTTAATGAAAATAGTTATGTTGGTTACAATTCAAATATTTTTTTATTTTATTATTGGCTGATATGCTTTCTATTATTGTACTTCGTTCAATGTTTTCATTTTATTCCTCATGGTCGATATTTCTAACAATGAAAGATGCGATGCAAGAATTTAATTCTAATTACTTTATACAACTTTTATAAATTAAACTGAAATAAATAAATTTTTTGCAACAACAAATATTTATAACCAAACCAAAATACTTTCTGTGGTTGGAACCAAAATGCTTTTAAAAATCTCATTGTTAACGTAGACCACATTTATTTACTTTTCATTTGTAAAGAATATTTCAAATACTTACATATTTCAAAAGAACATGACCAGAATACTATTTCTTTATGAACTCGTCTTCCAAAAAATCAGCGCCACTATTGGAAATTTTACATAGTTCTCACTCGAATTTATAATAATATATGTATATAGTATCAAGTGATCATAATGGCGAGAAATCAATGTTTAGGGGGTTGGCACTACCGTCCTAGATATGTATTTGTAATTACGGAGTTGAGGTAAGGAAAATTAACTATACAACAATACATCATTACTTATGTCTCTCTTCTAATTACAATTTATTGTATTGAATGAACTTGCTGCGTAAGATAAATTAAACTATTGATTCGTATATACGAGAAATATATCTCACATCTTATAGTCACATTTAACATCTACGTGGATGTGGTGTCTGGACACTACAACGTACCATACCATGACCAAGTAACGATCATACATGAAAAGCAATGGTATACGTTCTATTTTCTTTTTCATTTCTTTTTCCATAAAACACGTTATATAAACAAGGTATATTCATCGCTTAAAGTTTTGAAAATTCCTAAAACCAAACATATTTTTCTCATTATTTATTGAAAACGATATTTAATGAGAAATTCATTGATTTTGATTAAATGTATTCTATATTTTCAAGTATCTCTCTATACTTCGTATCATTTATTTATATACCTTATTATTGCAATATTTTGCCAGTTTTATATATAACTTATAAATTGATAGACACAAGAGAGTGCGAGTTTTTGTATAAGTGCTACAATTGAAATAATCTGATATGATTGCAACTTCCCAGCTTCATATATTTCAAAACGTTGCTCTTTATGGTGTTTTTGAAGAAGCGACTGAAGGAATAAAAAATCAAATCAAAAAAGTCTATCGGAATTTTTAGGAGCGATTATTTAGAGATTTTACGTCTTCACTTCTCATGTCCCAAGCTATCACAAATATAATAAGTGATATTTGCTCAGACCACAAACGTAGAAGACAACATTCTTTAGATTTAACGCCAATCCAAGCTGCAGCAGAACCTAACGATTCCTCCATTTGGTGTGGGCATGAAAAATTTATATCTCATAGCACAAATAGAGTAGAATCTCAAAGTTCTGTTAGTGTCCCTAATGAACTTTAACAATAACCAGAAATAAGATTCGTGGGGTTTTACGCCGTTTCACTTTAAAATCGCCTTGAAGTATTTGAGCTTCCTCAGTATCATCTGTGTTGCTTCGGCTGCTATTCTGTGTTGTGCTAGATAATAGAAGCAGGTTAACCTAAGAGTAATGCTAGAAAAGTAATAATTTTCTGTTTATTATTTGTTCAAGTTTTTTCTCGTCGAGTATTTTGACAATTTTTTCAGTAATCGTGATCCGGACAGTATTAATATCGACTTATCGAAACATCAATACTTTTAACTCTGCATTTATTGTCTTAAAATATTTTAATACATAATTATCTAGATTTTTTGCACTGCTTATCGCTACTACCCGCATACTCGTCGGCTAACCGCTTGAACACAATGGTTTCGTCAACATAGCATGCCATGCAGAGACCGTTTCACAGCACCAGCTAAATATTCTTATCGACACTTGTTGCCGCTACGTCAGGGTTCCCAATTTAGGAGTTTTCCCCCAAATTTAGGAGGGAAAATTTGAGATGGGACATTTTTAAGTATCAAATATTTGTTTTTCGTTATTTCAAATTATTCAAAAATAAAGGTGTTACAGAATAGGCCCTGAAAATATCAATGTGTATGATTTTAATAAATCAGAATCTGAAGAAAATGATTTGTTGTTGTTGATATTTTCGATAATTTTTGAATAAAGAATTTAAAAGAATGATGTTGCTGAACGGAATTATTTATTTATTGTTTGAAATTTATTATTTGCTTAATGATATTTTATTATTTTTAATGTATTATTTATTTAAAATATGTAGTTATTCATTATATTGATAATAATTTTTTTTAGGGGGAATTCCTAGTAAGTGTTTTAGGAGTTTTTGATTGGGGCTTTAAGGGAATGAATTTTTGAGAGTTGGAACACTGTGCTTGTTCCGTTCATGGTACGCTACTATGTGGGTCGGTGATGGAACGGCTTTGCGGGACTAGTGACGTACTTTGTAAAGCAGATAATGTTTTTTGTCGGCCAAGTTAGGCCTAGCACGGTCATGGTATGGTAATGGTGTAGTGGGACACATTAAAACTTTCATTTATATTAAATGTTTTAACTGAACTTGTATATATGTTATATATAAAAATAGAATAACAATTTGTATATTTTGAGTTTTGGATTTGTTCATTACATGATAAAGCTACCAAGCCTTCTTATAAATTCTTGCTTATTGTCAATTAATTTTACGTCAAATTTGTATGTCCCCTTAATTGATACACTACTCTAAAATATTTTAATTTTGGAGCTACCGTTTAGTTGAAGATATGTAATATTACCTATTTTTAGTTCAAATTGATATTTATACAGCGTGTATCAAAGATACCTTGAATGATCTATTTGTAGAAATTACAATTAGGTACTTATTGGTTGTGAAGTAAATTTATAGCAATTTTAAATGATTGGGTATGCAATGCAAATAATACTAAATTCGTAGGTTTTTGTCTTTTTGTCATAAAAGTTTTTTATGGAAGACTGAATACAAAGAATCTAGAGTATAATTTACTAATTTGGACTTTTTTAACTATTTTTTTTAGAGTTTTCAAAATATTAACAATACATAGCTCTTTCAAGGCGTGATAATCTAATACGTACAAATTTATTTAGTGGAAATAATTACTATGATTGTACAAAAGCTAAAATGGATTGCGATAAAAATATTTTTCATACCACTCAAATTAGTCTATCCAGCCTCCACTAAACAATAATATAAATTGAAAATATATCTATCCCAATACATTTTGTACATATATTATATATTTATAAATATATATTCCAGACTTGAGAATTTTCTTTGATCAGTCACAGATAATTAATACCTAAAATGAAGAACTACAAAAATATTTTATTATTTTAATAACTGCCAGATAATATTTGAAGGAATGTTTTGTAATTTATGCATTTTAAGTATTATAATGGATTTTATTATTTACTGCAATATTGGAAAAACTTTTGAATAGCAAATATCTCAATGTTGAAACATTAATTTATCTGTAGCCATTTTAGAATTGAATTCTTTGTCATTGAGAAGTTTGCATTCACATTTTCTGGCACTTACAAAAATATTCAATCTTTGTTCTGAAGCTAGGGAAAAAGCCTATCAACTCTAAATCAGTTCATAGAGAAAATACATAAATATATACTAAATATTTATGCACAAATATGGAGTTTAAACAACAAAACGACTTGGGTTAATCAGTCTAACACTGTTTCCTTATAACTTTGCATTTTGTAATCGATACCTCATATATTAAAGTTTATGAAATATCGGGTTGTCATTTTTGCTAGAACATGTGAAGGAGGGTGGTATAACACACATAATATCTAACATATTGACTTCAAATGCTTATGGTAGATAACCACTGTAGCCGTCCTGAAACAAAAATACGTACATATATTAAAACGAGAAATTTACAATAGTTCAGTCAAATGTTTCGTACGCTGCAAATGTTGTTTAAAAGTCCAGCATTTGACAAGTATTCCATAATTCATCCCTTTGCTCCATCCATGACTTATTACAACGAAAATTGTAACATAGTTCCTGTTAAGGTTAACAAAGTTTTTCTATCGATGTTTCAGAATTTTCAATGCGTCTCGAAAGAAAGATTGTTCAACCCATGCGAACAACTTTACCGCAAGTTATTTGAAGAAAATCGTTTACGCGAATGTTCTGTTAATGTTTTTGACATTTTGAAAACAAGAGGTAATAGCTGGGGGTGAAATTTGGAAAATATAGGAGATTCTCAACTAAAGTCTTCCGAAGCTACTGCAATGTAGACCTGAGTGCGTTATTCTCATCAAGAGACACATTTGTGCTACTTCCCCCGTCGTTTTTCTTTAACCGCCTGACGTAATTTTGGAACTAAATTGGCATATTAATAACCTGCATTTCTATACATAGTGATCGATCCATGACTAATCCATTGTTACTAAAGAACTAGAAAATTTTTTTGTTCTATTGATACTACTTTAAAAGATGACTGCAATTGTCTTTTTGCCGTTTGCTTCCGAACATCTATTAACATTTTGATTTATAAATGAGTCAAGGGCAGATCAAAGGTATCAGCTTAGGTAGTATCAAAACCAATCAAAGATCAATATTGTGTTTTAAATTTACATAATTCATAAAGCCAAAACCAGTAAATTGTCAATTACTCTCCTCATGAGAATGAAGCGTAGATAACTATCTTATGGGAATTAACAACTTAAAGTTAAAAAAAAACGGTCAACTGATCGCATTCATCTATTAGAGTAGAAAGGTTCCCATCATAAGGCTTTGATCCAATTACTTCGATCAGTTTCCCATCGACAATGGACGTGAAACAGATTATTTAGAAGTTTTAGATGTTAAACCTTAAGGTTCCGTAATTGTAATTATTAACATCAATATTATTAGAACCATTACCAACAAGTAGTTAGCGCGAATCAAAATTTTATGATGGGTTTGATTATAAAAATATAATGACGTATTAAATCGCGCAGATGCGCAAAAACATATGGAGAGTGTATGTTGTGGACGAAATGATTACTACGACTACGACTGCTCCCGTGCAATTGAGAACAAATCCCATTGAATTAATATGACTAAATAAAACAGGCAGTTGTAGGAAAGAATAAATATATCATTTATGGTTTAAATCTGACGCATGTGACGTAAATAGTGAAAACTAGAAAGAAAGCATCGTCAAAGAACAAGCGTTTATGGGGAAAATTAATATTTGTAATGAGCTGGTTAAACTAACTATTATCAACGTCAATAACTGTTCTTTCGCCAAGTATAATGCAAATTATCCCTTTCAGACAAAGACAAAATTTGGTGAGAACTATTCTCATTTAACTTTTTTCTTACTCTTAGTCAATACAACTTGCCTTATAAACAGAATCAATTTTAAAATTTATTTAGTTTCATGCATTTTTTGCACTATTAATTGCACTAATTATTGATTAAATCGATGCGTCATTCATAAAATTGTTTTGTTGCGATAAATTATAATTTTAAAATCTCTACTTTTTGTACACACTTTAACTTATGGTCAATATACGTACAACTTTTTATATTCAATATTAGAACAAGTCAAAAAGAAAACGTATAACATTAAAACTTCACAGTTCAGATTTCCTCAAAACTTTCAAAATATTTTTTCATTTCTAAGCCCATGTCATTAACTGTCGAAAAAATTCTCTACTGATAATAGGAACGAACTAATTTATGTGTTGGGGAGCTACCCTGACACATAAATAAGAAAAACTAGTTAATATTCTCCATTTATTATGCTGCAGCATCTACAGGGTGGAAAATAATATATTGGACATGGGATATAAGCTGAGAATTGATTTCCAAACTAGAATATTCTAATTTGATTTTGCTTTAATTAAATGTGAAAGTTAAAGTGGAATGATTCAGATTTCCTTCTTTGACTACTGGTTGAAAAAACACTCTATATTGCAGCTATTCTTCACATCATTAAAGATATATCAAATCTGTGTTATCGTAACGGCGTATCCATATCTAGATAAATATGTCTATTAATTATTGGAATTGCCGTAATTTTTATTTATTAATTATAACCGTACTTTCCGGTGCAAAATCCTGAAAATAGAAAATTTTTTTTATCTAATTACTTTATTGTATTACGCAGTAGGCGTGTGAAGTTAAGGTTTAGATTTAAAAACTTAATAGCCTGTCGCACGATCCCACGCTACATTCAAAACTCGATATTGAGTTATGACGTCAATCAAGTTATTAAAGACTCGCCCTATTTTCGTCTTATATTCAATCTGTTGGGGTAATATGATTGAGTAGACAACATCAAAAAGAATAATAGAAGACAATGTATAAGATGTCAACGTGAATAGTCTAGTTTTCGAAGCCGTTTCACTCCTTTATCAGCAATTAAAAAAAATATGGCAATTACGAAGTATACTTTATTAGAAAATTGACTTAGCATAATGGTGTAAGGTCTCACCATCCCTCGTTACATTCTCAATATGATATTGATAGGGTTATTAATAATTTCATATTACGGAAGGAATTCTATGAATGTTTTGGGGGATATTATTGGAAATTATATAACCCGCATGTCATAACTTCTGATTTATCCAACAAAGAGCCGGCCCATTTCCCGATATTAACGAAATTCACGTTTTCCACATAGACGTATTTTGTCCTCCAGAATTTTATTATTGATGTTGGTTCAAAGCACAATAAACATAATTTTTATATTCTTCTTTATTTATTAGGAAATTTAACTCTATTAAATTATAAATCGAATGTTTATGTGCACTACAGCTAACTTAGTTGATTTCACTTTTGCGTTAACGATAAATTTCAATTCATTAACGACCTATGAATATTTGAATCGGCAGCAAAAATTAACATCTTTTTCGACAGTTAGACAAGAAAATGCTTTATTGTTTGCTATTATTGTTTATTATGAAATATTTTTGATTTCGTGAATAAAAGAAAATAAATGAAATTTAGTGGAGAAGGTGTCTAAGTAAAATTAATCCTAAATTTATGATATTTATTGAGTATTAAATGTGAAAAACTAAAGTATCTTCAAATTTAGATCGAAATGGTGTCTACAGATTGTGGATTCACCCTCAATCAAACAACGAAGCAGAATGAAGAAAAGATTGTGATTACTCCATTGCAAAATCAACTTTTGTTCTAATCTGAGTATATCGAGTAAAAAATTGTTGAGACGATGTGAGGATAAACATACACAGTTGTTGATTTCGAACTAATCGTTTCAATGTCGTTCATTTTCAAAATTGTTGGATTTAGAGATAAATTTGGGTCAACTATTCATGTACCAACTGCTGACCCTTGGGGCCCTAAATATGGGACAACAATTGGGGGTGAATTTTTACTCAAAGCTCATTCGCGGACATTTACCCCATTAAATGAAGATCCAACATCGTAAACATTCGGTTGCATGAACTTTTCAAACAGATATGATATTTTGGCATGAGTCATGCAACTTTTGAAAAAGGTAACTTAGACTAACAAAAATAATCGTTCTGGCAATAATTATATAAAAATCAAGAAAAATACTCACCTCAATTTCCCAAAAAAACCAACAACAAATAAAAACCACAATCTTCATAGATAAATCGAATCGGACGTTTGCCCCATGCGGACCTTTATCGCCACTTAACGTAAGATGCGCTTTGAAAAATTTGGAAGTTGTAGAACTCGAAAAGTTAAAAACGACAACATACACGTTGCAATCACACAATAAATATAGTTAGCATGTATTAAGGTTATTCGAAATTTTTTAGTTTTTAATTTTAATCTTCCATATTTCGTGAACTAGTTACTTGTACCTAAACAAATTTCATTAATTCATTGTATATTCCACTTTTAAATGAATAATATGGGGCAGTCGTCTTATATCTATAAATTTGAACGCAAGAGTATTGTGTTTCAATGAATTGAAAAAAATAAAGTTATGTATTTACTTACTGGAAATGGAGCATCAAAAAGTGTAGGTTTGTAAGTTTTGAAACGGCCTCCACTTCTGGTATATGCGTAATCCGGTGTCATTCTAAAGTTCATATGTCTAGCAGTTGGAGCCAAGGGATCGGGAAATGATAAAAGTCCCGGTTTTGGTGTGTTATATTCGCTAGGTTCGTAATTCGCTTCATCAGATAGGTATTCATAACCATCCAAATAACTGCAAAATATCAAATGGTTGAAATCTGTTCTAAAACTCTCGAAGCAAATAAACATAAATAGGTACAATAACCATAAAGTTTCAATGTAGTTAACACATATGTTTCTGTTATTTTCATTATTTTCACTGCTTATAGTTGAGGCAGTCCGTTGTGCATCTAGGTCTTCTGATAAGCCTGTCGGGTCCCACTTGGAACTACCAAAGAACCAAATCCTTTGTAAAGCTAATCAGATACCTTAGCTTGAACCTTTTAACGTGACTGACCAAAACTGCAGGACTTGCCCATTTGTTTAAACCTCGCATATATGAGTGCTCGGCACTCACCCACCGATCACGTTTGTCACTGTCTATAGTATGGAGATGGCGTCTTAGATAACCGTGTCTGGCTACAAGACCGGTCATACCAGGCTCATCTATGTATTTCTCGGTTTGACACATGCCATTTATCTCCGCAGAGACTGTCTCGCGAGAAAATTTCACAGAGATGAGATAGCTACACTTTCGGGTACACCTAAGTATCACTCACTAGTTCAAGTACGACTTTTTTGTACTGCAGTATAAGTCTAAAGTACATCAGTTCGGCCTTTAAGACTTTTATAGCAGATTGTTTATTAAGATATTACAAAATCGATGTTTAAAAATTAAAAAAAAAACTGTATGAAACATATATTGGGCGTAGTGTAGTCAGAATTATTGACACAGATAGAGTTTCAAAAGGCTGAATCATTCAGTATCAATAATAAAATAGTACGTGTTTCTAATACTATCAAAGTCTGGCGAACACTTCTGACGAAGAGTTCTTTCCATCTTTATTTAAAATTTTTGTATATGATTATATTTATTTAGCAACAAAGTTATCAGTAGAATTATCTACACATGCTCGATTTGGATAGAATCTTTTTAAAAATATTTTATTACTTCTTTTTTGCAAGAGTTAATTGTGTTATTTTTTGAATAATAGCATCCAATTATAGCGCTTACCTGTGCAATCTTGGTTTTCCTTTTGTCATATCTTTGAGAGCAGCAGCTCTTGCTGCTGCCTCCTCACTCGCTCTTTGTTGTTCCAGCTCACGAGCTCGTTCTGTTTTAATTAATTCCTGAAACGAAGATAATTATGACAAATAAAACAAAAGTACTCTAAAATTTCATCAAATGCAATGTAAAACGTACAATTGTTCAGTGAAATAATTAGAGAGATTCAATCGTTTATATTATTTGAATATATGAAATTGTAGAATTGTCTTTTTGCTTTGGAAAATACGAGTATATCAACTTATTGATGAAAAAAATTCCGATCATCAGATTCAACGCGACTCAAAAACAGTAATAAAACATAAATTATAAACCAAAAAAATACAATAACAAATGAACTCCCTATAATTATAAAAATGATATAACCCAAGGCATCAGAACACATAAAATATCGTATTTAAATGAGCATTTCTATAAAATTTATGACAATCGGGAACAAGAATTAATATATAATCTAACTATAATCATAAATGTGAAGATATGAAAACAAATGTACTGGGTGGACCGATAAACAGAGATCCTGGAGTCAATTAGGAAAATATATCCATAAAGAGATGTGTTATCAACAATCACCAAGAAATATTGTCAGAAATGATTCCTGATTATACACTCAAAATGTATTGTACTAACACCGTTTGGTTCTCATCCAAAAAGATGATAATGTTTAATATTTGAATTCTACTGGGTTCATTAGATAAAATCAAATTTCGATAACAATTCTCTAAATGCGAAAAACAATTTTTACCTTCAAATGTTGAAAACTGCCTTGGACTGGAGGAATCCCAACAGTTCTTATTCGTCCTCCTCCGGGCAACCGGAACGTTGTAACTTTTCGTCTCGGTTCTGCAGCTACAGGCATGCCGTATAGTCTAGCAACTTCTTCGAATGCTTTATATCTCTCAGCAGAATTTTGTTTTCTCATGTATGGTGGATTGTGAACAATAGTACCAAAAATTGGTTGATTTCTGTAACGGCCTATTTTTTGCCTAAAATAATGCATAAAATGGAATTAATTGAATACTAATTTGCTAATTTTATTTCCTCCAATATTTCGTCAACGTTTCTTGAATGGAATGGTTTTAACACTGATTCTTTCCTTGGACAAATATGGGAATACTTCAGTACGACGGGTAAACCTACGATCGTCTGTTTTTAGGTTATCACAAAACATTTTATACCGTTTCACACAAAGCATCAATCCAACTACTCAAGAACAAAACCATGTTCTGCGGGCATATCAGATTAATAATTGAAAAAAAGTGAAAAATCTGTACATAAATATATCGGAGAATTATTATGTGGTGGGAATGTAACCTTAATATTCGAGTAAAATGTTTTCTTATTCTTTAATGCAGAATGGAAGTGTTGACGTTGAACAAATAATGTTCGAATAAGTTAAAAGGATTTGATATGTCAACATAAAGGAAATACTGACGATTTAAGAAGAGATAAGGCAAAGAGCCAAAAGTACTCAAAGATCGAACATCAAAAAAGTTTGAGGCACATTTCATACCGAGAAAAATATAAATTATGACAATAACAATATGTAATGTTGTAATAATGAAAACCAAGTAATGGAAGGAATTTGAGATAATAGTTTGGGATAACTACAATCAATTATTCCAAGCCGCAAAGACAAGGCATGTAAAGAAGACACATTTTACGCTTGTTTATTGTTTTTATAGGATATTCACTTCGAGTATAATCTAAAACTTCGATGAAATATTTTGTTATTGATTTCGTCTGATTACGCTACCGTTTTTATACATATCGTATAATGATAGGGAAAATTGATAAACTGTAAACTATTCAAAATTTATTTAAGGTAGTTCTCAGTTATATCAAACTGATATTTATTCAAAGCAATTGAATTCATAAAAAGTACATTTTCACGTAACGTTTTGAACCAATTTATTATATAAAAAATGTATATATAACTTGAAAATAACAGTAGACACATGCTTTCAACCATATGTGAAGTTCTCAAAGCGAATTTTCATCAATCGGTCAAAACTCTCAAAGTTCAGTGAAGCTATGTACCGCCCACGGTTATATAACTTTGTACCTAAATAAGAGCAGCAGCGGTTCGACGAGTCATAGCGTTTCGAATAAATCTCTAATTAGATTATTCCGACGATTCTGCATTCCAGAAATAACTGGAGTTTTATCAGAAAATGATACAATTTCATTCAAAAACCAAAAAGTATATTACATCTTTCGCTGTTGACGAGAAAACAGACACGCCGAAAACATTTAAAATGTTATTCAGATAATACAAGCAGAAAATCACATTTCAATCAGGCTTTTATATTGGCTCTATATCCTTGACCAATTGTGTGTCAAAAACAAACTACACAATCAAGACTTACCCTCCAATACTTCTTGATGTGGCAAAGTAAGGAGTCCATACGTTGTCTCTGAATGGATCTCTATACATTGGTATTTCATTGGTTATTTCTGCAGCTCTGGATTGTCTTTTAGAAAATCTCCACATAGCCTTCAATTCTTCACACGTGGGCTCTGCTTGTACTCCATTCTTAGCCATTATTACTTCTCCCGTGCCCTTGTTATGTGGTAAGGCGAGAGCTAAAGATATCAATTCATTGAATATTAACAACGTAAGTGTAGTTGTAAAATACAGCATCTGTAACAAAATAAGTTCTTCGAATAATAAATTGATATTTAATTACAACAGAGAATTACTTCTAACTCAAGTAGCTCATATGAGCTTTTTATTAAGAGATCAACGCTGAACAGAGCTTCGCCTATTCCAATTGTATTTTTTGTAACTCTACTTACCGTACTCTGCGTACGTATTCTACTAAAGAGCAATATTTTCAGTGAATTATTCTCTATAATATCACTATTTCTAATTCCCTGTGACATTTATATATATATAGTTATTAGAGGTAGGTACAAAATTCAGGTGCGCCAATACCATTAACTGGATTCCTGTTACGATTGTATTTTTCTATTGCAAACAAATGAGTATAGCCGTAGTCTTTATCCGTATCAGTGTTGTTTACGAAGGTAGCTCAAATATTATCGAGACAAACGCTGTAGAGGGCGCACCTATATATTGTGAAGTCCGTGGCTTGAGTATTTATTAGCCCGGCCCCCTAGAACAATTCATTTTGGAGAACTGTAGGATGAATGAATGATGAATAAAAATTTCGGCGGAACTCGGCATTAGTATTGGTAGTGTAGAATCTATCGTCCACGAACACCTTCAGTATCGCAAAATAATGGTGCGATAGTGTCTCAAGCTGTTGAACTTCGAGCAAAAATTCATGAGGCTGGAAGTTTGTCACCGCTTGATGACGCAATACGAGGCGGAGGGGGGGCGTTATTAAACGCGAATCTTCCCTACACACAAAACATGGGTACACTATTATATTTTTGAAACCAAGGTGTCGTCTAAAGAGTGGAGGAAGAAGGGGGAAGGAGCGCCAGTCAAAGCGAAGATAATAAGGTACGCGAGTAAGATTATTTGCACTGTATTGTGGGACCGATGGGGAGTGCTCTACGTTGAATTCCTGAACACACAATGCTCCATAAATTCTGCATCCTACTCTAACCTTCTGGAAACACACGTGAAACCCGCTTATCGCTCGAAACGTAGGAGCATTCCAAAGCGAACAGCGATTACGGATTAAAAATATTTCGGAGAGGTGCCGAAAATATGTAGCTATTGAGGGGAATTACCTGGAAAAACTGTAAATTTATGAGAATAAATAAATAAATGTATCAGAGCGTTTGTCTCGATCATGTTTGTACCGCTGGAAAAATCTTAATTATAATGTGAAAAATCACGTAGTTGTGAATATGTACTGTTTTAGAGAGAGAGGGAGAAGCTTGATGTGGTAATTATTGGGGAATATATCAATATTTTTATGTATGATATGATTGGGATGAGTGGGATTGATATAGGAAAAATTTTCCTTTGCAACACTGAGATTGGGGTGATTTTTTGGTGAATGTTCGTGTTGTGTGCGTTGGCTCAGTGAGTATGTCCGCTATCCATCACGCGTAAAATTCAATTTAGAATTCAGGAATGGAAAAAGCAAAACAAAAAATGGCCTGACGACTTAGACAGTGTTTGAGGCATACAATTAGACGTTAGGTAGAAGTTCGGAGTTGTGGTTGTATTATTTCTGTTGGTCGTTGGTTATTTGGCTGATGAACGAGCTCACTAGGTTACAGGAAAACCGCAGGAAACTCGAAACACCGACGTGGTCTTTCTGAGTGGCTTCAGCGTTATAAATTTGGTCGAGAAGATGTTCAAGATGATTTCTGCCTGATAAAAATATCTAAACAAATCATTTCTTTGAATCTATCTCACCTTTAGCTAAATCGATAGAGAATTCGTACAGCAAAGACGATTTTACGATGTAATAATTGAGGGCCTAAAATTGTCACATGACAAGAAGATCGCAAAAAAATACTTTGATTGCCTCAGGAAATAAACCTAACTTATTGGAAAATATAGAACATGTGACAATTCGTGGTTTTTTATTTTTAATCCTAAAAACCATGAGGTTTGTACATTTACTAGGTTCCTGACGGTCAAACAATCAATTAACATTATATCTACAAAAAACGACCAGAACTATAAAAGAACACGTCATGAGTTCTTCAGAACGACAGAGCGCTGGGTCATTTTGCTTGTCTATCAAGAAGTATAGTTCGGCATACCGGTGTCACACTTTCTGCTTTATTACCTGGATTTATTTGCTAAGAAGTAAAATTCGTATTAAGAGGAAGAATTTTTGGCTCCGTTGAAACTGTCAGGAAAAGTAAAATGCTGAACGAGCTAACTGAAAAAGACTGCCGGCACTGTTTCAATAGATTGCAGATATTAAGTGAGAATGTATGAAGCCAGAATAAAATATTTTACAGCTTTGGTCTTGCTTTTTAATAACCTCAACTCAAATATTGAACTTCCCTAGAAGTAAATGGAATGACCAGAATTCGTTTATCATATTAAATCTCTTTCGTTATTTCTTTTGTTGTAATTATGTATTCATATTATTAATAAATACTCAAATATTCCGTGAAGAAAATTAACCATTAATTTCGTCAAAGAGGTCTCAAATATTTTGATTAAAATAGGTCTCTGCTAAATTGTGAAATTTACCGGAATCTGTTATTTTCGGATCCCTTTAATCTTTACGTGAGCATACGCAGTTTGCCAGCATTATCACATTAAAGTAGCTTTAGAGGATTATGTGCTAAACCGTCCTTTTTTGTGTAGGTTGTTCCACAACTAAAATATATTATACATTTCGATTTATTCTTTTACTATCAACATGTATAAACCAAATTATGAATACATTCATGTATATCGCAAAATTTGAAAGTAATAAAATTATACCATAGAATTTGTGAAATTTAGTTGGGTATAAAATCTTTATAAGAAATTGTATTGCATTTGTTTTTTATCGCAACAGCAACAACAATTGCCCTCTTATTTGCTAAGTTGATGAAAAAATGTCTTTTCACCTTAAACAAAGTAATTTTAAATGCAACAATGATCCCGTCAATTATTGTATATCAATTTAGCACTTCACAGCAGGGTTGGGCTGTGATGTTCAGTCATTATACAAAGACCACTGAAAAATCGAGACAGCGATCATCTGGACCAAACAATGCTAAGTTGAGCCAGTCGGTCAACATGGCCATTACTATAGCTTTTGGATTACACTCAAACAATATCTGAAAATACTCTTCAAGGCTTTTGTACACATTTGAGTTTTTTTTAGAAAAAACCAAATTCGATGAAAATGTGGTAGTCGCGATGTCAAGAATGCTTTAACCCTCACCACTGAAATAATCATCTAATCATCTGGAGGAAACCATTCATTTGGGACGAATTAAAAAAATAACTTGAAAATTATCATTTATTAAAAAATTCACAGACTGAGCAAATTGCAGTTGAATATTCGAACAATCGTAATTATAGTATTTTAAATTACATTCAATTTCAATTTAATTCAATCTCAATTGGGACATATATATATATATATATATATATATATATATATATATATATATATATATATATATATATATATATACCCTACTTCAATGCAAAGTTCTTATTACAACAGGTAAAATTTATGGTTAAATAGTGTATAACAAAATTTTTAGTGACAAAATGAATATTTGTTTCAAATCATTTGGATTATTCAACAAGAACTCCTTTATTATGGTAAGAATCCTTATTATTCTAGTTTTTTATATTTCACTTCTCGTTATCCATTAACACTGTACATGCAAGCATTATTGTCTGAGTACACAATGAATATAATTGTAACAATTTGTTGCGGCCTTTACAAACATTATTTAATAGACCAAAGTCGCATGAATGTTCTGTATCCGAGAAGAAACTTCTTGTCATTCTAGAATAGTTCACCAATTTAATGAAAAGATAAAATAGTCCTTTTCATGAGTTTCATCTTTATATATAGTTAACTCTCACAACAACGGAGCTGAAAGCTGAAAGTCTGTAATGTATTGCGATAATGATCCTCGTAAAACAAACGAAGGTGTATTAAGAAAGTTATCTAAATGCAAATTTTATCATTTATGTTAGGATTCATTCCAGAAAATTGAGTTACCTTCAGTTATAATAACTTTCAGTTTACATTATCAAAATTTATATTGGTTTTCTATGTAAAAACAAGAATAATTTGGCTCGTATTTCGTGCAAACTTCGGAGATTGTAGTTCAAACATAACAGCACGTTTGTTAAGTTAATTATAAATTCATTATTAACTATACAATTTAAATGAAAATTTCGTTTACTCCATTTTCCTAAGAATTTACCTATAAATAAGATTAATTTATCTATTAACTTTACATTAGCTGTTGTTTGAGGCTCTGTTCCCGTAGTTTGTTTAATTCTCAACGATAATCACATATAAATTATTAATAGGTAATCGTAAACCTAGATTTTGTATTTAGAGTTTAGTTTGAAAAAATAATTGTGATAATTTTTGAAAAATAAAGTTTCTTTAAACACATCCTTCGGTTTTTGAAACATTAACTATAAATAAAGACAATTAATTGTGAGTTTGAAGTGATATAAGCTTCTAAACCCAATTTATCACCTTCAGGGATTAAATTTTTGAAAAATTCTTCCTTAGTGCGCACTTACGTCATTTAAGAAACATTTGTGATTATTTCTAAAGTACCTGGTATTCATGACTAAGTTTCTGAATTTATGGGACGAAATATGTACCGATAAAAATAAGGAAACCATATTGTAATTTGTTGATGCTCTGCATACTTCTCAAAGTCTACAGGATGCGAGCAATAATGTAAAATGATAAAGTACCAATCTCAAGTCCAATTGATAAATTAAAGTTTCATTCCTCTGTTCACTCCTTTCATTATTTAGCCTAATCACAATACAACACAAACACTCAAACTTACTTTTACAGCACTTTAAATCAATAGATCCTAATTCCAAAGTTGACAGACATACAAACTTTTTTGCCCTGTTTAGTCATTTAGTCTTTAGCATGATGTGTTCATTTCCATTATCAAATCAACCCCCTTTAGGGTGTAAAATCGACTGAACGATTATGAATCAGTCAGACGGGATATGTTCTTTTATATATTGTTTGACTGAAGTATAATTTCAAATTTGTTTTTACCTTATAACGATTTGAAGGAATTTGTCTGGTATTTCAAACAATGTTGTTTCATTAAGAAAGCTCATATTGCCTTTGCTTGAAATTAATCGATATTCCCCGTATATTCATTTATCAGGTACCTGTTTTATAAATTTTCATTAAAATTATTTATTCGTCCACCATTATGCGAACCTTTTTATTGTATTCCATCCAACTCTGTAGTGACAGCGCAAAAATTGCAGGAGAAAATAATTAATGGGATTTTAAAAAGTCAATTTTGAATTCCTGATGTCGGTGATTTGTGAATTTTCCTGAATATTTTCCCATACTTACAAATAATTAAAAAGGCTCCAAGCTCTTGCGTTAAATTAACTATATAAAAAATGCTTCCTATAATTTGGTGTTACTCGAGAAAGACTTATTTGGTACATAAATTCTTCAACCTCTTTATTTATAGCTTTCACAAGTTATTCATCAAGTGTCTACGAGAGATATTCAATATCTTGGATTAAGTTCATTTACCAAATTTTCGTTACATAATGTTTATTCTGTACATGCCACATGATTTTTCTTACTCTTGATTTTAGAATTGTCTTAATAGATAGTGGATTTTTGGTCTCTATAAAAATATAATGTCATATTGATAACTCGTATAATTATTTCACATTCACGTCCATGTTTACTGTTACAAGCATATCAATTTAAGATAATATAAAAGGTCTTATGAGTCCATTGCTGAACGTAATATTGCTTCACAATATTTTTCTAGTTATTGACAAGCATTCATAGAAAAGTGAGTGAAGATATATATATGTTTAAGCCTGGAAGTACTCAGTTTTGAAAATTATCTGGGAGAAGGATAATATAATCAAATTGTAATGACCTATTTCATCAAATACTTATTCATTGAAGAAAGTTAATCTATTCCAGCTCACAAATTAAAATAATAGACCTCTTTTGAATTCATTAAGTGTGAACTTAAAAATAATGGCTTTCACTTGAAGTGAAACAAATGAGTGTAAAAAATCTCTAGATTGCAAGCTAGTACGTTTCGTTAGTCAAGCTGTTCGTCACAGATAAGGCGAAAAGCTTTGAAAGCAACAGTTGATTGATTTTAGTCGAGCATCTACACACTCGCCTACATATATTCACAGTTAGGTGATCATCAGTATGGTTCTTGAAGATCTAAAACGACAAATCAGTTCTTGATTTTCGCTCGTTTTGTGCTATTCGCCAGGAGATATTTTACTTGATGCCGGTCAGAGTCAAACTAGCCTACAATGTATTAAAATCTACATATGCATAAACATAATGCACACATTAATTTATCTTAAGTTTCTGCTGTCAGAATATGTCAATTTATCACATCAGATATCGATGCTGAATTTGAGTTTATTAATTGCAGTCATATGAGGCATATTGGACATTTTTTGAGGTTATATCTCAAGTAAAACATTTAAAAATACATCAACACAATCTGTCAGATGTGTTTTCAAGTATTTCCAAATAAACCCACGAATTCACATTTCATAAAATACTAGATTGTTTGAGATCTAATGGTAACCTTCTCCTTGAAATAATCACATAGTTAAGTTACACTTAAGGCGGGTTCACACGGAGCCGTAAAGTGGACGAGAATACTACAATTAGGAGAATTTTTCTTGATCACTACATGGTTTTTATGTAAAAAGCAAGCACAAGAGGGTAAACCCTATTGCACTCGAGTAGTTCGAGTGGTGCCTGCCGTATGGAGATGTCAGTGGATATTGATCTCGAGCTTCTGTAAGTTGTAGAGCTCGCGAAAGATGTGCCATGGTTGCTGTTTCTACAGGCTTGCACTTCTTCAAAGATAGAAGTCCCGATAAATTGACGTTCTGAGTGTCTGTAGGTGAACTCGGTGTTCATGACCCACGTCTGCCGAGTAAGTCTTGCAGTGTTAGCCTTCATTGATGCTGTTTGGCTTTTAAAGAGATTGGGTGTATATGTTACCGATAAAATTCTAACTTGTTGCCCCTAGGGATAACCAGATTATAAGTAACTTAAATATATTTGTTTCAAGCCATTTTGTCACAGAATAACATGAATAATCTGAATATAAAACACCTTTGTTTTTGTTTTACGTTTATAAGGACTACTATTTCCCAATTATTATTTACTTCTTGTATATTCTCTTGATATATTATGTGCATTTAACCAGTGAAATCCATACAAATGACGGGAGCAAAATTAAGAGCTATCATGAAATTATTACAATCTCCTAGCACATAGTTCGTTGGATAATTAAAACAAAATTAAAAAAACCACTTTTCACTAAAATGTATTTTCTATATTAGGTAATGTACTCAATGTATCTCATTGTTCACAGAGATAAATTAGTCGGTGTTCTTCATCCACACACAGGTTAATATTCTATCATAATTAACCTAGTCTCGCTAAATATTCAAACTATTATTGAATTACAAACTTTGAAGCATAACAGCTGTATAAAGGGTATAGTGGTCTCTAATGTTTCCTGGTATGAAATATAATTGAAAATTCGTTCACGTAAGACAGGTACGAGGGTTGCTATTTATATTTCTGGCATAACAAAGAAGAAACAAGTATTTATTATTGAAACTACTTTCATTATTTTCCAAAACATCCTCCATTATGATTATCTAATACATTTCCCATAATTAGGAACCAATTTTCGAAGTACTTTTTCCACTGCGACTGAGGTAGCTCCAAAATATACCGTTTTAACGCAAAACCAGCTTCTTCTTGTATTGAAAATCAGTATATTTTTAATATTTGATGTTGTTCCAATTCCTTCTTCTGGCAAACAAATGATTGTGAATCTTACGTTTTCCTTGAGTTACAGTTTTACAGACAACTTTTGCTGGATTTTATCAAAGAATCACACAGCTGAGTACTGTTTGTTTCAGTGTCATTTCCGTGGATTCATAATAAGTCACATATACAGATGTTGTATTTAGCACATGATATACCTTTTTACCAAAATTTCATCGGTCAGGTCGTGCGGTATCCAGTGGCAATAATTTTTTTATTCCTAAATGATCGTATATTATCTTGTTGCCAGTCATACTTATACTAATAGATGCTTCATTTTCACGGAAAATTTTGTTCAATAAGATTAGATACTGTATCGATGTTTTGAGGCACAGCAACAGATTTTGAAGTTTGAATGCATTATATCAGTTTTCATTAGTTCTTTTCGGCAACTATGATCCAGGGTCATCTATCAGGTGATTGCGGATCCCAGCATTTGCAAAGTCTATAAAAATCTCCAAATGTTTTTATCCAAATTCCATATTCCAGTTTTTAGTATGTATTTTTCAATGCTATACACTTAATTCTCTACTTATCATATGATGTCTATAACATTACTTCCTGATGACAGCGTCTTATTCAAAATTGCCTGTGAAAAAACACTCGACTGTCTTATTGTACTTACTATTCGTTACACCTACTAGTAATATTAAGCAAATTCGGATTGACGAATCTACCACCCCCAAGTCACCTCGAGCCCACGCCTCATTCTTATTCATTCATCGTTGAAGTAGGCTCCTACAAATTTTATATTGCGAATTTGAGAAATTTCCGGGGTTGATACTTTATAATAGATCTTTTCAATTTTGAATGAGTTTCATTCTTCTATTTAAAACGCAATTTATAGCGAAATATTAAAAAAGCAGTTGAACTCATTTTTTACCTCAATGTTGATTTAGATATTAAAATTAGTAGTTATTGAAGATAATTCTCAAAAACTCACACGAAAATTCGCATGTGCTTTGAAAATAACAATAAAACCATAAATGATTATTCTGATAATCCATGTTTTCCAAAAGGAAACCATCGATAAAAAAAATAATAATAGAATAAATAAAATGGATATTCGCCAAAGTTCTCCATTAAATAATTTATTGCAACGGAGATTAAAGTAGAAAGTATTTGCAAGGATAATGAGATATTCAAGAAGAGTGGAAAACTGGAATTATTTCATACTTATCAATAATGGCGATAATTTTGGAAGAATAACATTTCTAAACATTCTATAAGATAGTACAGTATTGATAATATCGAATATTCTAAGAAAACACACCGTTAAACATGAAAAGTAAAACGTCACATGATCTAGACATGGATCCACTCTAAGTAATCCAAGCATACATGCAATCTAGAAGGTTTTTGATAATTTGGAGAAAAAAAGGATTGAAATATGATTCAAATGGTTAAACTATTAAAGTTAATTGAAATACCTAACTGGAAAAGTCAAACACGATTTGAAGGAATAACAAGAAAAATAGGAACAGGGGCTATTTGCAAGTTTATTCAAGAAAACTACTGAAAAAATAATATAGAATGAGAGAATTGATTAAGCATTGAAATTAAGTCTACAAATAAAAAATCGGTGAAATATATAAGAATAAGCCGTAAAAACTTGATAGAACTGAGTAAAAGAAAGATAAATAAAAATCGAAACATTATAAAATTTAAGATACCTAGGAACAAGTGTAGCGACAAAAAATATGGAAATAACAAACAAAATACAAAAATATGATGAACAGATAAAAATTTGTAACCAATTGATAGTAGTTAAAGAAATCCACGGTTTTCAGCGAATCATTTTTAGTTATTTTTGTAACGCCTTCAAAAGACTAAATATTTTAGAGATTTTATGAATAGCCATTTATTCTGTTTTGTATATGCTACGAAAATTCGGTCACAATAGAATCTCTATTGCAAAATTTGCGGAGAAGACACATGCATTCCATAATCTTGGATCCATCGGTGAAAACCTGTAGGCGTCAATACATGAAGAGCACACTTTTCCTTACCCCGATGGATTTGAATAGACCTGTTGGTTGGTTTAAGGGAGAAAGAACTCCTCGCTCACGAATCCGCCACTTCAATACACCTACCTAAGAGTGGTTAAAACTGGCACTTCAGTGGCATCTGGCATGTGGCAATCAAAGGTTTTAAAGAAGCCTCTCCTTGAAGCGTCCAACAACCGAAGTCACCTCAAAATCTCGTCGGACAAGGTTAGGTTAGTTGTATAAAATGAGTATTTTGTAAAAACTAGCAGTAAAGTAAAGGGATAACTTTGCCATATTCAGGGCGGTGATCGGATCAAAATGCCATTTGTGGAGCAAAATTTGTTTTGGTTTTTTTCCACTAAAAAGAATTAAAAATAGTAATTTTCATTGAGGTAATTTTTTCTTGGTAGCAAATTGTTGACTTTAAACAGGAGACAAAAAATTACCTTAAAGATTCACATTCAACCAAAACAACAAATGCATCAGGTATCAAGGATAACATAATAATTTTGGAATAAATGACAAAACAGATAGTAATAGTTAGATGGGAATTAAAACGTTGATGCGAATATTATGAGTAATTAGCGACTAACCATATAGAAAACAACTGTAACAGAATAATTACTAGGAACATGGAAGAGGTGATAGAAATATATAAGTTCATCCAAATTATTCAATAGTTTTAAAGAGCTTGATATGTAGACGTGTATGAATTGAATGGCTGGTTTCGGTATATCCCTACTTGCTTTTTTTTGGGTAAATAAAACTTGTTACAAGATTGCGGTGGGGCTCCTCAACATCCTCTAGTTTGTTGCCAATAAATGTGTGGTATGGGCTCCAACTTATATGTTGTTAAATTCCAAATATTCAAATTTTTCAAAATGACATGTCTTTCTTCTTTTTAGAAATAATGAATGTAACGAGAAGTATATGATTGTAATGTATAAAGATTACAATGTCAGAATATTTCCTAGCCCGAATAATATTCTATAATTTTCAGTCGCAAACTCCACATTATTTCAAAAGTTTTTCAATAAATGCCAAGTTTCATTAAATAGTATCATCCGCATTGTTTGTTGTTGCCTTTATTCAAATTCCGCCCACCTTCGTGCAACACCCACTAGTATAACATCAATATTCACCGAAATTCAGTTTGTTCAATAAACCACCCACCACCAGTAAATTATCGCCCACGGTTTCGAATTTTTTTGTATAAACATCGTATTACGCATTTTAATAATTTCATCATGTACAGATGGTTCTGTAAGGAACAGAATGCTTTTAAAAAACAATCCTAAATCACTTTTATTCATTTTTTTATAGTGTGTCTATCAACCGGCGGTGGTAAACTCGTCAAGATTATCTAATCCACTAATCCGACATGTAAATTGATCGCTGGAATTTAAGGGTTGATTTAATCCATCTAGGTAAATTGTTCGCCGAAATTTTTTATCAGGACCAAAAAGAAAAACAAATGGGGCACTTTACTTTGACTAGTTGATTATTTTAAAGCAACATTTGTATAATAATATTTAAACCTTAAATATAGATACCAAGTACATTATCGCAGTCTCAAAAAGGCATATTACATTATAAAATGAAGTTTCAATTATATTTTATATTGTACGCAATTCATATACATTATACATAATAGCAATTGTGGATTCCGTTAAAATTTAAAAAATGGTAAGAATACCTTCGCGCAGAATGGAAACGTTCCGTCGGTATACAGTATATCCATATCGGACGAAACACTTTGTTGCTTTCACATGTAAAGATAATGATATTTTTTTCTATATTGTTAAACAAAAAATGTACACCTTTATTGGTTAACATCGATGTGAACTGAGAACAGTACTCTTCATCTATGTTCTTAAGAAAGGACCCGGAAAGATTTTGCGGTAACCGTTATAGATATTTTTTCTAATGCTGCCAAAATCGGTAGTTGTAAGAGAAGGTCACAAATTTATTGCTAAACCTTTAAAAATAATTTTTGAAGGCGATGCATTGGTATCTTCTCTTGCCTTCCTCTTACATGCACTTAAAATAGCTTTTCTAATCACTTCCTTTACGAATGCTTCGCGATTGTCCGCCATATCTTACCTCCCGGATAACAAGTGCTCCATTCCAATAGTGTGAAGCTTTGCTGTACAATGTAACTTTCTTTAGATAAAACTCTATGATGTTCCTCCACTTTTTAAAACCTTGGTTTTGGAAAACATAGTGTATGCAAGGAATTAAACTTCTCCCACGGTCACTTGCACTTTATTTCAGATTTGAGGTATATATGCCCTATAAAGATTAACCTATTGTTGCCTTTCTATAGATGCATGTAGGTATTCAAGAAAACACCGATGACGAATTAAGAAGTTATTAGTAGCGACCCTTTTCGATATGCAAGTATGCCGATTACCTAAGAGCAATTTACGTCCCTATCAACATTAGAAATGATCATTATACTTTATTTTTATAAAGCAATTGTTACTTATACACTCCGCCTTCTTAGTGCAAATTAAATGCTTTCAAATTATGCCTATCCCGGTTTATATGTATTCGACGGTAGGTATTACGATAATCTCAATTAGATAATCCGCTCAAACGTTATTGGCATTTTAATAGAGGTTCGCAGTTTCCATGAAATTCTAAAAATACGCTCTATTTTTGTTTGAACGTATTGATTGATCGATGAAAAGTGTATTTAAGCGTAAAAGAGAAGTTGGGCAACAAAAACAAAACGATATTAGCGTTTCCGTTGTATTTATTTCTATGCTGAGGCCATTCAAACATTTTCCATTTGAAAGGTTGAAGGGGTTGAATGCTTTCAAAAGAGCTTTAATATGATATTGGATTCGAATGCGTTCAATTGAAATATGTTTTCAAATAATTCTAAAGATGATGATACTTTCAAATATTTCATAAACGAACGATAAAATGCTTTTATATCAAAAGTAAGATTCTAACGCACATTGGTCATTTATAGTGTGAACAATGATAAAAACGCCATTCTATTACCATGCAAAGTTTAGTGTGCTAATAACAGAAGAAAACAAAGAAAAAATTGAGACAGAGGAGATTTTACCGCGAACATGCATATTTCTAGTTTTAGTCTTCAGTACGATATTATAATTGGTGTTAAAGTTAGAGAGTTAAAGAACAAGACAACTGCTATTGGTTTCCAAAAATGAAGTGGAAATATGGCAGCAAAAAGAAATAGTAGAAAAATAAAATAGTTAGTTTGATAAAACAATGAAGAAAAATAGGAGAATTTGAGATATTTGTGAGTCACGGAATATAGAACAAAGATCTAAAATACAATGTTAATTATGAAATACCGTGAAAATTGAAAGGTGAAGATTTAGTGAAAAGCATTAAGGAACAATGGAAAAGAACGCGAGATTCTTCATTTAATGCTGCATTTAGAACTGGGAGGTAGGAGAAGGCATGGAAGATTTAGATCTGAGTGGTTGAAAGGAGTAGAGGAGAATTTAAATATAATAGGAGAGAAAAAAACTAACGACAGGATTGTAGAAGGCATTTTTGCTACGCAATGTAATAAGGAGTGTGACTGGAATCCAGGATGTGGGGTAAAAATAATATTGTATATACCAAGTTTCATCTACTCTCTCTATGTTCTACCAAATTTTTTTATTGCAATACATACTTTCTTCTTTAAAATTCCCTTAAGTACGTCTGTATTTTATTGTTTGTCACTACCTCACTAGTTTAAAACGTCCTATTCCTATTCAGCCGGTGTATATAAAAAAAAAACAATTGAGTAGGACTTCTTCGATAAAATCGAATATTTGTTATGGTCCATCCTTTATTTGTGTATTTCATACATTTTACTCTCTCATATCAATTAATAATCATAGAATGTTAAAATAGCAAAAAATATTCCCTTATCCTCTGTGTATTAACTCTATATAATTGGTTTTATTTGTCCCCTATTTTACCGCAATTATTAATCTAGTACTTTTTATTAATTTTACATCCACTATTATTTGAAGAAATTTCATTTGTTTAACACACCACCTACAAATACAGTCCTTTCACTCATGTCTTTAATATATTTACTTATATATTTTTAATCTCGGATTCACTATCATTTTTAATTATGGAAATAACTTCACTCATAAAACTAATGAAAAAACTTCATCTCAATTTAATTGTAATACTCAATAAAATGTATTGATTTACTCTGATACTCTGATTCCAATATTCATAGGTATATATTTTCATGCACATGAATCCAGAAATAATTTTTTTCAAAATTCGTGGACAATTAAAAATTGAAAAATGGAAAATAAAGTTATTACGGAGGGATTTTGGATACTATTCTGGTTTTGCAATAGATGATTTCAGCAGATTCTAATAAAAATATATGAAATCCTTACCTTGATGTTGACTGTCGTACTTGTGATGACTAAAATCTACTTGTGCGAATGCGATTTGTGTGATTAATTCAAAATTGTCATATCAGACAGTTTTTAGAAGTGCAGTAAAAGTATTGATATGTTAATGCTGCAAAGTGCTGTTTAATTCTATAAAGTGCAATATCATCGAATGTGTGCACATTTTTAACAACATGCCCGTTTCTGTATACATACACAATAAGCCTCAATAGTAAATTACGACTGCATTGCAGGAGCGATGATAAAAGACTAATTCATAGAACAGGGATGCGATGCCGGTTTTGCGCTAGCCAGCCTGCTCCTGGGCAAAATTTCTCTGCTCTCACTCCTTGTTGGCCCACATCTCGCTCTCCGTCGTAGCTCTAACATTCTCGTATTTGCACTTTATCATGAAACGGAATTCATTTTACGATTCAGTAACAAACATTTCCGAAGCGCATAACTCTAAGTTGGCTTTTTATGGTATCCTGTCGAGTTTAATTAAAATTTTAATCTGGTAATCAGAAAAAAGTTTTCCGACAACGATATTATTTCTGATATAAATTATTCTCAAAATAAACTATACGAATTAAAATAATATATCGTCAATTGGTAATGCAAGTTCTAGGAGTCCGCTCCCTTACATCTAGTCATCCATCAAAATAATGATTTTTTCAATGCTGAAATGAGGTTAAGAAAAATAAAAAATGTTTACCGAGTAAACGTTTCAAATATTATACGAGAAGTAGTTCTTCTCCGTTGGAAATATATATCTATGTCCTTGTTTTTCTTCTTAAGCTTTGTTGCATACATAAAGTTGTTCCATCATAGGAAGGTGAAATTATTGTTTTCCACATGTTAAGAAATGCGGGTCCTTTGGTGAAGTCCTCTACTTCGCTCTAGTTTTTTTTATTCGACTATACTGTTTTCTAGGAATATGCCACAAACAATATAATTGTTTTTGTGCCACAACTACTACGAGCCTATCATTTTGTTTATTGTAGATTTTCGACTCTATGTTTCCTACATTAATTATGATTTATAATACTTTCATTTCTAAAGTTACCATTCAAATGTTTTTAGTTACGACATATATAACCATTTTTTTCACATTTGGATGGTGGAAATTTCACAACATAAAAAGTATGTACCAGCACAATAGATTTGAACCCAATGATTGCTGCAGGATGAGATAAATCTCATTATACCTACTTGATGAAACATTTTCTCAAACAAATGAATGAGTCCAAGAAATACTATTGATTGGCTAATAAAAAGTTACATGGATATTCTCTACGACCCTTTTAAATCAGGTATTCACTACGTTGAGTTGATTTAGATGTTCTTGAAAATATATTATAGACAACTTATACGAAGTGAATAAATTTTTATTTTGATAGTGGCAATCATTTACACCGCATCCATTTCAAATAGTATATTCCATTTCCTCATGTGTTGAGACAATTTAAGCGACAATTATCTTCAATACCCAACTGTTAAGTTTTGTTTCAAGTTAGTGTGTCCAAGAAGCTAACAAAACGTTGGAATGTTTCTATGGTGATAATGTATTATTAACTAATGAAGGATGTTTATAAGTGATATGAGCTATTTAAAAGTGGAAATAGGTCACTTAAGTTCTTTGACTTCATAAACAAATAAAGTTGACAAACATGATAGTTCAAATTACTGATAGGGCTAATAGACCTTCTGCGAAACGATATGCGAAGAAAGAGACCTTAAAGATGGACATTTACCATTATAAATGCCTTAGTAATTAAGAAGAGTAATAGGTTACAAATTACAAAATACGGACACATACAGGTTAATCCCAGCTGATTATTTCCATTGTATCCAACATAAAATGAACAGTCTCCATTTTCTGGTACATGCCTGATTAATTTTCCAACATTGAAAGATACAAAAAAAAAGGAATTTTATGAGGAAGTCACTGTAATTGCTCTGTAGCAATCAAAGGATTAGAAAACAGAGTACGTTTAAAATTGGTCTATAAATTGTACAAACCTTAAAAAAATTGTTGGGTAATCCTAAAGATAAAGTACAAGGAAAAGAGTGATATTCACGAAATTAGCTGTAACCCTGCTGGAGAGATGAGAGGTCTGTTAATATCCGGTTTAAAAAGCACCTAGCTCATTTAAAATATGGATCGATAGAAAAATCGAATATTATCCAGCACGACTTTAGTTCTAGTCATAGAACAGATACAAATAATGTAATTTTTTTTTAAAATTTGGATGTATTGAAATAGTTTAAAATGAACAAAGTGCCTATTTCTCACAGCTCACCCTATAGTTTATATTTATTCACCTTTATATGAATATGTGCGTTCTTAGGGCCCTTTCACACCAAACGAATCCGAATCAATCAGAATCACTCCGAATCAATTTGAATCTGATTGACCAAGATTCGGCTCCGAGCGCTTCGTTTAAATGTGAAGGGACTCTTTTCCCGTCTTCAGACCGCACGAATCTGGTTCAATCAGGTTTTATTCGAGATCGCACTTGATTCAACCTGTCAGATTCCTCGTCCGGTCAGTCTTGAATCAACAACCATACGAGATGGACGTGGACTAATTTTAAAAGTTAAAGAAAATAGTGCGATTTATGACGCCAGTGATAAAAATCACAGCAACAGAAATCTCATATATTCTGTGTGGAGGAAAATTGACGAAAAGAGTGGAGATGACGAATCAGATTCAACTTGATTCGGAGTGATCCAGATTGATTCGGATTCGTTTGGTGTGAAAGGGGCCTTAATGTATAGATGGCAAGCGACTCTTAAACCAACAAGGGAAGCAGTACCATTAGATAAATTTCCCTTGTACATAACGCAAATTCATCAACAATTTTTGACGACGATTTCTGCAGAAGGATAGAATTTTTTCAACAATGACAGATTTTATAATTGAAAAAACTAAATATTCCAATTATATTTGCCTCACTGATTAGTATACTTTTTTTAATGGACATATTAATCAAAGAAAAACATTTGGACTGGTATTCTTAGAGTAGTGTCATTGGACATTTATTTATTGAGGAAAATCTGCTTTTTACTTCAAGAAATAATAGACCATAAGAGAACAACTAGTTTGGAAAATCAAGTTGATGTGATTTGGCAAGAAGATCTTATTCACTTCCAGCGTAAAACAGCTCTAAAACATCACTCTCTTCCGATTAGACAATTGTTGAATGATAACCTTTCTGACAGATTGATTGGTCGAAGAGAAGCAATAAAGTAGCTACAACAATTGCCTGATTCAACAAGTCTAAATTTCTTAAAATGTGCTCAACCCAGTAACAATTTCTATCTCATTATTATGGTACTTTATTATTTTTGCGAATATTTGAAGTATTAAATTTACCCTAATTAATGCGACTTCATTTTCATTTGAGGAGGTACCTAAAACTTGTTTACAATTTTTAACAGATCTCGATAATTGCCAAAATAAAGTAAAAGTTTGTGGTATTCCTGAAAAGGAAACTGCCATTTCTATTGAAGATTTTGAGGTTTGTGTCCGTTCCCCGGTTCCCGTTATAGGGTAATGTAATTTAATTTAAAACCATCATACCAATTGTCCAAGTTAAAATTAAGTAAGTGTGATGAAGCTTTGATTATTTTCTAATTTTCTATATGGGCTGCAGTATAAACAAAATTTGTAATAGCTAATAAATCAAATTTACAGAACGTTTTGATCTTTATTTACTTTGAACTATAAACATACGTTACAGAAATGTAGAATTGTAACTACATATTTTTATTAATAAAATTCCATCACAAGAGGTTTCTCTGTTCTATATGAGAAATAGACGTCGGAGATTTATCCTTAATTCAGGCTTACCTTTGTTATCTAGTAAATTTGAAATTTACCGATTACTTTTCATTACTTCTACTTCTGTTTAATCGCCATATAAAACTCAATAAATTTAAAATATTGTTTACAACCAATTTCAAAATACTTTTGGAAAATGTTTACAGATTACCACCCTCTTAGACGCTAATATTTAAATTTATTATGTTTCAACTATAGAGCGGAAATTGAAACCCAACGTTTTATTTACATCATTGTTGTTTAAGTTGCATTCTATTCAAGTGAATATATATTTATTGTAAGAATGCTGGGCTGGTCTTACACCCTTGATCAAGAAATAATTTTAATAGAAAGGACTATCACATCATAACTATCATAAATGTATCATAAATGTATCACTATGTATCACCCACGTTGCATCTGGACATTCAAATAGGTTAATTATATTTTCCCTATTAGATAGCAGTTTTCAGAAAAAAAAAGGGAGTAGGTATATTAAATTCAATATATTTCAGCTATTAACGTAAATAGAAGTAATTACTTCTTTCAATAATTTTACACTATTTATGTCTAATACTTCACTGAAATGAAAGATCGAGTAGTGTTGAAAATATAGGCAACAGGCATCACTTATTTCGTGTCCATTCTAACAGATAACAAATAAGATTAAATTTCGTTAATGATGTTTAGATTGGGCTTGCGTTCAATTTCATGTAACAGGAACCTTTAGATCGGAATAATGTAATAAGGTGCGATTCGGTTTTCAATCTGTCATTCTGTCAAATATTGCAAACGAACAAAATTATATTCTAAAGTGACATTTGAATTTGTCACGAAAATTTTACCAAAAAGACTAAATTCTATTGAAAATTACTGAAAAAGAAAATTTGTTTTATTGGATATATGGTGTAATATGTTGGTTTTTGATATTAAATAATATATATTAAGAAGTCTAAAGTATATAATTATAAAAATGAGCCGCCACGAAGGTATGATATTATTCCAAAACAATTACACCTTTATTAATATTAACTTCTTTTAGGTGTTAGTTGCGATTCTTGTCTAAAAGGAAATTTTAGAGGTCGTAGATATAAATGTCTGATTTGTTATGATTATGATCTTTGTGCAACATGCTATGAAGCAGGAGCTACCAATACCAGACATACTACAGATCACCCCATGCAGTGTATTCTTACCAGATCTGATTTTGGCAAGTTATAATGTGACACTTAAAGTCATCACCTATGTTTTATCTTATAGTTTCTGGAATAATTACAACTGAAAAAAATATTTCTCAGACCTGTTCATGATATACTAATGCATTGGATATTTTATTTTTTACATATCGAGAGGATTCAAAACATATTAATAATGTTTTCAATCAAGTAGATTATTATTTTACTATTTTATAACCTAGAATTGTATCATTTTAAGTCACAGTTAATTGTAATTGTGTAATATAATTTTGCTTCGCCCTCTATATACTATGAATCTAATTATATTGCAGAACATTTTTCGAATGGCAAAGGTAATCATGAGTAAAGGCTGTATATACATAGTTTGACCAAGGAAAATACCTAATATGTTGAAATTATTCTCTTGTTTGAAAATGTTAACCAGATGACTTGGTAAACATTAACAAGTTTGTGTTGTGTTACTTGCTTTTCTAAAGTGCCTTATATATAATGTAATTAAGTATTTAAATAAATGCTGGTAGTGCAGTTTTGACTAAATATGAGATAATCAATAAATAAATCAGTTCCAAGTATTATTACAGCACTGAAGATAAGAGTTTACATTATTACAAGAAATGTTTGGAAAATAAACTTTATTAATTTCACGATAGGAATTAGCAATCAAAACAATATTAGTTTTTGACTGATGACTGCTACAAATGTCATGAATCTCAGTAGTTATTGTAATTTATTTTTCAGAACTGTATTATGGAGGTGAAGCACTTACTAGTCTGGAATTACCCCAATCATACACTTGTCCATATTGCTCCCGTATGGGGTTTACTGATGTTACATTACAAGAGCATGTAACTTCAGATCATCAAGACACCAATTTTGAAGTGGTAAGTTTTTCATGCCTGTTAATATTATTTTCTTTATAGAAATAAACAAAATAAATCAAAATCTCATACATAATATGTAATAATAGTGAAGCTGTTTACATAGGACAGATATCTCAATATTTAAGAAAGAAATTACAAATTATCAATTATATGAAAATTAAAACTAAATTTAAAATTGAAGGTTTTTAAAACAGAGTCAAATACAAGAAGAAAAATAATTTTCAGAAGTAGTACAAAGACATGCAAACAAAAAAGCTATCAATGATAGAAAGACCTGAACAATTTCTTCATCTCAGACCTTTTTTCAAATGTTTTGATTAGAGATATTTTCTCAAAATATAATCTGACATGACAAGACAACTTGTATTATATTAATCAAAATATTAAAATAAAATTTGTTTTATCCATAATTAAATGAGTAGTTGTAACATATATGGTCTCTGGAACTAATAAATTATGCTTTAGGTTTGTCCTCTTTGTGCTGCAATGCCAGGTGGAGATCCAAATTTCATGACTGATGATTTTGCGGGCCACTTAACTTTGGAGCATCGCACAGGTCCAAGAGATTTAATCTCATTTTTGGATGAACCAGTAGGAACAAGGCACAATGTTAGACGTATTCCACACAATACATCTCACAGTGCTACCCATATTGGAAGAGGTTCAGCTACTGCTTTAAGACCAAGAAGAAGTAATATGCATTTCAGGTAAGCAGTTTGGAAATGACATAGTACTATGCTTGAACTTGTCCAGTATTCATATTACCTACATTTTCTTCAGGATGGATACTGACAATGTACAAGTAATATTTTAAGTTGTAATTCTGCCCAAAAATGTGAACATTTGTCACCAATGCTGATTTACAATAAAGATATTTGCCTTAGTGTTTTCAGTTCTGGGGGATTTTCCTCTCTTTCTCCTTCTTCAAGAGACTCTGTGGACCCTATAGCAGAACTTCTGTCTCAGTTATCAGGTAATTATTAGTCATTGGGAAAGTAAACCAGAAAGGTTGTAACTTATGAGTTTATGATGGTTTGTTTCATGAATTTTGTACTGAATTTTGTTTTGTTTGTGTTTCTTTTACGGATAATTCACTGAACACTTGACTTCTTTATTCATATTTTTAATTCACTGGTTAACTGTTTTAGTGGAACTAAAAATATTTGTAAATAATTTTGCAATTTTATTCTGCTTTTTAATTTTACAACTAATCTTGATTTTTAGTTCTAAGATGATGTGAATTGAACTATAAAATATTATATTGTGAATATTATTTTAGGAGTCAGGCGATCTGCTAGTAACACCAATAGCAGTACTCCAACTCAATTACAGCAATTGCAAATGCAACTTCAGCTAGAAAGACAACAAGTCAACGCTGCTAGACAACAATTGGAGCGTTATCCAAGGAGACAGACTCATAACCAAAGCTTAAGAGAACCAAATACTTCAAATTGTGGAACATCTACTATGTTGCTTAACGCTTCTCCAGTTCTTGTGCAACCTGCTTCTAGTACACCAACCCCACCATCACAACAATCGCAGTTTCTGCTGACAGGTATTTGAAAAAGAGCTTCGTTTTAATTCCCTTTATTCCTGTTTGAATTTTTTACAGTTATACTTTGATGAATAATCGTTTCACAATCCACCCCACTTTTCCAGTTCAATCAAATATTTTTAACGAAGAAGTTTTAAAAAATAAAAGGTTTACAGCACAACGGCTAGATATCATGCTACAATAAGTTTGAGCTCAAGCTAATCGGAAGAGGAAAATGTTATTGTCCTAAGAGAAAAATATATCAACATAGAAAAAATTATTTGGAACCATAGAACAACATGAATTTTTGAGTCCACTTTTAGAAATTCTCTTTTCCTATGATTAAACATTCAATTATTAATATTAAAAATTTCCTTTAATGGTTCACATACAATGATAAAAAAGACCTAAATAAATCAAGTAAAATTTATAGTTCTATTTTGTAAATTTAATAGAACTAAGAATAATTTGACTGATAGAAAATACAACAGCACAAAATCAAAGATCAAGCCAAAATAAATGTTCGTGACAATACAAACACTCTTTAACACATACTTGTGCGTTTCATTTTGTTTCTTTTTCCAACGACCGGCCGTTACACTACATATAATAATATAACTGACCAGTTACTTCTAGGGATGGAACTAGACATGGCTTTTTTTTACAAAATTTCAATTTTCTGATCCAAAATTTTGGATTATTTGCTTTGATTGTTCTTATTTTTTTACCTTGAATCGAAAATAGACATGACATCTTGTTGCTTTCAGGTTTATTGGAAGAACTCTCACACCAATCTACAAGTGATCAATTAAGACTGGAGCGTAGCAGATTTGTCCAGGAGTTGGTAATTGCGTCTGCTGCCCTCGCTTATAGATATGATAATAGTAGCATGCCACATATAAAATCGTTATTAAAATTGATAGAATCTAGTCCACAAGATTTGCTGACTGACCTAGAGGCATATAGTAGACCTACACCTCGTCAAACCAGTACTGTACTTCGTGGTCGAGCGAGAAGTGATGCACAGAATGCAAAGAGAAGAGCAGAAGCTAACAGGGCTGTTCAAGATTATAATACTAGGTCGAATGGTGATACAAACAATTCATCTAAATAGTTTGGTTTTGAAGTTTTGTTCACTTATTTTTAAAATCTTACGTATATTAGTCCTTTTGGTTTCATTCTTAGAAAATTGAAAATAGTTGAATTTTGTTAACATTGCTGATAGAAAATACACACTAAATATGATAAAACGAGTTCTTCATGCAGATGTGAAAAATATTTTGAAAATGAATAAAAGCGTTTATTGGCATTTTTGAAACTGAATGTCATCAGTTATGAGATTTTTCTATATGTTTGATAATTATGAATATTCATATTGTGACAGAAAAAATTAGGACAAGTCAATTATAATTGATTAATCACTTAAATTAGTGGTTTCCTTAAGCGTCCAATGACATGAGTTGTTAAAAGATGTTAATATTGCTCTAAACAACTAGTATGTTCTCTTCAATTCCATTAAACATATACATATACAACTCCATATACCTCTAAAGAAAAAGTGTGTTAATGATTCTATTTACTTAAAACAGTGATTTTGTGCAAATTTATTTAAAAAGAGCAATTTTCAACTACTTCCATATTCCATATTTTTTTGGAATAATCAACTATTTTTAATTTTCTTTAAAGTTTTAATATAATTTAAATTATTTTCTTCTCAACTTTCATTATTCAAAATAATATGTAACGCCACAGTCAGCAAATGTTTGATACACATAATACACCTTTCTAAATTCATTGTGAGTTTTTTTAAGTAGTGGCTATCTGAAGTCACACCTAAATACAATACTATAAAAGGCTCCACACTTTTCTATTCAGTATGAATTAGACATAGCAGCAGCTAACTATCCTTCCAAACGTAGTGTCATCACTTGATAAATACTTTGTTTTAGATATTTTTTCTGTAAAATACTTATTGGCCTTGAAAGGAAAACTGGATAATTGAAAATGTGTAAGAATCTATTCTCCGACTTGTATTTAATGCTACCTGAATAATTCCATACAACTTGTGATTATTTCTTACTAGTGATGTAAAACATGTTTCTTGAATGTCCTGATTATTATCTGAATGAGTTATGCACTTTATTTTCTTTTTCATATGATTACACAAATTTCAAGTTGTACAGAGTGCAGCAGCAATATTTGCTTTTTTGTCTATTCATAAAATCTATTATAGGAATCAGAAGATTTTATTTATTCTATATAATGTATGCACATGCTTACAGTTTTGTTGTAATAAATTTTTGAAGATGAAATCAGATATGTGCATTCCCCATTCTCCATATACCAAGTTAAGCATGTTCTGGAATTTGTCATGATTCTTGTCAACATATCAGGCATTATTTTGAGTATTTCTTCCTAAATCCTGATCTTCAAATTTAGTAAGGACCTTGTATAGTTGACATTGACTAGATTTGAAGTTTTTCCTAAAAACAATCATAATATGCTCTTGCAATGTGTGCCGTTGCCCAGCCTCATTAGAACTAAATATCATTCAAGTCCAATTCCTATAAAAAATTTGCATATATACATACCAATCCAAATTCACTAATACTGTGAATTTTTTAGACATAAATAATAAATAAAAATGGCTTCTTCACTACATCGAAAAATATGCTTCAAATTATGGCGGCTGAACTGTATCAGGTTAAATTTTAATCTAGCCTTTAAAACGAGAATTTTAAAAAAAGAAGTTATGTTATTGTACCTTGTATATATCAGGAACATGAAATAAACATTGTAAAAGGACTGTATTCTAAATTTCAGCAATATTTTGTTACTAAAATACCTTTAATACTACTGTTCTGAAATCAGTTGAAATATTTTTCACATTTGTCTGTTCACAGGTGTTTCTTTAATCTCATTATTAACAGTATATTGTGATGTTAAATAAACAAAAAGCTTTAACATTTTTTGCCCACCTGCATTTCATTGAAGTTATGTAGTACAACTACTGTAGTATCCATTATTTTTGGATACGTTTTATTTGGAATCATCATATCTGCTATTGCTTACATTGCTTGAAGCTCTAAATGGATTTATATGGGAAATTTTTCATCTATATTGCGGTTATAGAATAATCGCTTGATTTGAAAAATCCAAAACCACTATGACACTAGATTCTGTATCCCTTTGGTAAATAGTGCTGTTACATAAATGTTCGGAAATGAGCATAACGTATTAATATTTGGGAAATTAGTAAAATCAATAACAGCGAAGAGTGTATGGAAGTAGTCATATTTTTTTAGTTCAAACTTTGAAGGATAAAAAGTGTAAACAGGAAGAAGTTTTGTTGTCTAAAAATATACGTATATGCTACTTCCACGATTTAATTGAAATTAATCCAATTATGAGAGAATCGCGAATTATATAAAATCGGATATCAGCAATGCTAAAATATAGGATTTGTTTTAGTATGAGCCAAGAGACCATTCGTGTGAATTAGTGCAACCAAACTGGTTCATTAACATTCACTAGGGTAAAATAAAATATCTATTGCATTGCATTGCAGATACACTGTATATATAAGAGATTTAAAAAGGTTTACTAAATTGCATTAGAATTTGTAAAAATGTATGAACATAAAATCTTTATAACAAGTGAACTCTGAAAGATTTTTTTCTTATTTTTGAATTTTTTAACAAGTATTTCATTTTTTAATGCATTCAGTTTTTTGGGATTGTCAGTTTTTAATGTAATTCATATTTTTGCTGTAATTTAAGGTTATTTATTGGAATGTATTGATTTCATTTTTCATTCTGTACTAATTTTTCTTCCTACCCTTAGTTTTGGGTTATTTATTAATTTGTTTTTGTTAATATCACATCTCATAATGTGTACAGAACATAAAATTTTGTCAAATGTTTAATATCAATAAAGTTATTAAACTCCTATGTTATGAATAGTTATTTTCACAATAGGGTATTTGCATTTTTTAAAAAATATCTATTCCATCTTTTATTTTATGAGTTCTTGATATGAAATAATGTCAGTAAGTACAGTATTTAATTAAAAGTGAAAAAATTATATATAAATATTTAATTGAAAATCGCAAAAATTTCAAATTTTTAACTACATATGAAAACGATTCTCATTGGTTTTCAGTCATAGGTTTAATAAAAACAGTTGTCTGCTTGATGATCACAAGGTTATCGTTGCCGGCAACGTAGCGTGTGTTGTTATAATGTAGTTTTCATTTATTAGTTTATTATTTTATTTTTCTATATATAAGAATAAAGTGAGTAAACCTTTTATAGGTTAAGTTCTTACATTATTACATAATCGCGTTAAAAATGAAAAGCATAATAAACTTAATTACCATAAAATATTGAAGTGAGTTAAATTTGAATCTTACTTACATTAAAATGATCCTGGCAACAAAAATAATTAGATCTCGCAGGACCGTCAAAACGACCAACACTTTGAAACAATTTTTGTTGTATATTCGAATTTCTTGGCGTCAGAAAAAAATTTATTAGGTGTTTTAGTTGTGCTGTTTTACATCCTGGTACAGAACACGATTTAAATACCATTTTTCAGTTTAAACAAAGTTTGAAAATAACGCTTACTTTAGAATAACCCAGTGAATAACTGTAGTTTTGGTTTTGTATCATATGTTCAGTGTTTAGTTTAAACCTATGATGTCGCATAATGAGGCGGCCTTACGGAAATGTATAAACTACCTACAAAATTTTTGAATTTTTTCTCTATAAATATTGATCAATGAATTAAAAAAAATATAATAAAAGTGTATAAACTATCTAGTTTTAGATAGATTTTTGTCAAACCATGCAAGTACCCTATTTCAATCAAGCTACCTGTACCACATTTCCTTAAAATTTCCTAAAACTCGTATGAATTGAACTGACTACAGGAGTATTTATAATAGAATAACAAGTTCAACGTATAAAGACTGAAGACAATCATCGCATTTTTTGTTTAATGGGAATTTTTCAGGAAAATGAAGAAATGTGTTCAGTCAAACCTCAGTTATCAGTCAACTGAGTCAGAATAGATGAATTGCGAAAAAATAGTCATGCAAACCCATTCGATTAAATGCCCTTTATCTTTTCAATTATAATTTTACAGTGAGAAACAATAAGTATCTTTACAAGTGTCTACCGAATCGTTCAAGAGTACAGAGCTAATTATTCAGTGGCCGACCCAAAAAATTATCCATCAAGATAAAAAATAGAAAAAAAAGGAATAATTGCGTAGAGGGAAGAACACCTTAGAAAAATTGAGAAATCTCGTGAAGAAAATAGAAAAATTTACCACCTAGATGAAACATGGATAAACAACAATAATTATCGTTCAACGTTTAATCGTACCACGAATATCGTTAAACGATCATTGTGATAGTCGGTCGCACTGAGCAAAACGTACCTAAAGCTTGACATAGTTCGCATTTTTCAAAACCAAAACATTTCATGCAGAAGCATCATCGTGCTATAACCGAATTTCAAAAATGAATTCCATGTCTGACCCTGTCAAAAAGAGGAAACTAAGAATATTTTATCCGAAAAAGAGCAGAAATACTGCTAAAAAGATCAAAAGATGTGGTCGGGGCTTCCCAAAGAAAATTGGCGTGTGAATACCATGTTTCAAATAGTAGAATTAGAGAGTCATTGTTATGAATGATGAAAAACACTTGCCAATTAGGAAATCAAAGCAACGATGGTTTTTATAGCAAAATTCGCTGATGAAGAACAAGAGGGATAACCAGACCTTATGTGGGTCGAGTAAGGGAGAAAGCTATAGGTTCTGAAAGGTATATTAACAACTGCCTCACTAAACAATTTGATTGTGTACATCAACATCACGTTGGAGATGAAATAATGTTTTTATCAAACATAAGAAGGGGTTCAACAACAACATGAAGATATGGTTTTAGGCAAAACTAATACGCGATTCATGTTCACTAATCAAATGAGTTGGTTTCGTCGGAAATGAAATACCATAGAAAAATTAAGACAGAGTTGAAATAATGAGAATAAAAGGTTTTGTAGGCTAAGGGCTTAATCAGACGGTGCGGAATGGAAGTGCGTTACGACTATTCCGGATCGGACAGAGCACTGAATTCCGCATACGCGTGGACAGAACGTGCGCGTCATGAAAGTACTAAACTTCAATTTGTTTTGAATACTAATATATAAAAGTAGCAATTGTAATCAGAGCTGATCTAGAAATAAATCCTCAATCTCACTTTAGAAGTACCCATATAATAATTATCGTTTGAATAACCCATGGAATTGAAGTTTTTGATATTTTTATGAGATAAATACAATTTTTATAAAATTAATGTTTATTTTCTTCTTTCAATAGTTTTATAACTTCATGCTCTCCCTAATTTTGTTGTTTTCAAATAATAACTGAATTTATATTGTTGACGCAGCTGGCGTGACGCACGTAATATGCCCACTATGTTCACATGATAGGGGAAATGGAACGGAGTGCATCAATATTATTCCCTAAATAAAAAATCACAAAAAATTATTTCCAATGTATTTAATTTTATTTAAAAGTAATAGCTAGAAATCAAATAACAGTGTAATTTTTTATTATAACTGTGATTGATATTCATTCAAATATTTCAATAATTTTTTAACCTAAAAGTTCAAAATGCACATTTGGCTCCGCATCTAATCCGCTCCATGTGAACAAAGTGCGAACAAGGGATGCGTCAAAATTTCGATTGGTTCCATCTACAATTTAACAAGATGCTCAAAAATTGCGATCTATTTGACCTCTGATAGTTTCCGAAAAGCTTTCTAGTCCAAAAAAATACCAGCATATCGATACTACAACAAAAAACAAAAATATATGAAAATCCCGTGAACATATGGGTTTACAAGTCTCTGTAAAAAAAATGCGGGTAAAATATCAAATCAAAAAAGAACGAATTAAAGTAAGGGTGCATTCCACTAAGCGTTTTAGCATCTGGAATCCTCTTTTATGACTTTATGATTGACGTTAACGACAATCCTTCTCAAGGTAGTTCGAAGTATCTGAGTATCTACCTCATTATTTGATGCCATACTTTAATGTAAATCAGTTAAACAACCCACTAAAAAATACAATGACTTACAAATTTCAACTTAACTTTTTAAAACTTTTGCTTTTTCTTCTCTTTAAAATTTGTTATTATTTACCCTAACGCTCAAAATGCTTTCTAATCCATTCCACGTTTAGGATAAGGCGCTGGACTAAGTGGAACGGAAAATACCGTGGTCGTGAACATGATCGTCGTAAGGGCTTAGTGGAATGCACCATAAATGATACAATTGTACCTTTGGTGACGTCAAAACCACTTCGAAATGTGAAACTTATTAATTACTCCTGATTGGTTGATTTTCACCGAGTGTTTAATAGGTTGCTGTTTATCTTGAAATTTTCATTTTTATTTCTCGTATACCAAATGTCCTTCAGATGTATATTCGATTTAATTTACAAGGCTTTTTCATTCACTTTGAGGCTTCTTTTTTGTAATTCAATTCAGGACAATTTAGTAATTCTTCTTTTATTAAAGGTACACAGCTTTATTTTCGTTGCTACTATCTTTTTTAAAGCTTCTCTGCATGGAATGTTGTGGGATTTATTGGTAAAAATACGATAAAGCTAGTGTTTGGAAAGCTTGAATAATATGCCGTTTCATTTGGAAACAACATAAAAAACTAATGGGTTTACGACATACGACATATTAAATTGAACGAAAATTGAACATAGAAAATGTGAAAAGTGAGAAGGTACAGACGTTTTTTTTTATTTTTATTGATATCTTGTGTAATTGTCAGTTAAAAATTAATTAACTAATATAGAATATTTTTAAAACAGTAAGATAATACGGGGACCTGATAATAATCGTAATAGCATTGCCGGTGGTGAGGCTTTTAGGTATGAATTTTTTCCACGAAATGTATGATACCGCAAATCATTACCAGCTCAGTGCCTTTTGTGATATCGACGTGGATTGTTCTATTCATCTGAATTGATTTTTTCTGCTCGTGCTACTTTGTTATTTCTTCGTTTTATGTTAATATTTAAGTGGAAAACGTGCTGCTATGAAATTTAGATTTCAACACGGTTTACACGGTTTAAAAATGACGACATAACGATTGATAACAAAACTTATTGTGGACTCCCTTCAACTGCCTACGAAAATATTGAAAATATCTTTGGAAGTGGAAGTTAAAAATAACCGATTTGTATCAGACAAAGACGAAATACGGGAAAGAAGAGTAACGGTGTATCAATATCTATGAACTATATTGACAGGGGAAGATAGAGAGAGACACAACATAGAGATATTGACATAGAAGTGAAAATGACTATCCACAATACAATAAATATACCTATAGTAACATATGCAGGTGGAAATGGGATATTGAGAAAGAATGATGAAACCAATATGAACACATTGGAGTGAAACACCAAAGACGATTAGCAAGGAAAACGAAGTGGGAAAATAAACAGATAGGACAAATAACGAAACATAGAAAAAAACAGCAAAATTGGAATAGATATATCTTCAGAATGAAGACATACTTACGTGGAAAGAGATTGAAGTAAGAAGTACTATCAAAAGAAGAAGAGGTAGACCGAGAAGGAAGGAAATAGACCAAATGAAGAAGATATAAAATAAGAGAGGACAAATGGAAACATTAGGTACAAGAGGAGACGGAATCGTCTCCGCTCTAGAAAAGTACAGAAGAAGAAGAATATTTCACAAGTTTAAGGTTCAGATTATGGTATCTAGTAATTTTGTCTTCATTGTAGGATTCACAAGAAATCTGATGAACACAGAAACCATCGCCTAGGTAGGTACTAAGAGTTAAAAAAGCTGAAATAACATTTTGCGAATTTTCATTTTTCTCCATAATCTCCATAACTAAAATTTGCTTTTTTATTCACAAAATAAAGTAGATCAATAATTATAAATAACATATAATATCGAGAAACATGTTTTTGATGTCACTGAAAGTAACTAATTTCAACGAAGTAAAGTTTTGAAGTTATGAAAACCATGTTATTGACCGCAAATGTAGCGTTCGATTCAATATTCATCAGTTCAATTCTGTTTTTGGAAGATATATTATTTGTCTAGTCCGCTATGTACTTCACCGATGATCAATGTTCTGGGTATTTCTACTTCTCTGAATAATTAACGAATGTAGGTTAGATACTTATTTGTAGCTCCATGCTCCTGAAGCGACGCGGCTTTTTATCAAAAATGAGATGTAAAAGAGAAAGATAATTTTTTTATCCTCGTATGATACTAATTGAACTGAGTCCATGAAAATTATTTTCCTAGAACAAATTATTATTGGTACGTTATTATCCATTTTATGTGAGTAATTCCTATAATGATATACTAATGGCGATTGTATGGCTTTTTTTAACAGAAAATCTCAGCTATTTAATGAAAAAAGTATATTATATTTCACGCCGTATTATAGGTATTGTAGACATTTTCTGTCCTGTAAATATAGTATGTTGAAAAATGATATCTTTGTATCGTTTCCTTTTTGTGAACAAAATCCTTGAAGTAATTTTCTATAATTGGTTTAGAATCATAATACATTCTTAATAAATGTTAGTATAGACATGAGGCTCCCAACATGGGGGCGATTTGGGTTCTAAAGGGGGCGATCAGTATGAAAAGGCAGAAAAAATAAACTAATCTTCTGCAGAGTAGAATGTTAAGTGTCACAAAAAACGGTAGCGTTTTAAAAAATATGTGTGCATGATAGATTTGCGTAATTCCTCAGGGCTCGTTGGTCACGTGCCGTTAAGGGAATTGGAGCGAAGTACTTGAGTTTTTAGCTGACAAGGTCACAGCGCTACCCCCTCTACTGGCACCACCAACATAGGTTAGTGTTGCGGGTGTGTTAGTGCGTACACATCTAGTCTTCGTGTCAATCACAACACTCACCCCAGTTTGTCGTACGTCTTCTATGTCTTTAGTAGGCTACGTCATTGATTACATTGCGATTACGTTGTGCGTATCTGTTTAGTATTCGTTCGTTAGTTTTGAAGCACGGAAGACCGCGCGAGATAGATTCGAAGAAAAAATGTCGTCAGTACTCAGCTGAGTATTTGAAATACGGTTTTATTGTGTCACCAAAATATTGATCTTACCATAAATTTCAGATTTTCCTTCGTTGTATGTTTTATCTTCCCACCTTCCATAATTTTTCTTTCACCTAATATTTTCTCCAATGTTTCCCTTTCACAGAAACTAGCGTTTGTTCTCATTGCTTCTGATCTTAGCTTAACAAATTGGTCGATTCTTCAAATTTGAACCATAATATTCTCATTCATCATTTCAGTTTTCAGATGTATTTGGTTCTCTATACCTATGTGGGATGCTAGTGTGGCTGCCGTCTTTAAATGAAGATGCTCAGATAGCATTATCAGTTACTAAACCAGTTAAAAAGAAGGCAAAGGTCTTGAGTAACTGTAAAGTATGTTATGAAAAAAGTCGTCTGCTTATGAAATTATTCGATAAAAGAAAATAAGCGCTTTTCAACTAGCAGTGATAATTAATTTCCAAAGAATGTCTAATTTTCATTCAAAAATTAACCTACATTTCGTTTTCGAACTATGTAGAATAATTTTCCTCCTTACCCCCAAAATTTTTATTTTCTAATTATTTGGTGAACTGTTTATATAATTTCATAAATATGTTTTTTTTTTCGGTCTATTTCAATGAAATATGGATTTGACGTTTGTACCTAATTTCAGCTTTTATCATAATATTATATAACAATGATAATAACAGCAAGAACAACAAGAACATTAATTGTCAATTTGAATTATACTTATCTTTAAATGAATAAAACTTATTAAATGAATACGTCCTGAATTATATGGGTATCAAAATTATAAAAACCTTATATACCTCTTCGACAAAGTATTTCATTATTATTTGAAAATTGTATATATACCTAATAATAATAATAATAATAACAAACAAACGAGTGATTTTGGAGAAAGATATGCGAATAAGAAAATTCTCAGCGTGTATTTATTTTATTATATACAAACACTAAAATTGTGAAATATACTTGAAAAAATGAAATATGTTCCTAAATCATTTTAAAAGAATAATGAGTTTTAAATTTTTATCTACCGCCTATTTTTCGCAGCTGCGCATCTTCTTTATAACCTTTAAACGTTTGCAACCCATTCGCCTCATACTACTATAAAATGCGATATTTTTCCCTCACGTTTAACCACATAAAACGAGTAAGTGAATGACAAATCTATATACTTAGCATCACCGCGTCGCATATTCTAGTTCGAATTGAAAAAAGCGTTGCCACATGTTCACATAAATATGCAATAAGAATATGTAGGCTGGAATAAAAATCAAACCTCATTATTTCTTTTAAGTGCCTTGTCTAATTGAAAAGTATTATTAAAGATATTGAACATATAATAATAATAATGTAAATTTTATATCTTAATAAACACACTGTTCACATTACCGCTACACCAACACTCAGGAATTACACTGTCTGACGCGCGTTTCGTTGACCAAGTTATCGTCTTCAGAGAGTAAAGGTAAACTGTAGCGGTAGTATAAACAGTGAATGCAGTATATGCTTCAAGTTATTAGAAATGTTTAAACTGAATTTCGATTGAGTTAAGGATATTGTCAAATATTCAACAACATTATGAGTATATTTTCACGATTGTAACTTAGCTTTACTTTTGCCATTAGATATAATTGATAAAACATCAGTAACTGAAAAATTTTAGACAGTAAGACAGTAAGAAAAAACTTCATTTTATGCTATTATTATTTATTGTAAATTATTTTTTCCATTATAAAAAGACGGTTAATTGAAATTTAGTGGGAACGAAAGGTATAAACATATGATAAATAAAGGCTTAATATTAGGGCTCAAAAGTATGTTTTTATACAAAAAATATAATCATTTTCATATGGAAATTATAATGCTAATTTTTATCAATTTTTGTAGCTCATGTGGGTTTGTTCAGTTAAAACGGAATATTAAGAATAAAAAATACATCAGTTTTAAGTGAAATTAAAATTACAATTTTGTCGCAAGATTGCGGATTTACTCGATGCAAAGTTTGATGTTTGACAGTTGTTTGTTGTCATACTCTATAAAAATATCCATAAAAATAACACTCCTACCATTTTACAAAATTAACAATCCTATAAACATTATATTACTGAATGTATAAATTCGCCATTGGAAATACTATTAGACGTGTCCGAATATTAAAAATAGTAATTGATCTATAAAGGTCGTTCCAAATTACATACTTTTTCTGTATATTTCTCACCTTATACTTTCACTAAGTTAGTTGCCAAATAATTCGATTATTTTGTATTATATCAGTTTAAAATAAAATGATGGAACAGATGAATAATCATTTCAAGAATAAAAAATTCGACAAATTTTGTTTTGATGGTTCAATGGCTGTATAATTGTCAATACATATGGACACCATGAAAATCTCGTTAGCATTTTTGATCCGATCTCATGAAGTTCTCGATGAATATTTATGCAACTCGAATAATTTTCATTATCTAGCAAAAAAAACCAACAATATTTGGACCATAACTTAGTGGGCTTTTGACTCTGGTCTATTGTTATTGTATCAGTAAAAGTAATACGTACCAACCTACATTTTAAGATTTTTTCCAATTTATTTCTATTTATGAAGCCTATTACATTTAATTTGAAGGCTCTTAGTGGCATTATGAATGATGATAACATTTTTTCAGTAGTTTAAGTGATTTTCCCAATCTTTCTCTGGATGTACTATTCACTAATATTCTGAATATTTCAAGCCCTAGTAGCGTTACTAGGATATCAATTTTTGTAGTCAATTGTTCAATCATCAAAATTTTGAAGCGGTAAAATGTAAGCAATTATGTTTATGCATAGTAACATTTTTTATTACGTCAGTTAAATAAACTCAAATTCGCCTCAAAGTAAAATTATTGTTGCATATGATGGAAATTTCTATTATATAAAAACTTATCAGTCTGCTTCGTTTCCTAATCCTAAACCTATGACAGTATCAAATGCGAAAGACTTAATAGCAAGCCACAAAATTATATATTTGCGCATCTTCACGGGAAAATTATAGTCCCCATTTTATAATTGTGGCCAAAGTGAGCTTTTTTAATCCAAAGACAAACTATGAAGTCAAGACAAGAAAAATATCCGATAAAAATAAAAAAAAAATAAAGCAGTGGAAATATATTAGGTAATAAAATGTCTTCAAATATCTGATCATTAGATTTTTTTATAAACATGACAACAAAGATTTAACTTCAGTTATACATGTTCTAGCGCGCAAATGCAAAACGTGCTCTCGATTAACGATCCCCTGCATGTCGTAACTTGCGCATACTAAAGCGCAGATGTCACGACGCACGTGAAACTATGCGAAATCTGCTAGGAACCTGACGAGGAAAATCAATAAACACAAACGCGTTTTCAGTCCACTCATTTTCCGAGCGGTAGTCGAAGATTTTCCGTCGCGCAATCACCGCCCTTCGTTGGGAGTGGAACCATATACACGTGGATATTGTGTTAATTTACCGAGTTCGGTTGGACTCAGAATGGGATAGCATTTATATTTCCTGTTAATTATTATCAAGAATAAATAGGTTAGTTTACTTTACGTTTATTTTGGAACTTCCAAAACTTTTTCAAAACTTTGTAGGTTATGATCTCATATCTATATGACGTAATACTAGTGTCATTATAGTTTTCTACCTTCCTTTATCTCGTCTATATTTTTCGATATAAATTTATTATTTATAGTATCATTAGTTCATATTCATTTCGTAGGCTAATTCATAAATACGTTAGTCGATGTAAAACAAGATCATTGTACACAAAGGTTTTCTATGAAAATAATTGATATATTAACAAATTATTTACAAACATGAATATCTTGTTATTTGGTTCAATAGTTTATCTCTTGAATGTATAGTTGCGTCTAGAAAACAAGAAAAAATTTGTGGAAAAGTGTGTCAGTTCGTAGGTACCTCCTATTCGATATTGAACGCAAATATTTTTCTTATAAAAATCTTGTTGCTCTTATGTAATGATTGCAGTGTCTACCAACAATCTACTAAGATTCTAGTTAATTTTTAAGATGCAATATAAAATCGAAATAGGTTCATACATCACAACCTTCAATTTATGCAGATTACAATGCGACAGATTATTTGTGCTGTTCTAAATATTTTGACTGCGATTATAACAATGGGATTTATTGAATAATCTCATCTGATTTGTTTATCGTCTTTGCTGATTATTGAAAATATATTAATCGAAATATGTATAAATAAATTATTGAGATTAACTGCATAACGTTGAAATATAAAACTATGAAGGTAGAGTTAATTTCAACAGGCACGGAAGCTTTAATATTGGTATTTTTCAGTATATATCTATTAAGGAATTTAAAAGTCAAATCTATGATGTCTAATTTATTATATATTCAGAAGATTCCGGCTTCTCAGTCAACAAAAAATGTACAACAAATACATCGATAACAAATGAAAACAATCGATTTATATTATTGTATTCAACTTTGAATATCAATAACTAATATTCTCAGACATTTCTGTGAAATTAGAAAATTGACTGAAGATGTTTGTTAGAAAAACTGAAGGCATTTGTTGTGATTGTATATTTGCTTGCACGTATATTATCTACACAACATATTTGGAATTCGAATTAGTCAATTTTAATGGTTATTGTGAGATTAAATTTGAGAAATTGAAATTATGTAAACGTCAGAAAAGCGTGCTCTTCCTTCCAGAATCAATTTGAAGGAGAAACCTCCGAAATTAATCCGAGTCATTTTGACTTGTAAGCCCAACGTCTGATTGGCTAATATAAGCGGCTGGATAACCGCTGAATACTAGTCAACAAACTCCAGTAACCAAACATTATTCTCTCCGCCGTATTAGAACGACCACAGTCAATTGAGAATTTATTCAGCTAAGTCAGAGAAGTAGAGCTTCGATAAAAAGCGTGTTTTCAAATCGACGTTTGTTCTCCTGAGAGTGTGAGGACGTGAGGATTACAATAAGGTATATGACCGTAGAACTTGACTATTTTGACGTATTCAAAGTACGCCCCAACTGCACCAATATAGAAACAAAAAGAAATTTCTTATAAATATATTTTTCATATATTAATTTATTTCAGAACTTGAGTTGTCATTTTAGGATAACGAAACCAAATAAGAAAATTACGGTGTATAAGTAAAATTCCAACAGATAATTTTCTTAGATTTGAACCCCATTTTCTTCACGTTTAGCGATGCTAAGATCAGTCGAAGAATTTTCTGTGTGCATTATTTCGTACAGAAATCGACCTTTGATAAATATGATAATGTTGGAGAAAATTTTCGAAGGATTGTAAGAAACTGTAAGTGATTTAAATGGTAGCTTTTCCTATGTTCAAGGCGTTGAATCAAATCTATCAAGTAATATCCTGAATTGATGAAGGAAATTATACAGAGACATCGAGGAAATTTTTCGACATAGCTTCCGTGACTTCCTAGACATTTATCATAGCCTAGTACATGTTTTAGTATACTGCTTGTGTATTGAATTATGAACTCATCATCGCTGTTGAACCTCTGAGCGCCGAGGAAATTTCGTATTGAAGGTCTCAGAAATATTAGTAATGTTTAATTGTGGATATCACACAAACGCGTTCAAATTAACAGTATACATATTACATAGAAAAGTGAGAACGAAAACTTGAAAATATTTTGAGAAAAAATTGAATTTGAAGTTCGTTTGGTATTTGATAAATTGTAGTATGTTCTCCGGACAACTCAACTCAAATATTTCAATGATTAATATTAGGCAATAAAAAATAGGTGTTGATGCTAAAAGTATATTAGGTGTCAAATGAATACTAACCAATTTAGCCCTATTGAATGTGATTTTATTGACAATGTTTTGTTATAATCAGCGAGGAGAAAATGTTATTGTACGGATCGTGTAGGAGATCTAACAATTTAAGTTGTGTCAAAGATAATTTTTGTTCCAATTAAAAGGAATAGTGTGTGGGTTTGTTAAATAACTGGGCTCACTGTATGGGCGGTTGTCTTTGAAATTGCTGCACAGATACGGATAAAGCTCCGCAATACGAGATGTTTCCAAGAAATTGAAATGCTCTATCGATATTTCCTATGTATGTATAACAATAAAAGACGTAAAAAGTAATCTTTAAAATTTAGTTATTTTCAAATTGTTGTGATTTTTCACCGAGCTGGATAATGGATCAAACATAATTTTTATGTAATTTAATATATCAAAAAATATATTGCATATGGGTTGCCTAGCAAATTTTACTCCAGGACATTTTTAATTAATTTTTAAAGAAAATTTTTTTTTTAATATTTCTCCGGTTTGGTTAATAGATAATATCTATGCCAATCGAAAGTATGCAACCCATAGTATATGCAAAAGTTAGGTTGCCCATTTTTTTCCTGTCACAACTCCTGGGTTGCCAGGTATGAACAGGTAAATTGATACTAGTAATTTGCACCGGTCTGGTTAATGAATGAAACTTAAATAGAAATAAAGTTTATTTTATTACTAACACGGTGATATAGGGTTGCCTGTGAAAAATCAGTCCTGAATACCGGTTGCCGAATTTTAAAAGATTAAATTTTGCTCCGAGTGAATATGTGCCACTGAGAGGTCCCTACCAACCATCTCATGCGATAGAAGAGGTTATAGCAATACATATATAATTCTAATCTTGCAAATTTTATTCCTATTTTTAGCAGGCAAAGTTAAAAACAACAATTAAACAAAATTATTTTGTTTATTATTATAAATAATGAATACAAAAGTTTTTTATGTTTAAATGTTATTAAGATTCCGAGTCATCAGACAGATAACTTCTCCAACTTCTCAACCTTCTTCATCATCGTTTTCTATTTCAGTTGTTTCGACAATGTCTTCAATTCTTGAAGGTGCATGATCTCCAATGAATTCTATTGTGTTTAAATATTCATATTTGAACCAACCGCAGTTCTCAAGCTGAAGTTTTACACATATTGGATCCGTTGCATTATGCCACATGGAATTAACGAAAATAGTTCGTAAAATTTTTTGAGTCAACAATATCCAGCATGGTGGTATAGAGTTGGAGTCTTGATGCCATTGATGCCGTTTAATGGCAAGCTGTAAACGCGTGAAGACTTTGGTATAATTTGATTCCTAACTTCAACCCCAAATCGGTGCAATTATTGCAATTAACAGGTTGATTATTAGTCTCTTCTTGATGACATTCATAACTAATTCCTTCATTTTTTTACAGAATTTTCTACAACTTAATAAGAATAGCATTGATGGTCGACGGTTAAAAAAACTTTTTTGTTTTGGATTATTGTTACCAAATGGTTATTCTCCCAATAATCTGCAAGAAACACCACCAAAGCCTCTTTAAATCAATAATTTTTAAGGCTTTGCAAAATATTTTTTGGTCCCGAAATTTTGTACGGAATATCGAATTCTTTTCGGCTTTCACCTTCAGAATCTATCTTTGATTGATGGTGACAAGTAGCGATCAAAAATTGAATGTATTTCTGTTGCGTCAGTTGAACATATTTTTATAAGTATCGACTCGGCAATTTTATCAAAAGATTGAGGCATAGAAGATCCGATTAGGTGCAAGTAGTAAAAACTATCTATTATTCCAACGTAAATATGTGTTGACTTAACCATTTCAGTTTTGGATTTCATCCTCAGCAACTGCAACTGCACAGAAATCGACACTAGGAATCGACTGTTTTCTAGCCTCCATCAGTAGTTGACGCATTGTTACGCTCCTAAAGAGAAAACAGATTTTTGCGATCAAATAAAAATGTTTTATTCATAAATTTTTTTTTGAATAGATGAATGGAAAAATCCTCATTTAATTATGTTACAAGAAAACGGAAATCAGATAATTCTCCTGTTCATTTTATAAATAACAGTTTTTTGAGTTAATTAAAAAAAATATGTTTATAATAATAAACTTTATTTCTATTTACGTTTCATTCATTAACCAGACCGGTGCAAATTACTAGTATCGATTTACCTGTTCATACTTGGCAACCCAGGAGTTGTGATAGGAAAAAAATGTATCTGTTAACCAAACCGGTGAAATATTTAAAAAAAAATTTTTTTTAATTAACTAGTGGCGGCTCGTTGTAAAGAAGTAAAGTTACCAAAAAAAATTACCTTGTGGAAGTTTTCTTTGACGAATATATATTGATTTGATTGGCTTCTATAATGAAACAATGGATTGTTAGAATGGTTGCTACTAAAGAAAAAATATGAATCACCAAGCACTGCTTCACATTTTTAGTTCGGTTTCTATTATACTTCACTTTCATTATCTTAAAAGAAAATTCACAATACCTCAATTTTCAAAAAAGTCTTGAACAGTCAAAACGGATTTAACGTTCCCAGTAACTCATCCAAGTCCCAGAAAAATGCCAGTATTATGGAGGTATTGCTTCTATCATAGCCTTGGAATGCTAATTCGAATGTCCCAGAAAATTCAATACAATTAATATTTTTTGACAATCTATACTCCACAAATTCCCGTTATGCCTCTGTATATTCAACCAACAAGCAGAACCTAATTGAGCCACAACATTGATTTATTAAAGTGCTATTGATCGTTGACTCTCCTATTTTAGTTTATTGTCACCAAAAAGTAGGTATAGAAAACAATATAGTGCATTTTTTTTGGATACAACCACAAATCCCACCATTTTTGGCATAAATATCTCGAATAAATTTTCTTATAAGTTTTTTCTATAATAATATTTGGTAATAGCCTACCTTTTATTTTGAATTATCTCTTTTCGAATTAATATTTACAAAATATCTTGGTATTTATTGAATTGAAAACAACTTCCTTAGTGCAGAAAATCATTCAAGCACTAAATTAGTATAATGTTATTTAGTTCAGAAAATCATAATTGAGTATTTCGCGTTGCTCTGGACTAAATGCACAGAACGGTTAAATCACCTGATTATACGTAGGTCGTCGATAGAAAGGGCAGAACACCTTCCAGAAGAATAATACTGCAGCCCTAACTGGATGGTATGTAGATTATTCAACTGATCGACTTCACTGAGCGCTGGCATTTCGTTTGTAGTTTTTATCAAAGTGTTACAGGCGACTGCGAAATATTTTTTGGTCGATAATAGAAAATGTATTAGTTTAGATTATTATTATTTAGAAAATGTTATTATCATTTTTTTAGTTCTTGATTGCATTACTGCAGCGTAAACTTTAAATTCACGCGTTGCAATCAAAATCGATACATTTCAATAGTTTTCTTTTCATGTGGAAAACAAATCACAGAGGATTCGCCTAAAGATATTCACTTGTCATCCATTTAACAGAGGTAATTCAATTCGTGACTGAGAGACTGTTAACAAACAGCCTCATAAAACGTTATCTATACGTGTTGATCGAAGCTCTTATATTTCTTATTAGAAATAATGTTTTTAAAAACAATTTTATTCGATTTATCAGTACAAACTACAATGGTCGAAGTCAAGCAAAAGAATAAATGAATACAATATAATGTCAATATTATAATACAGAGAGATTAAATGTTTTTCGCAAAAATAGGAATTGATAATAGGTTAATGTTTTTAATCATGTTAAATATATCTGAACTGGTTATTATATAATTATAAGAGTTTAATTTGGAAAGTATTAACATTTTCTAGGTTATCATTTAAATTAATAGTTTTCTGACTATCTAAATTTATTTGAGAGATGATACTTTGGAAACTTAAATAACTTTTCCAGAGTTTTGATTTTGTCATAAAATGAGGCTTGTATTTTATTTAGATTTCTTGGTTTTCGCTTAAAATAAATAGTTAATGTTAGAAATATTTCTTGGATTATTATCAGCTTGTTGTGGTTTGTTAAGATTAGATTGATTTTTCTGAACAAATTTTTCAATTTAATTTCTGACTTTTTGAATGTATATTATACCAGTGCATCCAGCTATGAATGTATCTTTGCGGTTTTATTGTAATGACTAATTTGACAATCCTTTTCGATTTTTTCATGTTTATATCGTTACTGATTGCTTGTAATACACTTCTTCTAATTAATTATAATCTAATAACAAAGTAAATAAAATGTTCACACTTAAGGGGTCTACTTCTAGTTAATTCTTGTACAAGACAGTCTAGATATCGTCTATATGAGAAACAGTGTAGCGGGGCTCATTTTAATTTATCTCAACTCAACAATTACCTTCCCTCTAACTTTTCTTGTACACATTCAAAAACAGAAAATTTAATTAAAGGATTGGTAACAAAATTCACTCATTTGATTCTCCTACTATTTCTGGTGTCTCAACCAAGGAGTGGATGCTGTAGCTGCTTATATTTCTAATCTAAACAAGAGAATGTTTGTATCCGCACCTAAACCAGCACAAATAGACAGCTCATTATATTATAACTGCGCGGATCCTACTAACTGTGCCACTTTCATATTTCTCATTGGAAATAACGTTTTTATCAACAATCAAAAACAATGAAGTGTCTCTACATTGAAATCCATTTTTACACTGACATTTAATTAACCAAGTTCAAGAATTTTATCCTCTCGGGTCTTTTTTAGCGTTGTCATTGTATTTGTATCATGTAATATCAACGAGCACTATAACTTACAATATAAATGTGATCTAATAGCAGTTGTTGCCAAATTTATGATTGTGGAGTTGGCAGTTTTCAAATTCCCAGTTCACTACTTTGAGTGTGTGAAGGAACGTTATCAATGTTTAATAACAATATTTCTCAGTACTTTTATTTGAGACCGTTGAATAATATGGATGTCGCTTTTTTTGCCCAGCCCCCTAGGCTAATGCCCTAATTGTATATTCTGGTTTGCTTGCTTGCGTGATGGCAATTTATTGCATATGACAAAGTGAAATTTTGTCCTAATATCCAATATATTCATCTGAATTTAATCACAGCTGTTCACTTCCTAGGCTTACGTCTTATGTGGTAGCTAAATATTTTTTGTTCCATATATTGCTAGATTGCTTAATATCGGCAACTGTGGCTGTAATCTTGTAGAAACTAGTTCTGAGTACCTTGACTCCAGAAAAAGTTTTTTTTTATTTCCAAACCAGTTCCTGATATGCAGAAATCTAGAAGACGCTAATAATATTAGGAGAACCGGATATTGCGCCTGACGATCTTTGATTGTCATTTGTTAGCTCATTGTGCGCTTCGGAGTTGTGCCAAAGATATTTTAGTTATTTTGACTTGTTTTCTTTTAATTTCTTCACAATTTGGGGTGAAATTGCCAGTCCAATACCAGAATAGTATATCCGACGTTGTATGGTTTCCGACTTTAGTAAATATAGTATCATAAAAGTTGCGAGCAACAATATTAGTGATGTTCTCCAAGTGCATTAGACTTTTCTCTGATTCCTATCGGACAGCAAGACCAACAACATACTAAAGAGAGACAGAAGTGGAAGCAAATCAAAGAACTCTTAACCAATCTACGTATTGCCTGTCTTATTCTTTCAGTCATGTCATCTCTTGTCGTCGTCTATTGGTGTAATTTAGATCTTTTACCCGGCCCCACATTTAAAAATCCAAGCAATTTAGGTCTGGAGATATGGGTGGCCAAATAAATGTTCCACCTATCAAGATATATGGAATGATATGCCGGGCAACCATCTTGTTGTAAGAACATGTTACGGCGAATAGCTGAAGATATGTGATTTAACACAATTTACTTCAACAACCTACTAGATGTAGTAGTAGAAAAATTCTCGTCCTTTATACATTCCATCTCGGGACAGAAAAAAATTATCGACGTGGGGTTTGCGCTATTTTAATTTTAATTTAGTTGACTTTTGAAAAACCTTCTTAAGATTCTATGCTTCTATTTAAATTTGTCAAGAGAAATCACAATTTCTAAAATATATTAAACAACTCCTTCTAGTATTCACGATTCTAATTAAATTACTTAGAATATTTCGTGTTGCTGGACAAGAGCTTTTACAAATAAGATCAAGTTAATAAAAATCGGCTAAGCAAAACCGGACTTATAGGAAGGTTTTCATAAAAAGGCTCCCACTCTCCCCATTTGTTCTAAAATCATTTATTGGACACAATTCTCTAATAATGGTACATTACTAGTTCTACCTCTATAAGTCTCTACAATTAATCTTTCACTTTGTGTTGAATTCCCACTACATTTCATCTTGATCATTTCTACTCAGGTTCAAAGAAAGCATTTTCGCATCATAGGTAAATGAGGTTAATAGATTTAATGAGTTAAATGAAACTTGTATAGTCAATTTAATTTAAAATGTTTTAAGTAGGTTTCATTTTATATTTTATATTATTAAAATTTCCTTTATAGTTCAAAGATATTTTAATGTGTATAAAGGAAGTGCTTCATTAGCTGCACTACTTTTATGCAATTTCCAGTTGAATTGTAGGAATCTTAGAGACGACAGGGAGGTTTAATAAAATGTGTAACTCTTTTATATGGCCAAAAGATTTCCGTCTTAAATGAGATACTAACGTAGATGTATGAAGTGACTTGGGACGCTGGATTATCTGTCACTATTAGTGCAGTTCTGTTTGAATAAAGTTGAGATCCTCGTGCAAAACTTTGAAGGATTTAGAAGTATGTTATATACGGAGTAAAACACACGCACACACACTTATAGAAGTAAATGGAGTCGAACAAAAACAATATCTGAAAATTAATTAAATCATTCAGGTAATTTATTTGACAGTTGACAATACAACTTGTCCAATTCACTTTAATTCTGATATATACAAACAAATATATTTTTAAGTTTAATTGAATTTCACCAAATCCACTATTTTTAATGAAAAATCATCAAAATATAGATAATATTTATGTTTCTAATTATACGAGTATATAATTTTATCAAAATTCTAAACTATACTAAAAGTTGGTACGTATTAGTCTAGCTTTCTTGTTAAAGCATATGGTTATTGAAATTTTGTATCTCTAATGAAGATGCTGATCTAGACATACTTATAATTTTGTAAAATGTAGAAGATTGGTAGTTAAGAATTTTTTTTCAAAGTTTACCGAATGCCATCTGCTTAACAACTTTAACACTAAATATTTTTGCTGCAGTTAAACTGACTCGTTGTTGAAATATAAAGTGATAGAAATTCAAAATCGCAGGATCTACTAACAAAATGTCCCATATACTACTTAAGTGCTGATATTTATTGTCTGTATGGTAAGTCTAGTGCGTACTAATATCCTGTTAAACAGTTCACTGTTATCTAGAAGATTAACTTCCAGGATATTCGGATAATTTTCTAGACGTTTTATATAATTTTCACTGAACTGTTTGTTTCACTGTAGACACCTTTAAATCACGATAAATATTCCTGTTTGGAATAAACCAAGGAGTATTTGTAATTGCTCTTATTATTATTAGGATTGGAGCCGTTCAATAATTGCGATGCTGCTATCTGATGGTTTGCCCCAAAGTTGAATTCCGTGAGTCCTGATAGGTCAAATTAGCATTGTATACTAGGAGCTTGTTTCGAATGGATAATTGCAATTTACAACCAAGCAACCAATAGTATTTATGAACTTTATGCCCAGTTGTTTCTTTGTTTTCCGTATGTTTTCTCCACGTTAATTTGGTATCGAGATGTAAAGCTAGATATTTAGTACTGTCTACCTTTGGTATTAATTTGTTGTTCATAACAACATTAGGCGTTTTACTACGGCATTGGGTAAAGACAACATTACAGCATTTTGATTCATTACTCACCATTCTTCATTTGTTTGCTCATTCTTATATTTTTTGTAGGCTATGCTGTTGTAATTCAGAGGATATAAAATGTATAAAATTGGGCCAACGACACTTCCTTGGGAAACTTCGGCTTTTATTCCATGCATTTGAGTATTGTATTCAGCATAAGTTACTTGAATGTGTATTTACTCGAGGTATGACTTTAAGACAACATTCAGATGGGGACATCTGGTTTTTAAGTTTGAATGATAGTCCAAGGTGCCACACCTTGTCAAACTTGACTAGCATCTAAAAAAATTGAAAATTTTGTTAAATGATTTCTAGTGGAGTGCATCACCTACTCAATAGTGGAGTGCTTTGTCCTGAATCCCTTTTACAATCTATTTGCAATGATTTTTTCTAGAATTTTAGCCATTACTGGTAACAGGCTGATAGGTCTATACTCTTAGGATGCAATTTCATTAAGAGGTTTGTTTGGTTTGTTCATTAAGATGAAGTTAGCAAGTTTCCATTGTGCTGGAAAATAACCTACTCTCATTATTACATCGATGATTTGTGTCAACATTGCTATTCCCTTCTTCGGCAGTTGTTTGATTATTTCACCTGTGATTAAGTCCTAGCCTGGAGCCTTTTTAGCATTTAGATTATTGTTTATTAAATCATATATCTCATTGGATGTTGTGATTATTGGCCATAAAGAGAGTTGGTAGGGTAATTTTAAGAATTCAAGTATTACCTCATCTTTGTTCTCGCTTGCATTAGGGTAAATACTGCCTCTAGGCGCAAATGCTTCAGCCTTTTATTTTTCAGTTCTCAACCACTCTCTGTCACTATTTCTAATGGGTGGAATTTGTTGTTGTTGTTCAATTTTTTTGAGGCTTTCCATATTGAGTAGTCGTTGGAGTGAGATTTTCTAGATAGTTCTAATAGGTCTAAAAGTTTTGATATTTATCTTGTTTTATTAGTTCTTTTACTTCTCGACATTTTCCGTTGTAATTTGTTTAGTCAGTGGGATCTCTGGTAAATTGCCATTTTTTCTTTACTTACGTTTCTCTACGATCTCGATATCCGTGAACAAACTGATGGTTTTTTGTTATCTTTTATTTTAGTTGACATAAATGCCGCTTCTTGTATTGATTTAGTGAAGATCTCTACTGCCAGTTCGATGTCCTGTTTTTAAAGGTATCTTAAGATCTATCTAATTTTCAATCACAGCTTCAAAATAATTCCAATCTGTGCTATAGTTACTTAATCTGGGTGAAGGTATTTTGTCAATAGGGGTAGTTATGACAGCAGCAATAATGGGTGTATGTTCAAAGTCTAGATTATAGTTAGATTCAATTTGTAGATATTTTGTTGCTATTCTTTTCACAACGAAGAAATCCAGTAAGTCTGGTATTTTTGCTGGATCTGTAGGCCAGCAGGTTGGCCAATAAGTAAAATTCTTCCTTTGCCTAGAAATCGTGATCCCCAGCTTGTATTGCCAAGTTAGCTAAAGAGTTCTACAAAATTGTCAATTAGTTGGGAGGACAATACACTGCGGCAGCAGTGAGGCAACCAGTCCAGTCTTCTAGTAGTTAAGAATGCTTCATGATATGAAAAAAAGGCTTCTCAACACGTCAAGTAACATCCAATGAGTGGGGAAAAGGAACAATGTTCTTATGTTCCTTATAAAACTATCTTAGAAGTTTTCGAGAAAACTTTGTCTTTCACTAGATGAAAAGGGGTTTCTTTATATTGCTTAACATAACCATGTATTGGGGTTAAATTATAAGCTAATATTTCGATATTAATAAATTGCAATGTGTTATGCACTATTTCTATTAAATAGTCACTGTAAATGTTCATTGTATTCACCCTCAGAATTTACTATAATCATCTGAAATGTCAGTCCCATCCAGATTAATAATAATTTTTTCTATCAGTTGCTTCAAAATTAAGAAAGTTTAAGAAAATTATTTTTACGTTTGGAAGCCAAATTTTAATTAATGCGACCTATGATGCTGTATAGACCGAATCAAAACTAGATTCCGATTTTAGTAACTTAGTTTTCGGATAGGGATAAAATCCCTGCAAAGGTTAGGTACAATGATAATTACCTGCATTTGGAAGGTTAAACAACATACTCAACTTAATCCGGTTCTTTTGTCCGCAATCCGGGCTCTATTATGCGTGTCAACCTTCATTCGACGTAACCATAGCATTGGAAATATGTACCTTGGTTATGATTTTAATACTAAATTAAGATGAATTAAGACAAATTACATTAGTGGCTTTAGTTAAAAACGTCTCATTTAAAAAAAATCGCCGACCAGAGTAGATTATCACGTGGGTCGAATTAAGCTCGTGGGTCAGAAGTTACCTGCCATTGCTCTACAACGTTCTATTTACGAATGTAGCTGCTATAATTGTCGGTACGCATGACTAATGCGTATGCAAAGCTTAGCGGCAAGTTAAATTAAAAATCAAGTGTACTGAGAGTTTCAGAAATAGTAAAAAATTAAAATACAAGTAAATTTTGGTTAGTGAAAAAATTGTAGATCGGAATTTAAGATAATTAATAAAATTTTTCCACGCTTATTGGCAAGATGATGAAATTAATGATATTAATATGTTTTGGGATTGACAAAACCCATAAATATATATTTATATATATCAAATTTTCAGTGCACACAAACGTCATTCAATTTCGCAGTAATATTCAATCATCATAATATTTGGATTTCAAGTTTATTAAGTATTACCTAATGCTGATATGACGTAATGTCAACATTATTAGTCGAATAAATGAAAAAAAGAACAAAAGTAAAATAATTTGGAATAAAAATGTGGAGGACCATTAGTGTATGTAATAGGTTTGAAAGCATAATTTACTACGTAACTGGTCTGTCGCACTAATGACAATTGATTTTTATCCACTATCTAATCATCGCCAGAAAACTAACTCATTTGCTTCTTATACAAGTTTCATAAATATGCTTAATATGTGGGGCTTCATGTTTAATTGATTTGGATAGCGTAGCAAAATATACATGAGCTAGGGCGTAAGGTCGTGAATTTACGTTACAGATCTATTGATTTATTGGTTACCGCGGACTGTTTTCCAGTCAGGCAGTAACGATTTTGTAAAGTGAGCTACCTGTTTGATGGCTGTGCGATTTATCACTTCTGGCAAAGTATGTAGTACCGTACTTTTTGTTTATGGATTTCCTCGCATTCACAAAGGAGGTGGTCGGCGGTTTCCTTTGGTTCCTAACAGAACTGACAGGACTTTTGAGAGTTTTTCCGATGTTCTTCTGGTGGTGTCCAGTGAGCAGACCAGTAACTATCCTTAACTCGTTTTTGTTAAAGGTCTTTTTAGACCAGATGGTTGAATAGGAAAGAAATCTTTCGATTGTTTCAGACCTGGGGTTTTATTCCATGTTCCTGATTTCTTATCGTTTTCCCACTTCTATATGACCATTACTTGATGGCTTTTTGGGAAACATATAATATGTTGTGGAATTGTCCCGCCTTTTTTCGCCAGATGATCGGCTTGTTCATTGCCGATGTGGCCAGTTACCCACATAGGCGTAACTTTATTGTTTGCTCCCATTGCGTTTAAAGATTCGATACAGTTCCATACTAGCTTTGACCCAATTTTAAACGAGTCAAGTGCTTGCAGGGCTGCTTTGCTATCTGATAGAATGAATATCTTTGCATTACGGTTGTCACGATGTGCGCAGTGACCTGTGCATGTAATTATAGCGTGTGTTTCCGCCTGTTAAATGGTGAGATCTGAAACCATTGTGATAATACGCTTGGTTTCTGGACTACATAATCCTACTCCTGATAGACATGGTGTCCGTGACCATTTCATATTGCCCACTTTATTGCTTCTGCATTTGTCCATTGCTGACGATTTTTTATTATAATTTTAGTTTTTGGTAAAGCATAGTTTGATAGACATGGTGTCCGTGACCATTTTTATGGGAGCCGCACATTTCATACTTTCGCTTCGGCTTTAGAACCTCCTGGCAGGGTCCGCTTCCTTCTATAACAGTGGAGCCTGGAAAAGGTGTATCCAAGAGTAGCGGCAGTAGTCAACCATTTGTTATAGGGCTCGGGTATTTTGTCTCAAACGTGCCAGGTAGTGATTCCACCAGGGCACGTCTCGGTTGATTTTGATAACACGTGTAAAGTGATATTAATTCTATTTTGTTTGTATAGAATTAAATTTGAATTTGTTTAGAAAAATAAGGCAGTAGGTAATTTAAAAATATAAGCTAGGAAAAATTTCTGCCTATCTGGATAAAATGTGAGTCAAAAAAATTTTAAAATCATAGTTGAAGAACGTGAATTGTTGTTTCTAGTTCATTTGAAATGGATATGGCTTCCAGGCAAGGATACATTTTACAGAATCAATGAACGGAGAATAGAAATGAAATTGCCAGAATACGATCCAAGTTATTTGAGCGGATGATAAACTTCTCGGGAAAGTTTTTGTTTTGTTTGATTTAACTCACTTCTATATCGTTTTTTTTCTGTTTCTATGACAAAACTTTATATATGTAGAGTAGTATACTAGAATAAAAATCAATACGCCTAACCTAACCAAAAATATCTGCATTTGTTGTAATATTTGCTGTATAATGAATGCAGGTAAATAAAATGGTCTGTTTATCATTGTATACGTCACAAAATGACTCAATGTTGCTATCAAAGTCCCCAGTTTACAGGGTTAACTAAATGCGAAGAAAGTGATATGGGTACGGTAATACGGTCAATCAGTTCGAGTACTTTTTATATTACTAAAACTACAGAGGAACCTTTCAATTTTGTATAATGTCACGTAATTATTCAATATACTCGGCGAGACTTGTTTAAATAGAAAATATTATCAAAACACCTTTGTGTCATTAATATATGCTTATTTATTCCAGTTACTTTTAGGAATATGGATAATATAAACTCTAAGCTCCATCAACACAAATTTGGTGTAAATTGAGGAAAACGGAGTTATTATTTACACTATGTTTTGTTTGACAATTTTTGTTCAAAATGAAGTGTTCAAGGTCGTCACATGAAAAAAAATTCGGCAAATGTACTTGTTTATGCTAACATCATAATAGTAATTGTAATATTGTTAACAATTTGGAATGCTTGCATCAAGTGCACGTGAGTCGAGCGCATAGATTATATAGGAGAGTGCATCGAGCGCACATTGGCAGGTATAAGGACGGTATTTTCAATCCCTGTATTTAGCTTGAAATGTTTATTATCGTAAATAAAAGAAGAGTTCAGCCTAACCTAACCAAAAATGTACTCATTCTTAGGAAAAATAATTTTTGTTCAATATTTTATATAATATTGAACATTCGCTCATTTTGAAAAATCTTAGATGCTGCTGATGGTTTTTCGTTTTGTCTTAATGATAATAATTATTCAAAAGTGATCTGCCCATCTCTAGGCAGATCAAATTTTCTTGAGCGCTCGTCGAACGAAATGTTCTCTAAATGTGCCTGTGTGCTAGATGTACCCTCCTCGCACCTCACCAACAATTTGTATGCTATAGCTTTTCTTGTTAATTATGTCTATAATTTTTTAACTTCTTTTTAATTTGTTATTTATGTTGTCGCTCGCTCAGGATCTTTTAGTAGAATTTGATGGTGCATGAGGTGGTGGTAGTGAAGGATATTTTCTACAAGTTTCTTAAAATTCACACTGTACACCTTTAAAAGCTTTGTTTTCAATTTTCGCGGAATGTTGTGCGCAACGACCTGTGCATGTAAAGATGACGTGTGCTTCCGCCTGATAATTGGAGGGTTCTGAAACCATTGTAATAAGACGCTTGGTTCCTGGACCACATATTCCTGCCTCTACTTGTCCATTTTCCGTTTACGAGCCATCAGTGTGGAATACTAATGAGCCTCGCGGGAACACAATCTCTGCATTTGTCTATTGCGCACATTTCATACTGCCCATTTTATTGCTTCACTTTCTATGAAGGACAAGTCTAAAATTACCTGTATTGTTATCGTGAGATATGAGCGTGTCGTGCCTGTTATCGCAAGACAAGCCGTCCTTCGCAACTTATCTAGGATTATTATCCCAATTTTCATTTTTGTTTGCATAGCTGCATAGCTTATGATAGGTCGCACAATGGATTTTTACATCCAGTTCATCATTTTGGGTTTTAAACCCTCATGTTCCTTTGACCATTCTGTAGCAGTTGTATAAAGCACTACGTGCTTTATGACTTACTGCTTGAAGATATTGTTTCCATGTTAGTTTCTGGTCGAAGTTCTTTCCGAGATATTTAATATCTGATTCAAGGGCTAGTTCGACTCCGTTCATTCTGAAGGTTTTTGGGAAGTATCTGTAGACCCCTATCCTGCGTTGGTAAGATTTATGAGTAGATGATCGATTAGTGGTGATAGACAGCCGCCGCTTTGTGGGTATCCGTCTTCCGGTTTTGTAGTTATTGCTTTATCATCTATATTAATATTGATAATGAGACTATCTAATGTTGCCATATTCCAAGCCGCCACTCATTTTTGCAACGGGCTCCTATCAAACCCATGATTAATGCAAACAGTGCAAAACCGTAATATACTATTTGGTCTTACGAAATGAAAGATCTGATGCTCGTTTAAGAAATTTGTTCAGTTCTTCCGGTGTAAAAGTCTTGGCTTTTTTTGACTTCGAGCTGTTGTTTAAAGTAGGCTTGCAATTTCATATAACTTCCCAGATGGATGTTATGGTGAATATTTGGGGGTACTTTTTAGCTTAGTTTCTTGCGTTAACTGCAAATCCAAAATTCATCATTATACTTCTCCTTTGATTTTGTACTTAGCAGATTTTCTATTGTGGTTGCTCCAATATGTTGGGAGAAAAACTGTTATGTATTTCGACTTCGAAAGCACTCTTACTTGTCTTGTACGCGAAACAAATAAAACTCATGATAGTCTCAGTCTCAAAATGGCACTATAATTAATATAATTAAATATATTCTGATAGATTATTTTCAAAATCAGGTAACAATATTATGAAAATAAAATGTTCTATATAACATTCAATCATTTGCTTCAGAGAAACTGATTCATTTGTTCACTAAATCCAGGAACAAACCGCATAGTGGAGAGATTATACATACGAAGATAAAAACATAGAATACAAACATACACATTTAAATGGAACACTACATAGGAGAAGAAAGAATCTTATATCTTTCCACTTATAGTCATAGTGATTTTCGTGAATTGTTAGTTTTTGACTGGTGTATTTTTTTCATAGAGGCCATATTGGTTGTTTTTTGTTTAGCTTATTCAAACTAAATTATTTTTATCAAACTTAACGAACGCTACATTATGTGTTGGAACATCGTCTAGTTTTTGTTTTAAAGAATTACGATGTGTATAAAAACGGACATTATAATTGAAAATGAAATTATGGAGTATAAATCATGGAGCTCCAATTCATTTTTCTCGTCCTCATGACCAAATTCAATCATTTTTCTTCTAAGAAAGCTACAACTTACCTAACGTTTGATCACAGAACACAGTTGATTAAACAAATTTCTGTTTTGGTTCTGTTTCAGTTTTCTCACGTTTCAGCTACCGCTATCGTTACCTAGCACAAATTAAAAGCATTCCGAAGCATGGCGTCCGTTCCAGAACGTGTTGCCCAACGGTTTCTTCCGTTGAATGCAACCACTAGTATCGCCACTCCGAAAATAAAACATAACATTTTTCGAAAAGTGACATTACTTAACGGTCATTTAATTTGAATAAATTGTTTTTGTACCACTATTGTATATAAACAAGGACGTGATTTAATTAGACTCCATGTTGTCAATGTATCTTGAGTACGATTTTCATAAGAATTTGAGAACAATACAGAAAATTCAGATAAATAGTATGTATTTTACGAGTCATTATTCTGTATTTAAATCGTTTCTACGTTTTTCCTCAATTACAATGTTCAAGCTACAAACAGTTCATGTGTGAAGAGCTATGTTCTGAAAAATTAATTTCCTGAATTCACTTTGGAACGTTAATTTTATTCTCTTTCATGTTAAAACTTCACGGCTTAGTAAGAATTCTTTATTCCTAATTCCTTCAATTTAATTTCTGCTAATAAAACTACATGTTTCGCCACAAACATTCTGAAATTTACTACAAACATAATGAAGTAATTTGGATCTGCAGACTAGCAATAATAAAATTTCTGCGATATTAACTTCATAAATAGTACGAGGGAGAAGCCGTAATCAAATTCTTATCTTATCATTGGGAATAAAAAGAATATAAACTTTCCTACTATAAGAAGGAGGATCTCTAACGGATTGATAAGTTATTTTCTATATTCACTAGAATTCTCTCACTTTTAATTGAAAATAATATGTGGTCATCCAAAAAACTATTCTTTGTTCCTGACTTAATTTTTCAATCAAAATTTTCTTCACTAAACATCATTATTCGAATACTTGGGAGACATATTGGTCGTTTTTCCATTAAGAAACTTTTACAAATACCGAAACAAATGCTAGTCAGGCGGTTCAATATCCGGGTTGTCCGTTTGGTGCATTAAAACTTCTCAACCAAGTTTAGTAAATTTTTGGCAAGCTATCAAAGATGTGTGTGGCCTGTTGTCGTGTTTAAACGCAACGTCTGCTCTATTAATCTATTAATTATTTCCAAATTTTTTCCTGTAATCTTGTCAATTAATAGGATAGTATTGTATCGTCAGTTTGACAAGTGTCAGAATTTCACTGTTTGTAATTGTCTTCCAGTTTCAGACCTTTATGTCACATTAAGTTTCGAACATGATCGTTTGTGTTTAACGTTCTAATATTTCGTCCAGTTTCCATCCCCGCTATTAATCTCTTAAGGACTGAATTCAGATTCCGATTTCCTGCAGTTAATTCATGCGGCATTTATATAGAGTTTTTTGTATGTCCAGATTTTTTTTAAATAATTCAACGTTCATAACAATTACGCAGAATCAGCTACTACAACTACAACTACCGTAGCCAACACAAATTTCTTTGCATGCTTCTGATATGCTATAACTTCTGTAGTGAAAAAACATTAGCATATTTCTTCAGAAATATGATATAAATATAATGCTCATTTTGAAACATTTATAAGTTTTAATAGAAATACTGACTAATAAAACTATCTTCACAAAAAGGTGATATTAAATGCTATATATATACGAAACGTGAATAAGTTGGTTGATTGGATGAGTGGTCGTTCTCGTTATACTGCCACCAACATCATCTTTTCGAAAAGTACTATGTAGATAATCTATTATGGTTGAGAATACTTCTGTTTCCCTAATTTCCCTTATTTTGAATTGGCTTAGTACAATTGTTTGTAAAATTTGTTCACTTGTGATGAAAAAAGTAATTTTTTCTTGTAAACTGTTGTTACTTACACTTTTATTCATTCTAGAGTGGGTTCGCGAAGGTAGATAGAAGATGATAGATCCATCTTCATCTGAAGAAGATAGTGAAGAAGAACACGGAACAGGTCACCATGCTGGGCATCATCCTACAACACACCATCATCATCATCATTCATCAGTTCATACATCAGTTCATCCTCATGTGAGTAATATTTTAAAACATAATTATATTTTATCTAAATCTTCAATGCCGTTGTTGAGATACTTAAAAAGAACAGTAGGTAAATCCGTCACGTTGGCAATACAAGTTTAGTTATAGTTAAGACAGCGGGCGGTCACTGAGCGTTGCGCACATAGGCCTTGTCTCATGCCAAAACTTTATGTGACTCGATGATCTTGTGGTCAAAATGTAGACTAGAAAGCAGTAATAATGTTTTTGACACATATAACATTAAGTTTCCTTAACATTTCCTTAAAAAATATTTGAATTTGTGGTTGATTTTTATTAAGTGTGGCAATAATTAACATTATTTTAAATTCCGATGATAGAAACAATTCATGGTCTAGTTGTCACATGTTATGCTTCTACTAGAACCCCGTAAAGGATTTGTTAACTTTTTTACCAGGTTAATTGGTTTATTGCTTATTTGGTTTGGTCCTTCACTCGGACAACCATACATTTCAATGATTTCTTTTAACGAACGTACACCTTCCTCGAAAAATTTCGAGTTTTTTTATGATCGTGACATTTTCAGCAACAATATAATTTTTTTAGTGTTTTAATACAAAGACAGTTTTGACTGGTGGGGTGTCATATGCTTCTTTATGGTGTATAATCACCAACGCATCGGAAAAACTAGACAATATAGGCATAATATGTGATTTATCAACTACCAAACAGAAACTCATAAATCATTTGGGGGTTAACAGAAACCAACCTTATTTATTTCATAATGAGAAAGAATATTATGCTTTTTTTGATGCTCCCCATCTGTTGAAATGCGTTAGAAACAATTTTTTGAACAATAGTTTCATATTGAATGGGCAGTTCATATGTTTTTCTGACATTCGAAATGTTTATGATCTTGATAAAAGGAGCAAAACAGGAAAGGCCTTATTGAAACTGATTGATAAGTACATCAATCCGAATTCTTTGACATCTTTGGAAACTGGTGACCTTATTTCAAGTACAGCTAAAAACACGGCTAACTTTGTTCTAACCATGACAATTTATTTGATGCCCTAAATAGTATACGTTTACATTCAACAAAACCCTGTAACCGTGTTTTGAGCGATACGAATCCAGAAGTGCTAGCAGCTTCAAGCTCAGGATATGATTTATTGGAAAATCTATACAAAGTTGGAAAAAAGGGATATTTGACCAGACCTGATAGCTTTGATGGTTTTCTTCTCACCATTAAGTCCGTTAAACAATTTGCAAGTGATCAGAAAAATGAAGGTTTCAATTATTTATTCACAGGCAGACTAATTCAAGATCCATTTGGAAATCAATTTTCTGTTTATCATCAAAGATGAGGATATAACAGAAACCCAACAGTGAAAGCATTTCCAGCTGTATTTAAAATAAATATTGTCGCCAATTTAATGAGGCCAGCCACCTAGAAGTGCTAATGCAGGCAGTCAACTGCATGACGATTATGATAATATACTGCTTTTACCAACAGATGACAATGAAGCATTCGCTTCATTAAATTTTGAAGAAGAATTATTATTATAAAAATTGTTCTGTAGTATATTTTGGGGGTTATTTAATTAAAAAATGTTTAGATCGTGGAGGGATTGTGGTTTGATTTCCAATATTCAACAACAAAAAGAATAATTAATAACCAATAATAATCAACATTTTGATTTATAGTAGGTGTTTCAATAGTAAATGTGACCCAACTTGACCCAAGAATATCTAGAGATCATCGCGAGTAGATTCTATATGATTTTGTCCATTTCTTTCTATAGTCATAATTAAGAGCTACTCTGTATATATTTACTTAATAACACATAGTCCAAATACATATTAGAATGTAAATAATGTTCCGAAGCAACACTATCATACTTTCTAACAAACATTTTAAGAATTTGAAAAAGTTTTAAAATTACAATAAATTTACTCAATTTGTTGGCCATTCGAATTTTCCACTAACAATGTTGTAGCTGTAAAATGCACAGGACCGTACAACAACTAGTTTCTGATAATTTTTTCAAACGCTCAGTCTATAATTATAATTTTATATTAACAATTTCATAAAAAGTATAGTTATTATTGTTACTTTATTTAATATTTCTGTTAATTGAATTATTAGTACGATATTGTATTATGATACATTTAGTATATTTCATCTCGTTACGTTTAAAATATTAGTATAGTTAAAACTTTTTACAAGTTATTGTTTTTGATTTTATCAAATATATTAATACAGTACGAAAGCGGAACAAAATCAAAAATATTTTTCGCAGGAAGAAAGGGGAAAATGGATAAATCACATAAATCAACTGAAAGTTAAAAAAAAAACATACAAAATAGCCAGGACTTCTTTTTCGCCTCTTCAAAATATCATCATAATATGAATGTTTCAAAAATATATTCATGACCGAGGTTCTGAAATCGCAAATTCATTTTATTTCAGTCACCAAAGGAAACTATATATATTTTATATACCTTTGTGCAAGGATCCTTCTTTCTATCCCAAATTTAAGTGATTAACAGATTAATGAAAAATTATTTGTTTCATTTGCTAGTGCTACACGAACTAATTTTTTTATACATTGAAATTGATGACAAATAATTAGTACTGAGATTAAGTTTATTTTCGGTTCGAGATGAATACATGCTATAACATTATTAGAAACATGATATTTCAAAATACGCCCTATCTATCTATTGTAAAGATTCCTATCGAATAGGTAATTTGTGTCACTTTCGTAATAAAAGGTAAAATCGGCAACAATGTACTGTCGGTTCGAAGATAAAGAACACTTCACATTTAGTTGGGATCTTTCCAAAAAAATTTATTTGTTGAAAATAGTGCTGTTTATTTCATATGGCACTAAGCTACGGGTCATTTTTATGAAGATCAAGCGTAAAAGTAACTAGATGGCTTGCAAATTGCCTCAAATAGTTTTAACATTGTCACTATTCTACTATCCTATTCTTTATACTATGGAGTGTAGAGAAGGAGGAACATCTCTTATGGACGGTACGTTTAAAATATGGTCTGGATTCTGTAGGGATAATACGTGGCGCTGATTGTACTATAGGATTGAGATCTGAAGTTAAATACTTACTGTATAAGAAATTATCAAAGTTGTGACTGACGTTTGATTATATTCATGTGAAAAGCTGTGCAATCCTTAATATCTTATTAGATTTTTATTTTTTATTAAGAACTTGATATATTTCTGTACCTGCTTGCATAAGCTAATTACCAATGATATTTTAACAAAACTATAATTATTGTATTTGTTGCGGATAGAGTTCAATATTTTATTTCTATGAACCAAAATGTTTTATTTTCAATTATCTTATTATTCTTATTGATATTTTTATATGACTATAACTATTATATTAGTTGCTAATGAAGTTCAATATTTTATTTTTATGAACCGAAATATTTTTTTTATTATTCTATTATTTTTATTGATCTAATTATATCGCTATAATTATTATATTAGTTACGGATAAAATTCAATATTTTATTTTAATCAACCAAAATGTTTTTTTTAAATACTATTTCATTATTGTTACATGATTCTACTTTTTTTCATATTAGAATATATGTATTATCTAAACCAAATAAATAGCTAAATAATAAAGTTAATTTAACGAGATTCTGTTTTGTTAATCGTTTCATTATTTTAATACAGTTATTTTCAAATCAGCGCGTAAAATTCAAGCGAATACCCTCTATAATCAGCGCCATCTATTTACCCATCAAAAATCAGCTCACATTTTTTAACCCAGAGACGTTCCTCCTTCTCTACACTCCATACTTTATACAATGCTACTACTAATATAAGTAAGACTTGTTCGGCTACTGTTCGTTCCAGTTAAATTCACAAAACATTGAGTGTAGTATCTAACTAAACTGTCGCGTGAAGTGCATGGAATAATAGAATATTATTGATGAGTGTATAATGAAGGTCGATATTCACGAGAAGTTTACTACTACGAGCGCTAGCGATTGGAATAAATCACCCAGTTAATATTAACTCATTACACGCTAGTCGAATACTATACTGTGCCCATAGCAACTAAATATCTTTCTATACTCATTAAAAGGTACTGGGTTTTTAATATATTTTAACACAAAATATCGATACACAGAGAAATCTACGCACACCAACAATGTTGATAGGTTTGAATCAAATTTATTGTTTGAAAAGCTACATCGATTTATAATTTCGGAAAACAATAATGCCTACACTAACCTAAACATCCATCACTCCACTGCAACAACTTTTTGTGATGTTTCTAAGGCTTTCGATATTTTAATCAACAAATTGCAGTACTACGGTTTCGGAGAAACACCTCTTGCATGGTTCAAGTTATACCTTACCAATAGAAGTCAGCTTATAAGGGTTGATACAACGATATGTTCTTGCAAGCCAATAGAGTGTGAAGTGCCCCAAGGCTCAGTACTAGGCCCTATTTTATCTCTTCTGTTTGTAAACGACATCGCCTATCTAGACATCGGTGGTAAAATATGTCTATTTGCAGACGACACTAGTTTCTCTTGGAGCAACCCTGATCTCACGGCACTTCATATTACTGTCACCCTTAAATAATGTTGCGATTCTAATCTTTTTTGTCTCAACGTTTCTAAAACCAAAGTTTTATCATATAAAAATACAGTGCAGCCTTTTTTATTAAATACCATTGACGTCGTTGGATCTATACAATTTTTAGTGCTAGTTGAGGACAATTCTTTGAAATCGGAGTTACGTATTGCCGCTTTATCTAAAAAATTAAGTTCCTCCTGTTTTGCAATGAGATCAGTTTCCAGAGAATTGAAGTTATCCACCGCCTCAACAGTCTATTATGCCCTTATTGAGTCGCATCTCGGACATGCCCTTCCCTTCTGGGGTACGTATAGTGCAACTCAATTTGAGCGAATCTTCGAACTACAAAAGAGAGCTGCTAGATATTTACTCGGACTTAACAGCAGGGCTCACTACTGGGACTTCTTTAAAATATTAAAAATTCTGACTTTTCCTTCCTTAATCATCTTTGAATTCGTTTGCCTATATCGTAAGCACGCTTCTCCAATTTCAGAAAGATCGTTGCACGACTATCCATTTAGAAACGCGGAGCACGACCTTTACCTACCTACTCCACGTTTAGAATTAGTTAAGGGCTCAATATTTTACAATGCAAAAAAACGCACAATCACTTACCAATTGAAATCAAATCGATATCATCTTTTCACGCATTCCGCAATAATTTGGGGGCATATTTATTACTATAAATCAACACTCCAGGAAACGTTTTCTAGCGTTGTATCAGTCCAATTGGAAAATAGCGAGTCAAGTGGAATCGCCATCCATTAACACCGGTGTAGGATTGTCAGAAAAAGGCTCCACGAGTGGCATGCCGTCGACGAATTCTAATAAAAAGCCTAGCAAGAGGCAAACTTCGGAAGAAGCTTAGATGATAATGAAGAGTGCTATGAAGGAATGAACAAAGAGAGAGATTAACAATCTGTTTATGGCGAAAATGTAGCCATCAGATTAAGGAAAATAAAAAATCCAAAGAGAGAGACGATCTTGAACGCTGATTGCTTGGTGAAAATTAGTATTTTGTTTACTTGTCAGTGGTCCTATCATCGATATTAACAATTTCAAAATCCCCATTTGACATTCTCGTAAAATTTGTAAGCAAACACCCGGCTGTCAAATCATTTCGGAAATCATCACCACTATAATCATAACGCCGTAAAAACAAATGTCTCTGCCATCATCGACGAGAACGAGCTGCATTGCAGGCCAGACGACGGCGGCGGCGGTTCAAATCACCCATTCTTCGACAAAACCTAACTGACTAATGTTTCATGTAGAATTGCAATTGTTTGGTGAAAATGTTTGTCAAACAATTGTGTGTTGAAATAAGAAATGTTTGTTAAAACTGCACTTTAATCAACGTGTTTGACAAACTTGTTTCTCCATTGTTTGTTTAATGGAGACGCACCTTAATATTAACAAGCATCCGATTTTCTAGACTAGTAGAATTTTATATGATTAATTAGAGAGTACGGCGTCGGTGAAACATTATATGGGTCGATATATACGACTACTCATTAGGACTAGGATCTGAGGAATTAAATTTTTGAAAACTTCCGCAGTATTAGGATGTACCTTTATACACATTATGTATCATTATTATCATATATTGTAATAGGACAAAATAACTTAAAGTAGCTGTTCTAGTTATAGGTATCATTTGTGAAATCCCTGCCGTTTTTGCTCGAAATTATATCACATAATAAATTGGATTCCTTGTTGCAATAATATAGCAGGATTTGAAGAATAATAGTTTTTTATCTTGGACAGAGATAAGGTCCATATCCCAAATCAGTGAAAATAGGTAGAAACTTTTTCGTCACTGACAAATATGGAGATGATTATATTATGTATGGTATGGTATTATGTATGTTGAGTTGATTCTTATTATATCTAATGATTTTTTAAATACTTGAGTCCATCTAATTTGACTCATTCCTTCTTGGATTCTAGTATTTTGTTCCATAGGACAACAAGCGGCAAAGGAAGAAAATGCGTGACAAACATTTGTTCACTAGGTTATGCACGTCTTCGTTCTCTGAAGATTACAATGGGTGTGAATATCGGCAACCGTTCCAGAAATTTTTTCAGTCCAAGAAGATATCGAATTAAATGAAATGCTGTGATTGTACTCGTACATCTATTTTGTATCATTAAAAATATTGATGAATAATTCCCAATTTCCAATTTTTGATTTCCAGTTTGAATGTATATCAAAAGATTGATTCTACCTACTTCTATTTTTCATAGATGTATTGATTTTGCTTATTTTTTTCCTCAGAATACTATCATCGGTTTTGGAAATAAATGAACATCGTTCTAGGGCATCCCGCATATTGCAATTAGATTAAATTCATGCATTTATACACAACCCAATTAGTTCAATGTTCACTTGTTAATGTTAATTTTATGTCGAAATTTAGAACAAAAAGTGACGAACCCTATATATACATAGAAATAAAGAGCAAAATTCTGATATTTTAAAGAACAAAACAATAAAATAAATTATTCATTTATACAACAATGAAAGTTAGACTACTCAGTCATGCAATGCTGATTTGAAACATGCACACCGTTATCGATGTGTGAAGGCGTGGCAAGACTTTTGGTGTATATAAAGAAAGACATGGAATTATTACAGCAATTTCATCTGTTTACGAAAGATTTTTATTTAATACCTAATAATTTTAACCGATTTACTTCATAGAGTATATTTTAATAACACAGGCCAACGATGAAAAAACTCTTTTACTGAAAATACCTTATTCTTATGTTTTTTTAGATTGCTGAGTCCAAATATGATGCTTAAAAAGCTGTATCACCCACCATTTATTCACATTTTACAGTTACATTTATGAAACCAAGCAACATTTTTAGAATTTAACAGCTAAAAGTTAACAGTTAAAATAAAATTGAAAAAATAGGTCTAATTAACTAAGACCGACTCCATTCCTATCTAGGGGTATTTAATGAACGAAGATGATGTTGCTAGTACTACTGAAACACATGTTTAGTTTATTAGTTTCATCCTAACCTCAGTTTCACGTTTCCGTTTCCTGTATGTACATGTGCTCAGTGCAATACCTAATCGCGGTTGTATAAACTCTGCTGACAGTTTTTGTTATATTTGTGGTGAGTTTGTTATTAAAAAGCACCAAAGAAACATTACAGACTTTGTAAAAAAGTTTTATCTAGCATACTGTGGAACTAAATTTGGAGATCAGGACAAATCTTGGGCACTGCATAAGATTTGCCATGTATGTATTGAAGACCTTATAAAATGGTCAAAAAAGAGAAAAAACACGTCAACTTTGCTGTTCCTATGATATGGAGGGAACCTAGAAGTCATTCCGATGTCTGTTACTTTTGCAGTGTTGATATTACTGGTCATAACTCTACAAACAAGAAGGTAATAAGCCTTCCCTAACCTTCTGTCCGATACCCGACCAGTAGGGCACGGTGTAGATTTGCCGGTCCCTGAACCACCAGAGGACTTAAATTCTATTGTAACAGAAGAATTTTCTGATGTACAGTCGGAGTTAGACGAACACAATGAAAAATTTCAATGTGTTACAAAAAATGTAGAGCTTAAATTGTTTACTTAGGTCGAGCTTAACGACTTAGTTAGGGATCTGGGCTTAACGAAAGAAAAAGCTGAACTGATTGGCTCTAGGCTAAAAGAAAAGAACTTGTTGGCGGCTGGAACTAGCGTTCATGTGTACAGGAAGAGAGAACGGCAATTTTCAAAGCATTTTGAACAAGAGGGTGATTTGGTGTACTGCTCAGACATTCCTGGTTTAATGAATGAGTTTGGAATTGAGTACAAAAAAAAAGACTGGAGACTGTTTATTGATAGTTTGAAGTCTGTTTTACTACACAACGGTAACGTGTATGCTTCTGTACCTGTCGGTCATTTTGTACATATGAAAGAGAGCTACGAATATCTAGAAATAGTGTTAAATAAAATAGGTTCTTCTGCACATGGTTGAATGTTGTGTGGTGATTTGGAAGTAACGGTCATGCTCCTTGGTCAGCAATGTGGTTTTACCCAGTTTCCATGTTTCCTGTGTGAATGGGACAATAGAGCTAGGAATCAACATTGGTGCAAAAAGAACTGGCATGCTAGAGAGTTTTTAAAGCCTAGCGAAAAGAATATTCTACGCAAAAACCTTGTAGACCCAAAAAACGTGCTCCTACCACCACTACATATTAAGTTAGGTCTCATGAAACAGATAGTAAAGGCTTTGCCTAAAGACGGGCCTTGTTTCTAATATCTCTGTCAGAAATTTTCACACCTTTCAGGAGCTAAATTGAAAGAACGCGTCTTTACCGGGCCTGATATTAGAAAAATGTTTGACGTTAATTTCGAGTCCACAATGACCTCAAATGAAAAAGAAGTATGGGTATCCTTCAAGCAAGTTGTCTCCAAGTTTTTGAGAAATGAAGAAGACCCAGAATATAAGTTTATTGTTGCCAACATTCTAAAAAAGTTTGAATAGTTAGGATGTTTGATGAGTCTGAACAACCACCTTGATTACTTCCCGGACAATTTAGGAAATGTTAGTGAGGAGCAAGGTGAGCGTTTTCACCAGGATGTTAAAGTAATGGAAAAACGTTACCAGGGCCGCTGGAACACCACCATGATGGGGGATTACTGTTGGTCACAGTTACACAAGAAGTTTCAAAGAAAAAAGGGAAAGAGAATATAGACAAATTCCAGTTGACAAGTAAACCCTGTATTATCACACTACATTACTATACTGTAAATACAAACCAATTTTACGATGTAACATAGTGTTTCATTGATTTCCCTACATACCGTACAGGGGTATTAGATTATAATAAAATACATATTGCTTGGAAACTATGGGTGATACAAAAAAACTAAAGCCAGATTTGGATTTAATACATAAAAGTCTATAAAGATCGGCTTTAAAAATAAAAAAAAGGTTTCAAACAAAAGTTTTTTGTTGGCCTGGCAATTAGTTTAGCTTTCCTACAAATATTTTTTAAAACAGGCGTATTGCGAATAAGATAGAATACCTGTATGATAATTATCGTAGCTAATAATCATTTCCTTATATTCTGAGTTATCATATTCCTTTAAGAGCACTGGCTGATAGACAATAAACGTTTTATTAGTATGTGCCTTGAATTTTGTTACTAATGAGTACATTTTTTATACTTAAATCTCTATATTTCCAGTTCCAAATTTTACGTGATTATGATTTTTGCTTCAGACCGAGTCTTCACCATATCATCAAACGCATGCTTCAGATTTGGGGAGCGGCACATTGGAAGTACCTGCTCCAAGTGCCACTCGTTCTTTATCACCATCCAGTGCCGTATCTGCTGAAACAATCAGCCACAGTTTGGGGTCTTCCAGAGCAAATTCCTTACCCCGACCTACCAGTCCGTCGCCTTCAGTTGCCTCAGAAAAAACCGAGGTAGATCTTCAGGAAAAGCAAGAACGAGAAGAGGAAGAACGGAAAAGAAGAATACAACTTTATGTCTTTATATCGAGGTGCATAGCATATCCGTTCAACGCTAAACAGCCTACTGACATGACTAGACGACAAACCAAAATAACAAAACACCAGTTAGAAAGTATTGTTAATAGGTTTCAAGTAAGTATTAAATAATGTAAATTATAACTCAGTAGATATATTCCAACGCTATTTTTAATCATACGAAATAAATTGTTCAATGATGTTTGCCTGTGTATAACTATCAATATTGTTACTAACATTCCTAATTGTGAACTGTTATCACTTGGGTAAGTGATTGTAAATTACACTGCTTATGAAACACCAAGCTAATCTGATTATACAAACGAAAAAATGTTGGGAAACCAATTATCTGATAGGAGCTGCAACTTGAACGTTTTGGCCGAAGAAGAATAATAGAAAACAAAAAAATAATGCAAAACCTAGTTACAATGATAATAAATTACCCGACTTAGCATTCCCAGGTGAAGCTCAGCTGATTAATTCATTTAAAATCTCGTATATGCAGCTTTATTAATTTGGTGCCATTTCTATTGCTATTCTAGAAAAAAATCTGATTACTTTGGAATTGAAAACAAATCAAATCATAGTAAGATCAGTTGATCGAGGAAGTATTTTTTAAAACCAACTTTTTCGTTTTCTGGTGTAAATCCTAGTCAGTTTCTGGCATTTAAAAATTCTTATTTTGGAACGTTAGCATAGAAGAGAAATCGGCTGATTTTATATTTTAATGAGAAATAGCATAAACTTTTTTACACGTTGCCTTGCACTATGTCTCAATAGCAGCTGAGTAAAAGTCGTCTATTTTCAACAAAACTTATTTAAATAGTACATCCTCATGGCAATATTAGTATGCTTGCACTGCTGCATTTGAATAATGACACTAGTTAATACTGGTTATTATCCTTTTCTATAAAGTTTCTTATAGATGGTAGGATCTTCTTTGTTCACTGTCCACTAGTAACAATAGTATTATCGACAAGTTTCTCTTACCAGTAGTACATATTTAATATCTGAATTCTTCATAATCTTCTGCCGTGATTCAATAGCTATGACGAATAAAATACCTTTTTCAAGTTTAAAAACATGTTTCTAGTTCACACCCATGCTTGGAGTTATCTCTTAGATTTGTAGGTATAAATATTCATCGTATCACTACATTTACGAATATAGATAATATGAGGGGTTTCTATAAGAATATACTTTTTCTCTTGATGTTTAAACTGCTTTACGTAACTCAATTAGACACTGTATTTGTAATGAAAAAATAATTTGATTCTATGTTTAATATTCCTAAGAACATTGATAAAAGATATTGTTGTGAATATATCAAATGTCCTCGTAAAAGTGAAACGACGTCATAAATTGGCGACACAGGTATTTACGAGCCATCATGTAATACCGTCAACAAAATTGAAACATAATCCAGACGTGGGTCAAACGTTTAACTATGCATAGTATCACCATGTATAATTAATACGCTTCTTCGGAGGAGTTAACCACAAGTCCTTAAGAAACTTCTAACTTCTTTAAAACTGTTACGGAACGATTATTTGACTGATGGCTAGAGAATAAGCTAAATTGAAATCATCAAAAATTCTTCTTTTACTATTTCAATTGAACATTAGATAGGGCAATAGGAAACCAATAAATAAAAAAATGGTTTAAGTGTTTCACGTTTATTTAGGTAATAAAGACGCAGGAAACAATTCGTTCTTTAAGAAGTAGCGTACAGAATGAAACATTGAAGATGTTCTGAAAATATCTAGTATCATCACTGTAGTATACTGTGTTTATTATTGCAATTTCGAAAAAAAAAAAATAAAAAATAAAAAAATAAATAATATCATGAACTGGAGGATTCGGATATCAAACCAATTATACTATATTGCCAAATCTAGTATAATTTCTCGATTTAATCAAATTTATCCAAGTTGATAGAAATAAAAAGAAATGCGTGGCTTTGATAATAAAGTTTGTTTTAATTTATTTCGTCGAGACGTAATAAGGTAATTAATATTCAAAAACATGATAAAAAATGGACAGACATTAGATATTTAAAAGTCGAATATAGTGCAGCTAATTACCTACTATTATGATTGGCATTTGAATATACACTTGTATTCTTGGATGTATAATTTCACTCCTGATAAAGTTTTTATATCAATCATTTCCAATTGTTAGGAAATATTCATTAGGTATTCGTTAACTTTCCGTATTTCAGATACTCTTATTTGTTAAAATGGAATGTTAACTAATAATCTCAGAGATCCTGTTTCTAATTTGTAATCTCCCGAAGACAGTCGAAATTGAATGATAGATAGCATTCAATTTTTCAAAATTAATTTTTGATTTTTTGTCTCAGTCTTTAATTCAAAAGATTATCATCCCTTATCCTACTCCCGGCTCTAGCTGCAAAGTATACCAACCCAGCTTGAACTTAATCGCTTTTAGTTTATTGCCAACTTACTACATGGCGTTGGTTTGTAAAAACATGTTATCGGTATTATTCTGGATTTTCCCAATATTTAACCTTATAGCGACAAGTAATACTTGGCGCCCTACATTCACGGCATTATAATAAAAGTAAATTAGTGTTTGCTTTCCGTCTTTTCAGCATGAAAAAAGTCACTTCAAGGCAACAATGAATTGGTTTTTTTCTCGAAAATATAAAAAACTGAAACTATACAAATAATTATTATTCTATTCATTCTACTAGTATATATATATATATATACCCAATGCTGAAGTTTAAAAGTACTGAGATGTTTTCATCACGTTTTATTTATTGAAGGCTTTCCCATAGCTAGTGAACTGCTTAGGTTGGTTTTATAGTCAAATATACGTTATTCTTCCAACATTATCTCTATTTTCAAATATATATTTATGATTATATTTCTTGATCAGTACAGATGAGAATTTGGTTTTTCTTAATACACGTGATATGTGCCGAATTGACAGCATTAGCAGGCAAGCGTCACTTTTTCATTCGTTAGCTATTGGCTATTTGTTCTTACTATTCTGTAAAGAGGGAGTGATAATTAGGTACAACCCTGTAATGCATATACTCTGGTGCTTTTGTAACTTATACAACGCTACATTATTGTATAAATCAAACAAATGAAAAACTCATTGCGCAGTAATTCCTTCTAAATAGAAACAAAATATGATTAAGAATGTATATTCTCAATAATGTTATTTTTTGCAGAGTTTTTTAAAGGGGGAAACGCAAATCATGGCCGACGAAGCCTTTCAGAACGCTGTACAGAATTATTACGATGTTTTTTTGAAATCTGAGAGGGTCGTCAAAATGGTCCAATCTGGTGCTTGTTCGCAATATGATTTTAGAGAAGTTTTTAGAAATAATATAGAAAAACGAGTTAGGTGAGTAAAATGCAATAAGTACAATACAAAAGTGTAGTGAAATATTCATTCAACTAATAATTTTATATTCAAATTAGTGCATTTCTACAACAAGACATTGTCAAAAATAGTCAAGTCTTGATAATGTTATACGGTCTAAATGACTAGGGAACTAGCCATACTAGCTCTTTATATACAATAGAAACAAGGAAAATGCATTGAAAACTTTGCTCGAAAATCTATATGTTTTAATCACTTCATTTGCATCAGGGGAATTAAGAATACATTGAAAAAAGAAATTCGGACATCAGAACTGATTACATAATGAGTTAAAGTCATAACTATTTTGTAATTAAATAAAAATAATTGCTCAAAAATAAATTAATTGATATAAATAACATCAACATGTCTGTTCAATCGCTTCTTATCACTTTTCTGCCTAGTAACTCACAGACAATTGCTTGCGTCATTCCTTCAAAATTAATTTCTATTTGACACCCCAGGGTCCTCTACCTGTTTTTACAATGCGAACCCAAAATATTTCTATAATTGATACCTCACTTACCATTTATCTTAAACATGAATATTCTAGCGCACTTGTAAAGACAGTATTTCTACAACTTATAGAAAAAATAGTTCGACTTAATCCTCAATACGGATGCCTCCAAAATCGACTCCGGTGTCGACTGCGTAGTCATGATCTCATAGGACATCTTGTATTGTTCACACTAGCGAACTATACAGCATACAGCATATTTATTGATTCTCTCCCCTCCATTCGGTCAATTAAAACAATTTTCACCGACCACAAACATGACATCTACCAAACTCTCTATGCTCGTGACGTACTAGAATTTCTCATCTGAATTCCATCTCATACTAGAATTCAGCTTCCAAGCTCAACTTGAAAACTTCATTCAAGAATCTTGGCGTGATCTATAGAGCAATAGTATGACACATTCAAACATCCATCAATATGCTTCTCACCTCTCTATAAACTAGTAGTAGGCGAGAAGCTGCGACAATTGCAATTTAATCCTAACAGCAAATAATCACTCAACTACCTTACAGAGAATAATTCATCAATCAAAATCTTAGAGCTCAATACTACGAATCTCTACCAAAAAATATCAAGTTATGTTATGTTAGTGCCAATGACCAAGTGCTTTCATCATCACACAAATGAAGCTAAATATATCTATAGATTAATTTAGTTAAGTTTTTTCTTTGTCAGCTGATAAATATCGGTCAACCTACGATGAAGTTTCAGAGTTCACTAAGTAAGGGAGATACAGCTTTCATAATTCGAGTGCAAAAGTTATATCTACACTTTTTTATATAGACGATTTTAGAAGCAACCATTTTCCTGCTGTTATTAATATATGTTAAACTTTTATTTTGATATGAAAAGATATATATTTCAGATTTGTTTTAAAAAACTTGTATCAGAATTATTGGATAAACGGAATAGTAATTGTTCAAGCATTTTGAGTATTTGTTCCAGATCTTTACCTGAAATGGAAGGATTAAGTAAAGAGACTGTGTTCACATCCTGGATGGCTAAATTTGACTGCATTCTAAAAGGTAAATATTATATTTTTAACTTATTTAAATTGTTATCCATTGTTACTATGGATGAGACTTGGGTACATTTCTATAATCCAGAAACAAAGCAACAATCGATGGAATGGCGACACTCTGGTTCTCCAAGAACTAAGAAGCTTCGTGTCCAAAAATCTGCTGGAAAAGTTCTTGCTTCAGTTTTTTGGGATTGCGATGAAGTAACCATGATTGATTTTTTAATAAAGGTAGAACAATAACTGGAGATTACTATTCGACATTACCGACCACTCTACGGGAAAAAATTAAAGAAAAAAGACACGGAAAGCTATCCAAAGGTATTTTGTTTTTGCAGAACAACGCCTCTGCACTCAAATCTCATGTTGTCATGCAAAAAATTCGTGATTTAGGGTTTGAATTACTAGAACACCCCCCTTATTCACCAGATTTGGCTCCGTCCGACTATCATCTCTTTCCCCAACTGAAAAAAAGTTTAAAAGGTCTTCAATTTTATTCCAACGAAGAAGTAATAAAAGCTGTGGAGGTCTGGTTTGCAGAGCAAGAGAAAACATTTGTTTTGAAAGGTCTAGAGACGTTGCAGGTTCGCTGTAATAAATGTATCCAATTAAGAGGAGAATATGTTGAGTAATAAAATATTTTGACATTGAAATTTTCTTTGGTTCTATAGTAGGCTGAGAATTTTTCAATATATCCTCGTATATAAGCCGTACGCAAAGATGTTATATGCTGAAACTACAAACAAACTGATTATTTCAGCTCAAAGTAAGTATTTCCAGTCAATGTTTGAGTGTCTCCAATATTGCGCACTCAAAAGCTGACGCTGTGGGAAAGGGAAGAAGCAAAAGATATAGATTAGGTCATATTATCATAAGCTATCAAACTGGGGGGCGGAGATACTTCAGCTAAGTAGAAGGGAGCCAAAGACGGTTATCACAGATACAATAAAGATAGTCGCTGTTGCGTACGGTGGAATAAAGGAGTAACCTACGATATACATATTCTTCAATTATCAAACACGTATGAATACAGAAGAAAATCCTGGGATTTGACTTAGTGCAAGAGCTTGACTTCAAGTCAGCGACGCATAGAGGATTCTTCTATTCTGAAAGATGACCAAGGAGGTCCAGGTAACTAGAACCGAGAAGAAATAGCCATGTGTCGATCGATATCTAAATAACGAGCTTTCCATTTTACTTTACGAAAATGAACATTTAACACGCAAAAAATATTTCCAACAGTGTGAAATTAAGAACGTAAAATGTCAATTACTTGTCAACGAATATAATATACACTTGTGTGGGCAGTATTAATGATCAATGTGACGTGGCTAGTGTGACCAATATATTGATCTTTGATTGTCAAGTGAACTAAGGGAATTTTTCATAAATGTTATTTTCCATCAGCAAGTGTATAACTTCTGTCTCTCAAACAATTCCGATCCGATTTTTTGAGACTTACGAGTTCTCTGCTAATTTAAAAAAAGAAGATTATGATTTTCGACGGACAGACGGGCAACGCTTTTATGATTTTTTGGAGGGTCTGAATCTCGGAGACGAGTAATCTATTAATAATCTACTTAATTCTCTGGGTGGACAAATATTAAAAAATAAAAAATGGTACAATTATTATTGGAGGAATGTATGTTATGGGGGCTTGAATTTTCGCAGTTTTTATGAAAATTTTGTTTGTTTATATGTAGCGTGCTGAATATACCAACTCGTTTCTATTTCTGGAGACATTCATAACTGTGTCCCGGCGATAATTTTCCTATTTATTGTCTTTCTTTGAAGATGCTACAATATTTTATCATTTCAAAGATTTCTCTGTGTACTATGTTAAACCAACAAGTAATAAATAAAGCACATAATATCCATTTTTATAATTAGGACAATATATTATATACAGTAAATCGATATTTTTATACAATGCAGATAACTTTTGATAGCAATGGTTTTGTAGTAGTAAATTGGCAATTAAACCAACTCAATGATAATAAGTGGCTTCTGTAAAGAGGCAATCAATATATGACAAAGCAACATATTATTAACCATCATAGAAATGGATTTCAAACATTTACAACATGTTGCAAGTTCTCACACAATTTGTTCATAAAATTATGCATAAAGACTTTTGTCGTTGTACGTGTATAATGAATATATTCCACTCAGGGCAAAAATGAATAAAAAAAGAAATCATTACGAACAATAGACGTTCTAAAATTAACTTCACATTAAAATCAAATTTAACTTTGTAAATTTTGTTGTATATATGCAAATTAATACAGCCTGGTTAATTATGTAATCAACTTGTGGTTTAGGCCCTTTTTATGAAAAATATTCCCGTGTTCCTGAAAGAGGAGAATTTGAATATGAAAGATTACATCAAAAAATTTATCGTCTTCATTCATCATCGATTAAAAAATAAAAGGTAGTCCAACTATAATGTACGATGTTAATTGTAAATCAAACACCAATTTTTCAGATAATTATTTTAATTTTTTTATTACAATGGAAAGATCCATGATAATGATACGTGACAAAATAAATCGGTCCAATACTCCCCATGGCTTTGGGAACCTTTTTTCGAGAGTCCATATTTTTAATCACGCTGAGGTATAATAATATTCAGTATCGCTAATGAGACGAATTATCTCCTCCTTACTTACTCACTTTCTATCCGTAACATTTTCTACCAAAGGCATAGAGGTGATATTTTTTCTCCATTTAATTCTATCTTTTGCTTCCTGTTTAGCTCGTCTCCAGTTCAGTCCTCTTTTTATCAGTATTTTTGCTATTTCTCAATTCTATTTCCTTCCGGGCCTGCCTCTCTTCTTCTTTTTATTTATTTAGGTTTTCTATATCACTTCAACTACTTTATCCTCCTTCATTCTAACTAGGTGTCCAAACCATCTTAGTTGTTGTTGTTCGATTTTTTGCACTGCACTCATTATGTTTAGTTCGCGTCTAATTATGACGTTCCTTACATTATCGAGTCTATTCATCCCGTTATTTTGTCAGTATCTTCATTTCACCTGTTGTTATTTTTTACTTCAAATTTGTTGGTTGCCACCCAGGATTCACAATCATTGGTAAGCATTGGTTGTAGTACTGATTCGTTACCCTATTGGCTACCTCTTCGTTTATCTCCTCCTTAATTTGTTTATTATTCTTGGCTCATTTACGTAACATTTTTCTTTTTCTACAAAAAAGATGTCCAACCGTAATATCACATGATCCGTAGCGGCCAGTTGACATCACAACGATGTGAGATAATACGGTCATCGAATCTCTATAAAAGAGTTTCAGTGGCTTTGTGACAAATAATTAGCTAACCTTATTTTTGAAGAAGTACGGACGATTATGCCGCGAGCCCATAAACCCCATCAAAAAGCCACTCTTTGTGTACACATAGATTTTTCAAAAATTACTCGAATTCTCATTTATCAAATGCGGCGATTCTGTTTATTAACGAGTCCATTGACGTGAAGGTGTGCATCATCACTAAAGATAGTTTTCTCCGTAAAGTTACCATTCAATTTTGTCTGTTCAACCAACCATTGGGCGTGAAAAACTTTGGCAATCAAAATCGTACATTATGGTTGAACCAGTCTTAATAATAATATTATCTATTATTTTCAGTATTTCCCGAAAATTTTCCAATCTATTCACTATTATTTGGAAACAAAAAATCGAAATGTTAATTTGAGATAGTTGACCATATCACTGGTACGGTGGTTATCTTTGGTCATAAATTCAGAACAAAAGCGTTACGTCCAATCAATTATTTGAAATGTTACGGATTGTTTAAATGCAAATTATCAATGAACAATGATTTAGAGGATGATGTCCTGAAGAAAAACTCCGTATTGCTCATATTTTATGTGGTAAAATATATACCCCCTAGTCACTTTCTACTTGTTTTGTATGTATTTATCGCCTGTTAGAGTCAAACTGTGATACCTACGGTGTTCACGTTGTGATATGACTCGTTTTGATGGAGTTTGCAATCAAACCGTTTCTGTTCTTGGATATATTTTATTAGATCTAACATTAAGTATTTTGTTAAATTATTTCCCTCAATTTCATCTAGTCAAATACTTTTCATCTGTATGGAAATCTTATTAGTCCAAGAAAATACGTCCTCCAATCCGATTTCGGATGGAGTTCCTAAATTTTCAATACTATAGTTACTTCGAAGTGTCCTTAGTAGAATTCCAGGGTAGGGATGTTAGGGTGGCTGGTGGTTAAGCAATGATGATTATAGCTTTAGAAAACTCGCTATAAAATTGCTATTTTCAAATGGATTTATTTTCTGGAACTATTAAGCAATTTTCATTCCCAAAATTAATTATGAGAAAAGTTGCAAAGGATACCTACTGAAAATTACTATGAAAGTTTGATTGTGTAATAGCATTTTCAGTCATCACAACACTTATCTATATTCTACAGATCTGACACTTTCTAATTATTCTATTCACTACAATTTATTTAATAGTGTGAAAAGTCATTGAAGGAGTCAGAAATCACTTGGATACATTTTTCCAGCAAATCAAACTTTATAATAAAATCAAAAATGAAAGTTGGTTACTCCAAAAATCTCCATATTGGTATATATCAACAATTTTTTCTATATAAAAATCAACTTTGTATATTTAAAAATGATCCATTCGCGACATTTTTATCAAAAATGTGCATTTTTTTTATTGGAAATCAGAAATTCTCAGATGAAGTTTTAAATATACTTTCACAAAGAAAACAACGGGTAGAAAATTAACAAAAGACAACCTTGAGGAAGGACGAACGAAATCATTGAAAAAGATGACTTTTATTTTTTGCACGAGAGAATGAAAGGATCCTTCAGAAAAAACATCAGACACAAGGATTGTGTGACTCCACTACGGATTTATAATAACTAGATCTTCACATATACACTGGAAAAATATTCAATTTAACTTATTACACTATAAAAACCGAAACGAAAATTCAGTAGTCAACAATAGTATAAACTGCAGCAAAAGTAAATAAGAAAGAAAATTAAAATATAAAATATGATATAATAAATTTGTATAATTATATCAATCGATAAGTCACCTACCACATGGGTATTAAAGTAAAATCTGAACCATTTCTAAATTTTTTTTGCATTCGACTCTGTTTCACAGAATTTAAAATTTTTTATAATCACATGTATGTTTTGTTTAATAATTCATGGATTTATTTATTTTTTTTCGTATTGATGACTTTTTAACCTATTTTCTACATATCGAGATGTCTGTCCTATGTAAACAGGATCACAACAAGGAGCCTCATGATTAATTTTTTCATGTTTTAGATTTTAGCTTAGTGAAATATTTTAATAGTGTATTATATTCTTTATAACTTATTCGAGTGTCATATTTAGTTACTGAGATAATTTGAAATTTGTTGAGGAAGTACTTGGCAAGGTTGAACACGTTTAAAACGGTCTATTAAAAAATCCATTAATAATCGAAAGAAAATATCAAGACAGCAAAAACAATGAAAAGGTCCTAGAATTATAAAATGGAACTTCAACTTCATTTTCAAATTTGTGAAAGAATTAGAAAGAATATAACCGCAAAATTGTTAATAAATAGAATTGAGTATATTCTCCAATATGTTTCAGTTACAGACGAAGACTCGAAAAGACCATCCAGAATGCAGCAAAATTTAAATTCAGAACTTATTTTATCTAAAGAACAGTTATACGACATGTTTCAACAAATTCTTGGGGTCAAAAAATTTGAACATCAGCTGCTGTTTAACGCCCTATTGGTAAGTTTTTTGTCTCTTGTTTAATTTGATATAATTTAGTCCGAACATGTCTCACCAAAATTTAAAACCTGCCTGAAATATTTTTTATACAACTATGCCCTATCACGTAATTATACCTTATCATAGAATATTTATTGTGAATGTTTATAATAAGGTCAAATATATTTATTAACGCGCTGTATTTTGTATGAGATATGAAAACTATTTGCAGCTTGATTCAGCTGATGAACAAGCAGCAGCAATCAGAAGGGAGTTAGATGGCAGAATGCAAAAAGTGGCAGAAATGGAAAAGGTAAGTTTTCATTACTTAATCTTCGGTTAGGTTAGGCAAATATGCCTTATTCATCTAAATTATTTAGATTTCTATTCATCAATTTATTATATCTTATTTCGTATTTAGATAGAGCTACTATTGGAGATATAGAGTTTTATTTCTTTATACTCAAGTCCAAAGCTAAGTCATACATTTTGTCACGAGGCTAGAGATTAGTTGTCGGGGCAGCTAACAGACGAATGACAAAAAAGACTCTAATGCCGCGTTACATATTATATTTTTTTCGAAATCGCCCAGATTCACAAATACTTACGATAATATTTGGAATTGAGGCGAGTAAAATAGGTTATGAGTGCCGCGTTTAGTTACACAACTGAATAATATATATATTTTTTTCAAAATCGGCATGCAAATCTTATTTCTTTTCTTTATATCAATGGTAATAGAACAGTCTGAATTATTCGTAATGTTAAAATGTCATGTAAGCTGCTATCGAACATGAAGCGGATGACAAATCAGTTACTTCAGTGTCCAGCCACTAAAAAGCGATTTCACTGCCGATTTCTATCGACCAATCGGCATATTAATGTTGTCGTTATCGAAAAAAAAAATTGTTTAATCACGAGAAAAAAAGCAAGTCAAAAAGAAAGTGAACTTCAAATATACTTTTAGTATTAAGTGGGCTTTTATTAACGTTGTTCATGTACGTTACTACTATAATCAGTGACAAAGAAACCCCCTGGAAAAATTTCTGGTACATTATTTTTATGCTATGAGTACTGGATTTTGATTTCAGAATATAGAATTTATTATGATCAGATTGCGAATTGTTAACCTCTGGTGAGCGGAAGCTGGCCTGTGGTTCTGAAAAATTGCTGATATAATTTCTCATAGATAAACGCAATAGCTATACGCAGGATTTTGCAAAATACAAAATGATCCTTCGAATACTAAGAACTTATGGACAAATTAAAAGGTTTGGACTGTTTTACTACGAAATGTGTAAAATAAGGAATGAAACACTATTCACTTCATTGATGCATTCCAGTTCAGCTTATAGGAACAATGGTAAGAAAGAGACGAGGCGATCTTATCAACTTTTAATAATTTCTGGATTCACATGTATATCGCACTACTACATTTGTGATACGGGGTACCATTGATTATGGCTCAAGGTCTTCTTTCAACTTAATCATGGGTAATATGAATGCACATCGGTACATCCAAGAAATCCCTCGCCCCAGGAAACTCGGGAAAAATCCACCTTTTCTATCAGATAACATTTGGCCATATATAGCCAGATAAACCTTGGACTACCTCTACAAGACAAAAATTGATCTCCTAACTTGATCCACGATATTGCCAGATCTGTTCCCAAAAACGTCGTGATTTCTCAATTATAAATTAGCGTGTCACGAGATTGATGTCATTGGTTCAAAAATTAGCCTCCTTCAAAGTGAGTTAGGTTATACTCGAGCATACGAAAACAAAGGAACATTATTTGTTCTTGTTCGTTCATTATTCAGTTTTCGCAATTTTTTTTACAAATACAAATTTCGATGCTTTTCACTTTGTACTGAATACATTTAGTAGTCTGTTTTAGAACAAGTAAAAATTGGTTTGTCATCTCTTGTACAATACTTTTCTATTCTTACTCAAGTCCCTTCAGAAAAAAAGGATATCCTTATGTAAAAGTCTTTAATTTTTGTGGGCATGATATGGATGAAGTTAATTGCGTATAATAGGTCGGTGTACAAATAATTTGCCACTCTGTTTAGATATTATTCTAGTGCTAATACGCAGTTGATCATCAATGGTATCCAGAATAAGTTCTTCATTTCGTACATTCATTTGAACACGATGTTTTCCACTATAAAACTTTACTGTTTCTCGAGCCAGTCTTTTAACATTAGAAAATGTTTTTCTGTGAGGGACCAAGCAATTAGGAAACCTTCTCCGTTATACATCGACGCTTTCCTTTACAAAACCCTAAAACAAATAAAGTATCCACTTGAAAAAGTGAACTGTAAATTGTCAAGTTTCATGTACCAATTCATGCCCAACTTCTTTGAAACTTTTGAAATAACATTGTTGAAAATATGTCTGTGGTTATTCGAATTTTCTTTTTAGAAAATTTAGAATCAAATTATTCATGTTATGAAAAAAATTTTCAAATCAACTAACGGATAAAAAACTGTGAAATTTTAAGATTAGCTTCACCCATAAGTAATCTCTCAGAATGGTTCGATCGCCTTCTACTAACCAGTGTACCAAATTTGGTATTCTTAAGTTATAGGGTTCCAAGGGAATTAATTTTTTTTCGAAAATTTGGTTGTAGAGAAAATTACGTTCTCGAGTGAATATGTGGGAAATTCAAGTTTCTACGTACAATCAGTTAAATACTACTCTACGTCTCTTTATTCATGGGTAAATTATTGGTACAAATTAAGCTAAGTTAGATAAAAGTATTATGATAAGCAGTAGCTTTCACATTCAACTAATAACATGTATAGAATGGGTAAGCTTGCTTGAAGTTTATGTTATTACTATTAGAGTTTTCAAAGATCTCAAACATTCATACATATCGATTTTTCTTTTAAGACGTTTCACTATCAAGGTCGAATACTTTGGCACATAGCCAAATTAATATTGTAAGAGATAAACGTCGAGACACTTTATTTTTCGTATTTTATTGAGAAAATTTCGATCATGTACAATATTAGTTTGGCATGCTGATTAAGATAGTTATGCAAAAGAAATGTATTGAAATCCGTATGTTATTCTTGATACAAATGGCTATATGATTTTGTAATCGAGGTGAACTTACAAAGAGAAAAGTAGTAAATTGTAATCTACAGTCTATTTTCAATAAATAGGCCGAGTGACACGAAACTGAATAAAAAATCGTGGAGAATTTTCCGAATGTACACCAAATCGTAATGTTCGATGCACGGGAATTAGTTTCTCAGATATCTTTAAATAATAATCACCGAAGCTAACTTTAAATTACGAGCTATATCAATAGTAAATTAAATTGGACAAAAATGGTTTTTTTTTCAAACTACCTACATAGTCAATAATAAAATGTCTCTCTGCTTCACTAATTAGAGAATCTAACAACATTTTAGGACTCAGATGTATTCAATTAGAACATTATATTATGATAATAACATACCGGACTTTTTAATAGTTTTCACAGCGTAAGTTTAAAATTATATTGTTAATTTCATTCAATTTAATAAAGACTAAATGTAATTAAGTTTTTTCATTCAAATGAAACCTCGAAGTATTTTCAACAAAAATTCTTTTTGCAAAACGAAAGGAAACTCTTAATTAAAATGTTCGTCATAAATAATTCTTCGTTATGCTGCAATAATATGCAAGATTCTTCGTTCAATAAAGAACTGAGAATATCTTTTCTCTTCTCTTTTCGTTTGTACGTTCCCAGCGATCTGAAAAGTCTATTGCTAGGATGGATATGAATGCTATTATTGCAGATGTTAAGGGAGGTTGGCTCCCCACTTGGCCAAACCGAATAACCGTACACCTGCTTGCTGTATGGGCGCATGCATCCACAAAACCTGCAGTTGCAGGGTGTTTTATTTGTATTCTCTCACGCTGTTAATTCAAGCGATATTATCCCTTCAGAAACCTTACGAGAATGCATAGGTTATCCCTGCTTAGGTCGATTTTTTATGGTAATTGTTCCGCGGAAAAGTCCAAGACTAGATATAGGATATCATTCAAGTGTCCGGCTGTAGTTTACAGTTTTCTTTGGGTCTATTTTTAAGTGTTTTCTTCCTAGAAAACGGAACGGTTCTAGTCTGGTAAAAATAGTCCCTTTTTTCGCCAGAGTTTTTGCTTTTTCGTTCCCGTATATACCTCTGCCAGTGGGAACATCGTTTACTCCCATTTTAATTAGTATTTTTGGACATTCCATGATCAATTTCTACTTAATTATTTATTAGTTGATTGCTTTTCTCGGCTCATGTTTAACTATTTCTATTTCTGTTGTGTTTATGGAGGCATCTGTATACCATGTTATTATTTTATATGTTAAACAATTTATCTTTTAATCGATTTGTAGGGAATTCATTTTGTTGTCTTTTTTTATAGAATCGAAAGTTAATGCCTAAGTTTGTGTTGAAAGAAATGGAGTCCCTTTATATAGAAGAGTTGAAATCGTCCATAAACTTATTGATGGCGAATTTGGAGTCACTACCAGTATCAAAAGGATCGATGGATTCCAAATATGGTTTACAAAAACTAAAACGCTATAATCACAGGTTGCATAACCATAATAATCCATATAATGTGAAGCACATTTTGATGAATTATGTTACTTCTTTTAGATCGCAAGGATCTTTAGCAAAGCTAGAGGGGGATTCCGCAGATAGTGACACCCAGTTAACAAAACTCGATGTGGTTTTGACATTTCAACTAGAGGTAAGATATATTTCGTTTTGTATAAATCATGTGCATGTTTTGAATCTAGCTGAAATTTTAATGAACTGTTAAAAATATTAATACTATCACTTTACTAGTGTACATTGTCATTAAAATATATCTTTCATAAAACAAGGTCGTAGCAATTTTAACACGAATTTTGATTGAAGCTGCGGCTTTGCATCATCATAATGCACCTGCTCACATATTTTGCTTATTCGTGATTCTTGGTAAAAAGCAACATCTTAATCTTACTACATTCGTATTCACCCACGTATTTAAAGATGGTATTTTTACATAATTGTGCCTCAAAGCTTGGATATCGTTGAAAAGCGGATATGGTTTTATACTCATAGAATCTTAGAAACAAACAAAATCTTATTAGTATTTTTCAAAAGATCAAAGATCAATGATGTGAGTGCCATCATACTCAAAAGACTTGAAATTGGTTAGAGTAGATTAATCATATAACATTCCAAATGTCTCTCAAATTCGATCAATTACACATTTTTCTTTATTTTCTCTACAATCAATGCAGTGACTGCCTGATAAATTTTCACTTGAAACTATTTCTAAAATAATTCAATATCATTTGAAAATGTAATTCTGAATAAATTATCGAAGTAGAGTACTAAGTATTTTAGAAAATCTGTCTCTCTGTTTCACTCATTAACCCGATACAAACGTTACTCGTGAAAGTAAAATCGTGTTTTGGGTTGTCAAAATAAAAGATTCCCCATAAAATAAATGTTTTAATATTCTCTTCAAACTACTAAAGTATCCAAAAATATACGCGTTTTGACTAAATGGCAGTTGATACAATATCAGTTTCATTATAATATAATCTAGTACATTAATAATTATTTCTCATATATTTCTTTGCAACCTGGTAATAGAAGCAACTATACTTATTGGTAATTGTCAGATGATAAATAAAATATGTGAAAACAAATTAGTTTGAGTTAATAAAGAGTAATAAAAATATTTCGCATTTACGTTGATATATTGTGTAAACGTTCTTACCTTTTTTCACCTAGATTTTTCGTAAGAAATATTTTGAGTTCGATAGAGATAAATTTCCATATATGTTTAATAAAATTTTATTAGTCGACTGTTGAATGCTCAAACCTTTTTATCACAATGAAATTAAATGTACCGGGACCATACGAAATACGACTAAATAACTGAGAAAACATCGATTGATAATGTTTTTCATTTACCTTGGATCTTATTTACATAAATAAAGATTTAAATGATTTGTATTATTTGCTCAAATAGTCCCTTGAAATTAAAACTATTACATTCATTTCTTGAATTTAAAATGAGACTTTATTCAAATTCAATCATAGTCACATACTTGGGAATGCAAATCATGAATGACAATAGTTTATGAAGATAGATTTGGTAATATTATTCATTGCTAAGAATAATTGCTTGAAATTCATTGTAACTGCTGCTACTTTGGCCTACTTATGATTTGAACAAGCTTATGCGTATAGCTACACAGAACGCGATTACAGCGGCATTAGAATGCCTTTTAGCGTCTACTTTATATGCTTCTCATTTGTGTCCATAAATAAATTGATTTATTTTCATCTATTGTTTCGGAACCACAAAATTCAAGAAGCTTTAGACCGATACATAAACTAGTTTGCCGTTGCCGTTTTCCGTCAACGTTCTTAGCAAAATCAATACACTATTCATAAACTTGACATTGCTCCCGTTAACCTAAAAAATTTTGTTGTTCTTTTTGACGTTTTTACTGCTTTTTGTTTTCGTGATATTTTTGTGTTTTCGTTTGTAATCCAGTATCTATGGACGATAGTATGTAAGTTTTTCTATAGGCACAAATGTGACAAGTGCAAACGGATGTGATTGGCTCTTTTCTATTACTACGAATGTTGCTACGAACGACTGACGGGAAGAGATAAAATTCGATGTGTCTGTGAAAGTTGAAAGTAACCAACGACAGACCGATTACCAAACAGCAACGACAAACGGCAATGGCAAACGAAAAGTCAAGTTTATGAATCGGCCATTACGGTCGAAGCGCCCTTAGGCCTCTTTGAACATATTCTGTGTGGCCGTAAACTATTTTTAATTCGTGTCAATTCATTCATAGTATTTTTCAAACAACTGATAATTATTTTGCTCGTGACATTTATAAAAATAACAATATATAATAATTTGATTGACAATACCCAGATAATTCACATTCCCGTTTGTAAAAAATTCGTATAAGATTTAAATTAGGTACGAATATATTATAATTTTTTTTTGTTTTAATTTTGTAATTGTGAATGCTCTTGATGTTACTTATTTCTAATTGAGGAAAAAGACCATTTAGATAAATTTAGTTCGAGGTTGCCTCTGTTTTCATAATAACTGAATTCCACAAAGTCCAGTTGTCTAGTTCCCAAGAAATTTTCTAAATATTGTGTTTTTTCTCCTATCTACTTTTCTTTCTTGTTGACATTGTATTTCAGTGTAGATTCTATCGAAACTGTTTCTAGCGTTACCTTTTTGCTTTTTAAGCTAAAACTCCTCCAATTTTTGGTTGTATAGTGGACCTAATTTCTAATTTTGACCCCCTACGCTCTTTTAGTGTGTTTGCTCATTATGTTACTTATTGCCATTATTTTGAAATATTTTTTGCAAATATTCTGGCAAATTTCTTGGAATAAATTTAATCCAACCTATCAAAATTTATAGAAAGTAAGAGTTTGTGCAATTTTTCATGTGAATTAGAACAACAACAGAGGCAACATTTTTTTTAATAATTTGTGATTATGAGATAATTTGTTTTGTCATTCCTTCTACTTTTCTATCCATAATTTTAATTTTGGAATCAGTTCGTATTATTCATATGTAATGAACACATATTTTGTGCTTAGAAATAATTTGATTAAAATATACTTTAATTAGTATCTCTAGAGTTTTATATTTCTATTCTCCATAGCAAATTACATATCTATAGTTCTCCACCTAATATTTCAAAAGCTTTTTAATGATAAAGTAACGTTAATTAATATTAATTGTTAGAGGTTGGTATCCAAAACATGTGTTTCAAGTTTAGGCGTTTGTCTCTCTTCATGTAGAGTAATCATCAACCGCTTTAATTACCCTCTGAAGTGTCCATCTAGTTACGCCCTCTCCATGTACATCGTATATTCTGTTTGACTTGCTTTCATTAGCATACTATCTTTGACTGGCATATAATATGGTTTACGGAAATATTCTATAAAGGACATGTTACGTTATAATTTATTTTGAGCCCAGTATTCTTCTAATTAATAATAATTCATTGACTGTTCATGGATATTGAAAGAATCTTTTATGATTTGATATACGTGTAAATGTATGTTGAAGTGCGATGTCGCTTCATTATAGTCTGGTCAATATAGACATTTAAAATAAAAATTCCCGGGGAGCCTAACATTGGTGGAGAGCTGGGGCTCGCCATTACAAATAAAGTTTTAAAAATCCCCATCGATCCTATGTGTGCTTCAAAAGTTATTCGAGGTCAAGGGTAAAAATTTGACGCTTTTTGGATTTTTCTCAAAAACGGTAAGTTTTATCAAAAATTCTCAGATCAATGTTATAGATCTTAAAATTCTCTACAAAAATTGTATTTTTTTCTTAAGAGATACTGTTCCTGAATATCGCGATTCTAAGAGACACATTATACATGATATGCACACATTTTCCGCCACCTGTGAGGTAGTGTACTTGGCGCGTTTTTTTACCGTGTTTCTCCATGTAAGCCTACTCCACTAACTCTCATGACAAATTTAGGATAATTTAAGGAAACAACACCCATCAAGTTCTAGATATTACCTTATTCTTGATATTGATTATTGGGTTAAGTATTGTTTGAATTTCTTCAGATTTTAATCAGATTCATATTCTTGAAACTCTACTTCGACAGTCATGTCGATTCATTCTTCTTCCTCTTTCTGGATTCTTCAAATGTGGCTGAGTCATTAGTCTCTTCATTAAAATCACCCAAATCTTCCTTTATTGTACTCAACTGAACATTTGAGCAAGACTGACCTTGGCCGTTGGTACACACTGGAGAACCGACTTTTTTACAGCCACCACTGGCCACTATAGCCTTTTTTGCAATTGCACAAAAAAATAGTGTTGTTCAATAGTCCAAACCCGGTCTTCTGAGTTCAGTTGATTGCCTAGCCATGTTTGAACTTAATAGTATACTAGATACAAGTGTTAAATAGCAGATGCCAATTCATACTCAAAATTAACACGTTCAAGCTTTTGAAACATCACCAAAACGATCTTTATCTTATTTCAACAGGCGTTCTTTCTATTTTAGTGTGGTCACGTTATAAATTTTCGCATTCTAATACGAGATGGACTTATTTTTGAAGTATTAGTCTGTTCCTCCTCACGTGTCTTTTTACTTCAGCGATTGAAATTTTCCGGATGTATCATTTTCTGTAATCCACGTGTATTGTAACGAATTTTTGAGTTCTAGAAGGCCATTTGTAGAGAATTTTAAGATCTACAGCTTTGGTTTGAGTTTTTATTTTTGATAAAATTTATCATTTTTGAGAAAAATTCAAAAAACATCAAATTTTGACACTTGATCCCGAATAACTTTTGTAGCACACATAGGATCGATGGGGATTTTCAAAAACTTTATTTGTAATGGTAAACCCTAACTCTACAACAAATTTGGCTTTCCGGGAATTTTTTTTATTTGAACACTATTTTTATGTCTAAATTGACCGGACTATTATTTTTGTAAGTGAATTATTTATACATGATATGGAATACGCCAACCTCTTCATTTACGTATTATCCATTTTACAAATCTTCTTCGAGTCTTGAATATCAAATATTTGAGAATGTAAATAAAATAATGTCCAAAATTTTTCCGTAAGCGTCTTAGGAACATTTTAGCTTCCAATTAACGTTTCTTACATAATCAACCAATTTTTCTATTTGGTTTTGTTTACAATAATTTTGATATTACAATTTTACAATCCACCTCTCCTTTTCGTTACTGTGCTAGTTAATCTATCGGGTGTAATAATGTCTATATATCCCTTCTTATGAAATACATCTCAACATTTTCTCATCCCTTTATCTATAAGCTAAATCTATATTACCAGGTTTAGCTGCCGCGTACAAAGCTGGTAATCGAAAACACCATTTCAAAATATTACTCATATTTCTTATTAACAACTGGCCAACTGAACGACCAAATCCGTTAATCTGGGAATGGTCTAACCAGGTCACGTTTGTATTTTATGGCTCATTCTTTAGGAAAATAGGATTAGAAATATAGAGATTAATGATATCTTTCGGTTAAAGTTATGTTCATTGATTTTTAAGTGTGTTCATTATATATTTATTTCGAGCATACATGGAAAGATACCTTAGTCATCAGTTCTATTGGTGAAAGGTTAATGATTAACTTATTTTCAATTAATAGCGAAGTACTTCTAGCTAATATAGTTTTATTCTATTTATCAACAAATGTTTAGAAATTATTTAATTCAAACACGAGTAATCGGAATCATGAGGACAAATTCAAAGTTTAAAAAAATTATTATTAATTTAGAAGTAATATTTGAACATATCTATTGAGGGATTCTTCGAAAATAATGCATACATTGTACCCCAATATTCATTATTGTGCATAGAAAAAAATAACTGAATTACCTCTACTGCCATTGGTCCATTGTCACGAATCTTTCTTCCTTCGTGACTCCGATTTTGTCGATGATTCCGTTGACCTTTTCCTCGTTGTGTATTATCTTACATAATCTCCTGCATTCGAGTGCTAGCAGATCTACTGGGATGGTTCCCATAATGGCTAGTACTACTTATTCTTATACAGAGAGGTATACACTGCATACTCTAAGAGCGGCTACTTTTTTGCGTTGGATGTCTAACGGCGTAGTTTCTTCCCATTTATCAGCTCCGTACAGAAGAGTTGAGGCTGTGACTGACATCAACAATCTTCTTTTGATGGCAGTCAGATATTTCTTCCCCGATATTTCTCATTAGTCGGATTAGCATTTGTGTGACTGTTGATGATTTTTCTGCCCCTTTTTTATATGTTCATCAAAACTCTTTTTCGCATCTAGTGTGAATCCTAAATATTTCATAAATTCTTTCGTTTGGATGAGGAGCTCTGGATGCGGTCAAATCTGGTCTTCTTGGCCAAGATCAAATCGGTCTTTTACGCCACTAGCAATAGTCTACAGTCGTTGAGTTATCGTTCTCAGAATCTGCATGGTACTAGATTAGCAATTTCATCGACATAGCTGTAGTCTAAGAATATCGTCATAGGATATGTTCCAAAGCTCTGGTCCTAGAGCTGACCCTTATGCGGCTCCAGGAAATACTCTTTTAGATATCAGACCAACTCCTGTTTCATAAACCAGCTGTCTGCTGCAAAGGTAATTCTCTCCCATGCGAAAAAAGTAAGTGGCAACATTGTATTTATTTCTTAGGGGTTTCACTATATTCTCCCAACTCACCAACTTAAAAGTATTCATAACATCGATAGTTGCCTGTAGGATAATCTCCTTCGAGATTCTTCTCTTCTCACTTAATTAGGTTGTGTTTAAAAAAATTTCTTCTTTTCGTTTCTCAGATATTGCTGACGACCATTCCCAGTTGCTCACCCGGAACATTTCAAAATTGCATATAATTTAACCATATATCTGAGGATTTCTTACTTTTTTTGTAATAGAGACAATTGATAAGAGATTCATTTTTAAACAAACTACAAAGTACAACTAAACTACAAAGTAGTTTTTTTAATTGAAATTTCAGTATCTTCAAATTTGGTGAAGTTAATGGAAACGAGACAGTAGCAACAGTTAGTTCGTTGTCAGTTACGTCGTATTTTTAAAGAATGATTCTATTTCACCGACTGCACGTGCTAGATTAAACGATTTCACTGAGCATCTCCTTTCGTGCACTTTATCTATCTCAAAAAATTTGTGCTTTTTGGTCCAACTATATCAATGTAGGTTGATTCGTTGAAAGGAGAAATAAGATTATGGCTGCTTGTGCAGAATTCATCAGTATATCTATATTTACCAACATATCTTACGAATGATTATTCAACTCAGTTACTGCTCTTTTGAGGCGAGGTTATATTTCTATATATAAAATTTCCTTTCAATCCCCTAATACTTGACTTACATAAGGAGAGGGATTCTCTTTTATTGGAATCGGTAAGAAATGTGTTGCACTTAGATATTTTTATGTAGAAATATTATTGGTGATAATAAATTCAAAATCTATAGAAAGTTGAATTGGGTATATAAGAGTATATATTTGATAAATTTCATCCTAATTCGAACATGTACTTAATAAAAACTTGAGGTGTTTAGCAACATTCGTGACTGAATGTAATATTGCACCATTCATTATTGCCTTTCCGTGCCCGAGCAGAGGTTGAGGACAGTGGGAAGGGTGAAACATGAACAGTGTGAATAAAAAGGAAAGGCTCTAGTGCGGCGACGTAGTTTAGGCTTAGTAACGGTCTACCTTCCTCTACTAAGTATAGTGGCTTGATCCGCCTCTCTTGAGACTCGGTCATACACCTTGGTTGACCTGTTGGTCCTCTACCTGCTGCAAACATACACACGCACGACTGTCATTGTAGTACAGTCAACATAACGGGCAAAATGTGCCTTAATTGGGTTATAATACCCGTACATAATTAATTTATGAACTACTTTGGTGATATCATATATCGTTGTATTTTACACACCATACATTAATTGATTCGAAGAAAATGTATTCACTCTCATTAAATATGCTTATGTACTATTTCTGTGTATTTATTAAAAAAATTGAATGGTGTTATTAGAGAAATACTCATAAACCGCTTATAATTTTTATTTTAAAATGTTAATACTCTGATGAAATGGTGAATTATGAGCATGATCAACGTAAATTTATCCATTAACTGATTTCTATTAACATTTCTGTTCGTCACAACACATGTACAGATTGAAAACAATCAATTCTGCTTAAACAATTTGGAACTTCTACTTGCGTTTATTTCTTTATTTCTAGGTAATAGTAATGGAAGTGAGAGGTTTAAAATCATTATCACCAAATCGAATTGTTTATTGTACTATGGAAGTAGAAAATGGTGAAAAGTTGCAAACTGACCAAGCAGAGGCTTCCAAACCCATGTGGGATACGCAAGGCGATTTTTGTACTACACATCCATTACCGATTGTTAAAGTTAAGTTATATACAGAAAATCCTGGAATGTTGGCGTTGGAAGATAAAGAGTTGGGGAAAGTTATTTTGAAGCCTACTCCACTTTCCTCAAAGGTATGGTGAACTTTTCACAATACATAAAAAATAAATGAAATGAAATGTTCCATATTATATTGAATATTTCAAATTATTTAGGCACCGGAGTGGCATAAGATGACTGTGCCCAAAAACTTACCGGATCAAGATTTGAAAATAAAAATAGCGTGTCGAATGGATAAACCGTTAAACATGAAACATTGTGGCTATCTGTATGCGATAGGAAAAAGTGTATGGAAGAAATGGAAGAAACGATATTATGTCCTTGTTCAAGTTTCTCAATACACATTTGCAATGTGTAGTTACAAAGAGAAAAAATCCGAACCTTCCGAAATGATGCAGCTGGATGGTTACACAGTGGATTACATCGAAGCTTCTAGCGGTAAGAAATTCAATTAAATTGAAATCAATAATTTAGCCAATTTATGGAAATCCAGTTCACATGTTTCTTAGATAGATGCATCTATTCAAAGCCATTAATATTGACTTCAAAATTCTATCCCTCATGTAATGACAGAAATGTCACCCTTCTCTTTATAATGGCTTCAAATTGTGAGCCGAAAAGAGAATTTTCAAAATTCCAACGCGGTTCAACCCATGAACCTAGTTGAATACAATACCTGCTGATGAGCTAACCCCGTGGACCTTGTAATTATATAGGACCTATTGGCGGGTTTTGAGTTTTTGGCGCGCGTAGGAAGTATATTATTGACGGGAAGGTTAATAAATGTGTGGAGTTCGGCTGCACGAGGCATTTTAGAGGAAATGTTATTGTTAGCCGAAGTGGTATTGGAAAAAAGTGGATGAAGAAGGTGTTTTCAGGTTGACCGTAAACTCTGGCTATCGTCCCTTGTGTTCAGACAGTTTGGACGTTTCTCTATTTCGATAGTTTCTCGACTCATCCTGGACTTTAATTTCTTATTTCTTAGACCTTTTAATATGTTTATGTTTCTAAATGTTTTAATGTCTCTTTTGTTTCAAAATTAGCTCTAGTTTGATTTTATCCTTATTTTGATATTCATGATGAAGGTGATCTATTGATCAATATAAATACGCAAATTGTCAGTGTCAATATCATATTTTGATAAAGATTTACAGAAAAGTCGAAACGTCAATTCTGAAACAGAAGAGACACAAAATCTAGAATATTTAGAAACGTAATCTTTGACTTGAAGGAGTGGGGTGACAGATTTGGTTCTATTGAAATCGATTGTGGGTCCGGTATGGACACGATACTGGTTAAAGGTGGAGGAAATATCGAAATAAGTGACGGGGGTAATCTGAACAGGGGATTTCATATACTCCATGGTGTTCATTAGATATTTTATCTTTGACAGATTTGATTGGGAAAGTTTCTGATTGAGTTTGAAGATTAACTACCGTGGGGCTTAAAGATTCTGCAAATTTGGTCTGTTACACGTTTGATGTGATTTTTAGTTTTTTGATTAGTTTTAGTATTAGTACATAACTCAAAATCAACCACTGCTATCCCTCAGTTATTTTTTTCAAGCACTAAACCTTTTAGCCTGAAGTCAAAACCTTTGCTATGTAAACAAACTAAATTTTTGTAAAAATTCAAATAAATAAATACTTTAATAAAGTTTATTATTATTTGACATCACAAGGATATTACAAAATTCATATTTGTTCAATTAGTATATCTATTTAATACCTTTATTTCCTTTGAAGCTAACTTGATGGTCGGAATGGGTAAGCGTAAGTTACCAACTTTGTAAATACTAGTTCGTACACAATTTACGTACTCAAACAATCATTTCCAGACTTGGAAGGAGGTAGATATTTCTTTAATGCCGTTAAGGAAGGAGACAGTATAATATATGCTAGCGATGATGAGAATGAATGTCATCTATGGGTAATGGCAATGTACAGAGCAACTGGACAGTCGCATAAACCAACACCTCCTCTTACTCTTCAAGATAAAAACTCCACAATATCGAAAATTCAAGGGGGTAAGCGATTGTTAAAAGTAGAAACAATTTATTTTCGGTAAAAAATGGTTTATTTGTTTTATTACTTTGGCATACTTACGGTTGAAACTCGTTCAATTCAACATTTAATGTGAAATTATTTGCAATCGGATGGTGAGTCAATCTGATAGTCGGATTTCAATGTAAGATATTTAACGCTCGTTATATCTTTTACCTATATATTTAAAACAATACAATAAATTATTTATTACAACATATTGTACGCTTGGACGTAACAAAATAATTATTACAACTAAAATATAACATATTATGATTAATTTGTCTCGGCGGGTCACCTTGAAGACCCAGGTTTTGTTTCTTGCATACCTACCCTTGTTACAACTATGAATTATTTCAATGTTTACAGAGAAGTTTTCAAGGATTTAGTAACTAAGAGAGAGGAAGGCAAAAAACTATCTTTTGATATGGGGGATAATCTGCTAATAATTCACATGTCTCTCATAGTAGTGAGAATTGGATAAGAAATTTTAAAGAAAGGAGAAGTGAAATAGGTAAAAACATTGTTGGGGGTAGCATAGAATAGGCTACATGATGGCAAGCTGGAAAGAAAAATAGACCATGTTTTGTTTTAGTAAGAGAGTTCAAGAAATATATATATGAATAAATATAAATGAATATATTTACAGTTTGTACAATGCTCAATTTTATGTATTTCAAACGAAAAACGATATCTATTGGGTTCAAAAGCTTTATAGTAGAGTTCCACAAAAGGAACTTATTGTATGGTTTTCTTTCTATATACTTCGTTTACTAATTTTGCTTCCGTTCTTTTTCGGCTTACGTTGTTACTTATTTTCAGATGCCGATAGAGCAAGAAAACATGGAATGGAAGATTTTATTTCTGCTGATCCTTGCCAATTTGATCATGCCTCTCTGTTTAGATTATTACAAAATCTCACACTGGAATATAGGCTAAACGATCCGTACTGTTCATTGGTATGTATAACAGAAACTTTTTATAAATGCGAGGATATTATACATTTTATAACTTTTCTATTATTCTACACAGTCTGCCATTATATTTAATTAACCAATATATTCACGTGGCTTTCTCAATTGGACACCAAAATCGTAGGACCTAACCCGATTAGATAAAATCTTTGAGATATGTCAACTCACTTACGGAAAAGTTATCGGTTCCCTATGTTGCTCACTCTTATTTATATTTCCTTGAGTTTTCTGGAAAGAAAGAAAGGACAAATTCTTAGCCGATTTATTTCGACTAGAAATGATCCTAGAGTGCATCCGGAATTTAATGATGGAAGATTGGTTATTGGACATCCACAATTGCTATGTTGGCACATCTCCATTGTCTCCTCTACGACCAGCTGCTGCTGCCACTTGGTCGAAATAAATAATAAATAGAATAAAATTATATTCTTAATAGAATAAGTTTAATCGATATATAAAGTTTCAAACGAAAAAGAGCCCTTCATAACAATATTTAAATAAGTTGGAATGAGAATGTAGAAGAGCTTTAATATTTTTAATTTTGTAGGGATGGTTTAGCCCAGGTCAGGTTTTCGTTCTAGATGAATACTGCGCCAGATATGGTGTACGAGGATGTTATAGACACCTATGTTACTTATCTGACTTATTAGATAGAGCCGAGAAGAATTTAATGATAGACCCTACCTTGATCCATTATAGTTTCGCGTTTTGCGCAAGTCATGTTCATGGAAACAGGTTAGTAGCTTATGATAGGGATTAAATAAATCGATTAATTGATTACAACAGTAATAACTTTAGACCGGATGGAGTTGGGAGCGTCACTCACGAAGAAAAAGAAAAATTTCAAGATGTAAAAGAGCGCTTACGTGTTTTATTAGAGAATCAAATTACAAATTTTAGGTAAGGTTTAAGAGATGCTTTTAGCTATATCAAGACACACTTACACAAACACGTCGTCAGTTTACATATAACCAATGCCACATGGCATGGCAGTCTATGGCAAAACTGAGGAAAAGAAGGTTGACTAATGTTTGGCATGTATAAATTTCTGTAAACTTGTGGATAGCTTTGTAGTGGATAGTTACAAAAAAACCTATTTACACAACTACATGATAATATTGCATGTCTCATTAATTTTATGCAGCTTTACTACCTACTATTCATCATTTATATTAATCGTTTGAAACAGTTTGTTGTTCCATTTAAACATATTTGCAATTAGTCCAAATATATTAATTGAAATATATATATTTACAAATACTACTAATTTTTACAGTGTTATTCCTTTTAACATTCTATCCATTACAACTAATACATTTGTAACACGAAGCCAAGACAGACGAGTGAGGTGCACGGATCCAAAAATTGTTGAACGAAGATGACTGTGTATTCATGTGCATGAGGTAGTCTACTGTCTGCCACAGCTCGGGTCTTGTTTGACGAGCAATATTGCGTAATCCTCCTAACAATTCCAAATAAGAGGTTTGATTGGCGCTATGCGCTAAGGGTACTAATTCTCCATAAACTATGCTCTTGGTATCTAAACCTAAATCACCTTTGTTTTGATGTTTGATTTGACTTGAGGACATTTTTGAGACAGGGTGACGATGGCTTTGACTCTTGCTTTGACTGTTGCTTTGATTATGGGTCATAACAATTGTATTATGACTCACAACAATGAAAATATGGATATGTTATGTATATATTTCCATTCGATCTACTTTCTGATAGTCAGTTTAAATCCGAAGTACAAATTTTTTATTTCCAAATCTAAAATCATTCGACGGTTTATGAGCACAATGTCACGATTTTTGTTAACATTTTCTTTGATTCTGATTGATGGTGAACGTCTTCAACGAGGTTTTTGATCAATCAACATATCGCCATTTTTAACTGTATAAACAATTCGTACACTTGGGTGTTTCCCATAGCGTCATCTTTGTCTCTTTTCTAACTTAAAACAGTATTTTTGCCGACTTGACATCGAAATTTTTGTACAATGTTCACTTGAACCTAGCATTAAAAAAATGAAACAAGAACAAAATAGCACCAGTAAAAAATCAATGCTGACGAATAGAACAAGTCATATCGATATGACAGATGGTACTGAACTGGTGACGATTTGCGCTATCTAACGTACGTAATACAAAAGCCCCTCCCACGGTAATCCTTTTCCGGTTATTATTGAGTCCTCGTAATACTATGCTTTAAAAATTTACTACGATATTTAAACGCAGTATTTCGATTTGCTACTGCTGCTAATACTTTTTTCCTCTAATATTTAAGTTAAAATTCCAGTAATGCAAAAATATGCACGTAGATATTACATACTTAGAAATAGTTGCTAACGTAGTTTCTGCCAACATTGCATCTAAATGTTCTTGATTTTAGGTCTCTTCTGTTTCAAAATTATTTTTTTTTTATAGTTTCCAAACTATCAAGTTTGCTTAGATCTTGAGGAAACGGTTCTAAGCAAACTATCCGGAAAAAAATGATAAATAATATATTCAAGAAAAGTATAAACAGATACTACAATCACTTGCCCAACAATTATCAAATTATTTCACTAAATATGATACTAGTGTAAGTCATAAAGTACATATTACGTTATCCAAATATTTCACTAAATTAAAATCTAAAATACTAGAAAACAAAAGAAGTAATATTATATACCAAGTGTCTTGTACTAATTGTGACGCTGTCTACATAGAGCAAACATCTCAGTATTTAGAAAATAGACTAAGAGGTCATCAATACGATAAAAAAGATAAAACTACATTAACTAACCATGAAATATCAAAAAAACATAAATTCAATTATAAAGATCCAAAAATTCTTGAAACGGAATCCAATATACGAAAAAGAGAAGTTTTAGAAATGGTTCACATTCATAAGAACGAAAAAGTTATAGATGAAAAAGATCTAAATAATTTAAGTAAAATTTATAGCACTATTTTGTAAATTCTAATAAATTCAATATATTTGAGATGTGGGAACCAAGGAAAAATTAATTTTTCTTATTGGAACAAAGTTCTGAGTTGATTTTATCCTTATTTTGATATTCATGATGAAGGTGATTTATAAATCAATATAAATAAGCAATTTTGAAACCTAAAATCAAGAACATTAAGATGCATTATATACTTCATCAATCACTAGTTCTGGTTCTACAGAAACTATTTCTATGTCCGTACAATTAATTTCAACATTACTCAGAGAGCTACATAATATTGTAGGTTTTGTTTTCCTTTCGGACGTCCGGAAGGGGCTTTAAAGGCGACTCTTTCATTGTTGGAAAGGGTTTTAATGAAAGATATTGTCACACCAGTGCCTCCAGAAGAAGTTCGCGGTATGATTAAGAAATGCTTAGAAACTGCTGCCTTAGTAAATTACACTAGGTTATCATCTGAAGCTAAAATTGAAGGTAAATGGATTATTAATTGTGAAATACTATTCAAATGAATTGTGATCGATTTTTTTTCATTTTATAATGTGATATATTAAATTTTCAGATGATTTAAGGGGCGAGACCATAGTCTCTCCAAGTAAGAAACTCGATGACTTAATACATTTGGCTGAACTTTGTGTAGACTTACTCCAGCAAAACGAGGAGCATTATGCAGAGGTAACAAAGACTAATTAACTAATAACTTGTGTAAATGTAACAACTATAATACGATAATTTTTACCAAATTCATACACTATTATAAAAAATGGTGTTCAAAATTAATTATCCTAATATACTTATTGGAAAGGTGTTTATTACGAATTGATAGGTTATACTTTGTTTCTAAAAATTTTCTAAAATACTTGCTATATTCATATTTTCCCAATATCAATATTTAGTCGTATAATCCGAAAAATATCCTGGATATAGAAGAAATTTAGCTTAGGTCAACAATCACGAAATCCACTACCAAAAAAGAAAAAAAAATGGATCAAACATTATAAATTATCTAGTTAGATAATTTACAGTTCTTTCTATCGAAACCAAAAATATGGAGATCTTTTACTGAACCTGCCTTACTGTGTGGTCACAGCTTCGCAGCTGAGAGCGTATCGGGAGACCCTCTCCAATCTTTACTTAATTTGAATTACGCTCGAAAAGGAACGACACACTATTGAAAGAGTATTAGCTTGGGGTATCTCAACAAGACCCTTTTAAATAACACTATTATATAAAGTTTTTATACTAAGTGACAACAAATTATTAATTATTTTACTTATTTATTGACAACTAACTGGCAATATCTTTGTTTACTAAAACTTGGATGAAACATTATTAACTCATGTTTTGTTAATGTTTCTTATTAAGGGTACTAAACTTATTTCAATTTATTTGAATTTATTTCCTGTTCAAAAATAATATTTTCAATCCGGAATACTAGATAGAACAATTTAAACGCCGAAGAATCTTCTCGACAATTGTTAATTCTTAGATGTCTAACATAAAAATGGAAGACGAAGGTTAATTGGTGATGGGATCTTTTGTAGACTAATATGGAAGAGTTAATTAACGTAAAGTGTGTCAATAACTATACAATTTAGATAGTGCCCCTTATGCCTTTCTAATTAAATTTCATATACATACATACATGGTTGCTTGTCATATTTCTAATGAAGTTACTGAAGTTTTGGAATGTTTTAGACCATACATTAGGTTGGATCATTTTATAAAAGATGCTTTCTTGAAATCCTTCTATTTTATCTTTCGTTTTTTTTCTTAGTATTGGATAATAATATACATATGGCTGTTAGAGTTTTTGTATGTCTTCTGCAACGGCCTTTGCCAACAAGTCTACTTTCTATTATCAGGCACATTTCTAATGCTTATATTATTGTGGTAAGCTTCGCAGCGAATACTGAGGATGTGCTCTGGGAGTTTGAGTACTTTATATATTTGTTTGTGTGCATTTAGTATGGCCTTAAATGAATTATCCATCTGTATATAATTATTCGTGATTTGGTTCGTATAGAATTTATTTCCTGATTAGTGCACATTTTGAAAACTTTCTATTTGATTTGTGACTTGAACTGATTTCAAGAATAATGAGGTAAAATATAATTTCTTTACTATTCCTTTAGATATCTTTTCTAGTATTTTGATAGAAAGGAATTATTAATGTCTTTCGTGGAAGAATTTTGAAGATGTCATCTAATAATAGACGTACAAATCTCAGTTTTTCAAGTAAAATAAAAATAATGTGTCTGACAATAGATCATTGCAGATTATTTAATTATATGGAATAGCAGATTTTGGATCATTAAAATAAAATTTATGGTCCGTTGCTTTCATATCGATCCAAAAAATCATGAAAAACAATAATGTTTATATTTTGTGGTTGGTAGTGGTACTGTTCAGACTTTATTGTGTATGAATTTGTCAAGTATTGTTTATAAAAATATACATGTCTCGGTGGTAATAACTATAAAAAAAAATTAAATCGAATAAAGTAATTAATATATGTTTATTGGATGGTTTAATGTATACATTGTATTTTCAATATTTCCAATTTAAAAACTTGAGTGTCGGTTTTCAGCTGTTGTATTTCGTTAATTATATCAAATTGTCGTGCATTTTTCTTAATTTCAAGAGAAATTTTATAATTGATTATTATTGATTTTACTCTTGAAGTTGAGAAAAAACACAAGAATAAGAAGGATTTCAATAAACACTGTGTGTAGCTTAAATAATTAATTAATTTCATACATATTTCTGGCTTTAATTTGTAAAAATTACGATCAGCGAAGTTTTGTAAAAATGATTGTAAAATCTTAGGTGCATATTCTGTTATTATATCCTTCGATAATAAATTATATGGTTCCATAATAAATTTGATTGCTAAGAAGATTCTTATCGAAAATACTAAAAAACAAAACTTAACTAGTACTTCGTTATTATTTTGTAACTAATGGTGTAAATGGGTTTTGATTGAAAAGATCGGCCACAAAAAACGTCTAATGGGACAGGGGACTTCTATCATTATGGAGACGTCAAAAATTTCATAAAAATAGGATAGCTAGAATTTCTTTAATATAAGCCTCGAATGCAATCAGTCTACGGTTGTTTGGTGTAATCAATAAAAGATAAGTATGAAAAGTTATTGATTCGTGGTTCCTTTATTAATTTGCAAGGAATTTTCGAAAATTTCAGTTACTAGTTCTTTCACTTAATGAACTGTAGCTTAAGTAAAATGTGAGAAAGCTCAATATAAAGCAATATTTCAAACTCGATCCACGAAAAAATTGCAAATCGCAAGTTTGTTTACTTCCATTCGCGTCTTTGATGTACTTTGGTTGCATCTCTTTTCAGTCACCTTCAAGAATATCCCAAAATCACTTATGGAGCGCTAATATTTAAGAAATATATTCTATAAATATTATTTTCGATATGGTGAACATCCATCTATCCAACGTCCATTTATTAATACTTATCTTAACTATTTGTTATGCAAACAATTTTTGTGTGAATATTTCAGTCAGGCCCACTGTGTTAACCTTTATTTTTTACAATCTGGAAACTTAGTTAACTACCTAACCACCCTCCCATCTTTTTCCTTTTTATAACATATTTTTAAGTATTTATAACCCAGAGTGACATTTTCGAGACATTTGAGCATTTGACAGAGCAGAGTGTGGTGCCAACTGTACAATGCCCAGTTTTTTGATTTCTCTGTTTAATTTTTTTTGGCGTTCTTTCAATTTTTGCAAGCCTATCTGCTTTGGACTTCTCTTCCACTTCATATTGTTCAGGTATACAGAAAATACTCTGTCTCGAATGCCTCGCCCCAGCTCATTACCACTTTTTATTTCGTTATTTTTGATGTTGTTATTCATGAGGCTGCGTGCTATCTGTGTAGATTATTGTGTTTTTACTTGAATCACCACTCTCTCTCTTTTGCGAATTAATTTTTAGGTTTGTTATGTCTAAACCTATTATTACGTCGTATAATAAAATCTAATCTCATTTACTGACGATCGAAAGTAATAATTTAAAATGACATTTTGTACTTAGAAACCAAAAATTCTTTCAAATGTGAATTAACTGTCACAATTTATAAGAAGGAGAACATATTTTGATACAAAATTTATATAAAAAATGCGATCTGTTCCAGCTCCGCATCAATCCTAATTTTTTCTTAACCAATTTATATGTTGAATATCAGTAATAACACAAAAAGATCAAACATGAACCAAATTAACAAGTCGAATGTTAAGATCGAACTCCACTATTCATACAATGATATCTATCTGCTAATTGTTATTCCCTAGAAAGTGGAAATTACATTGTATTGGTAAGAATATCACTTTTAAGCCACAAGTGGTGTAAAAACAGAACAGATAATACTAATCGTCGGCTTAAACTATGTAAAAAAATTACTATCTAATAATGATGAAATAATATGTATCTTTCCAATAAAAAAAACATTCATGTTAAATTATGAGTGGTCTTGGATTTTTTGTGGGTATACCTAAAATCGAAAATTTATGTTACTCCGTCAATAGATTTTGCAGAGTTAGGACAAAAAATAGTGGAATTCGTCCCCCTTCCAATAAAATCTGATATGTATCTTCACATTTTGAAAAAACTTTCGGTTTTCGAGTATCTGAGAAGTAAATTTTCAATTGGAACCCTTTACTATTTATTACAATAATTTGGATTTTTGCTCGTATATAAAATATTTAAAAATAGTTTATTGAAATTCTTTGAAAGCTTGTTGTAATTTTCCTGATGTACGGTGTGATATGTACTTATTGTTATGTGTTCTGTATGTATATGTAGCAACTGCGCAAGGCAGACCGGCAACCGTCAAGTCAAGCAGCCTCAGCGGGCGCAAATACAAATACTCAGCCAGTAGCGCCCGCTCCAGGCACCCCTGGTGGCCGTGACGCCAAGCACCCTTCTGTGTCTCGCTATTGCATGCCTCAGCATGCTAGTTACACCCCACCAGATCCTACGGCACGTACATATTCTATCTCTCTCTTTACTTCGTATTTTACTTCACTTTTAGTAACTGTCCTTTCTATTTGAACTGATATATACAATAACTTTTATCTTATTCACTTTTAACTAAAAGGTTGATAATTCAACATACACATTTATTTGTATTTTGGAAAGATTTTAAATAAACAATTCCTTGTAGTTGTTTTACTGTTAACATTTTTTAATGACTCGGAATATTTCAATTTCGGAGCAAGAGCAGGAGAATCGACATATTTGATTGCGCGGTGACCATAGGTAGATGTGAAACAGTAATTTCCAAAGATTGCATCTAAATTTGAAAAAAAAAATATTTGCAACCATTACTATATACCTATCACTATCATTAAACCATTAATCGTATTGTCGCAGGTAGTTATTGGGCTGCAATAACGTTGATGTCTCAAGCCGAATTCTAGTAAAGATCAGAGTTTTACTAGCTTTTGTAAATTGAATATTTACACTGATTAATAAAAATGTCTTATCGTCCTAATAGAAATCCATTGATCTCACTTGCTGTTGCTTTTTTTGCTTCTTTGAATTATATAGCATTAAGAAAATTAAATTATTCAATTACATACATTTGCTACATTTTTCTAACTTCATCCTTCTAGCTGTCAGAAGTTGGAATATATTAAAATATTAGCGTTAAAATGTATTGTTGCGCGATTATGTTCATTATATGTATATACAATGAGAAAAAATACTTTTACTTCTGAAATTTGTACATTAATATTGTGATATTGAGCTTCAAATGTAGCAAACAATAACTTGAATAATATAAATGAATTCTGAAAATATCCTTCTAATATATTCTGTACATTACCACAGTTTTGTCCCATGTACCTTGTTTGTTGCAGTATTTGGAATATAAAGGACAGTTACTCAGTAACTTGAAGCAGAAATCTTGTGAGATGAACATTATATCTAGCTAGAAAGTTATTGTATAATTGATGAAAAAACTCGAAAAGATATATATATATATATATATATATATATATATATATATATTATATAATCTTTCGCGTAGATATTGTTTTTCTGCTCTGAGTTTGTACACTTACACACAATAAATACTTTTTAATACAAGAATACAGGTGGTCACATATTTACTGAGAGAAATACTAAAAAACATTTAGCTTATTCAACATATTACCATTCTAAATATGTATTACCAATAAGTAAATTAATTATTTTTAAGAAAAGTCGTGATATACTTTTATATGTTTGCTAAATGCTCTAATCCATTGCTTTACACTGGTACCTACTTATGAGATTGTTATTTTTTGTCTTGCGAGTGGTTGAAAGGATTATGCTTTATATCTCTCCTCTCGATTAATGAAATGAAAATACACAAATACAAAAAGAAACAGTCACATTGGTTAAATGTTAACTCAATCCAAAATTTAGTAACAAAAAAATAATCTAAAATTTTCTGAGATCTACTGGTCCATAAGTTCAATGTTTTTTCTATTCAGCTTATTCGACAACTCAAGCAACAACTTATTATGTTGTTGAAATATAGACGGTTTCTTATAAATGTCTTCCTATTTGAGTATTTTTTTAGTCCGTAAATTAATATAGAATTAACGTTTGCAAAAATTTGCCATGGTCATATGGTCATAGTTAGGCTAGTAGGTGATCAATTACCGTTGCCCACATGGGCTTTCCGATTACTACATTTAAAATTACTAAGGGCCGATGTCCTCGGAACAGCTAATCGATCATTTTGGTTTGAACCTTTTAGCGTCATTAGATTTGTCCAAGTGTTTTTATCTTGCACTTATCGATGATGTGGTCTGCAGTTTCTCCTTCAAACATGCATCAGCGGCATTCCAGATACTCCGTGATGGAGACGGTATTTTAATGATGTTACCCGTCGCGCCTGTTCAAGTCGAGCAGTTAACTGGTCAGAAATGCAAAAAAGGAGCGAATCAGCTTCGTCGTTGCCCTTGTTACCCTATTTAACGGGCTCCTTCGAGCTGGACCTTGCAGCCATCGCTAGCTAGTTCATATGGGGTGGCATTTTTTTATTCCATTGTACTTGTCATGTATCAAAAGATGTATATCCAAATTTTTATATTATTTCATAAAACGTACTTACGCGTACATCAAGATTAATTTGTTAAAGCTCAGAAGGTTTCCCTTGATATCACACATCAGATTTTTGATCATTTCATGAAGACGCAGATGCTGTACAAATTCTCATTCGCTTCAACACATCCCATGTACAGTTTCACTTACCTGTGCACTGTTTTCTGTTAATAATAACTTTAATCGTGTGTTTTATTTTCTTAATATATTGAATTGAACTATAAAAGTAACATTTGTATAGTTATCTAACTACAGCTTTTGCTTTAGTAGTTAGGAACCCGACTATTGATTATAGTGGTTGTGATATTACGTAATTATTCGAAATAATAATCTTTCCTTGAAGCTGTAAACAGTTACAAAATAAAGTTAAACTTCATCTAGTTATAATAAACACCTTAGAATTAATAACATTGAGGAATAGTCCATTTTCTTCTATTTTCATTGGTTAGATCATTTATGATTTGAATAGCAACCATAATCAATCTCAAGCGTCAAATTTGAATATTGATTTCTGAATCTTATTTATTTAATATTTTTTTTCAAATTATCAAAATTCAGCTCTCAATTAATTAATGTGAGTAATTTTCAATAATGTTATACTTTTATACATATTTACACTTTTTGACCATAATTTTAGTCCCCAATGATGAATAAATAAATATTCGAAAACTCGAATGTGTATTAAACAGCGTAGACTTTGATGTTCAATTTTTCTACATTCTAATCAATTTATTAGGAATGAATCAAACTATTCTAAAAACTTTTATACAAACATTTAGCTGTAAACCTGTAAACAGAAATTGAAATATTAACGAATTACTCCATAAAGACACTTTATATTTCCAGTACTAGATCTACGAATTCTTTTCCATTCTATGTATCAAATAACAAAGCAGCTCATGTTTATCCTATTTGAACCAATTCTGTCCAGATCAGTGTTAGCGTAAGTTTGAAGCACTACCATAATGAGCTCGTTTACCAGATACCAACTTGGTTTCTATGGTATTTTTGCATCTGGAGATACATTAATAGAATGAATTATACTTATGCAAATTGGATCAAATTACAAATTAATCATTTAATGTAAAAATCATAATATACTTCTATTATGATATGTAGAATATTTATCTAATGGAAATATGTTCTGAGAATATATATTATATGATAAAAAAAGAAAAATATCAATACAAAAAAAGCAATAAGTCGAAGTCGAAGTTCGAATATATTTATAATTGTCATTTCCAAATATTACCCCATTCAATGTGATGTAAATGTTTTGTGCCAATTACAAATACAAATGCATTCATTCCTGCATTTATTTATGTCTGCAACAATTATTTTCTCAAATATTTTTCAATCGAATCTCAATACTAAAAGAGTGAATTGCCGAAATATATTGAATCCTGACCTGAGCGATAATCAGAAACTGCATCAATATATCAGACGTCAGAAACGCTTATATCGAGTATATAGGCCCTCGCCACGCTAATAGTGTGACTTACAGGGAACTGTGAGGTATTTATGTAGATAAACAAAAAATTTTGAGATAGTGAAACTCACTTCTCTTTTAACACTTCGTATTCAATTATGGATGAATATTTACGTTGTTATCTATAGTCTACGTATTGCAACCATATCAGGTTATGTAACCTGATTTTCACTAAAGCAAATAATTTCCAAAATCAAAAGTCAAGGTATATGCATCAGGAAGACATCATTTATGATACATATATAAACAGACAACATATCGGAACTTATGAGGTCTCTCTGTATAGCTCATAAATTAAATAAGACTAAACTCAAGAACAAAAAAACTTTATAATTATCTTTTGTTCAGAGGGCGATTTGACGGAGACTGAGATTTCAATGAGAACGTTTTTCAACGTAATCTCTTTGGAACTCTTCACAAAGTCCTATCACTTTCCACCAAGCTCTTTTTTAAGTTTGGTAAAAGAAAGAAATTGGAGGTGTAGTCATATCAGGTGTACGTAACTATAATTTTTTGCGACAAAGAATGGACAGACTTGTAGTGGTGATGATACAAAACCTTTTTCCTCAACAAATGCACACGTTTGTTCTTACATTCGCTATCAAAAAAATGGCAGCAAATTAGTATAAATATTGGCCAGTTATCATCATTGTTTCTTTCATTAAATAATCATTAAAGATTACTCGTTTGGAATCGCCAACCAATACAGCTATTACCTTGGCCAATGTAACGGGATTTACTTCCTTGGAAGCACGTTCCTCGGATGAGAACCATTGTTTTGACCGTATTTTTGATTGTTGATCAGCATTAAGCAATCGGGGCATCCAAATTGCAGATAGATGTTTCGTATTGAACATATCCTGATTAAATGACATTTCCAGACATTCAACATTATTTGTGTTCATATGGTCACTTTCGTAAGCAAAAACTACTTACAAATCATTCCGAAGCGTTATATTCACCTTCCATAAAATCACATACCCGAACTGTATTCATACGTGCTATTCCCTCCAACTAATATCCCATTATTTCTTCTCTGTTATTTGCAGTAAAGATACTGTTAATGTATTCAGATTAAACGTCGTAACTTCACTCCTAAGTCGTTTGTTCATTCCTCATTTTAGATAATTTCTTATGGGACAAAAAAACTTACAGTCATTTAGTGAATATATTGAAGTATATAAAGGCAAAATCACCTAAAAATGTGTAATACTCTGGAAGTTTTTGGCGTTTGTTATTGATATTGAGGCAGTGCTTGACAATACATGTGCTCAGTTTTCAAAAAGTAACGCTGTTAATCAAACTCTAGTAAACTTTTAGTTAGCATGAGAATCAGCATGCACCAACCAAGTTAATTCCAAAAATGTATACATACCTATTTCTCACATTATTCATATTCTCTTTCTTCTATGTAGTATTTCATAGTCTATTCTACAATATACGAATTTTCTCTACTGTACAAATGGTGATTTCCAGATACAAAAAGTACATTTTTTATTAATAGGGACGTTGGATTCACTTACGGGATATAAGTGCCGATGCAAAAGATTGCGCACAAATTTGAGATTTTTACACATTAATTAGGTAGGCTTTTCACATTTTATAATACTCGTAATTGTTATACTCTATTAATTATGGGCCATATGAAGTATTAATTCACTCATAATAATCAGTATATAAATGATACCAATTTACGAATAGATTATTAGGAGATTAAGATATATAAAACAAAAACTCTCGAGCATTGCATTAACTGTGACAATCTATTTTCTGAGCATATGTATTCTTCAAAAGACTTTATGTGTGTAATTTATATCCATTTCATATATTAAGAAAGCATGTTAAGTCAAAATGGGGACAGTATATTTGTTTATTCTGTATATACATATTATGTAGACTATATAACTAAACAGAATCTAATATATGAGAATAAATATAATATATGAAAATGAAAATAAAATAAATGAATGTGAATAAAGTGTGTTCTTTTTATGTGAAAAATCCCGTATTTGTGAGAGAACTTCAATATCAATACTTTAAATAGGTGATTGAAAAATAAGTGACTTACATTGTTTCTTTATTACCTACTGGTTATCTAGCCAAGGGACGTGGTGTGAATATTAGTTTCGTACAATAATAATTGTACAATTGATATCGATAGTGAATTTTCTAAATATTTTATTTCATAAAATATGAATTCCAAAATATTAACAAGATTTTTAGTATATGAGATGGAACAGATATTTATTAATGACTACACTACAAGGGATGCCAATTTGAAAACTTTCCATACTTAACATCTTCTTCGAGTAAATAATATGAGTAATTCAAATAATATGAGTAATTTTATATATATAGGAAGACACTAAATAAATATTTATAGCCATCGTAGTTCAATCCCCCAGAAGGGGTGGATATTATATTTAGAAACTTCAATTAAAAGAGACGACAGGTAACACATCAATTTTACGGGCGCTTGATTCTCTTTCCAATAATATCTTGTTAAAGTTGCCAAAAAGTAATGATTCAAATTTACAAAACTAATTAAAACTCATATTTTCTTGACTGCATCGAATTGCAGAAAGATCTGATTAGTAGGTGGTAACGTTTCAACTCTTGAATAACTGGAATAAATTTATTCTATTTGTGCAATTTTCTATTTGTTTATCAAGGAAATGCTAATAACCTTCTTTGTTTGCTACTTGAAAATCTTAACAATTCAGTAAAATTGATTTGTTTTTTTTGAGCAGCTTTAAGATAACGTCAATAAGTGAATAAAAGTTTTAAAACTGATTACATGTTTTAAGAAAAAAATATTTTGAATCCGTTTTAAATAAAAATGATGATAACCTCAGAGCACTAAATTGAGAATCTTAAATTGGAGATTTGGGAACATTTGCTGCATAGCATCAGTACCAGAACAGAAATGTGTAGGGAAAGCAAAGTATTAAATTTGATCCATACATATTTCTGAATTTTCAAGAGTTCCATGAGAATGATTTTAAAGAACGTCGTTTTGTTAAACATCTTTACCATCAAGGAATGCTCATAAGAAAATTGGCGCTATAGGAACCAAAACTCGCTTATGTTTTCAAAAATATGTGCACAATATCTACAAAAATTAATTCTGTGCTTGTAATGACATTATTGATCCTTTATTTCTCAATACGATGGAAGTAAATATATTTTTATAATGTACAAACAAACTAAAGACCGGGACCAGAGAGATCACCTATCAACTGATTGTCGATCTTAATCTAGAACGAGATATAGATTACAGTTTCCGAACTTCGCGTTCCATTTTAGGTGGAAATTTCAGATTTAAAACATGATCTATAAGAACTTTTTTATGCGTTAATTCTCTTTATATAGTTGTACAATAAATTCTAGATTTTTAATAATTGTTATTGGGCAGTTATCGACAATTTCCCCCTTAACACGGATTTCGTACTGAAATTTAATGCTAATAAGCTATTTTTATGCTGAAACTCCGAAAAATATAAAAACCGCAAACCTTAGTAACCCATCATTTTACAGGTTTACAAAACCAACAACCCATCAGCTAACCGTATGTACCTACTGGTATACCAGGTTAGAAGGGATCCTATTACATGACTACGACATGATTAACTCCGAACTTCCGAACATTCAGATCATGATCGGGTTAAGTCCTAAAGCTGCGTTCATTAACACTAAATTCTGATTTCAGATATCTACTAGGTTTCATGGACAGGAGAAAAGTGTTCATTTTATTTGACAAACAATTTGTGGTCCAATGCTCCAGTTCTTTAAATTAGGACCTGAAAAGGAAGGACAATAAAGCACCCATACCAATGATGTATAACCGGTTTTCTCAATTTCTCAAATTATTTATTAGATACTAGATATTTCATGTGTGATGTATTCAAATTGACACCCCGTTTCCATTCTATATAATCCTTTAGCGAAGTCATACGTGCAGGTTTATTGTTGTTCAAATATTACAAATTAATAAATATTTATTATCAAGATAATCTAAAAATTAACATATAGAGAGCAATATAAACAATCATTGACTTTCTATAATAACACATTCATTAAAAACAGGTGCCGACTGATACTAAATACAGCCCGAATTGAATTTTTAATTATTGTCTGAAAACAAGGTATCAGAATTCCAAAGACATTATGAACATTATAGAGATCATGTCACAAGTTTAATATTTTCAAAGATGTTGCTGATTAAACAAAACTTTCTACTCTCGACATCACGAAAACATTTAAAACAACAGCTAAAAAATTGCTACTGCTTTTCAGTGTACGCATATTTGTTTGCAAAATTGGCTCTATGGTAAATGTATCAGAAATATATATCTATTCACTTGTGCCATATAAATTTCTATTCTGTTAATAAAAAATCTTCTTATAATGAATGATATTTTAAATTAGACGAAGCACCAAAGCTTACCACTTGTATTAAAGCTATTTGTTGTCGCCATAGTAAGATTCTCCCTCATAAATACATGTTTAGTATTTATACAGGGTTATTATGAGTAGTGTATTCATGTATTCATTTAAATATAAATTAATTTGAAGTAAAAATCCGTAAAATAATAATTAAGGACATAAAAAGAATATTAGTAGTTTTTTATAAGCATTATAAAAGATCACCAAATGATGCTCAACAACTCGTCAATTGTTAGATTACTGTGAAGCACAAGGTTTTCCGTTTGCTTGACATTGCAACAAATAATTCACAAATTATAATACATAGGATACTTCGTACCAAATTAGGTCTTGGCCTACCAATTAGAAAATTTATTAGCGGTTGCATTGAGAAGTAGTAAACTAATGAAAAAGAGAAACGCCTCAAATTTTACCATAGAAATTATAAGGAATAAGACAGCAGCTTATTGGAAAAGTCAATAGATACAGTGCTCGTATGAAATAACTACATTCAACATTACAACATGAAAGGGAGACCTTTTATCTTTGCGAAAACATCTGCAACTGGAAAAAGATACCCAGAAGCATTGGAACAATATATGTTCTCTTAATTTGTGGAAAATTCACAGAACTTTATTTAATAAAAGATGGGATATTTGTCCTCGTTCCACCTTGCTGTACGAACCTTTCCTCAGCGATGGAAATATCGTAGGGGGAATAATGACCTGATCTTCGAGATCTCCTTTTTCCACGGTGTGTAAATATTCCTTTTGTTACTGAAGCTGTTGGCATCTTGCCTCTACCAACAACCCTGGGCGATCTGAGAAACCGTATCACTGCTAACGTGAACTGGGTAACAGCAGATACGCATTCTCTCGTGTGAGACGAATTTGACTACCGCGTTTGTTTGTCGTGTGGAAGTCTTAAATAAACTGACACTTGCAGTACAAGTATTATTAGTTTTGGAATCGTAGTTTAATAATACGGATGTTGAAAAATGGAGTCATCATTTATAATCCTTTATATTTCAAAGTTCATAGCCTTCAACTATGATGATATTATTTGGTTATCACATATGATATATGATCTTGTACAACAGGTATCAGGTACAAAGTATAGCAGAAGTGGTATCTCTTCTAAAAATCCGTTAGTTCTCAGTATGGCTCTATGACAAAAAAAACAATAACTTTAATATGAATCTAACCAAAAATTATCAAAGAAATTGTATTTTTTCAGTCCTATAATAATAATAAGATTCATGCTGATGTATGGTCATGAAAAAATAGCATATAAAAAAAGCTTCATAATTTACTTCAACATAATATTTTATTCTAAATTTGTCTAACACAATGAAAAGTATTATTATCTAATTAACTTGATTTGAAAATTATTATTAAAAATTTATAGGAAGAGAAATGGATATTAAATTGAATTTTATCTAATGAAACTAAATATATGTTTCTGTAAAATATAAATTCTTGTGAATAGCTATATCTTGATGATATGATATTTGATTGTCGTGTACCTCAGTCAGCGCCTGATAAAACCGCATGTTCTATTTGTTGTTTTCTGTTAATATCGTAGAATCCGAATGAAATATGAATCTCATTTACTAATGTTTTGATTGTTTCGCTTATTCAGGCCTTTGCGTGGTTTAGCGACTTATTGGTTGAACACGCTGAAATATTTTGGTCTTTGTTTGCTGTTGATATGGACAGAGTATTAGCCGAACAACCAGTAGACACTTGGGATTCTTTTCCACTGTTTCAAATCCTCAACGATTATCTTAGAGCTGACGGTAAGTTTTGTAACGAAACTGTTAAATCGGCTATTGTAATTGTTATACAAATAATTGACTTTTCACTTGAAAATGTATAGGAGTATAATATTTGTAAAAACTTAATTGAAAGCTTAAATATATTTTAGAATGTTTGAGCAACCATAAACATCATATTTTCCTCCAAAGCTTTTAAAAAAACAAAAATATATTTTATCTTACTAAATGCCGATCTACTAAGCAAAGCATCTGATTGTCCAATTCATATCCTTGGGTTGTCCAAACTGGACAGTTCCGTCTTCGTGAAGATTTTTCATCAGATCTCCCTTTAGTAGAGTTGTACGCTATATTTTTCAATTTTTATGATATGCCCTGAATACGAAGGGAAACGGATCAGCTTGCTTAACTCTTGAATAGATTATGGGCAAATTTGCATTCTTCTGCAAATCCTCTTGGATGGTAGGCCAAGTTTGTTTAAGGATGTTTGAGAGTTTCCTAGATTTTCCAATACTTTTGCTCGTACAATAAGATTTATTTTATTAATGCACAACTAGAAAAAAAGCTTGGCATTACTCATGAATCCTCTCCCCATTTTCTTGATTATTTTAAAAACAAAAAAGTTCAAGTTAATGTATGAATTTTTAATTTGTTCTAGTTGTATTATTACATTTATTAAACTATTTCAGATAACTTGAAAAATGGACGATTTCATCAACATTTAAGAGATACTTTTGCCCCGTTAGTAGTTAGATACGTGGATCTCATGGAATCTTCGATTGCTCAATCTATCCACAAAGGTTTTGAGAAGGAACGGTGGGAAATTAAAGGGTATGATAATATCTATTTGATTGTTTGTCAGATTAGTTGTGCCATATATTTCATTTACAAAAATATATGAATAATTTTTTAGTATGGGATGTGCAACATCAGAAGATCTATTTTGGAAACTTGATGCACTTCAATCGTTCATAAGAGACCTACATTGGCCTGATGCAGAGTTTAGACAACATTTAGAGCAACGACTGAAGCTGATGGCTTGTGATATGATGGAGTCCTGCATACAAAGAACTGAATCTGCCTTCCAACAGTGGTTGAAGAAATCTGTTACTTTTATTTCCACCGATTATATTATACCATCTGAAATGTGTGCAATGGTGAACGTTATTTTGGACGCAAAAAATCAGTCTTTGAAGTTATGTGCAGTAGATGGAATTGACTTGGTATATATTATTTATTTAAAATATTGATATTAAACTTTAGTAAAAAATATAGCATAACATTAAATTTTTGCGATAAATCGAATTATAAATTGAAGCACCCCACGATTTGAGTTTAATCGATACCCCAAACTTATGAAAGGAATTATAATAACTTTGAACATAGAAATTCGATCAAGATAAGTTTATGATTGTCGATTTCCTACTTAAATGATTCACCCTAGTTTATATTATTATTTGGTACTAGAAAAATTTTACCATACTTCTGTGTGTGTTTTTGGAGGTATTCTTTTGAGGATTTTGTCACTTCTACGAATAACACTAATAATGTTAGTGTCCAAGTCGTCACTTGATATAGAGGTGTGAAATGATATGATCTTTACGGCCAATTGATAGGTCCATTTGTCAAAATTACCTTGTCGATTGCCATCAGCGTATAGACGCAGTGTCATTAAAATCACATCTCGCCCGGATTAATGTTATTCAGATAGAAATCATTGATCATTGGTTCCGTAACGATCTCTATGAAGCACCTGCTTAATTTTTGAAGAAGATTGCTACCCTGCTATTGACGATCAATCGATACATTTGGATCTTCTCCCATAAAAAACACAAATTCACTTACAAATTGCGCGAATTGATTATTTTCACAGTGAATCGGGATAATTTGGAATCGCTGTATAAGCGTTAATCTATTAATGATGATTTGTATGGTATATTGATCATAAATGAGTATGACATCCAACCATTGACTGAAATTGAAAAATCACTAAGATTCTTAAGATGATTTATTCCGTAATTACAGTTAACTTCCATTATTTGTTCTTGCTTTTCATAATAGTGCTGAAGGTGAATGCCAGTATTTTTGAACATTGTTCGAATAAGTGTATATTTATATTTTTGTAATAAACTTCATTTTAAGCATCAATATCATACCAAGATCGATGACATGATAGAAAAAACAAATGCCAACATGGTTCAAGGATTGATAAGTAAAATGATGTCAGTTTTAGAAGCAACATTGTCTAAATTATCTAGGTACGATGAAGGCAGTCTCATAGGATCAATTTTAAGTTTCACGGTAAACAAACTTTTTTTTTGATTGGCACAACGTTTCTATTTACTTTACTCAAGTTTACCCAATTGGAAATTGTATTTTCAGAATGTTTCCGGGTCGGGCAAAGATATGGGACAAGGTTATGTAAATTTCACAAGGAATTGCATGGACCAAATTCGACAAAAAATTACAGATGAACTGTGGATTCTAACATTCTTCGAACAGTGGTATACAAGCCAAATTAATATGTTATGTAATTGGTTGTCTGAAAGATTGGATCATACTTTGCACCCTTACCAATGTACGTGCCTTGCTCATATCATAAAGGTATGTATACCTAGGTACTTATCAATCAAAATAAAAAAAATTAAATACAATGCGATTTCATAACATATAATATATATTGCAGAAAATATATTCAGACTTTGAACTTCAAGGCGTTATGGAAGATAAACTGAATTCCAAAGCTTATCAGACAATAGCTCAAAGAATGCAAACAGAAGAAGCTACATGTGCACTTACTATGGGTCAGGCCGAAAGGTAAATTTATTATATTCCTTTTAAAGGAATTTTTTGATAAAATGAATTGAAAAAAATATATATTTTTAAACGTCTTACATCATTGCATACTGATTCTTTTTTCATATATTTGTAAATCATTTCAATACAGACTTCATCTTAATTAAGAGACATAATAAGCAAAGTCGTCAATTTCAATAAAAAGGAAATTAGCCAGGCTTTCAATTCTTTACAATCTGCTAATTAACTATTCGACATGAAATCGCCAGTTAGTAACTAGAAAACTCTCTAACTTTAATCAACAATTTGTAACTGTAAATCTTGTATTTGTTTAAATTCGAAGGTCGAAATATAAAAATTAATCGAAAAATACAAATACATATTCCACAAAGTTTCTTCAAGGTTTTTTTTTTATTTTACAGTGGAATGGATGGAATCGATGAAGACGGCGACAACAGAAACAAAACGAAAGTGACAATAATGGAAAGCTTAAGTGGAGAAGATGGAAACTTCGTGTCCAACGTAGGAACTATGATAGGTGGGAAAGTGGGAAATATATTTGGTAAAGGGCTAGGTGGAATTGGATCAAAATTAGGAGGAGGAACAGGCAGTTGGTTTTAAAAATTCGAGTTATCATACGATATAGCTTTTATTTTATTTCTTTTTAATATTTTATATGACTATTTGGCCTCAATAGGGTCTTCTTTTGTATAAAATATACGTAACCAAAATTTTGTAAATGATATTTTTCAATTTATGGTTACAAATAACATTAAGTGTAGTTTACTTAATAAACCGTTATTAAATATAGTAGAACCTCTAAACAGCGGTCACTAAAAGTAGTACGACCCTCAACTCTAAGTTCAAAAATACACTGAAAAAAATAGGTGGGGATAATAAGTTGATTAGTCCAATGCCTAAGGAAACATCTCCGTAGAATAAAAATAATTGACACGTCCTTTCATAGCAAGGACAAAACGAAATATCACTAGCAACTTTTTGCTTATAAAATATTGGAAGATTTATGAGCCGTAACGAAATCTTCTCCTTTATGTTCATTATAGACACTCTTGAGTTTGTATATTTGGTACTATTAACTGATCCTTTAAAAGTTAGAGAGCTATACACAATTTCTTTGATTAGATGATCAACCCACTAGTTAAGGTCCCAAAAGAGTACTCCAAAGCAGTTGACCAAAAAAGAGGTTCTACTGTAATTTCAAAACAGTTGAACTGTATCCCATCTGAAAAATAAATACAATGTCCATAACAATGAGTACTAAGGGACCACAGATCTTGTTTGAACTTGAATAAAGGATTAAAAAAGAAGAAAACTTCAAAAAATTGTTTTGTAAATACTGGCAAAAATAAACATATTTGACGATTCCTCAAGTGTTTTGAAATTAAATTGTAAATTCAGCAAAATAACTCGATTTGTTAGAAATATATTCATTTGCTAGCTTTCTTGGTGGGTTGCCATAGAATTAAGAAATATTGTGATTTTGATAAATAAATAAACTCTGCACAAAGAATAGGCAACTGTGACAATTTGAGAATTACATCTAATATACAGATATATTTATTTCTATGGATATTCAACAAATTATGAAGTTATAATTAATATTGCACTGGATATCATTTATTTTTTAAATGTGTAAGTATGTATCTGATTCAGAATACAGAGGGTTCAGAAAGTTGTGTGTCGTTTGTATTGAAAGTTTACAGATTACAACTTAGAACCTTAAATTTGAAGAAATTGATAAAATAGTGTTTATATCGATTGAAGTGCTCGGACTAGTCATTGTTACATTTCTTTTGTTATTTTACCAAAATGGTTAAGATAGGTTAAGATGAAGATGGAACTTCTCCATGAAAAACATTTAATATAGAAGAAATATTGAAATCATTATTAGAGGAGTGAGAATAAAAAGCAGAACTAGAACTAGCAAAAGTAGGAAGATCTAAAAACAATATAAAAATATGTTGAATAAAAATTCACGGTATATGTAGAAATAAGCAATATTTTAGAAAACTGCAAGTCTGAATAGAATAGCTCATACTGAATCATGAAGGGTGATCCAGCCATAATGCACAAAAAGAATTATCTCAATTTGATCTATTATTACAGAAGGATCTGTGACAAAAAATGTGTTGAGTATCGTTAATGTGTCAAATTATCTCATCCTTCAGATCTTAAACTATTCTTGGCATTTTGATGTAAATTGACAACGCTACAATGTGAGTTAACACGCCATTGAATTTTTCGCGCAAAAGAGCCATCGTTCTGTTCACTGTCCCAAATGATGCCCTCCTGTTGGAACCACTTATCATCCAGCCCTGTATCTGTAATTTCTGATTACAAAAAGCAAGTTATCATAGTTCAGCCCATAAACTCCGCCAAAAAAATTGCCAGTAAGTTTCAACTCGTAGGTCAATTGAACCTTGTCGGTATAAATATGCATCAGTGAGACTTTCAAGTATTGAGCAGGATAGCGAGTTCAGATGGAGCAATGTTTTTTGCAGAACAAACTAGGCGACCATGAACAGGTGTTTTTCCATCTTCTCCATTCCGATCGAATAAAAGTTGCCACAATTTTTCCGAGTATGAACACATTTGATCGATTATGTTAAACAAAAAATTCAATAGCTGCACTAAATGCGTTTCGATTTAGAAGTCCATTTTTTTAAAAACCTACAACAATCTTAAAGCGCTGCTCAATTGTGTACTTCTCCATGATAGATAGCATTTGTCAAAGAGTAAAACAAAGAACTATCGAACGAAGTTGGACAAAAAGTTGACGCAAAGGTATAACACAGATTTAACATCGTGCGTTATGGTTGGACAAACCTTATTTTAAAATAATATTATAATGAACCTAATGAATATGCCCGGCTAATTTATTTACTACTCGCCGAAGTGTAGGCTCGTTATCCAATAAAAAAGCCTTGTGCCATCATAGTTTCTAGTGGTCTAGCTTAAAGTATACTACGGCTAGTTGAGAAAGAATAATAAGGTTCATTTACACGGAGTGAGTTAGCCGTTAATCGCTGAGTACACACTAATGAACCTAAGAAAAATCATAGTGAAAATAAATCTAAAAAGGCGAAGGCTCCACGTCAAGCAAAATTTGGCAAAGTTAAGTGTTACACCGTCAAGATATGTGCAAAACACACATAAATAAGTAAAGCACTTAATTGCAAATATCCTTTAGGATATTGACGAAACGAGCTTTAGTTTAAAATTACGCCGTCCGTAAAAATTATTCTGTTTTGTTTCTTTTCGATCACTCAGTTTGTTCTTTAGGATATTTTTACTCCAAGTGCTTTATGTTACAGGGACTAATGAGCAATAAACTGATCAAAAAGTTTCACTAAACGTCTAATCTCTCACGTAATATATTACTAAATGCAAACACATATTCAATAAGCCAAAATTTTACTGTCGTTTCTAAAAAACTATGAAAATATCTTCAAAATTATTATAATCTATCTATCTCTTTTATTTATATGCTAGATAAAAGGATATCACGGCCAAATATTTAGAAATAATCCCAATTTTACATATCATCAAGTGTTCTCAGACACCGATGTTTTCAAACATCTTGTAAGACACAAGAATATCCATTCACTTAATACATAAGAAACCGCTTTATAAATTTATAATTGATAATGAAAGATAATGAGTTCCTAAATGGTATCAGACTAAATATTTTAATAACTAGTCAATATAATTTTCTTTCATTTAATGGATGTACAACATCTAAGAGTTTACACAATTATCTCTTCGAGGTGTACTTGAGATATTCCTCGTACATTAACCAACACCAATTTAGAAGAAGCATGAGTAACCAGCTCAACTGCTGAAAAACAAAAAATTGGAATACTAAATTTGCAAACAAAATCATTATAATTAATTTGGATATCGACAGATTTCATTCGAATTCCTAATCATTGACTAATAGTTTAGTACTTGAAGTTTTTAGAAAGTAAGACAAATTGCTGATTGGAATTTTGAACCTATTTTCACGTTTATTCCTGAAATTTTAAGATCGTTCAGAAACCCAGTAAGTCGACTACCACAATCTTACTGGTCACAAATACTTTTTCGATTGATATTTGCTAATTATATAATATAATAAAGAATATCTACTGTATTTTGTAGTACTAAAAGTAAAAATATGAGAAATAAATATTAAATTCACTGTTATGCGTTTCTAAATCCAGTATTCACAATATTATGTTATCAATATGTATTATATGTAGCTTGTATTTAGAAATACATTTCAGATCCTTTGCCAGTGATAAACGTTTTAAGCAATGCGAAATGTTAGCCGTAGTATCCATAAATTATTCTATATTCCGGGTAATATTAATATTTGTAAATGTTTTGGATTCGCTCTCTGTCATTTTTGCAGCAAATAAAAAATATCATTACATTTATAATAATTTTGGGAGTCCCATACGTTCCTTCAAACATATTAAATGCTGGGAACATAAGTGGTGTAATCAAATACTAGCACTACTTTTAAGTCGACATACATAAAACGTCAACACGCTGGGTATCATCTTTTGGAACAAGTTATCAATATGATGTATATGATTCAATACATCATTATCACTGGCCAAGATTAGGGGTGTAATTTCGGAATGCAAGCATAATATGAATAGTTTATGCAGAAAAGTATCGATACATATATTCTAAATATTAAGTGAATATTTGTAGTTAAAATGGATTATTGAAGATATAAAATTATAACAGTTTCAATAATATTCATGAATAGAATAAACTTCTATATACATATTCATTTGAACTTATTTTATTCAATATATTTATCCAGTGCAAACTTGTCTATGGGATTGTTCATGTTCTATCCGAATAATAATATATCTAGTTATTGCATACCTTGTTATGAAATAGATTGATAGAAAATCAGTTATTAGGTGCAAACATGTTAAACAGAACTGCATAAGTGACTTCAGATACTGTTTTAATGAATTTTGAGCTTAAGATTCATTCTCATTTTAAGTAAAACGTTATTTAAAGATGGTCCGAATATTTTTTTTAACACTGCTTTACACTGAAGTGGTTCTGTTCAATATTTTTGTCGAAAATGGCTTTCCAATCCGTTTCTTGGATAGTCTATATATAAAATAAATTTATTACTTTCGTTGTATTGCTTAGAGCTGTATCGTATTACTTACTATAAGACAGAGCTGACAAAGTAAGCATAACTGGTTTTACTTAAAGATTTCGTATGAATAATGAATGAGATTAATATTAATTAAATGGATAATACATTTGATTTATTATTTTCCAAACACACTGCAAATGTTATGTTCTTTATCTTTTTATAACAAATAAAATATAATTAATATATAAGTCAGTCAACTATAACAGTTTTCTAAAAGTTGTTAGGTATATTACATATCTACCTACTATTTTCCCTTCTATTCTATAAAGCAAATTATTCCGACGTCTAGTTAGTATACTGATAAAATTTGGATACTATAACATCTAATTGAGATAGATTAATAATAAAAAGTTAGTTATGAAAATAAAAATGGCTTGAAATATCATATGATAAAGTCGTATTTCCATTAGACACATGCATATGAAGAATTAACAACATACTTTTCCTTGTAGAAGTTTTTGTTTAAATCAATAAATTCATTAACATATAGAATCAGGAGAACGTTACCTTTATACAACATTCCTCACCAATAATTCCTAATTATAAGTACGGAAGATTTTTGGGAAATTATGTTCCTGGGTTAGATCACACATCAGCTCATTACGGGTCCTAACCCGTAAGGAAATTCTTAACACAGTTTCTGAACGTTGCGTTTTCACAAAAACCTTTGATTTTTATTAATTGAGGCATAAATTTACAACTGGATATTAAACTGAAGTCTAAACTAGGAATTAAACTCTAGTTCAAACCAAAAATAAAGTTGCTCTATTTTACAGGCCACAGTGGAATCCAGATGTTTTTAACAGCGGTAATTTAATCTAACTTTTCCGATAAAACAAAAAACCTGCTTGTATTAATTCTTAATTTAAATTTTTTTACGAAAAGGTCTATGAATATGTATAAACGAAAATGAACTGAAAACTTCTCCAACTTTTTGAACAAATACAAAGAATCGAATGCAATTCATTGACCTGGAAGAGAAGAGAAAAAGATTTGAAGTAGTGAGTCAATTCACTTCGATATAACAACGAATTGAAAAAATAAGTGGAGCAATTTAAAATACATCACCTGTAAAATTTTGCAGTTGAAAACCAAAATTTTTACAAAATTGGTGGAGGACCGCCTTACCCCTCTCTTATAAGTGCGATAGATGAGGAAATCGAATAAGTCAGTGAAAGATTTGAAGTTGTTGTTACAGGTAATACGGCGAATGTAACATCAGAAAATATTGAGCTTCAACCAACCAAAATTAACTATATCTACCTGTTGATACTTCATTAGTATTAGGTATTACGTCAGTGAATTCCTCAGATATGAATTGCATTTTATCAAAACCAAAACTCTTTACTTGACGTGATATCGTAAAAACGTAAACGATTTGAAAAAGCTAGGATAGAGTTCTCAGTTTCTTATTAAACTTAAGAGTAAACCACCCCTGGATCGTCGGTTAGGTTTAAACCGAAGTTTGTCAATAAACGCCATCTATAAAACATCTATAAAAGTCGATATCTGTTGTTTAAGGTCTAAAGGTTTAAACTAAACAAAAAATTGTAAAATTGCGCTTTAATTTTTTGTGTTAATTTTTCTATATTTCACGTTTATTTTCCTATATTATTTCTGTGATTATAGACTTTTATTCATTATTATTGAGCCGTCATTAGAGATTTGCCCACTCACACCAATAAGCTTTATATTGGAAAATCCAAATATCTGAAAATCGCAGTTTTCGAAAAACAGTGAACGAGTACTGGATTTCTCTCGAAACATTCAAATCATGATCGGGTTAACTCAATCATATCATAATCATAAATTGTTAAATGCATGACACAACTGATGAAAAAATTTATTCAATCAACAGACCTAATTAAGCAATACACTAGAGGTACTTTGTCCCAATAAAATTAAATTTAGATTTGCTGACATCAGAAACACACATCATCCGATCAACTTTTTGAAAAAACCCACAATTGAGATTTAGCATAAAATAGATTCGAAATCTCACTCTTCTCTCCAGTTTGTAGAGCCTATCATCAGATATTTCAAGAGATCGTTCATTCTCACTTTTAATTTTCCAAGTAGAAAATTGCCAAATTTTATCAGTACCTAATGTATATTAGTAATTAATATGGATAGATGGTTACTATGCCATGCTCTGTTAGAAATATTTGAATAAAGTCGTACAAAAGGTTGCTTGAACTTCGGCATCACGTTGTATTTCAGGTACTATGAGTAACTAAACTAATAGTTATAAAATCTTAAAATCAATTTATGATAAAATATCAACATTGAAACATAACTTTAATGATTACTGCATGCAATCTTAAACTATAGTTACCTATATTTGCAATGAGCATTGAAGAGTATCATTAGTTTTCAATTTATGTACATTAAATTCTTTTAAAATTTTTTCACAGGAACACACATACAAAAAGATACCATTGCAGATTAACTACAACAAAATGTAATTATCCAATGTACCTACTAAAAAATTAATGCACGAGGTAATACAATAATTAATACCAGTTAATACTAATAGTGATCTAGCATAGAATAGAATGAATTTAAATTTGATTGGTAGTTTAGAATAATGTTACATTGGAAATTTTCAAGAAATGCTCTCTATAAAATGACTAGTCGCAGTCGTGAGAAAGTGAATCATGAACAAATAATTTAAGCGTAACTTATACAGGCTGCTATGAAACATGGAGTAAAAAGTGATTCTATATGATCAATTATTATGAATATCATCAACAAAATTCGTATGCGGTAGTGATTTTTTGTGGAAGATACGAATCGATAATTCAAAAGAAAAGATTCAAATTATAAATATTTATGCACATTGGGACCTATTTATAGAAATATTTTGCCACTTATCTTACAAATTGAAATACTGAAAAATTATATGAAAGGATATGAAACTCCTCAATGCCCCGTTGTCTTCTTAAAATCTTCAACTTTTGAAAATTGTTATATAAATAATATATGTATAGAATGCTTTTAACTTAAGTTCTTGTATTTATCAAACCTACTTATACATTCTTGAATAGAAATAAATTTATAAACAATGAATATCCTTTATTAATATTGCAATATAGTTATTGAAATACTGTTTTTTTATTCACTTATTAGTAAGTAGTAATTTGAAATACGGGTCTATTATGTCCACAGGAAGCGATTATTTATAAATTAATTTCCTAAAATCTATACACATGTTAACCAGTTACGGACCATATACATATTGTTATGTTCAACTAACATGTACTATAAATAATAAATTGTTTTAATACATCATTTTTAGATATTTTGTCACTTTAAAAACCATCTAAAGCGCCAAAACCGTCCTTATGCCTCGTAGGCACCTTGTGAATACTCAAATCATGGCGGCCTTAGTTACCTATAACACTTTCAGAATGGGAAACATCGTCATTAAACCTTCATAAACCCGAGCGGGGTACAGTTGCACCCCAGACATAAATTTTTGCGAATATTTTCTAAAATATTTTTCTACTCATTTTCCTTAAAGCTGTTTCTTAAATACTTTTCTAAAGTGATACAAAAAAAGTTTGAATAAATAGCTTTTCGTTGTAACTAATTATAGAAAATTTTGTTCTATGGGTTTCAGCTGCACCCCGCTCATTATGTAACGACAGGTATAAATTTTGCATACCTTGAAAACCAACTGGGGTTCAAATAAACTGCAACTCGTTCAAACTAGAGGCATTCCCCGTTTCTTACCGTCAACGCTCTCTGGAATACCCAATATATTTAATATTGGCGTTGTGCACGTATTTATCTCATAATTTTCGTGTGTTTAGTTACGTTTACAGTGAGTAGTCGAGTGCGCCCCTATAATAATAAGTGGAACATGGAAGTTCCGAATGGAAGCTAAATGGAGATGAACTATTGACGGCGATACTAGAGACTAGACAGCACTAGAGGATGGTTCGAGTGGTATTGAGGGGAAGTTAGTTATATTGAAAATGAACAGATTCTACAGATGAAGTAAGCCTGTCTGTAAAAATTGATACTGATCCTCCAACACATTCTTCTTAAGATCGTAGTGTATGGATAACGGTTACATGGTAAAGAAAAGAAAATGAAATATTCAAAACTTTTTAACAAGTCTGACAATTTTCCACCATAACAGACGCTTTTCAACAATTTTCTTCACAATATATTATGGATGTGATTTTATCGGAAGCGAATAGAATCAAATGTGAAAAATGAGAAGGCCTTTTCTCCTTTTGTGATAGAAGCATTTATTGGTCCATTTATCATTTTTGGAGCCTATCACGCTGAGATAGAGCCAATACACGTACCCAGATCCAGCTTTATGTCAGCCTCAACCTTCCCAACAGGTTCCACTAGATTATGTGCTTTCGAACATTTTGAAAAAGGAGAAGAAGAAAGAACACGTACGGATAAATTTGTCACAATAAGAAAGGTTTTTTATGGTTTTTTACCAAATTGTGAGAATTATGTATGTGAATGAGTCCTATTTCGACTAAAGGCTCTTTTTTAGGTTTATAAGAAAAGTAAGCCGGACAAGTACACAAACAAAACAAAGAAAAGTCAAGGAGAAAGGGTAATGATGGACCTGGTAAACTATTTATCTATAGGATATTGAATAACTACTGATAATTTTTTGACCAGTATTGAGCTAGCTAAAAAAAACCTTACCTTGTGTGGTACACTGCGTAAAAATAAAACTCATATTTCAAAAGAGCTACTTCCAGCAAGAAATTTTCAAGTATGCTTATTATTATGAAAGATAAGACCTTAGTGTCCTACATATCACAAAAAAATACGATATTATTTTATCTACAGAACTTAACGATGACAAAATAAGTGGAGAAGGAACTAATTATAAACCAGACATTATCTTACGATACAATAAAACAAATGGTGGAGTGGATACAACAAAAAAATTGGCAAAGGAAGTCAGGACACAAAGAAAAAGTATTCAATGGTCGATGGCAATATTTTTTCGTCTACTGGACATTGTTGCCTATAAACTTTGATGTTGAAAATGGAATGGAAAATAAATCGTTTAGATAGGAGAAGAATGTTTTTGTTGGATTTCAGTTGGGAAAAATTGATTAGGAAAAACATAATTCGTTGATACCACAATGAAACGTCGTTACGTTCCAGTATAAAACAATCCATGTTAACTATATTGCCAGAATTAAAAGTAAGGAACAAACAACCTGTTGCCGTTATTTGCACGCAGCAGCGATGCTCCTTATGCGACAGACGTAAAGAAAGAAAATATCGAAAGTTTTGTATTCGGTTTAATCAGTACAAATGTGCAGAACATTAAAAATATTAACAGTTTGTAACAAGTGTGATAATTAAATTATAATTTAAAATGTCACTGAAATTCTTGTTCTTTTTTTATAATTATTTTTGTTTTTATGTAATCATTTCATAATATTTTTTCAAAATCTGTATACTCATTTATCAATGCTCACAAATTTTTTATCTAAAAATATATTTTTTATGAGCAGAATGTGTTTTATTCCGAATATTCCTTCTTTAAAAAAATAATAATAAGGCCAAAACATGTTGGGGAACATTTACACCCCACTCGGTATTTAATATAAATTTTTAACCACGGGTTTATGAATTTTCACAGCAATACGATTTTATGTATCAAAAATGAATAGCGGCACAATAGATACTAAGTTGCAGTGCAACATAACCTCTAATTTACATCATTATAAGGAACTAGAATTAGTTCATAGTTGGGTTGGTACGAGGTCAGAGACTGTTGCTAATAAAACTTTGTCTATGAGATATATGAATGAGTATTCTCTATATTCGGCTACCATATTATTAGAAGATATATAAGAAAAATAATAAAAAAGGTACAGTTCAAAAATTTTCACTATCAAATGTAGAAAAGGTATGCGCGTTTCATTATTCTTAGAATAATAAAAAAAATCATTTAACAGATTTTAAAGCAATTTAACTTAATATGCACATAATTTCCATCCATTTCATCCACGTTTAATTCTCTTATAATGAGAAAAAATAATTGGAAACTATTCTATAATGGATCTGAAACCATTAGATCAAAGAAAGTGAGTTATAAAGTAAGCATAACACACTAGTGTTTGTCTGATGTAGAATCAACCATTTTTATCTTGCTACGAATAAATTTCAATGCACATCAAAGCTGAAATTACTCATATCTTGCCAACCGTTGAAATAGCATAAGAGTCCAGAGTTTTTTGGAATATTTTCACATGAAAAAATTCAACCGAATGGTGTTAACACTTCCATCTATTGGATGAAGTATCAAATATTGTCTGTCGGCAAATTGAACCACCTGCCTTCGATTGGTAGCGTCGTAAGTATTCTATGAAAAGTAGGACTGGCGAAGTTACAAGAATTTCCCTTTGAGCTTCTTTTTCAGTTGGTAGGTTATGCATATAGATAACGCTGAAAATGAAAAACTTTTCTAGAGCACAATTTCGATGACAAAAATAAGCAAAATAGGTACAGAAAGAAAAAAGAAATTTTTCGATGTTGAATTTTCAAGAAGATATTTAGGTAGCTTCAATAAGCACTATCTTAAATCAAGAAGCTGTAACTGTAGATAAAAATATATTTTCTTAGGAAGGAGAGTCAAGAAGGTAGTTACTACTGAAAAACTTACAGCAATTTAATTTGTAGTGATAGTCCCGATTTGTGGCCTTCCACTACGACTAATATTTGTTAATATTTTCGTTAATCGTGCTATCCTACAAGTAACCAACAGCTATAAGTTTTCTATAAATGACGATGGAAGCAAATCTACGGGCAATTATTATTATAGAAATCTAATTCATTAGAAATAATTATTCGCTTGGCATTGAGCATTTAAAATTATAGATTTATTTGCTGGCTAATAATGCGGTTCGATATTTTAAACGAAATATTGATCTGAATTAAACGTTGCAGAGCCCAAAAATATAAAATCAAATCGGTATAAATTTGTTAAATAATTCGATTGATAAGTTCACAGAATATCTCACAGTTGGACACTTTCAAATCCACACAATTTCAATATGAACACAGTGAGAAAGTTTTATTAGACCCAAAGTCAAATATGAGAGTTTTATTTTTGAATTCCAGATCGGACAATAACTTATTTAAGGGATAGATTCGACTTGTGAGAAACATTTAACGATCTGCTTGGCTTTTTTAATAATCTTTTTTAAATACTCCAATGATGAGTCAATAAATTATTTTAAATTTCAAATTTGAAACAACTTGATCATAGTTCAAGTAGAGAATCAGCCAATGATGTTATTGATTTATTCTATGAAATTATTGCAGTAATGCTGCATTTGGTAGGAAGTAAGTCTAATATCCACAAAGCCTATAAAACTATATTTTTATCAATTAATTAATTTTAACATTTAGAAGACAGCAATGGCGCTAAGAGTATCACTTAGACTGCCGGTTTCAGTTGCATCTATTGAAAAAAAAACTTTTCAAGAAGATACTAGGCAGTTATTATACCATAAAGTTCATAAGAGATTTCGGAAATATAAAGGTAAAAACATATATTTTTGTGGATAAATATTTTAGGATATAGTTTTACAGTTCATTAAAGTAGATTTTATTTTCATTAAGTTGCTTCTTCATTTACCATATAGTGAAAACATGATTCTAAAAATTTCACACTGTGGCGCTAATATTTATAATTAACTCTTATAAACTAGAAGGTTTCATTCGAATATTGAGTCGAGAGATTTAAGAGTTGTACTACTTCACAAGAGATGGCACTGCAAGTATGAAACGAAGTACACATACAAATTTGTCTTAACAAGTACGTTGTCGAAAATAGTTTCGTCAAATTTGATGAACACCGCGTATTTCTATGTCTCTATAAATATATTCTGAGGAATAAACAGATTGATGACTTGGAATCATCCAAAGATGGATTATTCGTTGCTTGGAGCAGGCACAGGGCCGGATTAAGTTTTATAAGATTCGGGGCTAAAATACCCGGAAAAATTAAAAAAATAATATCAATACGTTAGATTTGTGGTATCAACACATCAAAAAATACAGAATGTTTTCCAAATGATGAAGCCCTCTTGGACCTGGGACCCGGGGCTATAGGCCCCCAAGCCCCTAGCTTAATCCGACCCTGAGCAGGCAGATTGATACCACAGATTCGGATCACTTCTTATCAATGAACGAACAACCACCTTGATACAAGAATTTTCAAAATGCTAATCTCTTGAAATTATTAGGAGAGTGAAGAGAAAAAAATTATCAAAGAAAATTTGCAACTCAAATGGCAATAGACATGATAAAAATAAAATTTAAATTGGACATTATTTGTATAGATACTACTGGGTGATGCAGGGAAACGGAAAATGATAAAATAATGTAATTTACCCCATTTTCACGTACTCATACAACTTATTACGGAGTAGATGTTACGCAATGGGGATATTATGACGCGGTATTACGCTATGAGCCACAGGCATCGTTTAAATTGAGATTTTCGTAAAGTACACACGTAAATTTATCACTACAGAGGTTGTTAGATCTAAACAAATCATTATCTAACCCAAATTATGCTCCTTCGTTTAATTAGTTTTTTATATGCTTTTGATAATTTTGGTAGGATTTTCTTTATCTTTGTAATTTCCGTTATTTCCTAAACGTGTTCGTGTGGTTAGAACAAAAAATGGTATTTAAGAATCGGTCTAAAAATGACGAAAATTGAAATAACCCTCCTCAACATCACGACTAAAAGAAAGTGAAGCGGGACATATAGTATTAAATGGCCTGGAAGAAACAAATTCAGAAACAAACAGAATAGTTTGTGTCCACAGATGTCAGATCTAATTCCCAGCCTTATGAAATAACAATGAATCTGAATGATGTAGTTAAAGATCGTAAATGCATTTGTTCATGTAAGTACAGAAGGAAGAGACTTGAATATCTACACGAAAGTACCAAAAAGTTACACAAGAGTTTTATTGGCCACTAGAATAGGATTTTAACAACTACTACATTTGTCACACTACAACTTTTACCACGTTTTTATTGTTTTCGATGGATGTGTGGTTGTTTTTGTCTCAGAAAAGAGCTTTAAACAGGTATATTATTTACTATTTAGACTAAAATTTTAAATAACACTTTCTATTGCTTATAAAACAACAAAAATAGTTCGTTATTCTGGTTTTGTTGTTCACCTTTATTAAGATTTTAAATAGAATTAGCAGATGTCGCTGACTTCGTAATTGTCGCTTTGTGATGCGTCTCGGTTACTGTACTTCATGATGCGTATCACGCTGCGCTGCCAATATGCCATTTCACACGTCTATGGCGTTCCAGTAAGCGCCTTGCTTCACCAATTCGGCAGTTTACTTTATCTATTCTTACTTGAAGGACTGTGAAAAGTATCAAATCATTCCGATCGCCAAGCTGATATACCGGGGCGAGAAGAAACCCTATTAATACCGAATCCCACAACAAAAGTAGAGAATTTCACTTGTTAGTATAATGATTATTATATTTTCCCTCAGCTAATTTTTTGATTCATTGTGTGGAAAAAGAACTACTCATTGGTTATGGAAACAAGCCCAAAGTATAAAATTGTCAAAACCAACTTGAACATTCGAAAAAGAAAAAAAAAATTGCTAGGGAGCAAACCCACTAACAAGATCGATCGATTGATTCGCTTTTTTCAATCGTAATAACTCTTATTCTCATATTGCTTAAGATGTTTTATTTAAATGTTTGTGTTTGAAATAATTGGAAACTATTAGAAACAATCTACTATATCTCCGAAATTTGTCGAACAAATCCTATTCAAAATAGACTCAAATCACATAATCTTCATTTAATAAGCCCTTTTGAAACATATGAAAAGGGAATGAATATAGTAGAATAGAGAATGGATGAAGTAGCTTAGAAAGTCTTAAACATACTGCGAGAATATCACCTATTATTTATGGATCTGATTTATATGCATGTTTCATTGATATATTAGTCCATAAATTCTCACCAACCCTTCAACTTCATTCGAACACTCCCAATTCGTTCGAATATCAATGAGAATGCATTTAGAAGTTCAATATTTCGTATTATTTGTTCTGTTCTATTGCTATTAGCTCATGCACGAATATAAATAATATAAGTATACTTTTATTTATCAATGCTACCAAGTGTGATAAAAAAATGCAGTGAATGAAGTGCAAATAAAGCTTATGAACTATGAATTTGTCGGTCTTGCGGTAACTTTTAAACCTTTAACTGTAAGGACGGTAAACGATCAAGAGGATGTCCTTAGATTTCGATAATAGATAAAAATGTGTGAGGGAGAGTCCCCGCACATAACCCCTTGCCTGATGCTGCGTGGTTGTGTTTCACAAAATTTTACGTTTTGTATTACGTATTTACTAATAAAATATTTGACTGTAAATGAATAACATTTATTTCAGTAATATATAAAAGTACTCGATCAACGCTTGATGTATAATTTTCTAATATATCGTCCGACTCGATAAATATTTAGTTATAAATGACAAATATTAAATAAAATACATAGAAAACAAAAGCGATATGTTTCTCAAGAATAACAAAACTTTATATGTATATGAAGAAAAGTTAGAATATGTGAAAAAAGTAAACTCCTAGGAATGCTACTTGATCAAAAATTAGCTTGGAGAACTGACATTCTGACATTGAAGAAATAATGCCAACCGGCATTTAACCTGCTCAGGACACTAGTATTCAATAACTGGGGTGCAGACTATTCAAGTCTACTACACATATACAAATCATTGATATGATTTAAACTTGAGCAATCGTCTACAACTCTGCTAGAAAAACTATTCTGCAGTCAACGGAAGTTATTTAGAACACAGCACTCCGCCATCTGTTTGAGTGCCACTCGCAGAAGTCCCATGCAAAGCTTGTTTAAAGAAACTGGAGAGCTACCGCTTTCTTACCGAAGATAATATCCGAGCATATTGTACGCGATCTCTGTATTATCAAATACAAGAAATCCTGTAATTCGTAACGTCGTATCTGAATGCTTTAAAATGAAATTTTCAACAAACTCAACTACTCCTCCTTTCTAGCACAGAGTCACCACATATCTATCCAGTATGAATCTGCAATTTCCAAATATCTTTGATATATCATCAATATATGCTTCCCCCCTTGGACAATACCCCACCCTACTGCAGACCTAGAACTTGCCCACCTCAATAAATCAGAAACACCAACAAACGTAATAAAACAAGAATTCCTAAGAACCTTAAGTAAGTGCGACAACTTTTATAAGGTATACATAGATACTTCAAAAAATCGAGTTGAAACTGGAGCCGCCTTTTACTCCGAAAACCTGTCAAAATCCTTTGTACTACTTTCAGAAAATTGGATCAAAGAATATCCTTATAATAACAGATTCCCAAAGTTCACTAACGGCAATCTGCCAACAATATCGCAACAATCCTATTGCCATTCATATTAAGAAGGAGCCTCTCACTTGCAGAAATAACAAAATAAATTAATTTCATGTGGGTTCCATCCCACAGCGGAATAAACGGAAATGAGTAGATGGATTAGCTTAAAATGCATACCACAGCGAGCAATCAGTAAAGAGTAACTATATAGTACATTTCAAAGATTTCAAAGCATTTTTTGAGAAGAAAATCCAAGAAAAATGGCAAGGAAAATAAATCAGTACCAACACGAACCTTACGAAACCGTTAATAATTATCACGACTATACCTACTCTCACGTCTAAGAATCGTATCAAACATGACTACCTATTAGCGGGAATTAACAGTGAAAGACCTCTCAATTGAATGTTTAAAATATGACAATGAACGAAAAATTAATCAATTGCCTTAAAATGCAATCTACGCAATATTTGTTAGCAACTAATAAATATTATTAAATGTTAATAAATGTAGGTAACTTTTCGAATAAATTAATTTATTAACAGTTCCTTATTTGTTAAACAATGTATTCATGATTCTTCCTGAAAAATTAGCATTTGTGTGCCAAATAAAATCACTTTCTTCAATAAAATTTTATCTGAGAAGACTATGTAGCTTTGCTCTCATCTCCGCCTCCGTCACGTGGCTCAGCGTAGTATTTGAACTTATCCCCCCTCTTGGTCGAACTTCATGGTTTATGGACGTTCCCTGAGCAGTCGATTGACAATTCGCAAGCCTAGTAAATGAGTCATAATCTCATTTAGTTCCGAGAAAAGAATTTTAGCAGTTGATTTACAAACGAGACAAGTAAGTGCCAAAGTCTGATGAACAAAATTTGTATGGGATTGAGAGATTATACTTATTTCTCAATAACTCAAACTTAGTGAACATTAAGAACTTTAAATAGATAATAGGAAAATGATAATAATTACTCGGAAGATCAGCAATAAGCAAATGATGATATTGAAGGCAAAAACACAAAAAATTAAAATTGATTGATTGGTTTTTGACAAAAACAGTGTTATAATAGCGAGTTGTTAAAGTGCGAACATATTTTTTCGAAAGAAACTTATAATTTTCGAATTTCGAATTTACTATGGATCGACAAATTTCAAAGCTCGCTCCTACGTTAAATGCTTGTAACGGCAAGGAGAAACTTTTTTCCACGCCCATGGCAGTAAACGTCGAAAATCGCAATGTCGACATTCTTTGTGAGTGTCATGAACAATTACATATACATGCTTTTTGATTTTTATCTATGTACAACTTTAGTTGGTCTATTTACCTAAAATTTAGTAAATTGAAAAATATAAAAGCTTCCAGAATTACCAAGATATTTTGGATTAATTGATTTTCTCAAATTTTAGTGACATTACATAATGTCTCATAAATTAAATCGCATTACATTCTTTTTGGAGACTATTTTACTTGTGAATTTAAACAAAATATCAAATACTATGAAGTCATCTTCCCCATGGGCTATTTCTCGATGAGTAGAACTACAGTTAATATTAATAATAGCATTAACATAGCACTTAAACTAAATAATGCATTAAAATATGAGAAAAGGACAGTATATCTGAATATGAAAATTTTGGAGTTTAAACATTAAGTACTTCGGTGACAAATGTAAATCACAAAATTTTTTTTAAGGAAAAACATTGAAAGCAGTTGAGGAATTACTTGTTCGAGTGTGTCCGTATGATAATAAATCATTCTGAGTATTTACTAATAATTTCTATTTCATTTTTTATACATGGTTGCTCAAAATCAGGTATTCGAAAGAAATATGTTTATTTCTCCATTTTCATGTTTCTTAGATTTTTTATATGAACCTAGATGTGAGGATCCACATCAATAAACTACAGAGATCGGTTACTAGGAGATATTCTTGCTCACGCTAATCTCTCCATCTTAACTGATGGGAAACCAACTAGATTTAACATACAATCGGGACAGGGCTCATGTATTGACCTCACTATCTGTGAACCAACTTTGACTCCGGCTCTTTCCTCTGGATCGGCTGGACTATACCTACAACAGTAACCACTATCCAATCGTCATTCATAACAATAGAAAACCAAATCACAATCACGACTTATATCCAAAATGGAACTTAAAAAAAGAGAGCAGATTGGGCTCTTTTCAAAACAATTATTTCAAATAGTTTGACAACTTACATAAGCTTTAGAAAACCTTATTAGTATCAGCGAGCAGCAAACATATCAATCGGAAGAACTACGCAATCTTGTGCCGTGGTGGAATAGCGACTGCAAATCAGCAATTAAGAGCAACAAAAAAAGCTTTCAATAGATATAAAAGAGACAATACACCAGCAAACAAAATCGAATTCTTGAAAACTCGAGTCGAAGCTAGACGTACAATAAAAAATGCTAAACGCAAATCCTGGACAGAATACGTATCTTCAATAAATTCTGAAACACCCATGACGGAGGTATGGGAAAGAGTGAGAAAAATATCAAGACTTTACAAGCACCATAATATACAAATGCTAGGGAAAGACGGACGCACAACCACATCTAACTCCAAAATAGTCTCAATACTAGCTACCACAAAAACCGCTCCATCACATGCAATTACGATGATACTGTTATTACCCATAAGAGAAAGGAAAAGGATGCGATAATGATACAGTTCGATGAAAACGAACCCATAAATTTACCCCTTACTACCCAAGAATATGATGAAGCTCTTTCAAGCCTGAAAGAAACGTCACGAGGACCAGATAAAATACCAGTTGTCTTCTTCTTCTTGTCAAACATTTAAAGTAAAAACCAACGGCACCACCTCCGAAAAAATATATTTCAATAATGGTATATCCCAAGGATCAATCAGAAGTCACACTGTTTATCATCGCAATCAACGACATCCTGAAAAACTTCAAGTTACCAGTAAAAGCTCGACTATACACAGATGACTTGATTGTTTACTGTTAAAGAAAAAATATTAAAAACATCTTCTCACAAAGTCAAGCTTTTATCCACAATTTAGAACTGTGATCACAAAGAACTGGTTTTACTTTTTCAATTACAAAGACACGCTACATTCTTTTCTCGAGACAAAAGAACATACCAAACGTACCGGTATCCAAAACTTCTCTAGCTTGCAACAAACGATTAAACTTACTGAAAATGCTAACGAACAAAGAATAGGGTGCAAACATTACTAACATTGTACCGAACACTTATTCGATTAAAACTAGATTATGGAGCAATTGTATATTCAACAGCTAACAAATCTCTGAAAAAACTCGACAGCTTTCACAACTCAGCCTTACTTTTGATAACAGGCACATTCAAAACAACACCAGTGGAAAGTCTGCACTGCGAATCAGGGGAACCATCCTTGGGAGACAGAAGAATATATTTGAGCCTTACATATGTAGCCAAACTAAAATACAATCCGACCCTCCAAAACTGCTTCTCCAAGAAATTCCCAAATCTTTTTTCAAATAAACCCAGAACCCCCAAACCTTTCTATACTAGAATTCGATCATATCTAAGCGAATTAAATTTCTTCCTTCCTGAACGCCTTCCTAACGAATCTTCTCAGACTCCACCATGGTCAACAGAAACCACCACATTCATTACCCAGCTCATCTCTATCGACAAACACCACACTAACCATACGCTAATCGAAGGACACTTAAATAACATACTCAATGAGTACATATTTACACAGACGCATCGATATCTCAAGACGGTGCGGGTATCGCAATCATTACACCAACCTCCAAATATCTGCTAAAAGCTCCTCCAGCCGCATCCACTTTCACTGCTGAATTATATATCGAGATACACACACCACCATTTCATCAAACGAACCTAACCATCTCATACCCACAGACTCCTTTAGCTCAATACAAAGACTTCAAAGGATTCACACCACAAATCCTTTATCAATCAAAATCAAGTAACAACTGCAATAAATACAAGACAAACAACAGAAAAATAGTATTCTGTTGGATCCCCTCACACACTGGAATAAAAGGAAACTAAGAGGCAGACCTGGCCGCTAAGGAAGCTCTGAATAGTGATAGTGCGGAGTGCGCGAACTTTTTAATTACTGCCGATATTAAAACAATCCTAAAGCGTAAAGTGCTGATTGGGAGAAGAAATGGTCAACGTCTACACATAAACTTCGTGAAGTGAAAGCCCAAGTAAAACTATGGTCAGTGCTAGCGAAAAATCGCACGTCTGCGTCTAGGCCATACGCGACTTATTGCCATAGCTACTTATTTGATGCAAAACCTGAACCAAAATGTAGCAACTGCAATTGCAAATTGTATATAAAACTCATAATCGCAGAATGTCCATCTCTTAACTCAGAAAGATCATCATCAAATCTACCACTCGGAACAATACGTGAAATTTTAGGACCTAAATACAATATTACTTACCTTAAAAATTACCTTAAACAGATCTCTATCATAAATTTAATTTAACAAATATTCATAGATATATACTAATCTTTACTAAATCGCTAATAACCAGTATACGGTTGATGCGAAATTTGTAATAAAAAAACAAGATTTGTAAATGACAAATTGAAAAGCCTACCCAAAAATATGTGACTAATTCAGTTATTAATTTATATAAGTTCATTTGATTTATTATGACAACTAAAATCCTTTTACATATTGAGGTACCTACTTTAGCTGGACCCGTTTCAGTGAGATTAAGGATTATGCCAAAACATAGGGGAGTTAATAGAAAATGTTATTTAATAGCCGCAAATGTAATATATACAGAATGTGATTAATTATCAAATTACAAATTTAATTATTATTTATTATAATAGTGGGAATCTTCAACAGTTTGGGTGATACAATGAAAGGTCGAGAAAGAAAATTGGTTCGAGTTTATTTACGAATATAAACTAAATGAGTAAATCAAAATTCCAGATAACTAAAAATTAATACAATGATGCAGTGAACGTAAAAATATTAATTTTCTAATTTAAGTGAAATGTTGAAAATCGTACAAAATTTCATATTCACATTAAAATTTGTTACTCTCTACTTGTATTTATGCGGTATCAAGTGAGTAGACGGTGAAATTTTCCAAAAATGTTTTTGCGTAACCATCAATTATGGTTACCTTCTTAAATTATTCGCATCCATTCAGGATGTCAGAAAAGTAGCACTCTTAGTTTTCTATCGAAATGGATACCTACCTCTGACCATCCTGAAGTTATCACACTTTATTAAAAATAATGTATTATAATTCTTCTTAGTAATAGTTCATTAAATCCCCTGGTATTAATTCTTTCCATATTTACTAAATGTAAGAAACAGAACTGTTGTTTATGTCATTTTAGTTACAATATTATCCAATATAGATAAGTGTTGTTTGTTTTCATTCTTCAAAAAACAATTGACATGATTCTAACCACCAAAACATATTGAACGAGAGCATCCGCAAAAGATAAGTTAAGTTTTGGAACGGTGCTACACGAAGCTAAAGAAGACGATGACAATTACTCCCGACGAAGACAATGAATTTTTTGTGTTGAGAATGCGAACACAAACAACAGAAAAATTGTCAAATATACAGGTATAAATCTTTGGGCTTGTTAACGTGCCCATTCAGAAAGAAGATGCGATTGTCTGCATAGTAAATATTGAGCAAAAACTATATTCTAGATTCGATAATGAAAAACTCAATTTTTTACAAAATACAACCAAGCTGTTGAATAATTTGCTTTCCTCATCAGTTCGTGTAGGATTCTGCAGTAAACGTGTCTAAAACTTCAATTTGTTCTGCTTCATTGAAAACACAGGAATCGCTTTTTTATTATTTTTTTGCGATGGAAATATATACGACTTCAATTTCAATCATTTCAATGTGTTGGAATGATATCACAGTGTTGTTTTTAATACTTACAATTTGTTTGAAGATTTCTAATAAAATGAACCTAACAATATTGCCATTCAGTTTTTCAAATTTATTACTAATCCTATCACTATTTATTAGTATCTAATTAGTTTATTCGGTCATCAAATAATAAAAATTCTAAAACCTAAAGAGAAATAATATATTTCTATGAACCTATGTTCCCGTTTAAAAGCACGATATGCACAAAATGGTTGCTTGGATTACGATACATGTCATATTGCCAAGTTATATCTCGGATTCTGAATTCGCATGAGATAAAATGAACACAGATTCGTTTTCCTGCGTGTACGTTTTCGAATCAAGATATTTATTTCCATTCGTGTTATTCTGATGACGATTTTCTGGCAACAAAACGACAACGTACACGGGTATATTGGCACTGATCCAATATAGCACTTTTGCCCAGGACTGATGTGTATATCGCTGACAAACCGCGTTACAATTCTTTTCGGTTCATTGAATTGAGTGCTGGAAAAAGGAGAATGTCGCCTACGAGTAAGGGTTCATTCGTATTCAGGACTCGACGTCACATTTCAGAAATTTCCGAATTCCTTTTCATCCTTATTTAACTTTAGTTACATTTAAATGATTGATTTTAAATCGCGAATCTGTTTGTACTCATAAGTTGATGAAATTACTAGTGTGCGCGAGTGTATGTGAGTATAACAGAGATGGTTGATATCGGAAAACACTCAATCTGTAGCAGAAATAACTAGATTCAGTTCTTGAAGTATTTGATTCAAGTTTTATGTTAAGCATTTCTCATCTCATATGTTAATAATACTTTTCCCTTGCTGGAGATTGTGCTGCGAATCGAATTTTGTTGATTAACACAATTTTAATTTTATTACCAGTTTTTTTGTAAACTCTTCACATGAATTTTCCCCGATTCGAAAGGAGACACTGGTTAATATTAACCTATACCAATTAAACATGTTTGTGTTAGCAATTTACTTTAGTTGCACAGTTTCTTAAAGAATACATAACTTTTTTTATCATTATTATACATCCCTCTACTAAATCTATAATTTATTAGTTCAGGAATTAATGTAAAAGTTCCCGTCGAAGTAATTTTTTCTCACTGAAATTGTTTTTCGCGGAAAAAAGTTCTTTGAAGGAAAAATTAAGTAAGATAAATGGTTAGTTCAAGTTGATAGATTTTATCTGACCTTCAATCTCTAGAGACAATATTTTGGTTATCGAAACGCGCATCAAACAGTATAATTCTGAGTGTTGATGTAGTGGTAGTGTAAACAATTTGTTCAGTATTAAACATAGCTATATACTCGTAAATTATGACCAGTTTTTTACTTTACCTACCTAATAATAAATTACTTTGTTTTCTATGCTATGACACACAATTATTTGCTGATCTTCTTCTATCTCCTTTGAATTTTAAATTTCATTTTAAAAATGTCTACCTCAACAGAATAGATGGATGATCTCTTTTTTCAGAAAATATAATTAGCAATCCATCCCCGTACGTCGTAGCTTAAATTAATTATTCTCCAGTGTAAACCAGTGGCCTCGATTTCCAATTAGGCCCTTCCAGAGGCTTCTCGATGAAGTATTGTCTCCATGAGAGATCTGATGGAAGTTTTCAACATAAAAGAAAAGATAAGCCTTATTTCCCGTAGAAGAAAAGACGACAGATCATATTCGCATTGAATGCAAAATTAACTCGGTCTCGTCCCTCTTGCATCCATTTTGTATTTTGTCTCGCCTTCTCCGGATTTAATGCTCGGTTTATTTCTATTCAGCAGATATTCATAAGATGGCTTTAAACATAAACAAATTTTGAGAATCTGCTTTTTCGTATTAAGTATAATCTCGTTAGGTATTCACTGATACTAACTTCTTTATTGCCAGAACCGTATTTATCCAATTTAGTCAACTAACAATATATTTCTTTTGTTTATAGTTCAAAGAAAAATCAAAGTACTATTGATGATCTTGAGGATGTTATGACGAGAAAATGACAACTCTTAATATTATACAATATAAACAGATTTTCAAATTCTACTTAAAATAACCTTACGCAGTAAGAACGAGTTTAACATCCTGATGGCAGTTATTCTAAACTAAGAAGAATACATAATATCAGCTATTCGTTTGTATTTAAAACGTCTTTATTATACCAGGAACTGTTAAAAAATAGATTGGAGCTAAGAAAGCATTCTGTAAATAAACGTAACATCTCATTCTTTTTAAGAACTTCTGTCAGCAGTAATTGGAAATGTTTTAAAAATTTTCTGTTATATGATAAGACTTTAATTTCATTTATTTCAATATAGTATCTAATGTTAGAGATCAACTGATAACGATCGATGAATAATTTTTAACATAACATATACCAATGAACAGTAATAGAAGTAGTAGAACTGAACACACTGTTTACACTAGATCTACACCACACTACACGTGTTTCGATAACCAAGTTATCATCTTTAGAGACACGCGTCAGACAGTGTAATTGTGAGCGTTGGTGTAGTGGTAGTGTAAAGAAAGGCTTCAGCATAACAGTAATAGTGTCATGATTATTACAATAGAAAAATATCACTTACTATAACTTACTTTTCCAATTAGTATTGAAATTTGCGTCAACAGCTATGGTAGCGGTGAAGATACAAACGATATTACGAGGATGATCCCAGAAGTAACTGTCCCAACAAAGAAAACGCAAAAATTTTGAGAAATTATATATTTATCTCCTTTGAGCTTCATACAGTTTTGCAACGATTCTCAATAAGTTAGTTTGAAAATATTTGAATCCCGAGCCATTTTAGGGAGTTAAATCTAGTGAATGGGGTGCATGAGGCAGCAATTCAAACTTTAATTCATCAATTTTGGCCATTGCAATAGCGGATGTGTGAGCTGGTGAATTGTCTTAATCAAACAACACTTTCTTCTTAGCCAAATGGGGCCGTTTTTGATTGATTCCTTCGATAAAAATTTGCAATGAGCTCACTGTTCATAGTTTTTCTTTTTTCAAGATAGTCAATAAAAATTATCACACGCGCATCTCAAAAAACCGAAGCCATGATCTTGTCTGCAAATGAAATGGGCTTTGCCTTCTTTGGAGCCGGTTTTCCCTTTTCAGTCTATTGTTTTAATTGTTCTTTTGTTTCGGGTGTGAAGTAGTGGACCCACGTTGCATCCGTGATTATGAAGCCGCGCAAAAACTCGGTTTTACTTCTGTGTAACATAACACTCGATGGAAACATCTTCACGATGCTGTTTGTGTTCCATTGTGACCAAACGCGGCACCCATTTTGCGCACCGCTTTCTCATGTCAAAATGTTCAGTTAATATGTAATGTTCTGCACTTTTTGAAATTATGTCTGCTAGCTCGCGCACTTACAATCAACGATCATTCATTACTGCTTTGTGAACTTTTCTGACATTTCTGGTGTCGTCACTTCATTTGGTCGACCACTACGATGATTGACTATTTTACTGTTGATGACGTAGCAGCAGTCTCACCCAGAATAGAATTTAGTTCAACTTTTATATTGGTTGGACTAATGCCTTTCAAATAAAAGTATTGTACCAATTAACGATGATCAATTTTCTCCATTTTCACAAATCCACTAAACCAAACATTCACTATTGATGTCTGCCAAAATTATGGCATCGCTTTCAACTGGATCATATTACGAAGAGGACGTTATATGTCACACATATCTGCTGTGTTAAAGATTTTTGAGCTCTTGACCTAGGATTTTTATACATCTGTATGTCAGTCAGTCAGTTTGAGTCCACTGGCGGTCTTTCCATTTATAAACATTCAGGTGGTAGTGATTTTTATTTTTGTGAATCAGAAATGAGTATACTTTGAATCGGTTTTAATATTAAAACTATATGTTTAACAAAAATACAATTTACGAATAGAAATTATGAATTCATCATAGTTATGGAGAGTAGAAAAGCGATATTAATCCATAGAGTTTATAAAAAATAGAGAGAGCGGCATGTAAGTGGAATTGTACAATTGGAAAAAAGTGAAAGAGCACCAGTTTCCAGGGACAGAAAAAGGTGGATATACGAAAGCTATATGAAATACGATAACACAATAATGAGCCGTGTATAAAAAGTTTGATAAATATTTGGTACAATTGAGCTATTCTTATTCTTCTCTATGCCTTTTCGACTGTCCACATTCCTTTTATTTATTTTTTCACTTTCTCCCGTCCGTTATAACTTCATTCATTTGTTGTATTGTTTTACCATTCCATCCTTCTTTCTGTATTATTTCTTCTAGCCAAGTTGTCCTGGGTCTTCCTCTCCTTCTTTTCTTATGTCTTTCTTCCTCTGCCATTTCTTTTATTAGACATCTGTTTAAATATCTTTCAATTATTTTGTTTTCTGTTGCTTCCTGTTAGAGCTTTTTATTAATACATCATTTCTGATCCCATCCATCCTCGTTTTCCAGCTACTTTCCTTAGTTGTTACTGCTCTGTATCTTTTTGTTTATCACCCAGGTTTTAGTTGAAGATATTAAGGTAGATAAAATTATGTAGATGTATATACCTCATTTACATTTTTTGATATTTACTTTCATTCACAGGTCTTCTTTCGTCTTTATCCATGTGTCTAGTTTTTCTTAAAATAAGCAATTTGAAACATAATTAATTTGGAATAAATGTTACTCTTGCACCAGAAAGTCTACAAAATTAATCTAGTTCCCAAACGAATTGAATTTTCAGCAAATTGGCAAAAGGTATGATATAAAAACCTTGAAATGATATTAGTTCATGCGCTACTATTGATCTCAAACAACGTCTATGTCCGTACGAAGTACTGTAATATCTGTCTTATTGATGTAAAGAATTTCTGGGTAACATCTGCATTTTATAAAATGTCATCTTACTTTAACTTCAGGGAAATTGACAAACAAGAAGATATTTCACCAGTGAAATTTTATTTTACACACACACACACACACACACATATATATATATATATATATATATATATAAACAAAATCAATAAAATTTCATGAAATGAATACATAACATTATGTTGACTTAAAAATTTAATTAAAAATGAAAATAAAATGAAGAAGTCCAAATGAGACGACGATCAATCATGATTTTTTAATTTACTGTTAGTGGTTAGACTGATCAATTAGCCGAGTTAGAAATAATGAAATCACCTACACTAATAGATAATACTAAAGTGGTATACAGAACGTATTCGGTTATACGCGAATCAGATATTATCTAGCAAGGGGTGAACAGTTGATGGTAAATTGTCAGGAGGAAGGGGGTGAACGACCATTCAATCAGCGCCTGTCCCTTAGGGAAGAAGAAAATTAAGTAACCTTGGTTGCCCACATGTGATTACGACATCACCCCGTACAAATGCCACCTCTAGGGACTTATCCTACTTACCCTTCTCACTTTCACGGATGTCTCGTCCTATATGATTACAACCACAATCAAGAATCATTTATCTTCCAGAATGAGAATTTCCGTTCCAATTTTATTTCTTCTGTTCTAATTTAATTTGTTGTCTGTTGATATTATGATTGCTGTTTGGTTTGATGACAATTATTTACATTTGTTCTCTATCCTATTATAAAGTACTACACGGTGATTAAAATATTTGTTGCTTCTAGATTCGGATTGAAATGAGCTAAAGAATAATGTTATATTTTCATTATCGAAACAATGTATTATATTTTAATAATTAAATTTGTTATATTGTATATCGATAAAAAAAGTGCTATCTATGATAGTGACATTTTCTGATGAATCAAATTGCTGTGTAATATACTAAAAATGGATTAATTCAATTTCAAACGATAACTGTTTTGATGTTCGAAGTCCTCAAATCATGTGATTAACACACGGTAGTCAACAAGTCGAAAAGGCAAAGAAATGTTGAGGATACTCTTTCGTGAAGAAGGTTAGATTAAATTACGTACCTACGCAATAACACAATCACAAGAGCTAACACTGAATTTGCTTTGTTTTATTGTATTGGTATAAAATTAAAAGGAGTTCAAAATCACGAATTGTAGGTATATTCTAGAGATTTATATTTTGATTTTTTTATATATACCATTCAAATTTTTATCATAGATTTTCTTACGACTATTAATTCATATTTCGAGGTTCTCTATCTCAACATCTCCAAATAGTCAGTTAATTAATTATATCTGGGCAATTATTTGCAATAGCTATTTGTTCTTGAATTATTTGTCATGAATAAATTCCTTAGAATAAGGGTTGAAGCCATTAGATTGATTAAAGAAGCTTCGAGAGGTAATCTAATTCTATTTTAGTAGTAAAAAGCGGAAAGTAACATGAAATAATATTTGACTTTATCAGTTATCTAGATTCGTAGGTGAGGGCTGAAGGAAAGGTATATACAGGGTATTTTACCCTGTATATTTGGAACTCGGAATAAACTTCCAAAAGTCCAGCCAAAAATAACTAATACTTATCATTCTCTAAGATTACTAACTCGGTTATCGATAGTGCAATAGTAGTGTAGTGTAGTCAAATATGTAATACTCCTATATGGACAGTTATTATGGGAGAAAACGTCTCTACGTTACGGTGCTGACAATATTCATTTTCTCTCTCGTTTTAGACACTTTATCTATACTACGCATGCTCAAAAATTCTATAAAATATCAGAAGTGGGAAAATAATAACTAACTGAATTGCTCGGAGGAGAAAAAGAACAATACACTATTTGTTTCACTTAGTCGGAACAGCTTCCATTGTCCATATAGAACATAATGTTGCATTTATCATCAAAGCTTCCAGGTATCAGAATTGACGTTTACGGATATTTATAAGTAATTTCAAGGGCAGCGCTTGCCTAGACAAGCGAAAGAGAAAGATAGTATCGCCATCTCTTAGCAACAAACGGAAATATCCTTTTATTTTTGTCGAGAACGATAGAATCTTCCACGCGCTCTGAGTCTAGACTAGAACCTTCCTTAAACGTATAAAACGAGAGCGTCGGCGCGACCTGAATCAGTTGAGTCGAGTAATCGAAGCGATACATAGTTGGAAAAGTATTTTAATTGTACTGCGAATTAGTGATTGTGAAAGTATTGTGCATTTGTTTGTGTCGTGTGCGTGCGCTATCCATAATTGTTGTGTCGAGTTCCATAATTGTTAAGATTTTGGCATAATGTCACAAAAACGTAAAGTTGATAGTGAGTGCAGAGTTTTTCAGTCTAAATGAGAAATTGCATATTTATTCATAGAATGGAAAGGTAAACCACTGTGCTTGATTTGTAATCGAACTGTTGCTGTTTGTAAGGAGTTTAATTTGAAGAGACACTATGATACATATCATAAGTCAAAATTCGATTGTTACACTGAAAAAATAAGAATCGACACATTGTGATCTTTAAAATATAAACTTCAACGTCAATACATAATACAGAGAGGGAAGATACCTTGAAATCAAGTTTTATTATTGCATTAGAAATCGCGAAAAGATCAAAACCTTTCACTGATGGTGATTTTATTAAATACTCTAAGTTGAAAGTTACCAATGCTTTATTTCCATCTCAAAAGTCAATAATATTCAAATAAATATTTCGCTCTCAAGAAATACTGCTGTTTCAAGAATAAATGTTTTATCCAAAATTTGGTTCTTCAACTGAAGGAGAAAATTAAGGAATTTACAAACTTTTCGCTGGCTGTTGATATTGTTGATATAGCTCAACTCGCTGCTTGTTATACGAGGAGGCATTAACAGTAACTTCGAAATAACTGAAGAACTATTAAAGTGCTTTCCATTGACAGGTACGACAACAGCAAATGATATTTATTCTGTAATTGAACATTTAATAGCAGAATATGAACTTGACTGGAATATGCTTAGCAGCACCACTACGGATGGCGCTCCTGCCATGGCTGTCAAAAATTCGAGCGTTATAACTAAATTAAAACAGGGAATTTTGTGGGATTTCACTGTATCAGAAATCATTGTGATCCAAACATTTAAAAATGGTCCATGTCATGCATCTATAATTAAATTTGTAAATTTTATAAGAAGCAGGCAATTTTTACAAGATTTGGACGAAAAGTTTTCTGATCCCTTATTTCACCAAAGTTCGTAGTTTTAGAAAGATTGACTGTCACTCAAATGTATTCATATATTCCAGCCTTTGAAACAAAGTTGTGGTAGCTAAGGGAAAATCAGAGAAAAAATCAAACTTTGAATCATTTCTCTCATTTAAAATCATTTAGCACAGTGAACCAAAAAAAAATTTGATGAATATTCTCAGCTTTTGTAAAATTTGATTACGGAATTCAACAATCGTTTTGAAGACAAAATGAATGAAATGGAATTACCAATTTTCAACAATCTGTTCAATTTTGAAGCTTCACAGGCACCAGTTCATTTGCAAATGGATATAGATCTTCAATCGGACAGTATCTTGAAAGAAAAATTCAATGAGATTAACGCTCCCATATTTTATACACAATATTTCAAGAGTTTGGTATAATAAATACTTTTCATACTTTCTGCAATTGTAAAAGGTTCAAGAAAGAATATATATCAAATACTTTTCAAACCATTAATTCCTTTCTTACATATCTAGTTTCTACTTGATACATCTCACAAGGGGAAATATTATTAGTGTTTAGAGTGGCTTTGTGTATCTAACCCCAACGAACACAATAACCTTTTTGACTTTTAAACAAGGGAGTGGATAAAATGAGATCTGATTAAATCGTAAATTTCAGAAGGTTGAAGTATTATTATATGTAAGTTGTGTTCTCCCGCTAATTGGGTGAAACCATATAGGCCTATAGAGTTGAACATCATTAACTTCTTATGAACATGATGAAAATGTGATATAAAATCTGGCGACAAAGAGAAAAAAGCTTTGGCAGTAGCGTTCGTATGCAACAGAAAATTGTAGATTTATTATCATATGACTCGTTTTCATATCCTACTTACTGTACATGTTGTATTCATTACAAAGGGAATGGAAAGGATTTCTAACGAAATAAAATTATATTCGTTAGTTTGAAGATTACATTCTCATAGTCGCGTTGCTTATTGTTAGAAGTAGAAATATTAGGATCTCTAGTTCACTATGTTTTATGAAATGGTTGGGTTGAGAATTTTTCTATATCCGTTAATTTGAGGTGCCAAGATTGGAGTATGGGAGCTTGTTAAGATGAAAGAGCGTCGGTATATCACTCTCGAGTTCCTGAATTTCGAGTGGTGGAAATTGAAAAGGAGGAAAATAACAAATTTTGCCTTTAATAGCGAGAGAGATATAGAGTGGTAAGCCGATACTCTTTCTGTCTCTTCCAATAATATAATTCCACTTATATATCGCTGTGACTATCTTCAATATTATCTCTATCTTGAAAGCACAAACTACTCGTAGCGCAAGGTGCCTTCAATAAAATTTTTAGCTATTATTGAATAGCTGCAGAAACGAGATTGTTCCTAGTTTCGAAGCTGGAACATACATTGTTGTAGATTTACAATAAAGTAATGAGACCGTTTTTTTACCGAGTTCGTGGTAACCTTGGACAACGAAACTCCTACCACATAATGTTGTAGCTCTACTTTATTCGTACGAATTTTTTCCAGCTGCGTGATATCTTTAGTTCTACCTCAACTGTATGTTTTCCACTTGCGTGCGTTAATGGTGCTCGTCGCATGAAATAGCGAAATCTTGAACACCGCAATGTGTTTAAATTTTGTGCGAAATTATGCGATTCGGCGACTGAAACTTATGGTAAAGTATTAAAAGTGAAAGCAGTGGTTAACGTACAAATCAAAGATCAACCGTGAAAATCGCAAAAACCTGTTTAGAATTGGTAGAAAGTGATCCTACAACGAACGCTCTATCGCATTATTACGGTAGATAAAAGTTTGAGAGAAATGCTCTATTATCAAAAAATTGTTACAATTTGTAGACAAAACTAAGAAACAAACATGAAAATAAATGAAGATACAAATTAAATAAAATTTCAATACACAAAAGAATACCACAATTAGTAACAAAATTATAGGTAATAGTAATAGGTAATAATTAGTATATAAGTCCATAGCAAAAATTAAACCAGTATGTAGCATGTCCGGAATTAAATATTATTATTAGAATAGAAGTCATTCACAGAGTAGATGGCACTTTCCAGTAAATATGCCCTCAAATTATTGCGAAATGCGGGAAAAGATGATATTGATTTGTATTCAATTGGCAAGTGATTGTGCATTTTTTTGCATTGTAAAATATTGAGCCCTTAATTAATTCTAAACTTGGAGTAGGTAGGTAAAGGTCGTGCTTCGCGTTTCTAAGTGAATAGCCGTGCAATACTCTTTCTGAAATTGATGAGAGGACTGTTAAGGAGGTGGATAAGTTCAGTTCTTTGGAAACTCCCATTTCAAGGAATTGTCCACAATAAGCCCTAAGAATTTCACAGATTCAACGACGTCAATGGTGGTGTTATTTAATAAAAAAGGCTGCAAGATATTTTTTTTATGCTAAAACTTTGGTTTTAGAAACGTTGTGATAGAGAAGATTAGAATTACGCCATGATTTAAGGGTGATTAGGTCACTAGATATGGTCCTATGAAGTGCTGTGAGTTCAGGACTGCTCCGAGAGAAACTAGTGTCGTGTGCAATAAGACATATTTTAACACTGATGTCTAGATAGGCGATGTCGTTTATAAACAAAAGAAACAAAATAGGGCCTAGTACTGAGCCTTGGGGCACTCCACATTCTATTGGTTTGCAAGAAGACCCAAAATTGGGTCGCGAAGCATATTTCTTGGGTCGCGCCGAGTCGAACCAAAAAAGTTAGTAATACACCAAATAATAAGTAATACCAACACCTCCTAGAAGAGTTATTCCCTAATACAATGTTTCGGTTTTACCGCTCTTCGCGAATAGCCTTCCGGAAGTGACGTCCAAATCCTGTCCTGTGGCTTTCTCTTCTAGGAGGTGTTGGTAATACGCACGCCATTACTTTGCGTGCGCGCAGACTCAGTAAGCTCTCTGTCAAAAACTCGTTTCTGCGTATTGTGTTGTGAATAACACTGAAACGTGTAATAACAGTGAAACGTGATTACAAGCATTTTAGAAACAAATTTTGTCTTATTATTAATAGTGGAGTGATCAAGCTGCAGTGCATATTGTAAAATTGTAATCACCCTCATAATGGCAAAACGTGAATACAAGGAAGCATTTTTAGAATTAGGTTTTACTTGCATTTATGATCGAGGAGTGAACAAGCCGCAATGCGTGTTGTGCAGTGAAATATTAAGTAATGAATCGATGAGACCGAACAAACTTAAAAGACATTTTGAGGCAAAACATTTTTCCTTTGTGGGAAAAGATCGTACTTTTTTCGTAAGAAAAGAAGCCCATTTAAAAAGACAGCGTTTGGATGCACCAAGTAGTAATGGTTTTATAAATTCTGCCAAACAAGCTAAACTTGCTTCTTTTTATTTGGCTTGGCATATTGCAAGACAAAAGAAACCCCATAATATTGGTGAAAAACTTATAAAACCTGCTGCCGTTGACATGGCACGTATCATGTGCGGAGATGAAAGTTCAAAGAAATTACAAAAGATACCATTATCAAATGATACAATTCGTTTACGAATTAATGATATGTCATTGGAATCAGTGTTTCAGTATTTGCACCGACGGTGCAGCTGCCATGACAGCATCTCAAAAGGGATTTTCGACAAGAGCAAAACAAATGAATCCACAAATTATATCGATTAAATGTTTGTTACATAGACAAAATCTTGCTTCAAAAAAATTATCACCCGAATTATGTATCGTTTTGGATGAAATTGTTGCGGTAGTCAATATCTAAATTCTCCGAGTTGAAGTGCAAGTGAAGATGCAAGGACGTAATCATACTATTATTGAATTAACTGAAAAAATTACATGTTTTAAAAATAAACTCAAATTATGGAGAAATAAGGTTTAAGTAAAGAAACCTGCTTCATTCCCGACTCTTAATTTACTTGTTGAAGATAATAATATTGATATCACAGATTTTGAAATACAGAAAATTATTATTAATCATTTAGAAAAACTAATAGCAGACTTTGATCGATATTTCCCTGCAGACGATATTTTCAAATAGAATTGGGTTCGAATGCCATTTAATTTTGATGTAAGTGATTTGCATGAGGAGTTTGTTAATATTAATCAATTTCAAGAACAATTAATAGAAATACAAAGTGACCAAGCACTTCGAGAGAATTTCTACAAAAACACTGAATCTTTATGTGCTTTCTGGTTAAAATTAAAAACCTAAAAGTCAATAATTGTTAAAGAAGCCCTAAAAGTATTATTGCCCTTTTCAACAACATATATGTGTGAGGCTGGTTTTTCGGCTCTGTGTGTAATCAAAAACAATTACCGGAACAAGTTAAATCCTGAAATAGATATAAGGTGCTCCTTGACAAGCATTCAACCGAGGTTTGAAGATCTTTCAAAATGTATTCAAGCACAAGGTTCTCATTAAAACTGTATGACTTGTATGATTTAAAATTTAAAAGACTTAACATATGTATTGATATTTCTTTTTTTTAGGAATAAGTTAAAATGTCAATTATTTTCAAAAAGTTAGGAATATATTTTAATTTGGTCAATAAAAATTATTGAAAACACTTGATTATTAATTAAATTTTCCTTGGATGTTAAAGTACTTTTGTTTATCTTTATTATTAAAAGTTAAAAAAAGTCATCATCGTAGGATTTAAGATTTTTTAAAAATACGATCTAAAATAAAGCAATGAAAAAATGTTGACTTTTTTTGGGTCCAGACATGAACATATTTCTCAAATTTGGGTCGCGGCTTAAAAAGGTTAAGAACCACTGATTTAAACCATACGAGAGGTGTTCCCCTGAAACCGTAGTACTGCAGTTGGTTAATTAAAATATTATAATTAACACAATCGAAAGCTGTAGAAAAATTACAAAAAGTTGTTGCAGTGGAGTGATGGCAGTTTAGGCTAGAGTACACATTTTTAAGGAGGGAAAAAATAGCATCATTTGTGCATTTGTTACTTAAAAACCCAAATTGATGGGTAGTAAGTATTTTATATTCAAACAGAAATTATAAAAGCCTCTTTTTCACCAATCTTGCTATGATCTTAGATGACGTGGGAAGGAATGCACTTGGGCGATAATTCGACGCTTGATTATTGACTCCTCCTTAATGCAGAGGTATAATTGTAGCCGTCTTAAGGGAATTGGGAAAAGTGCCATTTTGAAATGAGACGTTTGAAATCGGGCAGACTTGAAAACATTTTTAGTGGAAGTCCATCAGTTCCAGATGCGTATTTATTTCTGATGGCATTAATTATTGTACTGCGAAGCTTGCTTCTCTTGGTTTGTTCAATACGACTTCTAAACGAAGCACCATAATCAACAATGAATATCACCAGATGATCCATAACCAAAGAAAGTTCGCATTAGCATTTCGTTTCTTTTACAGTCGTAGGGTGGTCTATAAGGAGTCAAGGGGTCAACAATAATTGTAAATAAATAATTTTCTTATCCTCATTACTTAATTAACAAGCTTTGCATCTTCATAAGGGGAAAATGACAGAGGTTAAGACTAAAATGCTTTTATATGAGGGAGTCTTTTGGTTAACAAGTGGAAGAAATGCCTTGTGAAAAATTCTTCAGTGTATTTCATGTGAACAAGATGTTGCAAACAATTTTGAGTAGCATATTCTCATATGTCATCGTATGTAATTAGTTTTGTGTGTTCAGCGTTGGTGTAATAATGATATAGTAATTTTAGTAATAATACAGGAATATTTTGCATTGCTTCAATTGTATTGGTAGTAAGTTTTGCAATGAAATATGATAATTATTGATTGAGTCTGAGTTTTCACAAACAAACTTAGTATTATCCGCTTACATGGCTTTTGAGGTTGTTGGAAGTAAGGAATGAGTAAGTAATTAATATAAGCAGTGTGGTGGTACCCAACCATAGAGAACTAACTTAATTCAGAAAGCAGGTGATGTCATTTGTTTTATTGAAAAATTTTTATATACAGAATAAAGATATAAATTATATAAAGAGAGTCTTTGGTAACATGTAATAATTCCGACGCTACTGAATGATATAATCTCTGTGAGGCTCGTATGGAATATCTCATTGTAAATCTCTATTGAACAGTTCGTACACCCTCTTCGGTATTTGTTGCGGTCTTTCTATCAATGGTAGTCTGCCACAAAACCCCCTATTTCAATCTCTACTGAATGACCATTGTATTTTCACAAAACGCATTTTATGATTATTAAAATCTGACATTACACTTTAATTACAAACCATAGAACACCTGCTGCATGCGTGGAGCATGCAATGATCAATTCGTAAGTTTTATTTAGGACGACCACTAATAAATTAATCAATTCTCATCAAAGCTACTAATTTTCAGTCTCCCAACACATATAATACATACATGCTTCGTCTCAGTGAAATTGGCACAACTTCCTAAAACATAATAAGTATTTGTGTATTTAATGCAAAGAAAATTAAGATTTCTTTTGTTATATAATATTGATGAATATTTATCGACAAATATGAAAACCGATGAGGCTATTTTTGAATAGTATGTTGAAATGATATTTGTCGTGAATAGTTTTTAGTCAAATATATTTAGAAGGACACAACTTAAATTCAATTGTCTATTTACCGATTTATAAACTGAAAGTATGCTTTGTGAAACAAATAATTATTTTTGACTTTGCTAACAAGCTTATTTTGATATTTCGATTTTTGATGCATTGCAGCTTGTAATAAAAATGGCTCGCGGTGAAGTTGTTCCTGATGAAATCAAAGAAGTGATTATTCATTTGCATTTAAAAGGTCACGCTTCACAAATCAATGACAGTGATAATAAGTCAAGATATACCATTCGAATTATTATTAAATTATATGTGAGTATTAGAATTAATTGCTAACAAGTTCCAACGTCAATGCGAAAGTAACAGTTGAAAATGAAGATAAAAAAATAGTTTTTCATATTAAAAGAAAAGAATTTTTAATCTTTTAAAGAAGTACCAGCAGTGAGCCCTGCTGTTAAGTCCGAGTAAATATCTAACAGCTCTTTTTTGCAGTTTGAAGATTAGCTCAAATTGAGTCGCACCACACGTACCCCAGAAGGAAAGGGCATATTGGTGATGCGACTCAATAAGGGTATAATAGAGATATGGATGAGTTCAATTCTTTGGAAACTGTTCTCAGCGCAAAACAAGAGGAGCTTAATTTTTTAGAAGGCGGCAATATGTAATTGTCCATAACAAGCATTTGGAATTTCACAGGGTGATTATGTCACTAGATGTCACTAGATATTGTCCTATGAAGTGCCGTGAGATCAGGGTTGCACTTATGTCTAGATAGGCGATGTCGTTTATAAACAGAAGAAACAAAATAGGACCTAGTGTTGAGCCTTGGGGCACTCCACGTTCTATTGGTTTGCAAGATGACATCGTTGTATCAACCCTTATAAGCTGACTTCTGTTGGTAAGGTATAATTTAAACCATATGAGAGGTGTTCCCCTGAAAACGTAGTACTGCAATTTGTTAATTAAAATATTATGATTAACTCAATCGAAAGCTTTAGGAAAATCTCAAAAAAGCACATTTATAATAGAACTGCATACTGTCGAAAATCGTGTTACTCACATAAGAAAAAAAATGAAATGTAGAAAATTTTAGTTGGTTACTGTACAGCTTATCAAATAAAAACAAGAAAAGTACTATAATAAATAAAGTGGGCACCTTGCACCTCTACCAATGGAACTCCATTATTTGGTACGGTGAAACCAGATTTGAAATCAACGTTAGTAATATTGGAAGTCGTGTCATACGAGCTAAATAAGTGCTTAAGAATGACCGTCTTAGAAATAAAGTTTCCTATTTCTGTTATGATTTGGAGTCAGCTGGTGGATTAAAACACTCACACTCCGTGGAAGGTATTATAAAAGCTGATGAGTACCTTAATGTGATTTAAAATAACTTAATACCTTAAATTGAAGAAATGCATTCCAATAATATATTTTCTAACATAATCGTGCCGCTTGTCATGTGGATAAAAAATAAAAGATTGTATTTCTGCAAATAGTATTCCGGTTGAATAATTAGTTTCATTAGTAATATGACATGAAGAAAAAGCTAAGATCAAATCCGGCAAGAGCCATTTAAGAATTGAGATGCCATCTCTAAAAAATTCCTTCACAAAATAATTGCTCCCATAGTCGACCTAACATTACTGAGAAAGGGCTCATATAAAATTGATGAATTCTTAAGTTTTTGAATTTATACATAGGATTTTGCATTTGAAGTTGAGCTATAATATATATAACATTGAACTATAATAAAGATAATAACTAAATAGTAATCGCACAAGGACTATATGGACCTATTTAAATTATAGTTTCAATTCGTTGATAAATTATACCTTAATAATGAAACTCCAACTGTTCGTTCATTATAAACTACACATATAAATTATATTTGTATTAATGTAATGTGATAATTAAACATGGAGTGTTTCTCCAATGATTACAATACTGATTACTAGGCAGTGCTACTACCCTCTCTTGTCTTCGCTAATGTACACACATGTGTTAGAGAAGAAGTATTTTGAAATAAAGCAACATTATGTGTCAAATCAGATTTATTCATAAATACAACAACAACTGATCTTACATTGACAAGTTTTCATATATATATCAAATTTATTATTTCACAAAGACTGGTTTATCAACGTTTACTAAATACAGCGCTCGGTATAATTTGTCTTGCATGATCAAAGCTCACTAAATGATAAAGAACTCCAGTTCACTATGTGATACTTATTTATGTAAAATTCTGAGAGACAGCACTGACATATTTGAAATCTACTGTACGTGGTAACATATTCGTATTCAAAATCCGACACTGGATTTACTCGGCGCATCCACCATAAGCCGCATTTACAATTAAAGATTGCAAAATATTTCCCGTGAATAACTCCAATTTTTGTGTTTGCAATTATATGAATTAATAGCAATGAGAATTGGTTTAGATTAGTGAGTAAGTTTAGTCACTTATTTGCTTTTTTAAAAGAAATTTTGACAAAACAAAACGTGAGGATTTTTGCCAAAGACGGACAATGGAAAATGTCGACGCCCACACCACACCCATCAATAATTGAACACATATAATAATTTTGAAATCTAATTGAATCGTTAACTTTTGTTGTTCTCAATAAATCTGACTTAAATCAATTTTTTTACTTATTGATCTAATTTCATTTGCATTCTCTCCATCAAGTTTTTTCCCTTTGGGTCACCTCGAATATGTTGAAAAACTAGCTACTTATAACAATCAGAAAGCAATAAATCATCAGATTTCATCACAAAATGACTTCCTTTTTGAACAAAATGAAAAAAAAAACAAGTAATTTATTTGATATGTGACACTCAGAATGAGTTTTCGTCAAAGCCACGAATATAAGTTTTGACATATCGGTTGCGGTGGGCAGTGGACATTGGGGTACTAGGAAAGGTCCGAGTGCCGGGGCTCAGAAATGGGGAGCGGAGGGACTATATTCCATCTATATCGCGTTCAAAGCGCTCTCTAGAGGAAACTATTCCACTTTATCTTTCAGTGTTTTATGTTTCAGTTGACAGTAGATAAAAATATTTTGATGACGGATTGTTTGTTACGGTCAGAGAGCGTTTTTCCTCTGTTTTTTTCAAATAAATAGCTATTAAAAGGGGAGGTTGTATATACGCTTTTCATATAAATTCTTATGTATTGTGTTATGATAAGAAGTATATACATATATATTGTATGACTTGATGCACAGACACTTTCAAAATACCATGTTTCCGTATAGCACATTAATTTTAGCAAACAACCTTGGAATGAGAGAAATTAAATTTTAGTTCACCTCTTATTTTGTTTTATTTAGTTAATCTCCATTATGACGCTCTGAAATTTTTTTCAAAAAACTGGAACATGGAACAGATTTGGAGTTAGTTCTACATTTTTTTGGCGATAAAAATAGTTTAACGGTTCCCATCTCCCGCAACAGATCTATGTGGATGGATGATTTGAATTTTTATTTCTCCTCACATTTCGGCAAATGAAACTTCATTTGTGATTCTGTCTTTCCCACGAACTTATATACAGTGCTTTTCAGATAAAAGTATCCACCTTTAATAACTTTTGTAATACTGGTATTTAGAAAAAATCCAAAAACACGTCAATTTATGTTGGAAGGGGCAAGCATTATGGCTTATTTAAACTTACTGGAAAAGCTACCCCCTCACCCCTAGCATCATCCCCTTTATTTTTTTAAATTACTTTTCATATTTTTTATGTAAAATTTGGATACTCCTCTTTGAGCTGATTTCAAAAATGTATAATACTTGTAGGTTAAAGTGGTTAGTTTATGAGATAAACAATTTTTCTTTTAAGAGCACAAATTTTACTTATTATTTACTTTCACCTTATTTGCCTGTACTAAAATGGGTTGTACAACAGTTCAAACTCTTTAATCTTTTTAACTGTGCTATTTATTCTACTTAAAAAATCCAAACAACAAAAAACTCTACTTTTTATTAAAGTTTGACATTGTCAACTAGAATTTGTAGTCACTATTGAAAGTGTAATTTGATACATTATTTATTTTGTTTCTCTGAAATGGTTTACTCTTTGCAAGAAAGAATTGAAATTGTAGGTTTATACTACCAAAATAATAATTGTGCAAGAGCTGCTGCTAGAATATTTAACGAATTACATGACGGAAGACATGCAACTCATAAGTATGTAATTCAACTGATGGAGAAATTTACCACAACAGGGTCTGTTTGCAATAAAGTGCATAAGCGAGAGGGACTCGTAAATAACGAAGCAATCCAAGTGGCAATTTTAGGGCAAGTCAGCTTAGAGGCTCAACAACCCCAATCGTTGTCAACAATAAGTAGAGCGATCGGTGTTTCATCTTCTACAGTTTTCCGAGTTCTACATAAATTCAAGTACCACCCATACAAAGTTAAGTTGGTGCACATGTTGAATGAAGATGATTTTGATCGTCGTCTAGAGTTTTGCGAATCAATGACGCAAATTATCAATAACAATCCACAATTGTTAAACAATATTTTGCTTTTCTGATGAATGCTCATGGTCATTAAATGGCTTAGTAAGTAGGCATAATTGTAGATATTGGGCTGAAAGTGATCCACATATTATGCGTGAATTCCATACACAACATCCCCAAAAGTTAAACGTTTGGTGTGGTATCCTAGGTGACCACATTGTCGGACCTTTCTTCATCAACGGAAATTTAAATGGTGAATCATATCTTGAGTTACTCAGGGAAGGGGTTGACCCACGTATTACAACAATAATAGAAAATGATGATAACCTTTCCGAAGATTTACTGGTATTTCAACAAGACGGAGCTCCCCCACACTATGCTATGCCTGTCCGACAATTTTTAAACGAAACATTCCCCGCTCGTTGGATAGGTAGAAGGGGGCAGATGATGGAGTGGCCACCTAGGTCACCGGATTTAACACCCCTAGACTTCTTTTTATGGGGGTATTTAAAAACAAAAGTTTATGCTACCCAACCAGTTTCTCTGGATGATTTACGAGAGAGAATAGAAAATGAATGTCGACAATTAAATCCAGCCGTATTAAGCAATGTCAGAGAGGCATTTCAAAATAGATTATACCATTGTATGGAAGTGAATGGTACTCATTTTGAACAATTATTGTAACTTCATAATAAATAGCACAATTAAAAAGATTAAAGAGTTTGAAGTAAAATTTGTGCTCTTAAAAGAAAAATTGTTTATCTCATAAACTAACCACTTTAACCTACAAGTATTATACATTTTTGAAATCAGCTCAAAGAGGAGTATCCAAATTTTACATAAAAAATATGAAAAGTGATTTAAAAAAATAAAGGGGATGCTGCTAGGGGTGAGGGGGTGGCTTTTCCAGTAAGTTTAAATAAGCCATAATGCTTGCCCCTTCCAACATAAATTGACGTGTTTTTGGATTTTTTCTAAATACCAGTATTACAAAAGTTATTAAAGGTGGATACTTTTATCTGAAAAGCACTTATATATTAAGACAGGGAATGCATAACATCAGCGAATAGTTCAATTTCATTGATTTTATTATTGATCTTATTTAGATTCTGTTGTATACTATCCAAATTGGGATAGATTTGACAAAAAAACAGGGCAGGGCAGGGCTGGAACGGTGATTGTGATATTCTTTCCGAAAGGCCTATGCGGGCGTATAAAATACCCCTTTCGGAGAAATCAAGGCAAGAGACATAAATGGTATTTTTCATATAATTAAAGACTAGTCTTAACAAGTTAAGACATATTTAAATTGAGGCGTAGGAAGTTTCACATTACTTACGATACACCCTCTGTATATTCCGTTTACTCCACTAAAAATTTTCTCTGAAGAAATAAAACTTGATTATGGATCTCTCCTAACAATTTTCCGTATTTGAAATGAAAAAAAAAAACAATTGAATTTGCAAGGTATAAAGCGTAGGATATTTCTCATCATACAGGATATGCCAGAAGAATCTCATTATTATTGTAATCTAAAAAGTTTTTATAGATCATTATCAATGTTTAGTTCAATCATCAATCAAATTAGTAGTAATTAGTATTTGCAATTGAATAATTTTAATGATTTTCATTACATGGAGAATTCATTCAATAATTGCATTTATATTCTCTGCAACATTGCAATCCATTCGACAAATATAGAAACTTCAATTTCAAACATAATTAAAATAATTAACTGAGTATTACTTCTAGAATTGAAACGAAATAACATAACAATGATTTAAGTAGGTAGATATCGAATAATAAAAATGAAATATTTCATAAAAACATAAAAAAAAGTTCACAAAATAATAATTCTTCTAAATAATTGACAATATTTTAAATGCACTTATTTAAACCTTCATTTACATCTAAATATTAGACCGAACAACTAACACATCCCTATTCTCTGAAATAAAAATTTTCTTGCCATTCACTAACCTTAAACCTTGACATATACCAATCCTTCAGTATATTCTTTAAGTATATAACGAACAAAACGAGAATTGTCTCAAATTTTAGTGTGAAACTTTCTGAAACTGTTACTTTGAAAGATTTTTTCCAAAGTTTCTATTCAGTGAGCTACTCATTTGTGGAGGCCACGGTGCCATAGCTTTATATGCTCTCCCCTTAATCCAGCCCTGTTCTTTTATTAAACCTAGACATGTTAAATATTCCGCTGCGTAAGTATTAAAAATATGAGTTTCGACACATTTGACAATTGTATTTCAAATTTTTCTAACCTTTTTTAAATGTACATTTTGTTAATTATCATGATATAATTTCACATACACGTGGAAAAGAAAAAAAATTAATATAGGAAATTAGGTGAATTAAAATTGGCAAGTATGTTTGTGCTACGATTTTTTGTTCGTGGTGTTAATTTAGCCAGTCAATTTGAAAAATTGTTTTCAGAGCAAAAATAATGGGATGTATGAGCTTTTCTTGCCAGGAAAAATTGCTGGGTCGAGCATGTCAATAAAAATACACAGTTATATCTTTTTTGTTGTTTTTTGTGCTTTTTAATTTACATTCCTCTCTTTGCGTTCATTTGTTTGTGAGTGAAATCGTAATCTTACTACTCAGTTTCGATTCTTATTTGGAGCTAACACCTCAAATCCTTTTCATACTTACTTAAAATGGATGTATTCTTTGACCTTAATTATTCTAATTTGATTAGAAAACTTCACTTTAGGCATGATAATCAATTAAAATTAATAATATAGTTTCCATTGAAAATTACTTCATATTTATTGTACAAATGACGCTTGTGAAGCCTGTTACAGTTAACATTATATATATATATATATATATATATATATATATATATATATATATATATATATATTTATATTTCTGTTTTAAAATTAGTTTTTTAATAATTTTTGAAAAACAGATAAAGATTTGACGTTTGGACTACTTTCAGTCTTTAAAAACATAAATCTATATATAATGAAGCCTACAATGGAATTTTTCGTGTCGGACTGTCAGAAAGGCTATCAGTTTCTGCTGTCAATTCAGAATTCTCAAACTAACCGCATATAAAGGAATGTCAGGATGTGCTTCTGTCAAATCAACATAAATATTTAAAACCATGAGTTGATACTGAATTCGAAACCTTCGTTGTTACATTTGGTCCTATCAGTAGAAATATTTATTGTCAATTCATCCGACTGGCGTCAACTCTAAATGAAGATCTCACAATGATACTGATGATAATAAAAAATTGGTTTGTACCAATGCATAATATTCAATTAGATCACGACATTTCTTCTATATGAGTACCTACGTTTGAAAACAGGCGTTTCGACAGCCCTACTAAAAGTGTAGTAATTTCCATAAATTTTCCATAAATGTTCCGATGAATTATTTTCGCGAAAAAATAGTTTACTGGAGAGTTTAGAGGAAGAAAGTTTAAAGGAGAACAATTGTGTAATGACTTTAACAATTAGCATTTTACGGAAATATGGGCGCTAGTCTTAGAGTCGAGGGTTACGAATATAAGAAAGTTAGCTAACTACTTAATCTCACGATAAATACATCAACAAAAAAATATACACAAAAATATATGGAAAACTTAAAACTGACCTAACTCCCGAGTGCCGAATCTCTACTAGCAGCGTAGCTCTGCTTACATGGTAAATTGGATGTTATTAAGCTATTAAGACATTAAGAAGATTATAAACGAAAGCTACCTTCGAATTAAGTAAGAAGTAAGTTTTATATGATAGAGTTGTACCTAGTTCTTCGTCAGATCGAGACGAGATAATACGATTTTATTAGGTTATGGGGTGTGATAAAATGACAAAGTAAAAAGATAACATATTATTTGCGATGTACTTATCTCAATGTTGAATCGATGATGGGAAGCATTTCTGATAGGCTTCTTTCGAATCTGCTCGGACGTGGTGCCTTCAATGGCGTCAAAATATTTACCAGCATATTTTTTATTTTCGGTAAGAATCAGACGTCGGATTGAAATAAATCTGGATAGTAGAGTAGATGCAGATATATGCAGACAGATTTAGCTAGTAAAATCTCGCAAATCATAATCACTTCGAGCTCTAATGATGAAAAGAATATTGGCGTATTTATCAGGTTTCTGTTTTCGCAAATATTTCAGGTTCCCCTAGTAAAATTTCCCTTTTCATTTGTTGTTGAGGTTAAAAGACATCCCGACTGTTCCTCATGCTTAACCGACTCTTTTCCACTGTTGAATTGCTCATACTACTTGTAAACAGTCTTCAAAGTTATTCCCGTAGATAGATTTCAGCATTTAGTCTTACTAAAGCGGCTATAGTAGCAGAATGACAAGCTATCGAATTCAGACTTGTCTATGAGGCAAAATAATTGAAATTTATTCAGGGAAGTAAATGCTAAGTAGTATAAAAATCTCATTCTCCATATTTTTTCATTACACCTCGTAATACTAATACATTTAGAAAGTATTGTTGTGAATAGTTGTATTTTGGAAAAATGTGAAATTCTAAATAACGAAGATAATATCTATCTCTTCTCAAATTTTGACGCAAATATATACAGAGGTAGACAGTAGAAACGAAATATGTTATTCCCTGATATTCGAAGAAGCATTGAATTTTAAATTATAGTACAAGTTCATTTTAAAAACTTAATCTTAATAATGTTAAATAAGTTCCAGAAAACTTTTTTACTTATTTATAGTATCAACGTATAAAATTCGAGTTAATATTTGGTACCTAGGGTATATTCTAAATAATTATATGTTGAGAAAGTCTATGCAATTCCATTTTATTCCTTAGCGAAAAAATATTTCTTTAACAATGTGATCAAAAGTCGCCTTTCTAATTGTAAAAATTTCGAGCTCGTAAGCAGGTAATAATTATATAATACTATTTTCGCGATACATATAAGTAACTGTTTTAATTTTTCGGAAAAGAATTTCCTACCTACATTTAAAAAAAATATATCATCCTGTAGGTACCTACATATCGATTACAATACACAAACACGAATAAAATAACAATATAGATAAATGTACACTTGATCACTAAATGGTTTCACTTTCCAATGACCCCCACATTAGTACCTAGTTGATGCAAAAACCCAAATAAGAATCACTATCGTAGTCGTACAAGTTGACACCCAATAAGAAAAATGCAGAAGTCAAAGGTAAACACGTGGTAGAAACAGCGGTAGCGAGTGTTTCAAGCCAGAATACGGTTACGGTAAATACTACAGAATTGTTCTGTTGTTTATTGTCTAAGACGGGGTACGATGAAACGCAACTCAGCTGTTCATCGTGTAGAACGCCGAGAATATTCCGGATTGCGCCAGCCGTTGACCTCCCCACCATCGATTCGGGCTACGCCTCTTGGCCTATCGTGACCCTCGCGTGAACTAAGAACCTCCCCGAACCGCCCAGGCCAAGTCAGTGTCGGGCCCGAGACCGAAAGGTCACTAGTAGAGGCTAGAGTGTTTCGTGGGCTTGACCTATCACCTCCAATGTGAAGATACGTGTTTCGAACTACTCAAACTCTCCACAGGTTCAGGGTGTAGGAGTCCAAAAGTATCTTGAACTCGGTGTCGAGGTTCATGTGGTTGGTGGTGTGAGAGTGCAGTGCGTGTGTAGTGAGGTTATCTCCTGGAGACCGTGGATCGCTTTAACGCCATGGCTCTTGTAGCCAGCTCTTGGCGAGAGACATCGCTAGTTAACCCTATACCGACAAGTTTGAACTCATTGCAAAACGGTTTGAACCCTTTACCTCCTGCTAGTAATTTGAATCCTTTACCGACGAACATTAATCCAATTACTCTTGAAAATCCGGACGTTTCGCTTATCAATCGGCAAACACCATCTCAGAATTCACAAAATAGCGCTAATAGTGTTGACAAGAATCAAAACATCGAGTGTGTCGTGTGCGGGGATAAGAGTTCCGGGAAACACTACGGACAATTTACCTGTGAAGGTAAGTAGGTATTGACTGGTCCAGTGTTACCGTTTTCCATTCATTCCAACGTTAATTGCAGGCATTTAAATCTTTAATATATTTACTTCTGAATTATTGAATATCTGCTATTATTAGGCAATCTTTTTACTTTTTTACCTAATAAACAAGTGGAATTTTAAAATCGAATATAAATTCGATTATTTAAAAATACTTCTCAAAATTTATATTTTTTTTAACATTTCTCCTATTGGTCAGTGGTGTTAATATATTATGTGTCTATGTAATCATTGATATTATGCATTATTCAAATGAAAAAATAAATACATATATTCAAATTTATTTAATTTATTTCGTGACATTAGTTGTGTAATTAAAATTTCGAGAAAATAAAATATGAATTTCATCTTTTAATAAAAGACCGACGAAAAAATGTATTAGAAGAACACATTTTTGATATCTTTAGTAATTTAGCATTGACAAATATTGGAAAATATTCATTTGGATATTCATAAATCAAATACAAAACTGAAAAGAAGGCATGAAAACATTTAAAGTTTCCCTACTCAAATTTTGACTTACCACGTAGACACGTATATATTTTTCTAATAATAATAAGGGATATATTTACAATTTTGTAAATTTTATTTCAATTTTGAAAATAAACAAATTAATAATAATTTAATATGGAAAACAAATTTTTTCAAAAATATTATCCTCAAACTTATGAGCCATTATCAACAAATTACTATTCGTTTTCCCGAATTATAAATCCAAATTTTTTTATCAGATATACTTAATTGATCAAATAAATATCACGGTTGGTTATTTCAGTGTATTTTTTTTTACATTTTTTTAACAATAATACGAAGGTCACTATATTTTGAGATGCCAAGAAACTAAAGGAGCTGAAGCTAGCCTCACTGCATTTTCTAATACCACCCTTCTTAACCTCAGTAACCTCTGACTGAAGTTGAGTCGCTACTCTACCACAGAGTAAAAAATAGTAGTACATACCTACCATTGCCATCTAAATATGAATTTGTATAGAGGAAATGTGCGCGCTCTGATCTATTATGATTTCAAGGTCGGTTTAAGTGAACAAATCTTGATGATGGAAGTCATTCACGAGCACCTTGTTTCGTTGGTATAACGAATTCAAAAGAGGACGGATACCGCCTGGTTATGAGGCCCTGCTCTTCACGTCACTGTTGGAAACATTAAGATTGGGACGTAAAGGTCTCAATCAATTCAAGTCAATTTTCTCCCGTAATACCGAATTATTGAAAGCTTGAGACCAACGTATAGTTACGACAAACTGATACACCTTTAAATGTTTACCTGCAACTTTTGATTCAGTCAATATTCGGGTTAATGTCGCATCACGATTATCGTCACGTACAGCATAGCAAACAGTTGTCTAATGTGACAGTCGGTAACATCCACTCTATTCGCCAGATTTGGCAATTTATGGTCGAGTTTCACGGTGGAAGATAAGATAGATAAAGAAATTCCTCAATTTTTTGAGAGCCATCCCAAAGATGACTTAAAAGTTATGGAAACTTCGGTGGATCACTTTTAATATAAATAAAATCATTTTCCTGGAAATACTTAAATACAGCGTAACCTGTATATGGCAAATAGTTTGATGATATTCTTTTTGTAATAACCTATCTAATCATCTCTCTTTGAAATATCTAACATACACATAGTGGTATTCTTGAAACCAGCCATTTTTAAAACAACTTCAACTTTATTGCAAATATTTGCTTTAAAAAAATAATGGTAATATGTTCAATTGCGCGTGAAAAAGCGTAATAAGTGCGTAGATAAAATAATCCTTTGTTGATAATTCAATTTCGTAAACCGTAATACGAAACACGTTAACAAATACAAGGAAAAGATATCGCAAATATATAAATAATTATGTAATTTTAAGCAAAAATAGAGGGGGTTGTGATAATTTAGAAAATCAGAATACATCAAGTATAAAACTGATGGAAAATTGAAAAGATAATCCATGGAACACTACAACGAGAAATAGTGAAAATAAATAGGTAGCGGTTGCTTCAATACCTACATAGTTTATTGCTTAATATTATGATAATTTTCACAATATTTAAAGTCTAAATCATGTTTTCATTGATACCTACGTACTGGGCTTTTCACTAAATTGAACCCCCTTTGTTAAATATAAAAACAAAAATTGTTACAAACATTAAACAAATTGAACCAAATCTTTCAAAATGAGTATAATAAATGAAATATATACAAGATGAACAATTTGTTAGACGGAACATTATTCATATATATTAGGTAAATTTTTTGGTACATTTTTCACTTCAGATCTCGCATCCAACAATAACCAATAGAATAGGTAATAACAAAAAAATAAGTGAGGTAGTATGGAATAAACAATATCAAATGAAAAATTACTTGGGTCGAACCGAAAACTATTATTTAATAAATAGAAATAATATTGTTTCCATGAGTTAAATTATTAGGGATATACTTAATCATGGTTCTGATTTAACTCCAATGAAAGCTACAATTTTGTTCTTAATGATCAAAAGTATTTCTTCCTTTTTTGAGAACTCATTTTCATAAACGACCACACAAACATATCGAATGATTGATATTGAATCTGGACTATTTGATGGCCGCGAAACCAATCCAAATACCAAATAAGCTAATTATATGTTCTTGCATTTCCGAAACAGCTTGCCGAGCTTCTTAGGTCAGTTCAGCCAAAAAAGCTAAGATATATCTAAATAAATTTTTCATCAATGTGTGTTTAAACAATAAAAGATTTTATTATAAAGAATTCGACACAAAATTTAACAGACTTTCATATTATGAATTTCATAATATGAATAGCTTTTAGTTTTCTTCAATTCAATTCAAATATAGCTTTTATATTGAATACTACTGCCGTGGGCAACAATCTGTTAACATTAGAAAATTTAAAAAATTAGAACCCTCCTTAAGTCTTTTCAACATTTTTTTCTCAGAAAAGTCATGGCTTGCAGTACATTTAACATCAGTACTTATTATCTGATAGCTTTAACCCTATTTTGATTACTATATATCTTTGTTGTACTAATACTTGATTCATTTTGTTCGTAAATTATTTTCCTTATATAATAAATGTATAGACTTTCGATTTTGTTTGGTAATTATTCTAATAAAAATAAAATTCAATATTAGGCATATATTTTTTTAATACAAAATCAAGGTAAACTAATTCAAATCAATAAGCTGAAAGAATATCATGAGAACAAATAAATTTTGTTCCGATTTATTTATATATACCGAAGAACCTGTACGCCAATACTTCAGTACCTAGTTACACCGATTTTAATTTTACATAATCTTTATTTAAAAATGTAAATGTCAGGTTTCAATCAAAGCAACCCTTTACCTAAATCCCCCTAAGAATGGTTCTATTAAATTTCAACATCGCAGTGGAATTTGAACATCACAATACAGCACCTGTTAAAAGTAGGTAAGCGACCGTGCGGCCGTATGTGTAGCTACACCCCAGGCGACTAACTATAACCCCCTGCTATCCATCTCATACATATTCAAAAATGCAAATTCTTTAAATCCTCACAGTTCTGTTTATATTTTGTATTCTTTATACCCGCATTTAGAAATTGGCGAATTGACGCTTAATATTTGACAGATAATCTGGTCATTCTTTTCCGCGTAGAAAAAAATTATTTTTTATTGGTTGTATGAAGAATAAATTATTTTTTCAAATCGCTATAAATAAATAGATAGTAAGTAGATATATACTTACAATTATATATAATAAAGTCAAAATTAAGTTATAACTGAAAAAATAGGGAAGAATAATTACGGGTATTTAAGAATACTTTGAATCATTTGCATTTATGATTTTAACTCTTGGTATAAACATAGGACTTTTCGAAAACTGATCGAGTTATCGATTCATTTAGGATAGGATAGGATCCTGTCTACCCTAGTAGACCAGTGGGTGAAAAACATGGTAATTTTTTATTATTAGTGGCCTGACCTAGAGATGGCTGTAGTTGCTTGAAAAATACCCACTGCATTAGAAAGTACACAATCTATACAACATATGTTTCAAGTTTGAAGACGCCATGTTGTTTAGTATTTGTTTCGCAGCCATCAATAGGGAACGTTTCATTAGGCCAACCAATAGATTCGACTCTGGGCAAGACTACTTCTTCATTCTCAACAAAAAAGTGTACGACCTGCGAAGACCAGCATCGCAGTAGTCGACCAAACGAGGTGACGACTCCAGAAATGTTGAAGGAAGTCCACTGAACTAAAAAGGAAGAACTGGTTCCAAAAGGAGGAAAGACCGTTCCATCTGCAGGCAAGACGATGGCATCGGTTTTTTTAGGATGCGCGTGGGATAATTTTCCTTGAATATTTTGAAAAAGGAAAAACTATCAACGGCGAGTATTATACGAAATTGTTGTAACAATTGATCAAAAATATGAAGCAAAGGTAATGCACTTGCTCACACATCTGTTATTCCAATGGCTAAAATTAATGAATTGAAGTTTGAATTGCTACCTCATGCACCCTATACATCAGATTTAGCCCCCTCGGATGATTTTCTGTTCCCAGATTTAAGAAAATGGCTCGGTGGTTAAATATTTTCAAACAATAAAGAAGTGATGTCGGCAATTAATGGCTATTTTGAGGAGCTTGACGATTCTTATTATAAAAAAGGTATCGAATTTATTGAACATCGCTGGGAGAATTATAGGGAGCTAAAAAAAGATTACGTTGAAAAATAAATAAATTTTTGTGTTTTCTTTGTTGGACCAGGTACTTGTGGGTACCTTCCCCATTTCTTATTGAATAAATACAATATTTGTAGAATATTTCATTGCAATGAAAAATTTATCCCATGTAATCTGATTTATACAAAACATTTTTGTACTCATCTGAAGGAAGAAAAAATCAAATGGGGCGAGCTCCGGGGTGTAGGGTGGATGAAGCACCTTATGGTATATTATGGTAACTAAACCATTTTTAGTCAGTCTACTCCTCTAAAAATCGGGTCAATGATAAACTATCAGTTGTCAGTCGACGTCTGTGAGCACAAGATCTGATTTTTTTCAATATTTTAATCGATTCGAATAGTTGATGGGACAAGAATCGGAGCAAGAACAAAATAGCGCTAGCGAAAAAATCACTTCATGTGGAAGAATTGCGTACTACAAAAGCTCCGTCCTAAGCAGTGCTAATCCGGTTATTATTCGATCTTCGTTTGTATACGTAGGAGTCTATATTATATGTTCACCGTAATATTTTCGACTCTAAAATTTAGTAAAAATTTCGTATAAAACGTTTATGGCACATTTATTGTCGATGTTTGAAGTTAAAAGTCTGATCATATAGCGATTTGTTGAATGATATGACGTTTCAGGTTCGCAAATAATTTGTCCAGATGATAACTTTAAACGAGCTTTGAATTATTCGGTAAATTCATGCGTTACAGTTACTGAAGATCTCGGAAAGAATCACCAGAAAATCATTTCGCAAAACTTGTAGTTAATTGGAAGATATAAATTTTCTCAAGGTGATGTCCAGATCGAGATTCTGGTATACGGGCTTCTTTAAAAAAATTTCAACAACAATTATCAGTACCATCAACTGTAAGTTAAAATGAAAATATTCAATGAACAATCTCATAAAAATCACTTTTCTTAAGGGTATTATCGTGATGCCTTGCAATTTCAAGGTAATAACTGTTAATGAGTCTGATAATACCCAAATCAGATGTTTTTGCGGTCTACGCTTGTCGACAGGCAATGATAAACCACCAACAATAAAATTCATACATGGTTTTTCAACATAAATATTAGGACCTATCGTAGAACAATACGTCTCTTGTAAATGTGGAGAAGAAATATTTTGGCTTAAAGTTTCTTTCATATTATCAAGAAAGATACAAATCCCAATAAATTAATTTCCAATCAAATCACTTGGCAGAGCGGAATCTTTTTTTAGTATATTATACAAAACTTTATATTACGTATGTGCCTACAATAAATCACGATGACAGTGGAAAATCGATCGATATAGTGAAACATTTAAAAACGACTATTGTTCTAAACATAGCAATTACAAATTATTCACCTCTCGAGTTAACCGTTTACAACATTATGTATGTTAATTTTACTTTTTATCATATTATTTCTGCAGAACAGACAATAAATTAACCAGTAGTCAATTACATAAGCCAAACATTAATCGCTTCCTCCAAATGAGCTTAAAGATTTATAAATTATAATAGATATGAAAGACCACCAATATGGGTTCAAAAAAGTAAATCTACGGAAGATGCTATCGAGAATCTAAAATTATTTAACGACCGATAGATCAAAATGTTTCCGTAACAAGTTTCTTATTTAATTTAAAGCTTTTGATGCGGTATAATATAAAATCCTATCCGACTGAGCTCAAATGGCCATTGTACACGACAAAAAGTGGCACATGATATTTATACCGAGTTATTGTTTTTTCATATATATACTTACATCTATCATCAATAGTGTTTAGTCCAAGAAAATGGGACCTCAAATGCTGGGAAGTTCTTAAAATTTTCAAGTTACTTTGAGATATACGAAATAGATTTGTAATGAAGTTTCTGAAATTATCTCCGTGGAAATAATTGTTAAAAACAGTTTTTCCTGAATTTTAGAAAATGGCACAAGCTGGATACAAATCAAAGTTGTAGATGTTTCAATTATACAAATAAAGGTTATTCATTATAATTACAGCTTTAAATTGCGGTGTTTTCAAATAAAAATTCTCACTTGTTCAAAGAATTATAAATTTCAATTTCAAAATTTTTTCAAATTTCTACTACATTAACTTTTTCGAGTTGTTGGGATACATGTTGTGAACTGTATTGTATAATATTAACAAAATATTATAAACAATAGTACAACAAATACAGAAATATCTACACACTGTCCTTATGTTCTTAACAGTTTTTTCGGAAAAAATCCTCTCCTTTAGTAGAATTTCTTCAAAAAATCACATTATCATCATCACAAGTATATTGATGTATGAGACTTCATCAACACATTTTTAAAAATGCTAGATAGATAGACATGTTTGTGGATATTTTAAATTGACTATTTTGTAATACTGATAAATGGTGGTAGGATTGATGAGCCAAATTGATTTAATGGGTAAATTTTACCGAGCGCAATAACTTTCATCGATGACAAACTGTGCTTTCCAAATTCGGGGTGTTTCATAATTGCAATAATGTGGAGGTCAGCATTATTCAAAACATCATTCATTGTTTATTCGTACAAATAATCACTAATTTTAAAACTAAATATATGTGTCATCTATTAAAAAGGTATAATTTTCATATCCATTTGAAATATTACAGTCCATGATTACATTTATTTATTTATTTAGGAAAAAGCGCTTTTCAAGAACAACTATCTTCTCATCCTCTGTTTTCCACTGTTTCATTCCAAGTCACACAAAAATCCCTGTTAAGAAAACATAGTTAAATTTTAAAAGTATCTAATTACAATAAATTTTAAAACAAATAATGACAAAAAACCTAATACTTTCTCGACTTAAAACATGTGTTAATAATTCTTCATTTATTTGGAACTTTGTAATATAGAATAATGCAGTTTTGACAGTTGTATTAGTAATTCAGTAAAAGGTGGAAAATAAAATTTAAAATATATACTTGTACTGTATTTGTATTTGACATATTTGAAAGAACTTTTGTTCGACAACAGAAACCATTACCACATTCATAGTTAAGTGTTCTCTTTTATAGATTTTTTTCCTATAGGTATCTCAATTAGGTATAACATTCAGTTTGTTCAACGCCACTTTTCAGGTTTTATCCAAATCTTCACTATTCAATAGTTACCCTTTGCGACTTACAGAAACCGTTTTCATGAGGGAAGTAAATTTGACTATGTACAACATTGATTTGCAGATCAGAAAGTTTCACATTACAAATATTATCCCCAGCCACTTATTCACAATGAGAATGTGATATTTCGATCGTAACGGATACTACATACAATCCCGTATATAATATTAATAGGAATAGGTAAACTATCGAATTTTTGATAAGCAACAAGATAAAAATGATTACTTATAAACTGCAACTGATCAGTGACAACATATTTGTAATTCGGTTACAAATTGAGTGATTATATTTCAAAATTTAATACAACTAACATTCAGTGTTTCAATTTTTTGTTTTAATCCAGTTCAAAAAAGTTATTATAACGCAAATACCTGAAAAGCATCAAATAAAATTTCCGAAACAACCAAAGTATGAGCCGTAGAAGAAAATGTTCCATTTACAATTGAAGAACATGTGTTGGCAATATCATCGAGCAGCATAGACGGAGAGGTTATTTAGATTTTGTACGATCGGACGTCGTAATATAAAGCGCATTTTTTGCAAAATGAATTTCAATTTCAATAAAAATAAACATTCATTGATAAAACGAAAAATGACATTACTCAATACCTACAAGGGTGTTCTGCTTAAAAAGGCATTAGACAGTCCTTTCTGCACCCTATTCGATTACTATTTAGTATTTTACGAGTGATACAACGTATAACGATTACTGACTGAGGTAGGGTATTAAACAGAACCTAGCGTTAGACTAGTTTTCAAACAAATCTCTCATCGTGTCTAGGTGATAATCATCAGCAGCAGCCTTAATTTTTTTGTCATGAATAATAACGCAATTGATATATTATCATCTTTAGTGCCAACCTGTAGTATTATAATGCATGGCCCACTTAATCAGCAAATATACTCAACCGTGATTTACTACATTATAATTTTCGAATACTTTTCATCAATAAAAAAATTACATCTGTTAGAATGTGTAAACTTTTTATCTTACGCAAATATTCTAGCTACCACAATACTATCCTTAATGATTCGTGTCACTATGCGCTTTCCAAGTTTTTGTGTTTAAACCCACAACTTTTCAGAGCAATATCTCCATGCTGCATCTCTATATGGTTTTCAATGTAGCTTATATATTATAAATACTTCTACATAAAAACTCTCACATAATTCTGTAAATTTTTCTAAATTTTCTGTATTTTTAGTATGAGCCACCAAAAAATTATTTCGTGATAACTAAATCAATAGAGGGTTTATCAATTGTAATTAATTCTGCAATTCTTACGTATTATTTTGAAATTGCTGGGTGTTGAATATATGTAAAATAATTTGTTCGATTTTTAGTAGTCTTTCTAATTGAATTTATATGTGATAATATTCTCAGTTATACATGAAACAGCTCAACAGGCCTTATGGACCCAAGGATTGGAGTCGCTCTACTGTTTTATTTTTGTACATGACTACTTCACGCCAGTTCTCTATTTCTATTATTTCAAGATCTTCTCTACATCCTTCTATCCATTTTTTCCGTGGACGTTCTCTTTTCCTTTTCGCTCCTTCTCCCATTATTAAAGATCTTTTCATCCAAGTATCATCGTCCATTCTGGCTGTATTCTCTGACTACATATTTCATCTCTGCTTGATCATACACTGATTTGATCTTTACGTTCGTTCGTCTCCTCCACGCTTTTTACTTCTGCACTCCTTTAACATCCTTCTTAGTACCTTTCCCTACCATATGCTACCATATAGCACTGTTGGTTTTATAACTGTCTTGTGAATGCGTAACTTGGCAGCTCTTAAAATATTGTTTGATCTTAATAGTCCTCTTAGAGGTCTAAACGATTTGTACCCTCTCGCCAGTCTTTTACCGATTTCCCTGGTTTCACCTCCTTCGTTTGTCACTCTCTCCTAGGTATTCGAACTAAACAAAACATAATATTTCATTAGCCACAAAAATACTACACGCCACTGTCTGTATCTACAAAAATTAGATTTATCCATAATCAGGTCTAGTAAAATGAATGACCAATAAAATAGGATTAAATTTACTATTCACCGTTTTATTTCTAGGTGTATCTTCTAGGTGTATCAAAACATTCTTTCAGGAGCCTATTTAGGACATACAAAATCTGTTTTATGCATCTCAATATCTGCAGACGGTAGAAAATTTATGTAAGCGGGAAAAATATTTAGTGAACTTTTCTCGAGAAAATTTTCTCACTGCAAGATAAGATGGGAATTATCGTGGTAAAAAAGTAGGAATGTATTCTTGACAAAAAGATATTTTAGCCGCAATATCGTCAAAATTAAATTAGAGATGTTAAATGTATAATGCTTCTAAATATTCGTGATTTTAGGTTTCTTCTGTTTGAAAATTGGTATTTAATAATTTTTAAAAGAGAGATTTTGACGTTTCGACTTTTTTTAAATTTTTATCAAAATATGATATTGACACTGACAATTTGCTTATTTATATTGATCTATAGATCACCTTCATCATGAATATCAAAATAAGAATAAAATAATAATAGAACTTTGTTCTAATAAGAAAAATTAATGTTTCCTTGGTCCCTACATCTTAGATATATAGTGGTAATCAATTAAATTATTTGTAGTTTTATTAGAATTAACAAAATAGAAATTTGACTTAAGCTATTTAGATCTTTTTCATCATTTATAGCTAAAAATTCTCTTTTTCGTATTACATTCCGATTCAAGAATTTTTGAATCTTTAAAATTGAATTTATGTTTTTTTGATATTTCATAGTGCGTTAATGTAAAGAATCAAATTGAAAACATAAATAAAAAATTCAATTTTCATAAAAAACTTCAATTCACAATCGAGGTTGAGCAAAATAATTAAATCAATTTTCTTGACGTCACATTATATAACATTAACAATAATTAAATATATATATATATATATATATATATATATATATGTTTATATTGTATATCGATATTGTGGATCAAAAAAAGTACTTAGATTTAAATGAGCTAGAACGTGTAGGCCGTGAATCTACTTTGACACTTTGACCTATTGATCTATAGTGTACTCCGGACTGTTTACTAGTCAGGTCAGCTACCTGACAGGGAGATAAACGGGTTATGTTCTTTAGATTTAAGAATAGTGAGTGTAAGTATTGTAGTCTTCGTTGACAGATCGCACCAACAGAGCTGCTGCAAACCAGTAACTCTCCTTACGTCGTCTTTGCTTTATGGAAGGAATTTTTGGGTACATAATAAGAAAGAAATATCTTGGATTGTTTTAGACCTCGGGTTTAATCAATGATTCTGATTTTCTTTAGTTTTTCCACTTTTTTATGATCATAGCTTGATGACTTTTTGGGAAACCTATTGTTATAGTCCTATAAAAGCCGTATACTCCTGTGTGGCCGGGTACGCACAATTCAGGTCTTTACCGTTTCTTCTTTACTTGCCCATTTCATTTCATTATTGTTGTAAGCATTATACTTATTTGGGAATTAAGTTATTATTATTACATGATAGCAAACTTTGAAAATACACGCTATGTAAAAAACTTTGAGTTATTGTTAGAGAAAACAGAAACAGGTTAAGAAAGTTCATATTGCATCAATTGCAGTTTTTGAAAGAAACTATTAAGTGTCAGCCACGCTTACTCAACCTAACTTAACAATATAGATTAATCTAGACGTATGAATCGAATCGAATAGAACACTGTAAGTTTGTTATCAGATTTTTTATTAATACTTGCTAATTTCATATTGTACGTTTGAAAATATTTTGTAAATGCCTAGATAATAAAATTATCATAGTATAAAAGTAATAAACCTTTCTTTGTCTCGTATTTTAAATTAATGGGTCTAATATGTCTCTACTTTGGCTGTCATACATGTCGCGTCGTTATAGTTTTATTGCTCAAAATGTTTTTATAAAGACTCATTTTTCTTCGTCGGTCCCAAAGGGGTTGTCAAATTTTCAACGTGGAGCCCTAGATCCCTTATAACGATGTCTCGGCATTTTTTAACACAGCTTCTCTTTAGGGAGTATTCGATCAACGACATTCTATGTTTCCTATTAAATAACATTACAGTTTTAAGAATATTCATTCGATTGGAAGGAGAATTTAACAATATCAATAAGTGTCTTCTTAATCATCAATTTTTTCAAAAGTTTTTCCATTTTTGGAATTTATTTGCATTAAAACGATACTTAATAATATAGTTTATAGAAAGATGAAAGAGTCCAATATAGATATGCAAAATGATGTGCAGGTGATAAGCTTTTACGGGCAGAGCAGATATGAAATTTGAATTACCTAGACTTAATACTGAATGTGGCCATCTCAAAAATGAACACCAAGACTTATGAGAAACTGAAAAAATCGAAGCATATACCAGTATCTACTATCTGCATAGTGATAGACAAAAATGAAAGGAAAAAAGATGAAAGGAATAGAGTGATTTATAGTAGTAGGCTATTGAAAAAACTGGACTATGATAAATGCAATATTGGAGGAAAAAAATGGAAGGAAGAAGCGGATTCTCTCAAATATTAAATAGAATTGATGCATAATTTCCCTACGACGATCTATTGGAATCCTATGAATACAGCTTACATTATCCAGCTTTATTCTACTTGTTAGCTAAGAGATTTTTATGAGGTGACCAATGTATTTCCCATTCCAAGTACCGAGTACCTCACTTTCACTAAACTATCGCAGAATTGCTCCGTAGTTTATTCAATTGATCAACAACAATTGCATAAGGACTCCTGTATCAAACTCATCAATTTCAGATGCCTATTGAACTTATAACGCCCTCTTAACAAACAAAAGATATGAAGGTTTCCCGTATTCGCTTTTCAGTTTCTCTCATCTTTGAACATGTGGTTTTCTCTACCATAGCATAGAGTTGTATTTAACCTACTATAGTGAGATTTGGTTACTAATTTTGCAACGCCTCAGAAAGTTTCTGTTGCAATTAATGGCATTAACGCAGGTTGCTTAGCCATTTCGTTGCCCTTATGATCCTTGTACCTCGTTACCCAGGTCATCGTGACTATCGTGGTAATCCAGAATGTTTATAGAACATATACTTCCATACTAAATTTCTTTTGACCTATATAAAATTATGCTTAGTTCATAAAACTTGATGATGAGACACCTAGATACTAGTGAGAATTAAGTAAATAACTGAAACAGTAATGGTTACAATCCACAAGTTTAGCCGATAGCAAAACAAAACGATTTTTTAGCAATACCAAAATTAAAATAAGGTTATAGAAAAGTTTCAATTCGGTGATATAAATATAAGAGTAAAATAATAATAGATACCGGCGGTATAAGAGAATAATGTGTAAACCGTTATTTTTATTGAATATAGGATATGTTTTTCAAATAAATATAACGTACTCGTATTTAATACAAAAGATATTCAATCAAATTCAACTGAAATGGATAACATGAAGTAAATACAAAGGCTTGAACACGGTAAAATTGTCTTTTATATAATTCATGAGCACACCTGCCTTACTACATTTTCCGTTGATATTAAATAATAGAGTTCTTTTTAGTAAAAATCTAAACAAAACAATGGTACCGGACACTGCAATGACGGACATTGTCAGACAATAAAACATTTCCAGATTTATGTAATTGTCACAGTGCATTAGAGCGAAACCACGTGAAAAAATTGGTAGGCACAGACATCGATGTTACGGTTGATGACTAGGGCTCCTTTAATTCCTCAGAAGCTATTTTTACACCAAACATGCGATTAAATCAACATATGGCAGATAATTTTTAAATCATACTGGCTAATAGAGGGTGTGAGATTTTGTATATACCTAGTGGGATAAAAAGAGATTAATAATAATTAATGTTCTAATAATTGATTTCCTTCGTTTCAAAAATACTTATTTAGAAAGTAACTGCTTTCTAAATTTATATAAACTTCTTGAAAATAAAAAGTTTGATGCTAGAACAACTTTTGATATTAGTTGGGTTGTGAATAATTTTTAGTACTTTCATTTCATACATATGTTTCGTTTAAATTTCGTACGTCTCCATTTTAGTAGCTGGCAAATTACAAAATAATTGAATGAATATCTTTTAAACACTTTGGTTTTCCGTACATTAAAAATGAAATATTTGTATAGTATAACCGACTCTTATTTGCTGAGAATTCGTATCGTGAATACATCAGATATTAAATAATATATATATATATATATATATATATATATATATATATACATATATATATATTAAAATATACAGTTGGAAATTATATCCATTATAGTTCGATAAAATAAGGATTCGAATAAGGTAATTTGTAGTGTTCATGAATAAAAAATGTAGTATTTCAATTGACAAAAAGAAATAATTAAAAACTATTCCTAAAATCATTATTTTGAGAATATGTTAAACACGTGGAATAATATGAAGGTCCAATCAAAATGTATAGGAACTAAATTTTTCTATAAAATCGTCTTGAATGACTTTCGAATATTTGCAGTAAAAACCAAGATATTTGCAAAAACGATCAAAATTTGCTGTACTGAGCGTGATTTAAAAAAATTCTCAACAAATCGAAAAAGTGAATTTTTCAGCTATTTTACACATACACTTAGTCTAACAAATTATCTCATATGTTTTCTTTCTTTATTCGAAAGTTATGTATTATGTAAGTTATGTAATTTTATTAAAAAAATAGAAAAAAAAATTTACCTGTACCATTCTTAAATTAGAATAAATTTTTAGAAAATTTCAGAGTTCATTTGTTAAACTTTGTGTATATGTGATTTAAATAAAACGTATGAAAATTCACTTTTTCATAAATGTTTGATTAATAAATTGTGACCATTTATTGCAAATATCTCGTTTTCTATTGCAAATACGTGGTTTGAAAGGATTGTATAAACCATTTTAGTCCTTACTTTTTCTTTTTTTTTTTCATATCGTTTCACATTTTATATAAATCTTAAAAATAGGTATTTCGGGGCAGTTATTTTCTATCTATCTATCTATCTATCTATCTATCTATCTATCTATCTATCTAAATGTATGCTATAATCAACTTGAATACAATGAAAAGTGCATCGTATATGTCAAACCAAGTGAATAATTTTTTGCACGTAATAAAAATGAACCTTTGGATCTAAAATATTTGTTTGTATACCTAACAGTCTTTTCCAATTGCACATTTTAAACTGTACCCATCAAGTTCTAAATTCTGTTCGACTACAGTTTCTATTAACTATTAACGCTTACAATTTCCTTTCTATTCTATTAAAAATATTTAAAAGCGACCCTCATCTTTCGAAACACATAAAATATAAATAAAAAATACCATTACGTTGGTTTCAATATTAATTATTACACGTCTATAATATGATTTAATATCTGTATTAAATTGTTATCGCAATCAGCTTGTGGGAAAGTACCATAATACATATCTGCATAAGCACAATTTGTTTTTTATTTCGGATAATGTTATGATAATATTAATAGAAAAATTAAATTGATTGAGTCAAATTTCTGATTCATTCCTAGCTCACAACTATCTTCGCTATCGTTAAAGTCTCTACCTGCACTTCAATCTAAGCTAAACTAAGACGTACTCCATGTAACCGAATTTTTTTAGAAAATGTCGATATATTCGACATATTAAAATATAGCCTCCGCTTCAGATATTTTTCTGCAGTTATTTTGTTTTATGCGGTCAAATACATACAAACAATTAATATAACCTATAAAAGGAATTCCTAGTAGAAGGAAAGTCAGACAAAGAAGAAAACTCATACTGCTGTGGATGTGGCGAAGAATACAAGGAAAATACACTGAAAAGCGACAGGATCCAATGTATTCGGAGCAGCTTTTGCCTTCACGAAGAGTCCACTAAATAAGGAGACTACTGCAACATCTGCGGTAGGTTTCAGTCACCATCTCCTTCTTCTTATAACTTGGTGAGATGATGACAGTTCCTCTTAAATAAAAATGTGTTTTATTACCTTCATTTTATTTTATGAAGAATTTAAGAGTTATGTTATAATTTAGATTATTTTACCACAGTTATTCTATATGTGTTTTTTTCTTTGTCTAACTATATGAGTATTTAATCCATTTCAAGTTTTTGCCCATTAATTGATAACCCGGAGCTACTATACAACAATTTTTGAGGAAACACTATAATTGCAGTATCTAAAAATAATTTCATCTTCTTATATAAATCTCGTTAGTTATTATAACTTTGTTATTAGTGTTACCCAATTACACCATTTTACAAATAACTATAGTTTTAATTCCGTTATCAAATTTCAGTTTGGGTTTTTAGGTAAATAACGAACTTCCTTTAAAAAGAAACATTTAACACATGAATGCTACTAAATCCAAACACCTGTATCAGTGAATGAGCAATATCAGTCGTAATTGTATATGTGAAAGCCTATAAAACTAAGAAACCTTTCTTATTCGGAATAATACTGAGGAAGGTGCAGAAATAGTTTGTATAGAAAAATTTAAAAAAGGTTTCTCAAATTCTACGGAAGTATAAACGCATTGTAATTGAGTTACAGTTATTAATAAAAATGTTTTTGTCAATTATTATTATTTGTTATGTCGATTCCGACATACCAAAAAAATTTTTATAACCTGAAAATCTTTGATACATTCATTACATTTCCATTGACAAGTATAGACAGCAGGGATCATAAAAATAATGTTACTCACTATTGGCTTTGTGTTACAGGTTGCAAGTCATTTTTCAAAAGGAGTGTTCGAAGGAATTTAACTTATTCATGTCGAGGAAGCAGAAATTGCCCCATCGATCAACACCATAGAAATCAATGTCAATACTGCCGTTTAAAAAAATGTATGAAAATGGGTATGAGGAGGGAAGGTACGTATTCTTTTAATGTATTACTTTTTCGAAGTTTTGACTAATTCTATATTTTTATGCAACACTTCAATCAAAAATTTAATTTGAATTCGTCGAGAAGTAAAATTAAATTTAAATATCGGAGTAAAATATATACAGAGCTCTTTGTCTTCGAGTGCGGGGTATTATACCAGAAAGACTTTTGCTGGGCAATGAATTAATTTGGGGCATAGATTTAGGTGATAAAAAATTCTTATTCAGCTTTATTTACTTATTTACTTATCTACTCCATTTAGTTCTATCTTTTGCTTCTTGTTAGCCCGTCTCCAGTTCAGTCCTCTTTTATGCAGGTTTTTTTTTCTATTTCCTCATTCCGTTTCCTTCTGGGCCTGACTCTTCTCTCCTTTTTCTTTGTTTCGGTTCACCATATCACTTTAACTGTTCTGTCCTCCTTCATTCTCACTATGTTTCCAAACTATCTCAATGGTTGATCGATTTTTTGAACTAGACTACTACTTCACCCCCGCTATTTTTCTCAGTATCTTCATTTCACAAGTTGTTGTTTTTGTATCAATTTATAGGTTAGCACCCAGGATTCGCAACCAGAGATCACAGCATTGATAGTAGTACTGATTCGTAGATTCTCGTTTTTGTATGTTTTGTTATCCCTTTTTTGTAGGAAAGTCCTCTGTACAGGGCTGCATATGTAGATATTCTCTTATTTATCATTTTGGCTATCTCTTCGTCAATTCTTTTATCTGGTCTTATGATTGTCCCTAGATACTTCAGCCTGTTAACCCTCCTCTTTTCCAGCTCATGTATTTGCACAGTTATTTCTTCTGGTTTGTTTGATATTTTCATTATTTCAGTCTTTTGTAAGTTCCGTATTGCTTAATTTCATTATTCCACTTTAGGTTAGCTTTAAAAATATACAAAATATTAGCAAATTTTTCAAAGAAATCCTGTGTTTGAATATAGCAATAGAACATGAAGATGATTCAGGAAATAAGAAAATAAATGTGTTGTTGTTGTTTTGACAGAAGTACTTCACTCCTGATATCACAAATTTCATTTTACTTTTCCTTATTTACTTTATACTGTTTTTGAAATACTACACTTTATACTGTCCATTGGAATTATTATTACATTATTTAAATGAAAGATGTATATCAAAGAATATTTTCGTTGACATTATAATATATTTCAGAAAATATTTTTGTCTGTTCACTTGTTTCAATATTTTATTGCTTTTAGTGCAACAACCAATTCTCCTCTAAGCCTTTTTCATTCTGACAGTTTCCACGCAATTTCCTTTATCTATTATAAATTCTATTCGCTTTAAATACCTGAGTCACTGCATTCTTTTTGAAACTATTTTTTCTTAATAGCTTGGATTCCATTGGAAAACTCCCCGAGTTAACATCAATTTTTAAAGAACATATCATAGTTTCAATATAAACTATAAAAATGAAAACAAGACTCAAATATAAATATATGAAGTAGAAATGATAGGAAGTTGCAGGAGAAATTGCAAAAAAATAACTAGTATAGATACCAAAAGTTTAAGTATTTTTGGAAATTCAGCATTCTATAGCCCAAAAATACAATAAACTAAATATTTGAAATGATTTTTTATACTTTTCTAAAGTATTCAACAAAATTATGTGTATTTTAACTATATTCATGGAATATGTTGGAGAAATACTCTAATATTGTTTGAGTAGATACTCATAATGTTGATCATTGATTCCTTAACAATATTCTAAGCGCAATCAAAATTCGTTCTGAAGATTTCTAATGGAAATTCTAGTGAAATTAATCCACACTCTTTACTTATTTGAACACTTCAGAATTTGCAGGTTAGTTTTTAAAAGCTTTGATTTTCAAGTACTCCCCAAAAAAAGTCCAAAGGACTATTATATCTCTATCTGACTAGTAATTAAGCATTACGAAAACATTCAAATTGGGACATTTGAATGCATGCCCAAAAGTCTACTTGGAAGAATTCCAACTATCGTGCTCCATTGAGTGTTTACTCAAAAAATATTTATCTTATAACTTCATTTCCTACTATTCCTGCTCCAACAATTTTTTTCTCGGTGATAGTATGGTCTTCTGTTATCTTATTCTTATCCTCCTAACATAGACTCATCAAAAAACAGTTTTCTTCTTTGAAGGTCATTTTCCAGTATATTCTGAAGGATCGTAAGTATGCGATTTACATGCTACTGATGATTAGTTAATTTTAACATCATTGAATATATGTGAACCTATACGTGCTCTTGGTATATCTCCAATCAATAAAATTTCAATCTCGTGTACATATTTCAGTTCAATAAACCATATTTGACGGTTTCTCCAAAAGAATTCTTTACTAATATTCTATATATTTAATCGACTTTGTCGACTTCTCAAAAACCAAAGTAATACCATCTTCTTGCCAAATATCTAATTTTCTGGCTTTTTATATAACGTTTACAATTTAAATATCAAAACATGAGTAAATCCAACTTTATTTTTCTTGTAATACGTAAGGAATAGAATTTGATATCTGGCAATGATCTCCAGGTTTACACGCCCCATAAAAATACCCATCAAAATGACAATGAGGTAATTTAACAGTTACGATTGGAAATATTGATAGATATATAATATTGATGGATAGTTTTGTATTTAAAACAAACGTCCATTACTTTTAAGGAGTTGTTATGCTTCATCAAGGCATTATTGGTTATTTTACTAGTATTTTTTATTAATGATTTGTACTATTCTTATCAAGATATTCGTTATTGTTGCTTGTTTTTCTCAAATTAACCAATTTTCATTACCATCAAAGACCACTCAATTTCTATAATCCCATTGTTTTAATTTTGACGTAGTTTTGTTTTTATATTTTATCTAATTAAGTTTGCTTCCGTTGCCCTTTCAAATTCTGGTTTGTTATTATTATAAATAAAATACGTTGGAAGATATCAACTGACCACTTTTTCGGGACTAGGTACAAAGTAATCCCAAAAGGTTTAACATTTACCCTTCTTACGGTAATTAAACTTACAAGTTTGGCGAAGTATAAACAAATCCAAGTAATTTATTCACCCTATAGTCAAACAGGTACTTGAAAATCAAACATAGAAGGACATTTTGATCAGCAGATGTTTTGATAACCAGTGAAATCAGTCATAAAAAACCAAATAAAATGTTTTCGAACACATATTGAAAATTCACTAAAAAATAAAATTTTCTATTTTTAGCTTGATTTATTCAAATCTTGGTGCAATTGGTATTTTAGAAAGATTTAAATATAATAAATACTGATAATGATAATATTGAAAAAGTATGTGTATAATATAATACTACAGTACAGTAATAAAACTTAATTTATAATGGTTCTTTCATTTTAAATATTATTGTAGAATGATATAAATATTTCCTAATATTTTCATAAATGTCTCTGAAATATAAGTTTTCGGTCTGTTGGTTTTTTATAATCATAAGCTGGTCATAATATTTCAAAAAGGTTTGAAGAAGTCCTGTATATCAAAGATTACATAGTCGTCTCATAAGATTGTTTCATTCTGATTCCAAGAATCTCTTCCCAACAAATTTCACCGAGAATAAGATTGAAGGTTTCCATTTGGTTAAGAGGTCCAAGTTGTGCATTCTCAACAGTTTAGTTTAGTTACAACTTGCAAGATGCAGTGTGCAGTCTATTGTGAATTCTAGTGTGATTATGGCAAATTTGGAAGAGTTGCGTAAACGCCAAAAAATCGCTACTTCTACCGCTAATGAAAGGATGTTTATTTTTAATTGTTTTAAATCCTCTACAAACATTTATGTAAAAGTATTGATAACACATTGGAATTAGTTAGTACGCTCGGTGTTGGGAAAACTACGATTTAAATATTTGTTAAAAAAGAGAAAACTGGCGAGTTTCAATCACCACGTAAAACTCCAGGAAAACCAAGATTTTAAATAGAAAATCATTTGAAAGAAAGACTTCGAGGGGAAGTGAAGGGGTTCTTCTTTAGAAATTTCCGACAGTAGACAAGTTCTTGCCACAGTTCGAGATTGAAAATTACCTTAAATTGAATCGAAGCACACTATGAGATTCTCTGCAGAAAGTATTCCAGAAAATCTATTTTAATGGAAAGAAGAGATATTGCAGTATGGAGAAGAATTAACTGAGGACTACAAAAGAAATGGGAAGCCAAAGAAGATATGTATTATATTAAATCCACCAACAGAAAAGGAGCGCAGTCTGATAATCTGCAAACATCTGCAATTAAAATAGTTTTTTAAAGGTGTTTTATTGATTTTTTAATTCACCATAAGGACATGAATGCTGATGTCTTTAAAGGGCTTCGAACAAATGATAGATCTTCTTCTTTAGAACTGTATAATGGTAATGGATGATGAAAGTTTTCACCATAAAATTTCAGAAAAATTGCCCAGAGCCAAGTGGTTATAATAAGATTCACAAAATTGGATAAATTCAAAAATAACAAGTTCCATCCAGGTTCTGTGAGAAAAAAACCGTATTATTTGTGTTTCCTTTATGAAGAGGAACTAACAAATTAACGAAATAGAACATTGTGTTTCATATAAAACTAAGTCAATATCACGAGATATTTTCAACTTTCTTATTCAATTATGTATTGTCATCAAAAACGAGAAGTATGCCAAATATATGCCACTAATAAAGTGTGTTACAAAAGTATTTTGTAACAAATTCTTCCTCTATTCTATTCATTTATCGATGACAATAATTAATATACGTAGGAAGGTTCACTATTCATTTATAAATCTACGGATCAATGGCATACGAACGCATTCTATTTTTAATGAGATGCTAGGAAAGAAATAATACCATAAATGCCTGTAATACTTTTATTATACAATGTATTATATCTGCGAGGTAAAGTATTTATCAACTTAACGGTTACGAATGTATGTCAATAAATCTAGAGATGATTTCATTAAGTACACCATTTTTTCATAAAAGCTTTATGAGAATAAAAAAATTCTGGTATAATCATTTGAATAAACATGAAGGAGTTAAGGAATAACAAGCTTCGATTTTAAGTATAATCGGATACATTTAATGACGTGAATATAATTTATGAGTATTCATGGTATGGTAATCTATTTTAAAATGTTAAAACGGTATCCGCAGTGTTCAAAATGAGAATATGTTACAATACATATCCTTAAAATTACACCTACCTAAGAAAATGGAATTCTGTTTTGAAACCAAAAATTTAGAAATACATACCTAATGCAAAATTGGTAATATGTACTTCCTGTTCATATGTACAGATCAATCATGTTTTTAAGACTTGTCTTTGCGCTTTTCGCTCACTTATTACTTCAAATGAAGATACATGTGGTAGTCACTAAACGAGATGGATGATTGAGTTTTTCCCAACCAAATGCTCTATTCAGATCTTAGGTTCGATTATCCTCATAGAAACAGTTATTATCGTGGAGCAAAATGATGACTTATATAGTATACCACGCTCTTTGTCCTGAGTAACTCGGCGACACAATGTACATATCCTGCTTCTCTAACTCTAACTTCTCTAACTATTCCATCATTTACTTCGTACACAGAGAACTGACAGTTAATATCTATCTCGGCATCTGTGCGTTGCCGACAGATGCAAGTGCACAACGGCAATGGGCGGAGGGCATGAACATGAACACACTGGAAAATGAAATAATTACGGAGATGTTGAATTTTTGAACTGTTGAAGCAGTTCTGGAAGAAATTATTTGCCCCACAAATATCGAGACGTTACAAAGATAAAGATGTAATACCCCATCAGTCTTTACAAGTAATTGATGAATATCGAATCGACTGAGAATGGAGTTAATTGAGTATCAGCCAGTTGAACGAGCATTTAGTGGTGTTTAAGTGCCACGAAATTCAAATCCAAATTGTATCGGTAAAGTGAAGGAAAGAAAAATATTCAATACAATCGAAACAAAACACGGACTCACCTTATAATTCATAAACCATACCAATAATAGATACATTGGCATAATAACTAAGAGATTAAAGAGAAGCTTTGTTGATAATAGCTAAGCAAAATACAGAGAAATAGTCATCAATGACCTCGGGAAGGAAAAGACAGATATAGAATCTAGTCAATCTTGTTAAAATCCATACTAGCAGAGTTTGTTGACAAGACCATAATATATACTGATAGATCTAAGACGAGGGTTGGACTTGGAAATACAAAGCAATATACGAATCAAATTACCCGATATTTCTAGCATATAGACTGCGGAGCTGTATGCTATCATACAGGGACTTTCCTGGTTGTGGTCAAATGAAAAAGATGGGGGTGTGATTTTATCTGACTCTAGATCAGCACTGTGTGCCATAAAAGAAACTCATCTCGAAAAAATGAAATGTCCTATTTTATGTGACATCAAAACTATATTATTAACTTTGAGTATGACATTCATTTGTGTTAAAGGACATATTGGAATACGTGGTAATGAAACAGCTGATCGATTAGCAAAAGAGTTTTTTGTAACGTATATACAGGAAGAGATGCGATTAATTCAATAAAACATAAAATGTACTGGGATACTTCCTCACGATCTTCATATAACACCTATTTTCAAATTTATCCTACTTTACCCTCACCCCTGAACTATATTTTCAAATAGACAACTTCGAAATTTTAGTCAGCAAAAATACTTAGAATGAAGATTGGTCATGGGAGATATTCCACCCATCTTGCCAGGCTGGGTAATATACAATCATCAACCTGTGACTGGATGATAATTCTTATGCTGACATTTTTTTAGAATGCAGCAATCACATTGATAAAACAAACAATTTGTTGCAGTTACTTGTTAAATAAAACTACTCCCTACCTTTAAACCTCACACACCTTTTAAGCATAGATAATCGACAAACTTCAGATCTATTTCAGTAAATTTTATCAAGGATATTGAAATTGATATCTAAGTTGTATTATTGAAAAATTCTGTGGCTGATGGACTTGCTTCCAAGCCATTTTCTTTCACACACACTTACACACCAATAAAAATATGAACAAACGATATTGTCGCTGTAGCCAGAAAACATTGGATATTGTAGGAACTATAAGGGGCCTTATATCCATCACTGGATGAATAAAGGCCAAAGATGAATTTATTATCTGTCATATTTAGATATATGAAACAGTTTACTATAGCCACTTTACAACAAAAATATTCTGAAAATATGAATAAAATTGTTAAACGCTACAAATTATAATCATTATCGAAAAAGTTAATTCACAACTGTCTTATCTCTTGTCCTAAATAAAAATCAACTCGACAGTTTCTAATGAAAAATGTTTACTATACAAAATGGGCGGAATGGATTAGTTTATGATTATTAAATTGACATTGGAATAGATAATGGTTGTTCGCATTTGGAGTGGAATAGAATTAATGAGGTGATTTAACCAAATGAATAAATATCGCACCTATCCTTTGAACAAACTAATGAAATTAAGTAAGTTGGATATTTCGCACTACAATATTGGAAAGAAGCGATACTTCTATTCGGGTTGATCCTCAATAAATGAAATTCAGCAAGAAGTATTAGAGTGATAGTAAAATATAATCGAACATATTATGTCATAAAATAAACTAAAATAGAACAATGTGATTCATTTTCAGTTCACCAGTATCCAGAGTATCCATTTCTGCTGCTTTAAGTGAACTTCTATTTTAATAAGATTGAACGTTCGATTTAGGTGTGCAACTTTGATGCAAAAAACAAAGATTACGCTCTGGAATCGCATCGAAACTTTTAGCTTCAAAATACCTCAAGTTACAGGGAAAAGCCCTTTGAACAATAAGTGTACTTCTCTAACCTCAACGATCATCAAATATGTCATTAACTTCAGGCAAACAAAACAAAACAAAAAGAAATTTTATGTACTAAAAGCAAATAAGTAAGTAATATTTAATTGTGCCAACCATCCTTAGATGTTCTACATCAAAACCAGGTACAATTTTCTAATACGAGCAACTATAATAACAAGATGGTGAATGAAATTATAATAAATGAATGCTGTTTAAAGATTCCTGTATTATTTTGTCTTGCTGTCACAATCCTTTTAAGTTATTCACTAATGGATATATCAGGTACTTACTTTATAGTACCTTTATTGTTATATCTGTAGTTTTGTAGGCAAATTGATTTCTATATGAAATTTCATTTAATTTGAATAGATTCTATCAATACAACGAAATATCAATGATCTTTATGAGATCTGCAAATAACTTTTTTCATAATTTTGAATATAAACTTAATTAATCTACGCTGCTGTTTAAATGTATTTGAAAAATAACTTCGACTGTTTTCATTTCTTCCATAACTAATATGATAAGAAAAAGGTCAGAGGTTATTGAAACTTCTAGTTTAAAACATTATTTGTTAAAAACCAGAATACGATTGCATATTAATTAGATTTTGTTGGTTTTAATTAACATAATTGAATAAAAATACGATACCGATTATACACAAATGTATAAGATTCAAGAAATATGGCTGTATACTATTATAAAATTTATAGTTATGGTTTACTTAAATATTTATCTATTCAAGAATCTAATAGTAATATTCTACAAATTTAAATAAACGATTTAATTTAAAATATTTGTTGACCCATAATTTATTTCACAGAGTTAAATACATATAACTATTCGAATTCTATCAACATTAATTTTGGTAACTTTTCAATTTTGTTCTCAGCATGCGCAGAAATACATAGATTTTAAGACATTTGAAATATATTTATGTCTAAAAAAGTGAAAAATTGTTCTTTATCTGGAAACGAGGGGTTTTGTGTACACTATATTTTTCTGTCAAATGAATGAACACATACTTTGAAAATTATATATATATATATATATATATATATATATATATATATATATATATATATATTGATCCAAAAACGAAGTAGAGCTCAGCTGGTTTATTCATGCAAGATCTCGCAATTGCAACTTATCGATTTGGTGCTTTTTTACTACAATCAAATTGTTATTCTAGGTAGAAATCTAGTCATTTTTTATTTAAAAATCAACTGAATAAAGATCAGATGATAGATTGAAGAACTAGATAAGTAATTTTTTCGTGTTACGTGGTAAATCTGACACTATTTTATTCTGATGTTATTTCCTGGTGTTTCTTTGAAAGTATTTTATTATTTTTATTGAAAGACCACATTCAATCTTATTATATTACGATAATGCGGTTGCACGTTCAATACGATTTATTGCCTAATCCGCCATATTCACCTGATCTGACTCCTTCTGATTACTTTAGTGCCTGAGCTTAAAAAAATGACTTGTTAGAAAGTCAGACAAATTAAGAAGTGGTGAACTAATTGATATTATGCTGAAAAAGTAACTTTTTCGTCGAAATGACAACTATTCCATAAACGCTGGTATATATCTTGAAAACAGATTATTCAATGAGTCTCAAAGTTACCGTGTTTTTACTTTACATCAATATTGATTTTTATTAACTCTCTATTGTGGCTCAGTGAACTATCAAACATTGTCATTCCTTACATGAAGAAATCAATATATGTACATATAATAAACAGTCAAACAATTTCAAAATATAACAAGAATTTTCTATCACACATTATAAGTGCCGGATTTAGGTTTGCTACCGCCCTAGGCCCCGTTTGTTGCGCCGTCTTTTTTAGTAAAATGTATTGCATTAATTTTGTTCCATTCTTTCTGTATACCCCGTCAGATTCAGATCATTAAGTTAAATCCCAACAATAATAAATTCTTCGCTTTTTGTTATAATTAAAATGTGATACCACAATTTGTTGAAGCATCATTTTTATCATAAAATTTGGTAAATATACTTTAAAATTATTCACGTATCCGGAAATCAATAGGCCAATCACTGAGACATAGACTGTTTGGTTTTTCTCGAGCTGTGATTTATTTATATATTTGATCCATTTCTCTTATTTTTTTCATCTATTGACCGTGATTTTGGCAACCAAGATCACAGCAATATGTCTAGCCTTTCCTCACTACCAAAAACCAATCCAAATATTCACTCGCCACCTTTATCATATGCTGCAGCTACCTCAGCAAAATCTTCACCGCCTTCTATGCCCTCACGAGATCAGGCCATCATTATGCCTTTATCCCCAGCACTGGACTATTTGACTACATTAAATAATAGGTAGCATCGTCTCTCCTAAAAATGTCATTTTCGCATCCAGAATATCACACGGATGCATATGCATTTATTTATCATCGACGACTCAAGTCGACGAACTTCTAAAAACCAACCAAAGCATCCCAATTTAATCCCTATAAGTCCGCTTATATCTCCAACCAAAAGAATACTCATTTCCAATGTTTGTCCATCCATTCCCCATTCCGACATCGAGAAAGCACTGCAAGACCTAGGGTTATCACTCACCTCTCCTATATCATACGTCAAATGTGGCTCACACCGTATTACACGTCTAGTCAATAGATTTAACTTTAAACTTCACCCCGAGCAAAAAACTCCTCCCGAAATGTCTATTACTGATTATGGGAATACCACTGACTTCTCGACATTATCTTAGTAAATATTCTCTCCCTTCTTCCTAAACAAGTACATTCTCCCTGATTTTATACCTCGACTAGAAAGAATTCAGAAAACCATTTCCTCGCATAAACCTGACTTCCTTTGTCTCCAAGAAACCAACTTCAAAATTGATCATAAACGCAAATTGATAAACTTTGAAGGATATCATTACATCCGTACCAACTGCATAAGAGCCAGTGGTCAATATTTGTATCCAGCGACATATACTCATCCCACCTCCCATTATCAACAAACCTTGAAGAAGTAGCTATAACTACTTGGTGCCCCAATAAACTTACCATTTGCAGTATATACATTCCACCGGACCACCCCCTTGATGAAAAAGAGTTAACCTAATTCGTCAGCTTCCCTAACCATACATTCTTGTTGGAGACTTTAATGCACATCACACTATGTGGGGCGCCACCCAAACTCGCACTAGAGGCAACACAATAGAAAAAGTCATAAATTCAACTGGTGTCTGTTTGTTAAATACTGGATCCAAAACTCACTTTAACATCTCCTCAGGATCCTTTTCTGCTATTGACCTCAGCTTCTGTCACCCTAAAACTGCGCTTTCATCTTTGATCATTTCCAAGAATATTAACGATACGCTAGATATGTTCACTAAGAGCATACTTGCGGCAGCCGAGGCTCACATTGGAAAAAGGTTTTTTCCTCGGCATGTAGGGCTGTTCCACGGTGGAGTCCGGATTGTGCGAATGCCAGGCGTGAATCAAAACATGCTCTTAATAGGTTTTGATTATTATCAGCCAAAAAATCTCTGACACACTTGCACAACACTTTGAAGAAAATTTCAGCATCCATAATCCGCCATGCGATTTTCATAATTCACATATTCAGCCCTGCTCCACACTCCAGCTAAATCCTCTTGATATTGCATCTGTCAATGCTCCTATTAATTTAAATGAACTAAATTTCGCGCTATCGTCCTGCAAAAATTCTGCTGCCGGTCCAGATGATGTCCTGTATATATTTCTCAAAAAAATATCCGACTCGTCCCTCCCAAGCTCCTTGACATATATAACATTATTTGGAATACTCAACCGTTCCCAGATGCGTGGCGCAACTCTATAATCATTATAATTTAAAAAGCAGGTAAATCCACATCATCTCCTAAGTCTTTCCGTCCACTCTCACTCACTTGCACTACTTGCAAACTCCTTGAAAAAGTAATCAATAGAAGACTCCAATGGTTCCTTGAAAAATACAAACTTATTCCCGACGCACAATTGGGTTTTCGACGTAATCGATCGACATACGACAACCGTATTCTCTTGCAAACAAATATCTCCTCTGCATTAAATAACCATCAGGACGTCATTGCAACTATTCTCGACATTGAAGGCGCTTTTGCAATACTGAATAAACTTACTCAATACAATCCAATACGCTGATGACCTAATCATTTATTGCCATGCTGATAAAATTCTCTCGAAGAACATCTATTCACTCACCTCAAATTTTCTTCGATAACTGCTCCCCTCTACCTATTGTGAATCAGTGCAACATCCTTGGTATGACTTTTGATTCTCGACTCAACTGGAATCTCCATATTCATAATGTAAAAGGTATTTGCCTAAAGAGGCTGAACATAATTAAAACCCTTAGCCACCTTCAATGGGGCTCCAATTAAACTATACTGCTAAGAGTATACAGAGCTCTCATACGCTCAAAGCTTGACTATGGTTGTTTTATCTATATGTCCGCTTCCAAGTCTAAAACTGACTTATTGAACTCTGTACACAACACCGCTCTTCGCCTTTGCCTTGGTGTCTTCGCTCAAGCCCCGCCGCTAGTGTCAATGTTGAAGCTAATGAACCACCACTATCTTTAAGACGACAATCTCTTCTCCTGTCATCAATCTCCAATCCTTCTCATCCTGCCCATTCGCTACTTACCACCACTTCCGTACCTATCAACTCACGAACAACTGTGAATTCAATCCCTCAATTGCCCGCACCTCTACTCGAAAATACCAAACTCTCGTTGACCTTTCCACTTTCTTTGCCTTCTTCTTCCCCTTGGATAAAAAATATTCCCATAGTAGATACCTCACTAACCATCTACAATAAACACAATCCCTAACGTCCTTGTAGAGAAAGCATTCTTGGAAATTCTGTATAAAAAATCCTTCGATCTAATTCCTTTACGGATGCCTCCACAGCTGAATCCGGTGTGGGTTGCGCAGTCACTACAAACCACGAACTCATAAGTTCTTTCCGCTTACCCTCGACGTGTAGTGTTTGCACTGATGAACTATACAGTATCCTTCAAGTTTTCAAATATATTTCTTCTCCCCATAAACATATCGCCAAATGTACTGACTCTCTTTCATCCATACAGTCAACCACAATCATATTCAAAGACCATCCAATAGTCCAAAACATTCATGACATCTACCATACTCTCATTGCTCTTGTTATAACAGTCTCTATCATCTGGCTACAATCGCACACTGGAATTGATGGAAACGAATGTGCCGATCGCCATGCCAAAGAAGCCACAAAGAATCATCCTGAAATCCCAGTTCAGCTGGCCAATGATCTGTAGATTAACTTCAAACACCTCATTAAAAAATCTTGGCGCGATACATGGAGCAAGAGTACATCACATCCACCCATCTACTTCTCACATTTCCCTAAACTTTTTGAAAAGGAGAGAAGCTGTGACAATAAGAAGACTTCGCATCAACCACACGAAACTTACTCACGGCTATTTGATGTCGTCAGAAAGTCGTCCTGTCTGACATCCTCACCGACTGCAGAGAATATCCTACCGCATATCAACAGTTTGATATGAAAACTCACCTCAAGGAGACACTTAACTGCCCGACGGAAATGAGGAAAATCGTGGAGTTTCTTAAAGCCACCAAGCTCTATAAGAAAATATAATTTAATTTATGCATTGTAATAGATTTTGTGACAGTCCTCTATTTAACTTATGATTGTTTTTGTGTGCCAATGACCAGCGCTGTCGAGGCACGGAAAACTGCAAAAAAAAATTTTGTTCCAATATTTTCATTTCAAAATAACTTTATTTTAATGAAGTATCATTTTTAACTTTAAAGTCAGTACACTTTTGTATGAGTTTGACGGGCATTATTAATAATATATCCTTCCTTTTTTTCAATAAAATCTATCAAATTCTCTCATTATCTTTTGAAATAGTTGGAAAGTTTTCTCTAATGAAGTTGAAATTTTTTGCTTTTCTGCAAACAATTCCTGGTATTATTGCTTAAAGACATGAATGCATTGTCTTATTGTCTATAGCAATAACTAATGTCAACGAAAGCGACTGGATAACATAGCCATAGTCTTTTTAATTTTTCAATTCATATTCTATCTACCAACACATCAAATCTTTTAATTTGTAGGTATGATGTGTCAGATATATAATAATTAATTGATTATGTTTTATAAACATTGAGCAACGGTCCCATGGCGGTCCTAATATTTAATACTAATAAGTACCCAATAATTTAGACAATGTCAGACACATTTAATTTGATTGTGTCGTTTCACATAGCCGTAATATAATATAGGCAAAAACTTATTCATAAAAGAATCGACGGGTATGCATAGTCATATAGGTATTGAAAAGAATCAGGTAAAAATAAAACTTGTTTCTAAGGGTTGGTTCTTATTTCGCATACACCTTACCTTACGATTTCTTCTGAGGGGTTGGAATTGGATGACCAGTGTCCAGTAGATATTATGTAAATCAACATAAGGGCATGTTAAAAGAGCTTTATTCAAATCCGGTCTTCTATTCTTTTTTCGTGGGAAAACATAGGGAAACGGACTTAGGTTTATGAGAATTTTGTATCAAGAATATAAGAACGATTTATTGCTATACCAAACAACATTTGCATTATTTTTCTAGGGTTATTCAAATAAACCGTATATTTACCCGCAAAATCAATTTGGCTAAGTCGAATAAATAAGAATCTATTATACGGAAGTGTCTACCTGTGAAGAATGCTTTGAATATAATGTTATCTTTGAGGTTTTGAATTTTAACAAAAGAATTTTTATTATCTAAGTTTAATCTAGAAACGTAGGAATTTGCAGAACAATCGCGAAATATATATCACTTCCTTTTGATGGAAATTTCAGTTGGGAAAATTTTGATTTTGGTTTATGTAAGTTTATGTAAGTTTTTCGAAAGTCACTCTAAACATAGCATAGGCTCTTTTGAACTCTACCCACTTAGTCTAGTTTCTAATTGTGTCAGACCATCCAAAAAAATTCTTTGAAGCACTTCACTTTGATAGGGAACTCAGTACTTTTCGCATAGAATCGCGATAGAACTTAATATTCTTTGAATTTCGCCAATTTTAGAATATATTCTTAACCACTTGGTTGTGGTTGTGGGCAATTTTTCTAAAAGTCTCGAGTGATAATTTGCATTATCCATTACTGTTATACAGTTCTAAGGAACAAGATATATTATATTCTCGAATCATTCTTTAAAAAATCAGCGTTCACGTCCTCCTGTTTATTACGAGAACAAGTAAACTCAAAAGTCAATAAAGCACCTTCACCAAAACCGATTGAAGTGCCGATTGTAGTAATATTATCAGTCTGAGCTCCTTTTCTGTTGGTACATTTAAACCGGTAGATACATTACTTCGACTTATAACAGTTTCATCTTGCCAAAATTGACTTGGTGTATGTCCCTCGTTGATCCATGTTTCATCTAAATGAAATATATTTCTTCTTTGCTCTATGATTTCGTTTATAGTCTTTGGGTAATTTCATCTGCATACCACAATATTGCTTCTTTCCATTAAAATAGACTTTCTGGAATGCTTTTTCCAGCAAACAACTTATTTCTAATACAAGTTTCCATAGTGTGCTTCGACTCCGTTCTGAGTAATCCTTATCATCTCGATCCGTGATATGGAAAAACCTTCAATCGTATTTTCGGTGCAATTTGTCTGGAAGAAAATCTTTAAATTTAACAAAATCCAAATTTCTAACTTTTATTAACAAATAGGTACTTGAAGATCTTTTGACCATTCCAAACCTTTTTCTATTGTTCTGTACAGCTTATTGTTATAAAAGAACAATAAAGGCCTAAAACTGGTAGTAGTTCAGGTACATTTATGAAAATTTTCTAAATATTTACATTATTCAATAATGATATTTAAAATGATAGTACTAAATTTTGGATTAGTAAGTAGGTTTTATTACTCTCTCGTATACAAAAATAGACTATAGCTATCAAAGATCGCTAAATACAAGGGCACGGATTCGGACGGTTCCGCACGTTCAATATAGTCCGTGTACAAATGGCCACTTTTAAGAACCACTTACAAATCATCTTATAGGGCAGATAATTAATATTCACATAACTTTTCTTCGGTTTCCTTAATGGTTTTCTTAGGGAAAAAATGTTGACCTAATACTGCAAATTCACATCTATTCATGTTTACCCAACAATGAAAACAGTCAGCTTTGTAAGTACTGAAACTAATGTAGCTGTCAGATTTTGATTTGACTTTTAATAGATGATATCAGAAATGTGGCGGATAGTAACATCGTAGCGAAAGAGTTGTCAAACGCTCTCGTACGTTATGCTACTTCAAAAATCAAATATCGAAAATATTACACGACTTACTTTCATCATTTTATGTAAGAAGAAATCATATATTGCAATACAGCATGGCAGTTAGGTACCTACTTAACCAACACTACCATAACCTCAGTTTATAATAATGTTAAATAAAAGTTTATAGCAATAGCCTAAAAATTATTTAACAATTGAAAGAGAGTATTATTTTTGGAAGGTTTTCATCTACTCTGTTGTAGTCTTCTTAGCCCATTTTGTACCTCCGGGAATATCCGGGAATTGAACTAAATCTGGTGAGTAACGTTAATGTGGCCAGTATGGATAACTATAATAATAATGTTTACCATTTACCATTATGAAGAAGAAAGATTTTGTTGTTTCATTTTTTTCGCATATCGTTTCTCGAATCCCTTGAGAAAATTCAGGCTTAACATTTTTATCTAATATTGAAGTCTTTAAGTAACTCATTTTTACCATCAATCGCTGATACCATTTGTAAATCATCAAGTTTCTTATAATATAACTACCATGAAATATAACCCTACAGTTTTTTTAACCGTCCATGAGATTCTTCTTTTCTAAATTTGGATTAAAACCTATTGTTGTGCATTGTTCCGGATCCAAGTTGTTTCATAATATGCAGGGCCGGATTAAGATTTATAAGGCCCGGGCTAAAATAATGACGGGGCCTCCTTAAGGAATTCGAAAACCCGGAAAAATTTCACAAAATAATATCAATACGTTAGATTTGTGGTATCAACACATCAAAAAATACAGAATGATTTCCAAATGATGGGGCCCGGGCTATAGCCCCCCCAAGCCACTAGCTTAATCCGGCCCTGATAATATGTAACGGTTTTCATCAACAAATAAGATCACAGAAGAATTTTGTTCACATTTAAATGAACTAAATACATAACAAAATATTTAAGTTTTTACAATGGAAAAAGTGTGCTGCCTTTATCGAAGAGAATATTCAAGAACGATTTAAAGAAACTACGATCTGAGTCAGGTAGATCATATATCAGCTGATTGTAAATTCTAATCCAGAACCCTGATCACAATTTCCGAACGTCGCGTTTAATTTTCGGTGGAAATAAATTAAATTTAAAATATTTACGAGAACATTTGATTTTTATCTTTTTTTTGCGTTAATTCTTTCATGATATTCATGATATTTATTTAGTTGTATAATAGATTCTATATGATTGATAATTCTAATTGGTGATTGTAAAAGTATGAAAACCACAAGCCTTAGTAACATATCATTGACGTTGCTCATGAGAATTAATAGTAGATAACCATTTAAAGGGAATCAATATTGTTTAAAGTTCAAAAAATCATAGACAAATGAAACAACCCGTCAGCTGATAGCATTTACTCAATGGTCATCGGGTTAATCGGATTAACCCGATCATAGTTTCCAAAAATTGCCTAAATATCTGATTAGTTATATTAATTAAATAAAGTTCAAAGATCTTTCATCTTGATTACAATCAACATCAGATAGTAGGTATTTGGTAACCACTGATAAATAGTTTAGATAAATCTTTTGGGCGTTCTAAAATATTTCGATAACTGTAAATCCAAAATGATGCCAGTCTAATCAAGTCATTATCAAAATTTGAGACTATCATCATAGAAATTTTTATGTTGTTATACATAGTTGGTTTACTCGTAGTTGTATATGCAAAATTGTCAAATTGATGATAATGTGCCGGTATAATTGTGTAGACCAGGGGAAAAAATATCTATCCTCGATTATATTAAAAAAATTAATTAACTAATATCCAATGTCAACATACTTTGGAGTATTCTCTCGCAGACCGATTATAAATACTGCAAGGATACATATTTATTGGATATAAAATTTATAGAAGTGGATATCGATCTATTATCTATCTTGAGGGTGTGATACGCATGTAATGAGACTCTGAAGAATGTCGGACAAAACTATTATCAAAAACTATGGATAAATAATTTAGCGAAAGAAAGGTTGGAACTCAAAGGCACTGTTATTATCACCAAAAATCATTGAAAATCAAATTTGTACAATAGTGACACTAAAAAATATTTTCTATGTAATAAAAGCATCTTTTTTCCAAATTTTCAATTCACTAAATTTGAGACATTTGAGATATTGATATTCAATCAACGTTCTTTTACTGTAATTTCACATATATTTTTTCGCTTTAATTTGCAAATGCGTAAAAATTTTCAATAATATGGTCGATTGAATGTAAAACAGAACAACCAAGGGATACTTCTATTGTCAAGTTTAGTTGGTTCCCATGGAAATACCAGTAAAGCAAAGACGAAGCATTGCCAAGCAAGCAATTCCGTACGTTCGACTACCATTAATCTTAAGTCAGTTGTTAATGTATGCAAGTGGTAAACGATCTTTTAGGTACGGCAACGGCCACCGGCCCTTTGTTCGCCCTTACGGTCAAGTATTTGTATATTAAATCGATCAATCATCCACAAGAATGGGGATCTGGTTTGCTATTCTCTGTCCGCCATATATACATAAGCCTAAATATTTTCATAAGACTCTGCCTGGCTTATACAGATTTTTAAAAGAACCCACATCACGAAAAACGGGCGCATCATATTCAAATTCATCCAACTACTTTCTATAGGGTGATTCCAGTTTGAAAAATCTAAAACAATACATTCACAAAAAAAACCGAGTCAAAAAATATTTTGTATTATTTATAACATTAGCTTTTATAATAATATGTACGTTATAATTCGAAAAGTTTTTACTTTATAACTCAATTAGAAGTATACAGAGTACTCCAAGTTAACGTAAGGGATCTATGATCGGGTTAACCCGATTAAGATCTGAATGTTCGGAATATAACTGACCAATTGATACTGGTTTCTTTTGACATACCAGTCTATCCTTTCTCATTTGTTACAGTGTGTCATTTCAAGCCTTTCTTCTCGTTCTATCAATTTGATTAATGTTTTTTGGTTTTACTTGTATATCCTTATTTCCTAGATTGTCATCTCGTGTTATGCGTTCAAAGGTCTTTTTTTGACTTCATATTGACATTAGACTCTGACAATAGTATTTAAAAATTTATTCTTTCTGATTTACCAGGAATAGCGTTCATCTCTTCTTCAATTTAAAATATTTACGTGATCTTCCCGTCTATTCGTTAAAAGTCAAAAACATTTTTATATTTTGAATTTATTATTGACTTCTACTATAACTTGACCTATTCGTTTGATTCAGTGGAAGCGCTATGATTTCAAATAGTTATTTAAAACTATTTATGCTCACTCCAACTTTTTGAATGTTTTATTTATACAGAGTTATTTGTAATGTAACATTTTGAGACCAAAATGTATAGACTGCTGTTTCCTCTTCTGATACAGGATTAATATTAACTCTAGATGGGTTATCTGTGAGTAGGGTAATAAATTCACTCAAATCTGTAAAAAAAACATTAACACGTTTTTTTGTTGGAAATGATAAATTTAATGCACTACTCACTAAGTTTAACCGATTCCATAGTTTATATAAATATAACCTGCTTTTGTTATCTTTCGTACTTGTGTCAAAAAAGATTCTGTTTTAATGTAATGAATTATTTCTCTTTGTCATTAGTGCAAAATGTTTAAATGTATACACTATTAAGAATAAGAGTATCATCTTTATAAATTAACGCTACTATAAGAATTATTTGACGATTTTACATATGAGATAGTCTTCTCCGTAGAAACCATACGTCTTATAGATGGTAGATTGAATGCGAGATATCTATTTGTTGAAACATTAACAAGAATTGCAGTTATTAAAAATCATACCAAGTGTTGTAGTATATATAATAAAGGGACTAACTCGATCTATCTATTTATTTCCTCGAGGCTATTGCTTCTATGAATATTTATAAAAACTTGTGTATACGATAAAAACTGATCATCGGGAGATTTGGTAAACTGATAACAATCCGTCAAATAACAAATCAGTTTATATATAATAAAATAATATTAAATAGAAAAATGAAAACGAACAAATTAAATAAGATTAATAAGAAATTTATTCCTGTTATATAAAAAGGTTTCCGTAAATTGTTTTTTCAATTACTGTGTACTAAATAAAACAAGAATCATGCGGTTTTGACAGTTGTGTCTGTAGTTTAATAATAGATTATGAAACACCGTAAACGTTGGTTTATGCAGCTAAAATTAGAACTTAATTAAAATTAACATAAAACTGAATTTTCTTGATGGCAATTTTTTTATTTATGCAGTAAATCAAGAATAATTATAAATTATTGGTAAGCCAATAGAAATTTCCTGTGTGTGCGTCCTTTTTGCCATACAAATGTTGAAAGCTCCTGGCACTGTTTATCAGTTTATCAAACTTCACGGCGGCAATAGGCGCAATAACGTGAATAATATTTTCATAGCCAAAGAACAAGGATGTTGTAAACAAAACAATACCACCGATACAGCTTAAATGTGTACCTAGTATACTATATGAAAAGATTATGTTAATTGCATATTATGCAGATGGCATAAATTCTTTGAAACACTTTTTCTGTACACATTTCGAATATTGCAAAGTTAGATTAATTTTTAAACACTGTACCATGTGATTTGAAATTAGGATTTCGGTTTTATTACACATTATTAGAGTAACAGGAACCATTTGCAAATTTAATATTGGGAAACTCTCGTTATCAATAATATATTTTATTGATTCTATCAGTTCCATTAACTTATCACCTGTTAATGTGAAAAAAACAGAAACTAGATATTTTATAAATGGAAATTACCATATAGTTCTCACACTAAAATATGGTGAAAGCGAGATTTTCGAATAACATACATACCTATGCACGCTGTAAAAAGCATGGATTTGTTCTCAAATATATTCAATATTTGATTTTACTACACTATTTTATCTTGAGATACACACCTTTGAACCGATTAAATTACGGAACCTGTAGTCGATTATCATAGCTTAGGATATGCAAAGATATAATGTGAAAAAGAAATATACACTGATAAACAAGTTGAAGTCTTGACAGGTAAAGTATAGTAACTTAAAATTCATAAAAAGAAGACAATATTTTGACTTCTATTAGACAGTTTATTTTAACATGAGCTCTTATGCTAAATTGTAAAAAAATTCGTCACAGTACTTATCAATATGAATCCAGTTTCTTTTGCAAAAAATTTCTACTGATTCTATTGGATTTACTTTGGAGTGATACGGTAACCCTCAGATTTACAATTTGATTTCCAACGAACGTATACACTTGAACTGCATGAACAATATCCATAAGAGGAGCTTTTACTAGTGGATTTAAGTTACCAAAATTTTCTTTGTTGTTCCAGCTTTTATTGTGAGTGTGACTCGTATGAATATATGTTTCTGTTTTCTTAATTATTCTACATATAAGTGTCGTATTAACGTTGCACTGATACTATCTAATCATATTTCAACATCTAAAACCTATTGCATTGGTGCATTGCTATTGTTTGCAGTTTTTCTTCAGCCATGGCTATAGTTTTGTGTGATGTATGATAAATTAAAATTCCGTTTGTTAACTGGGGCTTGCCCACGTCACCTAGTCATGTTTCAAGTTTTTCAACTGACTTAGACTCGACGAATAGTTCGTAAGCTATACCTAAGCTCAATTGATATACGTCCATGGATCTAAATAAATATTCAATGTTAAGAATCATAACATTTATCACATTTACAAGTATTTAATTTCGATAAATGATGAAATTCGTAATTAAAAGGTATTATTGCATAAGAAGCATTGTAGTGAATAGATTCAATCACTTACTACATTAAATGGTATAATTAGTTTCATTTGTGCTGTTTCTTCATTCAAAAACTTCATTAAGTTACCGCTGACGGTCATAGCCACTTTATATTGAATTATGGATTTGACTCTTTAATGTCCATCGACAAAAACTAATTAAAAAATCTACTACACCTCTGGAATTTTTACGATGTTAATAGTGAGGATCACTAACATCAAACGATATCCCGGCTCATCTACACACAAAACCGAAACATTTTTACAATTATATATACTTAATGGAACAAATCAGTGTATGATAGAAATAATTTGGCCTAATGCTAATGCTTCCAATGAAAATACTTCATAATTTGAAAAAAAATTTCATGACTTGAAAGTTAGAGTGAGATTATCATGAAAATAACAACAGATCAACTAAAAAGTTTTTCCAACATTGAAATCATCGACATTTATCATGGGAAAAAAAATTAAAGACTCGTTCTGAATATATCCATCATTATTAACAAATATTTTCTAGAATTTTCTGTCATTTTTGCGAATCTGATCCGATTTCAAATGACAATTTTTTTAAGTAAGGTATTTAACTAATTATACCTAATCAGAATGTCCTATAATAAACTCGTGAGTTGGTTTCATTATAAAAATCTTTATGGTTCTAGAAATGAATTCAAATAAACCAACAATTATGAAACCAGGTTAACCTATAATTAGTGTAATTACGACCTTCATCAACAGGTGGTTACAAGCCAATCGACAATTAGCGGTGTTTTTTAATATTAGTCCAATATTTTGAAATAAAATACATTCCATTTAACAAAGTACCATACAAATTATGAATTTCCAAACATTTGTAAATACTATCGAATTTCCAATTTATTTTTAAATAACAGTACATATTTGTAGAAAAATCAATAAGCTAAACTTCAGGCAAGAAATAAAGCAAATGTAGTAGACTCGATCACTGGGCCTCACCCATTTACAGTTAAAGATTAGTAAAAATATTCTTATTTTTAAATATAGTCTTCATTAAAATTTACGGAAAGTTGGTATTCAAGCTCAATAATATAAATAGTCGCAGTATGTGATTGATCGAATAGAGGAGCGGGAGACGCGTTGTTGCAGAGGTGAGAAGTTGCACGCCTTTTTTCCGCGATTTTAAACTCTGGCAACATAATAAAACTTATTTGTTGTCTTATAATATCGTGCATAATACATAAAAAAGATCAGTAAGTCGCCAAGCATCAAGCTAGTAGGTTGTATGCATGAGTCTCGATTTCAACCAAGTAAGGAAAAAAATCCTCTGAATGAATTTTTTTATATTTGATAAATTTCTCAAACTTTTCAACCTTAAATGTTTATAATTTATCTACCTTCAGGTTATTGCTTTTTTCTACTATCAATATCCATTAATGATTTCAATTTATATTAAAAAAAAGTACCATGGGACCGGTAGTTACAATTTTTCGAGGTAAGTTGTTATATGTACCAAAGACCAAAAAAAAAGTGTAACAAAAATAAGGGAAACCGCAAAGGTAAAGGAAAGTCCTCGAAAATGAGCGAAGAAAGAAAGGATAAGGTGAAGAAAAAAATTTTGTATCCAATTCAGATTCTGATAGGTACTGACGAATGGTTTTGTTTAGTGTGTAGCGAAAGTTACAGCACCATTAAAAAAGAAGATTGGGTAGAATATTTAAAATGCAAAATGTGGGCCCATGTCAAATGTGTAACTGAAAATGTTCACTCATACATTTGCATTAATTGCAATTCTGATGAAGACTAATTCAATATTAGTATGTGATATTGCTATCTCTGTAAAAACAACAAAATTTTTTTGCCTAAAAATGTTAGAATCTAAACTATTTTAGGTTGCTAAAGGTTTATTAAAATAATTATAAGTGTATAAATTATTTACTACAAGTTGTTATTTGCAGATGAATTTCTGTGTTTTTATAAATGGTTTAAAAAAATTTCTGCCAACTTTATATTATTTTTAAAATTACGAATTAATTATTATAATTATTCATAATTGTATGAAGACTTTTTCGACTGATCTCTTTTTTTCATAACGATTTTAAATTGTTAATCATTGACGATTTTGTCTTTTATTTAACATATCATCGTGCCCCGAAGTTGTAACAACTAACCCCAAATCGAGGGGAAAGTGTTTAAAATCGACTTTTTTGCTTAACTTTTTCATTGTGAACAAATTACAGTAGCTTTAATAAATATTCGAAGATATTTTAATAGATGGATAGAAATACTAACGACAGAAGTAATCAAATTATAAATTGCTTGCTAGCTATTGTCATTTTGATAATAATCTAAAAATTAGACGTAAGAACGTGTCCCCCGCTCCCTTAATATTATATTTAAGGTCAATCTATATGGTATCTCATTTTTTTAAATAAATGTTAGAAGAAAATAGATATGGAAAATAGTTTGAAATGCGCAATATTAGTACAAAGGTCATTCGACTTGAACGATAAATAGAGAAAATATTCGAATAAATATCAAGAGCTATAAAATCAAAAATATGATTTGGATTCAAATTATTTGGCAGGGTGTTCCTGGATTGGATATTGATAAGTTCTGGCAATTTAAAAATATGTCGGTTTTCAATTTCAATACCGTATTTCTGATACTTGAAACATTTTTGGGAAAATCGGTCCTTGTATGTTCAATAATAAATGGAAGACAATGTGTTCCAAAAACAATGGAGAAATTTCCAAATAACGTTGGGTTGTCAATTTTATAACATAGTCAACCGTTAAATCTTATTTCAGTTCTTCAATGTAAAAAAACCCGGAAGCACTTGTATCAATTTATTTTAGAATTTTTTTCAGTGTAAAAACATAAAATACAACGATCTCTTTTATTTTCGACCCAGTCGATTGGTCTCACACAAAATAAAATATTAGTAAAACAAACTACTAACAAAATGTATGCATAAATTATAGTATAATATTCCTATTAAACTTTGACCGCGTATGCAACCGGTTTGGAAAGTATCACAAATGCAAATTTGAGATTTCTGTATATGGATACGGTACAAGACGTATATGAGATCAAGAGTAAGATCAGGACTGAGAATTTCCATTTATCGATATGTGAATATGTGAAAGTTATACGGAGATATATTTTCACAAAATATCACATTAAATAAAAATTAGAATAAAATTATGTATCTGTTTTTAGGGCCCGTATTTGACCTCTTCATAAATCAATGAGTGAATTATAATTATAAATATACAGAGCGTGCAACAAATTTGTATCCATTGGAAAGAAATTCTGGAATACGTCGATTTTTCTTCTAAATGTGAAATATTTGTTCGATACAGGCATTCGTCATCTCTCAACCCTCTTCTTTCTACTTTTTCAACCCATTCTATTCACATAAAGAAACACCATCATTAAGTAAAAGTTTTAATTAGTTTCACAGCGTCTTGAAATTGTAACGCAGCGCCTATGGTTCGCGTTATCTATCATTTTCACTTCAAATAGTGTTCATCGACTTTTATTCAATTGTAGAATCGCTTTTCAAAATTACTTCGAAAGATTCGAAGCATTCCAGGGGTTATTAGACTACATTCTTGAACTATTCGTCGTCGTAGTTCTTCCAACGGAACGATGTCGGTTTTTGAATTTTGCTCTTCCAATAATCTCGCAAAGAAATCCAATGGCTTTAAATCGAGTGATATTGCAGTCCACTCAACGAAGATTGGCGCTCCGATCCGTTTTGTTTGGAAAATAGATCCTTTTCTGAGTATTTGTTATCACTTTCAATTATATTCATAAGAAACTAAATAACTCGCACACATTAACAAATATCTTTCCCAGAATACTCTTCGCTAATCAATTTGTTTAGGAAATATTTCCGACATTTCAAAAAACATTCCTGAGTACCTACAAACAACATGTCTAGTACCTAGTACTTCAATAATTGTTCTAGTTTTTATGTAAAAGAATAGATTCTTGCGAGGAATTTTGGTAGTCTAATAAAATTATATAAAACGTATGATTCCAAGAATAGGACAATTCCATTAAATGTATGTAGCTGTATAGTCGAGTTCATAAGCCATAAGTTCGTTGTCGTTTGTCTCACGTTACTCCACTATACGTATGTTTCTTCGAAATTCTTTGTTGCGTGACAACCTTCAAATTTATTGTTTCATCTTTTCATTTAGATGGCTGTGCGATAGAGATGGGTAACATTTTAAATGCACTAAAAAATTCTAGGAACAGTTTTTTAGTAGCAACAGACACCAACTATAAAGATGATAAAGATTCATAGCACTTGCTAGTTTGGCTCCGAATGGTGGAGTGGTTAATGGTATGGTGGAGAGATAACTGCTCGATCGAAATTGAATATATTTCATAAGACGAATCAGGTGTTATAATATTGCAACTGCTCTTTTATCTTTTGGACATTTTGTCTAATATCTTTTATATATCAATATGTATCCTCCAATATGTTTAAACATCGGTTTTTTCACCTTTTTGTGTATTCTTGTTCCGTTTCGTAAATTGCTCTCAATATTTTTGTTGATCTTTCCGTTCTCTACACATTCCATCTGATGTCCGATCTTCTGATTGATTACTCATTCACGGTAATAAACATTGTAGTTGAATACTCTAATTTTAGGAAGATAGTTAGAGGAGATGTGTCTTTTCGAGATGCTACCCAAATTTTTCTGCTTATACTATTCCTAGGAATTTTATAATGTACTTTATTATAAGACATGTCCAATAATCTATTCTAATAATTTTTTGATACGTTGCTGCTGATTATTGCTTTATTCCATTCTCCGGATGATTTCTTGTTTAAGTTGTATATTTTTTTATAATTGTCCTTCCTCATTTAAAATCTTTATGACAATTCTGATTTGGGTAGTGTCTCGAAATAATGATTTTTGACTTGACATTCGCCACTGTAAATTTGAATATTTGAAAGTTTTTTGGTCTCTTTTGATAAATGTATGACCAATTTTCTCGGTGATTTTTTGTTTCATATCAGTCATAATTATTACTAGATTAACTTTAAAAGAATTTTCCGTAGATATAAGAGATTTTCGACAAAAATTTCGAATTTATTGCGAATTTTGAGTTTGGCGTTTTAATGAGAGTAGTGTCGCAGTTAAACAGAAGTATTATCAATACCTGGAATTACGCTGTCAAATTTACAATTTTCTTCTAAGTAGGTGTCATCTAACGCTACTGAAATCGATGTTGAAATAAGTATCTGATCAAATTAATTATCTCAAAATGTAAAATTACTAGTAATTCATTAGAACAAAATAATAGAAAAAGAGAGTATACCAGAATTTCCTATTATTCGGAGTCAATCCCATCTCTAGATGAAAAGCTACAAGAATAAATAACAAAAATATTTCAACCTCTCACAATGTAACCTCACTTTTTGTCTTTTGCTACTTCATTTCTTTATATCCACTCGACTTATTGTTCATTTGTTCATATACAGCGTCTTTAAACCAGACAAAGACGTTTAATAATCACAACACTCACTTTGTTCTCTACTAATTACGCAAGTGCTGAATCCGCAATTTCAGGGATATTTTTACGCTCGTGATTTCATGAAAATAACGCTTGTAGTGCTTTTAATTTTTCTTATCAATACCGTTAATATCATGAATTAGATTATAATTATAAACTCCAAATTTCATTTAATTCCAATAAAATTAATAATAATAAACCATACATTTTAATGCAATTTAGTATAAGAAAAATAGGCAGTAATAAAACTGTATTGAAATAGTTTAAAGCCATTTTTACACAGTCATTTATGACGTCAAGAATTAATCAAGTAAACCTCTGTTTTTAGAAAATCAGAATTAATGGTTTATGAATATTGAAATATTTGTCTATTGTAAATTGTTAATATCGCACATAAATTTCTATACATATGCATTCCATTAATTTCGATGGTACTTGTCTCGGCAGTACATATACTAAAATTGAAACGATACATGATTCGCATGGAGCCTGCACAAGCAAAACACACAAAATCATAAAGCGTTTCACATTTTTACCTTCAATGATCATGAAATAACAGTCTCCCCTGGATTCCATCGCTTAATGGAATCACCAGAAAAGAATCTACAGGTCTCAAAAAACTTACTTCAAACACCTCATCCAAGAATCTTGTACGACAGCACTAACCATCCACTTCTCACCTGCACACCTGCACCTAAATTTAGTTTTCCAGTAGTGGAAAAGCTGTGACAATAAAAATACTCCGTATCAACTATTCAAAACTTACTTATGGTTATTTGATGTTCTATATGCCAAAGTCGTCATGTTTCTGTGTCCATCAAACACATCATTACCGACTTCAAACAATACTCTTCCGCATACCATCCGTTTAATGTGAAACCTAACCTTAAGGAGTCACTCAACTGTCCTACAGAAATCAAGAAAATCTTGGAGATTTTTAGAGTTACCAAGTCATTTAAGAAGATATATTTCTATTTGTAGCGCTGTAGAAAAAATGATGTATGCAACATGTGCAAAATGGTTTTTATTTCACTCATGGAATTAGTCATGGTCAACATTTTTCTATTCGTGAAAAAAGTGCCACTATTTTACGCTTGAAGATCGTTCGTGCTCAGGTCGTCCACCTGCGTGGAATATTGAGGTTACCAGAGAAGCTGTAGAAAACCAACCTGTTCCAGCTCTTGCCGATTATCGGACTACCTTGGACCTTCTGAAGATATTATAAATCGTCATTAAAAATCATTAGGTAATATCTATAGAAGTCAAATAGTGCCATATGAATTAACCAAGATTCAGGCAAAACGTCGAGGTATGCAAATACCTCCTCACCCTGTTGCCATTTTCGATGGAAAATGGATTTATACAAATAACCTGATCATGGAAAATCAGTGGTAAAGGAGAATTACCAGAACCCGTTGCATAGAGAGCTCAATTCGAGCGAAACGTCTTGTTGTCTGTGTGGCGGAATTATGAAGGTTGAGTGTACTTCTAAATCATTCCAAACAATCGATCTATCAATGCCGAGGTATTATATAGTAGACAATTGATGCGAATGTATGAGTTTTTATCGGAGAAATATTCAGGTTCAGTTAATCGAAAGCAAGTTCTTTTACAACAAGACAATTTTGAACCTCATATTGCGAAAGTTACGCATAATAAATAGACGAGCTTGGTGGTATTGAACACCTACCACATCCATCATTTAGTCCGGACCTTGCGCAGGCAGATTACTATTTATTGAGATTCACGGCAAAATTTTGGCGTGGAATGTAAATTGAATCCAAAGGATATGTGGAAAATGCATTACATCTAAGCCCATAGAATGATTTTATCAAGTTCTCAAAGAGCTTGCAGAACTTTGGGCTAAAACCATTGAGTAGAATGGGCTTCACTTCGAATTTTAAAGCTTTCTTTTTGTATGATTATTGAATAAATAAAGTGGAAACCGATATTATTTTTTAGGCACCTCTATATTTCGAGCGAATGGTTACAATTAGATAATCATGGAATCAAAAATCAAAATGATTCAGGTACGTCATTACCAAAGAGAACAGTTGTATCATTTTTTTTAATATGTATTTTCAAATTTAGAGTAGAAAGTAACATTATATTCATAAAATCAGACATAGTATTTCGCGAGCACTTCAGGTATCTAGAGAACAGTCACAATAATCGTGACCATTTTATCTAAAACGGTATCACTTCAAAACAGTTTCAAGTTTGGACCTACAAAAACTGTCTTAATAGTTTCTTAATCGTTTTTATAACGATTTCAAAATCTAGAGCTGGAACAATCTTAATGTATCAAATGTCATTTGATACATGATTTAATTAAAAAAATATATTATTTATAGACATGCATTTTTTTTTCAAAATAATAATAAGCGATATGATTATTTATTCAATTTGAAAAATTACATAAAAATGTATCAACTACAAAGAAATTTCAACAATCTCTTTATAGAAATTTGAGAAATGAATAATTTAGACATTATTCCTAAATTGATATATTTCCTAAACGTTCTAGAACCCGACACTAGCAGCATGTTTTGCAGTTCAATCTGTCAGAACGTGGTTTACCTTATCACCCACCAGTGGCGTTTTTTGTGACTAGTTCGAAGACAAATGAAAGAAATCAGATCCTATCAAGACATGCCTACAAATATTATTACGTAATATTTAAGTAAAAATCTTGAGGTTTTTATCTTAACAACACATTACCTTCAGTTTACTTCTAATGTATATTATTCAATAACCCTATCATCGTTTGATGATTTCATTTCATTAGGATAACGAATAAGCTTTTGAACGAAAATAGTATTTCATTGTCTCTTGATATTATTGGAATGATTCTATTTTAAACCGGATACCTATTACTCCCATAAATTTATTTACAATTATTATTGTTGCAGATAGGTAATACTGAATTTTTTTACAGAAATAAAACTTCTGAACATTTTACATACGTATTAATTAGAGTATATTTTTTAGTACCTACACATTTCTTACGAATCTCAAAAAATATTTAATTGCAAATCACATTAAAGCCCTTTAGCTATACATAATTTCTGAAAAGAACTGTACCTGTGTTCCGTCAATGGTTCTCTCTGTTCGGTACTCTCTGGGTCTTGGTAGAGGCTAGAGGGTCAGGGTCAGCTAAGGTCATTTCTCACGATAGCCGCATTCAGCATAGCATAGCAACCTATCGTCTCAGAATTATAATAATATACAGTGTATGAAAGCACCTTTTGTCTCTCTTTTATTGCAGGAATCATTTTATCATAGTTTTTGCATTCGTTAAGAATTGACATTTTTTTGATAAACGAATATTTATAGTATTATATAGATGAACAAAATAATATATGCGTTTTTTTACTCAAACCTTTTTTTATGTTCTTATTAGAGAGATTCTCATGTCTATTCTTCTTGTTTCTTCTATACTATTCTCTCCATAACTCTCACATCTCCTATGCCTATTTGATTTCTTGATAAAATATTTTTACGCAGTGAATTCGCTTGTGAAATGTGAAGTTAGCGTTTGTTTGTTTTTTTTTTGATTAGACATTTACCAAGAATTATTTATGACCCTCATAGTTGTTCTATCAATAATTGTGATATACTTTTTCATAATACATTATTATTAAATAGAAAGTATTGACCGTTGAAAACAACGAAGATTGATAAAATATTTCCTACCCCTATACTCGAAAAGAATTGCTGTGTGTTCCATTAATTCATCATTCGTTAACCGTGGAAATATAAGGGTGTTAAAATATTCACTTATATTTTTTATGATAGCTCTTTAATAACTCGTTATTCACTTTTGATTGCAAGATTTATAGTCTTCATGACGTATGGAGACCATATTTAATAAGCTGTAATAAAAAGTACCACACACACACATACACTACAGTCTATGATTATTGTTTATGTTGTTTTTAGTGCTTTTTAGTAAGTTTTGGTTTTGTCAACAAAAAAAAATAGAGGAAAAGTGACAGATAGTATCTAACAAAACTTAGGTTGTGAAGAGAACTAACGAACAATGACTATAAAAGTTTTCATGAAATATATAAAACATTAATCCAAAAATAAATAATTTTCAATCACTTTTTTAAAATAAAATATTACAAAAAATTCTTATCAGCCAAAGTCAATTCAGAAAAGATTTTTAACATTATTTATAAATCTCCTTCGTGAAGGGATTGCCAAACTATTTTGAGTAAAATAATCTTTTCCAAAATGATGTCTCAGATCTAATAGCCAAATTACTTCAACAATTCCATCTCCAGCTTTTTTCTTATTAAAATAAATAGCAATTAAAAAATTTTGAAAACTATAAGTCCTTTGGAAAAAAGTTAAATTACAAAGTTGTACGTTATAATAAGATCTATAACTTTTGTATTCACACTTTCTTCATATAGCCACAAAAATTATGTAAAAAATTGAAATAACCAATTTTTTTGTTTTTTCATTTCATCTATTACAAAAAACATTTTTTTTCACGAAATTTGGTACAAACTCACCTTTTCATGTCCCAAACACACTCTTATTTATTTTATTTAAAATATTTATTTTTTCACCATATCTTGACTCAATATCAAAAAAGCAACCTAATTTGAAATGGGAAATTATCCCATCAAAATACCAGCTTTTATGAAAATGTCAGTGAGATTTTTGTTGGTGAATTTGCTCAGAAAAAGCAAAAAAATCCACAAACACTCGAAACCGATTTATTTCTATTCATTTTGTACAAGTTTTAGATATTTATTGAAATTCTAGACTTTAATTACTTATGTTTATCGATGTAACAGTATAAAATTTTAATAAACAACTAAAAATTGTACAAATGCTTAAAAAAATTTGGCATGCGAGTTTTTTCGTTTTTTTTAAACTTTTCTGATCTACCTCACCTAACTCACCCCTTTCCCCTTACGGACTTCACATCACCATCAATTATTTGTCCTTCAAATTTTATCATAGTCTCCTCCTTTTGCAACGGGTTTCATACTAATATCATTTTTTTTCTTTTGATTTCAAAAACTCTGGTTTACTTTGGTAATGTAATTATTGTAGTTTTGGTATAGTGGTAGTAGTGAATATTTTATTTCATATGAATACTACCAACGGTTCTAGAAATGCAGACTTACTTAAGAAGGTAATCATTTTCTAAATATTCACCAATTTAGTGGTATAATAGGTAGTTACAGTCTTAAATTCTGCGTCCGAAGATTTTTTTTCAAAATGCCTGAAGCTCTGTTTAAGTTCCTTGACTGCGGTGATGGAGAAACACTTCTTGTATTATCACATTGGCTTCTTCCATGGCGGTAATATTAAAATTCCAGGTCTAGTTGAATTTTCTTCTTATATTCATTCCAGTCCAGCTTGTCACTTCTTTCAGCTTATCCTTCCTCCAATGATTCTAATTTTCGTCAGTGAACTTTCTATGTTCAAAAGGTTAAAGTATAACCCAGACTAGATTTTGGAAAATTTTTCTAGCAATGTACTTCAGTATATGGGAAAATGAACCATAATCAGGAATCAATAAATTAGGTCATGTAGAAAGGACCTAAAAAAAAATTTTGGGTCCACCAAAAGTAATGATTACATGTATGTTTGTTTGTATTGATACTCGAAAAAGTAATGTAATTTTCATTAAACAGATAAATTGAATCGTATATTTATAAAGGTGTAAAAAATATTGTACACAAGCACAAACGAAAAACAAATATTTTATTGTTATGTCACACTTCTTTAAAAAAAAAACACAAAAGATTATAATCACATTTGTAGTTAAATGTATCAGAAAAAAGTCTCGGTGTCTACTTTTTATTTTCAAAAGATTTTACCTGGGATTTGTGTCAAAGAATGCGTAATGGGTACACAAACCTGACCTGAAGCTGGGCACAAGGTATACACTCGCTGTTCTCTGTTCTGGTACTTGAACCGTGAACCCCTCCCTCGCCATCACGTGCTCAAAGTGTTAAAAGCCAGTATACCACACGGTTTGGGTTAACTGCAGTGGCGTGTGCTATATTATTCCTATCGAAACTTTTCTTTTGTTAAGGACTTACTAGTGAAATATCAAGCTATCTGTCTATATAATTATCAATTTTATCGTTCATTATAACAACAATTACATATTTTAATCCTGATATTATATATTATACTTAAAAATTTTGTTTCTCTACTGAAAATTAACACAATGTGCTTTAACTTTAATCTAATTTACGTTCATTTTTACTGACGATTAACTTTTCCTTCATTCCAGAAATAAAAAGTGAGCTCAAGTAGTGTTCAAATTTTACAAACACTACTAATCTTATTTTTTACTGCATTTTATTTATATCTTTTGAAAGGGAGATCTGAAATAAAACAAGATGTGTTTATTTTTAAGTTTTTCCCTAAACTGCAAACAATAATACACGAACTGGATTTAAAAAATGTGGTAGTCAAGGAAGTGAACGGAGATACTAAATAACTTATTCTGTTTTGAAATGTTTACTTTTTTTAAATTATCACAACAACCCATTGAGTAAATTGGATTGCATTGTGATGAAAATTGGAGTAGAATCATAATTGTACAATATTCGCAGCAAACGCGTGTGTCTTATTCTTTCATAAACTCATAAACTCCCAGTAGAATATCTGTTGAACGAGCAATCATTTATACAAAATAAGCAACAATTAATATTTGGAGGTATGCATTAGATTATAAGGAAACGCCGGAACATGTCGTTTGTGTTCTAAGAAAGACATATCTACATTTGTTCCTTCCACTTCTGCTACCCCTTATTTCCAAATAGGGACATATCGATATTTACATCGACGTTACGAAGAATGTATACATATACCAGCGGAAAACATAACCGTGACTATTCGTTATATTCGAGTATTCGTTATATTCTTAGCCCGATCTCCTTTACGTAATTTCTTCTTTTGATCCTGTTTTAAGCCTCTTCTTCTCATCTTTCTACGCTAAAATTTCTTATATCTACAGGGGTGCACCACTGTATTTCTTAACATTGACGTTTGTTATACTGTTATACAGTAGCAATTTAAAATTTGACTAAACTGTTGATAGTGAACGTTCGAAAGAAAACAGTTTGTGCACCAATAGAAATCACCTGTGAAGGTTTACGAGTACGTTGGATGATTTTTTATGTTTCCAAAAAGGCCTTACTTGACAACAATGCATAGAATCGCTTTATGAAACTTTTTGATATTGTTGTGCGTCCGTCATTGATGAATGTCAGGAAGGTCAGCCAAAATCAGTATCCAATTTGATTAAAAATCGGTATGAGACTTATAGAAGGATAGAAGGCGTCTCTTAGTATTACGCCAACTGCAATACAATCCTATTTTGCATTACTCTTCATCACGACAATTCCAGCTTCCATGAAGCACGCATAAAACTAAATATTTTAAAGAGAGAAATATCGAATGATTGTCTCATTGTTCTTAACTACCCGATTTATTGCCTTATGACTTTTTGGTGCTGTTGATGCGTATGCGAAAATATATAGAACTTAATGGCGAATATTTCGAAAAGCAATAAAAAATCTTTGTTTGGAACTTGGTTCTTTATGTTTCACTTTTTGTACACTTAAAGAGAGCCCTCGTATCTTCACCTTTTCTATCCATTTCGTGTTTGGTCTTCATTTTTTCTCTTTCCCCCTTCTCCTGTTCTTAATACCCTTTTCCGTATTCTGTAATTATTCATTCGGGAGACGTGTCCCAGCCATCTAAGTCGTTGTGCCCTCAATTCCTGGGTAGATAATTGATAGTTTATCGTAAGCGGTCATTATTTCTTTATCTGTCCTTACCAAGACGTCTTCTTCGGATTCTCCAAAAATTTTTCTCAACTTTTTCCTTTCTCATATTTTCACTTTATTTGCATTTTGTTCATAATTGTTCGAATTGGGATAGCTCTTAAAAACATTATTCTTTTCCATTGATTAATATGTATTGATAAATTGCTTGTTGGTGTTTGTGAATTCCCTTCAATTTCGTCTTCTGCTCATTTATGTGTAGTCGATTTCCTATTGCTCTTACTTCTAACCTAGTTATGATATTGCGCTTTATTGTTTTGGAGCAAAAAAATTTGTATTAATAGTTCAAATTTCAATGAATATTAAAATTGAAACACAACGCCTATGGTTTGCTAGTGTCTCATTTCTCTGCCACATATCATAAAAACAATTTGATAATTAATTGCTAAGTACCGAAAATTAATTGAATTAGAAGTTTGATCCAATTTCAATTGATATAAAATTTATGTTAAAAATGGTGTCCATCGACGTACAAATTTATGATGTTTCATAAATGTACGCTAAAAACCAAATTCTCTTCCCTTGTAATGTTTAAATTGAAACAACTTATAATTACTATTTCTGCTGCTATGTGTCCTAACACTATTTTTTAATTAGCTTCAATACGTATGAGTTCTCTGTCTTTCTGAAACTGATAATGGTATAGGGAAATAATCTCAATACGTTCTGTTGGTAATATATATTTGATTCTTCTTCTTCGTTGAAACAACAACACTTTCATTCACCAACCCCTTGATAATAAAAACTTGAAAGATCGACTGTTAAAAATATTATATACTTCCACCTGCTGGGCTCAAAAACCATATATATTTCCATAAAATATTTTATACCACAGATTCAATCTGGCTTCCGTTACCCATACCGTAATTAATTCTTTCGGCCCGGCACCTTAATTTATTATGATTATGATCTTTAAGTAAAGAAAATTTGCATTGGATAGATATATTTGCTTATTTATACGAAATAATTCCAATAAAGTTTTGAAGAGACAGTTCTAAGGACATATCATTCGTGTATATCAATCTTGTTTTGGTAATTTTTGTTAACCAAGGCAGCTGTATACATTTCGTATCCATATTTGAGTTTTATATTCTCTTAAATATTTCTGAATAGTAAAATATAATCTATGTATGAAAAAGTAATAAATTCGAATTTAAAGTGTTAACTGCTAAGTCAATATCCTGAGATTTTATTTATTAGGATGACGCAATAAATAAGTAGTAGCTTGAGCTATATTATTAATATTTCACAATTTCAACACAATGAAAAAATGAATTTATCTTAAAGTGAACAGTTTAAAAGAAATTTTGACAATATAGAAGCAAATTCACCATTCAAAAGCACGCGGACTCACCATAGCTTTTCAAATGGTGCACCTGCTTTCATTAGATAGAAAGCATAAAAGACGAATACTGATTTGTATTCTTGGAAATACATTTTCTTCAAATAATTACTTGTTGGAAGAGATGATCAACTTATATCATACAATAAATTTGTATGAATAATATAAATATATTTTATATTCCACACAAGATGTTAAGATTTCCACGAACAGTAACTTCACAAAATATCGATGTTGCTCCGCTCTAGAGTAGTTGTAGTGCAAAAATGTATTACACAGAATTTTGTTAATTGAGAACATTCATGAGAAGCGTAGCATGTAATGCCTCATGATGTTCTTATTTCGCATTTCCATCTTCTCTGAACCTAGTAAAGCTAAAGCTAACAGACAAGAGTTGAAAGAACTATACTAATGCAGTATATAGCCAATAACTGCCTGATACCTTATATAAATTTATGTGAATATGAAAGCCGCTCTATATATTTTGAAATGCCGCGAAACTGGAGGAGCTAGAACTGGAAATACTGCATTTACAAATACCATCATACCCAAGTACTAAACTCTAACTGTAGTTGAGTTGCTGCTATCACACACAAAATTCAATTGTCAAGAGACCATGATGTACTCAGATTTTGAAGTCTATTTAATTGAAAAAAAAAATAATGAACGATTGCAACGCGCATTCTTTGATGGAAGTTATTCCACGAGCAACTGTGTTTCGCTAGTATAGTATTTGAAAGTGGATGGATATCACTTGGTGATGAGTTACTAAACAAAACCGAAAACATAGTAGCCATAGAAGATAGATTATCCGAAAAATCCGAAACAAAAAAAGGCTTAAAACAGAGCGACCCGTTATAAACAGTGTTGTCTAGTTTGATTCTGAAGGAATAGTGGAATGCGATCCCAAGGAATGTTTTACAATAGCAAAAGCACGTCCTAGCATATGCATGTAACGTAGTGCTCATAACCAGAACAAAACAGGAACTAACAAAATGTTTTCACTATTTGAAAATACAGCAAAAAGATACCTATGGCCTATGTATCAATGAACATAAGACTAAGAATATGGAAATGGATAACGACTTATTAAAGTTTACAACAGAGCAAAACAAGGAGTTCCGTTTCGAAAGACTACAAGAGTTTGGATACTTGGGTAACCACGGTAACAAGTAAAAGGAGACGAATTCGACAAAATATTCGCTATAGGCAATACAGCAGAAGGAGCTCTAGGAAGCCTATTAAGGTCCAAAGATATCTCATGGATAGCGAGGCTAAGAATTTACAGAAAAGTGATACAAACTACGGTGTTATATCGTAGTGGCTGCTGGGTCATTAATAAGATAGAGGAAAAATGGCTAAATGCATGGAAGAGAAGAGTGTTAAGAAGAATTTTTGGAGGGATACGAGTGGAACAAGATGAATGGAGAAGAAGAATGAATAACGAGATTAAAAGGTTATATGGTCAGGCAGAGATCGGCTATATAGTAAGGGCAAAAAGACTGCGTTGGTTGGGGTGTATAGCCAGAATGGAAGGAAACAGGTGAGTGAAAAGAGTGGAGAAGGCGCGTAAAGAAGAAAGGGGCGTCCACGTAGAAAATGACTAAATGCATATAAGGAAAATTTACAAAAGTTAGGGATAGGGAACTGGCGCAATGCAGCCGTCAACAAAAGGAGTTAGATAAAAGCAGTAGAGAGACTTGAAGCCATGTGTCTATAAGGCCTGCTTTACTGTTTTATATGAATGTATATGAGTCACTGCTCGTAGGTTTTGATTCAGCTACTGTGGGAAACATTAAGAGAGTGAGAAGTATAATCGATCAAGATATCAGAGGCATTTATCAAGTGTTTAAGGCTAGTCTTGGTGTTCTATCCCTTATAGTAATTTCCCTTCTGTATGGGTGCCGTTTCCGCTTAACGCTTAAGGCAGAGCAAGTAAGAATGAAAAACAGGTGATGAAACATTCATTTTAAGATATTCTCAACCAACAGAAAAGCCGTTTGTGAATTCACGAAGATTCACCAACATAGGATAAGTAAAAGCAATTATGCTCAAAGCTTAACGTACAGTAACATCAAACTGGTACACCATAAAATGTTTGCCTAAAGTTATTGAGTCATGAAAATAATGGGATAGTCATTTTACGATATATTGAATTGAAAAATAAACAATCTGCTGCATCAGGTATATTTTTATTCAAAATTATTTAGTTATAATAAAATTACAAAATACTGCCAAATGTGTTGAGTAAAAATTTTAAATAATTCTATTGATTTTTATTACTGTTTCAGCCGTCCAAAGAGGCAGAGTACCACCATCACAACCATCACTTCCTGGCTTGCCAAATCAATTTCTTAATTCTACAGATTCTATGACCACATCATTAACCAACCACACGTACCTTAGTAGTTACATATCATTATTATTAAGGGCAGAACCTTATCCGACGAGTCGATATGGGCAGTGTCTACAAACCAATAATATTATGGGTATTGACAATATATGCGAATTAGCAGCTAGATTACTTTTTTCTGCAGTCGAATGGGCGAGAAATATACCGTTTTTTCCTGATCTCCAAGTCACCGATCAGGTAATTAATATTATTTCTATGTAAATTTTATATTTCTGTGGGAAGAGAAGTGCTACAAATCGCAACTTATAATTGTAAAAAAGCAGGCCTACACCAATTGATGAGAGTTTAGTAATAAACAAGATTTTAAAAGTAGAGGTGTGATGCGGAGGACGATTCGTTTTCAGATGGATTAACAATTCCTCATTCTGTCCAAATTGTTTTCAAGGAAATTGATGGTTTTTCTACAATTTCTAAATTTTTGGTTTTGTATAAATATACGAATAACTAACGCTTCTTATTATAGCCCAGCTTCATAATACTCTCCACTCGAATAGGGTTAAATTGAAATCAATTACTAGTACGGTAGAAAGGCTAATGATTTCTCTGATATAATTCACAAGGGGACATTACTACAGTTCTAATTTTCTAGAGTTTGAATTAGGAAAAATTAGTACAACTGCTATCTTTCGGTTTTAACTTCCAAAAATTGTTCTTTAAAGACAAAGTCGTATGTTCATCTCATTTGTTTATATTTTTTCTTCAAGTCACCTTAGCGTTTGGTTTCAATTTTAACCCATGATAATGGAAGTATTTATACCAGTAGAACGCATGGCGTGTCATCTTTTCTTATGAGCGAAGAACAATACTAATTGATTACATATTTGGAAATTGTAGATAGCATAGTTGTAAGAATGAAAATGAAGAATACGTTTAATATAAAACATTATTTGTTTACCTCAAAGCTATTTCCAATTATTAATAGAATCAAATTGTAATAATGAAGAACCAATCCTTTCAAAAAGTTAAGCGTTGTCTATGATAATATCTTCGGAAATTTTGAGTATGAAAACTAATTAGATTGGTAGACGATTGCAATTTGAGAAATTATAATATTAAATGTAATTTGATCGTAGTATGATTAATGGTGTAGTTACTTCCAGACTCATGGTATTGTCACTTTATCATTGTCAGATTAATCCTACTAAACTCGTTTAAACAACACAACAAAAAGTTTTTATTTGATGCAACACCTAACCGTAATATTGATGCGAATTTATAAAAATTTGAAAAATCTATTCTTTATTTCTAACCATAATACAAATTTATTGTTTATTAGTTAATGATCACTAGAATTCAATACAATGTTGTTTATTTTTTCCTGTTATCATATATACCTGCACTTGTAAGGCTAGATAGTAGTTGAATAATTTCTTACCAATGGGCTTATAACTTTGGCGTGTGTGGGTTTTGGTTGTTTACAATACGTATCTACTTGATTAATAAATTGTCTAGAAAATATTATTTATTCATTAATATAAATCAAAATTTTAATTAAAATTATAGTATTCAAATAAATGTTGATATAGAATATTAGAAATGTTTTGTCTTATGCTCAGCTGGCGAAACATCAATTTTCGTACCCTTTTCTCACGACAGACTATCAGCAAAGCAATCAGCTAATGGAAGGATTTTGGTTACAGGTGGCACTACTTAGATTAGTTTGGTCAGAATTGTTTGTGTTAAACGCAAGTCAGTGTTCCATGCCGTTACATGTGGCACCCCTAATTGCTGCTGCCGGCCTCCATGCGTCGCCGATGTGCGCCGACAGAGTGGTGCAATTTATGGACCACATTAGGATATTTCAAGTAAGCTATTGATGATTATAAGTTGTTATCTTGTGAACGGCTAAATATATTTCCAAATGTTAAATGCTGATATTATTTTGCATTTATTTTTTCACTTAAAAACGAGTTTATAGCAAATAAGAAAACAGCAAAAAATACATACTATGTGATATTTCAATTATAAACAATATATTAGCATATAGTAAGTAAGATGCGTATCTGTAAGATTGGCGTTAGGCTTCTTCTAGCTTATATCGCACAACCTAGAACAGAAGCAAAGAGAAAGTATCGAATGGAACTTCAAATAACATGGAAATAGGAGAAATTAAGAGAAGTTATGGGGTACGATAGTAAGAACAAGACGCCGAATAGAATGGAAGGATCGAACCGCTAAGTGAATCAAGAATTGAAAACCCAAAATGTCTATTTGTTGACCTTCAAAATGCTAGTATGATAGTTGGAGATCAGTATCACGCAAGAGGAGATAATGGATATCTCGGAGAAGAAGAATAAACCTCGCAGTTTGTAGTTAACTCACTCGAAATTAAACACTTTTAAATTTTCCTCATCATAAAGCTTCAAATTCAATTCATTATTCTAGTATTAGAACACGATACACAAACACCAATATGCTGACTTGTCACCTCAAATTTGGTAAGCCACGCGCATGACGTCACGCTGGAATGTTTTCTTAGCCTTTCAGATTACATTAGTGTTGTGTGTATTTACCGGGTTTTTGTGTATTTGTAATATTTTTTGTACTTATCGGATTAGACAGATATTAGAATCAGAAGCAGATCAGCAGAATTTTTTGAGCAGAAGAAAAAAATTTTTTGATGAATTGACTCAAAAAACGAGGAGGTGGTTCTTTACCTAAGCAGAATACGGAAATATATAAGGCGAGGGATCTTAACCGAAAAATTAGTATCAATAACTGCCAAAGAAAACAGTTTCCTTGAATTATGTTATGATTCTTGAAATTCTTTTGTGAGTAATATATTTTCTTGAATCTATAAGATCTATTATTTAGGTATCTGAACCATGAATAAACTTTAATTAGATAGGTACCCACTAATTTTTTTGGTGTTTTTTTTTTAAATTTATTATCTTTTTAGTTTCATATAATGCAAAGTATCTAGGATTAAAACATTGTTCATTTACCTATATATGATTCGCTCCAAAAATAAATGAAATATATCCATAATACCTATATCAGAAATAATATTGAATGAATTCATAGTTTTGTTCTTTGTAAACAACACGCAGTTTTAAGAACGTGGAATTCAACTAGTAAATTCAATAATCTTATATATAATACATATACAAACATGTTTTTTTTTATCAAATATAACTTTTTACATTAAAATAAAACTTTATAAATAGTATATAGCATCCATTAAATTTCACATTTTGATTCCAACGTGACGTCACATTGTGCGAGAGAGATAGCGTGTGCCTGCGCATAATCATATGTATATGTATCGTGTATTAAGAGATCTACTGTATAACGCATACATTGTTGCTTACTGAAAATCAGAATGAAAAATTAATAAAATTTTCAATACAATTTGATTTCACGAAATACAAGTAGTTACCTATGGAAAACTTGAAAACTTGTTCAAACATTGTTTTACCATGTCAATCGAGATTAACTGTAAGAATGTTTTTCTATTTTGAATTATTTTGTAATAGCATTTTGTACTGCTAAATGCTTCATAATTCAACACCTACAACACAAATATTTCTCTTTTGTCCTTATAAATATCTTAGTAGTTCTAATCTAAGTACGATTTATTACCAGGATATATATTACTTCAATATTTCCAGGTCAGTACTATCTTAGATCTAGAAGACACATTTATTTTCTATATATTTAACGGAAAAACTATTTTTTCCATTTCAAATTTACTTCAATTTTATACTACAATAAGTTGACGCTTTGTATTTTGATAAAATCGATCAAATCATTAGCTTACTGGTCATCGATGAATCCTATTAACGCTTTCAGGTTGCTGATTGTTTTTCGTGAATCTGGAAACTAGGGTTTTCAATATTCTAATTACGTTCTTTCTATTTTCTTGTTGTTTTCCTACATTCTATTTGCTCCTTCTTATTTAATTCTGAAGAGAATGATTTTTTAATATATTGTACAGCATTCATTAAAACTTTGTGGCTTCTTATTATTTTCATAATAGAAGTTTCAAACGTTACTCTCTGGACTGTATAAATTTGATCATTTTTCATTTGTATTTTTAGTTCTTGTTTTCTCGGACTATTAATGCGTCTCATCTCGTCCTTTACGTGATTGATGGCTAGCTTTATGACACCTAATTGATAACTTGAAAGGAGTTCATTTTCGAAATATTTACTAACATTAATGTATTAATCATAGTACTTTTCGTAAGCTTCTTCAATAGAGTGGTCATTTGTAATTAATATTTTTAATGCTACCTGTAGGTACTAACTTCTGATGGAAATGGCGAAGTCATATAATCTTCAACCAATGTTTAAAAACTGATTTTTCATGTACATGTAACTATGAATAAATAATAATTCAGTTTATTATTGAGTTACAGTTTATTTTTAACTTATAGTTGATTCAACATATGTGCACAGGTATTCCGTCAACAAATTTTTTTGTCAAGATCAAAACGGATAAACTAACATTGGGTCTCTTTATTTAGGCAAGTGATAAATATCTTTAATGAGGTTTAAAAAACAATAACACCAAAGCAATACTTCACGTAATTATTAATTAAGTGTACTTCTACAGCATTCTAAAACCCTATAATTACATCGAATTGTATAAATGGTATATCAACTCGAGTTTTTTCATCGGTTATTCCAAATGTTTATTAACCATCTAGATAATGATTAATGAAATAGGTTCATTTGAACCGAAATATACAACTTATTTTGAGTTCACTTTGACTGTGAGATGCGAGAGCAAAGAACGAAAACCTCACGAATCGTATGTTAATTTCCAGTAGAAATTGTGCCTCCAGCCTTATTAACTTAGATACATTAAGTACCAATTTGTTCATTTAAAATCTCATTCTCAACAATCGATTGAAAATTTACTTTAAAAATTCATAGAATGTACCACTGTTTACGAACGAAGATGCTATAATTTTCGGCACGCGTAACCAATGCGCATTCAAAGCGCAGAGACAACCTAAATTAGACTAGGTAGGTATACGTACAGTTAAGTGGTTAACAAAAAAATTGAAACTTCTATTGCCTTATTGGTACGATTGTCTTCTATACGGTGGGTCTTGCGTCATTTCTTTTTACCATATTTTAGTTCATCTTTACTTGGTGTAGTTGATTCAATAGTGGCCAAGTTGTGGTGGAATCAATAAACTCAAGATTAATTTAATGTGATGAAAAAATTTAAATAAGTCTTCAGTAATTTTATAAATTTATTTCATTTTAATTACAGGAACAAGTAGAAAAATTAAAAGCTCTGCATGTGGATTCTGCAGAATATTCCTGCTTAAAGGCCATAGTACTATTCACGACCGGTAAGTTATTTTGTCTATATCTACTGTATATTGGAGGGGTAACTGTTTTCTAGTCTCATAAGCCTAATATATATGTATAGATTCCGTTTGGTAAAGAATCAGGTTCACAAGAAATTTGGTATAAAACTAGCACAAATGTTAGCGCTTATAATATAATTGAGTATATTAAATTGAATAGTTGGAGATATATTTTGTTGGACCAACTACAAGAAATTGAGCACTTAAACTCACACATCTCTCTCCAACATAATTACTTTTTTCACTATTACTCATTTTATTTCAATTACATAAACTTCATATCACACAATTAGTAAACTTCGTGCTTCTCATTGTCATAAAAAAATATCTCAATTGTTGTATTTTGAATTTCACGTAGAATAACTAAATCACATTATAAATCACATTATATATCAGGAGCTTATGGTCTAGAAAACGCTCTTGTATCATCTCTGCAGATCTATTGTGTATAAGAAATTTAGATCAATCTAAATATATCAAGTAGCAGCAACAAATAAACTGACAACATCTAAAATAAAGTAAAACAATCATAAATTATACTATTCAAGGAAAACATTTCCGAAGTGTACGCGTTACTATTGGTGTATATGACGGCTACTTTTGAAAAATGGAAAAATTTTCTTTTATTATTCGTAACTGATCATCAGTGATAAGAAGAATACTTGTTTCTTGATCTAAAAAGCCTTCGGGGTATTATAGAAAAGTTTATTGTTAGTTTGCATTGTTATTGTGGAAAATAATAGTTTCTTTCATTTTTTGTAGTCCATTCCCTTTTTAGCTCACATCCCTTTCATTACAAACAGCAGCTTCTGCTTTTATTATTCCTATGAAGTAGTTAATGATTTATTTTGTATCATTAAAAATGTGTTTGATAATCAATTCTAAAGCAATTTATCCAAAACACTCGAATGAGTATATAACTATAGTCCAAGCTCAGATTGTGGAGGCGAAACAATATAGTATTGTCTAAACATTTCATTATGAAACATTAAGGGCCAAGACGAACTATTGTTTTAATGAAGAGCTTTTATTCAAACTATAAGTGACGTGACCACATTACTCTACATTGGCTGTTTTCCACCTTATCTGGTCTAAACTTTTCAGCTCTTATCCTTTGGTTATTTATACATCAACATATGTTTCTGTTATTTCTGAAGTAACTGCTCGAATGATTTTTTGATACGAATATAATTAGAATTTGACTTATGATATATGAGTTCGCTAAAAAATGATAATCAGTTGATTATTCTATGGACACTTTGTTATGAGCAGAAGTTGTTTTCTCACGAATCAAATTATTCCTGTTATCTCCGTATGTAATTGTTATGAATCTGTAGGTTTCAATATTTACTACACTCATGTTGCCCTTTTCTTTAATAGAAATAATAATTTCGTGGTTTCAGATAATATCCATCTTACAATTTTGTAAATTTGTATGCAACACTTGTAATTTATAATTTTATTATATTATATATATTATATTATATATATATATATATATATATATATATATATATATATATATATAATATTACTATACAAGCCACAGTTTGAAATTCTGCCGTTATTTTTGATTTGATTAAACTATTGTGATGTCTACATAATTTACTACAATATTTCGACTTTTTTAAAACATTCATATTAATAATATTGCATCTTATATTTTAACTACTGTTTGAACGTCCAAAGCTCTACTTTTTTCGTTGTTGTTTTTTCTCATCTCATTGATTCTTTAAATTCTCCTTAATTCTACTGAATTATTCCCCGTAATCTGTTAACAATAATTTTCTTTTGGCTGTATGTTAAGATGGTTCTTTCAAATCACTTTTATGAATTTTTTTTCTATTATTCTTGTCTGTATCTCTCGATACGATTGAAGTTTTTTATATTATTCTTGGAACGTCTAATTCTATTTTATGTTTATTTTGCGAATATTCATATTTTGTTTCGTTCCATGATTGTTGCTTGTACTTGATATATAGAAAGACCCACGCCTAACACTTAACGCCCCAAATATGTATAAGGGTTCAAATGTGGGTACAGTACAGATACAGGTTAAGTTAGTTATTATCATCCGCTAGTGATTTTAAAAAGTATTTTTATAAATATTTTTCTATTTTTATATTTTCGTATACAAGCGAAACAAGTGTTTCCTCCTTCCTCCGGTATGAAAACCTCATATTTTGGTTAGGTTAGTTAATTATCGATCGAACATCTCACAACGAATGGAATCGCGACCAATGCAGCGCTTAATATATGAAGTTTCGTGTATTGCGATATCAGGCAGGAAAAAAAACGTTTGTCTGCTTGTTGGCTCATCGCAAGCCAAATTTCACGCTCAGACATGGATATAATCAGATTTGTTTGAGTTTTCAAAATTCATGTTATCATGTTACTTATTCGATTGCCTACTCTCATTTGAAACATTTTCAAGAAATCCGTCTCGAATAGTAAACAGTAAAAATAAAAAATCGAACAAATGAAAAAAATGTAATCCTTTATTGTTACTCTGTCATTATAATGTTTGTTTTGACAATGTTGTTTGTTGCTTGGTCGCCGTCTTACACCACACGACTTTGCATTTATGTACGTCTGTGTATAGACCATCTAAAAACGAATTTTTTAATTAATACGAATAATTATTTTGTTTCAACTTCTGATTACCCTCCTGTATTTGAAGTGAGATATGAAAATCCAAAATGGCAAGGGCGTTATGACATTTATACGTGTCCGATAAAATTAACAGTAATAAGCCAACGAGCAATAAATAGGGTTGTACCTAATTGATTTTATATTCAAATAGGTGTTTACATTTTGACCATCGAGTGAGCCTATAGTGGAGAACGCAGAGCAAGCAACTCGTTAGATATGATAAAGCTGTCTGTCCCACGCAGTGGTGTAGGTGTAATATTGTACAACTGTAATGTCAAGTATAGGAGGTAAAAACACTTCATTTATTGAGTATATGGGGGGTTAGAGTTTTTCCAATGCTGTTCCCACAGATCCACTTAAGAGAAAAATATAAGCGAGAGAAATCAAGTATTCATGAAATGAAAATATTAGGGAATAAACAAATACAGACTATACACCAAAAACAACCGCAAAAACAAGTTAAGGGGTTGTGGTTTCTACACATCTGTAAAATGGACTACGGTAAACTTACAAAGACTATTTGGCAACGTAGAGTTGGAAAAGATAACACCCAGAGAAATCATGAAATTAGCCGACATTTTTCAAGTAAAAAAGATTGCTTGGACAGATGCCACGTAATAGTTGAAAATAATTAGAGACGTCCACGAATAAAAGGACACACCAGACACAGATAGAACCTATGTTAAAAATTATCACAAAAGCAAATTATGATTGTGGTTTGCAAACATCTAGAATGGAAGACAATAAACCGATAAAGGGCCTTTGGTTAGGTTAGAGAAGAAGAAGAGGACGCCCTAAGAAATAATAAGGAAACATAATTGCCTACATTTTTCAAGTAAAAAGCATCGCTTGGACTGATGCTATGAAAAATAGACCGGGGTAAGTTTGTCAAAAATTAAAAAAACACACCCGACACAATGGGTACACACGGGACGATGATGATGGTCAATGATTTTGCGAAGATTTTTTGACAGTAATTGTGGTGATCTTCCTAGAAAATTTTGAATTTAGAGTCATTTAATTGAAAGTTTTTTCATTCTACCCGTCTTGGAACATTTAATTGACAGCTTGATGTTAATTGATAAGTATATTTAATAATAACAATAAGTTGTAGCTGCTGCTTATTTGATAACCATCAAATACAAATAAAAAAGGAAACTGGAGGAACTAAAAGGAGGAATAATGAATAAAAGAAGCAGGTATTATTCTTTTATTGGATGCTTTCTAATTTTGTTACCTTTCCTCATTTTTGCCATAAATAAGTACGTTATTCTTGTTTCTAAAATCGGCTTATAATTCATAATTTTTCATATGCTTGTTTTTTCTCTGAATCAAATATAATTGATGGTATTCTTTCCACTTATTATTATTTAATGATTTGTTTTTTGGTACATATACATTTTCCATCTAGTTGATACGCCTTTGATAATGCGAACGAACACAAGCCTTTTCACGTGTAAAAAGCTTTCTGGTCAGTTGACCATGCAACTGTTTGGCTCTGTGGCCTGTATCCGTGTACACTGCGGCTGTTCATATCATGACAGCTATGTTCATATCACACGGCGTTGAGAACAAAGCACCCTCAACCAAGAGAAGATATAATGCGAAATTCGAGCTCTCACTAGGACTCTAACTGTTAATGTAATAACCCTCGATCATTATGCAATTTTCGATACCGACCGAACTGACTTAATGTTCAATTAGCAATTTGACCGATTCGTAATTTAAAGCATTAGCAACCTAATAGTTTGGGACGACATTGGCAGCCCAAATTTTAATAAAATATCTCAATCTTATAATAGTCATCTTTCAATTTAGCGGAGGGATATTTTTATTTATTAACAAATAAATAAATCCAAGTGGAATGACTGGGTACCGAATGATTTGGCTTTTATCACAACTGATCTTTGAAGGATCTGAATTTGAACATGCAAGTTGATACATTTTTTGTTCATCAAATTTAGTCTTATATAGTATGAGTATAAAGTATATTATAATGTAAAACTACTGCTTCATTCGCTTCCTATCACTTGATATAAATTTATAAAATCACTTCAATGAGATATATAGACATTTTGTTGAATGAATGCTCCTGGTCTGTTTAAATAGATGATATATTTTTATTGAAATAATGTTTGATACAATAAAAATTGGAAATATTCATCCAAGAAAATATATATGGAATGTTACGAAAACTATTATCCATATTTTTCATTTGCAAATATATCTTTCTTACAACAAATATACAAGGTGCTTCAACGAAGATTACCCACTCTAAGTGGAGTGAAATACGACTACCTTAGTTTCAAGGGGGTTTAAATCATATTTGAATTTTCTTGATAGTTATTTATTATTTTTGATTAAATTTTTCAAAATTTATCTGAAAATTAATGATAGAATTTACTTATCGCATATACTGATTCATATAACAGCTATAAAATAATTAATCTATTTCCAATTGCTTCGCGAACATTTTTGAACACATCTCGAGTCAATAAACAAATAATCCTTTGGCATGGATAGTAATTCAATTTGTACTGCAAATGCTTTTGATTTCAAATGAACTCAGAGAAAAAGATCTAACAGATTTAAATCAAATCATCTGATCACACTGGCCACTTAGCAAGTGCTTTTTTCCAATCCATCGTCCATGAAAGTGATTATTCGATAACCGATACGGCAAAATATAGTGAGCACCATCCAAAAAAAAAATAGTCCTATAGTACCAACCCAAACACTCAACTTGTTAGACTTTCAACAAATAAAAGTGGTTCAGCCTGCAATTCATACCTGCAATTATATCTATTTACTTCACCATTTATATCACCTTCTAAAAAACCTGTATTGTATAGAAAATCGACAAAAGTACCCCAAAATTTATTCCGTGTGCACGGAAATCATATAAAATTTGGAGAATAATAATTCACTATTCTGGGTAATTCCATGAATTCAATTGAAAAAATAGGCGATCATTCTAAGCCCCTTATTAAGTTCGCAGCTAATTAGGGCGGATACTTTCGTCGGCACACCTTATATGTATCATAAATGAATGACTGATATGAAAATACTAGCAAATCCTAGAGTTCCATCTCTCCTGAAATCGTTGAATTTTTAAATCAGTTGACGATAATCAACCACACCATTTCATAGTACTCATTCGATGATTCCAATAATTATAAATACGCTACAGTCGGATAGCATGTCAAGAAAATATGCATTGATGCTGAATCGAATAGTTGGTAAAATTAGTACCGAATCAAATATTTCGCAGGTCAGTCGCGGAGGTCAAAGTTCATGCAGGTGCAGAATTTATCGCTAATACTTCCTGAAGTCAACATCGAGCATCGATGTTAAGGGCATTGTGCAGGAGAGATTGCAATTTTTATGACTTTGAATTAATATGAAAATAAGTTTGGTCATCCATCGAATAAAACGAAATAAGTATTCTAAATTTTCAATTGTATATTTATTGTCAAATAACACTGAAAATTTGTAAAATACTAAATAATTACAAGGAGTTTCTATTGGCCCAAATAATTTTTTGAATTCTAGACTATTTTGTTATTAGGTATAGTGGTCTCTGTTTGTTTGATCTACCTACGTGACGAAGACAGTTGAATAATTACAATTTATTGAAGAAAACAGGTACAATTTCGAATAAACAAGGTGCGGCCATTCATCGCTAATTAGTAGTATAAGTAGTAGTAGATGTAACAAATGAAAATTTAATTCATAAAAAACAGCTTTTATGACATCTAAATTACCCATAATTTTAGTTTATTAATGATGCTATTAAAATCCTATGCCCATCAGAACACAGATGTTATTTTTTCATGAAAAAGATTATTCAAATCGTTTTAAGTCACCTGATCCAATGTTGTTATTAGAAGTATTAAATCGAGATATAAGATCATAATTATTTTTTTTCAACGGATTAATACTTTTACATTTCCAAAAATAATGTAATGATTCAAAACTCGGTTTTCGATAGTGTTGTTCTAAGTTTTGTGTTGAAAATGATCTGTATTAGACAATACCAATGTTAACCACGGTTTGATTCGATTCTCCCATTTCTTGTTGTATCTCTATATTAATTTCACAGTCATGGAAACAATTGTTTTAATGTCTATCAAACTAATATTTTATTTGATTATAAGTCCAAAATCTTGCTCAAAAAAATATTTGGCAGTATCCAAATCCAAATCTATTGACTTTACAATATAGTATATTTTTTTACAGTTTTATGACTCAGGAGGTAAACCTCATATCATAAATCAGTGACGGAGAATGTCTACAATAAATTGCTTCAAATGAAATGGCTTCAAAATGAAATCATTGGTTTACTTTTTAAAGATTATATCAATTTATTCCAATTATTCCTGAAAATTTCTAGTTATTTCAATAAAAAACAAACAAGGTAAGTATGTAATTTCTATAGGAAGAAAATATTTACATTTCAAGATCAATTTGAGGATCTCTCACTTTTTGTAGATAAAACATTTTAATGGACAACAAGAAGCGATCTTTCGCAAGGTCTTTTTTTCTAAAGATTCACAAATTTGTGTTGACATTTAACATATTTTGGTTCGACATTTCATTATGGATAGCCTGATACAAGATGAAACTTTGCAAATTGGTTCTATTCGTCGAACTCATCGTTAACGTCGTCCATTTTATGGCGTATATAATTGTCGTTTCGAATAAAAAGGTATCATTTTCGGACAATGTTTACTCTCACAGATAATATGCTTACCGTAAGACGGCGAAAAGTGCGCAGTGAAGAATCTGTAGCCGCTGTACTGGGAAGCTCTGAAAAAGACCCGAATCAATCAATTCGTCGTAGTTCCCAGCAACTGGAGTTACAACTTGTACAGGAATTAAAACCAAACGACTATCGTATGCATTGCCAATTCGGTTTATAGGCTGGTGGAGTTTTTTCATCATATGTCTTCAAAAACGATGATGTTCAGAATGTTACTGTCAATGACTATACATTTTTTTGAACATCAATTAGCTGGCATTAATCTTGTTGACATGGGGTTCCAACAGGACGGAGCCACAAGGCGCACCTCGCGTGCTACAATTAATTTATTCAAAGAAACTTTTCATGAAAGAATAATTTCACGTATTGGCCCAATTAATTCACCACAAAGATCGTGTAATTGAGCTCCAATGGATTATTCTCTTAGGGGTTATGTGAAGTCACTTGTCCACGTCGATAGAATTATTCTCTTAGGGGTTATAGAATAGAGACATTTGAATACCTGGAAATCAAAATTAATTATTTGTAAAATACAACCGTATATGCAGCGAAAGATTTGTGAAAAATTGATGCTCCATCTTGCGCCTTGTACACGCCAGCCATGGAGGCGACATATTCAAAATAATATTCAAACATTAATGTCATAAAATTTTCTATAAAATAAAACCAGTTCCATAGATATTGGAAATTTATTTCTGTGTTTTATCATGATTGGAACATGTGTAACTCTAAGAAAAGTATCCCTTACTCAAACAATTCAATAGTACTATTTGGAGTGTTCAAAAATTATCCACTTTTGAAGCAAAGAAACAAACTGTTTCAAACAAACGTACTAATAAACAACTGATTCGATGAAAGTGCATTCATTCTATTTACAAAAAAGATACCTATTTTGGATGGAAATGAAACTTTCCAAACATTTATATTAATTATAGTAAGTTCACAGTTGACATAGTTTTTTTAATATAAATTTCAAGAACATGTTTCAACCCAATAACGAGTTAACTATTTCAATAAAAATTAATGTAGCTACTTAATTTTTTTTTATTAAAGTAATTTTGTGCTTTCAGTCAGTGAGGTACAGAATTACTATTTAATTTCAAAGGGTTCTATGATATTTTGTAATCGGGTTACTGCACATTGCATTAAGTATGCTATAAAAATGAGCTATTATGTATTCTCATATAAACTATAGCATTATTCTATTCCAAAACAATTCAAACTCTTAGGTTTTGTTTTGTATAGGTTAGATGAAAAATCTGTTATAAGTAATTTGTAACTAAAATTTCGATTTGTGGTGATGCACAATCGTACTAGATTTAATTTTCAATGTACCTAATCCTTACCAGAAACAATTTTTATGATAAAACATCTATAAAAAAACTATCATTACAATAATCCTGTCAGTACATAACGTTTACGTTATCATTCTAACTCCTGATCAAAATTATGTGCAGACAGTTCTCGTAGAAGCTTTATCTGTTTATTACTTTATCATCAACGAGTATTGGGGCCTGCTGTGGACAATTCCTTGAAATGGGAGTTAAATATTGCCGCCTTATCCAAAAAATTAAGTTTGCGCTGAGATCAGTTTCCAAGGAATTGAACCTATCCACCGCCTCAACAGTCTATTATGCCCTTATCGAGTCGCATCTCAGACATGCCCTTCCCTTCTGGAGTACGTGTAGTGCGACTCAATTTGAGCGAATCCTCAAACTACAAAAAAGAGCTGTTAATAATAATTTGAGGGCATATTTACTGGAAAGTACCTTCTACTCTGTAAACTTCTATTCTAATAATAATATTTAATTCCGGACATGCTGCTTACTGGTTCAATTTCTGCTATGGACTTATCACCTATCACTATTAGCTATAATTTGGTTTTTCAGTTTTTATAAGCTTTTGTCTACAAATTGTAACAATTTTTTGACAATACAGCATTTTCATTAACTGAAATTTTTTAGGTTGAATAACAATCTCAGATTTTCTATTACTACGAAAAAAAAAATAACTGAATACTTTAATATTAATTATATTAAAAAACCATTATATTAAACATATGATTTTTCAAAGCAAAGCAGTGAACCAAGAATTGATCTATAAATCTTGAAAATTCTATATAAACATTCCATAATTTGACCGATAAAAACATCATTATGATTGTATGATTGTGGGTATAGTTAGCTTCCAAATCAGATTCGAGGTGCACATTTGAATATTTGAGTGTTGTAAATCGCTCTTCGTGTGTGTGAATTTGGTAAGCAGGTTAGGTTACAAAAGGTCGTGACTTGGTGGTACGCTGAAGGCCTCGGGCTATAGGAATACATGAGCACAAGTTGCGAAGTGCACTCCTCTTAGTCTCAGCAACATCCAGAGCTGTATTTAGAATGTAAATATATCATATATACTCTTGATAGATATAGTTGTTCTTATTCTAATTAAAAACAGTGATAAAATCGTTATTTTAACCCAGAGCGCGAAAAAAATGTATGCAGATACTAGTGAAGGCAATTCTAAGAAATGAGAAGTTATTGTAACATACAGAACGAACACAAATCGAAGATATCAGAACTTCCAAAAATCCCTCTTTCAAACTTTTCCCATTTTTCTATAATCCATAAATTTTTTCTCGAATATTCTCGCTTCTTTTTTAAACACAATCAGTCTAGAACGCTTCGATAACTATGTAATCATATTGCCAAAAGACATCTTACAGGGTGAAGAAGAATAGTTTATCTAGTTACATTGTTATATCCATTATTTAAATAAAAGGCGATTCTTATTCATTGATATTACTAGGCTAATTGTTTTCTCGTTAGTAGATGGTCAGACAAATCTTAGACGTTGTTTCCATAGAAATTATCATTTACTTTGTTGTTAAGAGAAAGAGATTTATCTACCCTCGTTATACTATCTAATTACGTTGAATAAAATATGCACCCATTATGAAGAACTTGAAGAACCAAGCTCTGGCTTTGGCATGTCATTCTTCTCGAGCTCCTTTCAACGAGACCATCTTACTAAACCTCAAAGACTATGCATACTAAACACACTGTTTTCACTACCACTAAACCAACAGTCACAATTACACTGTCTGATGCGCGTTTTGATAACCAAGTTATCATCTTCATCTTCATCAGAAACTGTTCGAATAGTTTTGTTCAGTCTCTGAAGAAGAGTATAATTGTAGTGGTAGTGTAAACAGTATGTTCAGTTGAATATCACCATCGGCTCCAGAAATTCCAACTTAAATCCAAGACTATGAATCGGTCGTTATCAGAAATAATAATTTTGTTTCATAGGAAGCAAAATTTTCTAGAGAAGTTCTGTTTCGTATTGTATTAGAACTTATTTTACTCCAATTGAATTTTATATCTTTTCACTAAGCTCAAATACAGATTAAAATACATTTAAAATCTAATTGGTCCTATGTTAAATATTACTTCCAAATCCGGCGCTGCTTACTACTACTGTCCCCACACCCCGCGTGATCACCTCGTGCCCCTTTAATGCCCTGAATGACGTTACAGCTAGCGAGCGGCTCCTTAGGCCAAATACCTAAACTTAGAGACTGCCGGCAAAGTACCCGCATTGTCGTACTCGTACTTTATAAATATTATAGGTCAGTTGGACGATATAAAAAACAGAACTATCATCTCTTTAGAAAATTGGAAATCTAATCAACAAACTTATTATTCGAGTAATATTTTCACAATCTGAAGTTAGAATTGAAAAAATTTCTTTTCAGTATCAAAAGGAATGAAGCTGATTTTATCATTACACAGGTGAACACGAATGTTGAGTCTAGGTTACAGTCATCAAATAGGTATTTACTGTTATGTATCTAATACAGAAACAATATATATCTAACCTATATTCACATACTCGGCCCTACTGTGCCCCCATAATGAAACCGTAAAAGAAGGATGCATTTTGGAAAGATGGAATCATCAGTCTCCTTTGATGTTCCCTCTCCCTTATACTTCCGTAGGTGAAATGGTTCGGCTATATTTTTTGTGCTTTCGACATTATTCTCGTTGAATGTGTGATTTCGTTGCATCCAGAAACGGCAAATTATTAACCGATTTATTACTACTAAAAACGACTTTAAAGAGTAAATCCACTCACTTAAGCTGATTCTATTCGAGATCCTATCAATCTACAGGCTCTCTAATGGATGGTCTCTCTTCTCATTCCTTCTAATGTCTTCACTGCTGGTCGTATTCCATCTGTTTGATAATCTTACTGAAGCCTCCCCTCTGATAAAGGTACTCAAAACGCTCTCATGTTTTTATCTAATGGTTATCTATCACATATAAGATTTCTGGAGATAGCAATCCACGGATCCATCTCGCCGGGCTAGATAGTTGAAAGTATCCTCCGGTAGTTTGGAAACTTTCGCGCCTACTTTTGTTGTAAATAGAATCGCTGCTCATCAAAAATGTATTCGTCCAACTGGTGTAAAATCGTTTTGTTCAATAAGTTTTCCACAAATTCTTGCAGAGTATTTACCATAAAATAGAAGAACTGTGTGCTATACTAAAATTTCCAGAGGAATACCAAATATTCCTATGTTGTATGAAAAAAAGCACTGTCTATTTTGAAAACAGTGCAAAATACTGTGTCGATTTCTGATCATAATAAATTAAAACATATTTACATATCGCTGAATAAAATTAGCCCTTTCTCACGACAAAAACATCAAATGAACATCTAAGTTACTTCACCCCTTTCGACCAGCAAACCCTAGAAACGGTAATGGTCGACGTGTAGATAAGATTTCGATTTCAGTTTATATAATAATTTATAGTGGGTTAATTTATAACTGCTACGCTATAGTTAAAGAGCAACGCTAGACTTCCGGTGGGTTAGGAGTAGTTAATTAAATTAACAAAATATAATTTCGAATGATTATATATATTTATATATATATATATATATATATATATATATATATGCGAAAGAATAAAGTTAAATTAGGTATCTATCATCAATTTAAAATAATCCGGTTATCCTATCTTCCTCAAGTGGCTATAGAAATAGAGCTAAAACTTAACATGATTGTTTCGATATCCGTAAAAAATCTGCTTCAAATTCCAATCTCGAAGACTTGCACAAATAAGCGAAAATGTGTAGTAGTAACATTTGGCAAATCATACTGTTAAACGCATTAATAGGTTCAAAGCTATGACTGAAAAATAAACTAATAGAGTTAAGATGAAGGCAAAAAGCTAAAAATGTATATGTTATGTTTCAGACAACTTTGACTAAAAAATAGAGGCTTTGTTACAAAAATTAGAAGTTGTAGAAGCACCTAAGTCTCCATCGATCCGATATTCTGCAAAAGTTTTATTGAAAATGGAACAATATTTCAACATTTGCGTATTTCAGTTAAACGGTTTTATTATAAGAATAGTTGGACAAAAATTGTGTATATTATTATCTTTTGAAATTGTTTTTATATTTATTCTCCTTAGGGTAAGCGTTTCTTTTATATAACGATTTCAAAAGTTTTTGTTTCTTATTCCACGTGTTCACATCTTGTGACGTAATATACTTTTAATGTGCTTCTCCCAGTCTGTTTATTTTCCGATCCACTTTTCATAACAATGTCAACAGTATAAATTAAGTAATGTATTTATTATCATCTAATACTAGTTTTTCCTGTACCGCGAGTTTTTTATTCTTTATTCTATTTCTTTTCCTTCCTGCTAGATGTAATTAAATTGTCCGACAAGCTATGTATTGTTTTTTCGCTCATACTCGTAGCATCAACAATCCAATTTATTCAAAACATTTAATATTCACTCCTTTTTACATTTGCCCATTTTTCGATGCAGGTGGGTAGAGTCCGGCTTGGTTAGGTCTTGGTCCCACCACATTATTTTGGATAATCATATAAAAACAGATTGGAGGAGAAAAAAAGCTAATTGCATACGCTTCATAATAGGGAAGTATTTTCTATATAAAACATAAGTATCTATTTAACTAAGCAGGAGTTCGTACTTATATATATATATATATATATATATATATATATATATATATATATATATATATATATATATATATATATATATATATATATATATATGAAATAGATAAACTTTTGGCTGAATATATGTTGAAATTGTGAACGATTTTAAGCTCAACTTTAAAAAAAAAACCTCATCTAAGTCATCTCATCTAATTGTTGGCGCAATTTATAGACCTCAATGACTTTTTTGAGTAATAGAGAAGCTATAACGATAAAAAGACTCCGTATTGACAAAACCAAACTTACACTTGATTATTTTATGTCATCAGAAATTCGTCCTATTGATAATAATTATTACTACTGTGACCATTAATCACAATCTCCTCGATTGCAGACCATACTCCACCACATACCAGCAATTTTATCTGAAGCCTAACCTTGAAGAAACACTTGACTGACCCACGGATATCAAGAGAGTTTCAATGTTTCTTAAAGCTACCACAAAATACAATAAAATATAATACACACACGCGCGCGCGTGAGAAAGCCCGTCCCTCGAAACATCCATCCCCGGATAATTCCGCGGATGGATGCGAAGAGTCACAGTTTCGCGCATAAACTCCTTCCTCTCTCCTAGTTCTATGGGAGATATTTTGGTTAAGAGTTAGCCTTTGGCTATACACTCTCGTCATCTTGGTTGTCTGGACGTCTTAATGTGTGTGTGTGCTTTCGCTGCCTCGTTAAAACCATTCCCAACCTGGTTTGGCAAGAGAAGATCTAATTCGAATGGTCCTTCGTATTATTTACAACTTTCTCCGATGTATAACTCCGCACTTGCTTATGAAGTGCGGAGTTACCGTGTCGTTTTTATTTTTTTTGTTTTTTTTTATTTGTATTTTGTTTTGTATTTTTGCTATTTTTTTACTCACCTAATTTAACCCTTAACGAAATTATAATAGCTACTTTATCTCATTATTATTAAAATCAGGTAGTTAGTTATTCATGTCTTTAGCTGCTCTATTCTGCCGAACATTGGATTGCTGATTTTCGGCCCTGTATCATATTTAACAACGTGTTGATTTATTCATCCACAGGCTATAACAACATGAACATTTCTTGTACAGAATGGAATGTTTATATGACATTTATTACATTGTTTTGGAAGTCTTTCATGTTTATTACTTTGGTACAACCTAACAATTGTACACCATTTAAACAGACAGGTTGCAACATCTGCTCTTAAATTATTATTTTATACCGCCAATATTGAATTTGTCCATAAGGATATGAGCAATCCATATTCTCTTTTTTGTTTTTTTGGTACGTGGTTTTGTAGTTTTTTTGTATTTTTGTTATTTTTTTACTAGCCTAACTTAACCTACTTAACCTATCGATCCAGTTGTCTTCGCGGCCCCCCTATTTTCTATAATTCTTCCTGAGGTACCTAATGATGTTTCTTAAATCCTTGTTAGGTTGCCAGCTCCTCGAATAGCGAAATACTTTTTGCAGTCCCGTTTTTTCGTATAGTTTCGTATAGACATTTAATGCTTGTCTCAGCGTTATGTTTTGTTGAGCCTATAGTTTTTTTCCCGATCAATTTGCATGTGTGTCACCTTGCAACCGAGGTGTATGTCATAATCGGTATTATTATACTACCAATAAATCTGAGGTTTGTTTCCATCTTTAGCTTGCTTTTTCTATCAATTTATCCACAGAGTCTTGCTCCTGCTTGTCTCACTTTGTCGATAGTGTTTTTCACGTGTCCGGTTGAGACCTTGATCCAAATCTGGATCAAACTATACACTGGATCATAATATAATTATGTTGTATCGTAACAGGTTTTATTGTAGAACAATTTGTTAGTAATTTTCATTTTTGTGACTTCCTGTGCCAACGACCGGCAATGTTAAGATAATGAAAATTTAAGAAATGTTTTTGTTAGAATCGGTACGACCGCCAAATGCTACAGTAACTCTGGCTAAAGGTCGATGTACATTATGAATGTATCTCCCTATAATAACATTGAAGGTTTCTTTGCAGTTACAAATAACGCGATACGAGACATATCCTCCATGGATAATATATATCACAATGTTGTTAATATGAATGTTTGCTTTGGTCAATTCTACTCTTGTTTCATTTTTTCATTAGAAATTACGAATGATGTCATCGAAGATCTTTTGGTGTGTAACTGTCATTTCGATCTTATTCATTTCCTGTATTCCGCAACTATAAAAAGTCTTTTTTATAGTTTTTTTGTCTGTATTTTTCGTCATTTTCTTCGTGCGTAAAATTCATATGAAAACTCTAGTCTGCATATATTCAAATATTCTGCAAATAACTATTTAATTATTATAAAAAAATAGAACAAGACGTTTTCATATTTTTTACAGCAGTCGGAATCTAAAAAGAAAATTTTCAAAATTTACATCTGCTTAAAGTGACTCGTTATTATGCCCTACACGCTTGAAGCAAAAATAGGGGATATCCTAAAGTTTGCAACAAAATTTTCACAAAATCTTTCTGAACTAAACTTTTGTAACGTAGTCAATTCATAAATCTTCAAGTTCAATATGGAAAAGATGTCATTAGTCATGAATTCAAAATAATATGAAAAAGTAATAGATTGTATGTGAATCAAAAGAAAATATTGAAAATGATTTGAAGGTGTAAATTATATTTTCAAGAATGTACTTGAAAGATAAACACACGGAAGTATCGTTCGTAATATCCAATATCATTAAGGGTCAATTTGTAATCGAAACTTTGATCAAATCACCATCTCAAGTTTATTTTTAAGCAAATCTGTAACTTAACATAATCAGTAATAATGTGATCAGGCTAACAAACAAGTACCTACAAAAAAAATTCTTCAGATTACCATCAAGACAGCAAGAAGAGAATCAAGTATGTACTCAAAAATTTTATCTGACACTGCGTCGAATTACTTAAGAAATTACTTGAAGAAATTCAGATCAAATACTGGATAGATATTTATTTGATAAAGAGCATTTAATAATGGAAGTATTAGATTTCTATATCAGAGTCAGATAGTTACTACAGGGGTGATGAGATAATGTTTTTATTATGTTACGAGGTGTTATAGAAAAATAAAGTAAAAAAGATAGCATACTATTTGAAATAACATCCCTCAAAGTACTGTACTAGGCTAGCTATGTATTCGTCCCAATCCCATTTTTGATTATTTGTTTCGGAATGAGTTCGTCACGGTCTTTGCGATGTCAAGAAAGGTGTAAGAATGTCTCCCTTTTAGCATATGTTTTATTTTCAGTAAAAATCAGAATTGTAATAAATCGGGTGGCCCTTGGCTTATATTTCAGGTTTTCCATCGAGAATTATTTGTTTCTCGTGCATAACTATAAACAGATTTCAAAATTCATGAGTTTATGTGCGCTAGTCTCAGGATTGAAGATGGTGAAGAGGTAGCACAATAAACAAACTATAACGATAACTAGTTAAACTTACTAATACGTGCTTGCCGAATCTCTAGAAGTAGCGTGGCTAGGTTGAGATGTGAGCGTTCGAGAACTGGTCGCTTCGCTGTCTCGAGACAGAATGCGTTTCTCTTCGATTCAAAACGTCTCGCCTGGGTTCGTGTGAGTGTGTTAGTCGTCCCTAAAACGTGTAGGTACCAAGTATATCGGAGAGGATTAAGTTAATTTCATGCTAAAATGACATTAAGAAGTTGATAAGAGAAAGGAGACTTGGAATTCCGAAAAGAAGGTATTGCCTAGGTTGGGTATGGGCCAGTTATGGGTGAAATAAAAAATAATTTTTTTGAGGAAATTGTTCGGGGAAATGCGTATCCTCCGTATCCGTATTAAGTATTTTTAAATGGCATGGATCAATATGTACAATCCACATTCTCTACTTTATATGTCTTTTTATTTTTATTTGACAGTCTTGTACTTTTTTTCAAAAAATTGGCTAAACAAATATAGAATAAAGGATGTTATATTAACTAATTAGTGTAGGTCTATAGTTCAATCAGTTCGAGGTGATGAATGTTCCTATTTTTTTCTTTTAAATTGTGGTATCACAATGCTATATTAGTATATATTAAGGGATAATAGGATAACTAAATGATAAAAATATATTTTTCATATAAATAATAAGATAGGAATAGGTTTTAACTGTTTTTAAGTGAGCCGACACAAACAGATTTGTGAATAACAATTAATGTTAAAGTATTGCGTATAAAATTTAATATTATCACTTAATTGTGAAATGATAATAATGAGGATTTATTTGTATTATATGGACTTTGTTCATTATTTCAACAAGACTAATTTATTTATAGAAAAATAACAAAACGTAAAAGTACCTACTGGAAATAAGATATAAAGAATATGTAGGGAAAATGGGCAAGTAAGAAAAACAAGTACTCATCGACAAACTACCCTCATTGAAAATATAAATATGAACGTATCTGTTCAAGAATATCCATTTGTTTTCTTCCCAACTTTATAAAGTTGGTCTGTTCATTTAGTTTTAGCCCCTTTTACAAGCTCTTGATGTTGTCTATAGTGTTTCAACCCTTTTTGTTACCATTGGTGAATTATTTGCATATACTAATGTAGGAACATCTCTGGTAATAATAATTGTACCCTTTCAGTTAGCGGAGTTTCATTACTTCGTCTAGTGATATAGTATGATCGTGACCTTGTGAAATTCACAATTCTTATAAATTTACTTATATAGTTTTTGCATATTTTGTAATTATCCGGTGATCAATTTTTCAATTGTTTGTAGGTTCCTACCTAATGTAATTAGTATAACAATATTTGTGTCTACTTTCAACGTTAATTGAATTTATTGCTATATAACGGAAATAACAGCCACAGGAGAATATTTCATTGAAAGCTAATCTCTTCTCTCAAGGTCAGTCGTGTCTTTGTGTCTCCTTCCCTAACAAAAATATTTTATTGCATAATTTTATGCAGAGGGTGAGTGTGGTTTGGAGTTGTATTAAAAAGGGAACCTCCCTAAAAAGTATATGTCAATATTAGTCACGAAGCAACATATTGGGCTGAAATTGTTCCAGAATCCATAGGCATTGACATTGACAAAAATCACTTCTATAAAAGACTCGTTTATTTTTTCAAATAGACTCAAGAATATTCATTATAGCTAGAAGAGTTTCGAACAGTGGGCAGACAGACACTGTAAATGTTTCGAAACCCAATACCTAATATATTTTATAAACTATGTAAATTCTTTAATATTTATACATAGTAAGTATATAATTTTAAATTTTTGCTTTTTCTTCGATATTTTGTGCGAATTCAAAATACTTATGTAATTTGACATTGCACCTTTAACAATTTTTGTTGCCTACATGGAATACATTTTAAATCTGAAGACTGGAACATCGTTTTTTTTTCTTGAATCGATCTATTTGTTATCGGCAATACCCTGTAAAGCGAGCTAATAAGTTACGAGTCCGAATTTGGTTCACCTCGTTTAAAGATGACACCTAGTGTAAAATCATACTAGGATCCTTGGGTGCTAAGTATCATCACTCATTTATTTGTCTTATTTTTGTGATGTGTTTGTCTGTTTTGATCTGCTCTCAATTTATTGCCAATGAAAAGAGAAAGACCTAAAAGTGTTTTGTTGATCGTAAAACTAAGATCCTTGTATCCAGATATATTTCTTTAGGTATTGAAACAAGAAAAAGACTGTTCGATCAAATCTATTAAACTGATAGACCAACTAAACTAACGAATCTTATGCATAATGGTGATGTTAAAAATAACAGCCGTCGACAAGCTACAATTTACTACACTTCTATCCAATGGCACTCGTAATGTTTTTCCGGTATGTCAAGCCACATTTATGGAAACTTTTTGTGTGACAAGAAGACATGTTTGCACCTTTACCAATAGTTAATAGTATAGATAGAGTATGTGGAATCATTCTTTTGAAAGAGAGCGAAACAGCTTCGGTTTACCACTCTCTATCTCTCTCTACTTCAGAACTTGTTACTTTTCTTTTTTACCTTCCTCTCTCTATCAACATAATTTTTAATAGTAACATAATAATTTGGCCTCAAAATGTTAGATATGTGAAACCTGAAAAAGAAGAATGATACTAACCTAACAATGTAAATCATTTTCTATGGTTCCAATATAAGTCTTGAGTGTAACGTCACGCAGTGTAAAGTAAACCATTATTCACCGGTACATAATAGAAATTATTATATCGAGTACTAATTGTGACGCTGTCTACATGGGGCAAACATGTCAGTATTTAGAAAATAGAGGTCATCAATACGATAAAAAAATAGAACTGCATTAACGAACCAGGAAATATCAAAAAAACATAAATTCAATTATAGAGATTCAAAAATTCTTGAAACGGAATCTAATACACGAAAAAGAGAATTTTTAGAAATGGTTTACATTCATAAGAACGAAAAAGCTATAAATGATAAAAAAGACCTAAATGATTTAAGTAAAATTTATAGCTCTATTTTGTAAATTCTAATAGAACTACAAATAATTCAATTGACTACTGCTATATATTTGAGATGTGGAAACCAAGGAAAAATTAATTTTTCTTATTGGAACAAAGTTCTAAGTTGATTTCATCCTTATTTTGATATTCATGATGAAGGTAATCTATAGATCAATAAAAATAAGCAAATTGTCAGTGTCAATATCATATTTGGATAAAGATTTAATGAAAAGTCTAAACGTCAAAAATTATCATTCTTTCAAAAATTATCAAAAAAAACTAATTTTAAAGTAGAAGAGACCTAAAATCAAGTACATTTAGATTTTTTTTAAATATTTCATTTTATTGGTTGTAATTTATTTAGTTACGTTACGTTATGTTATGTTAATCCTGTCCACGTACAAGAATTTTCTTCCCTATGTAGTATTGAGTTGATTTTTATTTATGAATTATGTATGTGTCATATGTCAAATCTCGAAGCTTCTGCATTCACAAAATTTTGAATAGAGTTTCGATAGCAGTGGCATTTCATAAAAGTTTTGCCGCCAAATTTAGAATGTCTATCTCTTAGAGATAGACGTTGGGCATACCTTAGAGATCAAGACAATTATTCTCTTTGCAATCTTTTTTTTTCCTTGGAAAAAGTGAGTTTATTTTCTCTACTCTTACAACATCAACTGTTGTATCTTGTATGATACTCAAAACATTTCGGGCACTTTCTTTGGCTTTATCGAAACTGGGAATAGATGTTATAACAGTTTTTTCACTTAAACTTAAACGACTTAAAGACTTTTTTCATTTGATTAGCATCAGATCTTGAATTGCCTTCAAATCTGTTTAATGCTATAATTTCAGTTCAGATTGAAGTTTGACTGAGTCTACCAGTCAGTTTAAGGATCGATTGGGTGAAACCTAGCGAATTTCAAAAAGGATCGTAGTCATTTCAATTAGAAAGCTCATTTTGTGTAATGTGTACTAATACAATATAACTCACAGTGTTATTCTTTGAATATTTAAATTTATCTAAAGATGAAAGTGTTCCAAAATGTCATTTAATTGAAAAATAATTCCAATATTACTTCTTTACGTAAATCAACTTAACACTTAATAGTTCTCAATCCATTCCAAAGTGAATCATCTGCTCGAATAGTTTCAAATCAGGGATTACAATTTCTATATAGGGTTATCGGAATATTTGAAATCATTTACGTCAGCGTTATTGAAAATTGAATCCGTCGAGTTCTGAAATTTGTCGCTCCTCAAAATTCGCTGTTGTGTTTGGGAAATTTAGTTTCCATAAAATATTTGGGATATCATAAATGTATTATGAATTTCATAATATTTTATATTTGACGGTTCAGATAAATGATAAAATATATATCACAATGCTGAAATTTTTAAATTGAAAAAGGGAAAATGGAGATATATGAGGGGTTTTCAACACTTAATAAAATATTATTGTGATCTTAATGCTTAGTATTTATCTAAAATAAACTAACTCTTGTTTTTAACAAAAAAGTGTCGTAAGGCGTCAAGAGTAAAAACGAAAACTGCAATAGACAAGGCTATGCGTCGTCAAACTAAGTATTGTAAACACTTAGTATAAGTGAAAGTAGTGTATATATTTAGCAATAAATCATTAGAACAGATTTAAATAGTATGTTTAAATGAATGTGGATATAAATTGGATCTAACACTTCGTTATAACATTTTACTGATGTCAAAAGCATAGAAAATAAATTTGCTAGTGCTTATAGGTACATATATTAGACGGAAACCTTGTGAACTTAATGTATTTTTAAATTGTATTTCAATTATGAGAATATCAGGAATGATTATCAATATTTCAGATAAAAACTTTGCATCAATGAAAAATATAGAAATAATCTGAGTTGAATCATAGACTCAAACCCTAATCCTTCGATGTCCCGTATAATTTGCCCTCTATTTTCATCAATAATCTAATTTGAGTGTAATTTTATTAGACTCAGGGCGCAGGGAAGGTTGATTCGATAGCAGACAGAAGGCCAGTCGACGAGTGTGTTACGATTGCTATAAATCCTTGGTAATAGCTGGAGTACAATGGCAACGCTAGTAGTCGTGGATTTTGCGATACGCCTTTTCACTGTAGTCCACCCACGTGCTCTACGTTTACCTAAAATCGAGCTACCCAATAGACGTAGCCTATTTATTACTAAATTCTTAATTCGTTAATATTTTCTCACAAGTTTTACTTAAATCGGTTTTACTGAATACCAAATAACTTAAAGTCGAAGTAATGAAATTCACGAAGAAATTTCTAAAACCTATTAAGGGTGAAATGAGATACTGTTTGTATCTCAGAAAAGATTAGAACAACTTGAAATGGGAAATGATATTAAAACTGACCTATTATAATTTCTTTATTTTAAGAGCCCAAATGAATATCAATTTAGAGCAGTTACATAAAGTTGGCCTATTATAAATTAATGGATTTTATTACAAATTCATATTATGTTATTTCCGTGTTTTATATTTGGTTTTACTCAGGGTGCGCTACAACTCGTGACGATTTTTAATCCGTTGAGATAAGGATGTGCCAATTCATTAAGGATTCATTAAGAGTATTACCTGGGATTTAGTACCTATTTCACTTTGTAAATCCAAATACTAAAACATAGAATTTCTAAATCCTTTAGGTTAGGCTAGGTTACGTTACCTAATCTAAATTCACAATTTTATAAATAATACAGATCTTTTAAAAACTGACAAAGGAGAATATTTTTTATTGGACAATGATTTAACTAATAACATAATTACATTTGAATTTGAAATAAATTCAAATTGATTGAAAAGCTTAGTAATATTTTACTTGGATTGCACTTCTAAATACTCTTCAAAGTACTTTTTGGTTATGTGTAAGAATATAAAATAATTTTGTATTGCTGCAGTACTGGAGATACTCAGTACTTACAGCCGATATATTAATCCACTTCTCTTAAAATGTGGGATGACTCTAGCTGCCACAGATCTTCGTTTTCTCTTTCATACGCTCCCAGGTGTAGTGCTTTGGAGTGTTTAGTGTCTCACACTTTGAGAGAATGTAGATAGAGGTTTCGTCCTCTGCCCAACAGAATCAGTAGGCTGCATTATCTGCTAAGTCTAACTTCTTCAGGTATCCATTGAGGTGACGGTACTCTAGGTAAATATAAAATTATTATAGAAATACCACTATCCCGATTTTTCTTTTTTTTCTTCTATCTATGTCATTTTAAACAAGAAATCACCATCTTTCAATCTATTGTTTTCACTTTTCAAAACTCTATTAATTAATGTAGTTTTATTAGAATTTACAAAATAGTGCTATAAATTTTACTTAAATTATTTAGGTCTTTTTTATCAAAAAGTTATAAATTATAAAAAAGACTTAAAAATAATTTAACTAAAATTTATAGCACTATTTTGTAAATTCTAATAAAACTACAAATAATTCAATTGACTACTGCTATATGTTTAAGATGTAAGGACTAGGGAAAAATTAATTTTCCTTATAGGAACAAAGTTCTAGTTTGATTTTATTCTTATTTTGATATTCATGATGAATATTTGTATGTAGTGCAGTGGCAAACAATGAATTTATAGAAAAAGTGGCAATTAATGGTAGAAGCATGAAAATTGGTATGTTGGGCAGTGACGCCAAAAGAAAATTTTAGAGATCGCCATTGGAAGGGTAGGGGGTCGATTTTTGAGGTTCCACCTCCCCGTGAAAAAGTGGGGTGAGCAATTTCGACGTTCTAATTTCCCCATTTTTCAATTTTTGTGTAAAATACGTCAAAATTGCGGTTTTACTTCAATAGACTGAATACATTTTTCAGGATCGAATTTTCAATACGATATTCGAGTAGTAGAGGTCAAGTATGACATTTTAACTTATCTATGAGCTCGATATGTCTAGGAAGGTGGGGGGAAACAGTAGGTACCGCAAGTTGCTTAGTTTCGAGGATTTTTCATGTTTTTTAATACGTTTTGTGAATATTTTCTTCTCTGTACAAAATGTGAGGAATTTTGAAGCATTACAAATAGTAGATATGGTGACTAGAGATCTCGAACAATGAGCCTATTCGTCGAATTACATATTCGACGAATATTCAGTATTGGGATCGATTTCAAAATTTGCATCGTAATAACCTGTTCTTAAAACAATAATTCATTGTAGAGGTGTAGTATTATACTGAAGCGAAATCCTTTTGACCACTTTGTAGGGGCACGGGGAAAAACAAATTTGAGAATAAAATTGAGAATTTTTTCTAGTAGAAAAGAACTTAACTTCTTTCTTTCGAATCTATTTTTTCTTATACTTTCTTTTAAGTGGTGGGGAGATACGAACGTTTATTCAAATTTATTCCCTAAATTTTCTTTTGGCATCATTGCCCAAAAAACCAATTTTTATGCTTCTATCGTTAATCGCAACTTTTTGCAGTTTGCCACTGCACTACAGTGTCAATATCATATTTTGATAACATCAATGTTATCTTTCTTTCAAAAATTATTTCAAAAAACTAATTTTGAAACAGAAGACACCTAAAATAAAGAAGATTTAGAAACATAAAAATATCAAAAAGTTGATTTGACAGATGTTTTTCTTGCAAGGATCTCAATCGAGTTCTAGTTGAAGAAATGTGATATATACATAAAGAATTTTCAACGGCCGATTAAAAGAACACAACTAGCGCCAAAATGCGTTAAATGACTTCCCCGCCTCTTCAGAAATATTAACAAGAAAGAAAAGAGCCAAAGAGCTGTAATGTGTCTGAAATGAATAGTTAAACCCAGATGTTTCGGGCAATTTGTTAAACATGTCTTTCGAAGGGATCACAAGGCAATTTTAAGAATTCAAAAAAAGTGTAAAATCATAAGTAAAATGTGTAATGGGCGTGAGCTTATGTCATGATTTATAACTACTGACAAATTTTATTTGAAATCAATAGTTTACTGTTTTTTTAAGCTTCTATACTCTAGTTATTCTATTTAGACCAAGTAGGGTGGCGTATTTTATACAGGATCGTAGACTAAATCAACTTAGACTTTTCATTAATACTCCTAACAACATAGTTTCAGGTTTTTTCAAAAACAATGAACAGTGAGAGTTGGTCTTATGATACGTTTATTAACCAAGTTGGCCATCAATCAGATTTATAAAACATTCTATGGTTAGAAGCAATACTCAAAACAACCTCTACTTACTTTGGACGCATATCTCATTAAAAGAATGATTACTTTAGTAAAATGATAAGTGTACAGCTTCATAGCCTTCAAATTCCACGTACGTATGTTGTGGATAACATTGTTTCCAAGGACGTCGTTTGATGTTGTCATACTTCCAATTTCACTTCTGAAGGCTAACATGAAAAAATGTTATATATCAAATGCCAACATAATAATAGTCAACTAAATTGATAAATGTGATTGATCATTTGACAAAAGTTGAAGAAAATTCTAAAATATTAAAAAATACCTGTCTTTTCTCCTTTAATTAAAATGAATGATGGTTCTAAGGATCGGAATAATGTTTCGAAATTTAAGGATTTAAGGATAACTAATATATTTCAGTTTCAATTTATTTGAATAAATTGTTAGTAATTAATATGTACGACATTATTAATTATATTATACAATTATATATTATATATATTTAAATATTATAAATTATACAATTTTGTGGGAAATAGTGCTGAACAATTTATAGTATATTACAAATAGAGGTAGATTGTTGTTTATTGCGATAATATTTTCTTCTATATTGTTTTTTATCTTTACTTCAGGTTTTTTAATTATGGTCAATTTTATCTTTGTTTTCATCAATGAAATAAATGATCGCTCAAAAAATCATATTTTTATGAAGTTTACTCTTATTTGATACTGATCGATTTCGATTATAATCATTGAGTATTCAAAAAAAGGAGTAGGGAGTAGGGAGTTGGTTAAATTCGTACATTCCATAAAACTTATCCCAATACCCTATATAATTGGATCAATGAGATAAAAAATGAGTTTCTATATTTCAATAATGTTTCTAGAGCAATAAAACAGCGTGACCTACAGAAAGGGCGTATAAGTTGTCCCTTTCGTGTAATAAATTTTAACAATTAACCCTCCGTGACCTTTGGGCGTCGAAGGTAAAAAGTCACAGTTAAATCGTCTTTTTCGAAGCTTCTTTTTTGCTGCAAATGTCACTTACTTGGAAGTTAGCAGATTAGCAATTTACACACATGGATTCACCTCATAAATTTCTTTAAAAGACAATATTTCGAAATTTGCTTCATGAAGGAATTTATAACCCATTACAGGTTGATTTTCCACATTATTATTATTATTTCCCAATGGATTAACAGTAACATTTGAAAGTATTGTTCTCTATTTTATAACATCATTATCGTAAAACTAACGTTGATGATAAATTATTTTCTTCACTTCATTGTTTGTTTCTTTGTTAGTGAATCCGCAGTCTCGCGACACAATTTTGTTTGAACTTGAATACATCAAATCCTTATCAACTTTAAGTAGTCGCTTGAAAATGAATGTTCTCTGTTCCTAATATTCTAATTTGATTTGAAATGTTTAAATTAACCATAACAATTAATTAAAATAAGCGCTATAATTCCCAAATTAAAATAAATATTTTCTCACATAATCATACTTTTGAGACTTGATATTAAGCGTTTTTTATTTTACACTTAATTTATATCATATATTTATAATACAATTTAATTAGTTACTTTTCAGTTCTATTAAGAATGTCTTTAGGAAAAAAAATTATAATAAACAATAGTTGCATACAATAAATCTTTATCATGACTAACTCCCACAAATGCTGTCAGCTTTTGCTGTCAATTCCATTTTTTTTGTCATTAAATTTAAATTCAGTTTCTAGTGACTAACGATCAAAACATTCCACATTTTAGTTAGCTATCATTTATACAAACATTCAGTTTATAGTTTGATCAAAAAGTGTGGGTAATTGTCATTGTAGATTACTGAGCATTGGTCACATGCTTTATATTAAATTTGCAAGCGGAAGCACTTGTACAACTAACATCGAAGGTACTGATCCATTCGAGGCACACGTGCTCTTTGCTTCGGCAGGCGTCAATAAATAAGTAGACTGATAATTTTGTTGTATGTAATCGCATACTTACTATCAGATATTTTAATTTGGTTAGGAGAATTATTCCTCGAACAGTAATTCTGTCTGTACTATGACCAGAATTATTTTATTTAATAATCAATCAAAATCATTTTCTAGATATATAAAATGCGAATTTGATGTATTTAAAGAGAAGAATATTTGAAAAACTAATTTATTTATATATATATATATATATATATATATATATATATATATATATATATATATATGGTGTCTATGGTGTCATTCAAGTATATTATTACATCATTAATCTGCCACGCAATTTTAAGTATCAACAAGATAATTATTTAGTTTCATCCAAAAACATCCACACTAATATTTATATTTTTATCTGACAAGTCTCAAGTGGATGATCGTATTTCAAAAGATAAAATTCAATATCCTTTTAAAAAGAGAAAATCTCTCAAATGAATTAACTTAACGATAGTAAATTTCGACATATTTCATAATGATATATATAAGGTGTTACTAAAAAAATTTCCATCTAAATAAAACCACATCACATAATTTGATACTGTTTAATAGCAATGATTTAAGAGTTAAGGATACATGGTGTTTCTAAATTCATGCGACGAAATTCTTAAGATGATAACCCGTATTATAAACTTATTATGCTAATTCCTGTGAAACTAGACGAGTAACACTTCTTCATTCCTCATTTATTCATATCCACCTATATCTCTTCGATTGCACAGAAATCAAAAAGATTGGTTGTTCCTGAACAGATAGAAAGTAAGGTATTCTGGATAAAAGTGATCAACATCCAGAAACAAGTACTAGAAAATGTTAATAATTATATGGACGCGAGTCTTAGGATCAAAATTCTATTAAATACTTAACATTTATATATTAACGAAATACAAATGTAAAATTGAACCCAGCCGATATCCCCGTGCTTGCCTAGCCTCCAGGAGCAGCCTAGCTCCTAGATTTAGTCAACACTTGGTTCAAAAATATTCCCCACGGGTTCGTGCGAGAATCAATAGGAGGGGGTGTCATGAAACAGTGTGGAAAGGAGATAAACGTAGGTATGTTAGATTTTTATGGCACGAGGTATATCGGAAAGGATTAGGTTAATTGCACACCATTAGGAAATTGAGAAGGCTTCCTGGCGTAGGTCAGTCTGGTGTATAAGAAATATTGTTTTATTGGAAAAGTTGTTCGGCGAAACGGTCAAAGATGAGAAATGTTGTTAATGAAAGTATATCCATATAATTAAATGCGACGGAAGGTGTGCACTTGGCGTGGTAGCCACATATATTTGTGGCCACAATTATACCCTTACTTTATCCAAAGTGTTCAACTCCTTTATCTCGAGGTTGCCTTAGATGAAAATTTGTACAATATTATAGGGCACTTCATTCAATGTGAATATTTTAATGAATGAATTGATTGGAGTCATAGGCGACAACCCGGGCTACATTTTCTGGATCAGCCATCAACTTCTCAATCTCAATTTTCTCAAAAATGTTCTTCCCGAATTACTTAAAGGTATCCTATTCATTATTAAACAGAAAATGTTATTTACACACAATAGTGCTTCACTACAATTCACACATTACATTAGAAAACAAATTCTAATCGTTGTATTGATCGACGGAACCACTGGCTACCTGAATCGCCAGATGTAAGTCCATGTGCTTTTTATTAATGGAGTTACTTGAATTAGTAGTTTATAACATTTATTATGAATCGTATTTTATTCTAGCATTATCCATCTTCACTGTTTTCCACTCTCAATACGTAGGTTTTTATTTAATAGAAAATAATATATCTAGGGAAAATTTACCAAATCAAAAACTCTTTTTAAATATAGGAAATAAAACTTGATTTTACTAACCATCTAAGAACCTTAAAAAATTCGAAAATGTTCACATCAAGTAACAAAAAGTTGTTTTGAATTCGTTGTTATTATCTTACTCTCAATATTATTTCACGAGATATGAACAGCCACATTACAGTTAATTACAAGATGAAAAACAATCGAATCAGTTGTAAGAGAAAACCTCCCAGAGGAATGTTTTTAACGTTCTTAATTTGTGGTTATGGTTACGCAATTTGTCAGTTATATTTGTTATTTGTGATGCAGCTGGTGTTTTTTAACAATTTAAGTTTGCTACATTAGTAATTACCAGAGGAGTTGTTAGTAACACTTGTCCTCAATTGTTCCAAGCACGACGAATATTTGTACTTCACTATTGCTTTATTCTTCTCCTCACTTATTGTTAATTAAACGTGGCTTTAATTAATGTTCTTGAAAAAAAAAGATGAGCAACAACCTGCTATTTTGATAACTACCATTAACTATGTCGTATTACATGTTTATAACAATGGGAATGTTTGTCACAAATCTCAAGAACTGGAGTAATGATTATGCAATTTCTTATAATTGCTTATAATTTCGTTTCTGTCATAAGTTTTCAATTAGAGAATAATTCGAGGAGCCACTTTCTTACGGCATTTTCACTTCGACACTTGAAATTTGGTAAATACTGAAAATTGACCTCTACTGTATTGATCTACAACGTAGAGTTGGATTATATCCAATAATTTATGTAAGGAAATCAACAACTATGGAACAGTGTATTCAACTTTTTGTGACTTATATCTCATACTATTTGAAAATTGAGAATTTCGGTATCATTACTTCTTGTGTATGTCTTTTGGTTTCTAGTCATCTTTTTTGTTTTGATGTGATGGATTCCATTTGAAATTTGTTTTTATAAAATTATTCTTGAGACAATATATAATTGTGAGAAATTGATATAAATTTAAATTCGATTCTCTTTACAATCTAGGTCTAAAATCAACTTTAAAAAGTATTAAGGATATTTCCATTAACACTACAATTATCCTTGAACTTGAGGAAGTGACCCAAACAACAATAAATGTTCGGATAGGGTATACAGACATCATCAATTTTTATTGCACACTTGCTGAATTCGGTTCCAGTTTCGGGACGGCGATAAAAAACGTACTCTAATGTTCAAACAACCAGGCGTTTAATAAAATTAATTGAAGAGGTAATGGCGGTAGCAATGTTTCAGTTCGAAGTAGTGTATATTTTATTGGAAATTGTTTTTAAACGATGACCCTTACGACCCCGCTTTTTAATTACCACTTTGGAGTTAAAAGTTCGTAAACATCAACAATTTTTTGCATCCAAATCGCCTTATCTGATCCACATATGGAGATAAAAGGGTCCGTCAAGTGACAAACCTCAACATATAAGGATTATTCACCCTTCCCAAGTAATCTAGCTCGGGGCGAGAACAGCATCCCTTAAAATTAAAAACCACAGATTTGCACTATGGTATTATAACAAAACTACTCCACCCCTGACGGCGTACACCCTCTATTTCCGATACTGATTCATAAAACCACACTCATCTACAGACTAACCACTTCGCCCTATATCACATCATCTGATGTTCATGTCAAGAAGTTAAAAATCGATATAGATACGAGGGGAGCTTTACAAACTTAATCCGGAAGAAACATATGGGATAATTGACTGTCACTTATTGAACAACGTTTTTTATTTTACGATTTTATGCTACATTCTGTAAATATTTGAAAATTAAACTTCGAGTGTTTTGGAATATATATGAAAAGAAAAAACAACAACAAATGTACTTCTGATATTGATATTTTATCAAAAAATTCGTATTTTGTATAGTATTACAAATATTTATATTGATAGTTTTGGATAGTTACTTGAACAGTTAACTAAGGCTTCACCTTACCTACAGTAGTCGACTTAATTTATTTCGATTGTCACCTACAATCTGGTACTCGCCGGACGACTAGCTTCGAGTCGAAGAACGGGCAGATTATTAAAATATTGATGTTAACAAAAGGGCGCTAGGGAGGTTTTGACAAGATCTCACCAGGTTATCCCTACAAATCTCTATAAGGGTTAACAATTAACGACACTGTTCGTCCCACTTAGGGGAAATGAACGGGTATATTTTGTTCGACTGTATGTCTCTTTACTACTTGACTTAAATGTTCATATAAGGAGAAAAAAATAAGCCTTAAGGCACAAAAATAATACTTGACAACTCAAACTAAAATCTGCTAGAAATAAATAGTTTACACCTGGTGTGAAAAGGAGAGAAAAATAAATAATTTAATTAAGTTAATAAGGTGTTAAGCATGCCAAAATTAATTGGCCGATAGGAGAAGTCATTGGCTACCCGTTAAACCTTCATAACTTCACATATGCCTCAATTTTTAGTTTTATTAAAACAAAAAACACCAGTATTCACAAATAGAGCAAAAAATAATATTGGGCATCGCTTCCAAATATTAATTTTTTTTAAGCGCTTTCCCGTAAAAATCGAAGAAATTCAATACGATCAGTTGTTACCTAATTATTATTTTCTTGACCATTAAACGTTTATTTTAATTGAGGATATTAAAAAAACTGAAAAATATTGTGTAGGTATTCCAACGTCATCAAAATTTGTCAACCCCATGCTCTTTCTAACGATATGAAACATGCCAATAAAAATGATGACAACTTGACAGATTCTTCAAATTGGTCTATTAGGTCGTGATTTTCAAGATGTCAGAATCTGTATTTTGTCTGTTAGTTTCATGAGTTTTAGAACAAATTTTTGTAAATTATTTACGGTGAATGTTCATAAATCTTTTTCCAAATTCTGGCCTCTCTTTCGTATTTCTAATGTTGTTATCTGAATTCATTATGGAACGCGATGCACCAAACACTCTGATATATGACGGTAGTCGTGCATACCAACCAACGAACAAAAAGATAACTAAAGATCCGGCAATGTCTACGTCGAAACAAATTTTAATATTACTTACATATAAAAAAACTTACTCCATGACGTCTTAATAAGCAAATTGTGATTCCAATTACTCAATAGTATCGCAATATTAGTTCTGAAACTACTAATAGGATTTCTCCAACAATCATTTAAATTTTTTTACTTCTATTTATGTTCTAATTATTCTATAACAGTCTTGTTCATTGTAACAGTATTCTATTTAAATTGTATCTCTCAGTACAATTTTTGCAACTCAAACATAACTATAGATAAATAAAAATCTATTCGTCATTACCATTATAGTAAGTTTTCAACACCAAATAAATTCATTTATATCACAAACTCTAAATCATTCATGTGCCATAATATACCATCAAATAAAAGAATGTTTTCATCCCTTGTTTACTTAACGACAGTCCTTTTGTTTGTTTTTATTCGGTATTGGATTGAAGAAAAATACAAGCAGAGCTTGTGCTCTGATAGAAGTTTCAAACAAAGAGGTTAATTTACAAAGTAAATTTTGAAAAGTCACTGGTAAATTGACAATTATCAGTACGGATTATATGGTGAGCGAGAATTCGATAGTAATTGTAATTTTTTGAATACATTACATTGATTAACATTTATTTGAAAGTGACAAACGGGAAATGTTTTTTACTATCTGCTTTGATAAAATATAATCTGAGATTATACACCAACAATATTATAAATCTACACATTCATTAAAAAAATCCATAATTATACACATTGTAGACACTAAAAATATAAACCGATAAAAAGGTGGGAACTTCAATATAATAGCGCATACAAAGAAGAAGAAGAAGAAGGGATTGAAAAAAGCAGGGTATGTAGATTAAAAAGATATTTGTAAAGGTACATTTCCAATTTCATTTCCAATCTTTGAGGATAATTACAATAAGGAAATAGTTTGATCTAAGTGTTACCTACCCTCTTAACTTAATACAATTAAACTACAGAGATGAAGGTTTCTTTCACCAAAACTTGTTGGTCGTTTGAGGAGGATATTTTCTTTAGTCTTATTTCAAAGTATTTGATTTGGATGGGTTAATTACAGGTTTTAATTTGTACATGTTTCGATTAAAAATTATACTTTGACAAAAGTTCTCCCAAAATTATATACCAATCGAGTGAGCCCCCTTAGTGAGACTATAAAAATGATTCTTGTCACTAAGTTACCATTTCTCTCTTCTATAATCACTTACGAGTTTGAACATCATCTGTCATTTAGTTTGTATATAGTGATTTTGTCGATTAATATCAAATGTTTGTGTTTTACAATATATAAGAATATCAATATGGTTCAAGTCAAGTACTGCAAATGGAATTTTGTGAAAACTTTTCATTTCATCGATGCCTGTCTCGATCTGGGCTTAAAATCGTTAAAGTAATCGAAATTGTGACTATAAATCTTCGTCCAAGTGTAATAAGACAATCTCTGATTTGTATGTGTCTCTTAAGTTGGTGCTATTTGAACTAATATTATGGGAATAGCTTTAACGAGCTGTCATCGTGGTCAAAAATGGAATAAATGTCAAGGAAATATTGTCCGGATGTGTTTAAGACGTTTTATTTTCATTGCTCAACTAAAGTTACCGCCTCAAGACACGTTTAACGGAGTCTACTGTATTCAATTCCTAAACGTATGTTTAAAAATGTGGTAATGATTGAATTTTTCGATTTTACGGTGAATTCTTTGGATATGATACCATAAACTTGAATTATTATCGAATATGTTTTGTTTCATATTGATATAAATACTTATATAGAATAAGCCTGTCCAGTTTACTACATATTTATTTACTTACCTTCATTTATTATAATTTGTATGACATACAAGAGAGAAGAAGCTGCAGCTACAAGATCAGGCGAATAAAACAAAACTAAATTTACATGTATCTATCATAGTTGCTCTTGTTTAGGTCAGCTCGGTTTAGGAAAATTATAATTACATAGTATATCTAGTAGTTATATTATAGTAGTTAAATGCACAAGCTACAAAATAATTTACCCTCTCATGGCACCTATTATGTTTTAACAATTGAAGTACATACGATGCTCATCTTCCCAAAAGGATGAAAAAATGGGAATCTTTTTTACCTCCATGTCCATTATCTACAAGTGCCATTAGTGATGTTACAGTAATTTTCCGTATAATTTTGTTCTCAAAAAGTTTGGAACGCGCTCATGACAAAAGCTGAATGCCACGTGCTCGGGGCCCGAGGAGCAAATAAGAACTTTTTTACTAGGGTAGATATTGGGGCATCAAGTTACAATTGTACTCTCTGCATAAATCTATTGTGGTTTGTCGGAGGGAAGCTGTGAATGAGATGAGATACAGCGTTTTCTATTGTGACCAGAATATTCAATATCATGTCAGCGGTATAGAAATTCGCTACAGTAATTTCCCAAATATTTTCGGGAAATTACTTGGATTTGTTTTACGATTAACTCGTTCTCATACGAGGATTAGTCAGAAATATTCAACAAGTTCCACAATTTCATTTTATTAGAGAATTTTAAACCACATATTATTTATCTTTATCGTGTCATATACGTGAGTATGTGAAAACTCAATTTGATTTCTATATATACATGCGTTATCTTTATGATTTATTATTCACATTTTAATAACTTTGGTAAAAGCAGCATCGTAAATGTACCTTAGTAGATTAAATAAAGTAGCCCTCATGAGGATCTGAGTTATGAATTACGATATCATCATCACCTTCAAGAGTATTTAACTTTGATGAAGGGAGATTGTGACAATGAGAGAAATGTGCGTGTTGAAGTCTACGTTAACTCGTGTATAAAATTTATTAGAAATGTACGGATACTGTTAAAAAAGAGCGTAGTAATTTAAGTTAGCTATAAGTTGTACAGAAGATGGGAGGTCATGTCGTATCATTAAAAATTGGATATATATATTTGATATACTATAAATTAGCGATGTCCTAATATCCTTTGCTTGAGATTAGACCTAGAGACGACGAAGCAACTCGAACCAAAAACTAACCACTATATTTATATTTTCGAAAAAAAAATATGGTAACAACACACGTGCATCTACAAGTTAGAACATATATGGTTAAGTACTGAATATATTACTTCACAATCAACATAAAGGTAAACGTCATGCAAAACTTGAAAATAGTAGATATGAAGAGGAATGATTCAAAGAGAGAATGATACTATAATAATGACGAATTATAGCAAATTAACGCATCAACTATATGCTCGTACCTACATAAACTGGAACAGAAGATATCCTACTAAATACGTAGACATCTAATTATTATGTTCTCCACTGATTTTTTTTTTGTCTAGGTGTGACGCTTTAACTCGCTCTTTTCTATATAAATTATTACATAAGCAGAATAAATGTCCGATCTCGTTAAACTCAAACATTTCAATGTCTTAGAGGTAATAGAAAATCAACAAAGTGAATGTAATCCACTGCATATAATAATTTGTAATATTTTCAAAGATATTTGAACTGAATATATTATTAATTATAACCACCTAGTTTAGATTTAAAATAGTCCAAGCTTGATATTAAATAATACCAGTGTTTCACTTAGATTTCGAATGATGGAAGGAGTTTGTTCTTTTTTCAACTGCTTCATACCTATAATGTAAAAGACCAATCTCATTTCAAGACTAGATATTACAGAAGGGTATACAATAATACTTTAAAGTGAAGCATCAGTTTCAGATTACCTCTCAAGAGTTCAACATTGAAAACTTTTTCACCCTTAATCACGTACTCTTAATACCCTACTCCGCCAAACAGTCCATTAGAGCATCTTTAAATTCACTAAAATTGTCACGTACAAGTCAAATTTGTGAAGAAATTTTATTATAAATAGTGAAAATAATTTAAAAAATTAAGTAACATATATATATATATATATATATATATATATATATATATATATTTAGTTTATTGCTTAATAAAAATTTAAGCGAGCTATAGAGGACATCCTATATAGATAAAATCTGCACTCTCTTTGTGAAACTTGCATCAATTGAATTGAAATCCTAATTACCATATGACATAGGAACCCATTGTACAGTACAATGAATATATTTAGCGCTTGTATGACCTGTCACCTTTTGACACGCGCACTACGACGTCATTCATATTATACATACATACTAAGTTGATTATATTTTCTACATACGTTTAGTTGTACTACTGATATAGCAACATAAGAATATATATAATAACAACCAGAAATAATATAATTGATGGTTGTGCTATGGGAGTTTCCATATCAAGAGCACAATTAGTAATGGAAGATCTTGGGGAAACTTAATATAAATATTCAATTCTGTTTTTGTTCTGTAGATGACTGCTTTACCGCTGTACCGAAAAATGAAAACATAAATCAAAAATTCAATTCTTATCATGAAAAGAATTAGTGATATCCTTATATCCTTGTTTGGTTGAGGGACAACCAGACATCATGTCATCAGACAAATTACACGGAAGATCATTCTAAGCCTTCGCTGGGTGGGAGGTCTCGTTAGAGGTTGAACCAATGTGTTGAGATGGATTTCCATGTGATAGGAATATTTTTGGGAGAAGTGGGATATTTCTTCTTTAACTGATTTAATTTGGAGGCATATACAATAATTCTGAGTACTGTCGATTGAAATATTTCTATAAACTCTATACTTGAGTTGAATGCACTACTAACCATTAGTTGAATACCGTAACTCCAGAAGGGTTTTAATGTGACATTGTATATTGCCAGCTTGTTATCGATTCTTAGTTGGGATTTTCGACCTATTAACCAGTACAGTTTGCTGAGTTTTGAACCTAATTGCTTTCTTTTGGTTTGTATGTGTGTGCTCCAGATTAGTCGTCGGTCCATATGAATTCCTCTCCAGGTTACTCTCCGATAGTTGGGTCCTGGTGAGATGCGATGTCATATGCATATGTTGCGGTAGTTACATTATTGTTTGTGGGAATATCAGATGTATACATAAGATAGAGGATCAAGCCAAGTGCACTTGCCCTGATGCTTAGCTATTCGAAAACCAGAATCTGCATTGAAAGAAAATAATTATCCTGAAAAAATGATGGACTACATATTCAAGAAAGGATAGATATTATAAACAATTAAAAAACAAAACAGAAGCTAAACATAAAACATTTTTCCTTACCATATGTACAAGGACTTTCCCAACAACTATCGAATTATTTCAATAAATAAGATCTAATAAGTCATAAGAGTCATAATAACAATATAATACCGAATAGTTTACTAAACAAAAATCTAAGACACTCAGAAACAAAAGAAGCAATATAATATATCAAGTACCTTCTAATGATTGTGACGCTGCGCTATTTACATGGGACCTTATTTATAAAATAGATTAAAAGCTTATTAGTATAATAAAAAAATAATACTACAATAAAAAATCATGAAATATCTAAAAAAATGAACATTTGATCAAAAACATTCAAAAGTTTTTCAAACAGAATCAAATACTTTTCAAAAATTTTTAAAAACGGCTCACTCACAAAAGTGTTAATGATAAAAAAATGATAATTCAAGTAAAATATATAGTTCTATTTTATAAATTGTAATAAAACTATGAATAACTTAATTAATGGTAATTTTTTTATTAAAACAGATTTCTTTTTTGATTTTACTTTAATATTTATGTTATAGGTGATCTATTATTTAACATTGATCATAATTTTTTTTATATTATTAACAACTATTTAATTCAACCTGCTTTTTCTTTTTTGACTTCTTGAACTGTATATTTTTATTTAATAACCTTTGTCCTTCTCATATTCAGTTTGTTTTTATGTACGAGGGCAGGACTTTTCGAATGAAACACAGGTTCTTCAAAGTAATCTCCTCTGAGATCTATGCACATTACAAAGTTTCTCCAATTTTATAATTTCAAGAGAGTTGTTGCAATTTTTTTAATGTTTGGAAACAAGGAATAGTCACTAAATCCGAAGAATGGTGCGGAACAAACAGGAAGCAATTCGTAACGTAATTAATGAATGTTCGTGATGGACACTGTATATTTGTGCACCCTTGCATTGTCCTTGTACAACAGTATTTTCTTGGCCAAATGCAGTCGTTACTTGTCAGTCACTCATTAAATCGACACAATAAATTGGTAAATAATTAACCATTGATCGTTGTAGAATGCACAAAACTCGTCTAAATTACTAAACATTTCTGTGGAATTGTCATACTATTACATAAGTGATTAAACGAGATCACCAACTTTCTTTTATCAAGTGATCTTTCAACAGTGAAACCATTTTTGCCAAGATTTAGATAAATTTTACGGTGGTGAAGTCCGCGTAGCGACCCTTTCAGATCTATTGTGGACCTCTAAATCTGGATTACCCCCTCCAAGTTAATTCTTCTTTCGAAGAGACTGTTATTAGTGACATAAAATGTGATTCAAAGTTTCTTCCTCTGATCGACAGACACCACTGTCAAACCCATTAATTTTAGGTGCCTATTGAACTTAGAATACCCTGTTAACAGTCACATCGGTTTTGACCATTTTAATAGGTTTATTCAAAGAGAAGTTATGTCGAATGAAGAGACATGAAATCGGAATCAGTTTTCGATATCTTCTGAGTTCCTATAATTAGTGTTTATTCAGCTTAGTCTTGGTTTTTTGGTGATGGTTTTTTGAATTCATATAATAATTCATATGATACATACAAAATTATTCCCATTTTCTCCTCAAAATGCGAAGTGGTTCGTACTTATGACTATCAAACACAATTTACTCAAACTTTTACAAAACTGAACAGATGCCCTTCACCTCTTCTTTTTACTTAAGAGGCGGCAAATTTAAAAAATAACAGTCTTATTGACCCACCTTTGTAACTGGCTACTTTGATATTTCTCTATTCACTATGTAAGTAAATTCTAGTAGATTATTCTCTTCTTCTGTTGATTTAGTATCTATATATACTACATTTGTTAAAGGATTTATAGGTTTTTTCTCCAATTACCAATCAATTAGCTTCTTACAATTTTGAGGCTTGTCTTTACTGGAAAAATTTTGATATTTTGTTAAGTTAGTTAAGTGATAAAATTTTAATCAAAATGTCGTAATAACGTTTGTTTCAACGTTTCATAGGAACGTTTTATAATTTTATGAAAAAAGTCATGTGATATGAAAATTTTTAAACTTCATCTCGAGTATTGAAATCGCTGCAAGAAAAATATAGCATCAAGGATGTCGTCAGAAGAAATGATTTGAAGTGTATTATCAATCAAATAAGCATAGTACAGCTGAACAAGTAGTAAAAAGTAAAATGAAGAATTGGAACAGTTATTGTTATTTTTCTCGGAATCGTTTTACAACCTGTTTCTGAGGCCAAATATAGAAAGTCTCTAGTATACCTTACTATGATACTATTTTTTAATGATTTGCGTAGGTCGTAGGTATCTGATCAGTCATTATGGCACGGGCGGCCAATTAGATTTGTTTTTCTGCCTAAACTAAACGAATCCACTTTTTGAAGTGTACTAAAAAATAAGTTGTTTTTTCTATGAGAAAAGATGTTTTGTTTCCCTTATAGGAAAGCTTAGTGTCTAAGTTGTATACGTATATTTTGGAGAAATTCAAAAACCAGCTGGAACAAACAAAATCTTCCCTGTCACCGAAGTTTTGCTTTATATTTTTATACTGCGATTAGTGGCATTTCTCTCCTCCGTTATTCCGCTTTCCGTTACTATATTGCATATAGCTTTTACACACACATCGCTTCGCATACGTTTCAATCACCATACTTTGGTTAATTTTTTGTACTATGAAAAAAACAAAAAATAGTTTTCTTTTATATATTTTAAACATTGTACACGACAAAGTAAATGTACATTATTCAAATTTGAGCTGGGTTCATTCTTGTAATAGTTATAAATATATTTAGTAACGTTATCTGTCAAAGGTTATCATTGATTCGACCCCTCATATTTCATATTAACTACCAACGATATTTCGATGAATTATTGGAACTGAAAGACATAATATTTTTCAATAACATTATCTCATATAAACTTTATCTTTGGTAACGTCTTGGTAATATGAGTTCTTTAATCAAGTGGAAACTAAATTAGTAAAAACTGTTTATAACTTCTTTTTTAATAATAATTATATCTATAGATATGATATTATTCGAACCTATTTTACCATGGATAGATAAAATTAAAATATAAGATCACATCAATTTTCTCTTGATAAATCTCTATTTATCAGAAATAATGCTAAGAAAAAATTTTTTTTAGATTTGCGTGATTTTATGAGTTCAAAAATGTAAAAAATAGATATGCAGGTCCTAAAATTATGAGCTGAAAATAAACACAAAAAGCATTTACAATGTTATCCGGTTGGTTAAGAGGTTTGCTCCAATAAAACATACAGTTAAGAATGCTAGTAGTTTTCTTGTTAGTATTGAGATGGGACCAAAACTTCTTAGGATCAACTGCTAGCTGTTGTTCCGCATTTCTTATGTAGTTATAATGACTCACAAGCAGAAGTGTTATAGTAAATACAGAAATTATGGACACGACAATTAATAAACAGTCAAATTACGTCAAAACACTGAATTTTAGAGCACTGAAGCTTCAAAACAACGTATTTTTGCAGACTTTGACATTTGACATTTTTGACATTTTTAATTAATATTACTACTACTACTACTACTACTGTGGTCTCTCAAATCCAAGTTGATTTTTGGCCTCGCCAACGAGTTGCCTCCATAATTTTCTATCCTCACACATGTCTACTTCTCCACCAAGTCTCTTTACATCTTAACCCACTTGGTCATTCCATCTTGCTCTTGGTTTTCCCTTTGGCGCCTCCCTTTTGGTTGACCTGTCCACACTCTTCTTATTGTTGTCTCTTTATCCCTTCTTCTACATGGCCCAATATTGCACATTAAAAATGAATAAAAGTCGATTCAGCATGAATAAGCACAAACAGAATATGAAGGTGCTTTTTTCTTCTAAATATGAAATAAAAAAACTATGTTTTGGTAAAAGAATAATCTGCATAATTTTTATGCTTCTTATTTTGTTCAATCTTGATTTAAAGTTCAAGAACTAGGATTTAATCTAGAATCATCGATTCGCATCACTAAATATAAAAAATAAATCTTTCGAATGCCATTCAGGATTAACAGAAATGCACAGGTTATTGACTTCCATAATCTTTATTTGGTTAAATGTAGTGAACGCTGATGCTTTCATTCTGTGCCTTCTGATGACACTTAATATTTGAATCCATTATATGGCTTTGGAGAAACATTTCATTTACGATGTGTATTAAAAATAGATAAACTCATGGAAAATATCACCACGCTAAAATAGTAGGTACCACTAATATCGAAAGGTAGTGAAATTTGCGGATAAAATAAATATTAAAGAATTTTAAAATTTATGTCTTACATGCGTAAGATAAATCGCCCTGTATATTTTACTAATAATCTGAAGTTTATGGTTCCATCTAACAAATTTAGAAGTATGATGTTTTTAATTAGCCGAGCCAAAAAAATTTGCATAGAGATAAGTTCTCGGAAATTTTAATGACAAAATATTTCTTATTTTACCTGTCTTTCAATTAAGTCTCATTCCCCTCATCAATTTATCTTTTATATTACTAGATGAAACAATACTTTTTCGCATTGGTCGAGGAGACAGAAATTTTGTTTTATTGTTATATTTTATTATCAAACCTAAAAGATCTCATCAAATTAAATTTGCATGAATATTAATAAAAATGTTTTAAAGAAAGTGAAGTACAACGAATGTAACGATAAATAAATATTTCGTAGAATGACTTATCAAAATAGTGAAAATTGTTGGAATATTTGGAAGTATTTTCCCATTAACAGTTTTAAACCAGCGACGTCTCGAATTTCAATTTGTGAATTCGTTCCATATTTTAATGAAGTTTTTAAGGTCGTCGGTTTCGTTTTTGTTAAGTTGCTAATGCAAATTTAAAACCAAACTTTCAGTTAACCATTGAAGTTTGTTTAGAATTTATTACACATTAATATTTACAATTCAAAATAAGTATAATTTAATAGAGTGTCAGATTTCAAGCAATAAATTAAAAAGACCTAGCATACTGTAGAGGGTAAAAAATAACTGTCAAGATACAATAGCGGATGAGTAGAAAAATAATGTACTTTTTGCATAAGCATTGAACCTTACTTGTAGAAATGTTGTCTTCATAGTGCAACGAGCTTAATAGAATAATTTGAAGTTATGCTTATTTATCTACTATACTATGATTTCCGATAATTTCGGTAACGTAATTATTGGTTGTCCTTCTGACACTGCAATATGTAATCGGAAGGCTAATTACGTAGAACCATTGATGAAAAATTGTCTAGAATCATTTCTGCGGTTCAATATACTGTTTTATTACTAAATAATTGTACGTTATAAATATCTTATATATACATAATAACCAACAACATTGTAATATAACACAAGCATTAACATCATTTTGATCTCTAAAATTTATATAGCTGGCACGCGCAGTTTATGGATTTATTTAAAATGGAAATAAGTGCATTTTGAAAGTAAAAAACCTAGGACGTTCACAAACACAAGCTTGTAAACGTGTATTGACTTTGTTTGACTTTCGTTAGCTTGTGGCCGTCTCGGCTGTCGGCTTTCGAACACAGATTTTTGTTTGTTGCGCTGCTCGCTGCATGCAACATATCGATCATAGTAGTTGATCAAATGATCTTTCTTGAAGCATAACAAATCCATATGGAATCCGATTTAGATAAATCGCGAAGAAAAAAGGAAGTGTCCCCCGCTGGGTTTGAACTTAAACTAGCATAAAAAGACCGTTAAAGAACATGTACTTCCGCCACTTTTTTCCTATACAGCTTGCTTGTCTGGAACACACTAACGCATTCGAAAGCTTGCAAATTTCATCCAAACGATTGTAAAAACTTACGGTTTACGGACGTTTACCAAGCCTCGACCAGCGTGTAAACCAAAACTATAGCGTATGTCTGTTTATAATCATATCTCAAACTAGAATAGGAACGTACAACCGCTTAGCTTTCATTTTTTTTTGACCTTGTGATTTGTGCCTACTCCTTGGAGTGATACGGAAAACAATGAAAATTGATTGAGCCGAATCTCGACTGCCACGGATTGTTTTTAACATTGCAGATACAAATCTTTGAGTGGTATTTGCGCGTGCAAAGCAGTTGAACAAGTCGATGAATTCTTGATTGGATAAAAAAAGTATTCCAGTTTTGAGCTTAGTCTTGGTTGAGCTGTCCAACGTTTCTCCAATCTCTTTATCCCTTCTAAAATATTTGTCATGGTCATCACAATAGGTATTTGTTTGTGAGATGATTTCATCATCAGAGTAAAATTTTTTTCCGCTAAGCTATGGACAATAAATGTTCACTTGAAACCAAATACTGAGAATAAGGCTGGTGTAGAAGCTATTGTTATTATGTTTCATGAATTTTTTCCATGAAAACTGTGTCATGATCCATGCTGGATTAATACTGGGTTGATAGAATCTAGATAAGCTGACAATGAAATATGGTTGAAACGGGTGAAAATATATACACTTGTGATTACGCTTCAAGTATAGACTAAGTTACCTTTTGCTTTTACCACAGCTCCGCATATAACATACTTGATTAAGAGAACATTTAAATATCTGTTTTGGATTTTTTAGGCCATTCTATAACATCACCCAATAATTCGTGTGACTGACAGACAGATGGCGCTGCCATTGTCAAATCTATATGACGGTTTTGATGTACCAACTTTCAAAAGACTATGTGCAAAATTTCATGACATTTTGACTAGTTAGAAAAAAGTGACAGCCATTCAAGTGAAACTACTTTTGTTATTTTCTAAACAATTTTGTCTGTTAATTTATCATTGCTTCTTTATGAAAGAAAAAATATTGTACAAGCTCAGCAATGATTTTCTATTGAAAAGAACCATTTGTTATTGGTTCGCTGTGTATCAGGTGGCAGTGTACGTGGATTTTTGACGATGAGAAAGCTTTTTTCAAAGTGGATTCCGCGTTTTCTCACAATCGATCAAAAACAACAACGTGTTGATGAATCAAAGCAGTGTTGGGCCATGTTTATACGTAATAAATCAGATTTTTTGAATCGACATGTGGCAATGGATGAAAGATGGATCCATAACTTTACTCCGAAATCAAAACGATCATCATCTGAGTGGACTTCAGCCGTGAACCACATCCGAAGCGTCCTTAGGCACAACAATCTGCTGGGTAGGTTATGGCTTCAGTATTTTGGGATGCGACTATATCCAAAAGGGAGAGAAAATCAATATCGAATACTGCAAAGAATTGTTGAATCATTTCAATGCAAAAATCAAGGAAAACGTTCCACCAAGACAATGTACCGATTATCAAGTCCATGGACCGTATAGTCCAGATCTGGCTTCAAGGCTATTCGCTGATTTGAAAAAAATGCTCGCCGGTAAGAAATTGAAGCCTATTTTGCGGCAAAAGACAAATCCTTCTATAAACACGACATCGAGATTTTAAAGAAACTTGGGAATGTTTGTATTGCTCTTGAAGAAGATTACTTTTCAATATTTGAAATGACTAAACATAATATTATTATAGTCGGCTGCAGTTTCATCAAAAGTCAGTCATTAATTATTTTAATTCAATCGAACACTGCGAAAACCTAAAATACAAACTATTTTATATTATATTAGCCTGTCAAATGTTGATGTTTCTGTAGGAGTGATGTATCTTTAACTTCCATAATTTGTTTAGCAGGCTAATCGAAAATTGAGTTTTTTAATCGTAAATCTAAATAGGGGCTTAAGACACCCTACTTTGTAGAAAAATCTCTTTTAAATAATTCGACAAAAAAAGATCCGAGTATCATACGTAGTGATCAACCCCTTACACCACCCGCGGCGACGCATCTGTAATACTGTAAGCCGCAACTAAATCCTGTTAAAAATCAGTTGAGAAAAAATCTAAGCTACTTTGTTATGCACCCTTATCTTTACTTGTGGCCCTACTCACACTATTTCATTGTGATTTATTTGCACTTCGGTAAAAGAATCGAAAAAACTAGTCGGAATCAATCAAGCATTACTTCTGTAGTCGAGGAGACCTGCGGAAGATATAGTAGGTGGGTCAATGTGAGGTCATTGTCAGCTCCAAGCCGATGCTGTCGTTCACCACTACACTTGGTTTGGGACAATGGTAATATAATAAATCTTTTGAAAGATATGGTTAATTTAATATTCAGCAAAACAATATAGCAAATTTACTTTAATCTGGATGTGTTATCATAAATTTTTAATATCTTTACTATAATTCTATAAGTGATACTTTTTTAATTAGTGAATACAAGCTTCCAATCTGCTAGAACTTAATATTGTAAGGTACAATTGGTTACGAATATTGATAGATCAATTTTGGGTCACGCAAGCAAATTTTGACGGTGTTCCATTCTACCATTTGTGGTCTAACCAATGTGAAAATGAATTTTCCTTTTTTTTTTCATTTTGCTGTAGGTACCCAAGAATGAACAAAAGATTAAAATTTCAATGATGTAACTCAAAAACAGAATGGTATAAAAAATCAAATCGTCAAGATATTTGAACATCAATTAATGTCATGCTATCTTTTTTTCAAAATATATTTTTAACCTAGCATCAAAAACATAAAAGAAGTAATATCGTATAAGCCGGCTCCTTATTATGAAATGATACTTATTACATTGGACAGACATCTCAATTTTAAGAAAATCGATTAAGGAGTCATTAATGCACATTAACAAATCATGGAACAATAGAAAATATATAAATGAAATTTGAAAAAGAGTATGTTTATTGAAACGAGAAATCTGTGAATGATATACATATAAGCAATTTGAGCAAAATTGATCATTTTATTTCATTAATGGAATGAACCTATAACTAAACTGTTACTAGCTTCTTTGTCGTATATTTAATTTTCAATTGAAGCCAGAATATATTTTATAGTTGAAACACATTATATTCATGTGGTAGGTGATCTGTCAATTTGAATATTAGAAATGTCAATGTCGAGTACCTAATAAAGTGAAATTTACTTTAAAAACAACACGCAGATCATTAAAATACCTATAATCAATTATCCCAGTTACACTATATGAATAACACTATGGTGTTCAAGGAAATGAAGAAGCTGACCACAAAAAACGATAAGCAGTAATTAGTACAGCCGTAGTGTACCACGATACAAAAAACTTTATTTTAAACAAAATTTAGAAACAAATAGCAAATTTTCCAATCGAAACTACGTGAAATTTACACTGGAAGTGAAAACATGATGGCAGTCAATTAGTGAAAAATGTCTTCAAGCTGCACTAAGCTCACTTTTAGTGACTTAATGAATGTGAAGTGAATTATGCAGTACATAACTCACTTAAACTAAAATATAAACAATAAAGGACTGTCCGAAATTTCAAGAAAAACTATAATGCCTATAATCTTCCAAATATCTACGAGTAAATAATATTCTAACAAATAATAATTCATTTTCATTTTACCTCATTTCTACTAATTTATCTATATTTGATAATGCATTATTACCAAGAGACTTCCTATTATTATTAGAGGTTATCCTCATGAATTTTTCAACAATTAATGTTTCTTAATTCTACATCAAAAGTAGTATGTTATTGATACCTAATTAAATTTGAAATAAATTTGCCAATGTTCTCAATAAGAAAATATTTAAATGCAATACTTATCTGTATACACCAAATGGCTAGAGCCAAGTTTTACAATGAACATATAGATAATAAATATTATTTTATCTTTATTACCTTAATTAATATAAAACACAGAAGGCACTCTTAATGTGTTGATAAACGTGTAAAAGAAAAAGCAATTTTTTCTTTGTGAAAAGCCATCTGGACGAAGTGAAGAATCCTCATTAAACAGACCATATTGCCCTAACTTGTCTGCTACAACATTAATCCGACATTTTCCTTGTTCCAAGTAATCATTTTCATTAGTATTTTTGGGAACATGATCTTATTACTATTGTTATAAATCTTACCTCATTAATCGAATAGAAGATATATTATCCCTTATCTCCGGGTCAGTAGGGAGTTGATGAATTCATGCATTTACCTACAGGGTCTTTCTGTTGTGAATTAATACTGCTGCTGTATAATGAATTTCCCTATGTTGAATCTATGTAGGTATCTACTTTGTGAACATGTTACCGTTATTATTATCAAATATCGAATCATTATTCAATTAATAGACTACAACAATATTTTGTGAATTCTGAATATTTGGCATTAACTCTCCAAATATATTATAACAATAAAGGGGTGCTTACCAACTGAGGAAAATCATAAAATACCTTTTGACAGTTTCATGCCAATGACGCAACTAAGAATTACTCCAATTCATGCCAGTAGCGGCTGACACAAATTCTCAATAGATAAAAAAATCCGAAATACGACGACAATTGTAGTTAACTGTGTATTTATAGAGCCATGTCAAATGAATAAGAAGAGGTCATGAATTTTAATGTCTATTTTAAGAATGAAATGTAATTAACTCACAACTTAGTTATGTTAATGGCTTATTCGCGTTTTTGTCTGGTTGCTTTCGGTAAATAAATCAATCAACTTATGTAGATATTGCACCAAATAATTTTAAGTTTAATCCAGTGTATGATTTTATATTTGATAATTTAATAAAGTAGCTACCTGCTTTACAACGCTAACGGTACCTACGTTTCAGTATATTTAACATTACATTACATTTTTGTACAGACAACATTTTGCTTACGACTATTAAAATATATTTCACATAATCCTGAGAGACTTCCAAATAAGAAACTATAATTAGTGCTAGACATTTCATTCACTAACTTTGAGTATACTCCACACAAATCATATCTCCTTACCTAACCTACCTCATTAATGCCCTAATCCAGTTATATCCCGTCTACTTTTAAAAGTGTACGAAAAATGTGTGGTTTATCTCAAATTGATTGAAATTAACATTAACACTAAAGGATGATAACTAATGATTATTGCGTTAAATTTTGAAGTTATTTATTTAACTACTATCAATTTAGAAAACGATAGGGAATAAGATATCTAGCTAGAGATTTAGAGAAGACAATATGTCAATGAAAGCGATGAATTCCAATAGTCATTATGTCGTCCGCTTGTAGATTCTGGCTATAGCATAAATTTTTACGTTACCAAGTCTGGTATTAGCGACTTTGCTGAATTAATTATTAAATATACCCTTCCGCTCTAATCTATGTTCATCAATTTTTAATGGGAATCGGGACAATTAAAACTTCCTAATGTAACTCTACTTCATAGAGAATCAGGATTTTGAAGTTTCCATAATCCTTTCAATTGTTCATTTACAAAGTTTCTTTGATAAAGATGTTTCCTTGCAGTAATAACTTTAATAAAAGCGAACTTATTTATTACCAGTGGCGGATATAAAATCCTTCTGTGAGATTATTATTTCTCACAGGGCTGTACTAAGCCAAAATTAGAAGTTTCACATATAAATAGGTTCAGTATTTCCATAAATTTTATACGGAATTAAATTAAAATATGAGTTAAACTCTGTATCACGAAATATATTTTATATTGATATTTATATAACTATAAATTTATATAAATGATTTTTTTTTGTTTCAGACGCATGTGGATTAAGTGATGTAGCTCATATTGAATCTATTCAAGAGAAGTCCCAATGTGCCCTCGAGGAGTATTGCAGATCACAGTATCCTAATCAACCTACTAGATTTGGTAAATTGCTACTGCGATTGCCAAGTTTAAGAACTGTTAGCTCAGCTGTGATCGAACAATTGTTTTTCGTGAGACTGGTGGGAAAAACTCCAATCGAAACTTTAATTAGGGACATGCTTCTATCTGGTAGTTCATTTTCGTGGCCGTATATGTGATACTTGAAATTATACTAGGTGTACTAGTCAACAATTCTCGTTAATGATATTAATCGAAATTCGTATATGTGACAACTAGTTGAAGTTATCTACGTATAACTAAAAAAATACCTATTCCTTTCAAAAACGTGTCTAGTTTTCTTATAAATTGAATGAAAACATTTCGATAATTTGACTGATAGTTCGTGTTTAATATACTTAGAATATGTTAAAATTTGCAGGCCATCTAAATCACTTGTTGACTTCTATTTATAGGATGGTGCATATAATATATTTTTACATTTCCTTTAACGTTGTTGCTGAAGGTTTTTTGAACTGCGGTTTTTTCATTACCTTACGATATTGTAAGATTTATGATTCCATTATACACTTGCTTACAAAATTTCGAAGGTCTTTCACTTCTTTTATTTTTGCCATAATCATCTACCCTGCGTTTTTGACCACTTCCTTCCTGGGAGCGGTTTAGAAATTTAGCAATTCGTCTTTGAGTCAAACCACATCTTTTTCATTCAGTCCATAATTCGTTGCTGCTCAATTTCTGTGCGTTGAGTTTCACGGGGCATTATTTAAAAAAAGACTAATTTACACGAACCGTCGCAATATAAAATCAAACACGTGTATTCGTACTTCAACATTTAGAAGAAAACTGAGGTAGTAATAATCAATCATTCAATCAACCCGACAATAAAAAATAAATTCATACTTATTCACAGGTAAAATATGGTTTATTTACAAAATATCATGATTGTAAATTATCAAACAGATCAAAGCTTCTTGCCAATCTAATAACATGAAAATAGATATTGAAACATTATTGTGCAATTAATTGATTTTTTAACTTCAGATATACTTTGATTTTCTTAGTTGAGTTTCTATTTTTTTCACAGGACGCTTTGCTTCTGTTCTTGTTTACCTACTTCTTTCATGTTCATGTGATCATTTCTATTCTTTTGGATATCTAGTTAAATTCATACCATATCAATTGGTATTTCACTCGAAATGAATGAATAGTATTACAAGTCAATGTCGTATTTGTTGCTGCAATATTAAATTTAGCATCTTCCAAAATTAGGTCAATAATAAATTTCGCTAGTTTCGCTCATTTCATAACTAAAACTTGTAAAAAGTAAATGAATATTGATAATCCTCAAATATTCACCGAAGATAAAAATAATTCAAAAATTAAATATGCAGTTCTCAAATTTAATTTGTTCCACTAATAAAATCAGTTGCAAATGTGAAATGTTTTTCCTGTGACCTGTTTTTCTAAGGTATATAATTGATATTCGAATTGCAATAATATGAATTATGTAAATAATATCTATTTAACGATATGTATTCACAAAAAAATATTTGTTGTCGCATATACCTACTTTTTGTCTATGTACCTAGTTTGCTCCTTTAAAACATGAAGATAAATTTTACCGTATATCTTTTGGAAATTAAAATAATGATTGTATAACAAATAAATTTTTGGTGATACGAAGAATCATATGCAATATGTATACATACAGAATTAAAGGTTTTGTATATTTTAATGATATGAGGTACAGTGATTGCTAGTGCTAGTTATTGAATTACTGGATATGTTCACATAACACAAACGTTTCAAAATTCCACCTGATTAAAAAGTTTTTCTTATACTACGTATTCCTTCATCTAAAGTCTCGTAACTAAATATTCCGGTAGGTTTTTCAAGTGGTTGACGAATTTTTAATAAGTTCACTTTATTTTTCTTACGACAGTTTACGAAAATGATTTTACATGATTCGAATTCTTGAAATACATTTTTTCATTTTGTAGATATATTTCCCAATATATGTGGAAAATTGTGTAAACTATTTTTAGGATATATCTGGATATATAAGAATAAAAAATATAATACCCAAAATAATCTCTAATCCCATCTGAATTAACTGTGATGAAAAGACCAATGGGTATCAGCCATATTAAGTTTCCAAAAGGATGAAAATGTAAACCTAACATTTATCTAGTTTTCCCGATTTTCATAATTTACATACAAACATAATTACAAACCTCACTAACCAGAAGGTGTATTGTTTTTATTCATGAATGAATATTTGCCCATTGCTTCTTGTTTTGTGCTACATTTTTTTCTTGTTTCCATATTTTATCTTCGGGTTTTCCGATACTGTATGATTCCACAGCTTCTTTTGTCTACCTCTTCTTTGTTTCTGTACTTGCCATGTCTTTTTTGCCTGTTATTCATACTTATTCAGTAACTAAACAAAATCAATTTTTGTATTTTTAGTTGTCATTATTGTTAAATCTTTACGCCCCTTAGATATTTTATCTCTACAGTTTTTTTTGTGATTGCTTAAGTCTCACTATAATAGACAATTGGTATAAATCGTGATGTTTCGTTTTACGTATAGTTATTGGTTGTTTTTTTTTTTCATTTTTGTACTTATATTTGAAATTGTACTATTTTTCTACTGTTCAGTTCTATGGTCGTTTATGCGTCACTTTTCCTAGTACTTCTTAGTGATTTGCAAGAAGCAGAAAAATACTTCCCATGTATATGCTGCAAAATATGTCAATAGTCAAGAAAATATAGATTTGATACGCTGTTTGTTGTTCCACTCGGTTAACGACTACTGGCATTTAAAGTTTTTTTCTTTTAACTAGAAATCTTTGATAATCGAGTGAAAAATAATTAGTAAAATTTGTCTGTTCAGAATATTCCATTAAACCAAACAATGGAATTTCCAGGAACAAACATTGTTTTTACCCTCAATTTTAAAATTAGTACCTATATATTATTAGAAATGAGTATCAATTCATAATAAGTTTTTTGATTTTTTGAGTGAAGTAAGTTTTAATGACTTACTTAAACGCAATGATCAATTTGCGGTTTTTATAATTATTCTAACTAAAAAATCTAATAACACTTTTCAACTTATTTTAAAGTCAAATTATTAACATTGATTAATGCAATATATACATTCAGGTAACGATGGAAGTAATAGACACATTTAATTCTTTAGGGATGAATAATGAAAATATCAGAGTCAAAATATGAACAGGTGGATTCTAAATGTGATATACCCAGATTTTTTCAGTGTTCAGTGTATCGAGTTTATTTTATGTAATATTGTAAAGTTTATATCTCTTAGCAGAAACATGGTAAACACTTATATTTTACTTTCGATTCTAATCTCTAAAAGTCCCACCGAAAAGATGCATCCATTTCCAGTATACCAAGACATATCTAACGAAGCAAAATCGAGCAAATATCAAATCGCCAAAAATAAATTATTGGGAATTACCCAGAAGAAATAAATGTTCCTTTTTATATCAAAAAAATAAATAAATAGATGTATGTTAAACTAACACATATAATTAGATGTATATGTAATGGTAATATATTTTATCCAATAATTGTAAGATATGTAAATAAATGAACTTATTCCCAAAACAAAAAAAAACTGTTAAAATATTATTTATTCAAACTAACGTAAATAACATGAGTGCAATATACAAGAATACATAGAAAACGTGTACTTATTAACCCCTTATTAGAGTCAATAAATAGATAATAAAGTAGCTTGTTCGAAAGGTAGATCACAGATAAATTTTTTTTTTACTTTTTTCCAAATATTTAAATCAATTGATGTCATACAAATATTTAAGCCATTCCTTCAAAGACGATTAATCATTTAAGAAGTCGTTTTTATTTGTTTTAGTTTGTTTACAGTCGCAGATATGCATTCCCATCAGATTCTTAGAGCATAGAGCATTTAAGAAGTTTGGCTTCACGATTGAGAATACACGCTATAAATTAAATCAAATTGAATGTATGTAATGTTCAATTAGTTATATTTAATAACAAGAACCAAATAAATTAATATACGTTAATTAAGAATTGTCGGTGTTAGACGCCTTCGATATTAATTCAAAAATACAAATTTTCTATGTAATCTAATTCGATGTATTCAATTATGGCATTTACAACAAAATAACATTATAGAGCAATTTTTGGGTAATATGATATGATGAAAATCCACTTACTAATCAAAACTATTGATTTTACGAAAATTCTCGCAAAGATATAATAAATTCAATCATTTAACGCGTTAGAAAACTACTGCAAAATAATCGAATAGCAATTTATTGTTGTCAAAGTTTCTAGCAATGAAAATAAATTCAATCGTTTCCGTCATATATATGAATTTTTATCAAAATGCCTTTGCTTTATAACTGCGAATGAAGCAGATGTTCATAAATATTCTCTTTAAAATCATCTAATCCAAACTAAATTACTTATACTTGTAGGTAATTATTAGAATTTCTATTTTTTACCAAACATCTTAACTTTTAAATCTCAGACAGATAATTATTGTTAATGAAAACAAGCAGTTGATTGATTTGGTAAGCACCGTCTAAAAAGAAATTTGAATATCCTTATTATTTTTTTGCTCCAAGTTGCTACCGTATGATGAAAAATCAGCTATTTTATATTAACCGAAAATTGCTTTTTATCTAATTAAACATATTTTAAAGATTAAAGACTAATTTTTTAAAACGTGACTGAAGTCTTGCCTTGGCCATATTTCCCTACTACTTTAAAGTATGTTTAAAGTTATACATATATTGAGTTATTTAGCTTAGAGAGTTTTTTCTGTCGTTTCAAAAAGCAAAATAATTCGTAGAAAAATATTAATCGAAATCAACAATAAGTAAAACACTATATATTAAATAATAAAATCCAAAGCTTCCACTTTTGAAATTAGTTTGGGTGCATCCAGGGAATATTTTTCATGTAGTATCAAAGGTATGTCTTTCTTTGATATACCTATTTTATGCCTCTTTTATGAAAAGAAGGTCTGAGCATATAAAATGATCATTTTCGAATACTAAAATTTTACTGTCGGCGATTGGAGGTCATAGGATTGTATATCCGTTCTGATCTTTATATGGTTGATACTATATGGAAAGCTGAATGATGTCATAAACATAAATCATGTGATTATGGACGCTCAATAAGTTCGGTATAAGCTATACTAGCATAAGCTATCATTTGTATGATATCAGACAAATGGGGATACTGATAACGGGATACTGATTTATTATTTACTAGTAAGTTTAATGTCCAGATCTGCAATCATCCAATCTACTGATTTTTATGCCCGCTCCAGGCTCCCGCGAAACGCCTTCTAGAGGCTCTCGACATGAGTTTTGACGAGTGAAAACGGTAAGAGTCATCCACACTCCCGATTTTTTCGGTTGTCCACTACATCTACTTCAAACAGAAGAGATTCAAGTGACTGCGTTACATACTCTGTGTTTCCTAATATAATGCCTTGCGTTTATATCACCTAACAAAAAAACCTGAAACTTAGTGGATGACGTCAATACACTGTAACATGACCTATATTTATTTCCTCACTTATCTGACCCCACGTGTCTTTCTCTCCTCTGACTTGCGTCTGAAAAACAAACAAGAAGCAGAACGACAGCAAGGCTAAAGAAGGCGAGAAAACACGAGCGCATCGTCCACACTCTCTCTAACTCGAGTTCTCTCGTTTAGCCTCGTGGAGAGTGTGGATTGGACCTTATTCAATCATACAATTGAGAGTGAACACTTATTTAGATCATTTCCGATTTTCATAGAAAAATAGACTTTTTCTTGCATCCTTTGAAGACTATTTCATATGTTATCGATTTAAACATTTTCTAAAAATATATTTTGATTTGGTTTTAAGATAATCAGCTCTACAAATTTCCACATGACAGCTGTCTTTTGCAGCATGAATATTGCTTTTCTCATATTTAATAGTCTCATCACTATTTTTAGAGTATCTGTACCAATTTTTATTTCATATCCGGTTTATTATGTTAAGTAAGTACTAGTTATATTATTTCAGCTTCTTGACAACTTCTTTAATAATGTTGAGTTTTTTGTCAATGTTCCTTTTTCTACTGAATTGTTGACAGATATATAAACATTCCGAGAGCAACAAATAAAGTTTTCTACGAATTATTCATAATTTTTTCCTACTTAGATTTAATGCATTTATGTTAACTCTTTAAATCCACCAAATATTTTATTTATTAAGAATTTTCGGTAAATTCATTTATGAGTTATTAAGGTAGTCAATGTTTACATTGTTTTTATGGTTTTTAATATTTGTTAATTGTTATCTTGTTATTTTTAATCCTTATTGTATATATATATATATATATATATATATATATATATATATATATATATATATATAAACACAATGCCCCAATGAAAAGAATCCACCACAAATAGCTGCGGAGGTGATAACTTTCTAAAAAAGTGGTGAAATACGTCGATCTTTAATTTATGAGGATACATTTGACCATAATAGAATTCCAATTATTGTGTATATTGTTCAAAATAATCACTATCGATTTCCATACCAAAGTATAATCTATTTTCAGTTCAACATTATTGAACCATTCTTTGACCTACATCTTGAGGTGTTGCAAAACCTCATGTTTCAAATTACCTCAAAGAAAGAAATCAGTGTTTGAATCGGGTGATCCTGAGGTGACTCCAATCCAAGTCCTCATCTCCCAATCCATCTATTATGAAAGAGATTATTCAGAAAATATCGTTGTCTACCAAATGTAAGTAAATATCTCTATCTAGGTTACTGACAAGAGGGGCCCGACAAGGTGCTCGACAAAAATTAAATTTCTGATGATTTTAGGTATGACTTATATAATATATATAATAAATAAATATGAATTAGTCTCACTTCAATCCCTGTAACTGTATCTATTCACTTGACCGTTCAAATAAAAGGTATATTCATCTAAAAAAATATACAATTGTATATTAGGCTGCTTTTATTTTGCATTCTTTGTTTAATTCGTGTACGAATCGAATTTTATATGAATGTTTGTGAAAATTGCTTCATTTCTGATCAGTCGCTAAAATTCTTGCCGTCTGTTTTCCTTAGAACCTGTTTCTATTTATTCATTCATCCACTTTGAAACAAACCATTGATCAATATTTGTATACTTAATATTTAAAATAAATTCCTTCAATTTTTTTGTCTTTCTAAATAATACCCAAAAAGACTCTTACTATGTACTTACTATGATAACAATTAGTTGATATGCTATCCAGTGAATGTATTTGGTTAATCCCGACAATCATCAATGATTCCATTGAATAATTTTATAAAAAATTATAGACACCCCTTGCAGCTCAAAGTTTTAAGGAGATGACGCTGGTGACGTGTTTTCCTTGAAATCAAAGTTCTTGCTTTTTACAATTTTTCTAAAAGTTATTACCTCCACATTTATTTAGAGTATTTTTCATTGGGACATCTTTTTATAATTGAGTGGCCGGTTTTAAGTGTGTCACGTTGTGTTTTTCTGTACTTATGAATTTTTGTTTGTTCATTTTCCTACGAAGGTGTACTATTAATAATTTATTGTAAATAATTACTGTTATAAATGGTTTGATAACAATTAGATACTTCCAACGAAAAGATAATAATGGTTAATAACAAATAATAATGTCAAAATAGGCAACAAATATGTGATGGGGTATGAGAAATATTTTTCCCTGTAAGCATTATAGTATTGAAACTGAAACAAATTGTTATTGTTTTATAAACTTTCAATTAGCAATCTAATCTTTAACTGAAAAATATTTACAAACATAGTAATAACATCATATATACGAGGATGAATATTAAATGTAACAAACAAAAGCATAATTATTGGTCTATTAATTTGGTTGAATCAATTTTACCACCCATTTTCAAAGCATTTACATATACCATCAGTTTAAAATATATCTTTCAAACCTTAAAAAGAAGAATGTTTCTGTTGATGGTGAAGTGATCACCGATAGTATTTTGTGGGGAAACAACTAGTAATGATAGATGAATAAAAACAAATGTATCATTTCCAGTGGGTTTTTCTGGTAAATAATATTCAATATATATATATATATATATATATATATATATATATAAACGTATGCAGACCTATCTGGCCCTCGGTTTCGAGATCTTTCACTCTCTCTTTTCATTTCTTATGTTTTTTGCCTTATTTTGCCAGGTTCTCACTCTCCCTCACTAACTGTTCCTCCAGCCATTTTTCTTCTTCTTTTTTCTCGCCGTCTTCACCTTTTAGTACTCGGTTTACCCATTTGTCTTCTGTCATTCATGTCATATGTCCCACCCATCTCTTTCTCTGTACATTAATTATATGGGTTATATTTGAGTGCTTATACCATTCTGACTGGTCTCCTTCTGTATACTACATCTTCTTTAATTCCCTTGTAAATCGAGTATTTTTTTAAGCTGAAGAGGGTTCTGGATAATGGATCTTCTTGTCTCATCCCTTTTCTTATTTTGATTATGTTGCAAATAGTGTCCACCAAAATTACTTATCTCTCGGTTTTTAGTATTATCATTTCCACTAATGTCCTCAATTTATTTTATATATTTAAATTTTCATTTTTTTCTCTCTTGGTGGTATCAGAGGCCAATCTGTAATCGATTTTCCTGCTTTAAAACCTCCTTGGTATTCGCTTGAATTTTCTTAGTGGTATCTGTTTCTAAGTATTTTTGTCAGATAATATGTTATACTACTCCCATAACAGAGAGTTTTCTCTTCCATTCTAGCTTTTTGTATACCCGCACTAATCACAATTACAAGATATTGGATAAAAATAAGAATTGAATTTATTCATTTTTTTTATAAACCTTCGTAGGAGCACTTTATCTTTAATTATTGGCAACTCGGTTTTCCTTTGTGTAACATGGTGTATACCATATATAGTTTTTAGTTAGTGCAATCGTTTTTTATCGGAAGGTTTTATTGAACATATATAATAATTTTAACATTAAATTTAGCCTTAAAAGGCCAGTTATATTAAGCTGATTAAAGCAGTAGAAACATTTGTAATAAAACATGTAAATATCTAAATGTATATTTAAAAAAAATAATTGTATTTGTCATTTGGAAATAAATTTGAGTTTCACAGGGAAGAGTTTCCTATATAAATATTTTCTTTTTTACTTCACATCTTCATCCTTAGGAGATAAAGCATCGATTATTTATGCATTAGATTTCATTTTAACCCTATTGTTATTATATCTGGAACCGTTAGTGACATTCACACTGAACAGATACCACTCACAATTAGACAGTGTAATAGGCTTTTCGAAAATCAGGTTATCGTTTTCAGAGCATTCGTTATTTGAATGTTAAAACAAAAACAGATGAAGCAACATAAATCCGAGAAACATGTTACAGCTTCATTAGCACTTACTTAGTTTATTGCGATTTAATACAACTTTCTCAACCTATCAAATAAATTTGGAGTTTTAGCTTTATCCAAAACAGGTGACGTGAGTGTAATAACCGCTCTTGACGGACAAGAACGTTTTGTAATGATATTAATATCACTAAAATAGAGAAACAATAACTTGAAATTATCGTTTTATTGTAGGAGATATAGTTGTTTGTACTTCTAGAACTAATTGGCAATAAAGTAAGCGTATCGTTGTGTCATTTCATCGAAAAACTTATCGAACTGCCACTGAATTCTCTTTAATAATCCCGACCGAGTTATTTATATCAAAATTATAAATCACCACTTCAAGGTTGTTGTTTTCAATCAATAGAAAGTTGCAACGGGTAGTAGAGTTACTTTCTAAAAATTTCGTCTAAAAATATTTTACTTTTAGTTCTTTATTGATAAAATGAGTTAATTTTTTAAAAGTTTTTCATGTTATATGTTTTTCTCCCAAATTCTGCCGGTTACTAACTCAGCTAGATCTTTTTTTTTGTTACACATTATTTTCTTTATAATTTCCTTTTAGACTATTTTGGTCTCACCCTCTTCTATTTCCATGCATTTTCTCCCAAATTAATTATATTTGTTTATTCTTTTTTAGTTTCTTTCATATTTCCTTACATCATTCATTCATTCGTATTTATAAATTGAATGATATAGATTTTAATTTATATATGTCAACAAATTTAGATAATTTCCTTAAAATAAAATTTACATAGGTATTATCAAATGAAGCTAAAACTGTAAGATTTTAAGATTAAAAAAACCTTAAACGTTCCGCTGTACCTACTGTTTAGCAGTAGGTATCTTCTGTGCTGTGAAATTAAGTGGAATGTTCTGGTTGATTTAATAGGCAGAAGAAATAAAATATTTTTGTAAGACGTCTTATGGCAAGAGGCATTGAGATTATCTTATAAAATTAGCTTTCCCAACATCTCCAAAATAACTAAATGAAATATTTCAAATACAATTATTGAAGTAAATGTTATCCACAAAAAAATTATAGTTTTCATGAGTAACTGTGAAATATTACTAGGTACTATATGGATAAGAAGTGAAAATGTGATATTGCGAATGGATAATGGATCAGCGTGACTTGAAATTTGCTTGAGTAATATATCTACCTTCGGAGGGCTCTCAAAAACACCACCACAATCAATAATGTTAAACGAAATAGGGTAATAACATATCAATAACATCAACATTACGATTTATACCGGAGTTACGATAAAAATAACATCAAAATAACCATTTTATATAAATAAGTGATATGATTTATTTAAATGATCAGTTAAGTTTGAGATTGTTCTTACATATTGTATAAACGTTAGTTTATTTTGTCAAAGTATCTCAAATGGAATAATAGAATTTATAGTCTTATTATACTTACGCCTTCAAAATCCAAAATCGTGATAAAAGGATAGGAGAATGAAACGACATAAACAAATACCTCTAATCATTAAGAACCTTAGCATTTCAAATGAAGATTTGGATCTTTGCAGTTGAGGAGGCGAATATTGGTTTTAAAAAGATATATATACCATTATAATCTACTGGTATGAAGATCCCAGAGGAACTGTTTGAAGTTATCCAGTCCTAATAGGCAAATCCAGATCCAGACTGATTTCATTCCGAGGATCTTCTTTAAAGGGGCATTTTGTAATGCCACCAAAAGTCTCCGGGCCAATAACATTTGTTTGGGCTCCATTCCCGGCGAGTATTGAGATTTTAATTTCCTTGTATGACTGAGAGCCCTGACTGAAGAGACTTCATTATTTCGAATCAACTGAATACCAGTTAATTGTATTTCTTGTTTTACCCTTCTCTTTTCAATTTCTAACGTCGCATATATGTTCATTTTAGCAGTTACAGTATTAATTATTTAATTTTATGCTGTTAAAAATGAATACAATATCTTCTGTAATTTCTAGGTAGTTCAACATGAGTACTAGGTTTAAAGTATTATCTATATAGTTACATTAGTTTTAATGAAGTATTTAATATTCTATAAAACTTTTGTCAAATATTTCAAGACATACGTTAACTTTTGAATAACTTTATGTATCGAGTAGAAGAGAGAGGTATTGTGAAACTAAGGGAGGATTCGAAAAAGATGTTGATTATTCCTTGCAAAATCAACATTATACTTAATCAACCAAGTAAAGTTTGAATACTTATTCGATAGTCGTCTCTCGTTCCTAATTGTTATTTTAGGCACAATCAAGCTGCAAACTTCAAAAATATTCTCTTTTGTTTGTAAAGTATGGTTTGGGATGTCTCAGTTTCCAGAACTTTATCCCACACCCTTGTGAAATAGATTGCATGTCGGAACATCTAGATTAATTAATTCGCCAAATACTTTCCCTCGGGATGCAATTGAAGCACTTCACAAGTCTCATTATAGCAACTTACGCAACATTCCTTCTCAATGCTACTAATTCTGGGAGACTGTACAGGTAATAGATTAAGGATATTTATACTATTATTTTGATAAAATACAAGAAAATTTATATAAACTTTGATCAGATGACAACATATATGTTTTCAAATTCGCAATATAGAAGTGATTAGGCGTTTGTAATGATTAGGTGGAGGTACCTAGAGTAGGGAAACTACATCAGCTGGCTTGTTAAATTTCGTACTTGTTGTCAGGTATGGAGTCTAATCAATGAACAAAAAGCAGTTGAGTTTCAGAAAAGCATGAGAAAAATGGGTTCTAATGTTTCTGAATGAGGATTAAAAAGCGACTCGAGTTTGCATTTCTCAATTCCTCAACTTGCTTTAATGGAGAACGGAAAGTTTTTTTGCATAAAATTGTCATCGGTGACCATACATTGGTACATCAATCAAATTGTGGCGTGCAAGTATGTAGTAGAGAAAAAGAGGGGCGAAGAGGACCTCGTGGAAGTTAAAGCTCTATTCTCTCTGGGAAAAGTTTTGGCTACGGTTTTTTGGGTTAGAGCAGTGTTCTACTGGTAAATTTCTTACATAGATGTTACACCATGAGTGCAACCTACTATTAAGATCTCTTAGATCAAGTTAAGCTTTAGAATCAACTGGAGAATATTTTATTATCCATCTTACAGTCCAGATTTGTCGCTATATATATATACTGATTCCAGCATTTTGGAACCTTTCAAATAAGGACCTAGAGGCAAGTTATTTGAGACCAACCATTAAGTGGAAATATTCGCGCGCAACTTTAGCTACCCGTTTAAGTACATTCACGAGAACGGATTGGAAAAAGTACCGCAACGTTGAGAAAATTTATAATAAAATACTGGGATTATGAAGAAAAATTATTTGTAGGGTGACTATTGTTTGTAAAACGAATTTTATTTATACAAAAAGTTCGTTTATATCAGGGAGGAACTAGCATTATCGAGTAATACTTCATAACATTATGAGTTGTACAAAATATAAATGATAAGATGCCTTTTTTGGGTGATCACAAAATTTTTAGATTGAGATTAGACGATTGAGCATCTCAAATTAATCAGTATGTAAATTTACGTTGAAATGTTATGCGATTCATTGTTGTTATCTCATTTTAATGACCCAAATTGTGTTTGCAATTTGGAGAATGAATATAAAAAAGAACTGTAAAAGGTTGAAAACAATATTATAGACATAACAACGACATTACGTATGCGTTAATCTTCTTAACACTTACATTGTTAATTTGTTTCTCGACCTTCCTTATATTTTTCCCAAAACTCAATACTCTTGAAAAAATTTTAAACGACTTGAATATTTACAGATTTAACTGACTGTGTATTATGGAATATAGATAAAAATGATCTTAATAAAATGAACTCAACTTCAGAATGAGCAGTGCTTGATAAAAATATATACCATGAAAATTTTTCATTCATCCATTATTATTTTATCGTATTTTTCAAGTAATACGGGAAGTTTTACCACGAAGTTTGTTAAAATTATAGATCAAGTATTTTTCTCTACAAATTGTTTTAAATCAACTCCATTGTACGGAAATAATAATTAAAAATTATGTTCTGCGTAAAATATACCACGTGCTTTTTGAAGATAAATAAAATATCTCTTATAAACTTTTAGTTGAAGGTGAAAGTGTTCTTACCATGAAAAAAGAAGAAATTGGAAGTGGTGATGAATTTTTTGGGATACCTTGGGAACGAGAAATATAACAGTGCAGACATTCTTATACTGGAATAGTCTTCAGCCGGTCGCTTTTTTTTCAATGTTTTGTAGTATCCCAAGGAAAGAGGAAAAGTCTCATTTCTAGTAGTAACGAGGTTGAAGAGCCACAGGAATATTTCTATTGATCACAAATTGATTTATTAAAATTGCATCAATTATTTATCATCCACAAATGGTGGTGTGACCAACGATCTGAATAAACAAGTTCCTCGATTTTGTCGATAATTTCATTTGAAGCAAGTCTGCTACGTTCTTCATCTTCCATATTACACTTATGCGCGAAATTAATTTCAAAATACAGTTAATTAGTTTGAAAGTAAGCCCTCTTGGCAGAGTGAATACATCATTTTTTTTGTTTTAAACTCAGAATTTCCATGCACTCAGTAGCAACGAAAGAAAAAAAAGAGAAGGAAACATATTATGATTGGCAGACTAATATTCCCTAATTTTCAATAATATTATTGTTCTTTATTGAAAAATATTCAATAGACAAGGATCAGAATAGATAGTGGAATGGGACTACTGTAGAAATCACGTGAAAGAATGTTTATTTTTTGTATTGTTTATTGTTACTTATACGAATTTTTGTAACCTCGCATGTCTAAATTGATCTAACTGAAAACTAAATTTGTAGTATAACTGGATAGAACATAATAGAAACTATTATATTCTGCAGAAATATTTATAAATAAAAAATATCGTTTCTTATAATTTGTCATTTGAATTGTTAACTTAAAATGATAATTCCATGTTGAATTATTTTCGACTAACATATAAAAGCTAAAATATGCTTATCTCACTTATGAATACTGTGGATCACACTAAAAAATCCGCCGAATCCCTGAATGACCGAGGATTTTGAGAATAACAAAATATGTTAATATATTCGGAGGCGTAAGGGCCAAGTTAAGTAACAAAATGTGTTTCTAGATGGTTGTGTATTACCCACTGAATAAAAAATACATGGACAGTGAATATGAAAAATGCGTTTTTCCCTATACAAATACCACTAACATACGTAAAAAACTACCGTTAAGAAATGTATAAGGGAGTGATTAGCATATACAGTGTTTAGGAGGTTGTACGCAAAAAAACAACGTCGTGAGAAGAAGGAAATTTGAAAAATTTTATTTTAATCTTCTTAAAAATGACATATATTCAAAAGTTTTCCAATAGATATAAATGATATAAAATATCATTTCTATCAAATTTATATATTTTCAATATTTGGAGAACAAATGTAAATGATTAAAATAAACTAAAGTTTCGAATGAATGAATGAATGAATATTCAAAAATAGAGAGAGATGAATATACAGGGTATAAGATCACTTAAAGATAAGTCGCTTGAATCTAACCTCAGTACAATTGAGCAAACAAAAAGTGGGACAGTCTTTTAAAGTTTCCAAATGCAAATCGATGTTTTTAGACATATCAAGGACTGAAAAATGTATTTCTGAAGTCAATTAACCTAATTATTGTATCTCGCAGAAATACGTCGCAATTAAATCATTATTATAGCACTAGCAATACACATTACTTCCGAAATCATTCCACATATCCGATATATATGTGGTATTTCATGCGAAACGACGAGTAGAGGTGTGTAAATAGCTCCTTGCTCTGCCAAAAGATGATTGTTTTATAAAACGAATCGTTAGATACGATGAAAAATGAGAATATTTAAAAAGACCCGAACATAGAAAATCAGTGGTTATGTGGCGACTACACCATGTGCCCTCATATTTAAACATACATAATAAAGGTACACATTCATTCACGACATTTTTCATCCGTCGTATGTTTCACGAACAACTTCCTCCATTAAACAATCATCCTTCGACCCCAGTAATTCCCAGTTGTCTTCTTTTTGGAATTCCAAGTTACGTTTCTTCTATAACATTCGTAATGTTCCAGCATGCAATTAACTTAATCCTCTCCAATATACCTGGTACACGTTTCATAAAAAGCCAAAATAACTACATTCCTCTACCTTCTATATTGTTTCATGGCACCCCGTTCTATTTATTACTTACACAAACTCAGGCGAGACATTTACAATCGAAGAAAAGTTCACTCTTTCTCAGAATAGCGAACGAGCAGAACTCGAACGCCTAGATCACAGGAGCTACGCTGAGCTACGATGCTCGTAGAGATCCGGCACGAGCTACTTAGTTCAACTTTATATTTGCATATATTTTAGTGTACATTGTTTTGTTGGTATAATTATATGTATAGTAAAATTAAGTAGTTCTTGAACTTCTATTATTTTGCTACATCTACACCATCCTTGACTGTTAGATTAGCGTCCATAGGTAGACAAAAGACAACTACTAGAACCCGTTCGAGAAACAAGTTTTGTTATGTGTTTGGTGGAATTTTAAAAAGTTTTTGATACCTCGAAGTATATATAGGACAGCTGATACGAATGTATGAGGTTCTATCACTGGGAAAGTTACACGGAATAATATCGAGAACTTGTGGTATTTAACTCCGACCACATCCAGTCTTTAGCCCGGACCGAGCATCGTCAAAAGATGTTGAAAATGCAGTGCAACAATTTTTTGCATCTAAGCTCAAAGATTGGTTTTACCAAGATCTAAAAGAGCTTGCCGAACGTTGGGTTAAAGCCATATCATATGTTGAACTATACGCACTTCGAATATTAAGATTATTTTTTTATACAATAATTTAATAAACAAAGTCAACACTGGTAATAGACACCCCTTCCGTACAATAGCTACACTTATTCACTGCTGTAATGCATACATTAGTCAATCTTAGAGTGGTTGATCACTTTAATAGTTCTGTTTCAACGTGTCCCGTATGGGTGGTGTAAATTTTGATGCAATAGTTTCAAACTTAAATTCTAACTGTATTTTTCCCATTAAATATATTTTATTGATTACATTCCAAACACGTACTATATTGTAATCGCGTTTTACATTACAAACCCAAGTGAACAGTCTTATTATGATTTTTTTTAAAAAAAAAAGCTAATTCATTATTAAAATGGAGTGGAAGAGAAAGAGCGACAGAATTTCATTGTGGGATTAGTAGTGTCCAATGCAATAAGATAAAGTAAAAAAAGGGAGACCAAACCGGTGATTTATGGATCACGAATGTTTCCAGTAAATTTATCAGAGTACTCAACTTTATGGCTTGCAGAATACTCTATTGCTACACAGATTGGAATACTTTAGACAGTAAATAATGCGTTTATTTGATATCTTCAAAATGTAAAATGTATATTATCACTCATGATTTTAATATACAAAATTCAGATTAAATTCGAACAGTTTAAAAATAATTTGTCTGACAACATGCGAATAAATGTTGTGTTGTTTCACTATTGAATCCAATAACAGAAACAAAATTATTATTTTTTGGTGATAGTGCTGAAGATTCTACTTGTTCTAAGATTACGTAGTTTCGGGTAAAGGTTTATCAATGTAAAGATTATTTTATTCACCTAGGCTACGATGTTACATCGTCGTTGTACTAGGAGGCGCAAGAGTTATGTTTTGTAACAAATCCTTTGTTTCACTTTTGGATTGTGCTCATTTCGTATCTATTTTTTTCATTAAGTAGTATGACTAATAAGAAGGACACAACTTCTGGTGATAGGTACCCGCATTTTATCAGATACACTCTTTAATGAGTTCAACAACTACAAGAAACTTCACAAGAAGTCTGGTGATCTTCCCGGCCATAACAAATCACCAAAACCAGAGATTAGGCGAACTGAAAAGGCGGTCTCCAGGATTTCGGTTGTTGGTAAATATGCACCGTTACTCCATTCTGTTAATACGAAATATTTTCCAGTCCCTTTTCTATTAAAAAGGAGGTAACGTAGTTTATATCACGGCGTTTTCTTAAAAATAAGTTCTGATGTTGCCTTCAGCGTAAACTCTACACCGTACAGTAACTAGGTTATATCTCTTTATATGTTACACGAGGCTTTTTTATTCCTCACAATCGACAATTCTGCTTATTCACTTATCCACGAAATGGATTTTGTAATCGTCCATCATGATAATTTTCGATGAAGTTGTTTTCACCCAGTAGATACTCCGGGGACCTCTGCAACATATTAAGCAACAAGATAGACATTAGCACCAGAACGGCTGCATCATACTGCATACTGCCCCTCACTCTTCTAAGCGATCAGCTAAATGCCATAATCCGTTCCGTTCATAAATGTCAAAAAGCAGACCGGCCAATTAACGCAATTTTCAAAAATTATATTATGCCGATCTGGTTATGACTTTTTTGCCTCATTTTATCTCGAATTAAACTGATACTTATCCAACGTAAAATTAAAGTCAGTCACTTGTGCCGAATATATAAGAGAAAAAGGCGTTCGAGATACGCTCGCTTAGCTGTCCCGAGAAAGAGTACCCTTAACATTTCGATCCAACGTCTTCTCTGGGTTCCTGTAAGTGTGGAATGGAAGAGGATATCATGAAACAGTAGGAAAGGTAGAAGGACGTAGATTTTTCCTAAAACGTGCTACCAGGTATCAGGAGGATTAAGTTAATTGCAGACTATTATGACATTGAGAAGTTTATAAAAGAAAGGTGACTTGGAATTCCCGAAGGAAGGTAACTTGGAATTCCCTGGGTCAGGTATCGGCCATTAAAGAGTTGAGGGATTATTGTTTTATTGAATTGTTCGAAGAAACCGTCAAAAGATGAATACGACGGCACATCTTGGTAGCCACACATTTTCTCTAGGTACTGTTTCCAGTTTGATTTCTTATACCTACATGGATCGATGAAATATATATATATATATATATATATATATATATATATTTGAAGCATTGAAGGTACTACCAACCCCAATTTGAGAATGGGCATGTACAAGTTCTTCCTCGTTCATATTCCGCTTGAGATCTTAAATTACTCATTTACTGAAAACGATACAGCGACTATTTTTTAGCCAATTCAAATCATACCTTACAAGAATAGATGCGTAACTTCTTAACAGTGAAAGAGTGACATTTATATTTGTGCGCAAACGGAGTGGTAGAGAGTAACCTACTAAAAACTCACAATAACGGACAAATTAGTTACGTAATTGTAAGCCAAAAAAAATGTAGTAACATAAAATCGGCATCGATCACATGCACAGGCGGAAATAATTCAATATGGAAGCAAATAACCGGGAAAGTAGTTGTTTCTGAAAATGGTCAACTTTTATTTTAAACTGGAATTATCTTAAAGTCTATTTTTTTGTAATTCCAGCTGTTATATACATGTTTCAAATTGTTAAATATGTTGAAAACATTTTGATTCCTCTTTCTCTACATCTCAATAAAACAGTAGTATAGTTAAACATATGTCATATATCATATTATATCATACTTGAAGATCACCCTATACAGTAAAGCTATGTTCAAAATAATTTATAAGTAAATATCAAAGGCGTATCTTACTCCCTTTTACTTTTAACGCAGCTCACGTTATCAAACGGTACTCGACAAAGTTACATCTTTTATAAAGCTCAATAATTACTTACCTGACTCCCTTTCCATCCCTTTCCGCATATATTCCGAACAAAGTGCTTCGTCCTTCATTCCAGTCAGTTGATTATCCTTTCGAGGATGAGAATGCGGAGATAAGGAAAGAGCGCTAGGCTGACAGGAAATGTGGGCGTATCTATTGACACTTTTCTAGTAGCCAATAGGAACAGGTCAACTGTTACCTAGGTTACCATCTTTGTCCTTACTTGTGATAAAACTCGACTTGTTCCTTCTTTCTTTTGCTCATATCTCTTATATCTAAAGACGGATTAGACGGATTCTCACAAAAAGCTAGCAAGACACAGAGTTATTGACGGCAACGACTAACATAAGACTTTTTGCTGATAATACCAACGTCTTGAGCCTACAGGGCTAGATACGATCTACCTATCGGCTTCAAATTCAAATGAGATTTCCTCCGTTTCTAAATCCGAGGAAATAAACCTTTCTACAGTGGCGTTACTCCAAAATTTATCGATAATTAATTCAATTAATAATATCTCTTGAATAAATACTATAATATAACTACATTTTTACGTAAAAGTCACATCATGAGATCAAGGTAGGTATTAGTTGTCTGTTTCATTTGAAAAGGTTTAAAATGTATTGATTACTGTTCACAAATACGGCGGAGTTTTTTTAGACTTTTGTTAGCAAATATATAGATAACTTGTCATATTTTATCTGTCACATGTTTTATATTTTACCATCTTGTATCTTCATAAATCTGTAACTTATATGACAGAACATAGATTAAATTCAATAATGCGAAAGATATTGAAAATTTGAATATAGGTACTAATATAAAAAGTAGAAGATTCAACAAAAGTAGCCAAACACCTTACTCACCATATTAATGTTTATTATAGTTTATTTCAGAAAAGTATAGACCTAATTAGGTATGCAAAGGGACCACAGAGTGACCCAACGAATATTTAAGCCACTTTCATAGTTTGGCATTGATTTCATTGTAACATTCTTTCATTTTATCAAGTTCACGTAGTACCACCCGGGTTGGGGTGAATATATGGGTTTGACCTATTGTTATCCATTCACAAACACTGAAAATAATATGCCAAAGACGTGCCGGTAGGATACTCGTAAAAAGGAAAGCCGAATCTGGAATAGGGCTGGAATTAGGCAGAGGCACTAATATAAGGTTAAACGGTACCTGTTAAACGCAAAACGTAACTGTAATCAAGTAATCCCTACACAATATTTCGATATTGACACTTCAGGCCAGAAAACATACTTTTCCTAATTCTCTTACTTGAAATTTTAATCTTACAAACAATACTATTTAAAGACCTACACCTATGGCCGACACCGAAATTGAGCCGAACTGCATGGAATTCCCCATTTCATTACTCTATATCTTTCTGAAATAGACTATAATATTTAATCGAAGTCACCTACACTCTATCATGGATTTCAAAAGATTTGAAAAGTAGTTCTACAGTTTCCTCTACCATATTGTAAAGATCCCATTTGCTTATTAACGAAAATGAAACTATTTCTATAGTCTGTTTCTTGTGAAATATGTCCTCCATTATTCCATCTATCATTTAAATGGAATATATTTCTTCTTTGGTTTTTCATTTCTCTTAGTTAATTTCTTCTTCATACTACAATATCGTTTCTATCTATTAAAATAGAATTTCTACAATGATTTTTATAATGAAAACCTATTTCTCTTAGAAGTTTCTATAATGTGCTTCGACTCAGTTCTGAGTAAACCTTATGATCTCGAACCATGACAAGAACTTTGACGGAAAATCTTTTTTAATGAAGAATGCATGTACTTTCCTTTAAAATCTTTTTTCAAATGATTTTCCAATTTTGGTTTTCCTGGAGCTTTACGTGTTGTTTGAAACTCGGCATATTTCTCTTCTTTAACAACTCTGTCAATCGTAGATTCCCCAACCATAAGCGCTCCACTAACTAATTTCTCTGTCTCATCAACACTTTTCTAAATGATTTGAGACAATTGAGTATAAATCTTTTTTCTTCGCCCTATTAAAGGACCGAAGCTTCGGCGTTTATACGGCTCTTCCAAATTTTTTATAATCACACTAGAACTCACAATAAATTGCACATTGCACCTTGCTGCAACTGATCTAAGCTGTTTTCGTATTTTTTGTGAAATTTTTGGGGTAGAGATTCTTGGAATTAATTGACATATTTTGCTGTAATCTGTATCCGCTGCGCACAACTATTTCATATGTGTACCTACCCAAAGCCGCATTTTTGAATTTACCTACATAATTAATCGAATAATGACAATTCTATTATTAAGGAGCAGCAAAATTTAAATATGTTATTATATATTATTCAATGGGACGGTTATGGTTATTGAAGATTTATCTTATTTTTATTGCTCAGACTCAGATAAAATTACTTCGTACGCTAAACGAATGCACTATATTCAGCTCGGTTGTTTCGCGAATTCAACAAAAAGACCAATTTAGGATATTTGTACTTACTTACTCTCTATTATAAGTATAACATATTATATAATATATAACATATAATTATTTGCTTAATAATTCATCAATTCTTTACTGACACCAATGCGTTAATTCATCATTAACAAGTCTGGCGCCTACTCTCTATTGTCAATTTACTGGGTAGTGGCTCTTAACCATGTGTTACATAAATTTAGATTTCTCAGTTTTTGAATTGATTTAAAATTTTTTTTTAAATTATTTAATATTCTATGTATACCCAACAAAATAAAAACATAATTAATTAATCGAATTAACAAGACATCAAATAATACACACCAAATAAACGAGTAAATGACAACTTACGACAATACATTGGAAAATTTGGTTTTTATTAAGTTCGTTATAAGGAGAATTTTTAAGATTTTCCTAATCTTAAAATAATTAACATTCTATAATGATGAATAGTGACGGGTTAGAATGAGTAGAAGTCACTTCCGATCTTATTAAATTCCAGTACCATTGGATTGTTTAAGGTTGTAGGAGCAACGAGAACATATGTTCTTAATTGAACAATAAAAAGCCCTTATATTTTCACTAGAAACTTTATCATAATTACCTCTATAATTCAATGGTATGGTTGAAATTTGACCTAAAAATATATCAGTGTGGTGTTTGTTCCAATTTGAAGAATGTAATTTCGCTTCTTCAACAAACTTCCAATTCGATTTATATTTGTTTTAGTGGAGAAACATCTGTCATTTATCACATAATTGACAGCACTGCATATCAATAAGTATTTTTAGGGTCGTATTTGAGGTAGAACATCAGAGTTTATAACCCCTAAGTGTCCACATTTTTTTTTCCGTTAACTTTCATTAACACTAAAATTTGATTTAAGATAATTTTCTTTTTCGATTATATTTAAACATATTTGAAAAGAATCAACTCGTTCCCATAATAAATTATTTTTTAAAAGACTCGAGTAAAAAAAAGTTCAGTCCAATATTACAATTATTTGGGTGGGCCTCCAGACTTTTAAATCCGGCGCTGAATATTTCGCAATAAATTGGCATAATTGTTTATGTGGAAGGTATAATTGCTAACAAGAAACTTTATAAATTTCTCAATACTAATTTTATCGACTTGAAATAAACACCATTAATTTTGTAAAATTAAGTTAAAAAGAATATACTTTTTTTTATTTTCCAAGCCCATTGACCAACCAACATTTACGAAATAACCTGACGAAAGTTAAATTTGACAATAAAGTGAAGTGATATTAATCGTAAATAAATATGATTGAATGTGATTCACGAATATTTGAAATGGTAACTCCACTATTCATAGTGCCGCTTGAAATAATACAATTTCACTATTTGGCATACGTTTTGACATATCTTCTCCATAGACACACTTGAATTGTTTACCTGAGGACTTGAATGGTGTGAAGCAATACTAATATGCGTTTGCTCTCAACAGAAAGAGGGTTGTCCATTTCTAACAGATAGAAACAGCCCTCGTAATGAATGTAACTTATGACTTTTCAGGATACAATATTGATGGCTCAATGCACTAATATCGTTGGGGAAATATTAGTGTTAAAAAGCATTAATATTATTAGGAATAGAATAGCGAGCAAAACTGTTCTCCAATAAAGCATGCTAGAATAAGTTTTTCAATATTCTATTGTCCTATTTCATGAGCGCAAACACCCAATAAAAAATTTGAAATGCTCCGTTTATTCTGACTCTTCGTAAAATCATCAATTCGATGACACATACATACAAAATAATGAAATTTCTATTGAAATCCTACAAACGTCCATATTATTTTTTATTTTACTCAAATAATGAATAGAAATACAGCACATATATTGATTCAGAGTACGAACAAGATAAAAAGTGATATTAAGATATCTCAAAACAACTAAAAAACATTCACTTTAGTTTCGAAATCGATAAAAGAACAGTGAATCATAAATTTATGCTCAATTATTATGAATGATTAGTAGAAGGTATATCCACACTACGATAGAACGCTCAGTATAATACCCAGAGTGTTCAGTACTCGTTATCCTAAGAAAATGAACAAAAATCGGAATCTAGATTAAAAAAGTCAAATATAACAATATTTTGATTTAATTCAGTGCAACCAACAGTGGAATGTTAAGAATCTGCAAATGAAGACCACACTAACGGTGGATATAAAAATTATATCATTCATCACTTTCTTTATTTTGTAATATAGGAAAATTTGATATGAAATGTAATGAAAAATAAGTAATCACAGGATCTTAACACATCGATTCAATCACCCGATCAACGATAATTCAAGGATAAACCTGGACTAACTAACAAACAGTAATAACAGGGACTGCGAAAAAGACGACAGAATCACAAATATAGTTTATATTACGCTGTTGAATCTAAATGGAGAGCAGAGACTGTGCACACTGTGTGCCAAATTCGTCTGAAAGTGAACTCACATTACAATATATACAATTTTTGTAGTTTTATTGGATATGTCCGAGTATAATATACTATAATAAGAATCCGCCATCTTTAAATTTCCAAATATTTTCACTTGATTAATTACTAACCTTATCTGGACACAAATGGAAAAACCGACAAGACATATAATTAACATCTTTGTTTTTGTAGAATCTGAGTATGATTATCATTATTTTTTGTTATCTACAGGAAGCACAAAGTTTTTTGAATATTCTCTTTTCTAGTAATCATGAATTATGAGTTTCTTCTCCTAATTCAAAGTTGATAAATGCTCATGAATAATATCATAACATCCACATCAGATTTCTCGGAAAATTGTTCTGATTTCTTTGTGCCCAAATGATTCTAGATTTGTTGAGTACGAATTCCAGTTGGAATTGGCAATTCCAGTAGTTTTATATATGATGTATTCAAACCTAAAACAACATACTCCAAGCCTCCATGAAGGAAAATTAATTGAAGATCCAATAACACATGGTAACGAGAAGACCTTGGAAGAGTCAATACCTTCAGTCGACGGTATTTCTATGAAGTAATGGCTTTGGAGAATAAAAATACAATAAAAGAGCCTAATGTACAAAAAAAGTTTTTTTTTCAATTTTTTAGTTTAGGTTTCATCAAAAACTTAATGTAATCGATCAATTTTCTGTAAATTACAAAATAAACTACTTATATCGACTTCTTTTCTGCATATCTTTGTCTAAATTTAAGTAAAAATTAATTATGCTGAAAAAATCGGTTTTAATCCACCATATTTTCATATTCATAGGCAAATAAATAAATTTATTTTCTTATGAACCACAATCTGAATATTTTTGTATTGTAATTCTTAATAAAAAATTTTCCTGAAATTTGATCTATTCTCATCATTATATACGCCTTTGCATAATTAAAAACTTTCTAGTTTCATAATAAACAAAATATTGAGAAATATATTCTTCTAAGTAGGTTAAGAGACATAATTAATTAGAAGATATCTAGAGATTATTTTTATTATTATCTTAAATATCATTCAAGATTTAAATGGCAATTGAACGCGACAGTTATTATTCCAAAAGATAGGCTTGGGTATATATCAAAAAGATCGGTGCCGGTAGTGGCTCAAAGCATACACACTTAAATTTAATAGACTATTTTATCTTACCTTAACGATTACTAGAAACTGATTACCCTGTTTTGGGTAACGTCATATATGTGATAAGTCTAATAATTGATTTGGAACATAAAGATTTTTATTAATTATTAATTGTCAACATTTTCCATGAAAATTTTCACTTCTATATATAATATTTGCTAAGAAGGACTCACAATCAACAAGTAAAAATTTTTATAGATCAGTATAAAAAAAAGAATATTTCAATCATAATGGAGGAATTAAGAAGATTTTGGAAAATAATGAAAAAATGAATACCAAAAACGTACTTAACGGTAATCTAAAGAATTGTATTTAAAAATATTGAACAAAATCTTATCATACTAAGTGCTAAATAATCTGCTTACTACAGCTTAACAATATTCAGAATTTTAGAATCATGTCGATAAATATTTTGTTTTAAATGACCCCAGAGAAAAACACTTATGCAAATAAATCTGGTCATCTCTGAGGCCACTATTTGGTCGCATTACGTGAAGAAACAATTCTATTACGAAAAGCATTTACTATTTAAAGCCAATTAAAATCCATCCAAAATTAGCTTCTGTCTTTTTATATATTAGGGACGTTATTAATTTAAAAAAAAATAGTCCAGAAGAAGAAGCTAGAGTTATGTTAAGTAACAATCATCTATGATCGCTTTAAGTGCATATATAATTAATAATCATTAAGACTTTTTTCAATATAATTTAGAACCTCACTCCTCCTAGAAGTTAACAGCAAGTGATTGAATTGTAGAGAGGAATTGCTTTTTTAAAAGGTCAAAATATTCATTTTCTGTATAATTTTCTTTAATCCAGATGTACCCTAAAACGTTAAATTTAAATTAGTGATTTTATGTCCGTACAATAATACTGCAATGTTTATTTGGTTGAAATTCAGAAAACGGGAACCCGCCGATTGACTTCAAATTTTTACCAGATACTCCATTACACCTAAAAAGATTTTTGGCGTCTCGTAAGGAAAGGCGATGAAAAAAAATGTTTCCCAACCTAACCCAACAACGTATTTTCAACTACTGATATTTTATGTCTATAATCAGATTTTTTTATGACTCATCCAGCAGTCATATTTTTTCTATGCTTTTTGCAATATCTTTCTTCAGGTAAAATCCGATTTCCTCACACCAAAGTACTCTCACAATTTTTAAGCTTATTTCCTAATGTAACTAAATTAAATTTTCTGTAACATATAACTATTGAACTAGAAAAAGTCGAGATTATTGAAGTAATGAATAAGTAGCTTTTGTTTTTTTGCTACCTTCATGTGTGCCTTTTTTGTAAAAAATCGATGATTTTTTTTATTATGGTTCAATTGTAGCTATTACGAATAACTAATATTTCTATGATGAAAAAGACATTAGTAAGGGTAGGAACAAAGAGAAAAGTGTGGATATATATTTTCGTGGGTTCAAAACTATAAAAAAACGATTAAAACATTGTTTTAGGTACAATTATCGGACGAATTATATTTCCATATCGTCGTTTCTCGAAAAATATTTCCTGAGTTGAAACAATTGCGATCATTTCATTTTTTACTGTCGCATCAACCAGATTAATTTTAAAACCAACATATGTCCATATCGCAATTTTTATCTGGAAGACTCAAGCGATACATGCTCTAATATTACTTGCTTGGCATATGTATTTCAGTCTTGGCAAGTAAATGTTGATGAGTCAATTAAGAATGACCATCACCATTTCGTTTCAAAATACTTTCGACTTACCTACACTTTCTCGCTTTTGTTGTAATATTGATCGCTTCTTATTGATAATAAGTACCTACGTTCTACATTGTTTTAAGAGTTTATAACGAAATCAGCATATTCTGTAGAAATGTTTCTCTAATATTGTCTATATCTTGTATAATGTCAACATAGTGTAAAGTGTATTCAAAAATAAAATATACAATACGTTGAACAGTAAGTTATTGTTGTTTCTTATTTCAACATAACAATTGATGTCAATTAAAAGGTCAATTCATGTAATACATTGGGAATAGAACAAGTTCGGTGATTACGTCATTCTATTACAACAGTTTCTAATTTGTTTGGTTGGGATTTAACAAATTTACTTGTGGATAAATCTCATGATATGAACATGTTGCCTGATTCGAGTATCAATTTGTCATTTACCAAAATGGCATAAAGTTATTCGTTTACCGTCTACGAGAATTTAATGACTTGATTTAATTAGTAATTATGTTGGAATTCAATATTATACGCTAGAATTGATATATAAATTTTGTGTAGAATTTTATGAGTTCAATTCTCGGCGGCACATCCTAGATTTGGTACAGTCGGCGCAATCGAAATTTTAATACTAGCATCTAATAATCCATAGTCATCGGTTAACTGAACAAACTTCGTAATAAATTCTTATTGTTAGTCTAGTTAAATTTTGTAGTATTACCTTTATTCTGACTGAATCTTCGTATTTTATTTATTACTTGGATGTACCTCGAGCACAAATTAAGAACGGTTATTCCAAAACGAATTTATTTCCAAGAATGATTTTTTGATTTGAAATATGTAAACTTAAATGTTTTGAACGCGTGTGTTTTATCAACAATTTGTGTTAAACTGCTGTAAAACATAAATATAGTTAAGCGATGATGTTAAGCCACGACCAAACTTTTTAAAAAATCGTCTTCAATAATGTTGAATAGTAAATATGTTTATGAAAGGAAATGAACTTTTTATCGGAATAACCTTTGACATATTTTACAAAGAACCATGTTTGGTTGATTGACATGTTTCATTTTGCCCTGTTTTCTATTAAAATTCATCTCGATTGGAAAAAAAATCGTTGGTCTGGTAACAGTTTAAAATTAAAGCGGATGCGTCGTCAATAGAATTCTTTTCAATTGTGATTTGTATCTCCAAATATCTGTCTTGCCACTGTCAATATGTTTGATGTTGTATTCATTTTCAAGAAAATAACATATTATTATCTAGATACTGGCGATTTTCAAGTCAAAAAGTGGACACAATTCTAACGATGAAAAACATCGAATCATTAGGAAAAGAAGTTAATCAATCAAAATAGAATAGAAAATAGAAACTTTACTTAATATGACCACACATGGACAACAACCATTAAACTTAGAATAATAGTACAAATATTCTCTTTTTTTCTGGAGGTACTAATCGAAAACTATCCACGATATGATTGCCTTGATGCTTTATAATATTAACTTAGATTGTTGTTCCGTAAATAATTTCCCACAAAAACCCCATCAATTTCTGGAATTAAGTTATATTATTGAAAAGTAAAATATGTGAGTATTCATCAGAAATTGTTATTAAGAAACTCTTAACAAGACAAACAATTCTTTGAACTAACGAAGGTACTGTTAATGGTGTAATTGTCTATTTTATACATTAATGGGCTTTCCAAAAACTTTCACAGTTAACTTTAAACCGAAAACCGCTTTTTTAAAAGTGGAGGAGTCAAGCCGTGTCTGAAACAAGATAGCGCCCATTTTGAGCATTTTAGGAAAGAGACAATTGATCTCTTTTGAAAAGAATTTGTCCTGAAAAGAAACTTGTGGATTGCACCATTGTTTCAAATTTGTAATACACTATATAACTCTAAAAAAGGCCAGCAAAAACTATTAAATGATTTAATAATATTTTACTAATTTCAATTTTTTATGGTTCCGAGTAGTGCTAGAGGACATTTTACAAATTAAAAATAATTCAAAATGATTGCTCATGGACATGCAGTGTTTACCAAAAGGTGGCAAATTGCGCAAGTTCCGAGAATCAGCCGCTACATTGTTGATTTGAGTTATGAATCGAAATTCCCTAACTTCATATATCAATGAATATTTTATTCGCTTTTTGAGAATAAAATTTTTGTAATAGTCAAAAAATTTTTGATTCCCCTCTAAATGTTACACCTAATTACTGTTGATTGTAATTTAGTTGCTCAGGTGCTCTGTTCTGTGATAGTATGGGGTAGGAAGTGAAAAAGCAAGAGCACTTACCGTAGGGTTTACATCCCATTTAAAGAAGCGCTTATCAGGATGCTTTTAAGAGGTTGCGCAGTTTGAAATTGCGGAATAATAAAAAAATTATCGGACATGCAGGACAACGAGAAACAATAACATGAAATGAAATTAGACACTCCAATGTCTTAAGATTTTTCTCTGAACTGTAGAAATATTAATAATAAAAATGATTGTTACAACGGTTTTCATTTCTTATATATTGATAACAAAAATGAAAATACTTCGGGTCACTATTTAATAAATTTGGATTTATTAATATTTGAAGAAATTAAAAAAAATATATAGAGCTCTGAATTGGATCGAAAGTTTTCGGATTCGACAAATCGATTCAATTCCATTAGGTGATCAATATCCACCCAGGATATTTCTTACAGAAGAACTATCAGTTTCCGGAAGACGTTGTAAAATTCTTCCAACTTCTACCAAGTATGTGCTACACGTGTTGAATAGAGTAAAAATCCAAGGATCTTTGGGACTAAGGTAGGGGATAAATTTGGGCCTGATGGAAGTAGTCAAGATTGCTCTGACTAAGTGTTATCTTAATGAAAAGATTTTGAAGTGTTTCGCGGGAGGGAATCAGAGGTTTGAGCTTTACGACATTCACCTTTTCTCCGTCTTGCTCTTGCTTGATGATCATCCAAGTCTAGACATCGGCCGATTGTCTACCTCACTAGTGATTCTTACCACTAAAGTCGATTTTTTTCTATGTTCTAGAGTTAAAGGTAGAACTATCTGATATCGTTATAAAACATGTCTAGACCTTCACTTCACATTTCAAGGACTTACTCTGCATACTACTGAGCTGCTATTAACCTTATGATGTAATATTCTTAGAAGATAACTTTGTCCCTTGGTTGTTCTGCTCACTCGACCATACCTTACAACATCTGACCAGCTATTTCTCAGAATGACCGCCCAGTTTTTCGAAAGACAACAATTCGACCCATTTCAATGTCAGTAATTTGATTTTCTAAGACAGTCTAGGTTTGATAAACACTTGTAAGGGGGCGCTTAAAACTAAATCTATATCATATTCTAATTCGTAACCGGCCAGTCATAGATTTATTGATATTTGGTTGTACAATAGTTTACGTTTGTATATCATGCAGACATTAATCACTTTTGAGAAATTTTTTACATTCATTTTAAAAGAAAGCAACATGTGAAGATATATGAATACACACCTTTTTAGATCAGTTTATACCCAAATATTTTGTGGAAGATTATTTTCAATATCCTAGATATAGTATCTAAAAAAATAATTTGTACACGGTTTTATCAGAGATTCATATTATTACAAATTATATAATGTAACCTAATATTCCAAAGGATTTGCGTTACCTTCCGAAACAATCCTGTTAACACCAAGTTATGAGACAGAAATTTTAACTTATAGGCGCGGGGTTGCTAGAAGCCAAAAGAATGAGGCTCAGCTGCATTCAACCGGCGAAATAAGTTGTGAGGCGAACAACTGAAGTAATTAACACACAAACACCCCAGTAACCACTAAATGAATTATAAACTTATCGGGAAAATTTCAATGGTAGATTATAAATTCTTGATCTGTGGCGATTCTTCAGATCGACAAGTGGAAAGAACATTAAAATTAAAATATGTGTTCCTAAGAGTTATATCACTTCAGCGAAATAACGCATAATTTCAATTTTATACTCTTGAGAATATTGCAATTGTCTAATGAATTTTTTTTAATTTCTATTTAGTTCGAAACGAAATTTGATAAACAATAAAAGACCCTACTTTGATTGGTAGTATATACCCAAAGACCGAAAACTGCCAGTGGCTGTTCTGATATTCGCTTCGAGTGTGACTGCAGCGCCACAGTGAATATGAACTACGGGAGGCTGTCAGAACATGTTTTATTACGTTTTTCAACAGTAAACGGAAAAATTTTGGAATAAAAGTATAATAAATAGTAATAAATTAATCGTCAAAAATAAATGTGACAATTTAATACTTACTACAATTTTATAATTATCTTGAACAATTTTTAGTTAAACCAAAGACATGGATATTATTATAAAAACAGGATTTCAGTCCATCAGCAATCAAATAAAATTTCAACCAGAAACTATGACCAAGGGCAAAAATCTTGTTCTTGCTGGACATGTGAGAGAAGTTCAGGAACTTCGACGAAGCTCTGACAGCTTTTTAATAAAGTCTCTGATAATTTAGATACTAGTAACAAAGAAGATGAAAGTACATCTGAAAAACGAAGCTTTACTGCAAATATTTTAATATAATAATTTATTTTTTATGATGTATAATGGTGTAGAAGTTAATACAGTATTTTTATTATTAGTTACTGAAAAAGCAATATTTATTAAGCGAGTAAAAACTAAAAAGTGTTATTGTGTATAACAATAACGTCTATTTTAAAGAATTTCATTTAATTATTAATTGTATTAAAAGCTTACAATAAATTTAAAATTTGTTTCTTAAATTTTCGTTTGTATTATCACAAGTACTATATGAACAATTTTCATGAGTAGTAAAATATTTTTCATCTCTCATTTTCAGGATCTTTTTTATCAGAAATAATTGCAAATATGCAAAATATCGTCAATAAAGTGGAACAAATGTTGTGGAATTTTATGCAATATATGACAAGTCCTTAACCGCTGCATAATTCTTTCAACCCTAACCTAACCCTTGCAACTCTGTATGTCTGTTGAATTTCTTCGCTTGAAAATTCACTTTTCTTCTCTAGAAAAGGTGGCATAACCATTTGCATTCTCTTGCCACTTGCGTCAATCACTGTTCTAATTTTCCATCTTCCAATGAATCCAACAACCCTGACCCTATTGTAAGCTGACAACCTGATTTCCATCCTCCAGCTACGTCAGATCTTAAGGATATAAAACCTCCAGGAGTTATGCCAATTAGAACTTTGGCCGTGAAATTATTTTTGTATGAGTACGTAAAAAAACGATTATCAACACTTGTAGGAATATCTATTCGAAATTCAGTGCAATCAATTAGGACCCTGGTGTCATTATAATCAGGTAGGAAACAATCAGCATAGCGTCAATATCTGGCCAAAATACTAAATTTCTTGTCGCACTAGCAAGATATTTTAAGATCTCATAAAAAAAATATTGTTGAAATTGTTGTTCTGTGAACACTAAATAATACATCGAGTGCCGAAAATGTTAATCCAGTTTTAATTTTCATTAAAAAAATTAATAGCTGGTCTTTTTTCAATACAATGTACTTTCGTGACGTTGGTGTACATATTCTAGTCAGTAAAAAATCAAAATTAGGGAATCAATGATTTCTTCATCCTTTGTGATTTTTATCGGCCTAGTATCTTCAACTATTTCTGTCTGAGTTTCAGCACGACACAAATCATGTTTAACATACCGATTGCAAATAAACGTTTGAGAATTGACATCAGAGTTTGAATAAAAATTAACTTGACGCTCTTGGTCAACTTTTAAAGACACAGTCGGAGGATTATCGTATTCATTTATCATTTCCTCTAATACAGTGGGCTCGAAACTTGATTTTGAAGGTGATGTTAGATTCATCCTCCGATTCAATAAACGCTTGTATCCGAAATTATTATTATTATTATTTTGTTATAAATATTGATCTAGTGTTACCATATCATTTTCACCTGTTTACGGCCGAAGATTCATGTATTTTTGGAGACCTGTAAGTTGGAGGAAATATTGTTGGAAGGTAGCTAGGACTCAACTCCTCATCTGCTTTGTCATAATGAAGGTAAGGTACAACTGGTGGTTGTATTATGTCAACAATGTATACTGACTGACCTCTTTCAACGATAATTTATGTCTCTGCGACTCTCCTTCATAATGCCACCTCATACATTTACTGATCCGCCACTATACGCATACCTTTCCGCAATCTTTACGTTCGGTATCTTGTATATTGAGACAAATTGTCAAATAGACATATGCGGAAATACTTATTTCTTCTGATAGCACCACACGAACTCTACTGACGACCCTGATCGATTCTTTGATTTCTACTTGTATATACCACATAGGATGTTTGTGCGTCTTGTATTTCTAAGAAGCCTTCTCCAATCAAGATTATAGCTGCTGCACACTCTTTGTTGATATAATTATGATTTTGGCGAATGTTATAGGGTTCATTCTGAAATTTTATTAAAGTTGAAAAGCTATAGGTCCTGTACTTAGACAAGTAAGTACTTATCAATCTTTGAAATACCTAACCATTTATTTTAAGTGGAAATACTGTGCATAACAAAATTTAGCCAGTAAAAATAACCCAAATCTCTTTTGGGGAGTGTATTTTAAAGAGTATTGTGATGTCAATGAATTCATTGGAATTTATTAATTGCTACCATTCATACTTAATTTAAAGTTTCCTACTTCATGTTTTGTTTCTTCACCCATATTATATTTCATGAAAATTTGTTGTACATCTTTTTAGACTGTTTTCATTGTAGAAATGTATTCAACAAAACACAAATATATTTCTAATACTACTTCGAACAATCTCTAGTGGATTTTTGTAGCAATTACCTTAAATATGCTTAGGGTGATAGTGGGTGGCCGACAATAAGTAGAATCGTGAGGGAGCGTGAAAATACACATTTCTTCAATCCAAATAAATTCACGGAACGAAGACGAGGCGGTAGATGACATGTGACAATTTGGTGGATGTTGGGCTTCTTAAGAGCCTGTCACTTTTAATTCAGATTGTCTCGATAAAAAAGTGAAAGAAAAATAAACATCCCTCTCTGATTTTTTGTAGAACCGAATTGAATCCACTGGGTATTTCGGTAGCTCTATTTGGGGCAATAGGTACTTATAGTAGTTTTGAGTTATTCTGAGAAATATATCAACTGTATGTAATGTAATTTTAGTTCATTTCATTTGAAAATGAATAACAAACAACTACTTACTTAACAAATTAGAAGCTTGCTGGTAGAGATAACCCTAAAATCGACTAATAAAATTAATTGAATTGTTCAGGTGAAAAACAAGGGATGTGATACGAAACCCTCAAGAAATAAATACCGTTGTTGGTATGTTTACTCTCTATTCATTAATATAACAACGGAAAGCCTTATCTAAGATGAGATGTAAAGTGATGCTGGTCAAATACCAGCTGTCTCGACAAACATAGACGTTACCAGTAAATACATGTTACGATCGATATGCTTTCGCTACCTATATTTCATTAGTAGTATAGAATCAAGGGTAGATAATAGCTTCAATACTTGTGCAGAACCCGAATTTTCAAAATAAAATACATAATTAGCAAATCATTTTGAAATAGTGAAAGTAGAAAGAGCACAAACATGACTTACATACACTAATATTGAAAATAATAATTATTACCAACAGATTGGGAGAAGGTAACAAATTTCAACAAGGGGATGTGAACAGTTTAATGAGGTATAACACGAATTATACTAGAGAGACAATTTTTCGCCGTTCGCCGCTCTGAAATGATCTCAAATAGAAAATAGAAGAATCACAAAATAAATGTATCACAATAAAATATTTGACATAAAAAATTCAATCAATTCGATGGAGCAACTGAAAGGTTGTCATCGTTGAATCAGTCCATACCCGAAACTTTATATCGGTACTTTGAGTTATCTGTTCTTTTGGGAGTAGGCCGCCAACCTGGCCCTTCAAACCTCGCCATGCTCCACCCAAAAGCACTGCAGGCAGAGTTTATATTTATATAACTATCTCGACTGAAAAAAAAACAAATACATGACATCAAAAAAGCCCTTTAGATATAAATGAGAACTAAAAGGTCAAATAATACGACAGAGAATAAAATTGCAAGTACCTTGGAATTGATGGAACTAGTTTTAGAGGTAAACGTGGAAAACGAGGTAAAAAAACAAGTAGCTAGACCAAATAAGGTCTATACATCAAAAACAAGACGCGAAACATTACACTAAACAGCACTTGGAGACCAAAATTCTCAAGTGGATCTTGAGAAAAATGCTACTTAACCTAGAAAGGAACGAGAACACCAGACCATTATTTGACCGAGATACCATTAACGAATGGGTATCACAACGTATAAAATAAACATATAAGTCAAATGACAGAAGGTAGAATGGTAAAAATAGCTAGGGATAAATCTCGAATTGGAAAACGGTAAAAGGTCGTAAGAGGTGGAGTGGCAAACCTTGAGCCAAGATGAGGAAATATATTAAAGAAGGAATAGACGATATAACTATCGCAAAAGAAAAAGAACTGGTGAAAACATTGAACCATACTTGCCAGAAAAGGATCAAATGAAATAAGGATAATGTTATTATAGAATGTATATAAAAATAAACAAGAAAAATAAAGAAATTTCAGACATCCTATATATCTTCCTCATATGTGTTATTGGTACAATAATCCTTCCTACTTTTGCAACTAATAGTGTAAGAAAAATGTTTTATATAGAAGTTGTTCAAATACATATATACAAATTGGCCAAAAAATTGCAAATATATATCTATTTTTTGGCACCTCTTTTCTCCTGATCTTTAATATATATGCATATATGTCAGCGTCTATATCTTATTTTCAAAACTACAGAATTCAAAATGTTGCAAACTACTTCGCATACTCAGTATTCAGTGGATATATATAGCACATATTATTATTTATTGAACATGTATTACACAGAAGCTGAAAATTTTGACTCTTTTTTTCTACAAAGATTGGAGAAATAACATCATTTGATCTATTTTATGATGTGGTCATGGTTTTCGACAATAGGAGTCCTCAACACAAAAAATAGGCATTCTTGAAAAAAAAATCTTAAGGAAAGTCTGCGTTGTTCATAATAAAATTGTGAATCATTTATATTTCAACTACACATTTAGTAGAGAAATGCAATTGTATGAAGACTACCTACCTATTTTATATTTACTTTCTTGATTTCCGATAATGCTATAACAAAGTATTATTTCTTGATTTTTTTATATGTCATTTATTCTTTTCTCCAAGGAATAATACAGAGAAATATCTGTCATAGTGTGTTGGTTATTGCAGAAACGGAAAATTGAGTTGTTTCAGAGAATGTCCCGTAGGGATGGGGTGGCCAAAAGATACAATATTTTAAATCTAGATATAAGAAAGTTTTGTTAATAAATTTCATCGTGAATAATGAAAACATTTTCTTGATAATTGATAATTTAATTGAAAAAAAAATTTTTACATAACACATGAAAGTCAAGAGACTTTACCAACAAATACATATTAAAGGGTCTAACAAGTAAAGAAACATATATATATATATATATATATATATATATATATATATATATATATATATAATTAAACAGGATTTCTTAAAATCAAAATATCGACAAGCGGCCGTGAACCCTGTGTCACTTACGGATAATAAAACGGCCTCTCAAAAAACATTCTAATAAAAATAGTTTTCACAACATTTGCTGTGTTTTTGATTTATATGAGACAAAGCAAGTCCCTTTCTTTCCGAGAACAAAATATGCTGGAACTTAAATGCTTATTAGGGTCACAAACAGGAGGGGAACAATAATTTATATAAGTCTATATAAGACATTTCTGGAGCCGTATCTTTTACGTTTTAATGTTTTACGGCCTATTTCGGATACGCTTATAAACTAGATATGTTTTTTTTTGTAACAATTAATCAGATAATTCATTTTTCTTAATAACTAAATGGGGCTTTTTTTAAGGTTTGATAAGCGTAGAAATATGATATCAAATAATATGTACAGGGTAATGGTTTCTGCTTTCTTACTACAAATATTCTGCTGTGTAATCATTTACATAATTATAATTGTGCCAGATATTTCATTAAATAAAAATTGAACAAAGAAATTGAAAAACTATGTTTTCGTGAGCTCTAAAATGAGGATAAGGATAATATATTTTTTTGAATTTATATATATATATATATATATATATATATATATATATATCATATATCAAATTTTATACGGTAGCTGCAGCCACATAAAATATTCTCATTTATATATATTGTAAACACTTGAAATTTTCATCGAAAACTTGAATTAAAACTTAGTTGCAGAGGGATTGTTGCAGTACAAATTATTGAACTTTTCTGTAAATTATAAAAGTTACTTTTCTCTTTCTAGATGTCATAAAAATATGGCTATGTAAATATTTTTTATTTATTGTATTGAAGAGAAATGATTTATTGTTAGAAAATTTTTACATTTTGTAGACAAAAGCACGTAAAAAATAAAAAACAAACATAAAAATAACTAAATAAAATTAAATAAAATTTCAATATACAGAAGAAAACCACAATGAATAACAAAATTAGGTAATAATAATAATAGGTAATAATTAGTATATAAGTCCATAGTGAAATTAAATGAGTATACAGCATGCCCAGAATTAAATATTATTATCAAAATAGTTTACAGAGTAGAAGACACCTTTCAGTGAATATGCCCTCAAATTATTGCGGAATGCGGGAAAAGATGATATCGATTTGATTTCAATTGGTAACTGATTGTGCATTCTTTTTGCACTGTAAAATATTGAGCTCTCAACTGATTCTAAACGTGGAGTAGGTAGGTAAAGATCGTGCTCCGAGTTCCTAAATGGATAGCCATGCAAAGATCTTTCTGAAATTGGAGAAGCGGGTTTACGATATAGGCAAACGGATTCAAAGATGAATAAAGAAGGAAGAGTCGGAATATTTAAACTTTTAAAGAAGTCTCTGCTGTGAGCCGTGCTGTTTAGTCCTAGTAAACGCTCTTTTTTGTAGTTTGAAGATTCACACAAATAGAGACGCACCACACGTACCTCAGAAGGGAAGGGCATATCATAGATGCGACTCAATAAGGGCATAATGAACTGTGGATAAGTTCAGTTCTTTGGAAACTAAACTCAGCGCAAAACAGGAGGAACTTAATTTTTTAGATAAGGTGGCAATATGTAACTCCCATTTCAAGGAATTGTCCACAACAAGCCCTAAAAATTTTACAGCTTCAACGACGTCAATGTGGTTATATTTAATGAAAAAAGGCAGCAATGTATTTTTATATGTTGAAACTTTAGTTTTAGAAACGTTAAGACACTGAAGATAAGAGTCGCACCATGATTTAAGGGTGATTAGGTCACTAGATATGGTTCTATGAGGACCTAGTGTTGAGCCTTGGGGCACTCCACGTTCTATTGGCTTGCAAGAGACATCGTTGTATCAACCCTTACAAGATGACTTCTGTTGGCTTTAACCATGCAATAGGTGTTCCCCTGAAACCGTAGTACTGCAATTTGTTAATTGAAATATTATTAACATAATCGAAAGCCTTAGAGAAATCACAGAAAGTTGTTGCAGTGGAGTGATGGCTATTTAAGCTGGAGTAGACATTATTTAGGAAGGAGAGTATAGCATCACTTGTGCATTTGTTATTTAAAAACCCAAATTGACGGTATTAATCAATGTTTTCCTTTTGCCGACCTAAGTATTAACAGTTTTGTAAATCTCAAATGTGAAGGTCCCAAACGCTAAGCTGCAATATTTAAAATTTATATTAATTTCTGTATCAAATTGAGCATTTTTTGTTAAATTTTAAGGTATCGGGAGGCTCTTTAGAGAATTTCGACTATACTATATCAAATTTTGAATCAAACAAATGAACATACAATACAGTGAGGTAACAAAATCGTGATGAAAATAAACTTAATCAATCAATTAAATTATGTTTGATACGTTTTTAGTATAATCTGACACATATTGTTTTCAGTGATACCACCAGATTTTGAAAACAAAATTAACAAAAAAATTAAATAAAGCACAAAAAACTGATATCTATATTTGATTTTTTTATATATTTATTCAAAAAATATTAATATATCAATAGCAAATATTCTTCTACACATCTGTGGATCAATCATAAAGCGTGAAACGGCTGGATTTACTATAATTTTCTGAATAAACCTTCAATAGCATCTATTTTTAATGGTTCCGAGTAAACCGAGCTCGACCTGTGAGAACCATAAAATATCTCAAAACTTCATTAATAACATTATGTCATTTTAGCAGTAACCTGGTAACTGTCCGTATGCTGAACACAATTGAAAACCATTAGTAAATCATACCAAAATTATAACAATTTGAAAAATTCTATGAAAGTATAGACGGTAAACAGTCATGTTTACAGTTAAATGGTCCAGTGATTCTAATTGAATATAAATAATGCGGATATTCACATATGGGACAAAAGATTTTTAAGAACATCATTTATCATAGATGTTAATGTCCAGAACCACTACGTAAGACGTATACAAACAATTTGTTAAAAATATTCTAGGTGTTCCAATAATAGGAAAAGTAAACTGAGATCACCACCATGTTGATAAAAGGAAAAGTATGACAGTAAAATAGGCGGATGAAGATAGGATGTTTCAAAAATTACGTAAATGAGGAATTACAGCAGAAATAAAAATTAAGGACCAATAAGAAAACAAAATAAATGCTAAAAAAGACGAAGAAACGTAAATGTAGTTGAAAGTAATTTACAAGTAATCATTTACCAGATTCCTAATATAATCACGCAATTTTTCAATGATATTATAGTCCAAATTTGAAAATGTTAAATAGGCTAGCATTGAACTTCCAGAAAAAAATCTCGCCGATCTTTTTCCGTTAGCGTTATAGTTAATAACCTTTCTCTTCTACTGCCTTTGCCTTTAAATAATCTTTTGTGAGTTGATATCCTTATTCTTTTTTCATAAAAGGTGACGGACCTCAGAAGAAATCTAATGCTTGTCAATGTAAGAATTATGTTTTTAGTACCGTTGAAGTTTAGAGAATTATTACTATCATTCTAGTAGCCACTTGCAGACGTTGATGGACAGAAAATTATGTTATGGATCATAAACTGCTAATGTAGACACGTCTCCGTTTTGGAACTATTGCTGTTAATGTATTTTTAATTGTTTCTTTGGAAATTTGTATTCTGTTCGGCTGAGATGAGAAAAGACAATCTTTTCATTTAGTCACTCATACAACATAAAACATTAGTCATTATTTCAATTTATGTACACATTTACAGGAACATATTTCATTACATAGTTTATTAAGACGAAAGCAGAACTGTTGGGCCGAAGTAATGATACAGAGATAAACCGTTTCTTTGGATTTATTGTTCATAGGTTTTAAAACCGAATTTAAGATTTTATAGATTTGATGTTGATTAGATAACTGATTCTCATAACTAAATTCATTAAAACCGAAGACAATAAACTTTAATCGACTGGTAGAGGAAACCAATAAGTTCTGAAAGATATGTCAATTGTCATTAATATCACCCATCTAACACTGAGATTAATTTATTGAAACAGGTAAACAAATAGATTCCTTAAAATTTTTAACCCAATATTTTATGAAAAGAACCTGAAAATACTGTTTCATGAGAACTTATATAAATAGGTGGTGAATCGTTGGGTGGAGGAGGCATTACGAAAAATAATTTTCTGACATATAAAAAACAAATTTTCAATCATGGGAAAAGCAGTCATGAAAGAATTTTGTTTATACTTTGCACCATTTCCAAGATTGTATATTAAGATTATAAGACGAATAATGTCGTTAATTTTTACAGGATATCACATAATTTCCCCATGATTGAAAAATTGTATTTGTATATACATATATAGTTATATATAGTCAAAGTTTTGTGAATAAGACACAATCTCTCTTGAAACATTTAATAATTCCATTTATAGGACAATACAGTTATTTCATACATAATGTACCCGTAAATACTCTTCAAAAAATCTCTCCCACGTAAAATTAGAGTATTACATCCACAACTTCAGTCTGCCCTCGTGTTCAAGCCAGACTCTTTGTCTAGTGGCTATTTGTCGAAAAGTCATTTAGGAACTCGAATTTCTATAATAGTAAATACGTCGAATAAATCTTACTTTCCTTTCACGTTGTATTTGGTAATACTTTTCAATTCAAATACATTAATTAGTTAATTATCGGTGTAGAACAAACCTGAGAAAGAAAAACCAAATAGACCAATATTTCCCAGCCTTTTTTTGTGTTATGCCTCACTTTACTCTTTCTAAAATTCTTATACCCTCTCTATGTAACACAAATAAAATTAATTGTTTACTGAAAAAACCTAGATTAAAATGGGAAGGAATCGTTAGGTAGTTGTTAACGAACCACAATAAGTAGTAAATAAATTTTCAAAAAATATAATGAAAAAATCATTTACAGCACTAAATCCATATTCAGCTAAATATGTAGTTTCATTACACATTTTGTTGACTTTGGGTATTTGATTTCTGTTTCATCACAAAGCCATACTATTTCTCATGTATATTAAATAAAGTTGTAACTAACTCATCATTTTGCAATTCTGGTAGTTCTTCTTTAGACTGCACATTTGATATTGTATTGTCTGCATCATCCATGCTGATAAATCCATTCGTCTTGAATCAGAAAATCTTCCTTTTAAATCAACAGATGGAATATTCAAATGAGTGATAATGATAAGTAAAGCGCTTTTTTCATATCACTCCATATTTTTGGAGGCAAGAAACTGTTCAGCTCAATGAAACAACAATTTTCACGGATACTTATTTCAAATTAACATCTACTGTAACCCGTGGAATACTACAGCAAGAAGTCCGGGGTTATCCGCGGAGCCTGTTGTCTGCCGCAGATAATTTTACTTGACGATGCCAAACACCCAGTTGATATTTTGGTGTCGTCAAGCCAGATTATACCTAATAATTAAATTTGGCCCCGAAATCTATCATCGCATTTAAATGACCTGAAGCGGAAGAGTTAAACTCGTGTCGATTCAATTTTCGAATTGCCCCCCTGTGGGGCGCGGGCCCCACGTTGGAATCACTATCATCCTGATAGAGGCTGGTGCGTTCGACGAGTAGAATGCGATCTATTGATATGATGAAAAATAGAGTCTGAACAGGTCAAATAACCAAAATCATATCTTAATGGAAGTTGGGCTTTTGAGGTTTTCATGTAATAATCAAAAAGAGAACGATGAGTCATATTAAGTTGGGAAATCTCATTTTACTCAGTAAAACCTAACTCAACCGACATGATAATCTTAAGAGACGCAAAATAGGTTTATAAATAACGTATCTCCGATATTTGTTATTTGATTTAGTCTCTGAAAGAAAAATGCTACTAAATGCTTCAGGTTTAAAGACTTTAAAAAAAAAAGTACTGTCTATATTTCCAAATACTATAACGCATAATTTGATTATGTAAACAGCATTATTAAAGTCTGGAATCAAATATAAGAAAAGGCAATTCCAGAAAACTTTAGAATGCATTTTAAATTGAGTATTTCATGTATAAACCATGTTTTTTATGCGAAAAGCAAGAACAATAGAATGTGCCTTGGTAGCTGATTCCGCAGGTTTGCACTTCTCCAAATAAAGAAGTTCCAATAAGTTTACGTTCTGGGCGTCTATAGGCGAACTCGGTGTTCATGAGCCACGTCAGCTTGTCGAGTAGGTCTTTAGCTAGAAATTAATGCCGAACACTTTATTTATGTACTACTACTGATTATTTTATCAGATAGTGTGAATTTGATGAAGTGGTAATAATGTATGTATGTTCAATATAAATATCTACAGCGAGTTCAGAAATTTCGGCAAATGATAAAACTCATTTTAATGTAGCAGATGAATAAATTTCGTTTAACACAGACTTCGAATCATTATCTCATCAAAATACTCTTCAATATCACGGATAATTTTAATAATTCTCCTAATGGGTCTAAATCTTTTGATTTCTCCCTTCATTCATAATATCAAAAATCCAAAAAGGTAACCTATGACTTTTTGAGCAAAAAGTTCAATACTTCAAACAACCTCATGCACTAATCACAAAGGTTTAATATTCCGAGCCATAGACGTATCCTTGTTTTTTTTATTAGATTATTATTAGACTCTTCGTTAGATAAATATCATCAAAAACTCTCGAGGCGAAAATAGTTCGAGCAATAGTGCATTTCTTAATCGTTTTCAATTGAATATCAATTCAATTTAATTTCTAGTTAATAAATTTTACAATCAATTCATTGTTCGAGATTAAGTAGTAACTTTCTTCATACCTAAATCGTTAGGAATAAAAATAATCTCAGCATATTACAGCATACGCATGCTGTGTTGATACCTATTTAATATTGTTATTTACGGTATCAATGTTAATATTTGTTTTTTTCCATAAACTTGTGTATTCTCATAACAGTGCAATAAAAACAAAAGTTAAAACTTGGCAAGACATTTTCTGTAATTTAGTTCGGCTGCTAGTATATTGGCCTTTAAGTCGCTTTGGATCCATAGTAAAATATATAAATTAACAATTTGTAAGCCAAAAGTCTATAAAAATTTATATTTATTCAAGTTTTGGTGGTTTTTTCACGGTATAATTAAAAGTATCGTCTACCATGACAGTTCTTCGATTATCAAACGTATAAATGTTACACTAGTATAATTACATCGTATACGCGACTTCTGAAGTTTTCTTGAAATGTTGTAGTTGTAAGTAGTGACATGAGATAAAAATATAAGTAGTTGAATAACAAGATCCCCTGCTTTTCTATTATTGGGAGATGCCAGAAGAAGCTGACGTACATCATTACATTACATCAAAAACTCCTATTATGTCCTTTGGTAAGCAAATAATAAATTTTCCATTTTTTACATATATACTTCTTGAACGTCCTTCTCCAACGCTCAAGTTCGACTTAATCTATAATGAAATTTCTTATAAAACTCTTGGAGTATATTTCTATGTTATAAAAGTTTGGTTGTGCCTACCTACTTGTGGTGAATATTTGTTAAAGTCATCGATTGATAGTTTCTGAATTTTGTTTTGGTGTATTTTTTCTCTAGTTTGAAGACCTGTACTTCTTCCAGTAACACCTGTAAGCCTACTCACCTAACACACAACCCAATTAATTATCCTCTAATGAGGAATATACATCTACTTTGAATTCATTATCCTTCATCACAAATTTCGGAATATATTAGTTTTTAGAAGTGAGCAAGTTTTCATTATGGCGTATTAACAAATATCCAGCATTTGTTGTCGAGATGAAGTATTTTTTGGAAATTTCCATCTAAATATTCTATTTCCACTTGGCTAAGAATTTACCATAGAAATTTTGCACAAATTTCGTTATTGGGAATGGTAAGGAGAATGAGTATTATTAGTATTATTTAATCACTGTGTAGGTATAGACCTTACTCACATTATAAAAGTATCATTGATTATTCTTTTGAAATTTTGATGAGAAACTTAACGTGTAATGCTTGTGATTATCTGATCTCTCAATTTAATGCTGCTTTGATAAAACGATAGGAGTAACAACATACATACAATTCTTTGCATATAAAGTTTATTCTAAATGAAAGCAAACCATCAATAGAATTGTGTCATACATGAACATAATGAAGTGGAGTAAAGTGATAGACGCGAATTGGTTATATCTGTAACAAAGTACCATATTCAAAATGTGGTTATTATTTTAACTTTATTTAGATACGCCTATGACGAAAACAAAGTAGTGTTTTGCAAATGGTTCTAAATCTTTAATTAAAACTCCACAGAGTCAATGGAACTTTTTGAAACGACCCCTCTATCTCGTATGTTGTGCGGACATATGAATACGTTTGTGTTTAGACCGCAGCGTATTCTGTGCAAACACACCGACAAACCCCAATACGAGTATTCACTAATCCATCACTAATCTATTGCCATTGTCATTCACTCGTGGGCCACCACATACTTCCTGCTCTCTTTCCAGATCCACTTCTTTCTTCTTTCATTTTAATAAGTACAACGTGGGTTAATCACTCGTCATACCAATTTTCTAGCCTATTACATTTTTTCGGTTTAACGCTTCGTATTGTTTCAATAACAATAACATATAAACTTAAAATATGCGCAATATGCGCAATATATAGATATTTAAGAAACATTTTCTATGATGATTATTTCTTTAATAACCTCAAGGATGTAAATATTATTGCATGGTTGTTTCTTGTATTGTCTTAAATTTTATAGTATATAAATCTCTTGAGTGGTAAAGCGATTACACTTGTTTTCATCAAATTTACCCTAAATATGATTTGAGCAGCTCGATTTATTGTATTTTTGATTTTAATTATTTTAACGGATATATTCATTGATAATAGGCGTATTCTACTGTGTAAGGTTAGTATTTAAAGTTTTTGCTTTATGAATATTTCACAGAAACGTTATCTAAACAATCCAGATCACTTTTACTATATAGAATAGAAGAATTTATAAAAGTTGGTGAGAAATACCTATTATGAGTATTTAGGTATAAAGAGTTTGGGTTCACAATTGTATTTGAAAATCGTGCCTGGAATATTTAACATTATGGAAATGTGATAAAAGAGTGCCTGTAAATTTGGAACATCGATTATTTGGCCAATCATATCGAAGACTGTTATTTTTCTAGAGTGAACGTAGATGGTTTATAAACACTTAAAATCGAAACAAATGGTAGTATCTAAGTACTAGTTGTGTTAAACGTCCTGATTTTGATATGTCAAATGAAGCGAAATGCTTTACCCGAAATAAGATGACCTTGTCGGAGATTTACATCTTTCTAAATAAGCTTCAGAATTGTTAGCATCAAGAATGAAAAAAATAAAACAATAAAACGGTGTTCATCTTTTGTTCAGATATCTAAAATTTGTTCATAAACATGGGCTTGAAACAATACGAACCAAACGACTGGTGTTTATTTATTGACAGTTCAACACGTAGCCTAAAATGTATTCCCCGCAGAACAAAGTTGAAGGAAGAATTGTTAGACTGAAAGAGATAAACAAGAGCATTGTGTAAGAAGAAACTGGCATTTGAGAGAAAATATGAAGTCTGAAAAGAAAAATATAGTCGACAATTTATTAGTAGCTCGTGACAAAAGTATATTTCCACCATTATATATAAAACTGGGTACCACGAAACATTTTGGAAAATCACTAGATATAGACGGAAACTGATTTTCTTACATTTGCCAAAAACTTCCTCAGTTCACTGTATAAAAGACGAAAGTCGGTATTTTCGATGGCCCCCAAATAAGACAACGAAAAATTAGTAATTCATTTAGTAACTAAATGACTGAGCTAGAGCTAAAGGCATAAACAGCTTTCAATTCTGCTATTCAGAATTCTTTTGGAAATAAAAACTTTGAAAATTATATCAAACTTGTAGAAGACTTTCCGCTATAATTAAAAATTATGTGTGCGTAAAGAAAGAGCGATGCTAGGATTTCTGTTACACGATTATGATGTCTGTCTATTATTGGCTTTTGATATGTCATTTTCTACACAGTCTACACATCAGAGAAGAACAAGAAATTTTTCAGAGCTCCATGGTTATCAATTTTTTTAGTGAAGTTTCCTTAGTAAATACATGTTGTTTTCTGTCTTCTACGTACATAGCTGATACTAAGAAACAAGAGCTGATAATACCTAATATCTTTGAACAATATTTTCAAAAATAGCATATCATATGCAGTGAGCAACAGCTAAAATTTCTACGGCAACAGATATACTATAAATTATAGGTTATAGGTTTGTTTTCTTACATCCCGCGTTACGATTCCTTTTCGTTTGTTTTCAATTCCAGATATTATTTCTCTTCATGATATTCGTGACAGCTCTTAATTATTTCTAATCATCATATTATTTAGAAATTTTACCTACTTGTTGCTTTAAAATCTTTTCATATCGTATTTCAAATTCATACCATAGTAGACTTTGAAAAATAATTGAATCCATCATTAAAATAAGGAAATCACAGAACAAATATTATCTGTATTGTTAATAACATTACAAAATGAAAAAATATATATAAAAAATATTCATAAGATCGCAGTTCTCTTGGGTTAAGGGACACGTCACTTGAATGACATCAGATAATTACAAACAGCATCAGTAGCGCTTCAATTTAATATTTGTCATAAAATCGAATGATGAAATATAATATTTATATTATTAAATTGTTTTAAAACATACAATGAGTATAATTTCGAACAAATTCAATAATTCAGATAATAAAATTCTAAAAATGATCTGACCCGGCCATCGATAGACGCATAAACGATTTTTCACAATAAATACAATTAATGGAGAGGTCTAGAGGTCACCAGATCTTAAGCGTTTAGACTCTTTTTATGGAAGTAATGGAAAAGCACTGTTAATTGTAGACTAATTTCGCCTCGACACTAACGGCGCTTCAAAGTATTACCACTGAATCAAAATTGATTCTAAAATGTAAGAAGGCACCGAATAAGTTCTGAATATGTGGACATAATAAACTTATCAAATTACCGACGATATAACCAAGCTTAGAACCACTCAACTGCTGACAGAGCCCGGCCCTTACCATTTCTCGCAGATTAAAGAACATCTTAAGCTGTGAGAAAAGGAAAAAACGAAGAGGTTACAATGATATGGCTGCGGGAAAGTCCATACCTTCATAGGTGATATAAAAAACCATAACAAAGAGGACTGCAGAGAGATTACTCAGGCAACTAGGAGCGACAAGAGTTCCACATTCTTAGTAATAAATTTTCACCCCTATTGTTCAAAAAATTTCTATCGCGTTCAGGATAGTTAATGAACATTATGAGGACTTACTGTTTGTTAATTTTTAATATCTAGTAATTGGTGTATAGAAATTCAATATCTAGCAGTTACGTACAACTGTACACACCCAACAAAAATAGCAAAAAAATTAACGTCGTATCTCAAATAGAGACAATATTATGGTACGTAAACTAATAAACGGAATCGAGCATTTTCCACAAAAAATAATGGAGTTTATTTCAAATTACAGATTCATATTATGTAAAAGTTTGTGTAGCATCCACCTATCCAAAATTGTTTGAGCTTCCCGATAATGATTTCACTATCATCACACTAACACTCACAATGACACTGACTGACGCGCTTCCGATAGCAAAATAAGTTATAGTCCTCGGAAACTGTAAGAAAACTGAAGGTGAATATCACCAACGCTTCCAGAAACTTCACCTCAGGTTTCCGAATTCTATGGAAATCATTTTATAGTTTACTTCTAACAGGCAGAAATTTCAAACAAAAGTGAAAATGATTGAGTCACTTACTACTAAACACCAATTGTAACCATGTCGTCTTGCGTTGCTTGCTTCTACGCTGAAGAAACCTAAAGGTAGAAACAACGAGTCACAGGTATCTTCTAATGAAGAGTCATTCAGCAATGGTGTATTTTTGTTCATAAATAAAATATTCAGAAAGGACAATGATGTGCTCTCCTGATATATACCTATTGTAGAATTCACTTCAATTTGAAATGTTGAAAAACTACAAGTTCCAAAGTAAGAACACAATATAATTAAAAAATATAAATATTTCACAAGATGTCCTGTATAGATGTATATATCATAGAAATTTATTATTGATTTAGATATACATACATACATTTTATTGAGTTCTACATCGTACTTTGGAATGACAAAAGGAAATTTGTAACTTGTGAGCAAACGAAAAATCGCAACAAATATAAATCATGCTAGAACTTAAAATAATGAAATGGTGAGTTAGTAAATAGCTGCTGATAAAAAATATAACCTTTCTTCAAGTGAAGATAGCAACAAGTATTCTAATATGTGGAAAATTTTTATTAACAATATTAACAATAATTATGTTATCTCAATATTAATGAATTGCTTTGTTTCACGAGTAGCTACTGACTTTCAGTACTCCCTATCTAAATCAATCCCATCTATCATCTGGTTCACCCTCCACTATGATTTTTATTGTTGACGGTCCTTAGTGAGATACAGGCAGACCGAAAGATAGAGGAGTAATAATTTCAATGTCATTACACTCGTATGGTTAATTAAATTGTAACTCCACACTTTGCATCCATCATGACGACTGTTTGAATTGACGTGGAAGTTCACTCATGGCTTTTTACAAGTTGCTCATCTAGTATTTTAATTTACCGTAGTATAAAATGCTTCGAGTTTGATATTGATTTGTTAAAAAATCGTTTTGAATATTTGAATAATTTGAGAAAATGTATACCTACATATCTTTAGTTATTATTTTATAGCGATTGAAGGACAATTGAAATGAAATATTATATAAAAAATATCTGAATAATTCAATTTGATTTAATTCTTTTCTCAATCTATTCATAGCTGCAAAAAAAACAATATTGGCATTATATACACATATATTAACTATTTTACCCCAATCAACAATTATACATATTCATTATTTAAAAATTTGAACTGCTTCCGTCATCAGTAACTGTTATTCGACTTCTATCAAACGGCCTCAATCATTTAATGTTTGACAACCATTGATAACAGACTACTCCGAAATTTCAGAACAAAAAGGAGAAAAGTTAATTTGATGTGTGTATTGGGTATTATTTTTGCTGAAAAAAGCTATCAATGAATCCTCTCAACTTGCTATACACTATGGTTACTAAATTTAAATTGTAAAAAAAGTGACATCCTGAATTTCAATTTAACCATACCAGTACGAAACATTCTAAACGCTCTAAACACCCAGTTGCGGTCTCTAGATTCAAAGAGATTAATAGTAGGTGAGATTATGGAAACCAGAGACATCTCACTGATGGTTCAATTTAATTGATCACTTGGGTATGAAATGATTGTTCAATCGCAGTATGGACGAGTTTTTGCGCCATTTCTAACCGAAGATAAAACGTGAATCAACACAATTCAACAGAGACCAAACTGTGGGTTTCTCGGGGTGAATCAGTGTTAAAAAAGAGCGAATGAATCTTAAACGCGCTGAGTGCAATATATTTCCGTATTCACTACCTTCGGCATAGTGAAACAGTCAATGAATGCCATTTTTTGTAGCGATTTAATGAGGATTTGAAAAAAAATCTTGCACCGGGGGGTGCAATTTCCATGACAAAAATCAATGAATTGGGCTATTTTAATCTCTCTCCTTCCACTTTTCGACAGGATTCAAACTCAAGTGACTCTTTGAATTACCTCGATAAATTCTATTTTTTACAAGTCAGGGATTGCATGCCCTCATATTCTGATTTCTTGATAGTTTATTATTGTTATGAGTTATGACGAAAATAAGATAGAATCCCTTCATTTCATAGAAAAAAAGCGTCATTTCTACCATTGCCCCCTGATTTGAAATGAAAAGTTATAAATTTGCAAAACACTTTAATTAAATATAAATAATAGGATCAAGTTTGAATGGTTCAGAGAGCTTGATTCTGAAAAAAAATTACTTGAAAAAGTAACGTGACTGGTAACGTTTTGAAGACCTTTGAACCCTTTCTTTTCAAACATACAGAGTTCAATGTATTCCAAACCTTTTCGGTCTGATAGATTATAAATTTTCCTACAAAATGATTTTTTAATCGATTCTCTAGCTTAAAAATAAACACATTTTTTTTTTATTTCTTACAGATAAAAATTTGACGACGATGTATGTGTGTGTATATGAATACACATGGTGAAAAAAACTGGTATGGCAATGGCAGGATGCGGTTCATCATGTGGCTGGCGGAAAATTGGATTTTTTTCTAACTCAACTCTGGTGAAAATTGTCTGAACAGTACTTCAATAACTGATGAAGACGAAGACGAAAATACAGATAGTGATAATGATCAGAATGGGTAGTTTTTAAGGAGTGAAAATATGCAAAATAATCAAGCACTACAAAAAATATAAATTTACACTAAGCAATATTTTGAATTCTATGAATAAGATCATAAATGTTTTTTTTCAGCTTTTTTGCATTAAAGGATGATTTACAAAGATGGAAAATTTATGATAAAGAAAAATTTGAGTTGAATTCGATAAAAAGAGCTCTTTTAATAAAAATTAAGTAAGATAAAGTAATAAAATAGTTTACTTTTTCAATTTTATTATAAAAGGGGTTGGTTTTTAAGGGTTGAAATAAATTTATTTAGAGTTAAAAAATATGAAAATTATTCAAAAGGATCGTGCGATCTTTATTTTAATCCTACAAATGTTTTCTTAACTCTCTAAATGCTTTATCTTTTATTTTATTGAATTTTAACAATAAGGGGTAGTTTACAATAATTTACACATATTGGCATAGGGTAAATTTTGAAATGAAGGATAATTAGAGCTGCAATTACAACTTAATTCCAAAATTTCACGCAAATCCATGCGTCTTGATGGCATTCTGAGGTGTTATCGTATTTTTACCGTTGTTCACAGGACCAACTATATTTATTCGAAAAAAGATTCGTCAAATTGAATCAATTCAAAAGTTTGACTGGCCTCCGGCTCTTCATTTCACGTAACGCATAACGTTATATTTATTAAATTATTCATATTATCTGTTCTAAATTAACTTACGAATTGGACCCTTAAAGTTACTACAGTAGTTGCTAACAAATGGAAGCTGTCGTATAACGGAATGACGGAGTGGACATCTGGGAGCTTACTGTCATATTTCACTAGAGGTAGTTGGTAGTTGAGCACTTGAATTTAGTAATTGGAATTTCAATATTAAGACAAGGTAACAAACAAACGGATCTTATTTCACTAAATCAATATCATAAACTGAGAGATCCGAGGTTTTAGATCTAAATAAATTTGTTACTGAGAATATAAAATATTTTTCGTGTAACGTTATGAACTTACTTACTGATTGTTCTTCCGGAGATTTATCGTTTATAATAGTTGGTATTGACAGTAAAGAATTCTTGATTTTCATAATTATATTAATATTTTAGTTTGCTTGTGTGGCGAATAATTTTATTTAAGTAGCATAATACTTAGTAGCATTTATTTCGGAAGTTACGATAATACTGTGTACATGATCATTGAGGAAGCGGTAAAACAGTTTCAACTACATCTTTTTTGTATAAGTCCTCCTTTTAACTCTACACAGTAGTCCAGCCACTTTCCAATTTTTCCAAAGATTCGCAAAAAACGCGTTTGTCTTTCGATCAACTCGTCATTTGTCTGAAATTGCTTTTATTTCCAACAAGTTTGAGAATAAAAAGTTAAGTCGATTTTTTAGCAAATAGCGACGCATTGTCATGTCATTCTTCAATAAATGTAATTAGGAAATCAATTATCGTTTTATGTTTTTCTGAATTTTTGATACGAGCGAGCTTTTAACAAGCAATAAATAGTTGTGACACCTTATTTACGTCATCAGGACTCACGATTGTTCAATACAAGGATAAGGCTTTTAATACCAATACCTGGAATAGTTACAGTAAATGACGGTCTGGGACGTTTAGCATCGTTCGAGTCCATAGGGCTACTTTTAAAGCAAATCATTCCGTGGAACAAAGCACTATCACCGATATTCGAAAATAATGTTTAATTGACACTTACTCAACAATGCAAACGGTTTTCTTTATATGTGTGTTAAAGACAATCTGTCTTTGAGATTCAGAGAACATTAGAAATATTAACAAAAACTAGCCATATAATCACCATTGTTATCCTCTGAAAATCACCCTTCCGTGAAACCGCCCACGTTTTAATGAACGAAGATAGAAAGTTTTTAACAAATGGAACTGTAACATCACTTCTTCATTAGTAACTACTAATCTTCAGAGTTTCATATAGAATTTTTAGTTTGATTTGAATCTCTTGTAATGAATCGTTTTCATAAAAAGTACCTACGCATTTAGATAAAAAAAAAATGATAAAAACGCAATCACAATTTTAACAGTCTGAATACACAATCGCTTTCCACTTTGTTCATCTTACTGGAAAGTATGCAACTAATACCTACAAACAGTGATCAAAGTGGATAGGCCGTTTTCTGAGTTTCAATGAATGTGCCGCTTTCAAGCATTGCGGAGGTAAACTCGACAAAAGTAAACACTTTGGATATTAGAATGGGCTACCATCACAAATTGTGTATTGACAAAAAAACGATATATAACGAAACTTAAGTTTATTTCGAACAACAAAGTATTGGAAGCTAGAAAAAAAATGATCATACATGACATGCGATGGCAAGATTCACAGTCATTGCTAATTGTTAATCTAAACAGCACATTAGTAGAGTGCTTTTTTGAAGACCTTGTTTTTCAATTGAATTTTTATGTCAGTGTATAAATAATAGCTTTACATTAATCGGAATAGTTTAAGCTCTAACTAGTTCATATTTATTATCTAGGTAACTCCTGATGTGTGTTTTTATAGATTACCAACATATTCTGTAAATTCGAATAGCTGCTGTTCATATTTTTGGGCTCCTTTTTCAACTTTAAGTAAAGTTGCTGCTTGGATAACAACACAATACAGTGAAAAAATAAACCAATGTTAATGAAGCAGTTATTGCATTAAACGAAGATGGAATGGTCCCGTTATCACCCTCTAGTCATCAACAGTCTCATTTTTCGTAACGACAGCTTCAAGTATATGTAGAAAGTGGTTTTTAAAACTTCTACCAAGCTAGACTTGTATTATCCAGTTATCCTGAACAAACAAGCCTATCAAGTTAGACACACAAGTAATAGAGGGGAAATATCTTGGACACTAGATAGTCAACTCCTCTGGAACAAACATGAAAAAGAGATAATCAGTAAAGCCACAAAAGCCCTAATGTTGTGCAGAAACTTGGCAGGGACAAATTGGGGTTGTAGCCCAAATATCCTACTGTGGATGTACACGGCAATTGTAAAACCAATCATCACATATGGGGCAGTAGTTTGGGTACTAGAACTAGACTAAATACCACGAGGAACAATCTCTCAAACGTACGACTGACTAGCTTATGTGCAACCGGGGCCATTACCAAAGAAAAACCGTCCCTTGGCCAAATCTTGAACATGCCTCGGGATAGTGTATCAAAAAAGTTTTGAGAAAAAATTTACCTGAATACTAAGCTGTAGAAATAAGTGGGATCATAACACTATACAAGAAATGAACAGAAATGCCATTAAATGGTATACAGACGGATCTAAAGCAACAGACAGAACTGGAATAGGAGAGAAGGGGCCCCACATACTCTAAAAGTCTGGGCAACACACCAAGCATTTTTCAAGCAGAAATTTATGCAATTGAAAAATGTGTCCAGTTTAATCTAGAAAGGAATTATCGCAAACAGTAGATCATCATCCTGTCCTATAGCTAAGCAGCTGTTAGAGCTCTAAGCTCCAATATCATAAAATCTAAACTCGTTTGGAATTTACCCTACAATGGATTCCGGGACAAACCGGAATGAAGGAGAATGAAATGGATCATAAGCTCGCTAAAGCGAGGGCGGACAAGTTCTTTATGGGACCCGAACCCTTCTGTAGTGTCAGCTACATAACAATGATAGAAGCACTGTAAAAGAAGGTAGATAGGGGTAAAATAAATTATTGGGACAACCTACACAAGCTCAGACAGGCAAAGACTCTTCTGAGAAACTGTAACCAGAGAGGATCTGCTGAATGTATCAACCTGAGTAAGGAAAATCTACGAATACTAACAGGGGCACTGTCGCCTCAACAAACACCTGAAGACGCTACACCTAGCAGATAATACAGCGTGCAGGTTTTGTTGCACAAAGGACGAAGCTTATATTCACATTCTCTCGAAGTGTGAAACACTATGTGAAACAGATCACTACACCTGAGAGCGATTGATATAGGACACAAGGAAGATCTCTGGCAACTACAGCCATCCCACATTCTAGACTTTTTAAAAGGAGTGACATTAACAGATCAGCTGTAAACACTGAGTAAACACGCAGTAAGGCAACAAGAAAGGGGGACACAATATATCCTTTATGTCGCTGTTTATACGATACCCCAACATCCATACATACATATATCCTGAACAAAGCACCGAGTATTGGATATTGTTGACCTACTTATTTCGTAAGTTTTTATTCAAAATAAAATTGAAAGAAAAACAAACTTTTATTATTTGTTAAAAACATGAACTAAAAAGTGAAAAATAAACTAACTCAAATAAGCAATATAACACTTTATGAGATCATTGAAACCTTAAACGATAATTAGGCTTCTTCGTCTACCACAAAATAATTTCATATCATACATAATATATATTTTTAACATTAAAACTTTACACCTTAATTATTAAAGGTCCCCGTTTTTTTCATAGTCCCAATTTTATTTTTATTGCTCGGTATCTGACTTCCGGCTTGCGAGTGCTTAAGAAAATACATTGAGCTGTCGCGTAGATTTAGATGAAACAGTCTAAATGCGGACTCATTAGCAGATATTTGTCGTTCTTGTATAATTCGCATACATTTTTCGGGATATGTCACTTTCTTCGCATTGTATTTGTCGCACTGCCTGGGCTAGGCTTGAATCTAATTCGGTTGGTTCAGATTTAGAGATATAGTTTGCTACATAATATACTACTGCTTCTTGCCACATGGTTGCAAATCTATATTCTCATTCCAAACCTTTGATAATGTAGGATGATTATTAACCAATCTTCCACCATTCCGGAGATCAGAAGTTTGATTAATTATCCAGGTTTCGTCGGATTCTTGTCTTGGAAAACCGAACCGGCAAATATTGGACAAAAACGGTCCATCCTATAGAGGTCCATTGTAGAGGGATAAGGGCTTCAGTACAACAGAGTTCGCCCTGGTACCCTGATGCGCCCTGGTACCCGTCATACCTTGTCATTGGATCATCCATCTAATCAATCAGACGTAATCCACATTCATAACAAAGGGAACGAGTTTTTTTCCCCAAATTTACATATTCACGCCAACCAAGATACTCATCAAAACGAATCAAATGAGCCCAAACTCGATGGAGTTGCGTCGTTTAATCAATTACGGAGTTACTATGGCCACCTTCCAGCTCCATCATCAGATCAACTCTATGTAATAATAATTATTATCCGATTTAAACATGCATGGAAAATTTCAGCTCAATCGGAAACAGGGAAGCCGATCAAATTTAACTTGCAAAATTTTATTACGGGCAAAGGGACAGATGAAACTATATAAAAGCTATAAAAAAAGTTTCGTATTCTGTGAGTGTTAATTGACATAGAAAATGAAATAAAATTTTAGTTGTTGGATATCACATATTTAAATATTAAATAACTTATACGACATAGGCTTTGATCATAACCACAACACCCTTTCACAGAAAGAGCTACTTAAGGTATTAATTGACTCTTTACAGGCTTATTAATTATTCATATTTTAAAAGCAGCTTTTATCTAGGATGATGAAATTAAAGTTGATGCTCATAAAATTCATAATTGATCAAATGACCCTTTGTGGTTTGTAGTCATTGTTAGATAATAATTGGTCATAAGCTAAAGGCAACTGAATTTTATTGATATGTACAAACAAATGAGTCATCAAATATTTCATAATATTTTTTGAAAAAGTAATTAAAAATGTTTATTATTTGGTAGATCATACTGAACACACTATTTACGCTACCACTAGACCAACTCTTACGCTTGCGCTTTTCGATAACGAAGTGATTGTCTTCAGAGACTGATAGTAAGTTAACTTCCTAGAAGTTGAGTATTTTTTTATCAAATAAAATCCAAATATTAACCATTTATTTTCAAGGAAAAACATTTTTGTGTAATATATGGATGGCAGTGGGTTAAATTGATAACCATATTCCAATCTCCTATTAAATTTAGCAGCTCGTATATTTATTCAATAAAATTTAACCTGACAGAACAATGAATAGAAATGAATATTTAAGTCAACTGATAGGAATATTACCTATATAATAATAAAGCTTCCAATTAACGTTTTCCTTTCTTATGAACCTCCAATACACTCCTTTATCAAATATACCTGTCTCAAAGTTATCAAATCAACAATAACATTCAATTTGGTGAGTATTGCTCAGTTGACATCTTAATATATTTCTTACTTATTTAAAAGTTGGATATCATAACTTTCCTACGTAGCGACAACCTGCAGACAGTCATTTAAAATTCATGAAATATGCAAATCTCGCAATATATCAATATCTTTATAATTAATTACCCCACAAAGTTCGGTCTACACTGAATTCAGTTATGATACAATACCGTGTTTCAGGCACACTTTAATTAGTGTTAGGCGATTATTTTTATCAGTAAGAAACAGACCGTCTCCGGTTATATAACAGGGAACCGTAGGATGCGTTCCAAATGTAGAACAGAGAATGTGTTTTACTGAAAAAATTGAATGAATATTATGATAAACATATACTGAGATGTATATGGTACCGAAAAACAATTAAGGAACAAAGAAATTTAAAGTTTAATCAACTTACTTCCAATCAGCCAGTGTAATATAAATAAATTGTAATGAACTCAACTATTTGACTAGATGTCCACCACTACTGATTAGAATTAAAATCAATCAATAGCAAATCAAATATCGAGCCATCCACATCTGAGAAAAGCTATCAGTATGAGAGGGTCTTTGGAAAGATCCTAGGTCGGTACTACCTCCTCGTAGCCGATCCGTTCTAGTCTTCGTGTGTCAGTGTTTCTTCGATTGCGGGAGTCCTAGGACACTTACACGAACTCCGTACATGCCCTAGCTCTCCACCATCGAATCTTCCTTGGCTTCTTCTCACCCATACGTTTGAATATGTTGACAATCTGTTATTTTTCAACTCACTTTCTTAGTTACTTATATTTTATAACTTACTTTGATTCCGATAGAGCGCTCTCCACTTTTTTATGACTGCCAATATTATGTATTGGCTTCTTTCTAAAACTCTTTACACCCTTTCAGACGTCAGAGAATTCGGTTGAGTTGTAACCCCTTTTTTATCCACTTTTTCACTCTTGTTGATGTTTTGCTACTTCATTCATTTCTCGTTTCCTTTTTCCTACTTTTATCCTTTCTCAGCTACTTGTTCTTGCAAATTTTTTATTTTATTTTTCTCTGAGGTCTTTTTGCTACCATCTCTTTTCTTATTAAGCTTTGTGGTGTTTTTCTAAAGATCCTTTAACTATTTTGTTTCCCATTTCCCCTATCCGTTCCCATTTTTGTTATTTGCCTCTGTTGTTTCATCTTGACTCTTTCTTTTTTTTAGTTTACTACCATTCTCTTACAATTTTTCAGGTTTTCTAATATGTCTTCTTTTCTTTCATTTTTTTAAATGTATCTGCTACTATTATTTAGTCTATAAATCCTAATCCGTCTATTTTCACAGGTTCTAGATTTCTGTAGCCAATTATTGTTTCCAGGTTATAGTTTTTCGCTTTTATTTCTTTATTATCCAATCTACGACTAGTTATATAAAAGAGGACAGCTTGCTGTCTCCTTGCTTCATCCCATCTCTACCCTAAGCTCTCTCAATCTTCTTTCGTCTATTTGAACCATCTCTATTTTGTTTTCTATATATATAATTTTTCTGGGGATTCCTATGTGGTGAACATTTTACATGTGACTTTGCATATACCTTCTACCTGATTTTTGTTCCATACTTACACGAGCCGAGGCGAGGCGTTTGGAATCGTGGATAAATTCATTCTGTCTCGAAACCGCGAAGCAATCAGATCTCGAACGCCGAGATTTCAGCGAGGATTCAGGAGAATTAGCTCGCGCGATGTAGTTCTGTTGGTGTATATATTTTTGTGAGTTATTTGAGAATTGAGTTATTGAACTTTGTTATTTAGCTGCCTCTACACTAAGACTAGCGCCCATATCTATATTCCTCATACTATCTCATACCATTTTATGTACATTGAATTCGATACAGCTTTTGAATCGGCAAATATAATATTTAATTTATTTAATTCTTACTCAGTTCTATTTTCCATTCAATCAAGCTCCTTAATAACTATATATTATTATCTATAATGCATATAACATTTTAATGGTTATAATCTTTTGGGTAAATTCATAAATCGATTTATTTTCCATTATATAATGTAATAACTATTATTTTTCCATCTCATTCAACCTTCTATATGTTATTTCACGACTCATTATTGTCTTTCTTATGACTAATATTACGTATTTGCTAAATATCATAATAATATTTCTACAGGATATTCTACACTTTTTTGCTACACTCTTTTTTCAAATAGATCTTTTTATTTAGTTCACATATATTACGGGATGGAGGATCAAAATCTCTCCGTGGCTTAATAAGGCAAGGGTATCGTAGTCGCGTGTTGGACTCCTTTTTCGCAGTATAATTTGGAAGCCCTTATCTCTAGTCCTTTAGATCCCGTATCAGATGTTCGCTTGTCTGAATGGAATAATAAATTAAACACCTAATCTAGGCGGCCATAAAGTCAAAGATTGGCAAAACATCAGCACAATGTGGTGCCGTTACGCGGACTCCGAGTAAAAATATAGAGGTGGGAGTTTTGGATTTGGATGGTGTTACACGTACCGATATGTAATAATTTGTTATATAAAGATGTATCAGACATTCATATAATTACTTCAATTGTCGTTTGATATACACACATATTTACACATCCGCAATCTCCCACAATGTATCGTTACTAATCGACAATGTTATATTCTCAAATTTTTTAAAATTTATTATTTTATATTATTTATTTTTCTCCATGGATAGTACTACTTTGAATAATAGTTACTAGCCTGCAACATTCACAATTAGTACCTCAAAGTTTGTAAACATGAAATTCAATACGTGAAAGTTTTCATAACTTCTTGCTCAAAGAAAAACGTGTTTCTCTACTGGTACTATTGTGATTTCGTTCATACAAAGACTCTTCTATTTTCGTAATTCATCAACCTAATCGGTGTTATATTTTCGCTACGTATTGATATAAAGTTTCAGAAATTTTTATGAAGTACAAGTAAGTTGTACTCGTATGAAATACAGAATAAAATTAATAAGCCGATTTTTGCTCATACTTTATTTTCCGATCAAAGTAACTTTGAAATATCTTATTTTCTATAATTAATTTTGAAGAGATTTACAAGTTTTCAAAGTTTGATAAGTTATAATTTTGAAATTGTATTCAACTCATCTTTGTAATTATAAAAGCTTCAAGGTTTAATTCAATCAGAGTTGTTGGAACAGTTTCTGCCATCTCTATTACAAAGAAAGAATGGGGTGGCAAACCTCGAAAGGGTTATGGGTCTGAAGCTATGAAATCCGGCCTTTGTATCTTGGTCACCTGATACATTAGGAGAATGTAATCATCCTTTTGTCATTAAAATCCACAAACAAATTACTAAGGGTGACTCCTAGTTGAATTATCGTCAGCTTGCCTTACCGCGATACATAATTTTACAGATATAAATTGTCTTATCTTGAATGAACGGTTGGGAATGCCTAGTCTTAAGAGATTAAAATTTTAGTGTTGATACGTCCACACTGAAAATTAATTAAACAGATTCCATATTAAATTAATTCTTCAACTACTTTCCAAACTAAAACAATATCGTTTAAAGTGTACAACTTTAACTTTGAATAATTTCTTAGTTCTCTAAATCGAATTGAGTAGGTAGAATAGTTAATTCTATGAAAATAAATTTTTTGCTTTAACACAACAACATCAACATCAACAAATTATATAAATTTCACCCCACTTGATGAAAATCATACCCTTATAAATATTTTTAACTCCAATTGGATAACGAATGAATAAAAAGACTACGAATATTAACGTACGCATCTATTTCATCAACTTGATTTGATTTGATGAGCAAAAGGTTTCATCAAAAACAAAGTACGGTGCATTTCACGTATTACGACCTTGTGTTATGGTCCAGTTTTATAGAACCGAATATACATCCTTGAAATAACATTTTGGAACACATTAAGTCGATTTGCAGCATTCGGTTCGAGTAATCCAATGGTCCGAGAAGAGTCTTCGATAGTTAGTTTCCTTCTTGATATTATTAAGATTAACCAAACTAATTTGGGGGGCTTTAAGGACTTAAGGACCAAATAATAGTAAAAAATCAATTTATGAAATGAATTTTTTTCATAAATTATATAAGAGGTTTACTATGAAATAAAAGAGATCGTAGTAAAAACAATTTTATTATGTATTTTACTATAATTTTTTCGGAAAAATCAATTATAATATCATTGAAGCAAATTTTATCTAAAACATCATGTTCAATTGCGAGATTATTTAATCTCTCATTTAACATTGTGCTAGGCGTTTCAAATTTTGTAGTGCAGAAAATGACCTGTCCCCGATACAATTAGTCACTATCATGCATAAATAGATCCGGAAACATATTTCGATATAATGGAATGTGGAGGCAAAACAATCTTTTTTTATTTGTTGATATTAATCTTCGATAAATGTTTGAATTGCAAACATTCAAATGTCAAAAATATTTTGGATAAATCATCCTTATAAATATTAGAAATAATATCACAGTTTCTTCAAAAAGATTGAAGTTTTATGTACTTTTTGGTAAGCTTTCAAGACATGTAGATTATGTTACAGAAACACTACATAAATTTCTTTTTAACGTGAAACTTTACACATAATTTAATAAAGCTGCACGAATGTTTCTTTCTAAAGATTATGTAATCTCGTATAATGAGAACCTTTTTTTAGGTAAGGGCCCCATTTTAGTAGGCCTAGTACTCCCTGATCTTGAAAGACGGCCCTGCTTTCAAAGCTACAATTGATAAATTTAAGTTTTATACTTGAAAGTATTATTTATCCTCAAACTAGACAAAAAAAGGAATTGTTATTGGTTTAAATATACAATACACATTCAAATAAATGAAGTTATACTATATGTAAAATTCATCACTCAATCAGCATATATTTTTAACGATGCGATGTCCGTTTTTATTTGTTTCTTATGGCCATGACGGACTTTCCTTTGGAACTGATTCTTATCAAATGGATTCAGGTTTCAGGGGCTCTCATGCCCTGCAATATATGCAATATATAAAAGGGTCGATAAAGAGAGTTCAATATTTTTTAGAACACCAATATTTTGTTTGATGATGCAAATCACATTTTCCTACTATCCAAAATTTATAAAAATAGTTTTGAGGTAATCCATTCCCAATTTACTTTCTAATTAACGAATTTCCATCTTAGTATTCTCAAGACAGAAATTTGCGTGGTTTGAATAGGTTTCCGACTAATGATAAACCATTAATCAACTAGTTCGATATGACGGATAGAGTTCATCACAAATCAAATTGCTATAAATTTTTCACTCAAATATCTTTCAAACGATTGCTGTCAAATGTTAATTTCACTTCTTTCAATAGATTGTTTGATAGAATTTTCGAAAGTGAACAAAGTATGAGTTTATTTATACAATAAAAAAAATTGTATGTTAAATTTTATTTTATTTGTTGAATTCGGAAAAAGTACCTCTAAAGACTTACTAGTATAGTATGCAGAGTTTAATCGTAGTCGTACAATTAAGTAATTCACAAGGATCACAATGTCCAAAAGAAGCGGTTAGACATATAAACATAAAATAAACCTGAGAACAATGATGGAAAATCGCAAAGAGGAATTGAACAAAGAGTGGATATGATGAAAATATCCTATGAAAGTGTTTTAGATGAAACACCATTTTAGATGAAAATTTAAACATGAAAAAGCTTCTTCTCTAATGGGCGCAGTCTTTCCTCATAATAAATAAAAACAACTAACTGATTAATTGGAGCGCTGATTGGAGCTGTTTAGGCAAAACAGGAATAGCAGGAACGAAAGTGTAATATCATGACGCACAGGGCCGAAAATTCAACTCTTCCCTTTTAGTGTAATGCGCGCATGTACTTCTCAAACGGAGTAAATGTTAAACTTTCGTCATTGCATGTTAGGTACGTACTTCCGACCTAGGTATGAAGAAAAATCGTTTAAACTACATGGGCCAAAAGTTTAAATATCAGTCGGCTTTTGCCTCGAGCATCATGACGCGCAGAGCCGAAATTTAAAATTTAGACCCTTATAGTGTAATATATAAGTTGCTTTCCAATTGCACAATTCAATCGAGCACATGGGTGCACAAAAGCATTTTCCAAATTGCCGTTTTTGAGATCTGTGCGTCAAACACAGTCGGGTTCTCCCCTCGCCCTTCAAGGACCAGATAAATGATTGGGCTTCATGGGTCAAAATTGCGCTTTAAACACAAACTGTAGAATCGAGGTTATGTGGGCATTTATATTTAGATATACATTTGTGACCAAGTGACCAACTACTGGCAAGTATTCCTTATATCGACTATTTAGGAAAGATAATGTGTATCTAATTACTATACATTATTAGACCGATTGAAGAAATAAATCAAGAAGATATATAGAAAAAAATCAACCCCATTGATAAGTGGATAATGAAATTCAAGGGATTGATTACCGAAATGTGGAAATATCACTTGAATGAAGGAATCTTCGCTTAAACAGAAGCCTATTTTGAAACTATAGAAAAATAGTTGTATACAAATAGTACAGAAATGATAGGAAAGCACTGGACTGATCCTATCACTCAAAGGAAACTATCTTGATAAATAAATCAAAATTTAGCTAAAAAAACTTGTTTACCGGCACTGATGTCTAATATTAAACAAAACAGCTACTTGATTTTTATTTTAGAATAAATGACATCAAAACGAAATGTAACGTAATGATGAGAAAGTTTGTTTTAAATTTGAAGTACCTACCTGTAATAAAAATTGAACTGACAAATAACATTGGCAGTTAAATGACGTAGACGCAAGAATAATCGTTTAAGGTTCCTCTATTTAAAAAAGGTGGGGTTTTACAATTGGAATTTGTCCATATTTTGTTGAATGTTCCTCTAAAATAAAGAGTGGATCATGGGAGTATTGAACTTCTTAGAAAGCTCAAAAAATTGAAATAAAGTAATTCTCTTGCTGGGAATTTGTGGCTTTTGTGTGCTAGTATACTTTTAAAGCAACAACAACAAAAAATATTTTCTAATGAATAAAAACCTTGAAAGGCTCCAAACTTGAAGATAGTTTAGTAATTCAAAGGTATAAAGTTATACTAGCAAATTGAGACAAACAACTTAGAAGTTAAATTATTCAAAAGTTCGTTATCTGACGAAATTTATATATTTAGGGTTGAGAGAAATTTGGGCGTCGGGACTTCGAAACGTAATTGTGTGACATTAAATAACTTTATTGGACACATGTTCTTAATGACTTCATCTTAGAATGTTTAAGAATGGTTATATTCATTTTTTAATTAATTTTCGAAATTCATTTGCATCGAAATATTTGAACCTTTATAATAGTTAATCTCAAAGTAATAATTAAGAACGAGTGAAACTGGAATCTATATTTTAATGTACATATTTGTTATAAAACTTACATTTATTAAGATTATAAACAAACTAAGGGTCAGAAAAAGTCATATTGTTGACACAATATTTTTCTAAATTATTGAAATCTCATATTCTCAATAAAAAAAAATCATTACTACATCGAATTCATATAAAGTGACGTTATTATATACAGGTTTAGTACAATTATAATAGTTATACTGTACTCTATTAAAATTCTTACTAAAGGATGGATGAAAACAACTCCATAGTACCATAGTACTATCGTAAATTCCTGGTTGTTCCTCAAAACTATATCAAACATTTAAACTGATGCGAAAACATTACACATTGTTTGAACTTTACATAGAAACTGATTTCTCTTAATTTATTACCATTATACATAACAATAAGCAATTGAAAAAAAAATTTTTGTATATCATGATTTTGAATCTACAGAAAAGTATTTATTGACTCCTTAACACATTTTTTACTAATTACTAATATGAATGCTTAAACTTTGTAACACCCTGTAGTTACTGGACAAACACAAAGCTTGAATTAGATGATGAGTTATCCTAATTGCCAGATTGCATTGTGAGTCCCCACAACAATCACACAAAAGGAGGAAGCAGGACTTAGATGTATAAATGTCTTAATGTTTACATTCACTTAATATAAATTACCCATTTAATTGCGAACAAGCGACTTGGAGACACCGTCTTGTTTAATTAGGTACAAATTATAAATCATTATGGCTGTCAACATATCCAAAGGGAGATTTTAGTTAGAAACTTCTTTGCTTACAAACTCGTTATGCACCTAATTATTCAAATTTATCTCTTTACCAAAATTTGAAATATCTACTAGTCCTTTTAATTATCTCGTCTTGGGGTTTGTGGAATGTGAACGTAATTTGCTTGTTTTTCATTTTTCAATGCAAAGCTTCAGCCATTGCGAAATTGGGGGAATCAGTTAATATAATAATATAAATCAGTGTAGTATTAAATATACTTACAACGGACAAAAGTGGAAAGAATACTTGGAGGATTATCTAGCTATTGGAGTAGCACTCCAATTCAAATAAAAACGATAATAAAACCTATAGTAGATATGATAATATTTGATGAGCAATCAGAAAAATTAAGCCCGGTAAAGCGACAGATAACATCCCATGCAGAGGATACAATACAAAAACCTAAAAGTACTAGGATTTGCTTGAAAACAGAAAAAGATAACGAAAACTTCAATAGCTACAATACTACCTTTATATAAAAGGGAGTATAAAAACCATCGAGATATATAATTATTCAGAATTCTTGATCTCTGCTTCCAAAGTGGTCTTAAACTGTTAACTTCTTCTTCGAGCATGAAATGCACCCAAAGGTTCAACCGAAGCTACATAAAGCTACTACAAAATCTGACGCAATGAGTTCATACATCACAGAAGAATTCCTTACATCCTTTTCATTCATTTTACTACGGGTTAAATCATAAATACGTGCAAATCTGAACAAATCTTTTCAAATAGGAAACTAAAAGTTTAATGTCATTCACGTATCAGAATTAGCTTTCGCGGAAGATAGAGCTTATCCTTGATAAAAGCGCGGAAAGTTTAAAATATAATTGAAAAATTTGACAAGAAAAAATGATTTTATTGAAATAAATAGGAAATAACAGGTCTCCCCTCCCAAGCATTTTAATACTACCATTTTCCAGACGTCGAGATCAATTACAGGGTTAGCGCTAGGACCTTCAAACAAAATATTGGTTTTTGTTAAAAGTATAACATCATCTTGTCTATCCTTTTTTCAAGGAACTCTTGCCTTTTTTGAATCATAATTATTATCAAAAATGAGAAAATTATCAAGTAGAATGGATTAAATAATATTTGTTTCAACTTAAACCTATCATTACCAATGTCTAATCCTAACTATGTGAGTACAAAGTAAAAATGTGTGTTTATTATTCATAATTACCTATGCCTTATATACATTCATACACGTTGCTAGATAGATAGATATGTACTAATATACGCAGCAAGCAAACTTAATGAGGCAAACTAGATTTCACCGCCACTTGCGGCTTAACAGAAAGTGAGAGTGACTCGTTGGGATTACATGGGAAATCCCGGAAGTTGTAGCAATCTAGACTCGTCTAGCTCGTTTCCCTTAATAAAGTTTCTCACGAACATATTTTTATTTAGAATGTGCGTTAGGAGAACCACAACATGTGAGTATTTTATTTTTAGTGTTCCGCATTTGATTCTAAAATGGTTTAATAAAAAATTGATTTTGCGGTTTTGAACAGAAAAATTTAGAGAGCAGAACAATAAAATGAGGGATTCTACAAAAACTTATGTGAATATTATCAAGAAATGAGTTGAAAAGATTTAAAAAATATTGATTTTTTATAACTGTTTATTCCAAAACAGTGGATGAGAGAAATCAGATTTGTGGTTTAGTTAAAGCTGGTCTATCGATAAGCGAAGTTTCCAATAGTACCAACGCACTACATAGATTGGATAAACCGTTTACCGTCACCATAAACATCGCAAAATTTGTCTCTTATTGAACATGTCTGAGGCAAGATTGGTTGCGAGTTGATCAATTTGTAGCTTCCTACACAGATTTTAGAAGTTGGGATAACTTGGAATTATATACTCCAAGAAGGTATCGACCACCGTCCCAAAACCAAAACTGGACTCAATTAGTACATAAGGTGTCCCAGTTTGCTTTCTCAGTATGTTGTTTAATGAAGCTGAGTAATCATTCGTAAATAAACAGATATGGTGCTCAAACATTGAGGTGGTAAAAGGTGTAATTATACTCCCCCCTCCCCTAGAACTTAATTCTTTCTTACACAAATTAAATTAGAAAATATGTACTAGATTTATTTTCCATATAACCATTTCACCATTCCAGTAAAGGTGGTCTCTTCAGAAAAAACTTTCTCTTCACTTATAGGGGATAAAAATAATTGATATCGAATCAGTCTAAACCTATTCTCAAATATGAGAAGCAGAAAAATGTTATGAATTTGGAATTTTTATATCAACCTGCTTCACAATGTTCAATTATTCTCTATGTTTTATGTTTATTCTTTGAATACATATAAGAGTAATTATATTTGCGTATGTATTTTATGATGTATTCATGATTCCGCTCCAAAAAGAAGCACCTGTATTGAGGTAAGACTGTTTGGTAAGAATAAATCGGCAGCTTTCACAGAAACACCGTGCTAAAGTTATTAAAAAAATGGACTTGTTTAATATAGTTGTTCTTAAACCAGCAGATTCCAATAAAATATTAATGCTGGAGGAAAAATTGATGAATAGAATCAAGGATTACTCACAAAAGGTATTGTTTTTATCATGATAATAACATACCAGACATTGTGAACGTGACAAAAAAACTAATACAGGAATATAGGTAGGATGTTTGATCATCCTTCGTACAGTTCGGACCTCGCTCATAGCGACTTTCATCTCTTCTTACACCTAAAATATTTCCTTGGCGGTCCACCCTTCAACGATGATGACAAACATGTTACCACATGGTTGAAAAACAGACGGCAACCTGTTATGAAGAAGGCATACAAAACCCACGCCACGCTGTTATAAGTAACTACAAAATTTCGGAAGCTATTTAGAAAATTAGATTTTTGTGAAATAAATATGTTCCTTTATAAGTACAATTTTTTATATAACCAAACGGAGCTTATTTTGTGGATATACCTTGTATCAATGAAATTGAAGAGTAGACTTTTATTTAGTTCATATCACACATGAAACGAATATCTTGAACATAATTGAATTCGTTGTATTAATTATGCATAGCATGGTTTTCAAAACCACACTTAAGCTTGGTTTATGCAGCAGCCAAAATTGAAAATTAACATTAAACTAACAAATTAAATTACTAGTTGAAAGACACTGAAATGCAACTTGTAGTTTATGCAGAAAATTAACCTTACCCTTAACCTCCTGCTGACAAAGTAGTGCAGCCAGGAAATAGAAGAGGCTGAGCACGGCTTAAAAAGTGTTGAAAACATAAACTCTCCAAAACACACATCAACCAAGACATGCGAGTCCGAAAACAACTGTTGTCAATATACTTATAAATAACCAGTTAACAATCCCTGCGTTCAAGAACACAAGAAAGGAAGTTCAAGATATGGCTGATTGTATTAAAAATGATTTGTCAACATTAACAAATCTTATGGAACAGAAAAAGGAGAAAAGTGTTAAAAAAGATGAAAACACTGCATTTGGCAGAAGCATCCGCCTTGGCATATCAAAAATTAAGAACAGAAAAACTAAATTTATAATAAAAGAAAAGGTTCTTCAAGTATTCTCGGAGCACATGTTATCTGATTCAGAATAGGTTTTTTTTACCAACAAAAATAATCTTTTAGGTATTGTTAAGTTGGAATTCAGATACGACAAAATACCTCTGCTTTCCTTATTTTTGACTTTCCAATTATTTTTTCTAATCGTCTCACACTTTGTAGCTGACTCTCCTCCCTCCAGGTGCCTGAAGCTACGGTCCCATCAGGTGAAATTTAATCTCCATATCCGATTGAGCAATATCTCCTTTGTGCAAGGTCCACCTTCTCGTCACTATATTGCACGAAGTTGTGCAGAACAACTCAAGCTTGTGCTATGTGCTCATAAGTTTCTAATTTTGACACAATATGCCTTCTTAGAATTCTCCATCTTGCTGTACAAATACCAAATATAATTTCAATTGTACATCTAGCCCTATATAAGCGATAATTAAAAATTTTCTGTTAGTCACTTAAGCTTAACCCTGGATAAAGTGGCATGATGTTTTCATATGGTGGAAATGCAGAGTCTGCTACAAAGAGTTTGGGCAAAATTACTTGTGTATTTGGCAATCGAGACTTGTTAGCAAAAGTCAATTTGTCTTTCAATATTGCATTACCGAATCCTGATTCCTGGAATACTATTGAATCATGGTTTCCGCCTGCAGCACCAATGTCCACTAAAGTAAATTTGTGATCAGCATCGCACGCTGCCATTAACTCAAGGCTGTAACTCTTCTTATAATTGAAATTTTATGAGTCTGTGTTCTTAGGACACTGAATGGTGAAGCTCTTACCATCGATGCTTTCGATACAATTAACCATATTCCATTTCATATAAAATTGCTTTTGAATAGTTTCCAGCATCTGGTACAGCAAAGTATTTAGGTTTTAGCACATCCTAAATAACCTTGGTGGTCTTCTCAATAACTACGCTTACTGTCGACTTTCGTAAATAGTGACCCCAAACCAGCTCCTGCATTGAACATCCTTCTGATAGATAACTGATAAAAAGTTAATTTATGATCTTTGAATTAAGTGGAAACTTACTGCAATGTTATTATTGATCAATAAGCAGGTGGCAAAAGATTCTTGGTTGGGTCCTTCTGTAGACGGATCTCCGACAATTTAAGCAGTGAAAAAAAAATAGATATGGCATCATTCTTATGCATCGAAAAAAGCTGTCATGATTTTTTAAGGGCATATTGCTTGTTAAATTATCAAAAACGCCTGAGAACGAACTTGATTTATAGGTCTAACTGCCCAACGTCCGTCTCCTTCCCCGAAATGTGTGGGTACATGCAATATAAATTATCAGAAGCATTGAGCACTCATTGTTGTCCATTTTTTTACTTTACTAATATTTCAAGGCAATAAAAAAGAAATTTAACAAGATGAAATAAAACTAATATAAACAACACATCCTAACCTAGTTCTCAATTGGCAACTGGTTTCTGGGAATTTCTATTGGTTTACCAGTAATTTATAATTATCCTTAATTTACTGCATAAACAAAGCTTTACTCTCCGCAAGCCTAGATCGGTTGATATAAGAAATTCAAAGTAGTTTTTGTAATTTCTTTGAGGTTTTCTTAATAATTGGAATAATTTGTTAGTTTTAAGTATTTTTTAAAGCCTATACACCAAATTAAAAATCGCGGTGTATTGAAAAGCCGTCAATCAGTGAATTTTAATTTGGTATATGTAATATCACATGATTATATTGTCATAAATCATATAAATGTCTATATGTTAATATAACTATAATACTGAGGTAAATATCCTGTGTGAGAGAAAAGGGAGTTGCCTCTCAGTAGGACATTTATGTTTATTTCCCTTCTTTAGTAGACACACATGTTTTTAAACTACCACCCAGGGTTATAAAAATCCGAAATTTCATTTTTTGTAGCAATTTTATAAAATAAATGATACGAAACGAATGTGCTTTTCCTAAATGTATTCTTGTGTTTTTAAGAAATGTCGTAGAAATACTATTATTTTATACTTCTCCCTATTAAACGAATAAAGCGGATGGGTTTCTCTTGGTGATTTTATTTACGATTTATCCAGATCTACACGGTTGAGTGAGTTTATAGCGCATTCTAAAATACATTCGCAAAAATTAGTAATAAATCAGAACTTTCAGTTTGTCATTTTTTTTGTTTCAGTTTGATAAATACCAAAACAAATTCCATATTTAAATAATATTTACGAACATATTGATGTTGATATATTTTGTAGGGTGAATTTTCATAGTTGGTTAAGTTTTGCTGAAATTTGGTATTTATATATATATATATATATATATATATATATATATATATACACGGTGTTTCAAACTATTTGAAAAAATAAAAGTTTGCTAAAGAAAAATTAGTCTCTTTATATCTTTCACACACGTATATATATACAGGGTGTTTTAAAACTGAAAAATATTTAGGGTTTGCTCAGTAAAAATTTTTCGAAACGCAATCCGTATTCAAGATAAAGGGCGTTGAAGAAAAAAAATATACAATTTTTACTATTTTGCCGCAACTACTGGCAACGTAGTATTGAAATTTTATACGAATATGTTTTGGAAACTGATACATCCAATGAATTTGTTTTTATGTCTTACTCTAATAGAGGGCGCTAGTTACACGATTCATACCAAGTAGTATTGAACATAACTTTTTCAATATTAGATTTATTAAGCAAAACTTAAACATCATTTAATTTTACACCAAAAAGGTACTTTTGATATAACTCGATACTGCGTACCGTTTTCAGAATATTTCGATTTGAAATGATAAATGTATCAATAAAACAAAAAATCACAAGATGAAAATTTAAAAAAAGACTAATAACATAAAATAGAATTCAATTATAGTAGGTGTTCAAAATGTTTTCTTTTTTAACAAATACACAAGTCTATCATTTTTTCTATAGAATCCATAAACGTGTGTGAAAAATATAAAGAGACCAATTTTTCTTTAGCAAACTTTTATTTTTTTCAAATAGTTTTCTCTATGCTATGCCTTTGGGCGGCTATAGACCCACGGAGTCGTTATTCCCCCTATTCGCAGTAATTATTTTCAAAAGTATAGTTCCTTGAGACTTTGGTAAAACCATTCTTAGGACTTAGAAACAAAAAAATTGTCACACTACATTTTCAACGGTTCCTTTGGTTCCAAATTTTTCTCACACAAGTATTGCATCATGGATCTGAATAAATAGCAATCTGACGGTCCAGGGTCCGCACTAAATGTTGGATTTTGTAGATGTTCAATAACACCAAGTTTTTCAATCTTATTCTGCGTAACTTACGCAGTATGTGGTTTAGCCATTATCTTCTTGTAAGGGAATCCACTTTCGGTTTACTAAACTTGGAGATGTCTCCGATAGAACTTCATACATTCACATCAGATGTCCACTATATACCTCGGTATTGATAGCTCGGGCTTCTGGAAGGATTCGAAGTACACTAAGTCTTCATAATCCAACCAGTCGTACAACAATACTTTCTCGAATCGACCTCTTTTTGCGACGGAATCTGGTAAGTGTCCTTTGTCTAACTACTGATTTTTCATGTTGGGGTTGATTAGATAAATACATTTTTCATTGCAAGAAACAATGTGTATGAGACACAAAGTAATCGCCTTTCGGCAGAGCAAGGAGCTGTTTCCCTTGATACTCGGTTAATTCTTGTGACACTATTCGATAAATATTGTTACAACCATTTTGTTATATTGTAGAATAAATTGATAATTGGAAATTTTACCGATACATTTTTATAGGTATTGCGATCAAAAACTGCCTACCACTTCTCAAGAGATCGCCCTGAAGATCAATTTCGAGAAAACGAAAATAATGGCTCACTGATTATTCTAACCTTGGCGAAAATATTGACATACCGCTTTCTGTAAATTTTAGAGTTAAATTGACGTATTGTTACGGGAGCTCATAACAATATTTTTTATCCCCTTGTATCGTTTCTGTTCAATATCAGCATCGCGAGCATCACGGATACCACGATAAAAGTATACACCACAACCTAGAACTGAATAGACTACCGTTTAATGGATGTTAATCATGTGTGAAGCTTCAACTGATCTATGGTTTCAACCAAGCAGTACCGCTCCAAATTTTTAGAGATGGACTCAAGGATATATCGATCACTCGTCAAGGAGCAGTTATTATCTAGGCGTCTTAAGAGTATTCAAATAAATATTTGAACTAAATAGTTTGAGAAACGTGATGTAGATTATTGTGGTTGGTATTATGAAAATTATTAAATAGAAACAGTGTGTGATTATTATTTCTAGTGAAAAAGTTATCAAATGTTTCATTGTCTTCAGTCTAATTTACTAAATAGACAACAAATTATAAATTTGAAAAATTTCCAATTTAAAATACGCAAACCAGATTTTGTTTTGAAAGGAACACATTAGCTTTAGAACGACTTCCCTGTTCTCACGGTTTATTTTCAATCTTCAAATCATTTCCTATTTCCTATTTATAAGTCATATGTCATATTTGTCCCGAAATGTCTGGGGATATTTTCGGAAAACAAAAAATTCACATCCTTAAATGTGGTTAAAGTCTGGAGACACTTTTACTACCACCTGTTCAATAAGAAATATGATATATACGTAAACAGAACGATTTGCAAATGATTTTAGAAAGTGAGAGAGAATTTTTTTAAAATACATAGAACTTGATAGCCTGAATATAATTAGAATAAATGCAAATCTTCGTATACATTGTATAAACAATGTCAAAGTTCAATTATACAAAGAAATACTCAGTTGTTTATGTCCCATCACTACGGTTCTGTCACAATATTATATACTGTTTCGTTGTCAATAGTTTTTAATTAATTATTTTTATTACTTTATTGTATTTTTTTTTATGTAAGCATCATAATCCCCATTTTGGATCCAAGGAAACTATTTTTCATTTATTATGCTCACTGATATTCAATCCATTTGTTTCTTAATAAAAAGCTTTCAAATTCATGCATTTCAAAAAATAGTTAATTTTTGATGAACTTTTAGACACTGAATGCCTATCGTATAATTATTAACCTGATTCATAAATATGACTTTTGTATGAAAAATAATAACTCATTCGAAGTCCAGCACTTAATAAATTCATCAAATCTACTAAAAATGCTTACTATACAAACTCGTAACAGAATTGCAAAAGGATTGTCGTACATAAATCGAGTCATCGACTATAGCATCCCTAACAACTTTAATAATTTATGAGACGATCTATGGGCACAGATGGCCCTATGTCAACGTTAAGAGGTGGTCATTGGTCATTTGCGACAAATGATAATTACCAGTGCCGTGTAGTACATAAATAAATACATATCAGGATATGAAATAACTAACAAATATTATTCATGCAATTTTGAAACAAATTTTTATTTTTTTCATTAATTAACAGGCTAATAAAAAACTATACGTACTCAGTAAACTACATCTGGGATTATTCCCCAGTTCCAGTTTCAATTGAAATAATAACGTTCACCACAAGAATTTAATTCAAAGCATTTGTTCTATAGAGCAAATATTTCTGTTGCAAATTAGATTAGAGCTAAATCACGAACATTAGAGAGTTATACTATCTAACAAGTTAGAGCATCAATTTACTGTCATCAACTGCAACAAAAGTAGCTTGTACCCACTTATTAGAAGTTACATAAAATGTGATTTATAATCAATGGATTCACATCTGGGAAGAACCTGGGATTATTATTCTACAATTTAGTGAGGTTATAGATGATATAGAAAGGCTCACGAGAACATAAAATATATAATGAAGTTTTCAAACTTTTTGCATTGATTCAGGTCAACATGAATTTTTTCTTGTAAAGTAGAAAGTCTTTTCCGAATTATTGATGGTGGAATTTAGGGAAACCGTCTGGTATGGGGGACAAGGTGAAAAAGTATAAACGGCAAATTATTGTTTTAAATCCAACCAAAATAGCGCTAGTGTAGATGATAATTTTCGTGTCTACGTAGTCAAATGTAGTTTAGTAAAGATAATCTATAAAACTATTGATATAACATTTATCCTTCTCTAATAGTTTATGGCGATATTTTTTAATTCTTTCAACTATGGCGCCACCTTAATTGGCTCTTTTCCAACGGACACTTTTTAATAGACTGGGTTGATCCTCGTTATTTCTACCTTCCATATCCTGATTCAGTGTCGTAATTGACCCGTCCAGTCAGGATGTTGATATATTTTGATATGTTTTTTATTTAGAAATTCACTGAAGGCTCAAAGTTTTTAGATGTAATTACATCATTAAGTACTACCTTATTCTCTAGCTTGAGATTCACAAAGCACAAAATTAGGCCTTAAAAATGTACAACCAACCAGTTGTATTAAGTCCCTTTAAGCTAGATATTTTCCTGCTGCGCATTTTTTTGACAATATAAACCGAAAGTTTTTGACACTGCACAAATCTGAAGCCAATAAAACAAGTAATATCACTAAGAGATCCAGCCAATAAAAGTTATACAATATTTTTTGAATTTGCTAGGTACTTTCATTTACTTACTATGTGAAATCATCTTAAAGGTAGTAAGAGACAGAATACTTTTTAAAGTCAATTCACCATAATGAAAGCGGTTTGCTTATTTCCAAAATAATTGTTAAATTTTTATTATTATTCACACTCACCACACCACACCTAACTTAAAATTGTAAATACTAAATCCACTATTCACTAATTTATTATTACTATTCGCGATTCGAGGGCTTGTTTCGTACAATGTCGTTCTTTATCAATAATGTTTCAACTGTGCAGTATTTATAAAGTGAAGTTGATTATAGATGTTTCCTTGTATAACCGCCAAAATTTGAAATTCGACATTAGACAAATACATTAAGCCTACACGAGTATGTGATTTGGTAAGAGTATTAAAACTATATCTAAATAACATGATAGATATACAATAATATAATACTTTTGAATCACTTCCTTACCTACTCAATCCTAAGCGTTTCTAACGTCGCGAGTGTGAGGTGTATGTGGAGTCAAGTTGCGGTGTAATAATATCATTTCTCCAAACGATTCTCCATTCTTTTGCATCCATTACTTTACGTCTTATCCCATTCCATTCAGTGTTTCTTTTTTCTGTCGCTATCTTACCTCATTCCATGTTTTTCTTAGTCTTCCTTCTACCTTTTTTTTTCTTGCTTCGTACACTCTATATATCAACTATTCGGTATTTTTCCATTCTTATAACATGCTCACACTATCTAAACTCCAATACTTATATTTTAGTATCTATAAGTTTTGTTCCTAGATTTTTCCTGTTCGTATTATTTCAAATCATATACTACTATCTTGTTTTATCTCCTCTCTTCCTTAGATATCTCATCTCCATACTCTTCGATTTCTCTGGTTTTTTGTTTTAGTTTCTCTCGGTATAATCTTTCTTTGCCAAATAGGTATTTTTACTAGTTCCAAATGGTCTTCCTGCTTCCTCTATTCTCTCCTGTATTTCATGCACTTTTTTGTAATCGCTGTCTTCCTTTTTTTTTTCATCTCTCTTTATGTTAATGTTCTCAAAGTTTTGTCGTCGTTATAGCGATACTGTGATCTCTTCAATGTCCCAATGTCTCAACTCGAAGTGTATTGTTTGTTTGTTTTTGCTTCCATTCTTTCATCAAAAAAAAAACCGGAAAAGCAGTGGGCTTAGTATACATCCCTATCTAACTCCTCCTCCTCCTCACGGATGTTTCTACATTCTGTATCTTGATCTTATAGCATTATTCTTATACAGTTCTTAGATTTCGATAATCGTTGTTTCGTCCCTCCTTCATTTTAATATCTTCCATAAGTCGTTTTTGTACATTTTGTTACACATTTTAATTGATCCAATTAAATAATATACATATTCATAAATATAAAATATTGCATTCGGGGATTAAAATATTTTCAAAACTATTTAGATTTTTAAAAAATGACAGACATATAAGTAGATTTATATAGCTAGCCTCTTTCTGTGGTATTGATAGATACTGTTTATGCGGTCATATACTGTATCTAATATTAATAGTGCAACAAATATTTGAAGATATGCGGTTAATATGTACTATTTATTGTTCCAAAATAATCGACAGAAAATATAAACAGTCTAAAAATAGTAAAATCAGATTATCCTTACTAATCCGTTTATGATTAGACTAAAATAAGTGGAGCGTTCAAGTAATTGTTACGGTATGGCGCTTTAGTATAAAACAAGCTCATGATAAAGCAGAAAGCAGAACAGAACAACACCACCATTGAATATATAAGAGTGACGAATGTACAAAATCACACACGCGTTTCATCTCTCCATTGAACTTGTTCATCAGTGTTGATGCTTTAATCCGACATTTATAAGCAAACTCCTTCAATCGCATTTTCTAGCGGAAATATGCCTAAATACATAACCAGCGATTAACTTCATTATTTTAATGGATGAGTAAACGCATTTGGAATCTTGCCGGCATTTTGAATTGATTATTGCACTTTTTAATAATCGTCGTGAATGATATTGTCATTATTTTGAGGATAGCTAATATTAAAAAGAATAGAAACTAAGTACAAATTGAAAGAGGTAGAAAATTTTGTATAATAATTGTCGAGTAACTCCGGAGAAGGTTGAAAATTAGATATAAAAGGCATGAAAGTAAGTTTAGCTGTCTTCGAAGAATTATTGTCATCCCTCTTATAAGTTTGGAGTCAATTTTTTTCTTACTTTGCGGCATAAGGTCCACTCATGGTGATTGTTCACGGAGTACTTTTAGATATTTATTCAAAAAATATCTTTTAAGTGAGAACGTATTTAACGGGAACAAATATGGCCAATGACAAACAGCTAAACTGTAGATCCTTATCGCGCAAAAAGGTAAATTTTCAGTTTGTATTAAATTTTTTTTAAATACATATATTATTTGAAATTTATATACAGATCAACCAACATAGCTTTGCCTCTGAGAATTGGATGCGCAGTAGACAAGTCGGCGGAGTGGGGCGAGAGCTCATTAATGTCGAGGATCTCGTGCAGTCAACATCGGTTAGTATAGTCGGTGCAGTAATTATTTAGTGAGCTGTTGTGATAATTCTGTGTTCGTTACTTTGAAAATGCCTTTGAACAGTAAAGTGAAAAACAAGGTTTTGAGTGGATAAAGCAGAGAAATTGTCAAAAATGTTTTAAGATTTATGCAGGTAGAAGCAACGGCAGATGGAGTAAGGATTCTTCTTGCGAAGATAAGAAGTAATTTTAGAAATAAGTCAAAATGTACTAATAATTATTTTTTATCATCGAAGGTTCAAGAACGTGTAGCAGATATGGAGTATCAGGGATGCAAAGAGTCTTTGAGAAAAAAACATTCATAAACTCGGATTTCGATGGAGGAAGGTGAAAACGAATAGAAAAATATTCATGGAGCGCCAGCCCATTCGACTACTGAGAATAGAATTCTTTTTTTTTGTTTCAAAGTTGATGAGGAATTGAGGAATCGTCATTATACTGTCAAAAACAACATAATTAACTTATATGTTGTGGGTAAAAGGCTTAAAATGCCAAGTTTTTGGGAGAGGACTCGTCCTACTAATGACCCCCCTTTGTCAAGACCCTGTATCCGCCCTTGGGTTAACCCGATCGTGATCTGTATATTCTGAAACTGATCAAGATAATGCGGTTCGAGAACGAAAAAGTTATCGGGTCATAGCTATATGGGCTCTTTTCTACTCTAGTACATCATAGGTAAATGACAGCACCTGAGTGGTTGTTTCGTTTGTTCCTCTTTTAAACATTAAGTTATCAATTTAACGCTTGTAATCTTTGTACTACTTTTTTGACATAAAAATAGCTTATAGGTATTGAAATTTAGTATAAAATACGTTATGTTAGTAAATTAGTAATAATCGTTTAATAATTATTATCAAACTATTTAAAATCTAATCTATAACAGGACTGAAAAGAATAGAACTAAAAAATTATGAATTAACGCACGAAATTAAAGTAATAAAAATTTTTGTAGATTGAGTTTAAATTTGAAATTTCCACCGAAAACGTGATGCGTTTAGAACCTCAGTTGAAATTCTTGTTCTGGCTTAGGATCTGCAATCGTCTGTTGAGCGATCTATCTGATCCAAGATCATATTTTCCGAAAAGCTGTTAAGTTTACTTTCTAATACTTTAGTGCATTCCAATTTTGTCTCTCTAATATCTCATAATCTTCTCAAAAAATGTGCTTAATGTAAACTATTATTTTTTTTATTAGATTTTGTTTCAACCCCATCTTAGCATGTCTTACTGCATCTACACCAGCACCTAGTTTCAGAGTCTCGGAATGAGAAAAAAGTTGGTTGAAATTTCCTCCTCAAGCTTAAGGTTGTGTTTTTCATATCAACATATGGAACAACAGGAAAACTATAATGGAAAAACAAGCTAAAATTATATAAATAGGTATAAAACTATAGGATTCGAATCTATTTTGAAATGCAGAATGGAATCATGTGCTCGTTATCTGTACTTTGTCATATGATAGGTTATTTCAAATAATGTATGTAAAGGAATACGCAGTCTATTAAAGATTTTATTAGCAATTACTACTTTGAAAACAAAATCGAGATGATAGTAGAAACAATTTAAAAATTTCATATTATCGAAGAAGACGACGTATGTACCTCCATAATTGTTTACAAATGGAAGTGAGGATAGCGCGAATTGGCGTCTGTGGAACGGTGGAAAGCAGAGTTTATTTGTGTTCTATTTAGTTTATATTAGAGCTTCCTGAAGAGAGGGACTCACTCACGCAACAGTTGAAGAAACTTTTGCTAAGCCCAAAGCCCAAGAAGCAGAATATATTTAATGATAAACGACAATAAAACTAGCAATATGATTCATAATCAACAAAAAAATACGGTAAACATTGGAGGTCATTTCTTAGAGATTGTTAACATATTTGTTTATCTCGAAGTACTGACGTGACTCGACAGTACTACAATACCCGAAATAAGTCTGCGAGTAGATGCTATTATGGCTTATTTAGATACCCACGCTCGAAACTATTGCCGAACAAAAAATGTTAACAAAAACACCCATCCACCCTCAATTGGCTTATACCAGCCCTGAATGCATAAATGGAGTGATGAAAACCTACTGCTCAACTTCGAACGCAAAGAAGTTAAAAATCAAGCGTCGAATTATCGCCCAATTGCACTTCTTCCCACGTTATCTAAGATCATGGCAAGATTGGTCAGAAAGAGGCTTTTATAATTTCTGTTTAAATATAAAATACTTACAACCCATCAATTTGGGTTCTTAAGTAACAAATGCTAAATAATATCTACTCTAGCCTAAACAGCCATCACTCTACTGCAACAACTTTTTGTAATGTTTCTAAGGCTTTCAATATTGTTAATCATAATATTTGAATCAACAAATTGCAGTACTACGGTTTCAAGGGGAACACCTCTCGCGTGGTTTAAACCATACCTTACCAACAGAAGTCAGCTTGTAAGGGTTGATACAACGATGTCATCTTGCAAGCCAAAAAGAATGTGGAATGCCCCAAGGCTCAGTACTAGACCCTATTTTGTTTCTTTTGTGTATAAACGACATCGCCTATCTAGACATCAGTGGTAAAATATGTCTATTTGCAGACGACACTAGTTTCTCTCGGAGCTGTCCTGAACTCACAGCACTTCATAGGACCATATCTAGTGACCTAATCACCCTTAAATCATGGTGCAATTCTATTCTTCTGTGTCTTAACGTTTCTAAAACTATAGTTTTAATATATAAAAATACATTGCTGCCTTTTTTCATTAAATATAACCACATTGAGGTCGTTGAACCTGTGAAATTTTTAGGGCTTGTTGTGGACAGTTCATGAGATGGGAGTTACATATTGCCGCTTTATCTAAAAAATTAAGTTTCTCCTGTTTTGCGCTGAGTTTAGTTTCCAAAGAACTGAACTTATCCACAGTTCATTATGCCCTTATTGAGTCGCATCTATGATATATATGATATACCCTTCCCTTCTGAGGTGCGTGTGGTGCGTCTCTATTTGTGTCAATCTTCAAACTACAAAAAAGAGCTGTTAAATATTTACTCGGACTTAAAAGCAGGGCTCACTGCAGGGACTTCTTTAAAAGATTGAAAATTCTTACTCTTCCTTCCTTATTCATCTTTGAATCCGTTTACCTAATTCGGAAGCACGCTTCTCCAATTTCAGAAAGATCGGTTACCACGGCTATCCACTTAGAAACGCGAAGCACGACCTTTACTTACCTACTCCAAGTTCAGAATTAATTAAGTGCTCAATATACTGGGTTAATTTTTGCTATGGACTTATATACTAATTATTACCTATTACTATTACCCAGAATTTTGTTACTCATTGTGGTATTCTTCTGTATATTGAAATTTTATTTCATTTGTTCTATCTTTAGTTATTTTTATGTTGGTTTTTTAGTTTTGACAAGCTATTGTCTACAAATTGTAACAATTTTTTGACAATAAAGCATTTCTCTCTCTCTATCTCTCTCTCAAAGTTCGACGTACCAACCTGGGCGCAAATCGTGATAGTAAAAGATGGAGGTGTCGATACAATTTTCACCTGGCAAAAGATTTTGGTGGACCTAATATCGTAGCAATGGTGAAAGTGCAAAAATGGAGGAAGGCAGGACACCTGGAACGTATGAATACTGATAGAGCCCCATCATTATTATTACGAAGTGAATTTGGAGGCGGCCAACTTTGTTGTGTAATATTGGACACCAGATCGCGTGGATGAGAAATTAGCCAATGGTAACTTAAGACCGGAGATATTGTAAACTATTAAACATGGCATGACCCACAAGTGGCTGTAGCGCCAGCGAATAAAAGAGGGTCAACACAAGATCAAAACAGGTCAACAGCTTATACACTTTGCAATTTCGAGCTATCATAGATGTCTATATTAGCAAAAGAGCCTATGGACGATAGGTTGTTTAGAGGCAATGTAATTTAGTATTGTTGGGGCGTGAGCATGAAGTAAGAAAAGTAGTTTTCTTTCGAAGAACAATCAAGATTTTTGTTTTGGGATTATTACTTTCTCATTTACAAACTGAAATCATACATAGTTGGTCACCAAACGGTAACATTCTGAGACAATCTACGTCTACATCTAAGTTTTCTATATGATCATAATATTCCTATAATAAAAGTTGATTTTTCACACGTTTTACTTTTATGCAAAGGATTTTCGCTTCACTTTCTTTCAGTTCTGTTAGTATTTTTCTGCAACGTCAACAATATTTTACACGCAGGATAACTACAAGTCCCTGGTTGGAAACTCAGGAAATCATTCTCAGTGAAAGTATTTACAACTAATACTCTGATACAGTGAGGAAATAATATCGAGTCGGATGCCACCAGATCTCTAACGAATAAAGAAAAAGGTGAAGAAGCCGGGTATAAAATAATATCACCATAAAAGGATTTGATTACATTGGATGTGGTAGAAGATAAGAAACTATAAATACTCAAACTGAAAATCAACAAATTAATTCAACTTATGGAAGTACTCTTAAGTTAAAATAATAAACGAAATAAGAATATTTGACGAAACACATAATAGGCTGATTAATATGACACAAATCCTATATCTGAGTTATTTTCGAAATTCAAATTTCATGTAACCTGAATTTTGAACGTATTTCAGACAGATCCCGAATCCATTAGTGCTGGCTTCTATCGGTATTTTTACATTAATACTTCAAAGATTGTGAGACATAAAAACTAATAATAAAAAATATCTTGCACGAATGTATGACTTGAAGAAGGTCTCAAAGATTCAATCCAATATTTGTAGCATATAACAAAATAAAATTAAAAGCTACATATCATTACGGTTTATTTTCCCATTACTTCTATTTATCAAGCCTGTATTTCTGTTTCCATATATAATTTGCGTCAAATATAGCACATTAGTGTGACATAGAAAGTTGGTTAGGTTAGATTAGGTTAGGTGTGGGTCAGCGCCCATGTTCCAAGTAATCAATTTTAATAAGAAGATCGAGAGTGATATTTTATTCACTCCATAAAGTATTGTAATTTTAAAAGGAAAAAAATTATGCATCATATTGAAGATGAGCATCGACATGAAGTAAAAACTAATTTAATAATAATATTTTATTGTGCAAAAAATATGACAATTTCATTACTTTTTAAATAAGTTTTTGTATAAAAAATCTACAACTAAACATTAACCATATACATTAATATGGTGAGAAAAAAAGTTTCCTAAATCACTATACTTTATACCTTGGTAAACAAAAATCCTAAATGTTATACTATAAAGCAAAAAAAAATAAAAAAATATAATTACAATATACAGATGTGTTTCCAAAAGTCTTTATTTAATCTATAAAAATATATTTTCCCTTACCCACACATTAAGGCCAGATTACAACTTCGTATTTTCTAATGAGGGTGGATTTTTTTATATAAATGGGTCTTTTGACTAGAAAAACAAGTAGTGAAAAAGTATTTAGAGAAAGAAAGAGATGGGGACAGATATCATAGTATAATTTTTGTTATAGAGAGATAATCAATTTTACAACATTTTTAATTAACTTTCACGGATATTCAACTTTCTTCATTTAGTTTCCAAATTACAATTTACAAAATGACTAAAAGTACCAATCGAGTATTGATTCAATTATTTAGGTCATTCTCTACGCACCAATATTCCACTCTGAGTATTTTATTTAATAAAAACCAATTGATACTATATTTTATATCAAAATCCAGGATAAATTTTAGAGACCTTTAGAAACACGCTATATATATACATACATACAACTTTCAGCTGTTTGATACAGTTCTAATAACTTTATTTGTACAAAAAATATAATTAATTTTCGCAAATAACTAGTAACGCAGTTATAATAATATATAGTAATAATTACAAATATATTAAAATATATTACCTAACCAACAATAGTGCAAAGCAATAGTTCTGCAATTTTGCAAATACATACATATAAAAAATCGTATATAGTGCTTAGAAAATATTTCCTTATACCTCACACATACGGAAAGCAGTTCTAAGAATATAAGAATTTAAAATAAAAATTAACCAGTAAAGTTGGCCCAAGTTAAATCATTCTTACGAAAGCTCTTATCATCCGGCATATAGCAAACGTAATCTTATGTGCATCAATTTGGAAACGCATTAGACAATCACTGGAATATGAGCAATTTGGCTAAATGTTTGTTTTGGTAATAGTACCCCATACCTAGAGTAAAAGTAAACTGAATTCTATAAACTAAATCCTCAGGAAATATTCTGTACACCAAAAAATCGTAATGCATAATCAATTTGGATGGCTAGATTATAGAAAACAACGAGAAGAAAGTATCTAAATGGAATGTATCAAGCATCAATGAGAGACATTATAATTCTCATGAACAGCACTTCACTCTTCACTATGGGAATGCCTTAGAATAAAATTTCCATTAGCAAACATGTAAAGAGTATAGAAAATCTAAATATGTTATAGTGAAATATATATGACTTTGCATTTGCTTTGTGCACAAAGTTACGTTTGTGACATAGGATGTTAAACATAACAGCAATAAATATGCTACCGAAATAATAACAACATTTTTAGCACCGCCTTTCTGTTAGTCTGCACATTCAAACGACCAATTGCATCACTAGTACACTATAGTATTAAGATAAAATGACAGTAGAGATATTGCAGTAATGTTTGGTGGTGAGTTGCAAAGATTGATTTCGAGAATCAAATTTACCACTTTAAGAAAGGGAAACAAGTAAATGGTAAATAAAACAAACAATATTCTTTTATAAAACTGAATGAAAATAACTAACAATTTCTGAAAATAAAAAGTAACAGGCTGTAAAAATTATCTATAAAAACAGGACAAGACATGGGAGGTAACATTGATTCAATGTGAATCAAGTGTAAGCATTGTCCACAGTTTTTAAAATAGTAAGCTTTTCGGTATAAATGTTTTATAGACGATACTAATTTACGATGTGTCAATTGTTCAAAAACTTTATAGTTTTGACTCACATAATTATTAAATCTGTCACATATCCAAATAAAATTTTCATATTTCTTTTGACATTTTTGTATTTTTACTTGTTCCAAATAGTAATTTAGCCATCTATTAATAGAAGTGTGAAATTTTTTTTGTAGTTTTCAGTGCACAGTGACACAACTGGTACAATTTGTCTTATTTCAAAATATTCAAAATCGATTTCTAAAAGTTCATATTCACAACCACACCTTACGAATTTTGTTTGTAATTGACATTTTATCAATAGCAAAAGAATAAAACAGTTGAATTATCTGAAATAAAGACAAATTATTTTACTATACTCCTTATAGATCTATTATTGCCAATTCTAGCTCCACAAATCATTACTTTATAAAATTCAGTCTCAAAAATGATATTTTAAGTAAAAAAATAGCAATGAACTGAAAACTTATTTGAATCAAAATAAGTTAATTCGAAAGAAACATTTTGGTATAATAATCAGTACATGAGTTTAGCTGCATACTAGTTACTTATTGCTATGAAAATTTTCACTCATGTGCTCTAAGTCAATACTATATAAAAGTTAATACGAAAGCTCAATAATACTGGCCAGTATTGGGAATTAGGCTGCCATTATAGCAGAGATACAGCTGCCACTGCATACCATAAATTATTCTTCAAGTTGATCTGAGAGACATTTAGTTCACAAACCAGGAGTTCCTTAGATTATACTTTTATTTCTAGAATCTATTTTATTATGAAATGTAAAGCTAGAATAGTTAAAATTGATAGCAGAGACTGCCATAAGGCATTGGCAAAATAGTCAAGATTAATAAATCTCTAGTCAACTTCCCCATTCTCACATACATACTTACATATTATGATATATATTTATATATGTACAGGATCTTCAATAAGGACTAATCAGACTTTTGCTAAATATTTCAAGAAATATACACCGAACTACTGGAGAATCTAGTTCAACAACTTAACTAATTACAACAGCAGTTATCATGTCTTTCAACTTTGAACTGAATGTTTTGAGAAGAGTGTTGTTTCCTTGCAACGTTCCCAATAAAAAACCGCTCATAATATAGCTGGCAAAGACTTCTTAACAATTCATATAAATATATAAATATATATATATATATATATTTATATATATGTATATATATGTAAAATACATATTTAATATCGCCACTGTAATTATTTAGTCATAACACTAAGCACAAATTCACCAGTTAAAACACACACCATACGAATAAATTGCTCGTCTTAACAAATGTCAGATCAGCCTAACAATAATCAAAAACCCTGTTGAGAAATGTACCAGCGTACAGTTCAGATAATATATCAGAAAATAGCAAAAAAGTGTAGGTTAGAAGAGCAGGAAGCATCAAGCTTATTCCAAATAGAAAGTTTGGAAGAATATATTTTATTTTGTGAAATATTATCCTGTACTAAAATTATTAAATATTAAAAAACAATACTTAAAGTTAGTTACAATTAAATAACAGTTAAGAAGTACAAGTACAGCCAAATTAACTAGAGCAAGTCAACAAGAAGTTTATTTAGATATAACGAAACCGATTTCTTTGTTGAACTTGTAATTATAACGAATATTTATTCTATAAAAACAAGTTTACAACAAAGCCGGAGTGAGGGGGTACTTTCCATAAAGTAAAGATAGGAACAATCAAATTCATACTTCTTTCTCAAATTTGATTAATAAAATCGTTTTTGAAAGGAAACCAAGAGAATATAATATTTTTGTTTGAAATTTGAAAAATATGAGTAAATAGTGTACTTTGTTTCCGGTATCAGAATCGCATTAAATATTGCTTAATCAGCTTTACTTTACTTCTAAACTGTCTTGAATAATTAGAATTTGAAAACAAAAACAAGATGGGCTATGGTGTGTTATACTGTTTCTTCAGAAACATTTTATTTAAAAATACCCTGATGAAGAGTCAAGATTAACTGAAAAAAGTGAGATAAATCACGTCCAATAAATGGCAACTTTTCAACAATATGTCTTTGAGCAATTCATTCTAGCTTTTATTATAAATCATCAACTATTTATCTGTTTTATAAGAGTACTAAATATTTAAAAGAACTCTGTACTCTTGTGTAGTAAGTTCACGGAGTGAATTGCTCTAGAACTCAATTGTTCTCACTTTAAATAAAAAATCTAGTCAGTTAATAAAATTTCGAAAACAGTTAACCTCTAAATAAATTTGATAAATAAGGCAGTGTCAGTAAATGATTAAAAAAAGAATTTCTTCTTCTTCTTATCAACACTTTAAATGGTAATAACTTCAAAAAAGGAGATAATTATCAAACTTGGCTCGATAAAATCCGAATAGGCATTAAAATATGATGTTATGGATTATTATTAATTATAATATGATTATCTTCAATTACATATTGATCAGATTGTACCAAGAGAAGATTTCAATGAAAAATTTTTAAATATAGACGCATTTTTGAGTAATATAGAGAAGAATTTGCACCAATATAATGAGATTCGATTGAGTACTTAATGTTGCTACAGAGAGCTGAGCAAAAATACAAAATTTAAAAATAAATCAGTTTCTACGCAACACTACAAAAGTGTCTTCGATTCATTAATTATTTAACAAAAATTCTCTTATACTACTACATTATTATTTAGTTATTTTGATTATGATAACTAGAAATTATTGATATGGACGAAATGAATGTAAAACAATCACGGTCTTTGCGAAAAGAACACATTCTATTGGCATTCATTGGATAATCAAGAAAATTTCATTTGAGATACGACACATAAAGCTATTCCACAATCACGATATTATCTAAACATAAGTGCCCATTGCATTATTGTTTGTTCCCTGCATGGCCGCAGAAAGACCTAACTGCTTCATGTTACTAGGCACATATTGCCCGATGAAGGACCCGTCCTCTGTGAAGCGACCTGTCAACAATTGCAAATTTAGTCCTACGTTCAAAAAATTTTTGTAAATACCTTTACTACTCCAGTTCACATAATGAATTTAAAATAAAGTCAAAGGTGTTAATTTTCTGTTAAATAATTGATTAGTTCACTGTTTTGGTGAAAGTCAAACAAATTTCAATTAACACCTTTGGTGATAATCAAAAAGTATCAAAGTATATTAAATCTAATCACAATTAGCTATCTCACTGCACGTCAAGTTTTTTTCATTCATATTTTTCAATTATAATTTCATTTTACACCCAATTTTTTACAATATACCCGTTATTTTAATAAGTTTACTATAGATAAAATGGGATGGGATTCATGGGAAAACTTAGAAGCACCGCTGAATTATTTTTCTTCATTGAAAATATGTGGAAACTGGTATTACTTTCAACAAAACTCATTAAGAACATAAATTCAATATTGAACAACTAGACGAAAACCCACAGATCAAAGTAACTGAATATTTTACTTATATGATATGATTAATCTGAACTATTAGGATGATGTAAAATCGATGTTGAATTATATTCTTACAAGACACCATAAATGTACTTGAAGGGTGGTACTTCAAAAATTGGCATGAAAAACAATCAATCAAATCCAATTTATAAGCAGAGATGTGTAACTTGCAAAACATCAAGGGCCCCAACTAAAACCTCGAATATGGGCCCGGTCCATATAGTCTTAAATTATAAGTTGGAATTTCTGGAACCGTTGGTGATATTCATACTGAACACACTTTTCTGAAGTCGATAACTTGGTTATCGAAACGTGCGTTAGACAGCGTAATTGTGAGTGTCGATGTAGTAGTAATGTAAACTTTTACTTTTACTGTTTTTTCGTTCTTTTTGAAGTGTTTTTCTATTAAGATTCTATTTTTATTTAATTATGAAAATATTATATTAGATTACACAAGACAGGTATTCAAAGAATTTCATTTTTGTTTAATAAACTTTTGTGGTGCGGTTGAGAGACTACTTTTTATAACAACCACTTTGACTTTGTTTTGTTCTGTTAAATAGCTAAACTTATGCACATGCATTAAAACTTACCAAAAAGGTGAAACAGTTACACTCTTCTATATCAACATGCTAAATCAAATACTTTTATAACTTATTCAAGCCGCCAAAATACTCTCCCAGTTTATATGATAACTTCAAATATGTTTTATAGATTTTCGAAAATAAATTGAATACGCTTAACATCTATCTCGTATTATTGCAATAAATTGATATTTCAATGTTATTTAACAAAATATTTAACCATTTAATCATGCAATATTACCATTGAAAGGAAGTAAATATCAATAACGATTACGTTTTCCATATCTGACTTACTAACAAATACAGTTGACTTAATGAAAATATATGTGAATAAAATGCTCTAGGTATCAACTTAAGAATTCAAGTTGATATGATTAATACTGTAACCGTTTGTATGGCTGAACAATTTTGTAGTCCAAATGAAGTGGGTATACCAAACTATCCTCAAAAGATAAATGCCATCATGGACTTTTTTGTAGAACTACAGCAATATCCTTATGCACTTATGTGTTGATGAAAACTGCATGAAATCCGTTCAGTAATTTAGGACTTAATCAAAAACACGACGGAGGACTTTAGAATATACAGAGATCTTCCTCGTTCTTCTGTAGAAGAATTTTAGAGGGGAAGAAATTACAGGATGCTGATGACATTCAGCCCAGCTTTAAAAACCATATACCATATAAAGATTATTTTATGACATACAAATACTTTCTATGTACCAAAAGAGAGACATTTAAATAACAGTTTCAAAAACTAGCCCTGTTCAACATAATGCCCAAAAAACGGATCATTGCACTATTTGTGCAATATATTAGATCTAAGCGTAATGACAGAAATTTTTACTAATATATTTGAAATTACCTAATATTGTTAGTAAGCTAAATACACACGTTTGTTAGTTGTATGCCGAAAAAAAAATCTTACACATTAAACTAGTGTTGCGAATCCTTGTGACGTTGTTTCTCCTTGACCCTTCTTTCGGCCATATTGTCCAATAAATGACCCATCTTCATTCATACCCTCTACAGAGTTCATAAAAAAATAAAACAAAAAATAACAAAAAGATAAAGAAAATAAGGAAATTTCAACCATTTTTTTTACTACATTCGCACATGCTGTCATATATTAAGAAGATGAAGAATAGGTATTTCCAAATAATTGATTTTAATTTATATTTCAACATAATAGTGATATATATGAAAAATTTTACTTCTGATTAATTGAAGTCAAAAAAAACAATTTTTACAATACTTGAACAGCACAATGTTTTGAAGTTATTAGTCATATTTTTTACAAAAAGTTGTATTCAAGGAACAAAAGTATAAAAATCACAATAGTAATAAATAGTAATAAATATATGAAAGGCGGTATTTTCACATGATAGTCAATGAGACCCTGTAAATTGTTTATAAAATATAATCCCAAGATGTCATTACTATTACTATTTTAAAATTCAATTCATTTGGAGATACCCATACAAAATATGTAACTTAAATTACTTGTTTAGGTTAAAAGTTTAATACAACCTTTGTAGATAAACTCACCCGTGTCACCATCTCCATACTCAGCCATAGAATCTGTATCACTTTCTGGACCTACTTTAGGATCACTACTCATTGAAGCGCGGCCATGAGATTTGTTGTCTAATCTATATAAAAATAAGTGGATAGAATTAAAATAATTGAAATTCATTAACTATATAAAATAAAAAAATGTGAATAATTGAGGCAATTTGAAAATCTTGAAAATTGTTCATGAAAATTGTAAAGGACGTAAAAAAACTTCTCTATATCTCTCAGTTTTATATCAGGGATCTATCTGAAATTTTCACTATAACCTAATCAAATGTTAACATTATCATGATTCACATTATGAACTGTTCAATCATTTGAATATATTATTATTCTAACTCCCTTGTAGTGTCCCACCAAAGAAAACTGGAATATTTATCAATGCTCAATCATTTCCTCTTAAATGTGAGATACATGTAGTAGAAAAATCTTCAGATGTATATAGGGCGATTCTTTCAATTTGATTTAAAAACATTCACAATTTTATTTAAAGAAAGTATATGCTTCATACAAAACTTTATTTTCAAGTTTTCATATGAGATGTATTTTGCAAATGTGTAAATATATACATTAAAAAGCAGAAGTTGAGGAAACTGTTCAAATGCGTTTTGAACTCCTACCAAAAACTAGTTTTAAATAAAAAGGTGGACAACATCCAATCAAATACCATTTTGGTTGATTGCATTGGTTAACATACATTTACGGTAATACTATAGGCATTGATAAAAGCAGGGAATCCTGACAGTATATGGGGGTATAGATTTATATTTAAATTCAATATTATAATTTAATAATCAACCCACATGTATTAATTCTCACTTTAACAAAATGATGATGATTATTTGTTTAGTGAATTTAAATACATTATTTTCAGGGTTTACATATATTTTATAAGCACGCGAATGTTTTGAAGGGGGTGTACTTGTCCCTAGAATCGATACTTTATCTTCCGGAAAATTATATCCCATTTTTCCAAATAAAATGGAACTGCTACATAATTTTACCTCGATATTTTCTACGATTACACTATTAAGTTAATAGGAAATTATTTATATTTAAGCCTTGGTCTTCAAGCGCTAATAATAAATTTTGACAACTATGCTTCAAGATCTTACTCATCAGTAACGCCAATTGTTGAACATAAAAACGATAATTCTTATTGAATATAATGTATAATAGAACTATTTATATTACTAAAGGCCATTTTATATTTATATTAATGCGAAAAATTAACTTACGGTTGTGAATACTCATGGAATCCTCCTTCATCTGGATAATCATGTCTTCCATTAGCTTGTTCTCTTTCATGAACCGCATACTTGCCTCCACGGTTTCTTTTTATTATACAAACAATAATAAGTACTAATAGTAAGAAAGCAATGGCCAGCATCATTCCTATGAACCAACCAGCTGTAGCAACATTTTCTTTAGCTCTAATTATTGGACCGTCGACATCATTTGTGCTAATTTCTTTAACATCACTGTCAGTCATTTGTGCTGAAGATTGGCCGTCAAAAGCTGTAACTACAAACTCGTAAACAGTAGAGTCGTCTAGACCAGCAATATCTATCCAATTTTCATTTTCTTCTAAACGTGATTGTTCCCAACTGGCTTCCCCTGATTTTCGATATTTTACAAAGAAACTTGTACCGCCTTTTCCATCTTCAGCAGGGAGCCAGTGAATTCTTACAGTGGCAGGTGGACCAGGCTTAATGATTTCCCAATCAAAGTCTGGTTTGGACGGTTTTATTGCACCAGCAGGTTTTGTTGTCCTTTCAATAAAATATCTCGTTGATTCTCCAGCTCTTGTGGTTGCTGCTATGTACAACCGATATTTCGTGTCAGGTAAAAGATTCCCCAATTTGGCTCGCTTAATGTTCGGATCAGTTATCTGCGGTTTTCTGGGATTTGGTTCATCAACTTTCATGTAAGGATCAACTTTAGACCAATAAATATTATAACCAGTTAATATTCCATTAGGTTTATCAGGCTTCTCCCATTTCAGCATGAATCCTGTTGATCCTAGAGGATATGCCTCCAAATCTTGCATTTCACCTGGCTTTCCTTCTGGGGTATCAAATGACAATGTTTCACTGGGAGGTCCATTATATTTTTTATTATATACATATACTACAGCATAATTTTTTGTATACGGATCAAAATTGGAAACCAAAGCTTTAGAACTTCCTCCTTGCACCTGAATTTCTTTGGTTATACTCGATGTATCACTCCAAGTTTTTATTTTGTAACCTTGAAAGTTACCCTTCACAGATTCAAGAGGTACAGGATCCCAGCTTAATAATGCCATTGTTGGACCTTGAACAGCCAATAATGTAAAATTAGTGGGAGCTTTTTCGGGTTCACTTTCTCCAGAATAACCAATGACTTCTTGTGGCGCGACATTTGCTTCTCCCAATTCATTTACCGCATGGACTACTATCTTATATTGCTGATAGGAAGGTTGGTTGGGAACAACATATTTACTTTGTTTGTAATCGTTAATTTCAACATACTCATAATTAACACCGTCGATAGCTCTTTTGTAACCTACACGATATTTGAAACCAGGTGCGCCATGTTCTATTTGGGGCATTGGGGTCCAACTTATTACCAAATTATCAGGTCTATCTCCTTCTCCGTTCACATTTTCCGGATTTTTGTGAGGCACCTTCAAACACAAATATTTTTCATATTATAGTTAGGGCAAAAAAGAAACTAGAGCATCAAAAATTGAGAGTAAACAAGAAAAACTAAATATATAATACTAGATAGAACAATTGAAGAAATAAGTTGATAAAGATGGTACGTGTACGTCTCAGGAAAAATCTTTCCATCCATTTATTAATGTTCTAATATACTAGTATGCTTACCAAAATTTTCAAGTTACGCATTTTCAACTACATATTTACAAAAAATTATAGTAATGTCATACTAGATTTTCACTTTCTAGTGGTTTCATGGCGTATGTACAAATTCAAGAGCACATAACCTTTATCCACATTCATCAGTTCGATAATCCGGTTTTTAGTGTTTTGGATTGTAACTTTTGAGATTATGTCGTAGCATTTAATGCTAGGGTGTATATAGTTCCAATAAATATATTAGGATTGTAAAGTTTCAATGATAAAAAAATATGAAGAATAGAGGAACGAGAATGAATAGATATATCTGCAACAAGAAAATATATAATTAAATATACTGTGGTGCCCTATTAGTCAGTTGTGTTTATTCTAATGTCTCTATATATGTGTGTTTTTGATCCTCTGATAAGATTGAGTAGACATTTACCCACCAACAGAAAAATAACTATACTTTTGATTTTAGGAGCAAATATGCGTCTTCCAGGGATAAACATGAACAAGGAACAAATTGAGAGGAAACATTTTTATAAAAAATGGCTTATGGAAAAGTGGAAAAAAATTAAAAAAAAAAAAGATATGCAACGGTCAATTGAGGTGCATATCCTCGCAGAAGAAAAAGGAAAAAGCTCATGAGAAGGAACGCAACCCTAGAGAAACAGAGAAAAAATAAATCAGCGAGTCTGACAAAGATTGAATATATCACTCAAAGAGGAGAAATTACACCAATTATTCTTATATAAAAAAACGATACTCGCTGCACGTGTAATTTTGGGAAATATACTGAAGGGCCTAAAGCAAAAATCAATATATAATATGTGCTAGATCACAATGAATCTACAACAAAAACAATACCTCTGCCAAAGCCTTGAACATCAAAAGCGTTCTTTCTGCGTAAAATGTTAATGTATAATTTCAGAATGGACTAAATAATCTCTTTAGGGACAAAATCCTTCTTTAATAATGATAAAATAGCAAAATTGCAAGTTATCTTTTCTGATTCTGTGAAGATCTAAAAAAATTTCAATTCACTATTTTGTTGCTTTTGTAAGATTAATGTCGAATAAAAGCTACAATTATCGAATTTATCAAGGTTATAAATTTTGAAAAAATAGAGCCTCACTTCCTGGTGGTAGTAGCTATTTAGATTCTAATAGGGAAAATATAAAAAGTTCTAAGGTAATATCAATCTATATTCTAGATTTAATTAAGTCTCCATGTACTAAGCATAGCAATTGTATAATTACAAAGAATTCCAGCTAATTGACTTGAGAAAGATCTAAGATACTGAAGAAGGCAGGTTCCTTAAAATTGGAAAAGATGGAGAACTTGAGACATCAAATCAATTTTGTCCCTAAAGAATACAGGTCTTTTTGTGAAAGCACATTAAATTACAAGGCATATTTTTTAAGTAAGTATAATTTTGCTATTCCACCGCCGCAACCCCAAGGTCGGCGTTCCTCACATGCGCGCTGGTTACCTACATCTCTTGTCTACGCACTGACGCCATTACAGTCTGATTCTTCATTGTGTACGTTGTTTACTGAGTGTTTAAGTCGCCTCCGACAATCGTGAGTCCCGCCGATAGTGAAGTACGGGCTGTTATACGATTTCTTAGTGCTAAAGGCGTAAAACCGATCGATATTCATCGTGAGATCTGTGTAGTATAAGGACAAAACATAAGTGATGGAATGGTAAGGAAATGGGTGAGAGCATTTAAAGATGGCCGCACAAATGTGCATGGTGAAGAAAGAAGTGGGCTTCCTTCGGTCGATAATGAAGATTTGGTGCTCTAGATCATCCTCCCTACAGCCCTGATCTGGCGCCTAGCGACTACCATTTGTTCCTGCACTTGAAGACACCTGGGCGGTCAGAGTTTTCGAGACGATAACGAAGTCAAAACAGTTGTGATACAGTGGTTAACAAGTCAGGCGGCAGAATTTTATGAGGAGGGTATTGAAAAACTGGTGCCACGTTATGGCAAGTGCCTCAATATTCACGGAAATTATGTAGAAAAGTAGATTAGGGTACAGGCTTTCATGTAAAAATAAAATTATTGCGATATCTTTGCACTTCTTTTTTTAATTCCAAAACGGTACTTACTTTAAAAATATGCCTCGTAAAATAAGGAAAATTCCAAAAAGAAAAGACATACTAGTTCTTCATTTATTTTTGAAATTTCCCTCAAAAAATTCATATCAATTATATTTGGTTCTATAGGTAAAGTAAGCAGAAGGTGAAAAATAAATGCAAATTTTATATACATAAAACACTTTTATTCTCTTTTTTGTCACACTTTTTAAAAATCTCTGTGGATATAGGAAACATGTTCACAAAATTCAGAATATTTAACTTCTTTCCCATTAAATTTTAAGTATAAAAAATTACTTCTCTAGTATATCTTGGAAAAATATGTTAAAAAAAAGATGAAAAACAACTGTCAAATGTTAATTACAAACAATAACTATGTGACATATGATCTTTATCCCCTTATGTCTTGAATTATGGGAGACACTGTCGAAAAATAGATTCTTTTATATCGATACACACAAAGCATGATCAATGATAAATGAGATTAATACCAACATAAATCAGAAAAACGATTGTGTTATAAATGCTTGTAAAGTTAAAAAGAATTATTAAATCCGTATTTATTTTATTTATAAGAAAGTGAATTAATGAAAAATGAATTTATCAACTTAATATTAATTCAAGGTAAAACCATGTAAAACATTCACACCCGATATGAAAATGTTACTAAATGGAATCATCATGTGCAATTACAGTTCTGTCTCAGCTTACCTCGGGAGGTGTTGTGCAAACGTCAGAATGCATCGATGGTTTTGACTGACCAATTTTATTGACAGCTATAACTCTAAAAGTGTAGTTGGCCCATGGTTTCAAAGGAACATTATAGGTTGTATCGGCAGAAGGAACCTGGCTGAAAAATTTCCATTCTTCTGGAATAAAACTGGTATTATATTGTAAAATATAATATGAAATGGGAGCACGATTGTCACCCATAGGATTCCAGCTTATAGTGGCGTCTTTGCTATGGCATTCAACACCTAGCATTTGTGGTGTGTTTGGAACATCCTGAACAGTTAGTTGAGCCTTTGCTGATGCTTCATCTAGCTCAGTTCTTGCTAAACATGTGTATGTACCAGAATCTAATTCGTGCGTTTTCGTTATTGTTAATGAATAATCGGATGATTTTACAAATCTCGGTTCGCCTTCAAAATCGATGGGTTGATCATTTTTCAACCAAATTATATCTAAGTTAAGAGACTCATCAGCTACAGCATTACATCTAAATGTGGCTGGAGTTCTTGCTTCTACTTCATAATCCTCAGGACCATCCGTTATATATGTATGAGCTACAATAGAACTTATTTTAATCCCCCCAAATATATTAACTATGTTAACTTACATCTTATATCTAATCTGGCACTGGCGGTGGTATTCCCAAGCTTGTTCTCAGCATAACATGTATAGTTACCTCTATCATCAAACTGAACATCATCAATAACCAAGTCCCCATTTGGCTGAACAGCAAATTTACCCCCTGTGAGTTCTCGTCCATTCTGAATCCATTTTACATTGGGCTTGGGAGCTCCCAGAACTTTACAAGTTAAGGTAACATTCTGAGTATCTACTGCTTGAGTGTCTCTAGGAGCTTCTATGATTTCTGGAGATAAAGCTGAAAATACACAAATTAAATTTAAAAATAATAAGAAAATCGACACAATAATTTTACATGCATATATCCTGAAGATGTATAATAATTTCGTTATAACCAATAAGCTACAAGAGAGATGTTTTTTACTATGATCTTTACTTTTCTGACAATTACAGACTTGTATTACGATTGTGAACTTTCAGAATAACTTTAGGAAGATTCATCAGTATGGCAATTCCATATTCATCATTGTGTAAAAACTTAGAAATTGAAGTTCACAGTTTGCTATAGTTTAATTCAGAAAGGTATAGAGTAATAACAAATCATTAGGTATGCAAAGGGACCACAGAGTGAACCAACGAATATTTAAGCCACTTTCATAGTTTGGCATTGATTTCATTGTAAATATTTTTCTTTTTATCAAGTGCAGGTAGTACCACCCGGGTTGGGGTCAATATATGGGTTTAGCCTATTGTTATCCATTCACAAACCCTGAAAATAGTGTGCCAAAGGCGTGCCGGTAGGATACTCGTGAAAAGGAAAGAATTTTATTTTGATAGAATAAAAATTAGGCATTATGTACATAATATTGGGAACACTTATTTTTTATTGAACATTATACAGAAATTAAATTATAAAAAATGCTAATATTTTTCGTCATCTGAGGAACTGTCATCCCCTCTTGACGTTATAATGTATATATGACACGACTGAAAGGTCAGCAAACCTTTTAAAAATCCCTCTTCGCTTCCAATATGGACGATTATTATTATTATTATTATTGGAACATCTTTTCGTTGGTGTAAATGTCGCCATTTTATTACTAATCTTATGATACTGTGAACACTATTTACGGCTTAACAGCAAATACTAATGCGTTAAACTAAACAGATATACTTATAAAGGTCTAAAAATTTTAGGTGAGGCACCATTGCCCTTACTGCGCATGTTTAAGCCGAATTTGAAATAGGGTTGGAATTAGGCAGACGCACTAATAGAAGGTTAAACAGTACCTGTTAAAAGCAAAACGTAATTGTATAATCTACTACTTAAGTAATCCCTACACAATATTTCAAGACCTACACTTATGGCCGACACCGAAATTGAGCCGAACTGAACGGAACTCCCCATTTTGTTGCTCTATACCTTTCTGAAATAGACTATAGAAGTTCCAAATGGTCTTATAAAAAAATTGAAACTTAAGACCATTTAGTACAATGGTTTGTATCTCAATTTTTATTCATGTGCATTGTAGTTCTTACATTTTTTCAATACATAAGTAAGATTATTTACACTTATAAATAGAAATTTGAAAAAATTCTTTTTCGTCAAATATGTATAATATTTTTTTTGAATGCTGAATTCTTCATTTAAATGTAAATAGCTTTTGTCTCGCAAATTCCTTTAGAACTAAAGTTTCAATTTGCAAGATAATATAGTACCAGAATAACTTTTGTTATCATTGTAACTGAATCCTCAGTCTCAAGTATGAGGAAAGAAGCAAATCAATTTCTAAAAGTTCTACCATGTAAGATGACTTGACTGGACCATTTTAGATAACTAGAAAACAAAAATAGAAAACATGCCAGTAACATAATTCTGCTATAGATTTGAAAAATCCAATTATGTGAATAATGTCAAGCAGATTAACTTTGAAAATGTAAAATATATTGTTTAATGAGAATTAAACTTTCTATTTTGCTAACAAAGGTGTTTTCATCAATTCAAATTTCAGACAATTTGTCTTAATGCATTTTATTGGTAATAAACTTTCATATATAGATTCATTTGAATAATTGATAATTTAATTAATGCTATCCTTTCGCCCCTTAAATTTTCTCTGTCACATCCATTGTTTTTTTGATTTTTTCATAAATCGAGACAAACCGACGTTTTCGGCGCTTTTTTATAAATTTATGTTAATTAGTAATAAATTTGAAATGTAATTGTATTGTATTTATAATTTCTAGTTTATATGGTTTCAACGAAGTTATTTTCATATAAAAGAATTTAAGAGGTTGAGTTGATATTACATACATAGGAATTTAACTATAAAATAGTGGAATTATAACAATAAAAGGAGAATGTGATAATTGAAAAATGTGTACAAATAATTAAAAATAGTATAATAAGTGAAAAAAATATCCGCTTGCGTCACTAGAATCATTCATTTTATTAGGTAGGTAGACCAAACTCACTGAGACATTGAAATAATTACAATAACAACCATACTAACCCAAAACATTAACATAGACATCTTTATAAACATAACCTAAACTGTTGGTAGCATTACAACCATAATTTCCTGTATCATTTTTTTGCAGTCTTTCAATTATAATTTTATTGGCGAATACTTTCCGTCTAGGATTAGCAACGGATTCTTCAATAGGTTTTCCATTATGGATCCATTTGATCCGAGGTTCTGGTACTCCACCAGCAACACAGTTGAACTCAACAGTTTCATCTTCAGCAGCATTAACCTTCTCTGGTTCTATTTTGAAATATGGAACAGCTAAAAATACATCAATTATGTTAGTTAGTTTTTGTTTTATTCTCAAATCTATAAAAACACAAAACATAGTCAAAGATGTATAAATACCTAATACTTTTAAATTAATAGAATAAGATTTTGCATCACCAACTCCATTACTGACTTCACAAGTGTATGTTCCTTCATCGTCAAAATCCACAACTTTTATGATTAAAGATTTTCCATAATTTCCTTGTGTTATTCGATCTGAGCTCTGCACCAATCTTCCACCTTTTTTCCAAACCGTTTGTGGTAGTGGTCTAAAATATATACATATTTGGAAATATTTTTATCAAAACATGCCTCAAGTTTACTTACGTTCCCCCAAATATACAGAATAGCTCAGCACGTTTTCCTCTGTAAGCAACTTCATTTTTTCTAGTAACATATTGCTTAACAGGTTCATGTTTATTTTGTGAGGCTGAGACTCCAGAAGAGACTACATTGAGCAATACTCTGTTGCCATATTTATATTCATACTTTGTGGGTGAAGTTGCAGCACAAGCATACATAAAAGTATCAGTAACATCAGCCTTTGTTAAATTAGAAAACCACAAGTTTCCCTCAGGATCTAGTGTCATACGAGAGCTATTAATAGTTTTGAAACCACCGTTAGTGTATAAAAAAATCCAGTGAACTATCGGTTTTGGCCAACCATCTGGTGGTTGGCAAGTAAGGTTAAATGGTTCACCTTCGTTACCAGTTACAGTCAATGGTTGAGTGGCTTTGAATGAGTTGAGCTCTGCTTTGCGCATGTATACTGAATTGGAAGTAGCAATACCATACTGGTTTTCTGCAAAGCACTGATACTGACCTAGATCTACATCAGATGGCTTGGTAATGGATAATGTGCCTCGTCCTGTTTGCTGTGATATTCTATCATCGTAAGATTGCCATTGAAATGGTTTACCATTTTTAATCCAGTGGTATCTTAAAAGTTATAAAAATGAAAATCATTTAAATAAAAATTTACAAATATATTTACTTTGGAGCAGGTTCCCCTATAGCTTCACATTCAATGTAGAATGGCTTATCATTTTCACCATTAGTTTCAACTTGAAACAATACTTCATCAGTAGGCGGTTGCTTCACGATATATGGTGGTGATGGTACTGAAGATTAAAAAATGTAAGTTTATCAATTAATAAAAAATGATTACATAATTACCTTCCCTAGCTATTGTCCAACTAATGTACAATGTCAATATGAGAAAGCAATCTAGACTATATTTCATGTTTATATGTTACTAAATGTATCTGAAACAAATAAATATATTCAATTTGAGAGCAGTAATTAGGTGTGAAGGTTAATCATAGGAACCAAGAATAGCTGACAATTATTGGAACCAAGTAAAGAATATAGATATAAACAGTTAAGTTGATGTAGCTTCTAATACAACAAGAAAGTATAAACTAATTTGTTTATAGCTGTGAATACAAAAACTGTAAATGAAGTTTCAAGTAATGGGCTTTTATAGCTCTTCGAAATGTGTATGTAAAAATCTATGTATATTAATAGACAAATAAAAATCTCCATATAGGTAAACAATGTTGACCATATTTTATAGCATATTTTATTTGCATCACTCATAAAACTAAAATAGAAATGTAATTAATATAACCAAAACATCATTTTGACCAAACAGAAGGAGTCATAGTACTCCTACACAAATTATTTAACTACTAAATTAATGACTTTGAATTGATGAGTGATTTTAGTGTTAATTACTTTTAATTTTTGATATATCTTTTTCAGATCTGCTAATAAGTAGTTGGCATGAACATTATTGAAATTATAAGCTAAACACCTAAACTCTATATTTTTAGAAATATAGTTCGTTCACAGGTGTATGTCACTATTAGAAAAATATGAAATTACCAAATAAACACCATAATCTTATCTACACTAAACACAACTTCAAAAGCAGAATTCAACATTGGTAGCCTAAAATAGCTTTCTTGTAGTTATCTAGCTGGTGGCCTTTGTAAGTTAAGTTTAGGTTATTAGAGCCTGATGCCATTCTTTACTCGGACTAAGTTGGAAATAGAACAATTGGTAGATCAGAAACAGTAGTGATATTCTACATATACACAGAGACTCATCCCTTACTATGTAATAATTAATTAGTATTTTCTATGAAGGCAAGTTGAGTAAATACAAGATTACATGAGGTTATTTTGTCATGACTATTTATAGAAATATGCAAAATTATATCATATAAATGATTCATTTCCAATTTGACCACTGTATAATTACTAATGCAGTATATCTAAAAACATAAATTTAGTAAAATAATAAATTTTATTAATAGGATAAGTTTAAAATTAGATATTATGTAATATGCATATTATGTTTCAGAATAAAAATATCCAAAAGAAAACATAAATTAATATCAGTACATCTTCTACTTAGTTAAAGTGACATGTTTCAGAAACTGAATACCACTTTTGGAGTAATACCCCACAGTCTCAGCAAATTTCAGTTTATCAAATGTTTATATTCAAAAAGTATACATCAGCACAACATGAGGGTTTTAAAAATATTCTGCTTAGTTCTAATTGCAACATATTTTCTTAAACTATATAAATTACTAGGTGCAGTAAAATCCAGTCTATTTCAGTGGCCTATTAGATTTTAGTTATTTCTTCATATTGATGGAAAACTTTTACACATTTAAAAAATACATGAACCAGGGTCTTTCACAGATTTAAAAGCAATTGTGCATAACATTCTATTTCAAATAAGGAATGGGTGATAATTAGTAACAAATCTAAGTGTGATTAGATAACCTTTGTTAATAAATAACATATAACATATTTTTTGGTCTCATTTATCACTAATGGGTCTCACCCCAACCTAGGTCTAGTTGTGCTCTTGTAAAAGAAGATACATAATTATATTTTTGAGTAATTTGAGTATTTTTTATACTATTGTTAATCATAAGTTTTTTCTATATTGTAAATTCATTTTAACACCACTGTACTAGTTCAGTCATAGGTATTTGGCGTTGTTGAATTTTTGAACATTTAGAAAGTTATTTAATTGGTTTTTAATGTCAATGAATATGTGTGATAATAATTTGGTGGTAATTTACCACAAAAAGTGGTAAAATATTGTGAAAATATTTTGCTTAAGAATTTTTAATACCTCATTACAAAGTAATATTTTGATAAAAACTAAAAGAAGTCGAAATGTCAAATATTTATCAGTCTTAAAAAAATTATAAAAGAAACTAGTTTTAAATCAGAAAAGACCTAAGATCAAGAACATTAAGAAGCATAAAAAATTCAAAGTAATATACCATACTGTGCTGTAAAATACAGATATATGAGATGCCACAAACCCCATGATATAAGACCCAACCATCATATTAAAGGAGGACAGTAGTGCAAATATATTATTGTATTCAGAGATTTGGTTAAAAAGAATTAGAATCTTAATTTCACTTACTTAGATATAAGAATAATTTAATTGTGATTTAATAAAATATTAATAGGTATTATGTAATTTACAGTATGAACTATATATACCAATAGCAATTCAACCATTTATCTAAATAAACATGTATTGTTCCTCAATTAGATACTGGTCAGTCACCTACTATTAAAGAATTTATGAGTTACTCATACAAAAAAATATATGGACCACATTAGGACAGCCTGTAAAACTGGAAATATATATAGTATTTTCATTCCTATAGAGTACAAATCAAAATTAGAAGGGCAAAGATGGTGAAATTGAAATAAGTTGACTAAAATAAATATGACTTCATTCTTTCTTAACAGTTTAAATGACAACATTATTCATAAAGTATAATTTTACAATTATAATTACCAATAATATGACATTAAAAATAACTTTTGGTCCTAAAAAACAGAAAAATATATTCGTGGTTCACATAAAAAAATTTACTATAACGCCGCAAAGGTAAACCAACCCATATAATTAAGGTAACTGGTGCCTACATGAATCATTCAGATTCATAATCTAATTCTTATTTTCAATCGAAAGAATTTTATAATTGTTTAATTCTCAAACATCCCACAAATTTTAAATTGTAAGTAATAATTTGGCCAATTCGGCAGATATTTACATTGTTTGAGAAAAAAACAGTTAAAATTAGAGCAATTGAATGAACAGTTAGGTGTCAAAAACAGATATAAATAAATACATAACGCACTCCCTATGCGTTTAATGAAACAATACAGATTATTTTTGATAACAAAATGATACGAAAAGATAAACTTACCAAAATATCTATGAAATGTTTATCATAACGATTATACACAAAATCGAAGCACAATGATAGGTGCGGTCGTCTCGCTCGGATCCAGCAGTGGATGTCGATGTTATCGCTGTCACTTTACTCCACTAATCAAACTGAGAAATCGAACTGTCAATTCACTAAAACTTATTCAAAAATATCTGGTGAAAATAATTTTTCTCATACTGAATAAGATGTTAATATTGTTACAGGGGATTAGTTGACTCAACAAGATAATGAATCATTATTTTAACAAATTAACTGCAGTGGGCGTGTTTTAACCACCATCTACTCTTGCTAAAAACATAAATATCAAGTTCTCTTCACAGATGTTTTGTGCTCCATGTCTTTACATGATGTAGAATCTTTATTTGTTCGATGATAATGGTTAAATTAAATCTATTCACTTTATTTCCGAGATACGTTAAGATGTTCTCACTTTGAATTTTCAAAAATTATTTATAAGTAAAAAACATAAACGAACATTTATCAGCGTCAACAATGCAAACAGGGGCTTAATGACAACTCAATTCTATTAACAATGGAATCTGTTATTATAAGTTACATAAAGAGACTATTCGTCAATAGATGGCAGCTTTGAAATTTTTCTAGCGGAAATTTTTTCATAATATCAATAACATTTTTTTGAATTGTGTTTTCAAAATATTTTTATTTGTACTTTTTCAATGTAAGTTCAGCTTAGAATACATTTTGAAAATTTGAAGTCAAAAAATTTCGAATTCCATTTGAGAAGCCGAAAATAATTAAACACCAACCCAAAAATAATTTTGTTTTTGAAAATATCTCAAAACCAGAAAGATATGAAAAAAACTGTAAGAAAAATATAGAGACAAAGAAGAAATTATCAATGTAAATTGGTCATAAATGCGTTGAAATTTATGAAATACGGGGCGAGTATTAGGATCAAGGATGAGGAAGAGGTAATCCAATAATCATAGTTCAATTAACTACTTAGAAACTCATATGTTAAACTAATACAATAATGTTAAATGCGCAGAATGGTCGCAGTAAAACTTTGAATTGAATACAAAGAGCATCATAGTTTGGTTATAGTCGACTTAGACATCGTTCAAGATGCGTTCGTTGCAATGCCGGGTGGACGATTATTATTGGAGAGGATTAGGGTAATTGCGTGTCGTTAGGAAATTAAGACAATTTGGAATTTCCAAAAAAAAAGGCAACTTGGAATTCCTGGATCAGTTGTCGGCCAGCCAGATGGCGTAGAAATATTATTTTATTGAGGTAATTATACGGGAAAACGGTCGAAGGATGAAAAATGTGTACCTGTATTATGTATTTTCAAATATGTCAGGAAAAGTGCATATGGTATGGTCGCCACAAAAATAAGATTATAAATGGTTTATTATTACGTTTTTTATGTTCAATATTATAGATTATTTGATAACTAGTTAGTCCTCGTACATATGGTAAGAAAAGGAGCTCTACATTTTGCTGTTAAGGATCTGCTTTATTTGTTGATTGATTTGAGATACGATTTTAGGTCTCTTCTGTTTTAAAATTAGTTCTTATTATCTAATAATTCTTGAAAGATTGATACAAAATCGACGTTTCGACTTAACTTCAGTCTTTATCAAAATATTATTATTACAGAGTAAATATTGGTACCTATATTCGATTTGCAATGTTTTAAAAGTCGGTTTAAGTGAACAAAAAACTCTTGAATGGATACTACGTGCATTTGTGGTGAAAGTCCTTCACAAGGAACTGCGTTTTGTTGGTAGATATAGCCAATTTAAGAGATGAGAAATATCGCTTGGTGATGAGGCACGTGTTGGTAAGCCCTCTTCTACAGTTAGTGTTGGAAACATTGAGAAAGTGAGATGTATGATCGAAGAGGGTCCAAGCAATTGAGGAAACAGCGAATTCAATATGAATGTGCCACATACGCTTAACTCTTCCCAAAGGCAGATTCAGAATCGCGCGGGAAGCTTTAAAAATGTGAAATAATGGTGGACATCGTATTTTTTCTGAAACAGAAACGTATAAAGAATATTCTTTATAGAATGATCATATATACCATGTAAGAGATACAGCAATCAACTGGGCTTGAAAATCAATGTACCTACCATTGTAGAAAACTGGTACTTAACAAAACGTTTAGCATTAATTAATTAAGTCAATAAAAATTAGCGAGTTTGTATTACATTACGATAATGCATCCTCAAACAGTGTAAACAGTTGATTTTTACATGAAACTAATGTAAAAATCTTTCAACGTCCACCTTATTTGCATGATTAGACCATGTGAGATTTCTGGAGATAGATGAAATAATTGTTCAATTGTTTGAAAATAATCTAGACTATATAAAATCAATTTTTTAATAATATTGGTAGTTTTCTTGTATCTAAAAATATATAAACCGCCTATGTAATAATGTTAAGAATTGAATGTTTAGTTTATACTTTATACTACAATTTTCTTTCGGGTAGTATTGGCAGGCAGTAATCACCACTTTATATAAATTTCAATGTAACTATAAATAATTTCAATTCATAATAGAAATGTTCGAAATATGGAAATTGACAAAAACCTATTTAAAATTAAGTAGATTTACCGGTAACGTAATATCAAACACGACATTTTTCGAAAGGGATGCACTTCGTCGCTTCTGTGTTTCCACGCAGAATGTGGTTGGATAGTCGAGCGAATAGTGGGAGAAGCGCCACATGAGATTCTTTTTAAATGTTTATGTCTGTTGATTCACTACGTCGGTGTCCTTTAGAAAGTTAGGGCTCCGGTTTATCAAAGAATGAACAGTTGAGTCGCTGATTGTATTATAACTTTTTCATTAAACACCCGCATTTAATAATTTTTCGTAACAATGGATGAACAAAGTTTGCAAAGTGATCAAAACATCGAGTATCATTTAGTGACAATGTTTGAAAAGTTGGAAAATCTTAGAAATGGTACAGTGAAAGCTACAAAAATTTCAAAATTGCCAGTTAAAGTAGAAATCCGAACTCTAGAATTTTGGCGGGCCGTGATATCTGAGTGTTTATCTTCATTTATTTATGTTTTTGTCGTTTGCGGGGCTGCTGCAGGGTCCGGTGTCGGAGCTCCTATTTCATCTGTCCTATTAGCTACGGCTTTATCAGCAGGATTTGCAATGACTTCACTTACACAGTGTTTTGGGCACATTTCAGGTAATTTTTTTGTTTATATGTAGAAATAAAATAACGATTTTTCTTATAAGAAACTTCCAGTTCATAGTAGTTTTTTTTTGTAAAAAAAAGGCGATTTGCTTTCTTCGTAATTTTTCATTGATTATATTCATGTTTGAAATAGATCTTCAGTTATGATAAAACAATGTTTATTAGCGAAGAATGTACCACCCGAAAATATTTGTTGATTATTCGCTTCTTTTTTTACTCCTCTTCCTTCCATCTTTTTCAGTTGGATCTTCATCAACATAATTTACATTTGTGATAATAGCAATATTTTTTCCACTAATTTTTTCAAGTTTTTGAGGTAGTATGTATACTTTCAAATATTTTATATGATTTTTACAACCTTTTAGTGTTAATAACATTGAATGATAGACTGACCTTAAAGTTTTCTGTTCTAGATACTTTTTTCAATAGGTAAAATTATTTTCTTTGTGTATAGTAGCAATTATTTACTACTATCTTTTATGTAATTGAAATTTTTTGAAGTAAATTATACAATTTTTATAGATTTCACTATTTTCATATAATTGAGTGGATTTGTTACATTAATAATTGATACTTGTAGGTTTGAAACGAGAGAAGTATTTACAAATAACAATAAAAATAAAAATTAGTAAAATAACTAAGTATACATGCATGAACATCTCTTACAGAGTGGAAAATGAATAAAAACAAAGTGATTTGAATAACTAATATATGTATATTATATCTCCAGTAAATGAAACATTGCTCGGCAAACGTAGGATGGAGTTTTCTAGCATATAAACCGATTTATATTTTAAATTGAAACAATAAACATACAAACTCAAACTATAAATGACTTCCATTATTTGCGAAACAAGGATAATGTGCAACATCTGCTTTCATACACAAACGCCAATATCAGTTTATGAGCTTTAATTGATATAAATTGACTGTTCGAAATGCCTACATGTAATTAAAAAATAATAAGAGAAAAATCGCTTTAAAACAAAAACACAAATGGTGATTATCCCTTAAAAAAGTGAATAAATGTCTTCACTTACATAACGCATCATTTCGTTTTAAATAATTTAATATAAAACATTTTAGGTAGCAAAGGGCAGACAATTTTCAAAAAATCTTCTATTTTTAACCTTAGGTACTCATATATTATGATGTGAACATTTATAATTAAAGCACAAAAAATGCTGGAGTCGATGCAATTATTATAAATTTGATCAGAATTCAGATCCTATAACACCACCATTTATAGAACACATCAAATAACCCTCTCCGTTCAGAAAAATTAGTAAACTCCTATTATTTGTAAATAAAACACAAATATCTGAAATCTCACTCGACAGATTTAGGAATTCATTTGAAAATTGAACGAACTTGTGGTGGGAATTTAGAAATTGACTTGAAAATAAGAGAATTAGTTGTCTGGGAACTAATCTATACTACCCCTATTAAGAAAATAGAATCTTATTGCACAAGGCCATAATAAGACAAATTTTGACATATTGGGATAAGTAAATGAAGCCTGTCAAACCATTATAATACGAGGTGACACCGTGCCCTTTTATTGGTAAACATACATACAAGCATGGAATTTTATTAAAGAAAAATTCAATATACAAATATCTCTTTGATTTTAGAATAAAAGGAAAGTTCAGTTTACTAACAGGTATTCTTAGAAAACTACCTGTAAAACAGTTTTCTACGAATTTGGTGGTAATTTTGGATGCATTGTAAAAAAGATTTTATAACCCAGGTTTTTGACTATGTATAAAATTTAATGACTTTCAATATCAATTTTGAGGAAACAGACGGTGAAAGTATGTAGTTGTACTGTTCCTCCGTGTAGAATAAATTACTTGGGATTTGGATAAGATCATCTATACCTCAATGATATTATTACATGTACACTCCATTTTGAACTGAATAGTATGGAGATACAAGTATTTAAAAAGGTGAATTGGGAAAATTTCAAGCAAAGGTGACAAACGAGAAATCCGAGACGAAAACATTAAGAAATAGTTGTAATGTAGATTAACATAAACAAAAGCAAACCTTCGTCTACAAGAAAAGAACGAGCCACCGACACGAATAAAAAATAAAAGTAAATGACAAAGAAATCCAGTGCAGGAATTGGCGGGATAATCGGTAGGAATTGAAGATAGACTCAAAACTTAGGTTCTACAAAACATCACAAGAACACAACAAAAAGGGCTTTACTTAAACGTAAGTTGCGAAGAACTATATGGAGAAACGGTACCGGAACAAGAAAATGAAGGCAAATGCTATTGAGGAGCTTAAAATACATCCAAATTTTGAACTCGAGGAGCTCACAAACTACTACCATAGGAGACACAAGAGACCGAAGAAACAACTTGATCTATAGGTTATTTAGATTAGTTTGAAATTACAGAAATGGAAAAGATACAAAAACAAAAAATCATAACAAATCCAAAAAAAAACAAAAACAAAAAGATTCTAGGACTCGAAACAACTCACAAAAACGAGAAAATCTCCTAGAATATTTCATAGAAGTAGGTGGAGAGGAAGGCGATGAATTCCTGTCGGAATGAGAAGGCGTGGTAAAATGTTCTATTTTGCATCCATATGAGGAAATTCTTCAGGAGTGGATGCTTAATGGGACTGTCGGACGGTTTTGATATCGAAGTTTATATTTTGGTATTGAAATTGGAGGAGAGAGAAGAATTGATTGCGTTTGCCAATATTTTTATTTAATTTCAGTTTGTTATATCTACCTTGCAGGCTTTTAGAAAAAAGCCTGTATAGTGTAGGTGATCACAAACTATCTATACGTAATTTGTCCAATCAATGCTTCTAGTATGCAAAGTAAAATTATGTTTATTTTTTTAAAGCTCGTATTTTATAGTAATTTAACAAATTATTTTGTTGCAGGTGCCCATATAAATCCTGCTGTTTCTATAGCAATGGGTGTGATTAAAAGGATATCGATTTTACGAGCAGTTTTGTTTATTATTGCTCAGTGCGGAGGAGGAATTGCTGGAGCTGCTTTCTTATACGGGTAAGTGAACATTTTCAATGTTATTTGAATTGGTAACGCATATTTAACATATAGAAGAGTAATTCTAATTTCTCATGGATACATAATTTATAACGACGACAGTTACCAAAAATTCAATTGGGCGTAATTATCCCATTGGTACTGCCCAAAAGTAATAAATTCTCCGTTTCATCAAACGTTCCACGATGGTTTCTCTAAATATAAACTGGAAGTGATATTATGGAGTTTGCATATTGCATATATAGATAAAATAAGCGAGATCGAAGCAGAAAAAAATATCGGTGTTTTGGTACAGTATCGGCGCATATAGCCGATAATGTTGGTCAAATAATAATCAATTATGTTCTACTGTATCTAATGAAAGTTATTTTTATTTTGTTCCGATGGAAGTACGTTATCACAAAATAGTCCAGGGAATTTTGGAAAACCACATAATTTTTTTTAATGTGTGGTTTTTGAACACCCATTCTTTATAATCTAAGACGGAGTTGATGGAATTTTAACATTCATGAAGAATTAAAAATATATTTAAATGTAATGCAGGTGAATTTTTCCATGTATATTCCACAATATATGCCGCAGAAACAGTAATAAAGTCTAAACAACTTCATCCGAGAAAAGTGCTTCCAATAAAGCAAATGCTTTGAACTGGAAACAGTACTTTCCATTAAAAAACCTACCTACTACTAAAGTTTTTAAGAAATCAACAGAATCACACTCAGGATTAAAATGTTTTGAAAATAAAGACATTTATAATATCGTCATTAGAAATATTTCAATCAAAGTCATGCCATTTTTTATTGAGTAAACTACGTGTTAAAACCGGTTTACAAACTACAAGTTATTGAACGTTTTTGTCGAAAATACAAACTGTACCTACATTTCATTCAATGTGCACACACTACGTGTTTTCCACTTTTTACAAGAAAGCGAACTGGAGGTGAGCTAGTCGTTAATTGAGGCAAAATCGGACGTATTGTCTGAGAAAGAGACTACATGTTTAGTTTAGTCCTATCAATTCTCGCAAAATGTTGCTCCTCCAATCTGATTTTGGATCTCATTTGGATTCAACACAACACTGGTGTCATCATTGAATAGGATTTGTCATGACCTACAAGACGTAGCGTGTAAACTGGCCTTTGTTACACGTTAATTTTTCTGTTGTTCTGATTACATAACTTTTTAGTTAGTTTATAATAAATAAAATGGAAAAGAGTTAGGGTCAGAATCATCATTTCTAATGGAATGTTTTTTAGACCGATAACCAACTCACAATCATTAGTATTTTTGTATTTAGGTTAGTTTTTCTTGCAGTACCTACATATTGTCTATTGTTTTGATTGGAAGAAAGTTTAGTTAGTGTATTATTCGCCTCATAAGATAGATTCGACTTTTCTTTATAAGAATAAACTCTCGATGAAATGATGGTCAAAATGGATGTAAACGTGGTTAGGTTAATGGCGAATTAATAAAATTAAAACTGGCCCGAGTTACCTCACCTTCCCTAACGATGCAGAGGATAGCCGAGATCCTTGCAGTATACAAAGACTGTAGCATTTATTATTTATTGATTATTCCATTTTATAGATGTGTTGCAACATTATATTCGTAAAATTTTAATTTAAAACTTTTGAATTTTTGTTTTTAAAAACGCACTTCGACCTCATAAGTTCCGCCGATATTCGTAGTGTAAAAACTTTTTGTCATCAACTTTCATCTCAACGTTGAAATATTTATGAAAATTGGAACGTTCATAAAAAACGTGGCAAATTATCATTAATTTGTGCAAAACTACATGGAAGCGGACAAATGTCCGAAGCATAATTTAACAAAAGATTCTAAACATTTTTTTCTACCTGTGAGACTTGAGACTACCTGAGTTTAAATGTAGAGGAAGATGAAAATAATGAACAGCAGCCCAGCTGTCGTTTTATACAAGGTCGTGCTCTACAAGAAGTATTAACGGGGTCAGAAACCTCACAAATCTTTGATCAACATGGTATCAAAAAATGATTTTTGTTTATATTTGCGAACGTTATCTTACATGAAAAGAAAAACATATTAGATAAATATTTAAAGATGATACTAAACACGTGCAAATTGAAATATCCGTCTTTCAACGTTTTTAAAAACAGAGGTAGGTAGGTACATAATTTCAACAATCTTGCGATTTTGATTATTTTTATACTAAATGTATATTTTGATTTGTGGGTTTGATAATGTTATTCTTGAAAAAAGCGCCGTTTATCGTGAACCCTAAAGTTATTTTTCTTCTTCTATTTCAAATGAACTTACGAATTTTAGTTGACAGTTTCCCACACTTAATTTCTGGATACCCAGTACTAATCAGTAATTAAATATTTGTTATGAAGAACTAATATGCTGTATTGTAATAAAAATCGTTCAGTTAATACTTCTTTTTTCTTTCTTAACTTTTCGTAAACCGAAAAAAGTGGCGGAGCAGGAATAAACGAAGAATATTGAATTTGAAAAAAAAGGTTCTGACAGTCGATGTACATTAATACACAATTTGAAGATTATGGTATATACGCGTGACAGCTATCCATTGAAGTTGGATAGGATTGAATGTAAGCTCTACAATCGTTGTATAATCAAAACGTATTATCTTTAGGGTACCAGAACGAATATTCTGATTCACTAACCCGAGAAGCAGTCATGAGATCAAACATAAGAATCGACCCCGGGAGGGAAAACTTGTGTAGACCTTCATTTTGGTATTTTGAAAGTTTCATTCAAAATTCTATACAACTTTTGTCTGAAACATTGTTTATTCATTTAACTGTTTAGGGGATAGAGCGCAAAGAAGCATAATGCAAAATCGTATAACCAGCTATTCAATAATCAAAACATTATGGGACTGCTGTTATAAAAGGAGAAGATATTAATTTGCTCATTTTTTTACATACTCGAGCACATTAAGTATTAGTGAAACAGTTTGTAAGGAAATGTTCACATTACATTAAACTTGAGTACGCTTTTTATTAAATTTCCAAAATTTTATAAAACAATATTGATGATTGTGACTGACTACTCTGAAGTTATCAAAGATCAATAAACCTGTGCAGTTATCTATCAAATCTACTGCGATGGCTCAACAAATCAACCGTCTATTTTATGAATGATTTAGATCTACAGGATTTATATCAAATTTTGAAGTATAAATTCTTGGAACCCACAATATTAGTTGCTTCTGAACTATTTCTCACAACATTTTGCAACTGTAAGACTGTGGTTATGGTTCACGCTGTAGATATAGGAAATTGGTGTTGCATTATTCGTCGGATTATGCTCAGTGTATTTGAACCCGAAACCCTTCCAGATCTGGAGACTAATATTCTTAACGATAAAAATAATAATAATGAACTGGAAGTTTTCGAGTGATTGGAAGTCGTTACAGAAGAAAAGAAACTTCACGCTCATGGTTTCTTCTTATCATATAGAACTTTATTCTTGGACATAATTGGAATACTCCCCCTAGTTCTTTAATACGTTATTTAACAGGTTAGCGATGAAATATCTATTTGTTTAACGAAGAATATTGCATGTATTGTTATAATTGATAACAAATGCAAGTTACTGAAAACTATATAGATTCATAGATGTTACATAAGGAGGCTTACGGTTGACATTTTGCTGTAAATAGCTAATCTTGTTCTACGGTCTCCATATTAAAAACAGTTCGATTTGAAAAAATATATTTCAACAAAAATGGTTGAGAATTTTGTTATATTTGGCTTCGAAAACGCGAACGTGAACAATTGGCATTGACTGAAAACTGTCAATGCCAAAATGACGGTCTTTACGAGCTTATTATCTTTCCCACCTAGATGAAACTTCTAATATGTTTGCACTAAAGAGGCAAGATGTTAATTAGCCGAGAACCTTAGTTCGATTTGGGGAAACTCCTTACAGGCCCCATTTCTTTGAAAACTATATCGATACCATCTAGATATTCGTATCAATTCTATTAACAATGTGCAAAATTTGGATTAAAGCCTCACATCTTGTGAAATACAAATTTTCTTTAGAGTACGCCACTGATTTTAAAACCAAGATCGTCATGCTGTCAAACGCAAGATGTGTTTAAATAGAATACATTCTCGCAAACGTCTAGGGGGTAGATCCCAACGATACGTTGGACTAGATGTTTGTGCCTTAAATTAACACACCTGTTGGATAACAACTGTTTAGATTTAATTTCAATATTCTACTATGTAATGAGTATTGACTATTGACAGATTGGAGGCGGTATCGTTCTAACAGGTTTCAAATTTAATCAAGCTTTCCTTAAAGAAATTATAGAGTGGCCCGTTGACTGAAGTAGGAGCGCACTTCAGTATTTCAGAACTATAAAATCAACTTCTGAATTTATTAAAACTCATTATCATTACCTCTATGATTATTTACAATATTAATATTCTTTTTAAGGAAATCATTGAATCAAGGACACTAAAAACAATATTAATTAGAGATAAATAATACAAAAGACACAATAGTTTTTGACACCAATGCATATGGAGAAGATTCCAGATGTCTTCTGCATCTGATTTGACTGACACTAACTGTTGATTCATCGTATGTATCTCTTCAGTGCCTTTATGTCAGATGACAATGTTTGTGTCGACAGAAAACTACAATTTTTCGACTTTTATTAACAAGATACCTAATGTAATAATGAATATTTCTTGAATTCTACGTTTAACTGCGAATAACTTTTGACTAGCACTTTAAAAAGATAAAATAAAATAATCATTAACTATTGAATTGCGAGTTGCAAGTGTACAACCTTTTGTTAGAGTTGACGACACCTGTTTTATTATTAGTGAGGATTTATTTACAAGTACGAGTAGGAATTAAAATCTTGGTTTATTTTTTTTAATGAACCGGAGACTGAAATAACTGCATGACACGTTTAGTTAACACGCTATTTTATTACTATGTAAGCGAAATATCCACTTGCAACGATTTCACTTCTTAGCAATAAACCGTGTAAAGTTCGAGCACAAAAGAAAAAAATACAAATCTGTAGAAGATTTTTATACAATGGTCACATAATTCATGATAATATCAGCCAATAGAAATTGAAAAATTATAATTACTGCATGTCTATATATATATTTTTACAGTAGGTACTACAGACCGTTAGGGCTTATGACTTATTTCTCTTTTCTTATCGGTCTTCAACTAATTTCTCATTTCTTCTCCACAGGTTGCGATTTTGTACTTTTGCGCTTCAATTTGGTTCTACCTCTCCTGTAAAATGTATCTAATCATTTTCTCTTTGGTCTCCCCCTCCTTCTTGTATCTCCTTCCCCCTCTTCAATGACCCTTTTCGCAAATCTATTTCCCAGCATCCTTTAGTATGCCCAAACCATTTTACTCTTTAGGCTTTTATGTATTTTGTTATTAATAGATATTTATACAAATCCTTCAGTTCTTCGTTAATTCTTCTTCTCCATAGTTCTCCACTTGTTTTTACTCTCCCAGAAATTTTCCTCAACACCTTCCTTTCCCATATAAAAAGTTTTGTTTTTCCAGGCTTTGTTAAAGCTCATGTTTTACCTCTGCGTGTAACTATTGGTCGTATTATTGTTCGGTATATTCTAGTTTTGGCTCCTCTAGATAGATAACTTCTTTGATTTCATCAGTTTACTTAATGATCCCAAGACTTTGCTTCCTTTAGCTATTCTCTTATCTATTTCTGTGCGCTCTTCATTTTTATTTGATAGTGTTGCTCCCAGGTATTCTCACCTGCATCTCCTGCACTCTTATGGTTATTAAAGATCACTATAAGTTCAAAGATGTCTTTATCATCTGATTCTCCCTCGAGATCCTCATTTTCTATTCCGTCTCGTATATCTTCTTCCTGTTCCGGTTTTTCTTCTTGTCCATTTAATACTCTTTCAAAACTCCAACATATAGATTAGCGATTATACGCTTGATGACGGGTTTTAATCCCTTCGATTTTTCGCTAGAACTAGCAATGTTTGTTGGTAACCATCTATTGAAAACGTCTTACAATCGCATAGATTCGTTCAAACGAGTCTTTAATGCCTCTGAACACGCTCAAAACATATAAAGGCGTTTGGAAGCTGTATTAAGCATTCCTTGAAGAAAGAAAATATGAGTTTCTCGAATAGACTTCAAATGCATACTTGGAAGTTTGCATAAAGACTGGGATTTCATTATGAAACGAAATAAATTGCAAGGTGGATATTTTGAAAACGATTTGGTACATTTTCGCGAAGCTTCTGCATAAGAATTTTCAAGATTTGGATCGGAAAATAGAGCCATTTAAAGACATAGTTACAATCGCTTTCTCAGAAAAGAAAATCTAGTTCTGCAGCTCTGATAACTAAAGTGATCAGAGAGATTGTTGAAATCTATGATGAAAACTCAACGGGAGGCTTCCAAGTAAAGTTTTCCAAATATTGTTCAAAAACTGCACGAGAAAAGCCTACCGCTGTATCTAAATGGTTAACATCGAACAAAGAATGTCAAGACAAGAGTCTAGTGCATATACTGTGGAAAATGTTAAGAAAAGGAATACCGAATATCAAAATGAATCGACTCTCCTTAACTCCAAATCCGGATTGGAAGAAGACTGACTAAATGAACATGTCTAAGCCCACAGAGTATTGGTATTGATATCAACTAGGTAAAAATAAACAATAATTCCAATAGCTAATTTGCTAATTTCACAAAACCTGAACTGAGTCTCTCAAGTTATACCTAATGATAAGTAATAAACATCATCTTACCGTCGTTGAAAAAATGAGAGAGAAAACGCTGCTTTTCACTACCAATATGAATGGCTCAAGCTCATCGACAGTTAATAATGTCTCACAAATCAATTACTACTATCAATCCATTCATTATATAGTCGTTACGAATATCGCTCTGTAGTCTATTTCAGAAAGGTATAGAGTAACAAAATGGGGAATTCTTAAGTATATTTGTTTAATTTAACGCATCATCATTTGCTGTTAAGCCGTAAATAGTGTTCACAGTATCATGAGATTAGTGATAAAATGGCGACATTTACACCAACAAAAAGATGTTCCAATAATTCTCCACTTATATCAGTGAATGAAAAATTTATTATTTCAAATGTACACGGTTGCATAAAATTCGATCGAAATTTACTGGACAAGAAACTGTCGACCGATGTTCCCGAATGGCTGGAGTTGGAAAGTCCACCGTTTTTAAATTATTGCTGGGGAGAGACAGGCCAAGTGGAACCTCCCAAGAAAAGTCCAGGCAGAGCTGTAAAAGTCTTTGATGAAGACACCAAAAATGTAATTCGAAGAAAAGTTCGCTCTTTTTATTTTAAAAACGAAATACCCACCCTAGATAAGATTTTAATGGAGCTTGGATGGGAAAAGCATAACCGTAAATCACTTTTACTGGAAAGCGATGAAATTGTTTGATGGCGACGAAAATACTTAAGAAGTATAAAGCAGTACAGAACATAGAAGAAGAAAATCTTTTATCTTAATAAGACGTGGATTAAGGAAGGTTTGTTTATATCAATAATAAACAATTCCATCTATCTTTATATTCGAATGATATGTTTTAGTTTAGTTTAGTTTGATTTTATTTTATTAACTTAAAAAAATAGAAAATCAATACTATCAACTTTAACCTTATTTTAAGAAGTATAGAGAAACCAATAAATCAATAATTTTCACCGAATTTTCTTTAAAATAAGAGTTTTGAGGGTTTCTGAGTTAGATGTAATTTGTGAGGATTTTGTTATTGTTTGCACAAACTCAAATAAAAATCAAACGAACTTAATAAATCACGTTAATTAATAAATAATAAATAGAAAACTCACTAGATGTGTTAAGATCTTTTCCAATTTCAACGTAAATCAGCCAGATGTTTACGTTCAATTCACTTAATATAAATACTTATAATGACTGTTAAACACGTCTTTAGTTACTGCCATGGATCTATTTATGCTCGAACCGTTCAACAACCTGTACAAAGCACATTATTAGAAAAAGATTACTATACTTTGATACATTCAACTGTACATTTATTTTCGTATAGCTAATTTTAACAAAATGTTTCGAAATTGTAGGAAGTTTTTCTGACAACTACCTTTTTTCTGCAGACATCTACGATTTTTTAATTAGTCTCACCACTGTAAATATTATTGGGAATTTAATTCTATTTTGATGGAAATGTGGCGAAAGAGTAGTTGTGGCTGAATACACGAATGAAACATGAAACACATATTGTTTGGACTTGTTTTCACTACCTATTCAGACTAAAAATAATCATTTTGCTATCTGGTATATGTAAAATTATATATATTAATATTATTGTCACACACAAGTATCCCTTCCAAAATGCATTCCTCAAAGTATAGGAAAAACTTCCTAGCATCCTCTTCTTTTTTGATCACTCATCTTTCTATTTCCATGGGTTTAATTGAAGTATAGGTTTATCATCCTTTTCTTTTTAGGATAGTAGCATGCACTTCAATTCTTTATCTTTCAGTTAAATACTGAATTTACTTGATAATACTAATCTTGTATGGTTAGGTCCTCTAATAAATGGTACCTTTTTTATCTTTCCATTCTTCTTCACATCTTGATTACTGTTCGTTGTTCAGCTTAACATCCTAATGTTGAAGGATCTATCAATATATATATTATAAATATACGTACAGCACGATAGGATTGGAGATGGTCTTGATGAGGTGGAGAGCGGAAAAGTGGTGTCAAGTTGCCTTATTCTTTTATATATAAAATCGATATTTCTATGAATTTGGATTTCTTTCCACCCACCTAAAGATAAACTTTGTTTATATGAGCCAACTCATTTGCTTAACATCCTGGCGCAGAGAAATATAAGAATGCAAGTTTTCTTTTTCATTATTTTTGTCCTTTCAAACTTTTTAAACCTAGAAAACAATAAGGGTATGGTTATTAATTAATGATAATATTTATATGTATGATTCCCTACTATAATACTTGATTGAAAAAAATAAGAAAACATCGATACATAGACTGTCGAATCTCTTCAATCACCCCGTAGAGATGAGGGCGACCCGAAGTAAAAGAATGTTTATCGCAGCAGCTGAAAAGAGCAGGTGGTACCGAAAGTCCATCTTGGCTTTCGAGTTAGCAGATGGTAAGAGTATACATCACTCAACAAACAATCCAAGTGTCTCAACTGAAGGATCCGGATATTTTTTTAGTTGAAAAATCCGGTCCCCTAAAATATCAATTTCAATATATTTAATAACAAATTTACAATAAGTATTTCAGTAAAAATTTATACTGTCGTAGAAAATTTTTTTGCAATTTATGTTAATGCTAAACTCCCATACATTCAAAAACAACTAAAAAAATCCTCGCACTCTCGGCGCAAGAGACTGTAGCTCATCTTTGGCCGTTATTAAGCAGTAAATGTTAAAAAAAATATTAATTTATTAAACGAAGTTTCCATGAAAAATCAAACAATAAAAATATCAATAATTTCATTTATTTAATAATTTTGTCCTCATCATTTCTTGAAATTACTCATATTAATTGGTTCTTTAAATGAAAAATGACATGAATTGACCGCCATTGAACGTCTATTGTTTTTTGATATTGATTGATGTCTTATGATGTCTATTCACGATTGATGTCGGTTCACGTCTATTCATTTGAGGTCATTTGGCCATTGAGATCACATTTTGGTTAATTCGATTAATTTTTACTGGTTTAAAAATCTCGTTGGGTGTTTGTTTTTCGCTACTTGATGAAACTGTCTACTAATGTAATATTTCGTCAGTTCCCCCATGTCGCATCTTCTAGCGGTTTCGTCCATGATCTCTTCTCTTTTGGTAGATACGCTGAGTTCTGATGTACTGAGAAGCGTTCACTGCTTATCTCAGATTGATGTTTCTTACCTTCATTTTTTCGTCCACTAGGAAATCCACGATAAACTGGATATCAGTTCTCGGTTCAGGTATTTCACCTATCATCTACACTATATTAGTTTCTTTCTATAAACACTGGAATCTTCTTGTTACTTCTGTTGATTGAGTTCTTCTGGTGACGATTGCAGTGTCGATGTCGTTCGCGTAGAGAGCCGTCATAATGTTATACTTTTGTTGTACTTCTGTCTCCATCCATCGTAGTGTGATTCTGGTACCCTTGAGCTTAATCCAGGTATTTGAAGACATTCCATAATCACTACCTCTTGATTGAGAATATAATTGAAAATCTTGTGTACGACAATTTAGAATAAATAATTAGATTTAACAAGCAAGATAGTATGAAACTATCTAATTAGACAAATTTCGAGACTATTGATAGAATTAAAAAAAATAAATGTGAATATATCTCTTGGTATTTTTAACGAATAACTTTTGTAAATATGAAAATCTTCTATCTTCGCAATAATATATGGCAAGTTTAATCACTGACAGAGAATTTCAAATCCATCAAATCTACAGTTTTTTCTCTGTTAATATTCCTAAATATAAACTTGGCGACATCTTTAATGATACTCTGGGTTTTAATTTAGGACACTAAATATTTGGGTGTACATATTATGCAAATACAGTATTGGCGTATCATTTAAACAATGGATGACATTAAGATTTAGATTTTTTTATATTTATAACCGGCTCACGGAAACATTATATTAGGGGCCGAATGAAAAGACTCAATTCATTATAATACATATGTAAGTATATGAGACATTTTTCAATATGCTGCAGGTTATAATATACAATATTCTGATACAGAAGAACAAACGTATCAAAATAGAATTTTCTCATATAACATTCAATGTGATGTATATTTATTTCTGTTACACCAACTGTTCAAATTGCAAGTATTGTGTGTTTTTTAATGGTGCGAAGACAAGTAGAGTTTGTGTTGCGAGCACCGCCATACGGATGAAATTAACAATGTGGGATAAACAAGTGGCAAGTTGAATCCCTATGGCCTTTTGTACAGGTCCGGCGTACGTGTAAATATCCTTTGATACGTAATTTTTTATATTTTTTAGACATTATTATTGATTATTTGTTCGCTGAATATTTTTAGTCATATATTAATTTGTATGTGGTTCGAATATTTTCTATATATTTTTTTTAATTTGAAAGATCTTCCACCAGTACATATAGACCTTGTAGACGAGGAACTGGGTACATAAGAAGGCTTGTATCTGGTATACGCTTCATTTCTTTTGAAATAGGTACCTTAGATAGAGCTAAACATAAATCCGCCTATCTGTCATCGCGAAGGTGTTCGACGTGAATTTCAGGTATGAAGAAAATTATAAGGTACACGGATTCAAGGGGTCAAGTGTCACTAGAGTGTGCCAAAGGGATGTAAAAGTTTATTTAAAAAAATACGAGGTTCATGAACAACAATTTTATTTTATTATTTAAACATTGAGAAAACAATGTTTCAAGTGGCAGACAAAAAAGTGGTGACGAAAGCCTTTACAGAAAGTTTGAACACGAGCGTTAGCATTTAAACTTCTTTATTCGACTCAAAGTAATGTTTAATTATGGAATAAATATGGAATTATTATATCGTGGATATATTGTTAGAAAACCAGAGTGAGAGAGAGAGAGAAATCGTGTCAATGTACATCAATATTCCAAATGATTTAATAGCACATGTTTTAAAAGAAAAATGGATTGATTTCAATTGAAGAAGATATATCACTCACTTACAATGAATTTTAGAAGGCATAATGCTCATCCAAAGAAATAATTATTTTCAATTAAAAGATAATTTTTATCAAAAACTAAATGATTGTACATTGGGATCTCCAATTTCTTCCTACTTAGCATAAATTGTGATGGAATATATAGAAAAAAATGTATTACAAAACATAAAATTCAACGTATTATTTTTCAAACGCTATGTTGATGACTGTTTAGCTGCAATTCCACATGGTAAATGTAATGATTTCCTACATGCTTTTAATACATTTAACCCAATTCACAATAGAAATATGAAACAATAACCATATAAATTTTCTAGATATAACACTCAATAAAACTAATAATAAAATTAGAACTAAATTATATACGTGGTCTGGACGATAATAATAACTTAAATCCCAAGTCGTAAACAAATCCAAACAAGGAGAAAAAAATAGGTTTACCTTTCACTTAAATCAATTATCTAAAAAACTGAAATATATTCTATCATAACACCCAATTAAAAATCAAAACTAAAAATTCAAAAAAATTGCATGTTATTTAATCTATACCATGTTTTATGGGTTCAAAAAATTATATAGGAATGATTATGCAATATCTAGAAAATAGGATAAATGGGCACAAATATACTAAAAATGCATCAACCGCGTTCCGTGAATATTAACAAAATGAAAAACACCAAAATCTTACTTCAACATAAAAATTATGAAAAATTAAGAATCAAAGAAATGATATTTCTAAAACAAAATAAATTATCAGTTAATGATAGACAAGACATAAAAAACTATTATAATTTAATCAATTAAATTCGAAAACTTTTATATCGTTGAGTATCAAGGTAGGGAGACTGATATCTAATATTACTCTCCTTTGTCACATTGTGATATTAATTTTTGAGGCATTTAAAAAAAAATAATTCCAACAAAAATTTTATTTCATATTTCATCCAATTTATATCACATTTTTAATCAGGCTTTAACCATTTTAATTATAATTCATTTGATAATGATTCTAGTCAGAAGCGAAACGTCAAGATAAAATAAAATCCAGATACAAATCAACCTAAGAGCTCAAGAAGTTTTGAAAAAAGTATATATATATATATATATATATATATATATATTCTCAAATAAAAAATCATCTTCTATATATCTAATTTCCTCGCCTGAAATAAAGTAGGATTATTACACATCGAAGAAATTTTAAATATTTTATGATATTCTGCCTACAATAATTACAGTGTCAAGTACATATTTTACTGTACTGGGCAGTTTTTGTAAGCATTTTTCAAAATTGTAGTGATATATTTTGTTCTTAATAAATGCTGCTGGGCAGTAAAGCCAAAGCATCAAAATTCTCTATTTTTTTTCTAGATTGGTTCCTTTAAGTAGTTTACTTTATAAATTCTTGAATATAATTCGAATCGGGCACTATTTACTACAGAATTCATAGACTTGAAACTGTATAAATTGCAAAAAAATCTCTTGAGCACCCCAAATACGCTATTTTCGTCAAAACTATTTGATTAAAAGCTTTATAAAATTCTCCGCTCTATCAGATACTTCCACTTTTAAATATTTTCTGAGCCATTCGCTTTAAATGTTACAAGCCGAAGAAGTCGAATACTACTAAATGTTCAAATAAAATTTGATTTATAGAACAATAATAAGCGAAGAATCCCAAGATTTTCTAAAAATGGTAAAATTTCGACATTTTTTAAATATTAATAATTAATATATAGTTAAATATCCAGCGCGTTAAGCACGATTTCAAATCTTTTATTAAAGTGCACTTTTTCAAGAAGTCTGCAAAGGCTTTCGCCTCAATTTTCTTCCTGCCACTTAATACATTGTTTTCTTAATGTTTAAATAATAAAATGAATTAGGTTTTGTTCGTATACATCGTGATTTTTTTTAATTAACTTTGAAACTGCTTTAGCACGGTCTGACGAGACTTCAGCCCATAGCAGACTATCTGCCAATATTTTTCCGCGTTTACATAATTACAAGGTTTTTCCATAGTTAGAATCCGTGTAGCTTGATTCATTTCACACCTAAATTTCACGTATTCAACTGTATACCCTCGTATTAAGCCACAGATTTATGTTAAGTAATACTTAACTTTTAACTTTTTCAATAGAAATGAATCGTGTACCAGATACAAGCCTTTTCATGTATTATTATTAACTTGGGAAAAATTGAAAAATTCTTTCAATTCTTTCACACTCTTATTAACAACACACAACCGCCCTATTGCGAAATGGTAAGCGTATAGCTATTAGCACATGCAAAACTCTTAAAACCTATTTTAGTGTAATGTAATATTACTACACAATATATTTGATTCATTTCATAGACTCAACGGAACATAATATCGGTTTCATACGGAACCCTTTCGAGTATTTTACCACTCTATGTCACGAACTATTATTTCAAAGAAATAAGTGCCCAATATTCACGGAAGTTTTCTCCCCATTTAAGATAATAATTAGAACCATTTGTCTGTTAACCAAACGTTTTATTAACAACAACAATTAAGAAAAATGAATAAAATAGTTCCATTATAACACTTACTATAATAATAATATAATTCTTTTAATTGTTATTATTCAGGCCTGTCCTGTTTGTTAGCCCTTTTTATGATAAGTAGCAATGCGGTCGACGTGTGACAATAAAGAATAATTCGAATACAAAAGTGTGGTTATATGATTTAACCCCACTTAAAAACTTGTTCGGTAACATGGGCTGGCGCAGTTATGCATGAAGGGCATGGGTAGTTTGCAGTTTGCTACTCCCTTCCTTCTAATTTAATCTAGAGTATGTTTCTCATCTGGGACCTTAGGGAATTGGCGAACTGATTTTCTATTTTATGCGAAAAAACATGCGCTTACATTTTTCGTACCATATATTTTTTTACGTGACTTTATTTACTTCGTTTCGTTGTTTTTAGTTTTTCAGTGAAACCACAAATTACTTAAACACCTCGAATCCTTACTAAACTTAAAATAGATGTATTTTTTGTTTCCGATATTCTACTTCGATTTAAAAATCTCATTCTACTCCTGTATGTAATACATATAAGCACTATAATTTTCACGTGAAAATGAATATTTTTTGCACAAATAAATAAATAATTTTGAGGTTTGTTATTGGGCGTTCTAAATTTGACATTAAGGGATTTAGAATTTATTTTGCTGATATACCTTCCTATTCCACTAAATTAAATTGATTTACTAATTAAATTAATTGCTCTTGAACGAAAAAAAATTGTTTCAAAATTTGAATTAATAAAACATACCTTCTTTCTGTTCGGTGGTAGGATATTATGAAAGAGCAGGAAATGATTAAGTGAGGTTACTTCTAATTTCTGCTGTATTAAAAGATCGTGATGAAAAATGTATACGGTATTTATCCATTTCCTCAATTATTCTAATGTTAATACAGTTCAGTGTTACGTCAGTTCATTTTGCAAGTACATCATATGACTTTGCCGTGTACTTAAACCAGACTTCTGATGGCTATACTCAAGATTCAAGAATCTCATTGGCAAATAGCCGACAGAGGCAAACCCTAGCAATCGCTGGTGTAAATCCGAAATTTAAATGTTGTTGGTTAGTTTACTGGGTATGACATTTGTCGGAGCAGTAAAGTACACAGAGATGGAATTTGCTTCTTTTTTTGGCCCATTCCATTTCACTCACTATTACCATGACGAAGAATATTCGCTGGGATATATATTTCTATATAAATATCGAACTACAAGCTTTTATATGCAAATTAACCCAAAGTGTGTCGTTCAGGGCCCATGTCATAAGAATATTTGACTGTCACAAATTCTGTCAATTTAAATTTTCTCGGGTTATTATTAAGTTTAAATTTATTTGTAGTGAGTTATCTAGGTGTCTTGTTAATACACATTCAGCACCGTTCAACGTTTTTTTGGCTAGACGCTTCAACACGTATCAATAACGAAGCAGACTGATAATATTTATATAGAATGCGCCATTAAGTTTATGTGATTATTAAATGATGTTTTCGTTTGGATTGGAGATTCATCATTAAATTTTTTAACAATGTAAAAGGTTAATTAAATTGATTCAATTTACGTACCTATATGGTGTTACTGGATACCAAAAATTTATCATAACTGAGGTTGAAATTAAAAAATAGTTACAAATTATTACATCTTTTACCATCAAAAACAGCATTCCTAATAAACTATAGTAAGAGTAATAAATTATTGTATAATGTGGTTTTTGGATTGACTTCCACCGTTGTCATAATTGATAATAACAAGAAGCGTTAACAAAAAATGAACAAGTAAATGAACGTTAACAAAATTTGAATAAACCTGCTGTTGATTTCTATCGTGTTTAGAGAAGTAACTCACGTGGAATATAGAACCACGTTCAGTATACATCTAGCCTTGAAAATGAAGCGTGTTCGCATTTTAGTATTTCTTAGTCACGGCTCAACGAGGCTGTGTTATTTTTCCAGGTATACCTTTTTTGTTTTATTTGTGCTGAATACACGGTGAGAAATCAACAAAAAAATATGAGTAATTTTGTGAAAAAAGCTATTACGACTTATTAATATCATGACACGGTTGACAAATGGCATAATGGCGTTGACAATCTTCAAATAATATGAATTATTACAGTTAAATCTAAATTACACGATAAAGTAACTGGGATTTATATTATGCAAATAATATTTATGTGTATAAAATTACTTCAATGCATGATTGCATTTTCAATTCATAGAAACCTTACAAAATGATTCGTGTGTATTGGTTATCTTTGTCCTTGGAAATAATGGCATCGGTTGTGTGGGAAAGTATCATCTCTCAATTTCGCTCGCGAGTAGCCTCTTAGTCGCCCTCAATTCCCACCCTTAACCCCAAATCCACATTCTCTAAAACGGTGTTCCCACTCCTAATGGGAATTAGACACGTGTCCATCGCCGCATGTCGGAAAGTTATTCTTCACCATGAGATTTTATAGTTGAAACACGGCCCTTTCAATTCAATTAAGTGTTTAAAATTTTTTAAAAACCCATTGTCGACTAGATGTTATATATTTTCATTTTCACACGGGCATTGTTCAATTGTCCATTGTTTTTATTGAAATTATGAGAAAACTGAAAAACCGATGCATTGAAAATACACATGTGACTGATGTCATCATCAACCATATGCATCCGAATTAAATCAAAATGACAGGAAACATAAACGTTTTGACAAATATTTCTCATTTTTGCTAAATTATCAAATTAAAATTTTGTTATTTATTTTCCGAGAGAACAATAGATACATCTCCAAAAAATGTTTATTATTCTTTACACAATAACAAATTTCATAGTACCAATAACTGAAAAAAACTACCAAAAAATATCATTTTTGTGTTAATAACTCTCCAATTCTGAGCCGTTGTAATTTATATTTATTATTTTTGGTTCGACATCATCTATATCGACCAAAATTTGTTCTCGAATGAACCAATCTTCTGTTATCTGTTCGATATATCTCATGCAATTATTCCAAATTTCTACACCATAATTTTCTAATGCTTGTTTCCACATATTTATAATATGTTCTTTATCATATCTATCTCTATCAATATAACTATTGTAATACGAGGATATATTGAAAAATTCTTAGCCTACCATAGAACCAAACGAAAATTCAATTTCAAAATATTTTATTACTCAACTTATTCTCCTCTCAATTGGATACATTTATTACAGCGAACCTGCAACGTCTCTAGACCTTTAAAAAAATGTTTCTTCTTGCTCTGCAAACCAGACCTCTACAGCTTTTATCACTTCCTTGTTGGAAGAAAATTTACGACCTTTCAAACTTTTTTCAGTTGAGGAAAGAGATGATAGTGGGACAGAGCTAAATCTGGCGAATAAGGGGGGCGAAATCTCTTGTTATTGTCATAGCTTGTAGAAGATCAATGGTAAAAAACGTCTTATCTCTGTGTCTATTACTCCAATGATGCAACACCTACCTACTGTATAAATTACACATGAAATTTTCAACAATTATTATTTGAAAAATTTTTTCATGTGCTCTCGAAATACAAGACTGTGACCAGACAGCGTTCAGCCATACATACGTATTATAATGCAAGATTAACCGTAAATATCTATCAATACTTCTTTGAATTTCATAACTGGGAAGGAACGGACCCCTGTAGTACGATATTTTTCTGTTAGGTTTATACCTGAAATGCCAATTCGGACCCAATCAACCAAGATAAATAAGTTTTTGTCAAATGAATATAATAAAAAAATATGGTCATTGAAAAGCTCGAAAATAAAAATATCACAATAAAACAAACGAGATGTGATGCTGATAATCTTATTATTGAAACAGCTATTAAATAATCTAGTATTGGTGAATTACCATCATTGTAGGAGAAGAATTGGACACACTCAATTACTTCAAGAAGATATGTCCTTTAGAACAGTTAGTAAAGACAATAAATATAATATATCTTCCAAAAGTTTAGTTCCCTATTGAAAAAACATATTTTATTTTCACATACATTTATTGAATGTGATACAATCATATGATAATGAAATTCGGAGCTTACTAGCGATATACACTGACGCCAATATCGATTCTCTTCATTTCTTTAAATCAATAAAATTTCATAAATTTGTCTAATTGTCCTGGGAAAGGGGAACAGCATATACACTGTGTTTTTTTAAAAGTTCATAAAAGGTTATAGCATGACTCAGTAAGTGCATTCTGGAAGGTCTGGAAACAATAACTGAAGGTTTCACCACGGATAAAAATTTTCGAACGTCTAGGAGAAGACGATAAAGAAAATTAATATCTCAATTTTCACGATAGCGCATGTAAAATATCTCAGAAATTGATTCAAATTTCATGTTTTCTAACTTTGATGAAAATAAAATAGAAACCGAGATAAGCGCGGAAAAGATCGTTTCGGTGTTCCTGCGGATTCCTTGGTAAACTTGTTCATCAGCCAAATAGCCGACGATAGAAATAATACTGAACTGAACTGAATTTATCTTCTTTTAGCGACTTATATTCAAGTCGACTAAGGGATACCACACGTAACAAACCTACGGGAACCCAGATGCATATAAACGCGTAAAACATCCCAGCCCATACCCTGCAGAGGAAAATAATCCTAATCAGGGCCATCCAAAACCAATCTAATCCATTATCAAAGATAAAACTCAACGAAATTTCTGTCTCGAAAGATATATAAAAATATAGTATAAACAGTAATTTTATTAGATGGAGAGCAATTTATTGGCTAGATTTATTGATGAATATATAGGTATACTACATATTTATCTCTGATATTGTATATAAACGTAAATAAAAAAGAAGTAATACAATAAATTAGTTGCAGTGAAAACGACACTTTCTAAAGAAATTTCGATTATTTAAAACGTCGGGCGAATTATTTATGCCAGTACACGCAATTGCATGATTTAGTACGGTGAGATGTAAATGCAGTTCTGTATTAGTGAATTTTGAATAATGTTTTAACAAAAAAATTAATGCAAATAATGTAGATTAATCACATAAACGTTTTTACTTTTTCAACTGAAGGCTATTTGCGTCCTGTCATCGACAAATGATTAATTTTCAAAAATAGCTCTACATAACATAAACTAAAATATACCCTTCATTCACAATTCAGGTTTCTGACAAGCTATACGCCCTTCGATGATAAAAATTTGAAGAAAAGGAAACGGTACATTTCCGTTGTAAATTTTGAATTCCAAGTACATTTGGTTACGTTCATTTACTGATTTCAGAGTGGATATTTTTGTCCTGTTACTCATTCCTAATTTATTGCTTTTGTGTTTGTATTGCTTTCAAAATTGATATTATTCAATTCAAAGATTAAAATCTTCGTTTTTTATTCGTTATTGTGTCCTTATGCATTGACTATTCCTGTGATTTACTGTAACAAACTTGGTAGCAAAGTCATTCACAAAAAAATTTATTCACTGTATTTCTGTGGAGATAATTTTCATAGAATAAATTACAATGGAGAAAGTGAATTTCAATAAAGAAAGAAGTAGAAATAAGAAAGGGATTTTTATGAGTTTTGTCAAGGATTTAGTCCAATTAAGTAAGAACAATTTCGCTTTATAAGAATGAAAGAATCATCTGCCTAATTTTACTTTGGTGATGTGTTTCCTCTTTCCATGTATTTCTGTTTCACAAAACAAACCACTTTTCTTACTTTTGGGCGGATGAATCCTGTTATTTGAAAAAGTTTGAGACTAAGGGCACTAGATTGCAAACAAAAAGAATATATACGAAACTTTGGGACCGATTCTTCTTCTTCAGCAAGAGTCCTTGATCTCCTTGTTGAGACACTTACATACTCTAGAAATTCAAGTAAACTTAAACTAGAATTAATTTTTTTGCATCAAACAATAACAGATACCGATACTTTGCAACTATTATAATTCCGATTAATAAAAATCTGTGGGTCCTCTGCAAAATTTCTGTTTGTATTCTGAGAAATCTTGTTTAAGTTCCAAATTTAACAGCAGGACTGAACCAAACTATGAAATACTTTAGGTAATTCACTACAAATGATTGAATAAAAAAGTGTGAAATATGAACTAACAGCAACGCTTTATCATTTTAGTCCACATATAGAGAACTGAAATTCTGAATATCTATCAGTAAGTTGATACTTCTGAGATATTTTATTTAAAAATTGCTCATGACCTTAAAATTTCAATAATTCCTGATTCTTGCTGACTGTTCTTTATCCATCACTCGAGTTATCAAAATTAAAAAGTTTAAACTGCTTGGACCACATATTCATACAAACATTAACCCAGTTATCGAATTTTCCTGTTCTATATCCGTTCTCAATATCACTGATTGTTTCCTCCTTCTTTTCATTTTGTTTTTGGACTTCCTCGTCTTTTCATATCCATGGTATTTCGTAATAACATTACACGCCCTTTTTAAACTACTTTTTATTTACTATCTGTTATTACTTTTTCCCTCCATATACATTTTTTTAATTCTCATAAATGCTCATCAGTTGCTTTATAGATTTCCTTTGTTAATTTGAATATTCCGCCTTCCACATACATACATTCCGTAGGATTGAAAATGATGAACAATCAGGCTGTGTGTAACATTGTAAATACACGTTATTAAGAAAATTCTTATTTTCGCTTTACTTTCTATCATTTTATATGCAACTACTTCGGTAGTTAACATAAAACGTATTTATTATGTAGCACTGTGTGTCTAGTAAATAAATTTAAAGGGGACCTAAATAATCCCCTCTTAAGTACAAAGTTATAATGCGATTTTTGATGAGACAATGAATCTAAGAATAACACCCGCATACATCTTATCAATTTTACACCCACTATAAAAGTACTTTACAATGTCTAGAAAACATTTGCCACCAGCAAAGAGTCTGCAGCTGAAATCTTGGGGTCTAATACAAGCACGTGTGTTCGAATATATCTATCACCTGGCGTTTTTTCTACCACTTGTTCGGTATTTCCTTTCTACCTCCTCCCCTCTATGCCCTTTACAGTTCTTATGAGGTCTACGTCTATCCTCGAAGCTCTACAGTGGCGTAGCATTATTATTGATTCAAATTCGTCCTACTTTGTTGTTTCAAAAAATTATTTATTTTGAATTTTGTACTAAATCTTTATTGACCTTTAGACAACAAGGTGAACCGTAATAGTTTATACCTCAAGATGGGGTACTTCGAATTATTAATAGCATACTACTACTTCTCTATTATATGCGTTCTTGATGAATAGTCTTGAACACTTTTATTACAAGCGCTTCAAGAATTTTCCATATTTTGATGTTCATTTTTTGCGTCACAGATTTATACAATAGCATATAAACATTCCAGAATGACAAAGTATGGGATGGATAGTAAAATAACGAACCTTATTCAAAGAGTTTTAAAATTTGCACACTTCCTCGTTCTCTCTAGAAATTGGTTCTTGGTACTTTGAACAACTGCCGTCCTTTTACTCATTCTTCTTTTCGATTGCATAATTTGTACCGCTTATATCTTTTAATAAAGGTTCCTCTTCCATGCGCTGCCCGTACTGAGAATAATCATCAATACCCAAAAAAGAAAATTTTATCTTTGAAAACTAAGACGAACAAACTGCACTGCGTCCAATCAAATCTGGAGTCCCCAAAGGTAGTGTACATGGTCCACTACTTTATCTAATTTATATGGCCGATATGCCTGACTTGAACTGTATATAATGCTCGGGCGTTGCAGAACGATAAATCTTTGGCACCATCATTTGAAGAGACAACTTTCACTGAATAATACAGCCCAAATAATTCATTTTTTTGAGGAAGTTATGAACTACTATGAAGTAGTTCCTTACTTTTCCGAGAGATGTGGCGCCATCAGCAAACAAAGGGCAACTGGAGAAAAGGCTACTAGCATCCTGTGGAAAATATTCGATGAAATAATAGCTATGAGATATCTTTACCAATGCAAGTGTATTTGGTTGACAATCGAAGTAGGTTGGATAGCTTCTTACCAACTTACCAACACGTTTCAAAATTCTATCCCAGCCATAAAAATTCCTTGAGTGTATCTGTCATATTTATACTGAATTATATTTGTTACGCTAAAATTCACTGGATATATTGGTATCTTTTATTATAATTTCGCAGTGTCAGTTTATTTGTAATCAGCAAAAAAGAAATACAGTTTATTAAACATTTTGACCACTAATAGAATTATGAACTTACGAGTACACCAGTGGAATGCTTAGCTAAGTATGTTTAATAGTTATATCTTGAAGACTACATTTTTTGTTTATTTTTCATTTTAACTTAAAGTTGAGTCAACTATTGACGTTACATGATCTATACTTATTTAGCGGATGTTAAACACTCTCTCTACTTCCCATAAAAATATAAGTGTAAAGAATGTTGACTTTTTTTCTGTAAGCCACTGTCATTTTTACTTCGAACAACTGCTCCTCGCCTGATACTGTTATGTTGAGGACCGTAAATTATGGGCTATTTTGCCAACTAATAAAAATAAGTTGTGGATCCTCACTCTGCTGGTGGCAATTGTACTTAATTAAATAGATGGAAGTGGCCTACGTAAAACATTTAGGTTCTACGAATCTATTAAGTTTAAATATTCCTGGAAATTTCATGCGACAAGTATAAACCTAAGTATTATTTTTTTATTTATTTAATGCATTCAACCACTGGAGAAAACTCGCAGGCAGAGAAGGATTTTTTTATTTAATATAAATAATAAAATTTGGTGAAGTATAGCTAATTCAATATTATTATTTGTGCCGTTATAATTTTTGATTTCAGAAAGTAATACTCATAACCTTTAGTAGTTAACAGTTTAGGAAAAAAACCTTAGGTAAATTTACTGATAACGGGGATATAAGATTTTTTTTTGGTGCGAAACTAGGCAATTAAGATTTTCGGTGGTTTTGAGAATTAATTCTTGTAGAAAATTTTAAATTCGTAGGATTAAAAATTCAATATTCAAAGTGACGTTGATAGAAACATTGAATTAATCAAACCAAAACGCCTGTTTTAAATAATCGCTGAAATTATTTTGGCTCAATACATAGTAAAAATACTATTCCGTCTTGAATTTTGGATTGTTTGCTGTAGTGAAAATGCTTTACAAATAAATATTATATAGAATTAAACTCCTGGCATGGCTTTTTTCACTTTCCAAAACTTATTTTCATTTTAAGGTGCTCATTTCCAGTCTATAGATGACATGTAGTCTAGTGGATTTCTAGAAAAGTGAGATATGTTTGATTTATATCTACTGGGCACGTTCCTGTGACTTATTTGTTGATTCAAACTGAACGTTCTCAAATATTACGACGCATGTCGATAAAATTCACAACAAACTGTTTACGCACAAAATTAATGTAATGAATTGATCAATTGAGTAGATTAGTGCCCTTAAATTGTATATTCATGATTATTATCAATCTATTCTGTAGCGAGCCGAGCATTAACCTTCCCTAAAGTAAAATTTTACACATTACACTTGATCACATCCCCTCGTGCTATTTAAATTCACTTGTTCGCTTATGAACCGTGACACGCTCATTGAAAATGTGAACTTAAATTCAATCCGCCAGTTATTGCCTCCCTCTACTATCCTCTATTGAATTAACACGGGGTGTGTAATATCCTGTTTTTTGTCCTGTCACCTTACAGACAATTTAAGGGCAGTCAAATCCCTTTAGAAAAAATATTATAAATCGAAAAACTATTTCCATGGATTATGATTAATCTGGAGAGGCTAATGATGCGTAGACGCGTGAAATAAGCTTAAAGTATCAAAGTTGAAAGATCACTCTATATGGGAGTACGCGCTAGAGCCAGATTAAAGAAAATTTATTTGCCGAATTAGTTGGTATCATGTTTTTATACTTAAAAAATCATATTAAGACTTGCACACGCTCATTTTCGGTAGATATTCTTGTGAATCCTATTGAACCTTGGCGATCCCAACTATTTCTTCAATTTGATCCACCTCTTTCTGAAATATCTCTGGTATTATGAGATATGTATGTCTATTTTCCTTTTTTCTTGTCTCTCCAGGACAAACTGATTTGAGAATGTCGATCCAATTCAGCACATTATCAGGTAACTATTTTGAAGGCAACTATTCAACAAAGTTTGCCATGACTTTACCACGACAGTATTGAGAAAATGAACCACTTGAATAGTATCAGTATCACTGTTAATTACAATTTTAAATTCCTGTTGCGTAGGATCTTCTCATGTTGACAAATTATGATCCAGTTTGTTCTCTAATGCATCTTATTAGCAAATTATGAGCTTTTTATTTCAACTTATTCACCAATTTTAGATGTTCTACAGGTCATAGTCACATATAGTCTTTAGATAACAAAATATTTTGTTTTTACCTTACAAAAAAAACATATGGTTAGGTTCCAGGTAATGAAGTGAAAATAGTTTTATATTCAAATAGACGTTTACTTTAAAGATGAGTTGATGGACTTTCCAGAAGTTTTTGGGAATCGCGAGGCAGTCAACGAGAAAAAGCTCTCAAGAGACATCTAGTACGTTTCTTTCTGACTCTAGAATTTTTTTTATATTATTTTCTGATGAAAACCTACTCTGTAGAGCCATAACTGCATTGGAATAATTAATATGAAATATATGATAATTTTCCGTAGTTTTGTGAATAAATTGAACCAATACTTTCTTGAAATTGATAGTTACACTCTGTATATTTTTATACCCGTGAAATATAAATATTTAAATCTATAAATGTTGTTATATTTGATGTTTGTATCATAAAATTTTAAATTAATAAATTTCTCACACTAAACGTTCGAGCTAACCACACATGGTAAACATATGTATAACAAATGAGTGTACTTTTTGGGAAGCATGTGTTTAGTATTATGATTTTTTGTTACTTTTGTGTTTATCCATAAAATTCTTTTGTACTCCGAAATTTAATACACGTAATTTCAAAATGACTTTTAATAACAAGTTGCTATTTAATGGCGGTTCTTTTAAAAAAATTAAAACAAGGCTGCTCAACTTAAATTAGCCAAGGGCCATTGTACTGGTATAATCCTTTCTAATATTATGAATGTGAATGTAAGTTTGTTGGTTATGCTTTCACGCGAAAACTATTTAACCGATCATCATAAAACTTTGTACACATATTCTTGGAGGTATTATTACTAACATACGATACTTTAAATTCTTTACGAGATATTAGACATCTAAACCGAATTGTTACTATGGATGAGACTTGGGTACATTTCAACGATCCAGAAACAAAGCAACAATCGATTGAATGGCAACACTCTGGTTCTCCAAGACCTAAGAACTTTCGTATCCAAAAATCTCCTGGAAAATTTCTTGCTTCAGTTTTTTGGGATTGCCACGGAGTAATCATGATTGATTTTTTGGATAAGGATAGAACTGACCACTCTACGGAAAAAAATTCAAGAGAAAAGTCGCCGAAATTTATCCAAAGGATAACGCCCCTGCACACAAATCTCATGTTGCCATGCAAAAAATTCGTGATTTAGGGTTTGAATTACTAGAACACCCCCCTTATTCGCCAGATCTGGCTCCGTCCCACTATCATCTCTTTCCTCAACTGAAAAAAGTTTGAAAGGCCGTAAATTTTCTTCCAACAAGGAGGACATTAAGAAAGTCACAGCCGAGCAGATGAGAGCCATTCCAAATCACCGTTTTTTTATTACACATCGTATATATATATATATATATATATATATATATATATATATATATATATATATATATAGATTATAAACATGTTTCATGTCACATTAAATCACGTTCCTGTCTTTTTAACAAATAATTATTTGTTATTTATTGCTTTGATTTAATTACTTTTGAATTTTATTTTGACTGATTGGAATAAAATTGTATTTTAAGAAGAGCATATTTCATGTTCCTGTGATGTTGTGGCCTGGCCCATTATCTTGAATATTTAGAAAACATCCGTTGGTTTAACGTTGTTGAGTTCCGTACTAAAGTGGTCAAGCCTATCGAAAAATCCGTAAGCTATTTTTTTGTGTTGACGATAACCATTATCAGGTGAATTGTGTGGGAATATTTTCTACCATTGTACAAATTATATTTATCAATAAAGATAACAATATTTTTGTAAATATTCCGTGAGAACCGATCTTACCGCCCACACAAAAATGTTGTTGCTTATTTAACAATCAAATTTCTCACTTCTTAGACTTTTATATAGTTAATTTCTGGAATATTTTTAATAAATGGTGTTTTTTTTATGGAAATTGTTTCCACCTAATTTTAAAAATATTAAATGACATGGGAAAGATTTTTTTGTTCTTGATAAAAGCAGTTAACAACTTATTTATAATTATGAAATAGGATTATTAATTTTAATCAAATTACTTACGTCTTCCTTATCATTGATAGATTCCTTTTTTTTGTACACATGAACCATACCCAAAAATTCTATTCATTTGTATTCAACTATATTTCAATGATTTTTGAATTTCTATTATAAACTGTGTTTATTGCTATTTCATAGTTTCTCAATTATTTGGGCTAATATTTTTTTATCGTATCAATGATATCTCATCTATCTATTTTACAAATATTGAGATGTCTGCCTTATGTAAACATCACAATTATTAATTTAATAATTGATGAGAAAGTCTTGTACATATAGTAAGAAAAGATATTTTACATTTCGATATTTAGAATTTGTTTTGTTTATTGATGGATTTTGAATATTTGTTCATCTTTGTTTTAAATATGTTATCTATCATTTTTTCCGTATAATCATCACTTTCTCTTAATGTAATTTCAGCAAATGATATTTGGATATATCAATTAGCCAAACTAATAATCACTGAACTTTTTTTTTAATTTGAGTCTAAATGTCTCGAGAATTAAATTGGTTTTGTTCTGTTTTATTATTATCGTTGATTTTATATACATAGTGAAACGCCAAGAAATCTAATCTATTGTTTTATCCTATCTGGATTGTGAATTGAAGTTTTTTATTAAAGAATTGAATATTTAAAGTATAATTTCATTTTTCAGAAATCATAGGTACTTATATTGTATCTATTTTAAATTAGATAATGGGATAGAAGGGGTTTGAACACTAGATACAATTGGTCGGAGAGTAATGCCGGGTTTTGTGATTTGGTAGTTATATTATATTGAATTCTGAAAATTGACAGGAATCTGTTTGTACAGTTAACACAGATTTTATTCTATTTCTATTTTATCCATTAATTCATTTATCAAAAATGCTAACGTCAATATTTTGCATAAGTCCAAAACTAGATGAAAATTGAAAAATATTTTCTATACAAAAAATACGTTTTTTACTTATTAAGTAACGAATCTTACTGTGTTAAACAAGCAGCGCGCATGTGTCGAACGCCAGCAACCGAATATAAAACTTGTAAAAATGTTTATAATGATACTTTGAATGTCATTGAAAATGATCTAAACATATTGGAACAGAAATAAGTTTGATGAATCGTAGTTTATTTATGGTTCTTAAACGAAGCGCCAATCCTGGCAAATTTTCACCGGAAACCAAAAAAATTTGAAATCAAAATTCGAAGCAATGATGATTTTTTTATATTGACAGTTAAAAATTAATCAGCTACATCCCAGTGTTAAACCATTTGCCTAATCTAAATCAAAATGAACAAGATACGCGTCCAAAGGAGCTGACAGAACAAAACTTCCAGTACTTTTTCAATCAATGGGAGGTTTGTAAGGATAGTGGCTAGGTGTATATTAATGTCCACACCTCGCATATTCAAGAAAGTAAAAGACTCGATTGATAACGCAACTAAAATACTTCAAACTAATAGGTTTAAAAATGGATGTGCCAAATCCCAGCATATTGAACCCATTTATGTTGGAATTTATAGAATCGTTTATTATATTCTCCAGTACTGCCATTATACAAAGTTTACTTTTGGTCTCTGAAGACGATAATTTGGTTATCGAAATCGTTTCGGGCAGTGTAATAGAGAGAATTGGAGTCATGAATTATTCAATATAATTTTTTCGTAATTAAGTTATCAGAAGCTGTAAGAAAAAATCGTGAATGTATTTCACCAACTGTATTCGTAATCGCTAGGGAAGTTTTTAATATATCTGAGACCTATGTAATACTCAGAAGAACGTCTTTAAATTAAATGCTTTCCTCTCTGTCGAAGTATTAGAATCGTAGAGGGGAGTTAGTTACACAGCAAAGAAATGTGAGATGAAGCTTACTTAAATCCCAACATATGAAAGTTTTCACGCCCGGCATGTTATATGCGGATATTTAATACTTACCCTGATATACATTGAATATAAAATAGTCTTTGGACCAAATTAATGTACCACTTTTTTGGACATAAAAGTCTACGGTATTAAAAATAAAATTTAATTAGGTACATTAATATAATAATGAAATCTAAGAAATTACTCCGATAAGGTATCATGTTTTAATGAAGGTGGGAAAGTGATTCCTTGTTTTATGTGACATATTAATACGCCTATTTACAAAAAACAAAATAGTTCAAATGACTTTGATAGTCAAAAATAGAAAAAAAAGCCTGCGAAAAGCTCCGATCACTCAAATCGTTTATTTCTTCTCTACGTGTCGTGCCAGTTTATTCCGGCGTTGGACATTACCAAAGCTTCACGTTTCTTTGCTTTGTGCAAAACTTGTCTGCATTTCGGTTTATTCTCGAATGTTCTCTTTTTCCATCAACCCTTTCCACCAACTATTTTCCCATCGAAAATAAACTAACACTAAATAATGACCTCCCTCCACCACATGGCGGAGATAAAACATTATCCTATACTTGATTACATTGAATAATTCCTTACTCTTATTGGCTGTACATAGCACTTTTTCGACAGTTTTGTATGCTATCCAATTCAAAGCATCCTTAAATGTATCCACATTTCTAATGCTTCAATGCTATCGTTGTTGACAATTTCCAAGTCAATAAATACTAAAACGATTGCTACTTTCTCAGCAGATGTTTGAAACAATTTATTTCACTATAAACTTTATTTTATCTTATATGTCGTGTTATCATGCAAGTTTTGCTAAAAATATGTGGATAAAAGTAACACATTTCAATAAACCATCTTATTTATTCCCATTAATCGTCGTTAATATCTTCCTTTTCTACTACCTATGTGGTTACCGTAACAAAGGAGAGTCGACGCTCTCACTGTTTCCTGTCCAGACAAATTTACAGATATTAATTAATATCCAGACAATTTATTACGCTATAATACTTATCTTAAATGATAGCTGCTACTCTCACACAAAGTTTGCGACTTACTTATGGTGAAGATCATTATCAGTAGTTAAAGAGTTTTCCAATACTTAATTTATTAATGCTGTACCAGATATCTTACAATGAATAATATAAAATATATTGAAACGACTGGTACATTTTAGGATGAACTTTGAACTTGATATCAGTTCATGCAAATTAAGGAACAGAGTGCTTGTGTACTTGGGACGGTGCACTGATTGTAATAAATTTATGTAATCAACTGGATAATACACAAGAGAATAGGTACATTGAGGTTACTTGTACCCAACTTCTTTTACAAAGGCAGTTTTCAAACATTTAAAACGCGTTTGAGAATTTTTTAATTTAACAAATACTTATGCTGTTTGAACCATTTTGTTAATAACTTACGAGGGGTGATAAAAAATGATACAAGTCGTATATACAATAGACAGAAAATACTAAAAAAAATTAAGACAATTACGTACATATCAAGAGCACCCGCAAACAGGAAATAATCGCTGGATGTCGAAACTAAGATGTAGATTTCCCACCTGGATCTTTACAATTTCTACGTTGGTTCAGGCTCATGGGGGCCTGAGGTTCTCATGGAGGAGGAAAACACTTTCTCTCAACATCTCCAGCCACGCTTCAGATAATTAATTGATCAGGTGGAAATTGTATAAATTCCAACATTCTTTGCCATTGGTGACCATATACTGCACGATACCATAGCTCAGTCACAGCTCTGATGAGATATTTAAACAAATCATGTTGATTTCTGTCGTTGCCCGTATCTGGCCGGCCGCTCATTGCCAATTTGCGGTTTTAGACATCTCAACTGTCTAATTCCGTATTTCCGATGGTAGGGCCCGTGCCCCGCAGGCAGTTTGATTGTAAAGGGGGGCAATTCGATACGAGTTTAACGCTTTCTTAAATAATTGCGGAAAATAAATATAAATTCATTTGACGTGACTAAAATATCAACTGAGTTTTGGGTGTCGTTAAGTTAACCTACCTGCGGCAGACGGCAGGATCCGCGTACACCATGGACGCTTTACAATGTCGCTAAACAACGTTGTTGTTCGCATTTGAATAAAATAATTTCAATTTATGAAGAAGGTAAACACTGTGGCGACTCGTAAAATATCTGTGGTCCGATGACACCTAGTAAAAAAAGAAGCTCGCAGGGCATCACCCGACTCGGGAGCACTTGAGTTGAGCCAAAATCAATCTCAAATGTCACGAGTCAGCTGACCGAGTATGAGGAGCATTTCGTTTCTTCAGCCATGTGTGTATTATTTAGTCGTAGATTTCGTATTAATTTTTTACGGACTTGAAGGGGTAAAGGAATATTCTACTTTTAATTAAAATCTTTATTAAAATTTTTTCGAATTTGAATTTTATAGTTTTTCATTTTATGTTTCGAAAATTTACTTACTATGTGTCTTAAACAATTTCCTAGTGATTTTTTCCTAAAACCTCCCATTTAAATTACTTAATTGAACAATTTAGTTTTCTGATATTAAAAATGATGTATATGTTCAATAGGGGTGGCATAAGAATTTTAGAAGGGCTTGAGTGGGGTATGGCACAAACAAAGGTTGGGAAACACTGGTCTAATTTAAAAGAGCGAGACCATTTCGTTACACGCCTGCTAATTGCTTTATCATCATAAGCTTCATAATTTTACTGTGAATGTCAGATCCGCACGCATAAAATCTAATCAAGGTTTCTCTTTCAATTTAATAGTCCTAAACTGTCTAAGAGGTTTTGATACCTACCGGCGTACCACAATTCAATGTAAATGCTGATTTTTTATGACTAATATTCCCCATTTTTTGCAAATTATCAAATTAAAATTTTTTTATCTATTTTCCGAAAGTACAACAGATTAAAATCTCCTAAAAATGTTTAGTTTTCTTTATTAATTATTATTTACACATAATTAACAAATTTTACAGCATCAATTACTGCTATATCAACGCAAAAAACAAAAAAAATATTGTTCTTTTTTTGATTCATCACTTTTTGAATCAGGGCTCTAGACATTTGTATTTTTTATTATTATAGGTTCAATTTCTGTATTGACCAAATTTTGTCTTCCAATAAACCAATATTTTATTATCTTTTTCTCGCAATTATTCCCAACCTCAGTGCCACAATTTTTTTATGCTTCTCTACCAATGTGACTATTATAATATATTTTGCATTTTTCCCAAATGCCAGTTTCGAAACACATCAACAACATGAACATTCTGTTTTACTTTATTTTTAGCAATTTTTATTAACTCGGGTTTTAAAAATTTATCACTAAAATTGATATTATTGGCTCTTAACCAAGTGAAAATGTCAAGTTTCGTTAAAGAATTAGAAGATTGCTTTTCTAAAAGTACACTATGGTAAGGTGAATTCTCCATTATTATTAATGAAAGTTTTTCTATCTATTTAATTACAATATTAATAATTTGCAATGAACACGTCTCACAAAATTTTACACCGAGTTTAAATGTCATGCGATCGATGAAAATTAAGTTAAAAGGTAATAGAGGTCTTAAAAGAACTGATTTTAACAATAAATAAGCCTTTAATTTAAACTATTTGCTAAATAATGTGCAATCATGACAAAAATTCACATGACAACAAAATGCACCAACATCAAACCAGAAGAAGAGAGCGCCAACACACTATATGTTAGATAATATTGTCAAATAAGCGACCTGTCAGAAAAAATACAACGTTTAGACTTTATGTAAATTTTTAATGTTATAGCTTGTAATTGTTTTCTGATTATCCCTCGTATGATAGATATTAATAATATAAACAGAAGCTATAAAGAAACACTAAAAGTAATTTTATTGTCGGATAAGTATAATTTGAGAATTTCTTTTAAGGTTGGGATAATCAAGAATTCTATTCGAATAAAAATATTTTTCAAATAACTAGGCATAAACATACGATTGTTGATCCCTTTGCTCTGACACGGAGTACCCATTACCCCTACCATACACAAAAAAAAATTTAATGATTAGTCAGAAGATTAAAAATTTACTGCTGTTTTTGTAGTACAGAACCAGTTACGAAATCACATTTATATAGATACATTGCAATCATTTAAAAAATTATGTGCACTTTTGTAGCCCCCAGATGTTATCTACCTTCCGAGTAGAATATTTTTTATAAACAAAAAATATGAAATGTAGCAAAAAGCTAACATTTTCTCGATCTATTAGATAGCGTATCCAACTACATTCAGAAGTCAAAGAAATGAAAAAGATGCAATCAATTTTATGACTTTGAACAGTTAACTATAGACGCAAGGGAATCTAATACAACAAATGATATTTTACAATGATATACTTTTCTATCTACCATTTAGTAAAATTTGTTAAATTTCAGAGTTACTGTGCCTGGATATCAAGGAAATCTCTCCGCAGCTATTGGACATTCTGCAGCTATTGCTCCATGGGAACGATTTGGTATAGAATTCATGTTGACTTTCATAGTGGTCTTTTCCTATTTTATTTCTATGGACACATATAGGAAATGGACTGGAACCAGCTCATTAACTATTGGTTCGACCTATTCAGCTTGCTCATTTGTATCTGTAAGTTGATATTTTTGGTATTCTATATATAACTAATTATTTTTCCTATTTCTTTAATTAATTATTGAAAAGCAGTAGTCATTTCTGTTATTTGGCTACTTTCAAGTTCAATAAGAAATGAGTTTTCTATTGACCTGCCACTCAATTTGAAGAGTTTAATAAAATATCTCTCCCACATTCTAAACAGTCTCTTTACCTAAACACCCACCAGCTTAATAGTGAATTAAAGGCACCTTATATTTCCTCTTCTCGACGATGAAAGAAATTTGAAGAATGATTTTTTTTTGTAAACAGTCTACTGCAAAAAAAATCACTTTTTATGGTGTTACGATTGAAACTCCTCGGGACACTTATATTTTATCACAAAAAAATTTGTTTTTGAACTTTAAAGTGGCTATCAACTACGTCGCAACAAATAATTAACGACATAAAAAAATATTTGACGAAAAACGTAACAGCATCCAATGACTAAAGGTTTATTTTGAGAAGCTTATGAAGGCGTAATTCCTTTGGGGCAAAATGTAGAACGCTTGTATTTTCTACTTATATATGGTATAAAAATAAAGTAGCTTTTTATTAGTTGTTGGTAAAGTTGTAATCTAGGTGCCAGTAAATAAGGGCAGTCAACAATTTGAACTGCCGGATCAGAACTCTTCTGTGCAAAGCAAATCAAGGAAACTGAGATTAGAGCACTTAAATTGAAGTATATAGCAGGTCTTATATATTCGAAACTATTCCCGGGAAACTATGGTGGTAAAGATCTAATCAACCCAAAAAATTTCACCTAAACTTAGACTTCGTGAGAATGAAAACAACATTAACTGCAAATTTCGTGAAAAAGAGGATGAAATTAAAACCCATTCTTTTTCTACTAAAACCAATATTAGGTCACCAAAAAATGTCACGCACATAATCTAAAAACGCTAAAGTTTCTAAAATTGATTGAGTACTCTTTGTTAATTTATTCTTATTGATGATTTCAATGATTAGAGTAATTACGTATCAAAAGACTATTTTTATTTACCAGTTCCAAGATGATTTATTAAAATGCGAAACTTGCAATTTATAATATTAGATATATGATAAAGTTCAATACGTTTACCTCGGTATAACTTATGTATAATAAATAAGTACGTGAAAGAAGTCAAATTTTCAACTTTCAATATTGTGCATGTATTTAATAATTTCAGTGCTCGAACTTATGGCTAATTGAATTATTATTTTCAGATGCCATACTTGAATCCAGCGAGGTCTCTTGGTCCATCATTTGTACTTAACAAATGGAATAATCACTGGGTGTATTGGCTGGGTCCCATGTGCGGAGGTATAGTTTCTGGATTAATTTATGAATATATATTTAATCCAAGGCGCCAACGAAAAATAAAAGACGTTCAAGACGAAGAATCGTCCAGTATCCGATCTGACGATATCGATACATTCGACGATATAGATAAACCAGCACCGCCAAAGTTTCATGGATCTAATTATAATAATTTCAGGGCTCCTATCGGAGCGACCACTTCTAATTATTGTGGTAGTTTGTATTCAGCTCCTGCTACTAAAATAGAACGTGGAGAATCTATTTATGGAGGCACCAAATCGCTTTATTGTAACTCGCCTCCCTTAACAAGAGCTAACTTGAATCGATCTCAATCTGTTTATGCCAAATCAAACAGTGGGATTCACAAAGATTTGTTACCAAGAGCCGGACCTTTAGTCCCCGCACAATCAATGTACCCTTTACGTATTAATCAACATAACCATGTGAATAACCAAAATGTTCAAAACCAATTGCAACAAAGAACGGAAGGTGTATATGGCGTTAGAGGAATAACTCCTGGCACTGCTAACAGACCTGAAACCCACGGAACAACAGAACGCCAAAAAGAAAATTATTCTACAGCAGAACGCCAAAGATGTGATAATTATTCTACAGCTGAGAGACAAAGACGGGAAAATCACATAGTAGAAAACCCTTATGGAACAAGAGGAGCTCCAAGTGTTTCAGAAACAACAGAAAATAAACCATCAAGAGGTAATCGGCCAGAATCTATGTATGGAGTACTAGGATCTCAAACTAGAAGAGGGCAATCCTCTATTCAATCTGATGATTCCTGTTACAGTTCATACACTGCTAATAGTAGTACTAGAAACAATTATGGGGGCAATAATAACGGAAATTTTCATAACGCACAAAAACCTAATTCTTTAGGATATTCGGGAAGAACCTGTGTTGGAAGTGGTGGTGCAACAAGTTCAGACAGTCGAGCCAATCAAAGTACACAAATTTTAGTTAACGGTTCAAATCCTAGTTCCTATCACCACCAACACTCACCGAATCCTCAATATTAGAATGCTATTTTTGTTGACTAATTTTTAGGATACCATTGAGATATGCTTGAAAGTAGTTATATATCTATATAAATTCTATTAGTATGTAAAATAAAGTGTATATTTAAATAATATTACATATTAGATTTCAGTTCTCTTGACTGAAAATCATCAACCAACATTTTGAATTTTAATAACCATTCAATTCTTTCCTCACAAAATATCACTCATTCTCATTTTTCTTTCTATATTTTCCTGGGTATAGACAGAATCATATTTAAAAATTTCATTAATGGATTTTCTAATATTAAAAGTGTGAATGAAGTGGTAAATCATCCTAATTATAGATTTAAACAGTTATATGCTATTTGTATGCCAAAGAAAATATGAGATGACTTTTTACCTATGCTATTCAGATCTCAGATTCAGTCATTTGATTGTGGATTAACGTGACTCCACAAATGTATGAACTTTTCTGTTTGTTCCCACTCCCAACTACTTACAGTAACTTGTACATAATGATGAAGTTAATTTGTGTATTTAATAAAATATTTGAAATAACTTTGGCTTTACATTTTTAGCAGAAGACGAAATTAAGCATATCTACTTTAAAAAAAATATATGTATATATGTAACAATATGTTATATATATAAATTAGATTAGATTAAAAACTGAGGTAACTTTATTTACTTATGAACTGATTTTAAGAAACTTTAAAAAATGTGCATTTGTTAGGACCTATTATTGCAAAAAAAGTAATATGTATCAGTATACTGAAGATAAATTATAACTCATAATTTTTTAACATCTATAAAACGAATTTAACCTATTTTCGATAAACCAACAATTTTTTTCGCACGTTTTTTTATACAGAATATAGTGAAATGAAAATTTTCATTTGAGTAAGTGATATAGATGCTCACTTTATTTTCTTCTTTCTAGCAAAACTAGCAAAGAGTTTTAAATTGTAGCTATAATTGATCTAGATGTACCTGATACGTATTAACAGCATTTTGTTGCACAATACGCCAACAAGTTAACAGTGTATATTATGTAAAAGGCATTCTGTTTAAAAATCCATTTATGAAAAAATATAAAAACATATATTTTTTTCTCAACTACTGGAATTTAAATGAGTTTGCCGCAATTTTACCATTTGATTATTGCGAAATAATTGGTGAAATTAAGACTACTGTAATATTTTTTTGTTATGAATGTTTGTTTATGTATTTTAAGGAAAGAACTGTTTATTATTTAGTAAATATTTACTTCTAAGACTTAAGTCTGTTAATTTATTCAAATCCACCAAACAGAACCCTCCAAAATCCCCAAATTTATATTCTATCAATAAAAAAATGAAATTATACAACAATGTTATAATATTAGATTCTAACAGTTACTTTAGATCATCCTTTATTAAATAGAAATATATCACAGTTTAATACAACTATTCAAACAGAATCACAACAGTAACAACAAAAAGATAAAAAAATAGCTTTGTATCTAGTCCTACAATTAAATTTAAAAAACTATTACCTTTATATTACCTTTGAATTTAATTATGTTAATTTAAAAGACACTCTGGATTTAAATGTTTATACTGGCATATACAATTATGTACTAACATTATTTGACACTGCAGGTATATTAAATCAAATCACTATTATATATTCATATAAGATTCTATTTTCTAATGTAAGAGAGTAATAAATAGATATACTGATTGTCCGTATTATGTGAGTATAAGCGCGTCCCTAGAACAAGAGACAACAACGGAATCTCTTCAAATAATAACATATAGTACAAAAATGTTTTTTTTTCAACCATTAATTTCAATTTTAATATAGAACTTTGAATAGTTCAACTTGTTACATTAAAAATTAAAATGTATCCTGATAGTTCGGTGCCAATTAACAGTTTACTTGAAAAAGAAAAATAAATTATTCTATGATTTGCTCTAACAAAAATGAAATAATTTATAAATAGGATCAAATTATAAATGAATATGTTTGAACTAAGTTACAAGTTTATGAATTCTGATGGATTGCACTAATCAGTTATTATTTGGATATTTTAAGTGGCCAACTTGAAATTTACTGTTGCAGACGAGATTTCAGATATTGACTGTCACTAATAATTCCATCACTGGAATCCAGAAATTTGTTACCTACGTGAAGTTATCCACTTATTTCTTCCACAAATATTTTTTTTAAAATATACTAATATAATGACGTTATAATAGGCTACATAATGTTACTACCAAAAATTGAAGATTAAGTGGATAAATAATTTTTAAGCATGTGTTTCTGCACATATTTCACAATTTTTCTGATCCAAAGACCCAAAAAATAAAAAAAAAAAAATTAACTATTACAAAGTTCACCTAATTAAACAAAACTTTTTTGAAATTTTCTTCAACTTTTGTGAAGGATCCTCAATAAGGAACTTATTAATAAAAATTTTGGGTTTATTCTTTTTTATTTAGGTGAACTTTGTAATAGTTGATTAATTTTTTTTTATTTTTTGGATCATTGAAATGTGTACAAAAACACATGTTTAAAATTTTTTATCCACTTAATCTTCAATTTTTGGTAGTAAAATTATGTAGCCTATTATAATGTCATTATTTGTGCCCTATATCAACATTTTTTCGCAAAAGTTCAGTATATTTTGTAAAAAAATATTCACAAGGGTAAATTTATCAACTCTCAATTAACTGCCAATTTCTTCATAAACTCTCAAGTTGTCCACTTGTTTAGACACTGTCATGTCAAATTTACATTATGTCACACTCTCACATTAGGAAACTAAAGCAATGTCGTTTCTTATTACAACTATTAGTTATTCCATCTAGTTACCTGTCTTACAGTGTCATTGTGTCAGTTTATTTAATTCCCAGTATTTATAAATTTCAGTTCATTCATAAAAAGCATACATTGATCTACAATGAGAAATATGTCTGATTTACTTTATATCCAAGATGTCTGTTATAATCAACTCATATGAAATTATATCAATGTTATAATTCAATGCCTAAAGCTTTAGGCAAAGTGGTACCACATTTTCCTGGAAAATGAAAATCAAACATTTCATCAGCTGGTTCTTCATTCAAGTTGAATTCTGCAACTGGCATTCCTCTTTCTAATACTCTAGGGGCGAACATGGCTGCTGGATATACAACAGAAGATGTTCCGATCACTAGACACAAGTCACAAGTTTCCACTACTTCTCCTATAGAGTAAAAAAATGATATAAAAAACTCACGTGCACCCATGATACATTTTCCAAAGACAACAAAATTTAGCTTAATTTTCTAAAATTTCAAGGAATATAAAGGTTCAATCATGCATAAATAATACTATAGTATTATACTGCTTCTCTGCATATGAAATTAAGTCCTGTGCTGCATCTGTCTAGCTGTTGGCCATAAACTCAAAAGGTGCTCAAGGGATTTCCAAGAGGAAAAGCAAGTTCAAAGACTATGACACTACTTTCATTTGATTATGGAATGGTTTTATGCTCTTATATATGAAATTAGTACTTACTTGCAGCTTGCATAACTTTGAAGTCCAAGTTTTCTCCAAACCATACAATATAAGGTCTTACGAGCTTTTGACACTTCTTACATTTAGGTAAATCTTTTTTATCTATAACAGGTAAATTATAACCTTCAGCAGCAGGGTCACTAAAATTAATAAAGTCAATCAAAATCTAAAGCAAATATTTATCAAGTGAATAGAAAATTTTGACTAACCCTCTATTTCTAAAGACTTCACATATAGGGTTATCATAGTTTTCATCCAAGAATCTGCATTTTGGATTGGTACATTTAACTTTATGTAGAGCACCATGTAGTTCAATAACATTTATAGAACCAGCTCTCTGATGGAGACCATCAACATTTTGTGTTATTATGCTAAAACGCCGACCTTCTCTCAAACATTGTGCTTCGTATAATGCTAGCGCCTTATGGGCCTAAGACAAGAAAATGGATATATATATATATATATATATATATATATATATATAAATGAAAAAAATTAATAATAATTGTGCTTACATTATTTGGAAGTGAAGTGAATGCAATATTTCTTCTATAATGATAAAATTCCCAAACCAGCGCAGGATTAGCAGCAAAAGCTTGAGGAGTTGCAAGATCCTGAGATCTGTGAGTTCTCCAAAAACCTCCTGCACCTCTAAATACTGGAATTCCTGATTCTGCGGAAACACCAGCTCCTGTTAATACAGCTATATTTTTCGCTCCATCTAAAACTTTTTTAAAGCCTGCAAAGTCACTGATTTTACGATTTGCCATTTTGTTTATTGAATGAAATATGGATTGTTTTGGAGTGAACATGAATTTAAATAAATAATCAAGGCTATCCGTAACAATAACCTATAAATATGAAAAGGATAGTCACATCCAAACCTAAGTGTAGTGACGATTTAAGCAACCTGAAAATCATGAATAAATCAGTTTTTTAAAGACTTCCAGAATTTAAACAAACAAGTTAACAGATTATTTTCAATGTTATTAGCCGTTAAGTATTACGATATTTTGAATTTAAAAAGTATTACCCGTACACTTGGTTGACTAGCCTCTTATTTATTATGACATTTGACAACACTAATGACTATAGATAAATGATAACTAATAAAGTGATTACTAAGCTGATCTATTAAATATAATCCCCTTTCGTCCCAATGTTGCTATGAATTCTATGTGTCTCTATGAATTACAATGAGAGTTTATATATATATATAAATTTAAAACATTAATAATCTTATTATTAATCTCGACCAACCAAAACTTATACATGTTCAATTTATATTTATATTTCAAAAAGTGAGATCTGGGGTCTGGATAATCTTCTGTATGTTCTTGCTTGTACTAAATTTTATAGATATGGTTTAATTGTTTCTGACGTCCTTACAACGGACGTATGATCGATATTGGATGTGAAATCTTATTTATATTTTCGTTAGTTGGATGTTCTCATACTTTGAATTAACTTTTTATAGATTTTAAACTGTGCTTAAACTGAAAATTCACACCATCACACACACTCTACACATACACTAAACACACACACTACATATAAACATAGATATAAAAGTATAAATTTCTCATTTATGCACATGAACTACAAACAATACAGACACGAGATGAAATATATCAGAACTTACTGTTCTATTTCACTTCTGCCTAGGTTTAAAATTAAAACGTATTTGAAGTTTTTATTCAATGGAAATATTAGTTCATAATAAGAAATACATTTAATCAGAAACCCAAAATTCAACATTACCGAATGTGTTTATTTGAAATTTCCTCCAAAGTATCTGACAGAAAAGTCGAAGAAACCGAGAAATGCCGAAGAAATATGAAGTTTAATACATAATATTACTGAATTCAGAACCAAACAAAATGTCGATGGTACAGTCACACGGTGTTTCTATATCATTTTAAACAAGGTTTCTTCATATATTACTAACAGTAACTGATCACAATAAGAATTTGAGATAATATGTTTGAATTCGAAGAAACGTAACTTGTTTCAAGAATATAGATTAATTATAATGCAAGAAATTGGATATCCTTTTGGAGAATTTTTGTTACTATTTTTTATGGAGTGAGTTGATTATTTGATAAGAAAAATGAATGAAACATGCAGTGAAAACTAATTATTATATCTTTGCTGTAATTCTATTTTAGTTTGCTTCAATATAAACAAATATAATTGTTTAATCAATCCATTAGGAATTAAGTTGATTTATATATTTTGTTTTAAGGGTTAGGAGGAAAGTGTTCCTCCAGGGATAGTACTATGGTCACTATGAATTCCGAAAAGGCTGCCACTAAGCGCAAGCCAGAGCCTAATAATGGAGGCTGTACAAAATTAAATAATGAGGAATCAATCACTGTTCAACCTACACAGACTTCTGAAGAGTCACCTAATCATCTTTTGTACAAAAAGGTAATTATGTTTTATACATTTTATTTAAAGAAACGATGTAAATTGGGAGGTGGATGTAGTGAAACCCATAAGCAATATTTTGTTCCATATTAAATAGGATTTAATGGATTGAGGTTAGAGCTGTTAGCTGGCTATACCATCACTTGGATTTCTATCTCTTCAAGATTTTTTGGATGCTAACAATGTGCAACTGAGAGCATTGTCTTAGTGAAATGAAAAGATATGAATTGTGATTTTACCCTTAAGTTTCATAATGTACCTATGGGCCTCTTTCAATGATCACCATGTCGGTGTGGCCCTTAGTATAAAGGTCATGCCTTGGTTGTGAACAGTATTGTGTCAACCTCTCATTTTCTCTTCTGTATACTAAGACAAGTCAGTCATTGACATTAAGACAAGATTTGGCTTCATCTAACAACATTATATATTATGGTTAACAGAACTCCAGTTGCAGACACTTTAGGCTTCAAATTAAACTCCATGAAGTTGTCTATTTTTTGTTGATGTGCCACACAACATCTTGGCAAAATGTGAAGTTGTTTTAACAAATCTTTTGTCATAGTTTAGCTAATTTTGAACTTGCAAACAATCATTTCTTACTTGCATCAGTTACATGACTACAGGTCTGACCTGATCTTACCTCAAGGTCTATTTGTATTTCTCCAAAAATAGGCGATTGTGCTACTTGTATTTCAGAGAAAGAGTCTCCAATCAGTGCAATAGCTACAAAACACACACATTTTTGGAGTAAGATATTAGGGTTAATGTTGCTAAGGCTGTGTAAATTTTGTATTCTTGATCATTTTTAATCATACTAGAGAATTCTCCCATTGATATATTAATACAAGGGTGATGTAGTTAGTGGTTATATTTGCACTTTTCACCTGTTTAAATTGTTTAGTAATTGTACAATTAGTATCAATTATAAGACATGTCAATATTACTAAATAGTAATCTATATGTTCATAATCAACATAATATTTTGGGATTAAGCATGACAGAGCTGACTAGGAAGACAACGAGACACATTAGTTACAGAATATTTCCTTGGTTTATTTGAAAAAATGTTTGGATATAAAGTAGTAAAAAATTACCAAAGAATTACTATTGTAACCAGATACCTTCAACTAAAGAAAGGGCTGATTACTTTATAGGAAAATTGATATTAGAATAAGAAGTATTAATCCTTGAAAACAATAAATTTATGGCATTATAAAACTAAAACTATTTAAATTTAGTTTATTCGCTTAAACTATTATATTTTTTATAATTTATGTTAATGGACAGTTTAAGTCAGAATCAAATCAAAGTTTTGTAATATACCTAAATATGATTTGTATTATACTTTTTTAGATGGAGAAAATTGTTGAAAAGATGCAAGATGAAACAACTGGTGTGCCTGTACGTACAGTAAAAAGTTTCATGTCGAAAATTCCGTCTGTTTTTACTGGTTCTGATTTGATAATGTGGATGATGAAAAATTTAGATGTAGAAGATCAACAAGAAGCTTTACATTTGGCTCATTTAATGGCATCTCATGGATATTTTTTTCCTATTGATGATCATATGCTCACAGTTAAGAACGATAATACTTTTTATAGATTTCAAACGCCTTACTTTTGGCCATCAAATTGTTGGGAACCTGAAAATACTGATTATGGTAAGAAATGGTTGAATTTCTTGTATGTATGGTGCATAAGAATTATGTGTTGAAGACAACATGATTCCTTTAAACTAATTGAGTTATATAAATCAAAAACTGTGATTATCTTTTGCAAGAGACTATTTTTTACATAGAAAAAACTGAGGAAAAAAAGATAATTTCTTCAAATGTTTAAAATTATGAAAAAAATGAGTATTATTCTGTATTCATATGAGGTGGGGTAAATGTTGACATTGATTAATTAAATATTTTCTCAGTTTAACCTATTAATGGATGGTATCTCCTTTTTTACGAGGATGTATTGATATCTAGTTAGCCTAGACCAGTTCCATGCATAAACAAAATATTGCGTTACCATAGCAATGAACAATAACTTATTAGAAGTGTCAGTGTAAAGTTCGACGTCGAAAAAGTAAACTGGAGTTATGCAGTAAATTAAAAGAAAAAAGGTGTTCACCGAAATTGTGGAAATCGAGAGTATCGAGCCATCATCAAGTACCTGTATTTAAAAGGGTTAAGAGGTAAACAGATTTAGGAAGATATGCTTATTACCCTTGGTAAATTTTCCATTGAAGATAATGACCTATCAGGAAGGCCAGTTTCGGTGTCAGTCCCCGAAAATATCCATGCAGTTCATGACATGATTTTATGAGATCGTCGAATTGGGCTAAAACGGATATCTGAAGCACTGAATATTTCATACGAACGCGTTCATCATATAGTTCACGTCAATTTGAACATGAGAAAAATGGCTGCAAAATGGATCCCTAAATGTTTAATGTTGACCAAAAGTATGCAAGAATCATCGCGTTCGATCTGTGCTCGATTTGAAAACGATGTAGACTTCTTAAACCGAATTGTTACTATGGATGAGACTTGGGTACATTTCCTCGATCCAGAAACAAAGCAACAATCAACTCTGGTTCTCCAAGACCTAAAAAGTTTCGTGTCAAAAAATCTGCTGGAAAAGTTCTTGCTTCAGTTTTTTGGGATTGCCATTGAGTAATCATGATTGATTTTTTGGATGAAGGTAGAACTGACCACTCTATAGAAAAAATTAAAGAGAAAAGTCGCGGAAAGCTATCCAAAGGTGTTTTGTTTTTGCAGGACAACGCCCCTACACACAAATCTCAAGCTGCCATGCAAAAAATTCGTTCGACTATCATCTCTTTCCTCAACTGAAAAAAAGTCGTAAATTTTCTTCCGACGAGGAGGTAATAAAAGCTGTGGAGGTCTGGTTTGCAGAACAAGAAGAAACATTTTTTTGAAAGATCTAGAGACGTTGTAGTTTCGCTGTAATAAATGTATCTAATTAAGAGGAGAATATGTTGAGTAATAAAATATTTTGACATTGAAATTTTATTTGGTTCTATAGTAGGCTAAACATTTTTAATATATTCTTATATCCTTGTATATGTACTAAATAGAAATTAATGTATATAATTTTGGACTCTCTTCTATACTTTAATATAAAAGTATCATTTTAATTTGTTTTAGCTGTATATCTTTGTAAAAGAACAATGCAAAATAAAACGAGATTAGAATTAGCAGATTATGAAGCTGAGAATTTGGCACGATTACAAAAAATGTTCTCTCGGAAATGGGAATTTATATTTATGCAAGCAGAAGCACAGAGTAAAGTAGACAAAAAGAGAGATAAATTGGAAAGAAAGGTTTTAGATAGCCAAGAAAGAGCATTTTGGGATGTTCATAGACCAATGGTGAGTGTTATCATATGTGAGCTTTTCAGAATAATGATATATTTTTAATTTTTTTAGTGTATTTTTATTAATAAAATTAAATTCTATCATTTTATTTTGGTTTATTTGATGTTAATTTTCCAGCCAGGTTGTGTGAATACTACAGAAATTGACATAAAAAAGGCATGTCAAATGCACAAACCAATTCATGGTGTTAAAGTTAATACAGCTCCCAAATTGTCGCCTTCTACATCTGGCTTAGCTCCAAAAAGTACTGCCGAACAATTGATAAAACAGATTGAGCTACTGAAGAGTAGACTTGATAGGAGGAATATTAAAATATCAAAAGCTGCTGAATCGTAAGTTCCTTAAATATCAATATTTATATATATATATATATATATATATATATATATATATATATATATATATATATATATATATATATATATATATCAAAATCACGAAAAACAATTTTTTAATCATGGGGAAGCAGTCATGGAAGAATTTTTTTGTGAACTTTTTTATACTTTACCAAGTTTTCAAACAATTTTGCATCTATTTTCAATGCTGTAATAAATACCAAAAGAAACTGGTTCATAAAGTAATAATTTTCTAAATTGTTGAAAACTTTTTTAAGATTATAATACGAAACTAATATCGCGAATTTTCCGAGAAAAACACATAATTTAAATTTTCTTGTTCTGCAATGGAATTTTGAAAATTCTCGACGTTTCCACTCCCGCTTTGGAGCCATTATCAAGAGAAGGGTGGGGATAAGGTGGTTATTTGTCTATTGGTAAAAAGTTATCTGATTCCGTAGTCTCAATCTGCCTACTCCACACAACGAATCACCCCTTTTTCTTGGTTGATTCCAAGGCCTTAATCTGCATACTCCTTCAACAAAAAAAATAAAAAGCTGAAACAAAAAATATAAAATGATTAAAATGGAAAATAAAAATAATAGGATTACCATCAACCTGTGAACCTAGTTCTTTTGTTCATAATCCTGACCGCGGAAACCTTTCTGAACATTAATATGTACCATATAAATGGTTTATAATGTAGAATAATAAATGTACTAATTGTGGCGTATTTTAGGTTTGTTGCATACTATGAGCAATATTTAGAATACGATAGTTTTTTCGTAGCTCCTGAAAATCCTAATCCTTGGATAGCTGACAGTCCTGATCTTTGGGAACAAGATAAAATGGCTAAAGACATATCAGCACGTCGAGTTAAGCGTTGGGCATTTAGTTTGCAAGAACTTTTGCATGATCCCATTGGAAGGGAGCATTTCATTCGATTTCTTGATAAGGAATTCAGTGGAGAAAACCTACGGTGAATTTTATATCAAAATTTTTTTAGTTTATTGTCATATGTAACTACTGAAAATATTATTTTTAATCACATTATGTTTATGCTATCAGTTTTTAGTATGAATTTCAATTTAGGTTTTGGGAGGCAGTTCAAGAATTGAAAGCTTTACCTCAAAGTCAGGTTCAAGAAAAGGCAATGGAAATTTGGGCAGAATTCCTAGCACCAGATGCAAGTTGTCCTATAAATGTTGATTCACGTTCTAATGAATTGACTAAGAAGAACATGGAGGTACCTGATAGATGGGGCTTCGATTGTGCAGCTGTGAGTATATTCTCCAAATAAAATTTCTGTTATAAAATAATAGTTTTATTATAAAATTTTTAAAAGAAGTAAGTGATAAACCTTACTCATGTTCGTTCTTTTTTTGTAGTTAAATAAATAGAACAAAACGAAAATAAAATTGCTCAATAAGCTTAATTTTTTTTGAAAATGTGGAATCTTTAAAAGAAGTATATCGATTAATTTTAGAATCAAATTTTGAGTAACTTTAAATTCACACATTCCGTGCTGTTTCATCATCGGACCAAGTATGGCTGGAGATTTTTAATTGTCTTAATCACACCAGATTTTTATTCCCAGACAGTGTGGTTTAGATGGCATAGAAAGTAGTTCTTAGATGGTAGGCAAGTGAAACCAAATTGCATTGATTGTCTCCAATAATCAATATTTCGTAGATTGTTAGTTATCTTCATTACTTAGTTGTGGTTCATAGTTAGGGTAAGTGATAAAAAATAACTTGGTCAGGGGCTTTTCATAATTATTACATATATTTGTCAGTTTGTCTCGAGATATGCAGCGTTTCTTAACCGTTGAGTATTAGTACAAGTGATACTGATAATATTAAATTTAAAGCCGTTGAAACATTTTTATATATTTCTATTAATACTGTTTTTATATAAATCTTTTATTTTTTGTGGTCCTTCGATTGTATAATAGCTATAAGTAGCGTAAGATTGTAAGAGTTGTCAACAATCTATACAGTCCCCTCACAACATCTCTAATCGTACAAATAGATAGATAACAAATGTATGGTAGAGGTAGTGGAAATCGAGTAGAGCTATGAATCATACTGACGCAGAATACAATTTTACTTTTGAAATAAGATCCTACCTACTACCTATCTTAACAATTTTAGGCACTTCAATTTCAATTGTGCTTTCGTTCACTTGGATTCTTCCAACTCAGAATATTTTAATAGTGTAGAGATTTTTGTTTCGTTTTGGTCAATTTTTTCGTAGTTTCTAGTTTTAGTAGGTATTTAATATATTTTTTATTAATTGTTACTATTGTCTGTTTAGTGGAAAATATTTGGTACAGGTAATGGATTAATTTACTTGACAGTAAGGTATGTATTAATGAGTTTTCGATAAAATGAAGTTTGATTTATATTCGAGTGGCGCTTATTTGCACAGATAATAGAATTTTTAACCAATATTTCAGTTATTACTCTATCAAATGGTTTAAAAAGTCAGTATATGAATTTGTAAATTTGAATAAAAAAGATATTGGCAGAGTATTTTTTTTTATTTTCATATTCACTTTCAAATGCTAGTATGTTTGTTCATTAATTCTTGAAATCTTATGTTTCAGATAAAATCTAGGAATAAAATAATTCATAATCAAGCTAGACAAATCATATACAGTGTATATCTATTTATGGAAAAAGAAAAGTTTGCAGGAGAGAGTAGCCAAACGTGTAATGCATCTGACGCATCGGTGAAACGTAATGCCCAGAAAACTCTCAACAAACCATCAACTTACAAAGAATCCGTTGATGAATTTAAAGAAGTAATAATTTGAAGGATTATTTATTCATACATAGCGATACATAACAGAAGGTCTACCATGAAAAGAATCAATATAAAATGAAATAGGGATAAATTTTACTGACAAAATAGATTCATGTAGAAGATTGATTAAAAGAATGGGAAGGAAAAAGATGGAAAAAACTGAAGATATCAGGAAAGTTTTAATGCAGAAATACGACATAAAAGCAGAAAGAATTGGATATTTAAGAAAGTTGAGGAAATACAAAAAAGAAGGATGTCAAATTATATATACTGATGAAATCTACATTCACGGATAAAGTACTAAGACACTTACAATTTTTAAATAGGGAATTAAAATTCATTCCTGATACTACAAAAAAATACGTATTGATATTAAATAACGATTCTTATCACAATGCACTGTTAGAAGCCATTCCAAATTTTTCATGGAAAAAGGATGCATTGCAGTTGAAAGCAACCAAAGCTGAACTATATACAATTTAAAAAATGTGCAAGGCCGGTTTTAAAACATACAATATATAAAATTTCAGCAGAACATGACATTTTAACGTTATGTTTACCACCATATCATCAGGAGCTAAACCCACCAAAAATATAGGCGTTGGTGAAGAACGAAGTACCTGTTTGCAAAGGAACTTTTAAATTAGATGATGTGTGGAAATTAACAGAAAAAACATTTTATGGGTGACTGTAGAGCATTGGAAAAATATTTGAATGAATGTGACAAAAGTTAAGACAAATACATTATTAACGTGGCGGATTTAATGATAAACTTAGAAGAGGAAAGTAGCAAAAGTGAATTTTCAGATAATCTAGATAATGATAGTTGCAAGCCCATCGTGGAGCCTGTTATTTCTTTAATTTTAATTTCAATTATATACCTTTACAGTATTAAATAATTGTTTGATTTAATTATTATCATTTTTCATCCCCTATAACAACAAACTCGTTTTGTTGAGATTATATCATGTATATTACTAAGAAGTCATTCAGTTACACCAATAAAAATAATAATAAAGATTAGAGGAAAACACCTATACAAAGTATAAGAATAATGTATGTAATACATGTGTGAAGTCCTTTTTTGAAGTCATATGATTGTCTCATTCAAGAAAATATTCACATTGGCCAAAAACTTTGATTTCAATTTAAATTTTGAATTAAAATCTAAAACACCAAAAAAACAAAAGAAGTAATATTATATATCTGTGCTGATTGTGAAGCTGTTTACATCTCAGTATTTAGAAAATAGACTAAATGGTCATCAATATTTAAAAAAAAAAATAAAACTGCATTAACAGACCACGATATATCAAAAAAACATAAATTCAATTATAAAGATTAAAAAAATCCTTGGAACGGAATCTAATACACGAAAAAGAGAATTTTTTGAAGTGGTTCACATTCATATGAATGGAAAAGTTATAAATGATAAAAAAGATCTAAACAATTTGAGTGAAATTTATAGCTCTATTTTATAAATTCTAGTAAAATTACAAATAATTTAATTGATTGCTGAATATTTGAGATGTAAGAACTAAGGAAAAATCCATTTTTATTATTAAAACAAATTTCTATTTTGATTTTATTCTTATTTTGATGTTCATGATGTAGGTGATCTATTGATTAATATAAATAATCAAATTGTCACTGTCAAAATCATAATTTGACTGAAAGTAATCGAAATGTCAAATTTTGATCTGTCTTTCAAAAATTAAAAAAAAAACTAATTTTGAAACAGAAGAGACCTAAAATCAAGACGATTTAGAAACGAAGTCTTTCTTATATATTTTTCCCAGCCTTCGAATACCTATGTATTCTGACTGAAAATTTGGTCAAAGTATAATGTAAAAATATGAAAATTAATTATTTTACACATAATTAGAACCACGATTCTTGCTTTATTAATCTAAGTAATTTTTAATGTTCCTATAGGTATTTATACCATGTACTTTCATAATATTATAATTTTTGTTTCAGAACCACGTATATCATTTAATGAAAAGTGATAGTTACTCAAGGTATTTACGATCTGAAATGTACAAGGAATTTTTGAATGGGTCAAAGAAAAAGGTAAGAAAAAGTAAAATAGTTGGGTAGTAACTGTACCATTACACTGAACTGAGCTTTTTATAATGCTTTGTAAAATGTTAGTTATGCCATTTCTGTTTGATGTATCTGCTTGATGTCCAGAATGAATTTATTGAAATAAGGTAACATAGTTTAAAATATTTACATTTTTATGTTGAAGGATTATTATCATATATAGATTACTTTATATATTACGATATAGATTTTTCTAATTTTTAAAGCAATCAACTAGCATATCATTTACTATGAAATATATAAGGTGGTCCATAACTGTATATGTACATCAATCACTAGATCTAATAGTAAATTAAAAAAAATAATTGAAAAGATTCGACCTCATATGAACTAAGGGTAGCTTCGGAAGGTAAGTTGAGGTTTTATGTCACATATTCAATTACAATAAAACATGTATACCTTCTAATTTAAATATATTGAAAAAGGTTTATCTTTTTGAAGTAGAAGAGTTCAAGAAAATCATTTTAAAAATAAATGTGACGTGATAAGCCTCCTTTACTCTTTATAACTCTCCATATTTATTGTAGTGATATGAAATTAAGTACCCTAACGGCTCATTACCGATTGGAAAATATGAACTCCCTAGTTTGTAATAATAAATAAAAATCTCAATTCACACATTCAAAGGGTTGTATCTCTCTTATTATTTGATTTTAAAAAGTGTTCTAGGATTTGATGTTCATAATTCTGAACTACTTTTTATAAAGCGCTGACTTTTGAAATAATTCACAATTGTGACATAATTGATGTTCAGAATATATGTTTTATTAAATCGTAGTAAATTACAAATTCTACATAAAGCATCTTTCTATTTTCGGATAAATTTCAAGATCAGCTTTGATGAGTTTTGATCGTTTTTGCATGTTATATGGGCCAAATATCAGCATTGGCTTGGACATATGTCAGCTATCATTAGTAGCGGCTGTCGTTGATGCTTAATGTGTTTTTGGATAGTGCTCTTGCTTTTGCAAGATTTAAATGTAAAATGCAAATTCAATTTTCCACATACCAATAAAATATAAGAGAAAAATTAAAGGCACTTATTTTCTCATATGCTATAATAAAGTATCTAATTTCATAAACTGGTGATAATCTTTGAACCTAATTATAAATTCAGCTTAGTATCGATAGAGTTATAAAATAATGTTTAAAAAACCTTAATTTTTCAGACTTCGGTGAAAGGAATTCGATCAATAGTTTCATTTTCCACAAGAAAAGACAATGTCATTTAGTTGAAATATTCAGTAGGGAATGGTATTCTAAAAATATTGATAAAAATATATCGACAATACTAAGACAGCCGTGTTGGCATATTTTATTGATTTTGTATCTCAAATAAAATATTATTTGAATTGATGATTGTATTTAATATAAAATTGAGGAGAGTGAATGTCATTTAAAATGAGTCGGAAATAAAAGATATTGACTCGATATTCTTTGAATGCGGTTAAAGTGACCCAGTATTGTGATGAATTACATTGTGCTTATTGTGTAAACGTTGATATTAACTTTGTAAATAAATGATTATAAATTAAAATTCGAAAATATAATAAAAAATTTTTAGTGTTTGTTTTGTTAAAAAAGTACCTTGTGATAACATGCACAAACGAAAAATGGATAACAACGCGTATATATTTATAAAACTGAGAGTTAAAGGATGTCACTTACGATGTAATGTATGTATGTGTTGCATGAATGTTTTAAAAAGTACTATTATTCAATGATGTTCCACAAATACTGAGTCAATGTCAACCCATTTATTTTCAAGAGTTGTGATTTCAGTTGGAGCCTTTGCAGTGTAGGTTTTTATTTGTGTAAAATATGACACTGCCATTTTTAATCATGATGACTGTTGTAAGGGTGTTTACCCTAAATTTAGATAATGTTGTATAATTGACGAATAGGCAATCGGACTTAGATTTTTTATGTATAATATTTGTTGTGAAATATGGGACCCCAAAGTTATAAAGTTATATTTTCAAGAACACATTTTGAAATACATCTACAACAGTGCATTATGACTCAAGAAATTTTACATTTCAAGCTTTGTAAATAACAATAGGTAGAACTAAATATTTCAAGATGTGTCGAAAAATAATAATTTAATGTGATTAGAATTTTAATAAAGGCACAAACATTTCAAAATATCTACAAATTTCTGATAGAACCAAATAATTTGGAAAACAAGTCTTTTTTTTTCTTCTATGTGTATATTTGTCTATGACTTTCAATTCCATGTGATTTATTTGTGCAGGCATAACGTCAGTCATATAATTTTATTTTGAAGAAAATAAATTTAGACCTTTTTATTAAGAATATTGTGGGTGAAGTTAACATTAGGTAATTGCATTTTACAATTTATCTTAAAAATACTAGAAGTGTTAATATTATCAAGTTTTATATGTAATGGTTTCTATTTACGTATTAATAGAAAAAACGACTAAATAAATATTAATAAAAAATGCTGTTCAAAATATTCTAGTAAAATATCATTTAAATAAGAAAGCTATAAAACAGACTCTCTGAAGACTTGCATTATTTTTTCGGCCTATAAAAGTCTATAATTACATTTGTAATTAGTGAAATCAAATCAGTAAGTGATAACTCGCTTATTGCATGTACTTTGTGTGAACTCTAATTTAAAAAATCATGCACCGTTGACTGCTTTGGACGTTTTGTGTTCTAGTGACATAAATAGAAACACGTCGTATAATTATCAAAATTTTTGTCATGGTTTCCAAGTTATTTTCGTTTAGTATGAGATTTTGGATGTTTTAATTAAGGACAGAAACTTGATGACATGGAATAATAGAAGATACATGGTATATTTTATAAGAATAACACGCTAATGTCAATAATTTAAGTATGTAATTCATTCTAAACATAATTTACTACCACGACATCAACTTTCAAAATTACACTGTCTCTGAAAATGATAGGTTGGTGATTGAAACGCACCTCAGGTAGTGTAATTGTAAGTATAGTAATGGTAAGCAGTGTGTTTATTATGAATATTGGTTTCAGAAATTGTGTATTCTTTATAAATATCTTTATTGGATGTTTGTCACTTTCATATTACATGTTTTATTTGAATAACCAAACAACATTCACTTTTTATAAATTATATTTATTTTATTATATAATTTTTATTATTTTACCTGAATCGTGAAGGTAAAAAGTGTGAATTTTCTTTTTCCTGGGTTCTCTGTATGCTGATATTGTATAATTCGTATTTAATAATATTTTAGTCCAATTGCCTGTTTGGATTCAGTTTATAATGCTCTGACACTGGCATTTATATTAAAAAAACTTAGGTTCCTATTATTGATAGATATTTATTATTTTGCAAATATTTTAGTTAAGATAGAGTCTAGTCTTACGACTATGGAGGGTAGAGGTAAGGAGAACCATCTCTGTGCTTCAGAAAGTGTCCATCAAATTCTTTATGTTATGGAAGCGCTACTATCGCATGAATGTAAATTTTTAATAAAGCGCTAGAAATTTAAGAATAAGGACAGAGAAAGAAAGAAGTGATAATGGACACTTTCTTTTTTACAAATTCACAATAATTAATTAACATTCAACTTTATCTCACAGTAGTTTTTCTAGGTTATATTTACAAAATTATTTTGTACTACATGAATAGTTTAGATTTTGTATACCAATATTTAATTAACGACTCTAGTCATTTTAAATATAAAATTTTGTAACACTGCATACTTCCAATCTATCTAAAATAACTAAATTCATATACATATCTCGTCCGACAGGAGCGCCATTCTGGTCAAATTTTGAATTATAATTTACCGTCTACAAGCGGATAGTTTTTAAGCTAAGCCCCTATATGAGATGGTCCTCCTTACCTCTACCCTCCATACTTACGACATTTTACGTCAGTGACAGAAAAGAGATAAAACGGTACGACCCACCTGTGAAAATAAATGAAATGATCAGATCCGTCTTAATGATTGTGTTCGAAGTAGCTGTAGTTTACTTTGGAGATGTATATGCTACAGTTATAACCGGTTTCAGTAAATTCTAGTATCCTTAGTGTTAAAACTAGTTTTTTTTTACATTTTTGACTAACAAATACTAGTATTGACTGAGAAATACTAGATTTTACTAGTTAGAAACAATTATTTCAAAAACTTCATTTTAGTAGAATAATAAAAGGAAAATTTTGTACCTGAAATGTAATATAATGAAAATATTGTTCCACTTTTTTGAGCAGCTTAAACTTTTGTGCTAATTTTAATTACATTGCTCTGAGCTAATGGACCATTTTTAAGCAGCTCTGCGAGAGTATTTGAGACTTCATGAAAAGGTAGAAATACCTAAATTTGACACATCTCACATTTCCAGAAAAACATTTATAATTTCAGTTGTTCTGTTCGCATATTTTCTTGAAATTCCAGTCTTCAATATATATATATATATATATATATATATATATATATATATATATATATATATATATATATATATTCATATATTCATATATAATTTGTAAGCCCTTCTACCACTTAGTGGTGTAGGATATTTGGTTTTGTTTGTGAAAATTTTCTCCTTTAACGCCTAATCAGAGCCCTTTGGTCATTCAATATTCCGTTTTAAACTTTTTTTGTCATTCCTTCGATTCCTCATAAATATTTCATCTCTACCACCCGAATTTTACTTTTTTGTCGTTCTGTCAATACCCAAGATTCACATCCAAATGTTAGAATTGGTCTATGTATTGTTTTGAATATTCTTAGTTTGTGTCTCTGGATATTTATTTTTTATTTATGAATTATTCATTGTTCATGGCATAATATGTTTTTGGCAATTCATTTATTTATATCTGTATCTTGTGTCTCGTTTTCATCTATTATTATTGCTAGGTATTAGTAGTGTTTAACTTGTTCCAGTGTTCTTATATTTATCTTGGTCACTTCTTCCCCAAACACCTTTACTTTCGTCTTTTCCTTGTTTATTTTCATGCCCTATTACTGCTGTGTTCCACACCTCAATTTTTTTTTTCTTCATTTCCTATTAATACAACATTCTGAGAAAAACATTTACCATGGCAGTTGTTACGTTCGCATATTTTCTTGAAATAAAAGCTTTCAAATGGTAACTGGTAATAAAGCTCTAGTATAAATGTTCAACGTATCGATCGGCACATAATTTTATTTTAGTTTATACTAGTATTCTCTGCCCAATAAAAAGATGTAGTTACCTTTAGTTCTGGGTAGTAAAAACTGGTTTTAACGAAAGTGCTTTGTAAAAACTAGTTTTCCCCAGTTTAAACTAAAGCTAACTGAAAACGGGTTTTAACAGTAACATATATACAGATATCCACATTCTCAGAAATCATAAGATGGGAAATTAATCAAGCAAGACATCCAAAAAAGTTTATTAAAAAGTATAGCATAAGAAATTGAACAACTGCGATAGATTCGATACCTCGTTATAAACGACACATTTTGAAATAATCTCAGCAATATAATTAATAAAAGGCGGCACTGAACATTGCCATTTTTTTGTATTTGAATAACTGTAGTTTATATTAAATTTTTTTAATCCATATGGGTATAATATATTACTCATATAACGAATACTAAGTTATCAACAAACATCAAAATAAGTTGTTATGAACAGACTATATAGATAGCATTTTAGAACCTAGTGTTAATTTGTAAAGGAATTGAAATCGTAAAATTCAATCAGAATTGTCCATAGCTAGAATTATACGTCGAAATACAAAATAAATATTACAAAGAAAAATTGTGTATTATTTTTATCAGAATATTTTTAAATCAATACATACATATTAATAAATTGAATACGGAAACGATGAACCATCTTGAGTAGTTATCATGTATATTTACTGATTATTAATATATCAAATCTTTCTTCATAAGTATTTATCTAACAGATATATTTTCTTTCTTATTTCACTTAGTTTTACGCCATACCTTTTGGTGTGACATTTTTTTTGTCAGCAAAAATCCAAGTTCATCTTTGCCATATCTGGTTTTGGCTTTATATTTCAAAGTTGTACTGTTTCATAATTCAAAAATTGAATAAATGTATACTATTATCTTTATTTATCTTATAAAAACAATGTAACACAGATTAAATAACTTTTCTCACTCAAGGGCGATAGCCAAGCATTTTACACCTTAAAAAGTTGTCTTGGATTGATAGTAAATAGTACCCATAAAGATGAAGAAGGATAATTGTCTCTTGCATATTTTATTGAAATTAAATCTTGAATATTCAAATAGTAGCTCATACTTTTATAATTTACTTCGTACAATATATAGGTGTAAGTATTTTTAGTTTGATGGAGCGCTTCATAAAATCAAAATGGTATTGTGATAAAGATTGTGGAAATCGGTAGTAGATTCTGAAAAAGTTCATACCATACCAAAATTAATTCGATTGGAAAGAGAGATAAAATGTCAATTTTCACACGAAATTTAAAGATTTTTACATTAAGGCAGCAGCCCAAATCTAAGATTTACTTTCGATAATAAAAAACGTCAGGCACTTAATTTGTTTGCAGATGTTGAAACCACAAGTGATTTTAAGTCATAATTTGAGCAAAAAACATATAACTTCAATTTCTGAACTATTATATTATTTTCCAAGTATTTGTCCAGAAAATATGTGTGTGTGTCATCTTTTTGATTGGTCGAACGTGAAGACACGATTTTTGAAAACTTGCATCTCATCCTTTTATTCTTGCTATGTTTCAGGAGCTAATGCTTTCGCTTTTCGAACGAACTTTTCCTCAGAACTCCAAAGTCAAATTTATTAAACCATCATCTTACAGTTATCAATTACCTGGCTAACATTTAGATTCTAAGACTGGTACCCTTGGAACTGCTATGTGTATAAATGTTCATCTCTTTAAAAACGTTAGATTGACTTTTTTAAATAGTCGAACAATTGAATTACCACCACAAGTTATGCAAAAAAACTAATTTAGTTCATTAGTTTGTGCAATCTTCGCATTTGAACGATTTAGTTCAGTACTAAGGTTCAAGTTAGCCCTAAAATTGCATGTTGAGTATCTAATTCCTTCTCATTTTTCTACGGCTTCCCATGTACTTAATCACTGGGTGAACAGCGGCCTTAAATATTTAGCTGAACTGAAAAGGCCAGTTTTTGCTTTGAGCAAAATTAACAGTGTAGCCTATGAATATGCTATTCAATTACTACAAATTTCTATTAATTTATTGAAAGATTTGAAATTTTGGCAAAAAGGAAGTTGGGAAACTTATCAAAAAGGTGTTTTGATATCAACATCAGTTTTCGAAATACAAAAATGTCTAGAATAGCGAAATTAGCAGTTTTGCTTAACTGGTCGCTTCACACAAGATTGCATTAAAAATTTATTTAGTTTGCTTCGAACAAAACAAGCAGTGCCTAATGCCCTGCAATTCAAATCGAATTTAAAAATTATAATGCTGTCACATGCTACATGAAAGATGTATCCAAAAGGAGTTTCGCAATGGATGAGAGAGAGGATTTGTCTGATTATTCGGATTATTATATGAAAACAAAAGAAATAACCGATAAAGATGAAAAACTCCCATAGATTGTGCCAGAAAATCTGTTAACATTGAACCAGGCAAAGAAAAACGTGTTGTATTCCATTAGTGGATATACTAAACTATCCACAAAAATTATGGCATCACTCATTATTTTTTAAATATTTAAAATATGTGGCCTGTTTTTCGATTTTTATTATTGTTACGAATTAAAACACCAATAGATACGCCTTTTGCAACATTTATTTTATATCAGTTTAATCTACAGAGGACAAAAAGTTTGATTTACCAAAATATAGAAAATATCAAAAAAATTGTACAAAACATCTATACAAAAAAATGGACGGTGCTTAAACTAAAATCAGCCAAAGAATTTCTAATAGCGTGTGTTGCAACCCCTCGCTATAATAACAGCTTCCATTCGTCTTAGAAGGCTTCTAAACAGGTTCTGGACTTATCCTTACGGCATGTTGTCCTAGATGGTCCCAGACATGCTCTATTGGGCTAAGGTCCGAGCTACGTGCAGGCCAATTCAGGGTTGGTATCTCGACCTCTTCTAAATACTGCCGAACCACTCTAGCAACGTGTGGACGAGCATTATCGTGCATTAGCACAGAGTTGTCACCGATATGAGGCATATAGGGCACACATGGGGTTCTAGGATATTGGTTACGTACCTGTCAGCATTTAGTCTTTCATCATTCACTGGTACTAACTCCTTGCGATTCTCGAAATAAATTTTTTCCCAAACCATGATAGAGCCACCACCAAAGCTTTCAGTTTGACAAAACTTAACCTGATCGTGCCCCGTTCACCAAGTCGCCTATATACTGGTACACGCCTATCTGATGAATACAGACAAAACCTTGATTCATCAGACCGAAACAAAAATTAAAAAACAAGTCAAACAAAACAAACATTCAATACAGGCAGAGACAACGCACGAAACGTAAACACACACGACCGTCTCCTACTACTGCCACTATTGTAGGTACGGTGAAGTGTGCTAGCATAAAAAAAGTAAAACAGTATGTCAATTGTTTAGGGAATGTTGGTGGATATACTCCTTTAAATTTAGAGTATGAGAATGAGAAACTCACAGAAATTAAAAGATTCAAAGACATAAATGAAAAGTTATAATATGTAATATTTATTCATATAGCAGTAAATCGATAAATTTATATGCTAGGGATTTGATGTACTTACTTAATTTTTTTTTTGGTCTCATAGTCTTTTGTTATTTTTAATAAACCATATCGTATTATATCTGTTATGTGAATATTCGTGTATTAGTTTCATACATTTTAGATTTTTATATATAACTTGTCTTATAACCTGTTATATATTTAACTTGTCTTTTGATTCTATTAGGCCTAGCCCTCGTCCTTCACCCAACACTGAATTGATAACTCACCGAATTTTAAAGTGTTGTAAATTCGCGAGTGTGGGTTGAACTAAACAAGGTAATTGTCGAAGCCGTAGCGGCCAGGGGCTACCCACAAGGCGGAGTATTGTCTCCAACCCTGTGGTGTCTGGTCGTCCACGACTTGATTGGTGCCCTAAATAAGGCAGGCTTGTACACACAGGCCTATGCCTGTGTTGGTCATCCGTTGCTTGGGAAAGGACGCCGCTGCTTCTCGGGCCCCATGACAAGGGCCTTGCGGATAGTGGATAGGTGGTACCGGTCCGGATTAACCCAAGGAAAACTGAGCTCCTCCTCTTCACGAGTAGACGCAACATTGGAACGCCCCCAAACATAACGTTGGGCGGTGTGACTCTAGAGCTGTAAAATATCTGGGAGTAACTCTGAATAAAAAGCTTCTCTGACACAAATACGTGGGCAATAAAATAAAAAAGGCCACCTGCGCTCTCTGGGCATGCAGAGGGGCCTTTGGCTGCATATGGGGTCATTCACCCCAGACCCTCCTCTGGATTTATAACTCAATGGTTAAACATCTTCTCACATATGGGGCCATCGTTTAATGGCCCTGCACGGAGAAAGCAAAAACAAAAGCGCTACTGGACAGAGTCTCAGTATCACAGGATCTATGCGTATGGCCCCAACTAGTGCTCTTCAGGTCTTACTAGACCTTCCACTCCTGGATCTTGCGATACAATTCGAAGCCATGAGCCTACAGGCTGAACATACACAAAGAACTGCGGGCTGGATCAATTGGCCATGCAAAAATCTATGCGCAGGCCAAAGATGAATTCCCAATCATTTCGATGGACAGCGAACAAATGACGCCTTCTACTGGTGATAATAAGAGTTTTGGAGGCACACATCACTGATCGTGAACAGTGGAATGGTGATTCCAAGCCCGCTATATTAAATAATTGAGCCACCTGGTACACAGACGCCTCTAGGAGAAATGGCTTGTCCGGGGCAGGTTTCTGCGGGGGATACCCCAAAATAAGCGAATCTTTTTCGCTTGGGGCTCAAGCCAAAGCGGCTGATCGGCTTCTCAAAGGACGTTGGACTTTGGTAACGTCGAGGCACTACGGGCTTAATTATATGAAGGCTTATGTGCTCAACGGCTTCAACAGCCGCCTACACCTATGAACTATGAAACCCATCATACTAATGTCATATATATATATATATATATATATATATATATATATATTATATTATATTATTGTTGCAAAATGAAAATTCCATGAAAAATTTTTTGTTAATAAATAATTTAAAGATTTTTTTGACTTGAAACAAGTCTGAAATTGTTTGGACTAAGAAATAAATTTGAAGATTTTTTGTACTTTCTCTTCGTGAAATAAATCAACCCTTGCCTGAAATTTTTTTTAGTTAAATAGCATTAAATTACTTTTTAATTATTGAGAAATTCATAGCAAGACTTTTTTCAAGAACATTGAGCTAGGTACACTGCCATTATTTATTAATTTAAACCGTTTACGAGACAAAATAAATTAATTTCCTATTGCCCTTGAAAATTTTTTAATTTAATTTTAAAATATAAATTACGATTTTATAAGCATTATTATAATAACAAATATCAATGCTAAATCAGCCGATTTGGAGTTAAGCATGGCGCCCACTCTCATGTGGCCACACTGCTCCTATCAAGTCACTGTAAATTTAACGAGACTGAAACCCCAGTGTAGAAATTGCGATGTTTCCACTGTTATCGACTCTATGCAGAAAGCTTCTATATTTGCCGTACTGTACTGCTACGGTAGAACGCTTGTTTCCCACCATTAATCTTATGAAAACGAAGCTAAGAAATAAACTCTCTACGATCACAATAAAAGGTACCTTGCGCACAAAGTCAGAAATTAAAAATTTATTTGAGTTCAATGTAAACAAATGACCATTTAAAAATCGAATCAAAATATGGACGATTTCAAGAATAAAGATGAAACAGAAAATCATGATTTACAAATTAAAAATGAGATATTAGCTAGTGATACTATGTTATACGTATCATCACCAGCTGATCTGCTACTATTAAATTGTTATGGATGGACCTTTATGAGTTTTATAATTAAACTTTCTCAAAAATCGCCGGTCACATTTCCTGAAGTGTTACAATACTATATTTTAAATATTACAAATTTTCTTTGACATATTATATCTTTTGATATTAATTTGATTAAAACTTTGATAATCATATGATTTTTCTTGTTTTTAATTCCCCCTCTAAAATTTATTCTATTTATTACCATCATTATAAATGATAAAGCTGTATAGAATTTACTGTTTTTTATTTGATTTTTTTGTCATATGTACAGTTTTGCTCTATAATGGGGTTGGCAACACAGAATCCAAGTAACGTTCACAATCCACGTGATCTCACGAACCAATCAGATTCCACTTGAGGAATGTTGTAGCATGGAATTGATGTGTTATTTCTGGGCCAAATTTAGTAATCAGTTGATTGGTGATCTATACGATATAGGATCATAGATTCCGAAAAGCTTTATTCTAAAACCATATCGGTATTAAAAGACAAACGTTGTTGTTTTCGTTTATCAAAATATTTAAATAAAATAAATTTATTTTATAAGTTCAAAACCAGTAACTTTAGTCTTTCAACATTCTATATTACAACAAATAAAAGCAAAACAATTTATAAACTCTGCTCTTGTAGTTCTATGATCTGATCTAATTTTCTAGAATCTGATTACCGATCTGATATTAATATCGTTAATCTACTTGAAATTCAAACTATTAGTAAGAGAGACGCTTGAGTTTTGTGAAAAGTGTTTCTTTCTTTTGTGTGTTTCCAGAGGAGGAGGATCATACTTAACAGGTATGTGTAAATTTATAAATTAATATAAAAATAATAGCTGAAAATATTTGGATATACTCACCTTCGAGTGATTTATCTTCGAATTATGCAATAGGCTAAGTTTTTTCATTTAAATTATCGTTTGATGTATTTTTGATGAAAATTGCAGACATCATCCGTAGCGTCTTTCATATTGAAATGGCGCCCAAAGAATTATTTTAGTTACACCTCTATAAGTTGTTACTTGGTGCAATAATTAAGCATTGTAATTAGTGTCTGAAAAGTTTTCATAGGTTATTATTGCTTTACATTGCCGCCTAAGAATGAATGAATAGTTTTAAGTGCAGTAATTCTCATTCCTACGCCAAAACAATTTAATTTTAAGCAAATGTATCGTGTTTTCAATCATCTTATGGGTTTTCAGTTATCTCCTTTACTTAATTCTTTGTAATTCCTTCAAATGAATCAAAGACTCATTGTAAAATATATCTTTACATTTCATACAAACTCTTTATATCTAATTTTGTCCAACATTATACCTATAATTAACGAATTTCGTTAACTCAAAGCCTCTATTTAATGTTCCCACAAACCCTTAATCTCATAGTATGTGATTAATATCAGAATAGATTTCGACACGCTTTTTTCGTGAAACAATAATTGTTTGATGGTAAAACACTGCTGCTCGTCACTATTTCAGATCAACCTAATCTCAATATAACAAATTTCAGTTTAACGCATTAATTGATATAAAGAATATTTACTTGTTCCCTTTCGATCTGTTATATGGACGTTGCAACACTATTTTAGGCTTGTAGGTACTTTATACAAACGTTTTTAACAGATTAGTTAGATACACACATGCGCACTTGTGAAATCTCGTCGGGATTCTATCACCTTCTATCGTTGGCTGCGCATAGTCTCCTTCCTTTCGCTCTATATCTGTGGGGGATTTTAAGAGTTCTTCTAATTTCGTGAAGGGTTGGCTCGGGGTGGCTATACACGCTTTTCGTCGTGTTTGTGTGTTTTCGCTTTCTCGGTTAGAGCCTAACATTTTTTGTCAAGATAAGTTCTAATCCAAATGATCCTTCTCTAAAGCTTTTTTAGATGCATAATTAGACACATGCTTATAAAGTACGCAGTTATCAGCCTCTTGTGGATTGGCACGAGTCCTAGGATGTATTTTTCTTTTTTAATGTTATCTGCTTTTTTATTTATATTTGTTTGTAATTATTTAGGTGTAAATTGTAATAATATTTATGCGTCCTGATATTAAATTAAGAAATAAAATAAGGAAATTATCAATTTATTTATGTTGTAGAGTACTGTAATAATACTCATACTTATAGAAAGTCATTAGGAGTCAATTTCTATCACTTGAGAGAATGGATAATCCAGCCGTGAGAGAAAGGGTAAGTCTAGTATCATTAATTTTATTTATTTGATGTATATTTTCCACGTATTATGTGCTTACAATATAAATACAATAATACATATAAAACCACAGAGGCTAGAATCCTGACTCATTTAGTATAACTAAATCAAAGTGATTCAATTTATAAAGCAGAAATTTATTTTTGAAGTGATTTTTTTCCAAGAATTAGTAACAGACATTAAGTACACAAAAATAGTTTCTGACACTATTTACAGAAGTCACTACATTTTTAGATTTTTCTCTTTAATTGTGTTATTTAATTTGAAGGTGTCAATACGATTTTTGTTCCTCAAGTTGAATGAATTTAAAGTTAGGAGATATGTTCCATTATTGTTATGATAACAAGATATTTTATGATTGATTTTGCTTTAAGCTGTAAATGAAATTTTAGTTTTGAGCTTTATAATCATAAATAGCGAAGCTGATTACATTTTCACTAACTGTATTAATGTCTGCCTTAATAGGTAGAATGCAAATGCTTATAACATTATTATGATACAATTCCAATAAGCATAATTTGGAGACAAAAAAATCGTAATTAAACTTTCAAATTAAGAGTAATACTGACTTAGGTGACTACAGAGTATGTCCCAAAATAGTGGTGCCATTTTACAAATGTACAACTGTAGGGAATATTCTGATTCTGCGCAGGAAATTGCTTTAGAATCGACTTCCGGCCATTCAAGTACTACTATCATGTTTCTATTATTTATTTTTTTAAGATTTTTGTAGTATTGTAGTATTAGCTTACACTGTAATGTATAAACCTTTTTTACAAATAATTTTACATGTGTGAATTCTTATTACATAGCATCCACTTTCGGTTTGTTCCATGCACTTAGTTGTGTTCAGTTTGTTTGTTATAATTCTAAAGATAATTGAATATATGATTTAGATTTATGTGAAGTTAATGTTTTGGGAAGGTACATTAGGTGTATTTATACTTATGGGTTTTGTACAATATCCACATACTTGAAGATTGATGTATCTATTATTGAGAAGAATTTTCTCTTCCTAAAGCTATTATGTTAAGTATAATATGTTATATAAGTTAGTAACAATACAATCTAATTATATCTATCATTATTGGTTCCGATTTTTTCTTACTTTTGTTCATTATTCATTTGCTTGAAATTTATTTGCATGGTTTTTGTAGCAGCAAAGTTCACTCATTGAAATTTTGTATAGTCTTCTATTATGTATAATTAGTGAAAGTGGCTTGAAATCTAGAATATTAAGTTATGATTTTAGAACCAAATATGGGATTTGGTAACAAACATTGATAACAATGAGCCGTTTGGTATGAAGATATGTGAAAGTTCCAAATAAAAGGACAGACCTAGAAATCTGGTTGGGATTGTAAAGTAATAATTGTATATCTACGATACTTTGAACGTCATTGCTCAAATCATATGATTATTATAAAAGAATGCTCACTAGCAAATTTCAAACCAAAAGGCAGACCAGCATTGAATGAATAATACACATATTATCTATGACTACACAAATAACCTCTAATCTTTTGGACAAAACTGATATCAAACTTTACACCCTGCTAATATAATATTGAATTAGTTCGAAAGATCATTGTAACAGTCTTACTTTAAAAATCATTTTATATAGTGTCTCAATTTTAAGCTTCTTGCTTGTTTTATATTCCACTGCCATCTAAGCCTTCACAAAAAATGGATCATTTTGTGAAATTCTCACTTTCTTTCCTGTGGTTCATTCCTTGCATTATGTATTTGTCGATTTCAATGTAACATCTTCGATTTCCAACGAAGCGCCTGAAGGACGACAATCCTAAGGTGAGTTTTACTTATGTGATTTTCTTATTAGATACTTATGGTGCCTAATGTATTCCAGGCCTTTCGTCCCATGTTTTCCTCGTTTTTATTTGCATGTTGGGCACTTTCTGTTTTCTCAATTAAGCGACTTTTTTCTTTTCCTTCATGTTTGATCTATTAGTTTGTTGCACAATTGTAACTTTTTATTATATATATTATTTATTATCATAGATTTTGCTGTTATTAACTGAAAATGTAGTAAATTGCAAAAAAAATTCATCCATCTTAGAGCCAATTTTGATATTAAACCTAGACTCAAAGTTTCATCATCATGGCAAAAACTTTTTTAAAAAAATATGCTCAAACAAATACTTAAAAAACTTCAGTTTTGGCATCTACCAAACCGTGAAGATATTAAAACTTTTTCAATAGAAAATCCAATTATATGATATTAAAAAATGACCACGTTGCTACACCAACATTATTCATGGAATAATATTAAGTTTATACGTTTTTGGTAATTGAATTCGAATATCCTAATTCATTTGATATTTTGTAGGATATCCTCAAATGTATAAATAACTTGTCTAAGTCCATTATGAAATTAACCCGGAAAGGGGAAAGCCTGTCGCCGGTAAGTATTAGTATGGATACTATTTATCCTGTTCATAGATCTTGATTAGTAATTTATTACCATAGACTGATTAAAGTTATGGTGGATTATGATGAATGCAAAATACAAGTTTGGTTCAAATATATTCAACTTGTACCCTGTATTTGTAATAAACTATTCATAAGTAGTTTTTCTGCAGCCCTGCTAGATTCATTGAGGTGTAAGCTAGAGTGCAATAATAGTTGAACAGAACAATGAGAAATTCTAAGGCAACACAAGATAGCACTAAGAGGGTTATTTCTGGGGAATGTAGTTTTTGATTGAAGATAAGATTAATGTCTACTCTTTCTGATATAAACATTTTTAGATTCTAATTTATACAATATTTTGTAGGAAGTGCTCGATATTGCAAGTAGATTGTCTGAATCCGTAATGACATTATCCACTAAAACTGTTAATATTACTAATGTAAGTATTACTTCTAATATCATTCATCCTATATCCAATAGTTGAAAAACAGTTTCATATGATATTTTACTTTTACATGTTTGCATTATTATATTATATATTCTTTCATTAAATCTGAAAATGAGTCATTACATTTGACATTAGAGTCCCCGTAGTTGCAAAACAGCTACATCTGATTAGCTGTTTTACAACCCTGATATGAGCCTGGGGTCAAGTATGGAGATTAAGTACAATATTCATTCGCTAGTAAATATTTGACTTCATGAGAAATTAAATGTAATCATCAGAAAGATAGGACTAGAGGGTTATTTGTTGATAAAACTTGACAAAAGGCAATATTAGTTCGTCGCCATTTGATTATTAAAATTATTAGATTCAAATTAATACAATATTTTGTAGGGTATCCTTGATGCTATAGATAACTTCTGTGAAATGATAATGAGTATGTCTATTAATAAAATGCCAATGATATATGTAAGTATCATTCATAAAAATATGACCAGTTACTATTTTATTGGATCTATTCAGAACATTGCTGCGCTCTTTTCTTTTGAAACTCTAATATGAAAGAAACTTGAATGTTCTGAAGGGATCTAAACAGATTATCCCTCTTTCATTGTAATTACGAGGCAATAGAGATGTTTGTAAGAACAAAAGAGCCGATCGGCGGTACATTTTTGAGAGGAGATGTAATTTAATATTCATTGCGGCAGATAGTCAGGAAAGTGTTTTTTTCTATTAGATCCTCGTTTCCAAATTTTTAAATTTGAATGATTCTTTTTTATACATTACTTTGTAGAAGTTCCTCAAAACCATGGATTCTTTGACTAAAATCATAGTATCATTCTCCGGCAAAAAAGGTGTAGTAAGTATCAGTAAGATATAACTTATTCTACATGTAAAGATAGTCATTGGCATTAGACTATTACATCCAGAAGATATAACGTTAACTTTTTTTTGTAGTATCATGATCATATTTAGAACAGCCTAAGATAATTTCAACGCTTCACCTTTGATTATTTTCACAAAATCCAATTATGAAAAATGTTTACTGTTACGTCCCTTATATTCTTTAAACATTAATAAAACACTAGACTTAAAATTTACATACTAATATATTAACTTGAGTCTACACTTTTTGAATACTTTACAACAAAGTTAATTTCTTTGACGGCGGAATCGATGACGCGGACAACTTGCGCCTATCGCTGTTCCAGGTAGAATGGAGGTGGAGGAAATAGGTGGTTCTCGTTGTTTCATTAAACCGGTTGTCCTATGCGGTACCATATGTACCGGATGTCACATTTACAAAAACGAAATAATAGAAATATTGCTAGAGATTTTGGTTATGTACGTGTAGGCAGATGAAAGTAGATAACCAACTGGATATACCAATGTTTACCAATGGTTTGAAGAGGAAGGTACACCATATAGTTGCATTCAATCATTTAGTCTCTTTGCAATACTGTCCACAGTTAGTGTTTCCTTTGACTGCAGACCAGTGTACAAACGTTTAAGCTGGTGCAGAGAATGACAGCATGGTAAGCATAATGGTTTCAGCAAGACAAAGCACGTCAACATATTGTACGTTAAACCATGAAATTTCTCTAAGAATCTGATGCCAATATTTGGTCGTGGTCACCCAAGTCACCAGATTTATATCTCATCAAACATGTGTGGGGAGGAGACTTTCGACCTTACACGATCCTCCATAGAGTCATGTTAATATTGGAAAAAAGTGCCACAACAAGGAATCGACTTATTCCTTGTGTTGAGTCATAGACCTTTACAGGCTTTGCCATACACATTTTTTTACTAAATAAATGTTAATAAGAACTCTTGTTATCATTGTGATTGGATATTGCCAAAAAATTAAGATCTATCAATTTTCCTTCTGGATGTTACACTTCTAATGCCACTGAGTACGTATCAACAATTATCAATATTGAAAAAATCTGGACCATCAATTAACATCCAGTTTTCTGCCATTATTACTAACATCTCCACTTTCTAATCAATACAATATTTTGTAGATGGATTCAGCTGAAATGATTAATTTTTTCTCTGCTGTCGCGTGCCCCTCTGTGTCAAAGGTAAGTACTATAAAACACATGTACCAATAATCCTATTTGTGAATTTTTAATTGTCACTAGAAATAACAGTATCATTTAAAAAAATCAATCATATTTAACAATTACCAATACAATATTTTGCAGGATATTGTTAAATGCATAAATCGCTTATGTAAGACTGTAATGGAATTATCCATCAAAAGAGAGAACATGTCAGAAGTAAGTAATAGATACCACACATGTTATACATATTTTACTTCACTCTATATAAATCAAACTAGAGTCTGCAAAAAATCTTTTTGAAATTGAATATTAGAAAAATATGAAATTGATGATCAGGATTCATTCAACATAAAAACAATGTATGTAGAGGTTTGGTTAATAATTATTTAATTTTTGAGCAAGTTGGGGAACATATTGCTCTCGTTCGCTGTTTAAATAATATAGTATTTTATTTTTCTCAAGCCTCCAGAGAAAATAAACACAATCAGTTATAACTGATAAATGTATTTAATTTGAAATTATGCTGTATATAATATTTAAATATAGCGGAGATCCTCTGTTTCGTGTTTAGCTTGTATCACAGAACACTATTACATTCGAATAGTTCGAGAGGTGTCTGCCGTGTGGAGCTGCGTCTGGATATTGATCTTGAGCTTCTCTAGGTTATAGTGTACGGGAAAGATGTGCCTTGGTAGTTGTTTCCTCATGCTTGCACTTCTATTAAGACAGGAGTCCAGGGCGTCTGTAGGCGAACTTGGTATTCATGAGCCACGTCTGCCTGTCGAGTAGGTCTTGCAAATACGGCTTTTGGCAGGATTATGTTGGATAGCTCGGAAGAACTTCTGCTGTGGTAGTACTGGTAAAATAGAGATAGGTCAGCGACCTTTCTTCTATGCTATAAGCTCTCAGTTTCTGGTCAACTCTGGGTCGCCTGTAGTAAATCGAATTGCTCTCTTCTGTATTGAGTCGAGCATCCTAAAGCCTTGTTCGCACTATGCTAGTGATTTAGTCTAGTAGCAAGTAATTTAGTAGCTAAATTACTCGCTACTGGTCCAAAATCGTTCGCACTTCGCTTTAGTGTTTAGTTTAGTTCCAGTACAGTTTACAAGTGAGTGGTGTCTTGTAAGATGAACAGCCTACAGCGTAATAAAGTGAATCAACTGATTAAGTTAATCTTATCAGCGATTTTAGAAGTGGTAGAAGAGGAAATTTGTGTCATTGGTAAAAAGAAGCTGTGAATAAGAAAATGTATCGATAGAAGAGACAAACTAGGAGCTACTAATTGTCTTCTGAAGGAATTAGCATTGGAAGATCCCAAAGAATACTTCGATAGTTTGAGAATGTCTGAAAGTTGTGTAAATTTTCTGTAATGAAAATACAATCTCAAATTCAGCGTGAATTTTTGGAGTCCTTTATTTTTTTTTAACCCTTGCGAGTAGGTCGATCTAAAAAGGAATGGTTATCGTTGGGTAAAACTAATTCTAAAAACAATAGTAGTAATAATAACTAAGAACCTATTGTATTATTGTAATATGCTGTTGTAATAAAATAATAAAATTATGCACTAACCTGATGTTTTTTATTTTCAATTTAATTTCCTTTTCACCAAATCCAGGGATATTTATGGTGTTTTCTAGATCCGAGTAAGCGGATTGTTTCACTAGTTTGTTTTTATAATTAGGGGACTTAATATTCCACAAGCATTCATGTACCAGGTATTTGGAAACAAATTTTAAAGTCGTTTCTTCACTCCAGCGAAACGTCATGTTTACTATCTACGTACTAATGAACTCAACTAAACTCAACGGGTTCGCACTTGTTTAACCGGTGAGCCAGTGAGCATGGACGCGTGGTGGGGGTGCTACTCGCCCGAGAAGAATAGAGTAAAATGGATCGACTAAACTAAATTCCTTACTAAACTACTCGACTAAATTTTTAGTGTTCAGACACATTTAGCTACTAAATTACTTGCTACTAGACTAAATCACTAGCATAGTGCGAACAAGGCTTAAGAGTACGCTTGCTAGCCAAGTTCCAAATGTACGAGTAGTACCCACTGTATTGGTTGTCTCGTTAATGTATAAGATTTATTCGAGATAACATGAATTTGATTTATTTAGACGTTCGCCTCCCTCTCCAAGTTGCGGTAATTTTAAGTGAAGAGATTTCGTTTCTTTATGTTATTATACCATTTGGGGCAGATGAGAGTTTCCTCAAAGAAATGTGTATCTCAAATACGTTGTCATCAAAAATAGCATTTCTAGCATTCAAAATGATTTTATCGAAGTTTAAATTAGCTTTTGAATTTTTTTCATTTGTGTAATTTGTTGAAAATAAGCGACTATAAACATTAACATTAAAAATTGAAACAAAAAACTATATGAGAACTTGTAAAAATAACCAACTCATCTCAAATTACATGATCCCTCATTTGAAAAAACTGACTTCTGATAGATAGTTGTCACCTTATTAAACTTCACGGGTTCAAATTTTTATTGTCCCCGTATTTGCAATTACCTACCTATTCGAAACTAGCACTTTTGCAGCTCTGTCAGATACATTAGGTTGAATTGATACAGTAATGAAAGTAGGGTCGGTCATCTATCAATTTCAAGGTAAAATTACAATCTTACAATATTTTTTAGAGTTTACTCGGCTCTATCAATAACTTGTCCAGAAGCATAATGGAGTTATCCACCAAACGGGCGAATATAGAACATGTATGTATTAGTTTTGATATCATTCTTTCTTTGTATGTAAATATTTGTCTGGTTTTGAAAAAAATGATATCTAGAATATACAAGAAAAAAGCTTTGTGAAATTGAATACAAATGGAAATGAAAACGTGAAACTTGAAATTAAAAATCAATATAGAACAAACAAATCATGTACAGGTCGAACATACATTTTCAATCATAAACTAGAGAAGTACTTTTATTTTGTTGTAAATATTTTTTTTATAACTAAACTAAGTCAAGTTAATAAATTGAAGGTGGGGTCTAGTATGTTGAAAAAAAAATGTTGATTAGTTATATTTATGGGAAATTTTGAAATATATTATCGATTTTAAAACGTACCATATTTTGTAGGATGATCTGAGTGCCATCAATTGCAATTCTGATGCAATTCTGAATTTATTCAACAAAAACGTCGAAGCCTTATATGTAAGTGTTTGAATAGAATCTGAATAATATTTTTTTAAAATTGAGTATAAATAGACAAGAAACTTTGAATTTGCATAAAAAATTTGATCAAATAATCATATTAATGCTACAAGCGTCTGCCATTATAAGGTCTGCCATACTTATTTTTAGATGAATATTCGTTTCCTCCCAATAATTATTGAAATTTTCAGGAATCACAGGCTACCAAAAATCTAGTTGAAAGTGAATTGAACAGTTCTGACGAATCCGATGAAGATGGCCCTGTTCATTCATCTAAATCTGTATCAGGAGTAAGTAATATAAGATAATCTGGTACTGTTCATACATAAATATTTGAATTAGCATCAAAAAATTAATCAAGTAATCAAACTCATGCCCCAAGCGTCTGACATTATTACTCCATGTGTCTGCCATACTTATTTTCAGAAGAATATTAAATTTTTTCCATTAATTATTAAAATTTTCAGAAAGCACAAGTTACCAAAAAACTCGTTGAAAGTGAATTGAACAGTTCTGATGAATCCGATGAAGATGGCCCTGTTCATCCATCTAAATCTGTAGCAGCAGTAAGTAATGTAAGATAACTAGATACTATTCATCCATAAATATTCGAATTTGCATAAAAAAATCAATCCAAGTATCTGCCATTATTACCCCATGTGTCTGCCTCATTTATTTTTAAAAGAATTTTAGTTTCCTCCCATTAATTATTAAATATTTCAGGAAAACAAAGCTACCAAAAAACTTGCTGAAAGTGAATTGAACAGTTCTGATGAAGATGATCCTACTCATTCATCTAAATCTGTACCAAATGTGAGTAATTGTAAGATAATTATGTACTATTTATCTATAATTACTTATTTTTGCATAAAAAAATCAATGAAAGAATCAGTTTAATGCTACAAGCATCTTCCTTTATTACTTCATGTGTCCGCCATATTTATGTTTAGAAGAATATTAGTTTCCTCCTTTAATTATTAAAATTTTCAGAAAGGACAAGTTACCAAAAAACTTATTGAAAATAAATTGGACAGTTCTGATGATTCCGATGAAGATGACCCTACTCATCCATCTAAATCTGTACCTGACGTAAGTAATATTAAATAATCAGGTACTATTTATCCATAAATAATTTAATTTGTATCGAAAAATTAATGAAATAATCTTTTTCATGCTACAAGTGTCTGGATATTCTCAGATCATAATTTATACAATATTTTATAGGAAATTTTCAGTCCTACTAGTAGCTTCCTCAAGTCCAAGAAAAAATTTCATGTCAAAAAAGTTCATATGACACATGTAAGTTGTAGTAGCAATAAGATTCATCTTACACATAAATATTTGAATTTGCACTAAAAAAGTAATGAAATCATTAAAAAATGTAAATATGAGATATTAGCAGTAACCAATACCTAACCGAACCTAACCAATATATCTACCATCTTCACTTATAGATAATCGTAGTTTCCTTCTCTTGGGGATAAACAATTTCGCTTTCTAAGTCATCTAATATTTTTTTATGGAAAAGTCCATTATGTAAGAGGGCTGCGTGAGAATCAATAAAAAGTTGCTAAGAAACCTGCCAAAGATAAACCTTTTCAAGAGGAAAGTGCACATTCCTCTAAACAAAAAGTTAGTAATATATTACTTTAATATACCATAAATTCCAGCCATCTATTTGAGCTGGAAATGAAAAGTTAGAAACATTAAGAATCCACAAAATAGGCCCTTTTTAAATCAAATACAAATAAATATAAAAATATGAAACACAACATTGACAATCTATGCACAAGATTGATTATACGGTATGAGATATGAATAGAATTATCTCTCTTTGCCATCATAATTTTTGTCTCAGAAATTTTATCACTAAGTATTTTCTCTTAAAAAAATCCAAATATGATATATACAATCTCAAAGCAGCCCTCTTATATTTGAAATATTTTTTGCAGGTTAATAAATCTTCTAAATATTATAGACTTAAGAGATAATTTTTATGTATAAATTTAATTTTTTAATTTTGCATAGAATTTAATTGAATATTTTCTGAATTTACCATACCAGAATCTTCCATATTTATAGAATAACATCAATTTCCTTCCGTCGATTATTAAAATTTTCATGTTTTAACTCTAACAATATTTTGTAGGACAAGATTACTGAAACCAGAAGATCTAAAGTAAGGAAACTTGATTCCAATGTAAGTAATATAAGAAATTTATTTAGTACTTAATTTCAAATTAATCAATAATTTTTCTAATATTTTATATAAATTAATAAATTGTGATACTTGGAATACGAATCGTAAGACATAAACCTGACAAAGCATGTGCTGGTTTAGTTATTGTTATTTCGTTAGATATGAGTTAACATTTTGAACCAATTGTTGGAAAAGATCAGATAATTTATCGACTATATTATATCAACAATTACCAATACTCCTGTGGAGCTCAGAGTGAGGGTGATAAAAAACTAACAGGAATTGAGAGAAGGAAAACACCAGGCATCTTCTATCTTTGCTTTATAACAATTTTACAATCACATTTTTTATCACGACATTACCATAACTGTCCTTGTGTCACACTAATTTAATCCCATGATATTGATTCGATTCGATTGAAATTCGAAATTCTTGTTTTAATTTATGTATCTATGTAGTATTTGTTATATTAAATTAAATTGTATTAATTCTTGTAAAAACTTGAAATTCATGGAATTGGAAATTCAATGTTCAAAATGACGCATGGCAGAAATATTGGTTCAATATTTAATCAACGTTGATTATTAAAATTCACAGTTTCTAATTCATAAAATATTTTGTAGAGTGACAGTGAAGAAAGAGAATCGCGCTTGAAAATAAGAAGAATAGATGAATCGCACGAAGCCAGACCAGCTGCAAGTAGTCTGGTAGGTATTATTCATTGTATATTTTGGGACGGACTATATAAAATCTGAAAATGTGATATTTGGGAATATCTAAAATGTTTTTTTATTTATTAATTGGTATATAATGAGTTATGAGTGGAGTTGAGTGAGGAAAAATAACTCTAGTTTGCTGATTTAATATGATTACTTTGGTTAGATTTAGTATGAAATCGAATATAAATTACCAAGATTTCAAACTAGTATCTTACTGCAAAGCATAAAATATAAATTTAAAAATGTATGGAATGTTTTATATGAGCAATTACAAATGCTCAAATCTTCTCGACCATTAATATTTAATTGATTAATTATTAATAATTAAGCACTTTGTGCACGAAAACCTTGAGTTCGAAACTTATGAGTTTCAATTGGAACAAACTTGGCGAGTTTTGTATAAAGTTTTAAAAATTTGTCACAAATTATTTATTCATTTGTTGCCGTGTCCGAAATACAAGTTATTCTATTAACTGAATACAAAATGCGAATACTATACAAGCACTTTTTTATAACTGTACTTTGTACTAAAGATAATACTCCTGGGCCCTTTTACAGTCTTCTTCATTGAGTAATTATCATTTAAGTAGGAAAGATTTCCATGGTAATAATCAGTCTGGAATATAAGTTACTTGCGACCCTAGGCCAAATTAACCCTCCAGGCCATCCCTTAGGTGGAAAATTGAAATCTAATATTATATATGTATGGATTTTGGGGTAACGTATACACTGCGACCCAAAGGATCTATTATGTTCCCCTTTCTTGCTGCAATACTGGGGAACCCAGTGTTTACAGCTGATCTGTTAATCTCACTCCTTTTAAAAAGTCTAGAATGTGGGAAGGCTGTAGTTGCCACTAATTGTGACGCTGTCTACATAGGGCAAACATCTCAGTATTTAGAAAATAGACTAAAAGGTCATCAATACGATGAAAAAAATAAAACTGCATTAACGAACCATGAAATATCAAAAAATCATAAATTCAATTATAAAGATTAAACAATTCTTAAAACGGAATCTAATACACGAAAAAGGGAATTTTTAGAAATGATTCACATTCATAAGAACGAAAAAGCTATAAATGATAAAAAAGATCTAAATAATTTTAGTAAAATTTATAGCACTATTTTGTAAATTCTAATAAAATTAATATATTTGAGATGTGGAAACCAAGGAAAAATTAATTTTTCTTATTGGAACAAAATTCTAAGTTGATTTTATCCTTATTTTGATATTCATGATGATGGTGATTTATAAATCAATATAAATAAGCAAATTGTCCGTGTCAATATCATTTTGATAAAGACGAAACGTCAAAATTTATCTTTCTTTTAAAAACTATAAATAAAACGAATTTTAAATTTAAATCAAGAACACTTAGATGCATTAATATATCATAAAGTCTAAGAAATAAGAAATTTATATATATATATATATATATATATATATATATATGTAATCAATCAATAACTGGATTATACCAGCACACGCTACGTTGCTGGCAACGATAACCTTGTTAGCATTAAGCAGACAACTACTCAATGTTTTTATTAAAACTTATGCAGCTGAAAAATAAAATAAACAAAAAAATGCAAGTACCCTATTACAAAATTTGAAATTGTAACTTTCCAATAACTACAGTCTAGTCCTTCGAGCTGTTTATGTACCAACGAATTACAGAAGACTCGAAGAACCAGACGCTGTAATTTTTTGTTGGTACAGTGGTACCTAACAATGTATCAGAATCAAAAATATTTTTTCTTACTTTTGTTGATAATTAAAATTTTCCTCATTCTGATTCATTCCATCTTTTGTAGGATGACAGGGGAGAATGTTCAAGAAATGTTGCTAATAAGGTGAGTCCATGCATTTATATGATTGCGAAATTAGTATATCACTAGTATATTTTTGTGCGTTGGGAATTAACGGCATAAATTTATATGGACAGAAGAGTAGTTGAAAATTAAAGAAATATCCAATTTTACAGTAATTTTAGTATTTTTCTAATAAATGTCTGTTACCATATATTGATATAAGTTGAAGTAAAAGAAGTAAACAAGGGTTACTTCGAGCAATAAAAGTTTTTCAACTAGTTGCATTAAAATAACTATAGGCCCAAATGCCTCTATCATTACTGTAGTTTTTATTTGTTATACAAATTGCCTTCACTTTTTTATATTCAAAGGAAAAACTAGATCTCCAATTTCTCTAATTTCGATATAACAAAAATGGACTTCAAAGTTTCAAAAGGATTGAATAAATTTTTAATACTAAGAGGATATTGTATCTAGGAATCCTTCTAATTATGGTGGAATTGAATACTAACATGTTCTCCAAGATTTTGGATATTGTGTGTTTCATATTAATATCTACATCGATTTTTTAAGGTTCCTTATTAGGTACTGCAACTGTTTTGTCATAATGTATTGTTTTATCTACATTTTCTGGTTATGCTTTTGAATTTATGGAGTTACCTTTTGTTACAGCTTTTTTAATAGGCTCTGTATTTGTATGTTTAGTAACTATGAATTTTATCATAAGGGTTGTTTTGATTATAATTATATCGTAAATTTGTTTGCATGAAGGGCATGTTGTTGTTTTTGAGCAGTTAATATGCAGTTAATAGCTAATTCATTTGCATGAAAGGCACGTTTTGTTTCGGAATCATAAAAATATATCAAATGTTGTCCATGATTAATCAAAGTGAGTAATGAGGAGATGTTCATTGGAGGATGATATATTTTCTTGTGGTTATATGCGTAGACGTTCAAATGTACTAGAAAGAATAGGTGAAGAACCTAATACTATAATATAACTAAGATTATAGAAAACACAGTCCTAAAATATTAACGGCATATTGGAAGAATTCCATATAAAAAAGGCACAAAATCATTTGCTAGATGATCTCCAACAACATAAGATATAAACCAATTTTGGTTTGAAAAAATATAAAAAAAACATGATAATTGGAATGAGCAGTTGGGAAAAAAGAAAAAAATTGAAGATGTTCATTCTTCCAAGAAAACTTTTTCGAGAATACACTTTTTGTTTATTGCAATAAATTGTCTTAAAAAAATTCAACCTGCAGATAGGGAAGGAGATAAGAAGGATCATAACATTAGCCTATATTTCTTGATTATCGATTTCTAATTAATTGATTATTTTGTAGAATCTGTATGCTGCAAAGGCTTCAGTCAAAAGTGATTCAAACAAACATTTGTCGGGCGCTAATTTGGATGTCGTTGATATGGAGTTGGTAAATCTTTTACATATCAAAAATACAACCAAATATTAGAAATCAATAAAAATAAATATATTACTAGAAATTGAAGGTGCTTATTATGTGTTGAGTTCACACATCTACTGCCAAGGTTTTGTAATCTTAATTTATGTATTTATTGATTTTGAAAAAAAAAATGATTTGCGGGAATTTCTTGTAATAACTGATTCTACAGGCATACAAGTCTTGAATAGAATATGCAAGACTCGCAAACCAAAAATTAGAAAGTATTAAAATGACACTTCAATAATGTGAAAAAAATATCTAGTTGACAGAATGACTACAAAAATCTATCGCACATACATGCATTTGGTTAATATATTAATATTAATCGCAATAACCATTTAGGGTTTAGATTAGAATATATGGCTGTTGATTAAAGAAAATTCATGATTTCCAACAATAATATAGGAAAGATTTTGCTCGGCTTTGAATTTGAAAAACTTTTGTATAAATGAATGGTTCCAAAGATACTTGAAATGGGAGATATTGGATAAAAACACCGGTCATCTCAAAGGAGTACAAATTTTTTTATGATAAGACATGCGCATTTACTGCATACTTTGAATTGAAGAATGATGACAATAATTAATTTTTAACAATTATAGATAGTCATAATTTCTAATACATACAATATTTTGTAGGAGACCTTTGATGCTGAAAGTTTGAGAAAATCTTATCCACCAAAAATTTCATTGAGGCAAAGCATTCCAATGATACCTGTTGACAATAGACCAGTAAGTATAATAACAACGTCAGAATTGGCACGAAAAAAACTAACACTATCTAGAATGCTTTTTGAAATTTAATTTTAACTAAAAGTAGGAATTCTCAGATATGAAAGTGACATGTATATGCAACCAATGTTGTTAGATATTAGTGAACATTTCGAGTAAATTATTGAAAATATAGATTCACATTGGGCTGTTATTAAATTTGTTTCCTGTTGGATGTTTACCTTTATTTTATAAAGTTGTAGTATACTAATGTTTGAAAGTTAACATATAAAAAAGGTAATAGAAGTCATATTTTTTACTTGTATTGCTTAATAAAATTTTCCACTTTCTGATTAATTCATATTTCGTAGGCTTACGATGAGGACGTTATTGAGATATCAGTAAGTATCATTATATAAAAATAAGATTAAAAATTTTAACAAAAAATTGGGATTGGCAAAAATAAAAATATTAACTAGAAATCGGAGACATAGGAAATAATATTCATATAAACATAAGAAACCGGATATTCCGGAAAAAAGATGCTTTAAAACTTTTTCTTGATTGATACTTGCATACTCCAATCTCTAAATAAATTAAACTTTTCTGCGGCCTAAAAAATTTAGAGGAGAGAAAAATTAGTTCCCTTTTATAATCTAAGTTTCTAATTCAAACAATATTTTATAGGATGAGAGCTCGAAAGAATCTTTGTTCCATTTTCTGTCCAGTTCAAGCGAACGCGGTACATTTAGATCCGTAAGTGTTGAAGATCCTATATGTAAATATTCGAATATGCATAATATCTAGATTCTAGGAAAAATTTATTCAAGTAGATAGTAGTAAATTAGGAATCCTCAGATATGTAACAAAAAAAACATACACAGATTTGGTCAGTAGTAAATTGAAGATATATGTATAAATTAGTAAAAATGGAATACTTGTATACTCATTCAATGAAATTTGAAATAAACTTTCTGGCACTCTAGAAATAGCAAAAAGAACAATGAATTTCCTTAAAATTACTATTAATTTTTTCCTTTTTCTGATTTATACAATCTTTTCCAGAACAGCCTGAAACGAATTCAAGAATTATTTTTTAGTTTCAATTGCTACATAATAGTGATTGTAATTTAAATCCCTACTTACAAAAAAAAAAAGATGATAATTGTCCATTATAACCTATTCACTTTCTAATACTAAAAATGTTTCACAGGGTCTATCTTTGAAAGTATTGAAGTATGCGACAAATCCAAACGAGACAGGCTCTACAGCCTTTCCCTTCAATACAGATTCTCCGGCTTCTCCGAACGAGGAACAGTATGCAGCATCTTCAACGGAGAAACAGCATGCAGCATCTTCGAAGGAGAAATTGCATCTGGCCTCTTCTAAAAAAAATAAACAACATCCAGACTTTTCAGACGAGTATGACTGCTCACCCTCGGCAATGAAGAGACAGTCCTCAACCTCTCCAGATGAAGAACAGTCTGCAAGCTCTCTAGATGAGAACCAGTCTCGTGATACAGAGCAGAAACAGCGTCATTTTTCTTCAGATGAAATACAATCTTCAGATGAGAAGCAATCTCTAGCCTCTCAAATCAGTCTACCGCATACACCCACTCCAGACGAGGAACAACCTCAAGTTTCCTCAGATGGAGAACGCTCACAAACCTCTACAGATGAGATAGGATCTCGAGCGTCCTCAGGCGAGAAAAGGTCTCCAGCCTTTTCAGACGAGCCGTCTGCAGACGACGGAATGTCTCCAGTTTAAAAAGATACTCTCAACTTTACAGGTAGGAAATGGTCATACATGGCTATCCTATTAAGTTTGCATATTGAGCCATTTGTCTTTTTCCGTCTTTCCAATACCATATTATCTAATTCTGTTATACCAAGCCATTTTTGTTCATTATTTATGTGTTTTAATCTAATTTATTTCCGCTAAAATTGAAAATTCTATGTTACTATCTACTCGAAATACTAATTTATGTTATATCTCCCACAAATTCAAGTTATTTATTTGAACTTTCTCTTTAAAATGTAATCATTTTAATACACCTTTATCTGCTTAATGAAGTTCCTAGATGTGGTTTGTTGTATCTATCAAATATTTAGAATCAAGCATTTCTGGTATCTAGAACAGTTTCTAACTAGAAACCACATCGAACAGAATACAGTATATAATAGCTGAATCAACTAGCAGGATAGATATAATTCAAATCCCAACAAGAAAATGCGATGATGAAGATATAGATGATACATGAGAATATATAGCGATTATAATAAACAAAAATTATATTATGAGGAAAGACAAGGAACGTTAAAGGGAAAAAACCTAAAAATGGAATATTACTCAAAAGTAAATATATTCTTCAACTTACCTCGATAATAAGTAGAAAGAAATATAAGGTTTTAAAAATATAATGAAAAGAACGAATCAGAGTAAAATAAGAGAGAATAAAAATACATTGGAGAATATTCTGACAGTTAAGATACATGAATAAGTTAAGTGTAGGTAAATAGAATTCATAAAATACAAACTAGCAAAAGCAGTATATAAGTAACTTGAGGACAACCACTCACACTACAGAAGATGAGTATGGAACAGAAGAACGAATTGTGAATAAGATGTCCGAAATAATAGAAAACTTTTGCTAAGAAGTATACATTTAAAAACACCTCAAAAAATTCATAATCCTCGATAACAATTAAGAAGAGGAGAACTACCTGTCATAAAGAAATGAAACTGCTCTTTATAAGATGGAGAATGATAAACATCCTAAACCCTATTTTATAGCTGGGGTGTTGAAAAATGTAAAAAATTATAGATTCATTGAAAAAGAATTTTTAATATCAATATCTTCATGCGGGAGAATAATGTCTCAGGATATTAAAAACTGAAGCAGGGTATTTAACATCAAATTACTACAATATCTAAAGACAAGGGTATGCTCAGTGAAACTTTCCAATATATAGTATATACTGTTAACAAAAGTTGACCCTAATAACAAAGAAATAAACAAAATAGCCCATTTACAGAAGGAAATAGAATGGAAATCAAAGATGTCCAAGATCGTTTAGGCAGACTCAAATGGGGCCTCACAGTAACAAATGACAGATGGAATAATGTAATTTAACAAAGAAGACCTTAGTAGGAGAGACGAACAAAGAGTTACTCTCAGATGACAATAAGAGAAGAATAGTAGTTCTATACTGAGATATGTAGCACAGAATTGATATAAATGAGATAACGGTAGGAGGCCTATTGCCAAATTTACAATAATATATAAGGCTGAAGATAGAGGAGTTATTGAAAGAGAATTTTATAGACACACCTCCTTGATAGTTGTAAAGTTTCCACGGATAACAATTATTAATGAGTTGTGTTAATTTTCAGGTGAATCATACTCTTGAATGACTATTCTGAAGTGGAGTAGATTCAACCAAATGTTCAATTTCTTGGTAGCGTTTGTGCCATTATAATTTTGTTAATTTGTTAGTTTCTCTGTTCAAAATATTGATAATTAATATAGTTTTTCTGTTCGACATATTGATAATTCATATAGTTTTTCTGTTTGACATATTGATAATTCATATAGTTTTTCTTATTTCAATATTACTGATAGTTTGATAGTTTTTATAAAGATTGTATTCTGAATAAAAAAAAATAAATAATTACCAGAACTGTTTTATTAACTGTGTACAAATTGTTTTATTTTATAATGCTAACACTTCTTCAAGTACCACCAATTTAATTTCAAAGGCAACATATTCCGTGTACGTTCCTTTGTGTGTGGAGATATAATTTCAACCCTCTTTTAACAAACAAATTAAATCAGTGCAATAACAGCTGTCTATGCAATGTTTAAATTTGATCCCTTCCTTTTTTTCACCTATTACTTATTAAACAATATTTTATGTTTGGTTAAATAATTACGAATTTTTCTCATCATAAATTAAAGTCATGCTCTCCAATTCACAAATGATTCTTAATTAATTAAATATGCCATAAATAAGTACAAATTTATACATATATATTATACCCCAAAACGGGTAGTCTTTGCTATCCAACTCAAGCACATGATACATCGACAGAAATTCACACAGGTTAATCTCAAACTATTGATTTGAATTATCGACATCACATGGTATTTTGTGAAAAAATGTTCATTGTCTAAGTCTAATCACATATTTTTACGTATTCATGAGTTTTCAACCAACTTAAATATTACGACGTACCTACATATTCAATATGAATCATAATTCTCACTTCTAGCATGACTTACTTCCTCGAAAGCTTGGATTTATAGTTTAATAAAGAGTTATCATTTTCCAAAGAAACGTTACACTTTTCGTTATACATTTCTTCCTTTCAGTATCTCACACATATAATAAAAACTTGTAACAAATAAGTTTGTGCGTATAAACGTGCAGCTAGTATTTTTATTCTTTCCTCTGTTCACTACCTTCAATTTTTAATACATTTACACTTAAATATGTACTGTTTATTTAGTTCAAGAATTAAGATTCAAATGTTAATTGAAAGCAAAAAATACTTTTCAGTTTGGAGAAATTGTAAGGGAAAAAGAAAATAAAAACATGTTGCAATAAATATATTTATTTCAATATCTACATGATTGTGTATATTGCATGTATTTTAAAATTAGTGTAGGTATAAAATTCGTCCACAGCCCCATTCTTGACAACTAAAATTAATTAAATGGGATACATATTGATTATCACAATCATGTTACTATGATATCTTTCAACACTTAAAGTGCGTTCATTAAAAAAATATTTTCATTAATAAATAGCAAGGAAAAGACAAGAAACTAAAACAAATACAAATGAAAAACTGTTGATATACTTTATCGAACATTCACCAAACGTTATAAAGTGAAATAAACTTTTGGTTATAGTGAACACAAAAAACCCTTGGAGATTATTATTTGGTGAGTCATTAACAAGCAGTTCTATGGAAACAGTCGAGTAAAGTTACCCCGATATTCATTTTTAAATAATCCCAAATAATATATGTTAAATTTTCTCCCATACTAACGAGAACTGGATAAACAAACATGTCATAAAGCGGCTCTGTCAAAACCAATCCAATTCATAGCTTCAATTTGAACACTACTTAACAATAATTATAATGAGCTCTTCATACACTCTGGAAAGAAATTTTCATATGCCAAACGTAGTGAAACAAAAAAATACTGAGCAAATTATTTTAGAAATAAGCAAAATATGAACTTTAAAGTATCAAAAAAAAAGCACCTTAAATTGCGTAGTAGAAGAAGAAATACGTGATATATCTGAAATAGTGTATGAAATTTAATTTTAGGAAATAAATAGATTTATAATTAGAGGATTGAACATGATGTTAAAACTATTGATAAGTATGGTAAATTTACTACATATTAGATTTTTACTTTTGAATATGAACAATATTTCGACAACTTTTCGACTGCATATAACTCGCAAATAAATAAAAATTAAACTTCTTTTCACTTCAACATATTTGAACATAAAAAAAATTATTTTTTGCCCTATGTACATTTCGAATGGACTTTAAACAACTGCCATTATATAGCGTGATCACTTTCATAAGTAGTTTTTTAACATGCGCGTTATGTTAAAATTTAAACAATCTTAGTCTAGACTAAAATTTTTTTGAGCATTATGAGGTTTGTATTATTATGTTTAACCATATCTAGAGGCAACGACGGTTCATTTTTCTTTGCCTGTGTGTGCCATACCAATATCTGAAACAAGTAAAAATAGTAAGTATTCTTTCATGATACAGTGAGCTAAAAATGGAACCAATATTGATTATGATTGACTATGAATTAATTTGTTAATGTCTGTAACTGAAAGTACTTGAGGTACCTACTAATACTTGTGCTGGACCCACTGTTTATACCATAGGTGGGGAACCTGCGGCCTCCACGAGGTTCTTGTGCGGCCCTTTGCCACCTAGTAGTAGTATCATCAAATTCCTTTTTAACGCTAAAAAGTATTCCATAGAAATCTGGAAAAATGCTGTTGAATATCCATGCCTTCGAGAACATGCTCCCGTTTACTTTCCTGCTTCGGAATTATCTACTGTTGCAAGACAACATTTTCTCTCATGTCAAAAATAAAAACAAATTTGAGAAAGCAAATTACAGATGCACATTTAGAGGATCAATTAAAGTTGTGTGTCACGAAGCTTGATCCATATATACAATTACTGTCATACAAAAAACAAAGCCAAATAAATCACTAACTTAGTGAATATTTTTATATTATTTTATATGTATATTATATTTAAAATTTTGTAGTATTATATTTTATTTTTTCTATATAATGCAATAAATTATTAAATCTATAGAAAATCTATAATAATTTCACAAAAGTCACTTTCTTAGGTCAATCAGCTTATGCGGCCTCTCTTATTGCTGCCTAATTTAAATGTGGCCTCTAATGGTAAAAAGGTTCCCCACCTCTGGTTTATACTATCACTACACAGAGTAATTGTGAGTGTTGAAGTGTGGTGGTAGTGTAAACAGTGTGTTCAATACTAGAGTAGATTGTTCTCACATAAATTCTTCAACAAATCAATAAGAATGTTATTGATGTATCTAAATATATATGAAGTAAACACATTGTACAAAAGACTGGTGGAACAATAATAACACAGTGGTTATCGAAACATGAGTGAGTTTTAAATGTGATTCTAACAATTCTGAACTACTAACTATGTGCAAAGAAGTTTACAAGTATTTATATACAGTGCTTTTCAGAGAAACAAAATAAATAATGTATCAAATTACACTATCAATAGTGACTACAAATTCTAGTTGACAATGTCAAACTTTAATAAAAAGTAGAGTTTTTTGTTGTTTGGATTTTTTAAGTAGAATAAATAGCACAGTTAAAAAGATTAAAGAGTTTGAACTGTTGTACAACCCATTTCAGTACAGGCAAATAAGGTGAAAGTAAATAATAAGTAAAATTTGTGCTCTTAAAAGAAAAATTGTTTATCTCATAAACTAACCACTTTAACCTACAAGTATTACACATTTTTGAAATCAGCTCAAAGAGGAGTATCCAAATTTTACATAAAAAATATGAAAAGTAATTTAAAAAAATAAAGGGGATGCTGCTAGGGGTGAGGGGGTGGCTTTTCCAGTAAGTTTAAATAAGCCATAATGCTTGCCCCTTCCAACATAAATTGACGTGTTTTTGGATTTTTTCTAAATACCAGTATTACAAAAGTTATTAAAGGTGGATACTTTTATCTGAAAAGCACTGGATATAAATACTTGTAAACTTCTTTGCACATAGTTAGTAGTTCAGAATTGTTAGAATCACATTTAAAACTCTTACATAATAAGAAAAAAACTATATGTCGTAGCAAGTATGTATTAGGCTATATTGGCCCTGAGTTGTAAAGTAAAATAAGTTTTTTCGGAAATAAAAATGTTTGATGAATATAATGTATAGAATAGAGGTGAGATGTTTCTGCTTCAATTATTGCATGTGGATCAAATCAAATGGCGCGAAAAATATAATATGATATGATATTATCCAAATATAATGAAAGCGAAATTTAAATTATTTTTGGTGGAAAGGCTTTCATTGTATATTCATTGAACAAAAATGTGAATAATATAGTATTATAAAATAAATTTTCTGGAAATTTGTTTCAAAAAAATCATATAAATAAATGTAATCCTACAAGGATATGTAGACGTAGATATGAAACGTTTTTGATTTTTTTGATTTGTTCTATCATTTTGAAAATTGTAGTATTTCCTTGTATGTATTATTAATTATCTTACTTTTGTACAATTAGACGCTAGTAACTCAACATCTCTAGGTTCAAAAGGAGACAAACTCTTCAAAAATCCATCTTCTTCAAAACCTGGTTTAAAAGGCATCTTAGCGGTAGGGCGTTTAAGTAGAAATTCTACAGAAACTGCAAAACCAGCCATATCAACAGCAAATTTTCTGCCACCAATCCATCCATCATAGAAACCGGCAAAAACTCCATGCTTAACAATAGGAGAACTTACTCCTGCTTTTGTAATTAATCCCACTGGAAACATTGATACTCGTTTTGTGTATCTTATCTAAAACAATAAAGTTATTAAATCCAAAAAATTTTGAATCAGTTATTGAAGAATCCGCAACTTTCAATACTATTGAAATATATACTAACGCATTTAAGAACAAAAAGGCAGCTGTTGTTGTTGACGGTAAGCTGCCTGAAATATGTCTTATCCAAAACATATAACAAACAAGAAAAAATTAATTCTCTCACGTTAAATATAAATACCACGGCAGTGTAAAGGGATGACAGACACATTCAATTGCAAAGACGTTTTCAATTTTTGATTGTTTAAAAACATATATTGGTTTTATCAGCTATAGAAGTAATTTTTGAATACTTTTGTCATCAAATTTATAATTTTCTAATCCTTCTCATCTTTTCTGTCAATATATACAATGAAATGACGACTAGGTGGCCTCTATATGAAAAAATGCTCTTCATACTATCCATTTGATCAAAACAAGTTATTCATTTGAAACTGTAGCTCATAGAGAAAATCTTGGCAATGTAGATGGAGAACCACAACAGAAAAAATCATATATTAAGTAATTATGTTTGATTTCTGTTTCTAAACTATCTAATTGTTAATATAATTGGTTTTAAAATGTACTTCTTAGTCTATTGAAATAGGAAAATTGTAGGTTGCGGATGCATAATAATAAATCAAACAATTTGCACTAGAAACATGACAGATAATCCAACATCAACCATCTCACTTTAAAACGAAGATATTTCATAGTAATTTCAATTGCAAATAAGGTGAATTAAATTGTTTTATTAGCTCTCCCTTTATTACTACCTCTGTGCCACGATGTGCAATTTTTTGCTTCATGTGGTTTATATATTTTCGTAATTCCAAAATTATTCACTCAAATAGGTATACCTTGAGAGTTAAACAATTATATTGTAGTGTTTTAATCTTTGTGGTCAGTAGATTGATGTAGGTTTTTTACCAACCAGAAATTACATTTGTCTAGTTGGTCAAATTTTCCACTATGTGTAGATATTAGTACCTACCACAAATTAGAAGAAATTACTTGTTGGTAAAAGATCAATGAAATATAATAAGTAATACTCTAATCTCCAAATTTCTGAAAATACAAATGAAAACAGGTAATGAAAAGATATTAACTTAATTTGTTTAGCATGGGACATACATTTTTCCAATGCTCTTAATATTAGTCAACATTACCAAATTAAAAAGTACTCGATTATTGTAAAATAATGAATATTACAAAATTCGTTCTTATATATTCTGTCCTTGACTTTAACATAGCATATTTGAAATCAGTTTTTCAACTAACTGAGTTTGAGAGATATTTTTATAGGTGAAATAAAATCAGTAGTAATTATGTATAGAAACCCTTGCATATGGCATTATATCTGGAATATATGAAGTTATACTAATATAAATTATAATTTTAATAATAATAGATGCCGATGATAATAAATATGAACAGAAGTATAAAGGAAAGTTTTTTATATATGAGCTTTATGATAATTAGCTAAAAAATCTTCTATTGAATAAAGTTGAAATTCAGTATTACGATATCATGAATACTAATTTACACGGTAATAAAGTTAAAATTATTCTAAAAATTGTTGTAATAAGTAAACAAATAATTACGAGTAAATGAACATAGTAATACTATAAAATGTGGGTGTTCAGGAGCAATCACAATTAAAAATTTATTATAGAATGACCAAAATGTATAATAGAACATTCTGTTTCATATAAACATCTAGTTAATTGATTCATGCAATATTATTCAATATTTCACCAATTCTTTATTGACTCATGAATGGTCATTAAAAGCGAGAGAACACGCGAAATTTCAAGTCAATATATTGTTGAAAAACAGTGAAAATTCCACGTAAACAAACAAACAGTGAGTTAAATAAAGTATAGTACATAGATATAAGAACCTAATTTTTTGTTTGGTGATCGATTGTACAATTGAATAATACTATTTTAAAACCGTTGTCTATAGTGTGATGCAATTATATGTTACAAGGCGTCCAATTCATTATTTATCTACCTATGTATACGAGCGGTGAAAATAAATACTTACGTCACTAAATAATTCCAAATCGTATGTATTGTCGTCATCTGCAAAATACAATACTCCAGTTTTAGCATGTTCTCGTATCCATTCTATACCTTTATTTCTATTCGAAACCCCTCTAGGCTTTGCTCCTTTGGTTTTATTTTTATATTCAGCAGGCATAGGCGCTGGAAAATCAATAGTAAATTGATTGCACACATAATTCATAACATTGAGCGTAAAATTTTCGTGATGAAAAGAGTCCTGAAGATCGTGATGGGAAATCGCATAGTATAGTAGACATCACGAATAAATCACAATTTCACATGAGCATTTGGCAATGAAAAACTTTACCAAATGCGTTTCCTCGCAAAAACAATAACGAATTGATGTTTCAGGGCATTTAACTTTCAGTTGTTTCCGCACCAACAATATTCTTCGTATCTGGCTACCAACAACTACTGGCTGTTCAAAGAAAGTAATACGAAACAAACGAGGAAGTCGTTATTGAAGCACAAGGCTAAAGGAAATCGTTGAATTAAAGTGGGATAGAAAATTTGAAAAAGCGTTTGACCTTCTCTCGAGAAAATAATGTTGATGGACATGAAAAAACGGAATTTGAATAAAAAACTTGGTTTTTGTTTACTACACCATTTGATCACTACACACTGATTAATATCAACGAAATTTTTTTGATATTTTGAATATTCTACAACTTTTGGTGAGCAGTGGAAAGGGAAGAGTATGTGGTACTTCTTAGCTAAAGAAAAAAACATTTTCATCAGAAGCAAATTACGTTTATTAAGTATATGTCAAAAACAGATCTTACCAGAGTGAAGTTTTTATGATTCTTGGGATATCAAAATTATTATTGAAGCTAGAAGAAAACACTATGTAGATAATTCCGAATATCTAGATATCTACAGTAGCTAATCAGTAGAGCACAACTGGTCGAGAAAGTAGAAAAACATCTAAAAGGACTAAGTCAAAATGATTTTATTCGACTATGTATTATTCAGTTTATTCTCTTGGCTGCTTTCAATGACTTCAAAAGAATTAAAACGTATTTACAAAAAACATAGAAATGCATAAATTGCAATTTTTAAAAACTGATTCCCGTTTTTAAGAATGTGAGTATGAAACCTCCGCTTTAGTCTTAATGTTTTGTCACTTTCTTTTTGCGAAAATGAAACAATGTATTTTTCTTCAACATATTCAACCAAAAAGTTACATAAATTTCATGTGTTCTCGACATGTTGCGTTGTATCTTGTGCCAGTTTTACTACATTAGTTCCCATCACTATACCGATGTGTTGATAACCAATTTTTCGAGATCAGTCGTTTGCCTCTGAAAGACGATAACTTGGTGATAGAATCGCTGGTTAGACAGTGTAATTGTTATTATTGATGTGGGGGTAGTAAAAAGTGTGTTCAGTTATGATTATAACTAACGGTTTCAGAAATTCCAACTGGATTTTTTTTGTTATAATACCGAATTCTTATATCAAATTCCCATTAGATATACGTAGTAATGAAATCAATCTTCAACCGATAATCCTTTCGTTCGAAAAACTCGGATCGGAAAGATCTCTACCCATATCCAAGCTGGTCTCATCAGTTCAAAGAAAGGTAGTAGTAGACTTTATAGTTAGGTAAGGGAAGCTTATAATAGTGATAAAGGAAAAATTATTTTGACAATAAGATGTAAGCAGGCAACTTTTTGTTGCCGCTCTTCTAGTGCTATTTAAAGAGCGCTAATTCTGATACTCATGACTTATAATTAACAGACAAATTATTGGTGACCCTCGATATATTTTTATACTATTGATATGTACTTACCAGTCATATACTGATACTTCAATCCAGATTTTTTCAAGATTTCTTCTACCAGATCGTTGGTTTTGTAGGCATCTTCTATCACTAACCATGTAAGATTCGGCACCAACATTAGAGTGTGAGATAGCCGGGTTAATTCGGCTATTTGTTCAGGTCTTCTATAGGTAGGAGTAATGATATACAGAGGAGGCAAATCCGATACATCAGTTGTAGCTGTGTTATAGCACTGAAATAATTAAATTTTGTTTACAATTATTACATTTATATTTCTCAGTCTCTGAGTTTGATTATGTAAGTATGAATATTCAAAAACTGCCATTTGCACCAACAAACAGAACATGTGAGACAAACGTTTTGGAATAAGATCGATAGATCCTGAATGTTGATTTGGGATTGACATGAAAAAATTATACCTCAGAATATTTCTTTCAAAATAATTTTTTGATTTTACATACATATTGTCATTGATTAAGAACTGCCTCAATCGATAGTTGTATAGGTCAAAGAAAATGCTTTGTATTCTATATAGAGACCAATAAATAAAAAATCAGTAGTGAGTATTGATTCTTTCCTATTTATATTGAATTCTACACGTGCCCTTATAAAAAAAGTAAAAGATAATAGAATAAAGAAGGATTTCAGTTGTCTGCTATGGGTTGTTAATAATAATTGGGTTACTTCCTGGTGGATATTATTCCTGAAAATCGGTTTATTGATTTAGTTTGCAATGAGAATCAACTAGACAAAAGTTTCACATTTCGTGGTTATCTTTTTGACGTCATTGAATGTCTAATTTTTTGATAACATAGTTTTTGTTAGCTCTTTTTTATTTAAATGAGTTTTTGATTGGAGTAATCAACTTAAATATGCCTTTAAAACGATGTAACCATATATATTCAACTGGTATTATGTGCCATCACCAAAAACGTTGCTTATTATTATTTTTATATTCAATATAAATATATATATATATATATATATATATATATATATATGTATATATATATATAATTTTTAATAATTAAATCAAATCAAAAACAAGTTTCGAAATTTGGGAAAGCAATTTTAGATATGTTAACTAGAGCGAAATTTTCAAAAATTGATAAAATATTTAGCTTATACTTCATTTCTCATTTTTTCACACTGTTTTATACATTTTTACAACTGTTAACTTACTTAATCAATAAACAAATGAAAATATCTAAGCGCACGTAACAGTTGTACAGTAACAGTATAAAAAAACAACTCTGTTGCTTAAAAATAATTTAATCTTATAATCTCCATATTTTACAATTTAAATTCATCACAAATATAAAATAAACTAATAAAGCCTTTTTTTCATATATTTTTATCGAAAACTATGTGAAAAATAATTTGAGCAAGCCTTTAGGAGACGCAATGACGTCAAGCATATAACCTACAACTTTGAAATTTCTTTACATTGATTGAGTAATCCTTGTTAGTTTGATTCTCGTTGGTTGTTTGTAAATCATTATTTTTTAATACCTATATACCTAGTTTATTGTTCAGCATACTCTCTCTGAACTTCAACTCACTTCTTCCAGTGAAATCTTGTTGGAATATTCTTCCACGTCGATATTACCTTTTCGTTCAATGGAAATCGCATAGCTTTTTAGGTGAGTAGGGTGGATGTTGCAGTGGTTTGTAATTGAATTAACTGATTTTCATGTTAATTTTTAGAGATACATGATCTCGGTACATGCTTATCTTCTCTTGAAGAATTTTTATATTCAGTTGACCAAAAAGATTACAATATTATTCTGCGTTTATTGTTCTATCAGTGTGGAGGTTACGCACAAGCAAACTGATGCTAACGCCTTGTCCGATTTTTGAACTTTAAATAGTTTTTGAGGCGAAGTATTGAGTAGGTATCACTCCTCCTGTTTTGATTCAGGATCATGGCGGTAAACCCAAATATTATCTACAGTTATGATACGACACACAAAATTTTCTCGGTTAATCAACGATCTTGCATTTTTGCTATCACGTCTACCGTATTGTATAAGCATTTTCGAATGTAGTAGTCCACGATTCTACTGTTCGAGTTGATCAAAATCCGTTATGTACCCACAACTCTCACAGTTTTTTTCTAAACAAAAATTTGCTAAACTAAACAGAAGTAGGTGCAGCTCATTTGTCATCCATAAGAAATCAAATACTTTTTTGCATTCATTATTAAAAAAACCATAAGGTAATATGGGATTCTTGGGATGTGAAAATATGGTTAATGATAATTTTCAGCTTTGGTTAGGTTAGGTTATGTTAGGTCAGATCAAGTTGGGTTAGACAATAAATGCTCATAATGATAACATTGATAACCTAACAAAACCTCATTTCAATTGTTGTGTTTTTTTTTGTGAAATTTATATAGTGTGTAATAGAAAACTTTTTGTTTTTCTTTTGAATTCTTTAGCATCTACAGTTAATATCAATTGGTTAAACAAGGCTATATGGAAAAAATAGAGTTGAGGGGACAAAACGGATTTTGATTTACGAACCAAAGGTGCAGCGTTCCCGTACAATTTTGACGATTATTCGTGAAATAACTTTTAAAACTAAGAATTTTATTACGATATTCAAGTTTTTTCACTCTGACGCGTCAACTTTGAACGACGAAGAGTATACGAATGAGTTGACCGAATATAATAAGCACATAGTACAAGTTGGTAACAAATAAAAAATACGGACCTAATAGAGCTAATATTTCAGCTTTGAAGATTCAAAAATAGAAGATGAAATATCGGGTTCAAATAATAAAACCAATTTCAATACTATATATATATATATATATATATATATATATATATATATATATATATATATTTAATGCAATTCCTGAACCTAACAACCAATACTAGCTTAAAAACTGAGAAAACAAAAATAAACCATACATACGATGATAAAAATATTAGTATTAAATTATAGAATGTTAATGTAAATACTACCAATCTACAAATGTAATTTCAATAGAACATCGCGATGAATCATAATACACCTAACTGTTTAACTGGATTCATACTCCACATATTTTGCAATTTTGATTTCCCGACACCGCTCTTGTCGGCATTCGCCACTAAGTATCTTTTGAATGGCCCCGTGTTAGTATTTTTCCACAAAATTTGTTTTTTTCTATGTACCATTTATTGCACTGCTTCCCAACGCCCACGCCCCACAGGGGGGCAATATGATTGTTAACGAGGGTAATTCGAAAATGGGATTTTACTCGCTTTCGCACTGGACCATTTAAATGCAATGCTGGCTTTTGGTACCAAATTCAATTAATAGGTATTTAGTTTGAGAGATCATAATATCAACTGGGTATTTAGCGTCGTCAAGTAAACGTTGCCGCGACAAATGGAAGGCTCCGCGGGGAACCCCAGACGTGTTAGAATCGCGTTTAACAACCCGAATGGCCCATCGCAACTTCTGTAGTGTTTCACAGCATTCAGTATGTGTTATTTATTTTGAATTGTGCCCATGAAAACTATTGTAAAAGCTCTTCCATTGAATAAATATATACATTTTATAAATATAATAAAAGCACAAAAAAGGTTAGGAAACACTGATTTATAGTGTTTTTGCAAACAAAATTCCGTTTGCATGGTATTTGAAACAGATTCTTATTCTTTGTTATATATTCAGAACTATTCTAAAAGCATACTATAGTCTAGAGATCAAATGAATCCACTAAATGAAAGTGTAGGAACACACTTGTATTTTATAAGGTTACAATCCGCGAGAACGTAAATATATAATTTAGAGCTTTTAATTTATTATATACGATCATTGTAAAAATAAAATTCTGCAATGCGTTAATCAGTATTGTAAATGTTTACTCAACTAAATAAAATAAACAATCATTAAACCAAGAAAATTTATCTTTATTGAGTCAGAATTTAAGACATATTTTATCAGATATTGAGTCTATGGAACTATATAAGTACCTACCATAAATAGCCGAATGTATTATAAAGAATTGATGCAAATATGTAATAGTTGAAATATTATATTTATAAATTTAATAATACTCTCCACAACGAACTTTGTTATCTATCTAAACAAAATATTACAAAAGCCAAATTCGATTACAATAACTTTTTGATTGTGTCTACATTGAAATTTACAATTGGAAAAGTTCAAGGCGTGGAATAAATTGGACTACAGCCAAATTCAACAACTGCAAACGTTAAGAGAAGTGAGGAAATCAATTTCCCTGTATTGTATCGTCTACTTTTATACGTTGTCCTTGGCCTTGCACTACTCTTGCAGCAGTTTGCCGTCTCGGCCGATTGTGATTGATTATTTTCATCATACAGTAATTTTTTAGTATGGAGCACTTCAATTACTTCATAAGGAACTTAAATGATTATTTATAAATTTTGATCTATAAGGGTTTCAGAATATAGTTGAAATTACGGATGCAATTACATTATTGTCAAATCTTTAATTTTTCTGGAAATTTCTAATTTCAAATATATGACATACGATGCAATCTTATGCAACTGAATGAACCTCACGCTTCATAGTAACATAGGGTCCATGCATACGGCTCCAACAAGGTGCCTTGAAGTCATACGAACGAATTTCAGGCTGGACTAAATAGTTGCAGTCTGTAGGTGTATGACCTATTATTTTGTTGGACAGTTAATGGAGCCATTTGGTATATGGATGACTCTAGTGTGAAAATCTTGGTCGGAGCAGGCTTCTGCGGAGAATAAGGCGCGCATAGGTGGGCCTTGTCTAGCGAATCGGCAGAGTATCTAGGAGTACATCTCCATGTCATGTCGCTGGTGCTGGTAGGAGGAAGCATGTCATCTGTGAGTCTTACAGTTTTCCCAGTGACGTAAATAGGTTCAAAGATTGAAACCAAAGTGCCTATGTGCACGTGACAGTCTCATTATGAACTATATATTTTTTTTGTTTTTGAAATCCTCATGTAAGTATAGTATTTTTATGACATGTAATCATTCACAGAATTGCAGTTGAAGATTTAAGACTTAATTTAAGGCAAAGTGCCAACCCAAAACTGTAAAAAACTGCTGAAAAGAAATTTATATATATGAGTAGTTAATATGTATCCTCTACGTATAATTCAACTAATCCTTAACCATAAACTTAATTTTGTAATATCAAAAGCTGTGGTCAGTGGCACAAGAACAAAAAATTATTTGTAATACTAGAAAACTATAATATTATTATATTTTGTGGTAGAGATTGATAACTTGGAGGAAGCCTGAAATTTTTCTTATCTCGTTGAGGCAGTTGACTAGTTATCAGTGACAGAAAAGTCATATAATAATGAAAAATAAGAATTCTTACCGGCACTTGTTGTAGTTTTCTAGAGAAATCCTCTCGTTGAATTTCTTCATTATTGAGAGCAGGTATCACCCACGGGTTGTATATATGATATTGTACTAATATAATAAATGCACACATAAATACTATTAGATATAGTTTCGTAGATATCCTCATACTTTTATGAGCTGGCTTTCGCTGAAACAAACACGTTATTGTCCATTTCAAATAAAAAGAATATAAATAAGAAAAAAAATCAACGAAAGTTCAAACCAACAAAATAACATTGAACATCCTAATTACGATTATGGATAAATCTAAGACCATATAGTTGGAATGTTACTACTATTTTTTCCAATTAAAGACAGGTTGCAAACGTTAACCAGTGGGGATCTTCGATTCACTTCATTAGAAACGGGAATTAAATTTTTCAAAAATCAATTCCATTATTTTTGCTGTAATGATAAAAAGAGAATAGAAACGTTCTTTTCCGATTATTTTTTGGAATGAATAATCGATCTAAAGAATAACAGAAAATATTTCTGAAACAATAAATTCAATTCTTCTAAAAGAATCCATAGCCATTTTCGAAACGTACGAGAATTGACTCTAGTCAAGAAACTGGTAACAGCTATATGATGTTTAATGCTTTATGGCTCGTTGAATGCTGTAATATTTCTATACAATAATTTTTTTTCAATATATAACCAAACTTTCAACAACAGCCATAATAGTTAAAATATTTTTTTTACTTTATACTGGTACTACCTATTACAGATAAACTCAATGTGCCCGTTCCTTCATTGAATATAGAAGAGCAAAAATTATCATCGAACTATTCACCAAAGATAACAACCGGAAGTAAAATAATGATACTATCTTTTACTATATTAACTAATATATATCATTTCGTTTATTTATATAAGCGTGGGGCGATTATAAGGCGACTGACTGAAATGTGCCAACGAATGTCAAGACTTTTTACAAAACAAAATGTCATTCGATGTGCACTGCCGATTAGTTTTACAATCTCAAGCAGAGAAATAACCAAAGGAAGTTTCTTCACTTGGTCACATGTTCCATTAGATCGATTTTTTTTGTTATTACTTTATAGTATCAATTGAATGTGACAGTTACCCTTTACATTGAACGCTGGTAACGGTACAAAAGGGGGTTCATAGTAAGTTATATGAGTTTATATAGGCGTTTTCTTCCACAAGCGCTTTCTTAAGAAGACCTTTGTAATGAAGTTTATGGTTACAAAAGAAAGTTTGGGAAAGGGGAGAGTAACTAGTCCAGCATTAATGACAATTATAATGCATGATATACTTAAAGCTAAAAAAAGTATATAACAATATGGAATTTGTTGAATACTCTGAATCCGTTTTTACCGACTGTCGCTAAAAATGAAACAGAATATAATAACACGAAAGCAGATATTAAAATTAAAAAATATCAATATGAATTAGGAAAAGACAAAATAATAGTAGTGTTATGTGAAGAAAAAATGAATACAATTGAAATAGAACAAGAAAAAGAGCCTCAAATATTTAGATGCAGAAATACAAGTCAATTTCTAAATCACTTCTATTGTTTCAATGTTGATAATTCGCTCTTTTAATGAGAAAACACCCACTTTCCTACGCCAAATATATTATTACAAATCTTCTGAAGAATGTCCTGTCGATCGGTTCACAATTGTGAAGTGGACTTTATACACTCAATATTGTCAATATAACGGCAACTATTGTAGTTTAGCTTGAAACCCATCGTTAATATTGCCTTACTTCAGACAGTCAATATTGTTGACATAATTATATCAATAAATTATCTCAGTGCGTTTTTTTCCACCATTCAGATAAGGTCTTTTCCTTCGTGACATTGATAATCGAAAGAAAGCTTCTGTAGCCGTAATTATAGCTATCTGAAGTATTCGACGAGTTCAAAGGAATCGGTGGATAAAAGATTGGTTGTAAAAGCGCGAAGAATATTCTCGTATGAGACTGCTGAAGGAAATCAGATTGACGCATTCAGAGGATTTTCACATCTACTACAGAATGAAAGAAATGACGTTCATAAAATTATTAGAAATGGTGGAGCTATTCTTGAGAAGGAAGCACACACCTTTCAGAGAGTTATTATATATATACATATATACATATATATATATATATATATATATATATATATATATATATATATACATATATATAATGCAACAATCCTGCATGTTTTATTGCTGTGCCTACGGTTCCAAAGTTCTGGAGATAACTCAAAGAATAAACTGCCGAAGAAATTCTTATTCTGAGCTTTAAATCCTATTGTCCAAATTATTTCCTTCTCTTGAATGAGTTGTGTCTTCACACATCGTCCAAACGCCACTGCACACAACAGCCGTCTCGTATGAAAGTTTGGCCCTAACCAACTGAGTATTGAAGATGTTATTGACGTATCCCCTTCATGCTCAATATTAACGACGACAATATCCCCCCTCCCACTTTACTGCCATCATTATTCAAATTTTATTGTCAATATCATATACCGTATTAGCGGTTTCGATGTTGTTTGGAAAATCCAAACCGAAGTAAAGACAACAACAATCAGAACTGCTGTTTGGTACGTGATATTAAATAAAAACGCTCCAGTAGACGCTCTTTGGCGCAATCCTCTCTTCCAATTAGTGATGGTTCACAATTATGAAATATGCTGGTATAAACGAATATTCTATTTCAAGCTTTGTTAGAGAGTTTATCGATGGGTATGTACATGGTGGTTCATTTAATTTATTGAATGTTGTATTTTGAGTCAATGCAAGGTTAAAATAACCGTTGCCCATACCTAATTGAAAAATAAGGCAGTGCAAAGAAGACTGGTTGATCTAAAATTAATATAATTTGATGAAGTGAGAATTTTATTCAATTTATGTCAACCTATTGGTATTTAAAACATTATTAATTGGCCAGGGAACATGGAAGTAACGTTTTTTAATTGGCTTTATATTACTACGAATTGAATTGAGTTTATTTGGCAACAAATGAGAAACTTGTCATAATAAAGCATTTGCACATGATGATGTTGAGCAACTTTTATGGCAATCATTATCAAAAATCACAAAAGAAAATTGCCAAAAAGCTATAGACCACGTAATTCAAGGGAATAAAATATGTGAAAGTTGACAATATTGTAGTGGGAATTATAATTATACGGATATGTTGGATAAGTTACTTGGTGGCACCTTATTATTATTGCTTTCACTAAGGTAATGTGCTTCACCTGCTAAACGAATAGACTATAGATGTATATAGAATCACATCTAATATTGATAATCTGCATTAGGTAGAATATTTTCTAGACATCCCGTACAATGTGAAAAATGAGATGTTTCATCAAAAAGCTTATAATACAAATTAAATTTATTAAAAATGCAAATACTGCTAACAAAACTGCAACCTCACTATCAATGCGTGCATTAACTTGGTGTAACAATCGGTTATCATTGAACGTTTAATTATATGACTGAAATTTAAAAATCCGCTAATGAAGTAACTCATTTACTCATGACAACAGTAAAATGGCCAAAAATAAATGATAATTTACAAAGGTTACGGCAAATTACCAATAAACAAGCAATACCAAGTTTGTGGAAATTTTTTATGACATTTTTTTTTACTTTTTCATAAATTATTACAACTATTCCTTATTTAAATTAGAATTCAAGACACGTACCAAAGATCATTCTTAGTATTGTGACACTGTTTGTCATGATTCATAAAACCCGACAACGAAATTATATATTACTTTTTTTATCCACCAATCTTTTCGCGAATCATTTAATTTTGTATTGATCGTAATAAACAATTGCATGTATCCTAGTAGTCATCACGCTTTTAAAACCTATTCTTACATTATTTGATACTCCTTGTCATTTCGTATAATTGACGAGGGAGTATAAAATGTCTTTTTCTATTTCTATCGAACTGTCTTTTTTACATTTTCCCAATGTATAAAACGACAATATAATAATTTACCCGTTAATAGTAAATACGGATTTAATAAAATGATATATTATAAAGATAATTACCAATTATTTAATACGAACTGCCATCCAAAATTTGATGACATATCTCAAAAATGTCTATATACACCCACTTTTTATGAAAAAGACATGTTATAACCTATTCACACAAAAACAACATCACTTTATTGAAGCACATGATAAACTAAATAAAAATGTAAAAATATCTGTCTCTTATCATTATCCTTCCTCAAACAAAGTTTGACTTAATGCAACAAAGTGTTATATTATTAAAACCAGTTTGTGGCAATACAATATGCGAAATCGGTGATGAACAAATTAAAATTTATTTAAGTTTTATTGTATTTCGATTACATTGAATAATTTAGTAAGAAATTAGACTGGAATACTTGTTTCAGTCTTTTATAGAACACACGACAAATCGTCTTGGACAAAACCAAAATTTCAACTTTTTTTGGTTGATAAAAAAAAATTAAAATCATAGTTAATGGTATTGTTACTAAACTAAAAAAAAATCCAATAATTTCTAAAAATATTCAATTGTTTTCTTGTTCGTTTTTATATGTATGGTTTTTGTATTTTCTATTGGTCAGAAAACTATTGAAATTTTGGTTTTCAAACTTAGGTCTCATTTTTATCTTAAATGCGCCGCAAAAGTTGACAAAACGAAAAAAAATCATTGAGAGTATGAATTTTCCGATCTTTTATGACCAATAATAGGGTGCATCCTAATTCCAAATAATTACCTAGAAATGCTGTATATATATATATATATATATATATATATATATATATATATATATATATATATTACATTTTGTTTAATTTTTTGTTCTTATAATAAATAATAGAACCAAAATAGTTTATAAGAAAGTTTATAAATATATAGTTATAGCTGGTTGGTATTATTGAATGTGGAATTAATTTATATAATATAAGTATATAGTTCTTATTAAAACCACATATAAACGTATCGAATCAAGTGAGGGAAATTACCAGAAGGTCAAGAGATAATGTGTTATATATTATATTTCCTGTGTTAGAGATCTGAGATGAGATAAATAAGACTATCATTCTCTTGAAATTTGTTAAGGAAACAACACTCAAGGCAAATTTTAAAACTACAACAAATGTGATTCAGTTCTGCCTAAATATTTTATTAATAAGATAAAGATAATGCCCATTCACTGATAAAGTAGTATATAAAAAGTGATGAGAGAATATTAAATAGCAATTAATATCCCCCAACGTTGAAATAATAACGGGAAGGCTTCGTTCGAAATAGCTTCCATCTGCTCTGTCGTGATATTCTCAATGTCATAATGTTTCCACCATTACATTTATCATTGTCGAAAAAAACGGGTGTCTCATGGTTCCAAATAAAGCAGATGTGGATAGGTAGCAGCCAAAAACTTGTGTATTAAAACAGCCGAGTTGCACGTCGCATTGTTAAGTCCCATTTTAAGGTCTCTTTCTTCGCACATAGTTTCGTAAAATTTCCAATACTACCTAGTTATTTCCTTTGGAACGAAACCTCACCGCAATATGGCCTCACAATCGAAGGAAATAATAACCATCATTATGTATAGTTGAGTCCTCTTTGATCTATGTCTCAGACTGTATTGTCAAAGCATCCTTTTCCGTAGATGACTATGTCATCTGCATATCCTTAACAGGGTATACCGAGCTCGGTTAATCCGCATAAGAGTTCGTCTACTACTAAGCTCCACTTAAGTGGGGACGCGACTACCCCTTGTGGGCATCCTCTATTTGAAGTGATTGAAATGGTGTCTTGCCCTATTTTAGTTTCTGCTGTTCTAATAGAAGTACTTGTGCCATCCCTCTGGAGGTTGTCCTATCTACTCCTCTCGAATCTAATGCTCTTTTGACAGCGTCGTGTGGAGTATTGTCAAAGGCGCGCCTTCTAATTGTAGTAGTAGGTGATCTGACTTTCATCTCTATTTAGCAATGAAACATATCTACGTGAATATGATCCAATACTTTTACATCGCTCAAACCAGTTGTAAACAGTGTTCAAAGTTGCAAAGTTATTACTAGATATTTTAAGATTTCTTGAGCTTATCTTTGTTTTTGACACTTTTGTTTCCGACTTGAAAGAAAACTTCTTTCTTAAATATATACATTTAAAGACAGACACGATCTTACTAAAGCAGTTATAGTAGTTCATGGGTTCAAACCGTTTGTCTTAGTTCATGATGGGAAAATAGATGCAGCTTAAGTAATTGCTGCTATAAGAATTCATTCACCCTATTTTTTCATCACATTTGGTATAAGTTTTTTAGAAAGCTTGAGCTATTGAAGTGTAGTATATAGAAAGATAGTCCGTTTTAGGAGCGCTCGCTGTGCGGATCGTACTGTAGGAACGAGGACATTTTTTATATTTTTCCTACTATTCAAATGTCAAAGTTTTTTCTTATATTTTGTGAATTATATATTTATTATCAACACAAAATTATCGAAACTTCAGTTGGAATGTTACTACATATTCTGGGGGACTACAACAAGGTTAATCGGTTTTTCATTTTCGGAACCACTTTTTGAAAAGTTTTAGATAACATAAGAATTATAATGGACTCTAGCCAACTTACTTCCGATTTACCAACGTAAATTTCATTGAAACTTTAGATTGTAATAAACTTCAACTGGACTGCACTCTTTGAATTCCCTACTCATTATAATCAAAATCGATTAGTATCAAAACAATGGCGAACAGGCACATGTCTAGTTCACTACAATGAGAATTTTGAAGCGAAAATTATTCGATCAAAAAGATTATTTGTTACTTTACATTTATTTATTTAAGAAAAATTTTTTTTTGCTTAATGGTAAAATAAATTACAATCTTATTATTTACTGGAAAGTGCTTTTTACTCTGTAAATTTCTATTCTAATAATAATATTTAATTCTGGACATGCTGCTATGGACTTATTTACTAATTATAACCTATTACTATTACCTATAATTTAGTTACTCATTATGGTTTTATTTTATAGATTGAATTTTTTTTCATTTCTTTTATCTTTATTTACTTATTTTTATGTTTGTTTTTTAGTTTTCACAAGCTTTTGTCTACAAATTGTAACAATTTTTTGACAATAAAGCATTTCTTTCTCTCTCTAAATAATAAATGCTAAATTGAACTTAACGATGAATTGAAAAAAATAGAGCTAAAAGACAAAACTATTGTACTAAGGGCTCAACTATCTTTCAGTTGATTAATATCGAAATATATTATAAGCATAGAGACAATCCGTTGTTCGGTTGTAATTTTGCAATAAAGTTAGATAATCATTTTCCTTAATTATTGAGTTTTAGCATTTTCAAAAACATGGGAAGCCAATTGATTGCAACACGTGAAAAAATAATTTTATTAGTATCAAAGTTTTAATCTCACATATATTGTGAGTAGGACCATTTTTCTGAAATCGAATATCCTCAAAGTTAAAAGGAAATGATACTGTGTAGTAATAGATTTGTTTGGAACATTTAATTCCCCTTAAATTTCCATTAATATAGAAAGAGATAGTTTCCTGATATTTCTCTTCAAACGCTAATTTTTAGGGGATTTTGAACCGTGAAGGAGTGCTCAGGTGTTTACATTCCCGAGATCAATATCTTATGTGGACGAATTATGTTTGGAAAACGTAGGTCCACCCTTAACCAATGTTTTTTTGAACATTGGTTACTGAAATTCCTTTGTTCGGTGAAATTTTCCCTGCACAGTATAATCAAAATATTAGAAAAAATTATATGGATTAATAAATGGTGATTGCAAAAAAAAGAGATATATTCTACTTAGGCGTTATGATTATTTATAGATAACAGTAAAAACATATGACGCAACTAGTTTTGCTAACTAATAACTAAATGTAACAAGTTCGTTTTTAAGGTAATCGCTCCTAATTATTATCGGCAGGTAAATATAATTTTACTTTCGGATTCCAGGTGTGGTTATAAAATACTTGTATTGATGTTTCCATAGAAGAGAAGAGATACCGGCTGTTTTCTCGAAAAATGTAACAACTAAAAGGACAAATTATTTTTTGTGATTGAGACGAATTTTCAGTTTGGTTTTTATTTTGACGTTTCGACTTTTGTTTAAGTCTTTATCAAAAAATTATTAAAAAACTAATTTTAAAACAGAAGAGACCTAAAATCAAGAACATGTATTATATGTCTAGATGAAAATTATTTACAAAAAATAATATTACAAATATTGCGAGTTCCGTATGCTCATTAACAATAATTTCACATAATAGCTTTTACGCGAATATTTATTTAATAATGCCATGGAACGATGTTTTCTTTTGATAGAATTAAAATATCTTTCTTCAAATTGAAGTTATAAAATATATATATAGTTAAAACAATTATGCAGATATTCACACATACACGTTCCTTTGCTTCTATAATAATGTTCATGTATAATAGTTCCGTCTATGGGGTTCTTTATTTATACGTCAGTTCTACGAACCAGCTACTAAATCTACAATTATCAATATGAAAAAAATTTGAACTCAGTAATTTTCTTAGTATACTAACAGCGTTTGAAACTAAATTAATGGCATGCTTGATTCATGAATAAACTGTAGTGTTTTACTTCAAATGCAGAAAAGAGAAAGAAACAATAGATAGACCATCCCGTTGCTGTGTACCACCATACCACGTATTTAACTTAACTGAAATAATTGAAGAAATGATTTTTCTACCCTAATAAAGTTACCCATTTTTTCCAAACAAGTGATAGAGTTTGTAACGATAATGTGTTTTGTTGAATTTGATGTAAAGTTTTCAAATATTGTTGAAGAAAAATAATGAAACTAACTATTATGAAGATTAATATTTGGGACGCCCTAATCGAATATGAGGAATGTTTAGTAAATGTGTTGCGAAACATTGCCGAAACCTATACGATCAGTTTTACATATTGTAGAATTAAATATTCAGACAGTGAGATTATTTGGCTTAATTTAGTATAACATAATGAGGGAAAACAGCATATTGAAAAAAAGATATTTTATTATCCTATAATAGCAGAGTATTAGTAAAATACATAACACTATTAATAAAATATAAACAAATTGATACGTTAAAGATAAGACTAATGACGTGTTTAATACATTAGGCATTAAGGGATTTGAAAAAATAAGGCGCTTATCGCTAATTTTTTTATTATTGAGACAATTTTTATTAGGAGACAAACCTGGGAAATTTATTCTAGGTCATATATTGATTCATATAATTAATGGTCTCAGTGAAAAATTATATTCAAAATCAACTTATGTTACTTCCCGTGTCTTTGATAGAGGGAATTCTTCCACACTTACTTCAAGTGGTATTCTAACCACTGTTTTTGTAATTGGTTTCGTAACGCCGTAGAAGGGTTTCAGTCTAATTGCAATGACGCAGCTTGTTCAACCATTTCGTTGCCATTATTGCTCTCGTCCTCCAGTACCCAGGCCTCCGTTACTTTACCACGTTCATCCAGACTGATGATTGGGACGCATACATACACAATACCATACTAGTTGAGAATTGATCTTTTCAGAATAGAGTGCTGTCAGCGCGTATCTGGGAAGATAGCAAATGAACGATATATTATTTGGATTTCTTCAAGAGAGTAGTGGATCAGGGAAAAATGTAGCACTTCTACTAAAATTATCCAGTATCTTAGCTCCATTAGCTAAAGCAAATTGACTGCCATCTAAGAGAAAAATGTGCTTTTGTTGAGCAGTGAAGGTTCGGAGATCAAATCAGTAGAGGACTCAAGAATCTCAAAGTAGGTAATGCTAATAATTATAATGAAAAACCTTGTATTATATCTAATGCTACTTCAAATCCCGGACACAGATGACTGATAAAGTTATCCCTAGCACGAATTTTAATAATTCTAACTATGACTTATTATTATTTAGTAAATAAACATAAAATTGTGTATCAATAGCTTTCCCATTAATGAAAGATACTGTTCATTCGTTTGTGGATTAAGTATATTCAGCCTCCGGATCGTGTTGTTATTCCATTTCATGGGTAGTAGCCATCATTACTATACTCTTATTGAGTAATATACTATTAATGAATCGTATGAATAATTTTACAATATTTCTTTGGTCAATTTTATTGTTAATATCATCCTCAATATGGAGGACAAGCTCAAACGGGATGAAAAACGAATAGATTCTTGTGAACAAAAGCTATTATGAAGAAATCTTCATCATAAGGATCACACAGTGGATAATATAATAACAGGATTATGGTATTTCAAAGACTAAAATAGGTTTGTTCGCAGAAAAACTATAAAGAAAAATCTACTTAAATATTTTATCAATGAGTAACATGATTATCCTAATTTGTACTACTAAATTACCTTTCATGCTTAATTTGATGTCATACAGTGATATTTCGATTAATCTTCAATATAATTTAATAAGGAATTAAATAGAATGTAATATTTGGATTAAAGTAGCGTATAACATGGTTTTTAATAAGACTTTCCGTTTCAAACGTTTCAAAATGAAATGTAACAAATTTTTTTTCCATGGAATATAACATCAACAAAAGCAAAGTATCCGATATATTTTCTGAATTTACTAGCAACAAGATACCCTTGTTCAGGAGAGGAAATAAATATTTGGACCTTCTGCAGAAGCAAGATATGTCTATTACTGCTAATTCTGAGAAAATTTGGCTCCAACCAGACGATTGTCCTGGTCACCATAAACCTGAAGCTCAATCCTTTTATTAATAGAATTCCTTCTTCACGTTACGAATTTCCATACAACTAAATTTATTTTCAAATGATCAATTAAAAAAAAGTGTTTATCGACATGGTTCTGAAAGAGCTACAGATCTCAACGAATTAAGACAAAATCATTCCAACTTTTGAGTAAAAATACACCTACACAGCTGAAAAATAAACTTCTCTCTTAATAGATTTGTACACTATTAAGTTGAGAAAGAGGGTTTAATTGAGTCCTTATCACGATAAGATTTGGTTAAATATTGAATTTCTTACTTTTGTTACTATTATAACTATAATTCCTCGCGATATTCTATTAGAGTGGGTAGTTTTTACAAAGAAATCTGATACTACTGCTCAGGATTTGGTCCTATCTGGACATAAAATATCATCATCACCGCAAATTCGCTTGTTGCGTGTTGAGGTTTAAAGCAATATGTCACGTGGCCGAATTAGCTTATGCAGCTTCACAAAACCTTGGAGACCAAGTCCTATTCAATACCCTAAAAGCTATATAGGCCGCAACAGCTTCTAATTCTCTACAAGATCCAGATTTGTCTATCTTTGGAGTATTGTTCACACATTTTTAGCTCGGCTCCCAAGCATATCCTCAGAATGCTCGACTCAATATATAAGATAGCAATGGGACTTATAGGTGACCCAGAGTTGACCAGAAACTTGGACAGCTTAGAGCATAAAAGAAAGGCCGCTGATCTGGATGTTTCACTGATACTACCACGGTAGATACTCGATTCTGATTGGATCGCCAGGACGTCGATGTGGAAATGGCAATACAATTCTACTTACATGCCGCTCTATCTTTAATATTAAGCCTTTGTATAAATCCCATAAAAACATCGTTTTCAATAGGAAAATCCACTGAAAATTGTCAAAAAATGAAAAGCAACTTAGGTAACTGAATCGCCAAAATAAATAAAAGCGAAGTCAGACATTACATCTTAAGTCTAAAGTAATTATTGGTCGTTGTGTATATTAGTATAACCTGGACAATAAATTTTCATAAAAATTGTTTACATTCCCTTTTTGTAAAAAATAAATTAAATTTCTTTTTCCCCAATCTAATTATGAGAAGCATATTGAAGTTTAATGTGTAGGATATTGTTATTAAAACCCGTTTTCATAAGTTTTTCTTGGTATCTCATCTAATCTAATTTTAAAAGCTGTTATTGACTTCTATCGAAAAGTGACTGGTTTGTGTTTAGAATTGTTGGGGACCTATCAACGACAAACCTTTCTGACATAAAAAAATATTGACAAATCAATTATCTGTATTGCTCCGAGTACCTATTTGTAGATACCTCAATATGCCACATGTTTGATAAAAATCATATTGACATTATTGGTTATAACTGAGCGAACAAATTTCATGATTAAGTTTTATACTTGTTATTCAGAACTAAATGAAACAATCGACATCACAATCAAATTTCGTAGAAAACAGTTTGCTAATTATTAGATAAAAAGTTATTATTATTTTTTTTTTTTTCGATTATATCACAGAGCGCAAATATTTTTTTGCCTTTAGAAAACGGCGATGAATGAGATTGTGGATGATATATTGCTTGATAAAACGAACAATGGTGTTTATTTCAGTGAATCTCAATAACTCATATTAAGACTATAAGAAGTGGGAAAGAACCTTTCAGCAATTGAATAAATCACAAGACCTAAGTTAATAATGATTCATTACAAGAAGAAAAGTAAACAGTGGTTTGTAGGCGCTGTTCACTTTTACGATAAATGAAGAATAAATAAATGAAAAAATCTTAAAATCCACGTTTTTAGGACTTCTGAAAAAAAAGAATATTATTTTTTTTAATTCATAGATACCATCAATGCTTTGTGCTGTCCAAATCATACCACATAGTTGCATAAAATTGAAGTTGTTTATTTCATTCTTCTTCCGCTTCCAACGATTTATTTGACATTTTTGCGAGCTTTTTCTAAGCTTTCCCCTCCTTGCAAAGCTATTCAAGACATATTTATAAACAAAATAGTGGATAAATATGAAGTTTTTAATATATAAAATAAAATACGCTTAAGAGCATTAAGACTAGAGTTTCTTTAGTCTCCGCCAGAAGTCGCAGCCACAAAATCGTACACGTTAAGAAAATGAAAGAATCGTAATAGAGCGATTGTTGTAATGTAATAATTTTTCTCAATAGCACCTATTACGAGCATGTCCCTTCCATGTTTGTTGATGCATTTTTTTGTTTTTTTATTGGTAACAATTGCGACTTAATGAATAGAATTCACGATTCCCTAAAGCCTCTATAAATCGGAAGTTTCTAATTCAATAATGTAAAGTTCATTATATTCCCAACATAGTCGAATACAATAAATCTGATCCTCTTAATAAATTTGCAAACTGATATTTCAAAGCATAAACTTAAAAAGGAGCAAAGGAGCTTATTCACCTTGTTTTCATCAAAAGCTTGTACTTATATCTAACACTGAAAAAGTTTATATTAATGCTTAAACATAACACATCAAGTAGAAACTTATTTATTACATTTCAAATTAAAACATAACATTTGCCGATTCATTTGATAATAAATTTTACTTTGTTATCTGGATTTAAATTATCATTATCGTACTACGAATTACAAATAAAATATTCATAAACAGTTTTCTTATTTCAGTTTCCAACAAGATTTCAAATTATTACTATTTTACAATAACATACTTATATTTCCATTTTATTAATGGTTATTGTTATTATAACTTTATTATTCCTAATCTACGAGGTTTGGCTATTAAATAACGAGACTGCCCGCCTAGATGGCGCCCTAGACGGGTGAGGTAAAAAACGAGTAGTGCGTTGGGTATCTAGATATCTTGTCTATGCACGTCCCAAAATACGTTTTTGTCATAGTATTAGTGCAGTAGCTGTTTGAAACGAACGTGTTTTTTTCTCGTGTTAAAAACCACGTGTGACAAAAAACAGGAGCAATAAATCTCAAAATTGAAAAACTATAAATTGTTGCAAGAGGAATATGGGGACAATTATCTATCTCGTGCACGTGTTTTTGACTGATGTAAGCGCTTTGGTAAAGGCCGAGAGAACACTGAAGATAACCAGCGCCCAGGTCGCCCTGTAATTGTTTCAACAGTGACCAAAATCAACCAAATTGTGCGTGCAGATCGTCGAATGAGCATTCGGATGATTGCCGAGGTTGTAAACGCCGATAAAGAAACGGTTAGAAAAATTTGACACGAGGAATTACACATGACAAAAGAAAAGAACCATCAACGGGTCTGCTCAGATTTCCTTGAAAGATTAGAGAAGTTAGAAAAAGGTCTGCTTTGAAAGGGACCCGATTGGAGTCGATGGAAGCGGTAAAGCAAAAAACGGCAGAGCTCCTAAAGTTGTGCGGCGAGGGGAGTATATTGATGGGGAGCTTTCGAATATAGAATAATTTTTATAATAAAACCTTTTTTTGTAACCAGTCTCGTTATTTAATGGCCAGACCTCGTACGTTGAATTCCGTTGTCGTATCATGAATTTCCACACGTGTTTATGATATTTTGTATATGTTGGACAAATATTTGATCATTAACACACCTTAAAAACGTGCAACAAGATATACTTTCAGCACAAATCAGAGTTATCGAGCCCTAATTTGAAGGTAACATAATCATACACTGGATGACTTAATAACTTAATCTACATATTATTATCAATATAAAAGTTATATACAATTTGATTTCATTTAGAAAGAAACCACATTGTCCTGTTAGACATTTAAGGCGAATCTACGAGTAGATTAAAATTGGACGCGCTTTTTACTGATGAACTCACCATTTCCAAACTTTTTTTCTATTTCTAGCGCCTTACTACGATAGCTTTCGATATAATCGATCGATTCATTTAATTTCTCATTATTTTCGATTAGTTTGTCTCATTATTCTATTCACGCAATTACTTTCAGATCTCCTCTTAATTTTTTTTACAATCTCGAGTTCCATCTTGTTTCTCACCTAGGTCCACTCGATTATCTCTACTTCTTTCTTAGTAGAAGTGTTTTTTATATGCTCAAATAATCGATATCCCCTATTATAGCTACATTTAGAGATTATTTCAGTTTCTGGATAATTTTAATTTCACATTTTCTTTGTGAATAAAGATTTCATTATACTTATAGTATCTCCTAGATACTAGGTATATCAGCCATATAGAATAAATATGATTTTGCATTATATCGTTTATTTTCTATAATTCTCAAGTATTTTCTATCGATGCTATATAAGTTATTAACTGCCACTAGTACCTTTATTACAATATTTCATTATCGTATGCATCTTATCATTTATTTTCTTTCACGATACGTATGGAAAAAATTTAAGCGCTCCTCCGACGACGTTTGACATAAGTTTACCAGTAAAGGGTGTAATCTCAAATATATTCAGGGTGTCACCACTCCATAAATACTTTTTTGCTTGTTTCGTCCCACTTAACGACGTGATTGATTAAATGCTGGCCGTCAGATAGGTAACAATGAAGAAATGTGAAACTGCACATCATTCGTAGGGCTTTGTGTGAATAGCGAAACGCTGTACTCTCAGCTGTTGATGAGATTACCTTTCGATCATTTTTAATCTTCTTCATCTCGTACCGTGTCCAATTCTGTCAAGTTACTCTTTTCCATTTTAAGGTTTGTTTTTTTTTGTTTATTTTTATTCGTGAATGTCTAAAAGGTTACTAAAGCTACCATTATACTAGGATGCTAGCATCCCACTTTGAGTCGAAATTGTGTTGGGATGCTAGATCCCGGACTGCTATTTTATTTTAATATTTTGCCAGTCGTCAATATGGCCCCGACGAATGAAGAGATGTTGCTGATGTTACTAATTAAGAAAAAAAGGCGTCGTGCAAAAGTTCAGTGTGGACCCCTTTTTAGCTGTTCGTCGTGTTGAAAGCCTGTATTTTACATTGTTTGATGAACTGTGCAATAGTGAAACAAGATTTTTCAATTACTTTAGGATGTCACTTCCTTCTTTCAATGAGCTTTTAGGCTACATCCAAAGCGACATCTCTAAACAAGATTCCTCAGACCAATTTTCCCGAAGAGAAACTAGTCATAACTCTGATCAAACTGTATTGAAAGGCATGCTGAATCTTAGAAAAAATCTTGGCGAGAGGGTCTTTGTGTATATGTTAACGGCAGTTCCCGACCCCAAGCAATCCCCGGGACTGCCGGCAGTTTTGGTCTAGACCACAATGGCCGGCAATTCCCGGTGCGCGTCGTAAACTGCCGGCAGTTCTGCCTTAGATCAGAGCTGCCGGCAAAAGTGTACTGCTTAACCAGATCCAATTATATTACGCTGTGTGTTTTTGTATAATACAATCGGAAGGCAGCTGTACTTCTATTTGTAAATAAATGACAATTAGTGCAATTTAGATCAGGTGTTATATTTAAATATTTATTTGAATTTGGTAATTTTTACTATTTATTTTTTGTGTATGTCTAATATGACAATAGTAACTGATATGACAATAATAAGATGTAGTATAATATTTATTATAGTTTGACTTTTATACGTCGTAGCGAATAGTTAATTGAACAATCGGAAAAGCCTCGTAAAGTGCAACGAACTAAGAACATCTTGCTAATTTCTTAGCAATCTTGATAAAAAAAAAAATCGTCAACTAATCTAAAAATTTTAACAGCGTCGTCAACTCTTTATTTCCCTTATGTATAATCCTGTCTCGACCACCATCTCCAGTAGCAAGATGTATGTTGTGAATTTTATCATATAAAATTTCAGCAGGTTCATAATATCTCACTTCATTACTAGTTGCATCAATGAGCTTAGTAGACAATCCAGTTACTTTGTATAGTTTGAAACGCTTGAGCAATCTACTTTGGTGTTTAGTCTTTGGCCTAGCCACTGATGCATCTTCTACTTCTTTTATCAACTGTTCAGCGTTAAAGACTTTATAATGATCACCACTGGTGACTTCTTCTACAGAAGTTGTTTTCCAGCGGGCATACATCTCATCCATCATCACAGCTGATCTAGTTTACTCGCAACATTTCCACCTGCAATAAACGACGACAATCATTTTATCCACGTTCAAAAGTTGAGTTTTCATTTTGCAACCACATCATAAAACCGTAGCACAGTAAATGAGCATTATAACAGAAATCATCACTTACGAACAATCGAACTCGTTATTATTACGGATAACAAAAGGCGAAGAACGCTGTTATTACAAACGAAAAAAAAAAACACTGTCAGCTTTCCTTGCGTCTCGTCTTACAGCTTACGATAGACTCTGTACATTATACACTGTCGAATCGAATTCTACTTTATACAATAATATTTACACACTTATGCGTAAGCCAGTTTCACTCTCTGCCTGTAGTGGAATTTACGGTGCTTTCCGAATGATTGCGAATACCTAATAGCTCCGTCCAGTACACTTTTGTCAGCAGTTCTGCCTTAGACCAGAATTGCCGGCAGTTTGCAACGTGCGCCGGGAATTGCCGGCCGTTGTGGTCTAGACCAAAACTGCCGGCAGTCCCGGGGATCGGGAACATATACACTTGCAAGGTTCTCAATACATTCTCAAAACTCTCGCTGACGATTCACCTCAGAAGTAACTAATGCGACAAGCTTATTATTATGCATATTCGCCAAGTACAGTTGTGTTTATATTGAAGATAAAGAAAAAAGAAGATGAGAAGTAAATATCAACGACATCAGCTCCAAAATTTTCCGATTTCATTACTTTATTTTTATATACTTTGTAGCCTGCTAATAACATTTTTTTTAATTTATCAATTGGTAATCCCATCAAGGTACTACGCTTCCATAATTCGTGTCTTTTTAGTTTATTTTTTTATACTTTTAAATTTGTATTCCACAAAATCGGTTCTGCTTGGAATTATTCTAGGAAAGTTAACTCGATTTTGTTCGTCTAAACCCGGCTCATATTGAAGCTCAACTAACATACACCAATGTTCCAATAAACACATTCTTAGCTTTTTTTATCTTGCATAAAAAACCGGCAAAAATCGATAACTAGGCTAGAACCTAATATTATAGGTTTTACATTCGTGTTTCTTGTGTTTTTCTCGCTTTTCGCCAGATTCTTGCGAGAATAAGGCCATACTTAATAAATTTAAATACTTAGAACAAACACTACTTGTTATCTACAATCCACACACTAAATGTATCATAAGTTGTGCCGTCTATCAATATCTCCAAAATACGCATATTTTAAATATTGCGGCTTGGAACCTGTTTCTGACATCTATTTTGCATTGATAATTTTTATTCTCTAGAAAATAAATGAAAATATGATTTTGTGTGAAAGAAATTGGGTCATAAAATTACAGTTGTTTGTATTAAGTTGACAAATTGTGAGTTATTTTAAGAATATGTTTTTGGCAGGATTATACATTGGTATATGTCCAAGCATTACCGAAATTCATGTATCTGTATTATTATTTAAGGTAGTTGAGACAATCCCGGAATAGAATTTTAAAACAGAATTCAATTCATTTTGTTTGACTAAAGATTTCAAATCACCAGTTTTTCAAAAATTTACAATCTAAAACTAAAGAACTATATTCGTCCTAAGAGACTTTCCTATATCTTCGATCAATCACAATTGTTTATCTTCTTCTGCTATTATAAATTTTGAAATTTGTGGCATATACAGACACATTATCATTGTATAAAAATAAGTGACTACTGTCCACATACATAAATCGATGAGATGATGCTGAAGAAGGTATTGATACAATTCTGTGATTTTCACGTCATTATTCTATACAATAAATATCTCGAATATGGAATATATAATTGTCTTCATAACTAAACCTACATTAAAAGATTTTTATAAAATATATAGATAATAAGATAGATAATAGACTAATGTAGAAAACACGACAATAATGTAAGCAAGATCTCAGTGTAGAAATGTTTTATAACATAATGAAAGTTGCTATTTGGACTAGTTTGTGTTTTCAAGTAGATAAGTTTAATGCAACTTATCTTGTTATGTATCCTTAAGAATTTTGTTCCCTTTTATTCAGTCAATTTACTGCGGATGAAGCTGGTATATGAGGCGGATAATATTCAGAGAAAAGTTGCTGAAGTGTTCCAATGTAGTGAGAATGCCGCGACTTTTACGTTGATATCGAACAATTCGGAGTGTGAAAAAAGACACAAGATTTTCTTACTATACCTACTCGTATAGAGCCTCTCAGTACTTGTCAGAACATACAACGACGTATTTCCAATGCCTTTGCTTTGAAACGTGAGTTTGATACTGAAAAATAATATACTGTCAGGGACACATTGCCAAAAAGGAACTCAGGTCCTATCGTATAAAAATTTATTTGAGAAACAGACAAGCTGAGTGAATTTCTTCTATCAATGTCTGGCATCTAATTTACATTACTATATATCTGCATTAAATCTTACTAGACTATTAGATGGTCCTGAAATTTCGTACACATAAGAAAAATTGAGTTGAAAACTATATGGAATACATTATTACATCATTAAGAAAGCTTCACAGAATCAATACTAGATTGGCTTTGTTTGGCCACCTATTCTTCTTATAGTTCCTCTACCTTCTTCTACCCACACTCACAATGCAATATATGTACTATTCAGCTGTCGCAAACAGTTTTTTTTAAAAATTTGTTTTTGTGAACACGGTTAAGGAAGAAACGTTTATATCATTAATATAGTCGAATCTAAATATAATTATGAGCCAAAAACCTAACCTAACCTAACCTAACCAATGTTAGTTTATTTGGGCTTCCTGTAAAATACATTCGGAAGTTTTCTAATATAAATTTATATGTAGATCAATGAAGATTGTGGATTGCAATAATTAAAAAAGGGTCCAGGAAAACACTTTGGTGTTTTTAGATAATCAATCAACTCCCAAAGATAATAAGCACCTATAATTCACTCACCAAACAAAGTGGAATCTGACACAAATTCTAACAAAGGATCAGACTCATATGATTTACTGAAAGAGCGAATTGTGATTAAAAAATTATTAGACTATACAATTATATTTTTTTATTCAATTTTATTTCTCTATACTTATACGTACGCATCTATGTCAATATGCTAACAACAAGAATAACGACACCTTTTAGAAATATTATTGTATATACCATTTGTTCCGCAAACTTCGAATCATTTACACTATTATAAACCGCAATAAATAGTCTCAATTTATTCTAATTACATTGAGTGTGGGAAAACTCTCGAACAAGGACATACGCATTAAGCTCGTCTGGCATACACTAAAATTATTATTCCTGTTACGTGACAATCATGTTATTGCCAAGCATAAATAAAATGAGGACTCAATCTTAAAATGTAGTAGTTAGGGCAATGGTAACTTATGAGGCGAGTTGGACAAAGCCTAGCATGTACTATGAAGCTATTAAGTAGAATACAAAGGTTATAATACGTTCTTTTGACAATTTAGTCATCTTGTATATAGGATTATTATGAAACAACCTTGAAATCAAGTAGGAAGGACAACCCGAGATTACATATGTAAACAGAGTGTCATAAATCGAGGTAAATATTAGGTAAAAATAGATAAAGGCCCCTATCATATACATTGACATCGGAGTACTTAAGAGCAAGCCATAAACAGAAAATGAAATAAAATTTATGCCTTATTTTTCGATGGTAAACAGTAAACAGCACGTAAATTATAGTTTACTCTTATTAAATTATAGTTTGGTCATTTTATCTGGATTATAGTGATACAAACACCATGAATTATTTTGTAACAAATCCTAGGATTCATTTTATATAGCTAAATCTTTATATTTGACCGAACTAATGCGTTTTTTACGTTCTTGATTCATCTGGTCCCTTGTGTTAGGACAATTGGATCACATCACTTACATAGAACAATGGACGGGGGATTCGAGGCCCGCAATTCTGAATAATGGAACCACCCATCATCTTCTGCGGAGAATATCCCCAAAAAAAAACAAATTTGCTACCGTCTTCGTGTCGATACCATATAAACACATTAATCTTAGTCTACTTATACCTATAGCAGAGCTGCTATAAAAGTCATAACGGCCGAAACGAAAAGCTTTTTCGAGTCAAGCAGAATGCCGAGGGCAACCACAGAAAGATAGATCTATTGAGACTTTGGGTTCTTGGAGACCGATTTTAGAAGCACCCCTGCAATCGCGAATAAATCGCTTGAAAAGCATATAGAGATGATTGATATAAGTATAGTATACGGTTTCGAACATAAAATTTTTTCATTTTTTATACAGTAGATGCTGCCTCTTATAGCTAAACGTCAACCTATCCGCCTGATCTAGTGTAGAGAAAATTCAGTGGGAGCAACAAAGGAATCAGGTGATCTTTAGTGATGACACTCGCTTTTGTGTAGCAACACACGATGGTGAAAAGTGGAAAAATATGGGATTCACAATTTAACATAGAGGATCATGCATACCATACAGTGGGTGTTAGAGTACGAGTACGAAATGTTTTTGGATATGGTAGCAGATGACTGTCAGTTTTCAACAGAGGAAACATATATGATATATTCAGGAATAGTGGTAACTATGTCATTCCATTCTTTTATATCACTCACGCTAGTGTAAGACCACATATCGTCCAAGAATCAATCGTGTACCCTGGCTACCAAAATCGATCGAATTGAACATGTCTGGGACATAATTGGAGCAGGCTGTTCAATTTGCAGCACCTTCCAGCAGTGCTTTCTCAGAAGGAACCTTATAATGAAATATCCTGAGAAAATATCCTTATCACCGAACATAAACACATCAATGAGTGCAAAAGAAATCGCAGATTCGTAACATATTTTTGAGCTAGCTTTCTGAGTAAATCGTCTCATAAAGCTGGAAATGTAAGCTTTCTAAAAAAAGTAATTAAAACTGGATGCGCAGATATGGGTGTTGAGTTTACTTAGTATCTATACTATACCGAAATTTATGCCATTTATTCGAATAGAATAGAAAACACTTTCGCATGAAGGCGAGGTTTTAAATATGTTGTATAAAATGTATTAGTTTATTGGTTATTTTTCTTTCATTTAAGTATCATGGTTGGGAACTTCATTAAACTAAACCAAATTTGAATCTTTAACAAGAAATCACAAACAAACAACACAGAAGGCTTTGTAGAGGACCATTAGAGGAGAGATTTTTATTGAAAAAATCTAGAATATATGAAAAATATCAGTGATTTTTGTTACTTGGTGCATTAAAATGAATCAAAGATCAAGTTTGCTTAAACTTATTAATAAACAAGCAATTCAATTCAACTCTTTTTGAAGGTAGAGAAGCATTCTCAATGTTTTAAAAGTATATTTGAACACTTACCAAATAACTGGATAATTTCAAGACTGTAGATTTGATATATATCAATTTGTATAATGCTTTCAATTTTATAGGGCAAAATGCTGCAATATTAACTGGCGTTATTTATAAGCAAAAACCATATTCCTTTCCTTTTTTTGCCTGTTTTTGGAATGAAGATAATAATTTTCATTTCGTAAAGTGTTGACCAATCTTCATTTTTAAAACTGACACCTTTCTAAAATCTCAGTTATCGACCAAATATTAACTGCTTTCCATTTACACCAAATCTCAGATTTTCTCTCACTTGTGACGTCATAAATCAGTTCAATGCACGTTCTTTTTCAGTCTCACAAGGGAGACCTAACTGAGTTTTTATCCGCAATTTACACAAACTTGAGACTGTTTGCTTTAGTCAGTTTTGTGAACTCATATTTGAAGTGAGGTTGAGGACATAACGTTGTCAGATCTTATCATCAAAATAAGTAGTAATTACACAATACCAAATTATTGCAAACAGTTATTGATATAAATAGTCTTGTGAGTAAAATTATTTTAGTTATGTTAGTTTTGTAGTGAGTAACAGACGGTTAGATCACCAATGATGATGATGAATTTTATATGGTTATTGTGAACATTAATGCACATTACAGGTTCCTTTTATTCACTGAGCAATGACGTCTCAGATCACTTAACTGTAAATTGAAAGCAGATATTGTTCCCGAATTAATTTTGCTTTAATTTTTCTTTGGAAACAAATGAAAATATGAAATAGTAGGACTATCACAAAAAGGACAGTAAATGAAATGAGAAATGTACCAGCTTCCATTCGTTTAGATGACTATCGCCAGAGGGCGTGTCGATTTTCAGTACATTCAAATTTGAACTAAATAAAAATTTGAGCTAACCTGTTTATTAAAAGTATAATTACTACAGTTCTGTTGAGGATAGATGCATATTTTGTAGAAGAAGTCAAATAGAATAGAAGAAAATATACGACAACCAAAAGCAGCTTAAAAAAACAAAAATAGAAAGGTTGAAAAAAATCGAAATAATTTGTTTTGATTAAAAGCAAATAATAGCTGAAGTAATTATAAAAAATATTTTGAACCTCGTATTAGTTTTTTTTGCTGTGAAAGAATTTATATTCTATTTAAAACGTTGCTTTACCTCTTATTTACTGTATATTGATGATTAAAGACACTGCAATGCAGTTGTATTACTGCCAAAGTGCAGTCAATTATTCTAAATCATAAAAATACCGAGGCCAGTAAATCACGGTAATTCACTCTTCATCAGGATAAGTTGAAATTAGATGTCGATATGGCAATATTGATAAATAATTTATAAACACGTATACCATTTGGTTGTCATAGTGGTTTTTAAGGAGTGATACAATGCGCGATATTTCAAACTAAGGGAAATAATATCAACTGACATGCAATCGGATAAACAGGAAGTATACATAAACACGATTGACTTATTTTTGTTTTACAGAGCTTTTTCCCGATGAAAATCAATTATCGCAGTATATTGTTCAATTGAACCGATGTAATAATTGTATAATTTAATCGGTAACGTGAATTTACAAAATGTTTTACCGGTATTTCGATCCACTAATTAGTTGTTATTTAATATAATTTTATTATCATCTAACACAAAATATTTAGGATATTGTTATAACAGATTTTTTAAAATTCAACTAGGTAACAATGAATAGGATGAAGAAAAAACTCATGTTTAAGATCATTCGAATAATTTGGCTTGGATCAGAAATGCATCACACAAATTCATAAATTTAATTAACTAAACGATTGCCAGGAAAATACATTATAATAGAAAAAAATAAGAATATTTTTAACACTTACCTGTATTTAAAGTTTTCGTTTCTATTTTGCCCATCGAACATTCTTGATATGATATGAAATTCAGTATTTTTCAATTATTGCTACTTAACTTTCTGTCTTCATTCATTATTTGAAATGTTTATGGATTGTCGTTCAACAAAAATCTCGTATCGTACTCCATGTTTCAGTTGCTACTACCTATATTCGTAGGGTTAACATTTTCACCCTACTTTATTTGTCCACCACAATATTCTGAATAATACCGCCATCAAACTGAAATTCACACAACTATTCCAATCATGCAAAATATTCTCTGTTCTAGTCTTACTGCAGAGATAGGTGAATCGATTCAGAGACAAATAGTAAGTTGCGATATCGGTAGATGTCGGTAGAAACAACAAATAATAATGCTGCGGCTCAGTAAATCTTTTCAATGGGATTTTAAGGGTTGGATTTCCAACTTGGTTAAAATTTGATCATATTAGATTATGTGCTTTGATCAGTTAAAATCAGTTATAATTCCATTATTATACAGAGCGTGTGTTGAGAATTTGACAGTTCAATTCAATTTTTTTGGAAACGGCTAACATGATTTTTAGAACTTTTGGTTTATAAGTTTTTTAATTTGGGGTGTCAAAGAGCCAAATATGAACATCACAACAATTTTAAAAAAATGGGAGACAAATCTTGTTTAGTAAACTTTTATTACACTAAAAAGTAGTACTTTAAATAAAATAAAATTTCTTCTTCTTCTTCTTCCTTCTTGTATGACAGGTTTAAAACCTGTTTCTTCTTCCATTTCAGCCGCCTGGATCCAGATTTTCACACCATCTCTTTCTCGGTCGAATAATACTTCTTCTGTCTGTTGGCAATTTATTCATTTCGATTGTCATTCTGCTACTGAGACTATTCCATTCTTGTTTTCGTTTTAGTACCATGTCAATTACATTTTTTACCTTGCACGCGTATTTCTTATGTTTTCATATCTTTCTCTATTTAAAAGTGTTTTACCTGCTATTTTCCTGAGTACTTTCATTTCCGTTGTCTGTAGTAGTCTTTTTGTCTTAGTTGTATCGAGTCTTGTCTCTGCTGTGTATGTCATTATAGTTCTAATTGTTGTTTTATATATGCTGCTTTTTGTTTCTTTTGTAAGATGTTTATTTTTACAAATAGTGCTGTTGAGGTGTCCTTATTGAGGCTACTTTATTTGTTTTGACGACCTGCTGTCGCACCTCATTCTCGACGTCTCCATAGCTCGTTGTGTCTATTCCTAAATATCTGAATTTTAGTACCTGTTGTATTAAATGATAATCAATTTCTATTTTGCAGCGTATAGGTTCCTTTGCCTTGTCGTACTTTTTTTATAACTTCTTCCATTATTATATTGAATTACTTCTGACTTGGACTTGGTTATGGGAATAGATGTTCTCGATGGTCTGAACTATATTTATCGGGATGTCTCTGTTATATAACAGTTATATAACATTTTCAAGTTGAATGCGGTTAAATGTTTTCTGAAGGTCTATGAAACACAAATTTGCTGGTATGTTATAACCAGAGTAGATCTGCTGAATGTATCAAGCTAGACTAGAACAATCTACGGATACTAACAGGAGCTCTATCAAGGCACTGTTGCCTCAACAAACATCTGAAAACAAAGACCTAACATATAATGCGGCGTGCAGGTTTTGTTGTACAGAGGAAGAAATCTCTATCCACATTCTTTCAAAGTGTGAGACACTACGGAACTCCAAAGCACTACACCTGAGAGCGTATGAAATAGAAGCCGAAGATCTATGGAAATTAAAGCCATCCCATATTCTAGACTTTTTAAAAGGTGTGGGATTAATGGATTAGCTGTAAACATAGGGTTCTCCAGTATCGCAGCAAGAAAGGGGGACACAACAGATCCTTTGAGTCGCAGTGTATACGAAACTCCAAATCCACACATACATACATTTATACATAAGAAGGGCGATTACTATTCAGAATTAACAGAAGATCGGTGTATCCAAAACCCTTAATTTAATGGTAGACCTTACGTCTTATCTGACTTAATTTTTTCGATGCTAGATGAAGTAATAATATTCGAAAACAAATTATCCAGTTTTGCTCAGGATTTTGAAAGGCATACAATGTTTTACTTTCCAAGCCTGTTATATATAATAATTCCTCTAATAAAACACACCACCATTTTAAAACAATAGTTTCAAATATGAGGGGAGTATTTATGAACAGGTTTCAGCAAAGCATCTTTAGCATTTGTCCAAAATCATCTCAATGCTATATGATATGAGTTGAAATTTTCTCCTTTATTTGAAATTAACATTGGTACCTTTGAAATACAATTGCTGAATTTAAAAACTTCTGGCACTCTCAATACGAATGTCTTTGTGTTGAATTGGAAATATTGGAGAAGAAAAAATGTAATCTTAGCTTACAACACAAGTGGTCTGCTTTGAACGACATGACCATTTTCAACGCTTAAAATAGTATTCCTGATTCTTAAGATCTCAAAAAGCTCACGTTTGCTAATCTTTCCCTTTTTGGTTTTACATATATATATATATATATATATATATATATATATATATATATATATATATATATACGAAAAATCTTTTTCAAGTATGGACAAGAGTGAACTGAAACACTGCCTCGATAGAGCTCTTAGCTTGATACATTCAGCAGATCTACTCTGGTTATAGTTTCTCAGAAGAGTCTGTCTCAGCCCTTGCAAGTTGTCCCAATAATTGGTACTTTCTTCTCTAGAGAGCATTCTCTTAGAGAGCATTTCCCTTCGCTCCGGTGTGTCCCGGAATACATCTGCTTGAGAAATGCTTGGTGCGCTGCTCAGACTTTCAGAGTGTTTGGTTCTGGATCCATGCGTATACCATTTAAAGGCATTTCTGTTTATTTCTTGTATGATGTTTTGATTCCACTTGCTTTTACAGTTTATGATTGAGGTGAAGTTTTTCTCTAAGCTAAACTTCTTCGATGTCACGTCCTGAGCCATCGCCCTTCTTAAGGAGAAATGATTAAATTTTCGGAAAAAGGGATGGTAAACGTTCCCTCTGGATAACCAACGTACCTTCAATGAAGCAGAAGATCTCATACTTATTCTCTATTTCAAATAAAAAGTCTTTGAATTGGAGAGCGGCGGTAAAAGAAGGAAAGTATGTAGAATATATTTAAATCACGTGGGGTAGTAACTAGAATTGCAATATGATAAAAATGTACTTCATTGTCATTAATAAACCACTTACACTTCAAACTGTTATACGACTTTCAAATCATACACTAAAATACTTATGCACATACTTATGCATGAAGGTAGAAGAATGAAACTCATGTATGTAATGTTGCCATAGTCATCAAATAAAATTAGGAACAAAGAACAAACTTGAGTCTATTCTTATTTCTACAGAATGAGGAAAATACGCATTCAGTGTCCAATATATTCGAATCCAAAAATACGGAATCCTTTGTTAGGTGAAACTGGTTGCTTGTCTATAAAAAATATACACCGAGTTATGTGAAGAAAAATCCAGAACATAAATAAATGTCTTAGGCACCTTCACCGTAAACCTCTCCACCCAAATTGTAAAAAAAGCAGTTTAGATAATTGAATTTCACCTGTACAAAATCCAAATTCTTCAACAGGTTTTTGAGGATTTCGACAGACAGACTGAATTGTGTTAAACATACACAAGGAATATACATTATCCAAAGAAAGTGCTTTATTGGTATTCTAGGGAAAAGTATATGAGGAAATGAATAGTGAGCTTAAATTTTATTGAACAAATAATAGACACTTTATACCAATTAATTTAGTAATTTAAATCGATGTGTCTAGTAAAAGGTTTTGCAACAACTTATTGACTTCCAACAAAATGGAGCTCCACTACATTATTCTCTTTCCGTTGAACAGCTAAATGATAAATTTTCTAGGATATGAATTAATCACCTGATTCAGCGCCTATATATTTTTCTTCCTATGGGGTTAAAATTGATTGTTGGAAAAACAATGCCTCGAAACTAGAAACAATAACAGCTGCTTGTAGAGAGCTTCAGACAAAAGGTTGTCGAAATTAAATTTTTAAATCGGTAGTTGAACAATATTCAAAATAATGAATCAACCTATATGTCCATTCAATATTGATGAGATATTGTATCTGCTAAAGCTATAGGGTTGATGTAATTTAATTAAAGACAAAATCTACGTTTCACAACATCTTACTTTTTATTTTTATACTATATTTGTATTATTATTGAATAAATGTTATACAATGAAATACAGAATGAGGCTCCTGTCTAATATTCCATATAATGTTTTACTCAATGAATCCCTATATATAATTACCGCGTCTCTAGGATTAACAGAACATTGAATAGTAAGCAGTTAAATGAGATATTTTTCAAGCAATACACATATTATACAACAGCAAGGTAGTCAACTAATTAGAAGACCTTTTGTATGTTTGAGGTGTGGAACAAAGCAGTAGTAGACATGGGTATAAAAATAAACAACACGGGACAAATGTAATGGTGAAATCGATACAGAAACACTGGAACAAGTTAAACACAACCAATACCTAGCAACAATTACAGACGGAAACGGAAGACAAGATGCAGATAAAATAACAGAATTGCAAAACTAATAAACTATACGCCATGAACACATAATTCATAAATACGTGAGAAATATCCATAGGCACCAAACTAAAGATATTCAAAATATTATATATAGAACAATTTTAACATTTGGATGTGAAACTTGGATATTGATAGAACGACAAAAAAGGTCAAATGCAAGTGGCAGAAATGAAATATCTAAGAAGAGTAAAAGGAGTGACAAAAAAAGATGAAATAAAAAACATATAGTCAATAGTTAATATAAAGTATTAACAGTCGTTTTAATTTAAAAAAGTATATTACTAAAATCAATCTTTGTCTTATATCCACCTATTCGTTTTTGCATGCAAATAATGAGTGTTGTACTACTTTGTTACCAAATGATTATTAATAAGCAGCATTATAATACGTGAGTTGACATCTGCGCCAGGTCCACAGAACGCGTTGTGGCTCTTTTAAACGACCACTGGCCGTTTTCAGTATTTGACACAATGGATGAATGAAGAACAGCCTGTTAGAAGAATATGGAAAGCAAGAATTGGAAAAAACAAAAAAAAGGTAGACTAAGAAAATCAAGGGATAAGATTATAACAGGAATATTAAATGAACGAGGAATGGAGAAAGGGGCCTCAAGGAGCTCAATAGGAATGGATGTATAAAATTTACGCAACATAACTATTAGCACCCTACACCACTAAGTGGTAGAAGGGCTTACAGATGATATATTTGTACATGTTTGTATACGGTTACCAAAAATTATTTAAATTACACATATTTTCTAGCCGTGCTTGAGAAACTATCTTGTATATTTGATAAATTGAGAGCATTATTGTCAAGTGGGAAATAAGCAATCGAGTTAAGTTACGTAGCCACGCGTCTTGAACTAAGCGGATATTTTCCTTAATATATCTTTTGCACATCAAAATTATTCTTATTGTCACTAGGATAAGTGATCTTTAACCATAATCATAAGTTTTCCGTTACAATTTTAGGCAGTGTTTATACAAACTTATGTTGAATTCGTAAATAATATAATATTCGTATAATTGTATATCTGAATCACATTTGCAATAAACCACCTCAAATTTTTGAATATCGAATAATGTATGATTCATTAATCATATTTTTATTCCTCCTACACAAAAAAAAATTATTAATGAGAGTATCTTATTGGTTGATTTGAAGTTCGAGAACAGTCTTGTCAGAAAATCCCAGAAGCCAATTTTTTAGAGACAGGAGAAAGCTGCCTGAACAATGCTTTTACTGATTGTCTTTTGCTTTGTTTCAAAGATCGTACGGTTTTGTTGAAACTTAGGGTTTTAGTGAAATCTTCGCTTTCACTCTTGTCTAATCAAAATAATTTAATTCCATACAATTTATTCCATTTCCATATAACGCGACGTTCTAAAATCGTTAATTTACCGAATCATCATTTGCTTCTTTATAAACTCAAAAATTTAAAATTAAAATGTCAATATCCCTTATTCCTAAATTTTTGTTACGATATATCATTCTGTTATCTCCATAGGCACTCCTGTTCCTATAATTCGAAAAATTTTGCCACACCAGCCATTTACACATAGGAGAAAACTAATTTTTGAGGTTTAAGCACGTTGGAATCGGTCATACATAGATCAAAATATAATAAATAATAGACTCATCTGTCGGCGGTTAATTTCATCAACTTTTTTTAATGCACGGCCACAGACAATCAAAGCCCATTCGATTTAGTTTGATGTGATACATACAATGGCTAGCTATCGCCTATTTCCATTATTTATCATGGATTGAACAAAAATTTTCAACAAATATTGCTAAAGTTGTCATATTATAGTATTCATGTGTAACTATTTTTCTATTCGTTTTATTTTTATTCTTATAGACTAAAATGTATGCTGCTTATTAAGTTTTCCGATTAAATACTTTTTCTCGTTCTCTTTACACTGGTATAATCTCTTCTTGATGCTCTTCAAAATCTATTTGTTACATTGTTATATTATATTATTGTACAGTTTAAATAGTTCTTTGCTTTATTTATTTCTGATCTTTTTCTGGATCAATTTTCACATCATTTCGACTTATTTTATTAGTATTAAAAAAAACAAAGTCAACAGCTCGTTATCATCAATATATTAGATGAGGTTGATGTTTTGATGGAATTTCATTACAATACCAGTTTCATGGAAAGCAGCATTGCTTTCCAAGTGAAAATTTACATTAACTCCTCTGCTGCTAGGAGTATAGTCTCCAAATCATTGAATTTTCTCGATTTTTTTTTGTCAAGAACGCAAAATGAATGAAATGACTTGTAACTGAAATGACTGTCAAAGGTACACCAAATATCAAAAATAATTTTGTATTCCAAAAAATTCAACAATATGATATTATATATTTATGAAAATATACAAGGTAAAAATCTTAAATTCCTTATAAAAAAGGATATATTAGGGAAATTTCTCAAAATAATAAATATAACTATTCAGGCAATCAGTCCTTTTGAAAAGAACAAATTAAAAACTTTGAAAACAAACGTAGTTAAAAAGTTGAATCAATACAATCGTATAAAAGATAATTTTTAATTTAATGGAATCAACTTCTGTCTGCAATTTTCATGTACCTACCTCATAAGATAAATGATAATTAAAAAATTTGGAATTAGTTATTATGAATTTTCCTATTCCTTGTAAATTCTTCATGTTAAGCTCATTAAATTTTTTTTATCAAAATATCACTGGTATCCATAACTTTTGTAGTGTCGACAATACAATTTTCTGGATTCCCAGTCGACATATCATACGTAGAAAGGTGTGTTCAATTAAGAAGTAACAAATAAGAACGGTACGAGTGGGAAATGAAGATGGGAAGTGAGTGTTCGCAGATCATCATCATCAGTATAAGGGTAAGTGAAGTTGAAAGTTCATTAATTGCTCATCTCCCCTTTATTCGGATCGACACCTTTGGCATTCATAAGCAATCTGGGGACGACGCGTTGTCAGTCCAAACAGGGATTATCTATCTGTACGCCTTGCACTCTTTCTTCCTCATTTTTGGGAACCAGTGGCAGTTCACATGAAACTAGATTAAAAGATAGATAAAATTTTGTAAATGTAGAGATTATTTCAATTTTTCATTCATAGATATGTGAAATAATTTTCATTAATTTAAACATGATAGATACCACATCTCAAATATACCGACAGAAGTCAGTAGCATTCTCAAACGGGGAGGATTTGCTTTTATTGTTTGAATTCATCGATTATTTCTATTTAATTTGATCTGTGAAGTGATGTCTAAAGTTCCATGGATAATCAAGCCATCACAGAATAATAAATTTTCGTAAAAGTCAATTATATTAAACAAAATTGCCAACTACCGGGAACAAATAACTTTTACAAAAATATTTTTTAATATCTAAGTCAAAAACCAGTGTTTCCGAATTTTTCCACATACAAGTGAAAAATTGGTCTTCGATGCAATAATGCAAATTAGTAGTTATATGGTTCTCTAGGAGGAAGTTTTGGATGGGGGAAGTTGAGAAAATATTCATGCTTTTTCTAACAATCTCATTTTTTCGTAAATAGTTTCAAATCATTAATTTATTGTTTTTGTCTTGAGCAACAAGTTTTTACGAGCAAGTTTGTTGAGAATACGTTTAAGATTGAATTGTATTCTTTCCCATCAATAAACACTATGATTTAGTCGCTTTTTTGTATGGGGCATGAGTCGTTTCAGGTCACTTTATATACAATATAATACAATAAAATATAAGTCTAGACAAGAAGATAAGTACTCAACAATTTCAATTTCAGTTACTTAGATATTAAAAAATAAAACCTAGCCTACCTATACATTTATTCTGAGACGTGTAGTAGTATATTTATGAAGTTTTGGATACGAAACTTCTTAGGACTTGGAGCACCAAAGTGTCGCCATTCCATCGATTGTTGCTTTGTTTCTGGATCGTGGAAATGTACCTCATCCATATTAACAATTCGGTTTAAGAAATCTACATCGTTTTCAAATCGAGCACAGATAGAACGCGATGCTTCTATTCTTGCACGCTTTTGGTCAACTTTCAAACATTTGGGGATCCATTTTGCAGCAATTTTTCTCATGTCTAAATCGACGTGAACTATATGATGAACGCGTTCGTATGAAATATTCGGTGCTTCAGATCCAATCCGTTTTAGCCCAACTCGATAGTTTCATAAAATCATGTCATGAACTGCATCGGGGACTGACACAGAAACTAGCCTTCCCGATGGATCATCATCTTCAATGGAAAATTTACTTCTTTCGAAGCTTGCAGTCAAATTTTCAAGGTCGCATACGAAGGACATTGATCACCAAGGGTATTAAGCATATCTTGGTAAATCTGCTTACCTCTTAACCCTTTTAAATACAGGTACTTGATGATGGCTCGAAACTCCAATTTTTCGATTTTCACAATTTCGGTGGACATCTTTTTTTTTTTAATTTATTGCGTAACTCTGATTTACTTTTTTGACGTCAAACTTTACACTGACACTTCTAATAAGTTATTGTTGGTTGCTATGGTAACGAAATATTTTGTTTATGCATGGAACTGTTTTAGGCTAACTGGATATCAATACATCCTCGTATTTCTTCTTTAAGAGTTTGTTAATTGCCCTAATAGGAAAAGTGAAATTACCAATATTCAAAATATGCATCTTTGAAACCTGTTTTGTGCAAAAGTACGAACTACCGTAAAATAAAATTTCTCGTTATAGATAGACTTTGAATTTGCCAGTTTTAAGTGATGGATTTCAAAATAGTAGTTAAGATTTAGACTTCAAGAAGGCGACAATTTTTTGAGAAAAAATCATAGTTGTAAACCATCTGAATATGGGTGATCTGTGGTAAGAATAAATTCAAAGTCGTATATGCTTCGATGGACAAATGTTTTGGTTAAATTTTACTTATTTTGTCCCAAATGTAAAAATTCAAGTTGATTTCGGGATTTGTATTAAGAATATTCGCCGCCACTGGCCGTTATAAAGTTGTACAATCAGCTTAGCTATCACCCTGACATGGGTTATCAACGTCCAGGCTATTATATTCTTTAAGGGTTATTCGGTTTCTACCGACCTTATCATGTTAATCGCCAAAATGCTTTTCAAGCTTAAACGGGAATTTATACTGAACACGTTTTCATCACAATTCGCATCTAATCGATCTTATTAATAATAGATCAATTTACGTTTTAAAATTTCTGCTTTAGACTTCACTTCAACAAGGAAATTGGTACTGAAAGTATAAGGGATTACGTCTTGCGAATAATTTAATATCTTTTTAAAAAAATGTTGATTATTATCGAGGGCTTTTGAGAGGTACATAATAGAACTCTATGAGGATCAAACAATAATTAAAAAAATTATCAATTCACCCATATATGTAAAACAAAAAATATATATTAACGTTAAGACGTTGATTTAATTGCAAAAAAATAGAAAGTTTATGTTTTCAAATTATACGAGAGCTCCACCCCTAATCAATTTATTAATCAAAACAATTATCTATCATCATGTTACATTTTACCTTATTACGTACAAATTCACGCCAGAAACTGACAAATCTGAATCTCTTGAAGATTGCCTACAGTAGAAAACCGAATTCTACACTATCACAACTCAGTATCAAAATGGATCGTGTCGAGTAACAAGCGGTGACTAAACACTGATTTGATAAAAAGGTGGTATGGTGAGTTCAAATGTAGATTCGTTCACAAATGAATATGTATGTGGAGCATCAGCATCTGCTACATTATAGGTAATTTTAAAAAACTCGACATGTGACAAATAGTTGTAGATAGTGGTCACTCATATCATGTGATACACAATATACTTACTACTCATACGGGAAACCCCAGAGTTGTCAAAAGGGCCAAGCCGGAGCCAGTCTTGAGAAGCCTAGCTTCGGCGTACCTGTATTGGCCCATGCGTGGGCCAGACTACTTAACTCAGCTTCGGCCATAGCAATGATTACCCAAGCTCGGACCAAGACTGGGATACCCACCCCGTCGGAAGCCATACTTTTTTTTTATTATTGGTCCGATCTCTAGTTTATTCAGTGTGTGTGTTTCTTATCATATTTTTTATTATTTATTACTACTAAAAGTAACCATGTCTTATGCGTATCTTCAAGTTCAAAGATGGCGTGCATTGATAGAGAAAAAAACTAACTCAATTGTGAACGGGCAAAGCTTAAATAATTTAAGTGTTAATATCAGCTCTGTGAGTGAGGTTAACGATAGATGATGAGAATAATAATGATTCTATAAATTCTAGTGATGGCGATTTTGACAGCAGCAGTAATAATAATTTAGAAAGTAATAGCAGTAAAGATAAAGAAGAAAAAGTTATGTAATGGATAAGACTTGGTATTTAACCTTGGCCCGGTCCTGGCAGTTAAGGTTGACCCAGCCCTGGCATTTAAGCTTGGCTCATTCTTGGCGACCAAGCTTGGCCCATCGTTATCACTCCAGACCTTCACTAAGACTGGGGCAAGCCTCGCTTACAAGCTTGGCCCAGAGTTCTACATAGTTGGGCCAAGCCTGGGCTAAGTTTGGGCCCTTGGAACTTTCCTCTATGGGTACTGCGACTTACTACCGTAATGGGTGTGAAAAGATTGTCTGCTCAATAGGTATCACGAATGTTAATAAATTGCGCATAAACAAACTCGAAAAGACATTTACAATCTTTTTTTTATCGAAGTATAGGAAAATTTGATTGTAAGATTAGTGAGAATGAATGAGCCATGGAACTACTAGGAATCAAAATGCAGAGATATGAGTGGAAACAAAAACGTTCCCTACCGGCGGAAATATTCAAAATGTAATCTTCAGCAGAGATGGTCATGCTACTATTTTCTTTGGATAATGTTATATGTATGGTGAATTAGTAGTTTGCATAGGTTGAACAATTTTTCTTTTGAGGCCCATTAAAAACGCTGGAACATTGATGAGAATATATTGTAGAATAAAATGCGAATTGTCAGTCTTTCATTTTAAGTAGGTCAGGGACGGAACAAAGCCCTCGTATTTTCATGGTTTTCTAGTGTATTAAAACTTTGATAATAATTCCAATGTATGTTTTTTAACTTTGGTTTTATCATTATTTAAGAAATAACTGTTTTGTATTAAAGTAAAAGAAAATTTTATTATGAACACAAATTGTCTTTTCGGTCCCAATAAAACGTGGGCATAATTTTAGACATTAAAGTTTCAAATTTGCATTTTGGTGGTCGATTCGGGGAGTTTGATGTCACTCACTACACGTTTATCATATAATTGCCGGTATCAAAGTGATTCTATAACTCGCCACAATTCTTGTGGTATTACTCCGAAAAGGACAAATATTATGCTTACTGTTTTGTTTTGATCTCAACGCCCATCACGCATACATTTGTTTGTAGTGAAATTTGTCGGTAATTTATCTTGAAACTTGTGAAAATTTGATAGAACTCGTCAATAGTGAGGAGCTTGGCTCGATTAATTTTCATTCATGTCTTGATTCATGACACTAGACCATCCAGTTCGTCTTCTGTCATGGATATAAGCATTTGTCCATTCTTCATTAAAAAGCCCATATTATTACGCACATTTCCATAATTTAATTTATTCATCATTATTTATAACGGAGATATTTAACCATATAACCACAAAACCGATAGAGACGTGAAATGTAATAGTGACGTAATGGCAAACTTTGAAGTGATGACACTTGACATGATACGCGGACATGATACGTAATATTTTAGAAATGACCCTCGAACGTAATGTTAAAAATCTATCTACGAAAAATAACTACTATCTACAGTTTAAACAGACACCACCAATTGTTTTGTTTTCATTTAACAGCCTTGTATATTCTTTTTTGGGTTATAATACAAAAGGGTATTTTTGTTATTTTTATATTTCTCCTATTATATTTTTTTGTTATAACCTACTTGAACTACCAATTAATCCAAACTACTCCTTTTATCCGTAGCAGTTTTGTGTTCTTGTAGTACTAATCTCGATCCCCAGTGACTTCTACCAATTAAAAATAAAGAGAAACCGATGCGGGAGTCGGCTTAGTAACAATATTTTCTATTGTAAGATATCTTCAATTACCTTGTTTAATATTTACTCAAGCAAAAATACCGCAGCCTTGAGTGATCTCAACCGCCTTCTATTCGACCAATGCGATAGCCAGATACTTTTCGGTTTTCGGTTCAACTCAAAGTAAATATTTGCATGAATGGATCAAAGAATTATAGTAGCTACTGATCTGTATACTAATAATAGTGATATACTGACCACATGTTCATTCATATATTTTGTAATAGTTGCGGTAGGGTTCTTGTAATTATTGTTACATGAATAATAGGATCGGAGGTTTCCTTTATATTTTTTTGAGAATTACCACTTTGTTGAAGGTGTGAATCGAATAGAATTGAGAGAACAGGTTGAGAACGAATACTTAAAATACTTTAGATGTATGTATTAAACGTAGTTAAGATAGGATTACCAGTAATATCCTATTGCCTACAGCCATGTTAAAGAAAGCGGTATATGCAATGTATAAACTGTATAAAGGCTTCGCACATTTTTATATAGTCGCTTCATAAGTAATTGTATACACAAAATAACAATAATGTACTGAGATGTACCTAATAACCTAAATAAATATGGCTAAAATACTTTCTCATAATGGCCCACTATGATTAAAATTGGTTTTAGGTATAGATACTGTTGCTTCAAATTAAACACTAGATGACTCAGAAAGGTCGTTGTACGGCTATCCACTTAGGAACGCGGAGCACGACCTTTACCTATCTACTCCACACTCAGAATTAGTTAAGGGCTCAATATTTTACAATGCAAAAAAATTGAAAAATCACTTGTCAATTGAAATCAAATCGATATCATCTTTTCCCGCATTCCGCAATAATTTGAGGGCATATTTACTGGAAAGTACCTTCTACCCTGTAAACGACTTCTATTCTAATAATAATATTTAATTAAGCTTTTGTCTACAAATTGTAACAATTTTTTAGCCGCCTCTACTGACTTCTGAAATTCTATACCTCAGTTCACAATTATTTTAATTACATTTTCAACTTTATAATTCTAAAACTAAGGTAAGTAAATCTCTCTCACCTCGACAACTTTTTGTTGCTGTACACAGATCAATACGTGTGCTATATCAAATCCACCACTAGATAGAGAATCAACAAGATCTAATTCAAATATTAATTCATTAATTTGTAACTCATAAATACCATCCCACAACTCAGTATTCAAATTTCATAAAAATTTTATGAACCTGGCTTCGTAAATGCTATTTTCTCCTCGAGCTAATAAACAATTTTCATAATACTTTGTCGTCTTCTGGTAATGTGTGTAAACATTTGAAATTAATATTAGAAAAAAAAATGACTCTCCGGACTAAATCTATGCCCACGGTTTTATAGTATTAGTTTTGTTCGTGGTAGATAATTTGGACACATTCCGAATGTATTCTGACTATCTTCTGGATGTGTCAAATCATATATGTAATACTTCTATACGGACAGTTTCTATAAGTGGAAGCTGTTCCGACTAAGGAAGACAGAATGACACCGATTTCTCTATCCTCCGAGGTTTCAGCTCGGTTCTGCGCTATCTCAAGTTGACAATATCTCCTTTTTGACTCATTTTACATTAAAAATAGTTATATACAAAATAAAATTTTGTCCAAAACCGCAACCAACAAATATACGAGGTGGCAAAGAAGAAATTCCTAACGAGCGCATTAGAATCTATAAAATGACCAAAACTTCCGGAAAACTTTTCAGGTAAAATCTATATTTCAAACCAAAAGACTGTATTGTTAAGTATTCGTATTAATTTAATTATTCTAGAAATTATTGAACAGTGAGATTTAATAGCCATCCTTCCATACAGAATACATCTTTTGTAACTATTATCTCAGGAAGTTAGGGAAATTTCAGTTGTCATAACTTTGTTGCTATTTGGAAGGCAGTGGAGTAGATAATTTTTTATAAAAAAATCTCTAAACACAATTTTTTATTTTCATCTACGAAAAATTATCATATAAACAATTCAAATTTTATCGCGAAATATATTTAGTTATGGAAGTTATTCTTCTCTGTTTTCTTTTCTATAGCTAGGAACATCGCAGATTTTTTGACCCTAATTATTGCCAAAACTAAGAACGTAATGATTCAATACATAAAGTTTAAGCTACTGTTAATAAATTATATGTAGTATTCAAAATTGAGGGGGTGTAGGGTGCGATATCTTTTATAAATGATACGATGCGAATACATCGATGCTAAAATATCCTTACGCGTTTGCTGAACTGTGAAAATATTGTTAAGGGGTGTCGGAGTGGAAACTGTGAACTTCAATGCTGTTGTCATGATATTAAGTCGTAATCCTCAGTATCGTACATCCACTTGCTCCTACTTTCGGAGAAAATATGCAGGTGTTGAGGATTTTGTCTCTTTTTCCGTTTTACCGTTTATCTTTTGTGCTTATCGAATTGTACTAGCACTATCATTCATCTAGTGATACAAATTTTAATATCACACTGTGAATAAATTCATCAATGTAAATTCTATAGAAAAATATTAACTCGAAGGAATTCAATAACAAATAATTATATTTACCTTAAGAAAGAAATATTTCTATTAGTTATTGGATTCAATTTTCGAATGGTTAGATGTCGCAGTTCTTATTTCGGGCTTTCTATGTGTAGCGTGAGCTTTTCTACTAAGTTCCAATATCCGTAGGACGCTTGAAACTTTTAATTAATCGAAATACAATAAATTCGAATACAATGTTCAATTCTTCAAATATGATGCCTTGAATAATTGCTTCATGTTAATGTGGGATTAAATGAAAGCCATTTTTTTAAGTGAATTGTAAATACACTTTTATACCGCCACATAGTGGAAGATTTTTGGAATATTATTAAACACACATTGTTCTTGAACAATAGGGAAATCGCCATTAGCTAATTATACGGGACTTGATGCAAAAGATTCAGGAGTGAGTAACAAAAACTATAATATATGTTCGAACTTGGAAAAGCACTCCAAGATTCTGCCTTATAGCGTTACAATGAAAGATATCCCTAAAAAAATGAATCAATTGCATTTAATTGAGGGGAAATTCAGGGAATTCGGAAGTGGCCATGCAAATGGACCTCCGCGACCAATCCACCTATTAGGGGAAATGTTATTAAGATGATTATTCACATCATTCAGGATGCGGCGACTACATGAACCACATATCTCTGTGAATGTTTAGAGGAATATCACAGTTTCCAGTTATAGAAGAATATGAATTGTGATAGTTCGTCTTTCAACCAACAACTGCAGACTCTGGTATAATAGAAACGCTGTTGATACATCACAAATTCAATTTTGGAATAATGTATTTATATGACTTCACTAAATTAATTGATATTTACGATGAAGTCAAATACACATACAACTGAAAAATACTTGGAAGATAAAGATAACACATATGTCTGTAGAATTTGGGTATAATTCATGATTTGACATTGTTTTTACAAAGAACTTCGAACGAAATTTCGTACAGTAGGTTCAAAAAATTTGTCCCAAACTTACCAGTCATTCATATCTGTTGGGAAACATCGCTAAAATGGTGAATAAGTGCGATACTAAATGTTTATTTCATACTACGATAAAAAACATCTTATTCACCTATATTATTTGTACATTCACCTAATGGAATTTAAATCATTGTATTTCTCATATAAATAGTTTGATTTTAAAATATCAATTGCTCCAAATAACATTTTATTTATATTCTTTTTTTCATTTCCATTGACAGTCATTTTTGTATCACACCAGGTGAGGCGGTTTATTCGAAAAGGCCACATGTGTCCACGATCGTGAATATTTCCCTAAAAGTAAAAACCAAAAACTATTCCATGTGTAAAGCAACACAACACAAAACACAGCATTTGTGTCAGTGAGATTAGATATTTTATTCCTCTCGAATAGTCACTCACAACAGCAACCTCTGTTAATATCCTTAAGCAGATTACATCCCTGATTGAGAGTTGCGTATCGTCCAGATCCGAATTCCTTATACTCATGCTCCTTTTTACCAACAGGATGCCGCTCAACTGTCACAGTCCACCGCTCGATTTTATAGTACCGTCAATATTATTAATATATTAAGAGCTTTTTTTACTGGTACTTTTGAAATTAAAGAAGTAAATGGGGAAACTATAAATATTTCGCATTCGATTATGCAATTAACAATGGATTTTTGTGTGCTTTTGCTTTGGGTTGCATAATAGAGCATATTATCAATGAAAATAAAAGTGAATATGACGAAAAAGCAGAAAATTTAACGTAGTTCTCGCCTCTATGAGAAGTTATTCTCTTTCCTCACAGCCCCACCACAATGCCAAGACAAATAAGAAGTTCATCTAATTTGGAACTCAAAACCTTTTGTTGTCCTGTAAACATTTATCAATAATTCGTTAGGTAAATTTGACGTAACAATTTTACCATGCAAAAAGTGCCAATATTATCACGTTTTAACAAAAGAAGCTTGTTAAAAAGTTTATACTGAGTGTTATAGGAAATATACCAAACGTACTAGAAAGGATAATAATATGTGAAACGTGGCTTTTCACGAGTTTCTAAACGCCAAACTATTGAAACATTACTCACTTCACTTGCTGATCGACAAAGAATAAGGAAAACAAGAGCCAGTCCTATGCTCTTTATCAAAACCGTGCCGAGAGGTATCTGGACATCTTCAGCATTTGAATGTTAGTGTTAGATCTTGCGTCATACGATTTCTATCTGTTTCTCAAGGTGATACCTACAATGAAAGAAACAATATTTGAATCTTATTCAATAACGATGTATAATTTGTGGGTATATAAAATTACTAATAATTCTTTAGAAAATATTTCCTGTACTAATAAATTGTTCAGCTCACACACGGCACTTACCTATTCCTACGTAGCCTTTTACAGTGATTATCTGTTGGGTATTGTGCGATCGCTTTAAGTGGCTTAACCGCCCAGTTTTTTCTATAACTAGTTGCACAAGTGAAATATCCAAGTAAGATGTTAAAATTACTTTTGACAGATGTGGGAAATCGCAGAATTTACGTCCAATGCTATACACAGTTGTTATGGGACATTTGAAAGAAGAATTGGGAAGTTTTTTGTTCATTTGGTGTTTTATTTGATAAATAGTCGGAAATTTTTGCTACTGGCTATAATGAATCAAAGGTTTCTCTAATATTTACAAAAAATATCATCAACAAAATAATTCAAGGATAAAGAAACTTGACAGATTTCAACAGTAAACGCACAATCTTTAGAAATGTTGCTAATGATATCAGCGCATTTGTTGGACTCATACCATGAAATTTTTTCGAACGTCTAGGAATTTTTTTTGGGAAATTTTAGCTATAAGAAGAAATTATTTAGGAATAAGAGGTAGTCGGTTTCAGAGTGTCAATTTTTATTTTCCTTTCAGCGTTTTTCTCTCGGTTTTAAGTACCAGAGTACGATGGAGTAAAAGGAATCTTATAAACTACCAGAGGTTTAAACAATCTATTGGAGACCTGAATCTTTACGTGGAATCAGTCAGTACGGGTAAAATATTAGAAGAGATTGATCAAAATGGAAAAATTTTACTACTGGGACATCACAGAAACAAGGGAAAACACTAATGGTTAACTACGGCTATAGAAAATTGGAACAATACCTTATACAGAGGTATAAGAGCTTAAATAGAGGTTCTAACAAAACCTAACCGTCTGAATGAATACCTAATTCAAATTGGTGGACAAGCGATTCAGATTCGGCGGATTAGGAGACGAAATAATTTATATTTGCTAAATACAAGAAACTAAAAATTCTTGGGACTCGACTAATAGGAGAATACCAGGTGAAACAGGTTGTTATTATTCAATCAGGAATAAAAAGCTGCGAGCTTCAAAGACAATCCTCTGAGTGGAGAATGGGATACAATAAATCTTTCAGGTCTCAGCTCATTAATACGCAATCAATTCTACATAAATAGGATCAACCGAGTGTGGTCCATTTCATCTGCGATTCAAATGAAGATCCTTCGTAGCTATAATTCTCACAAAAATATAGTTAAGATCCCATGTCATAGCTAAGTCAAAAGTCTATTTTTTCAATTTATGAGTACCATATTATCTACTATTGACATAATATAAAATATGACCTAATCAAAATGTACAACAATAAATTACATAGTTTCGTTAATTAAGCATTATAGAACTCAAATTTTGGTATTTCGGAACGGTCGAAAAACAAATTTTGATTTCTTATTGTATCTTAGTTTCTACTGCAAATGCATCAAAAATGATTAAAGGTGGTTGTATAGGAAATTCTAGTCACTACATATTTTGTTTCGTCCTTTCTCTCATACCCTTACACGTTTTTGGGATAGATAGTTTTTGATTATTTTCTACTCCCGAAATGAAAATCTTTTTACTTCTCATTACATTGAACTAAAACCGAGATATTCTCAAAATTCACAATTAAACGAACAAAATAAGAAAAATCATATTACAGAGAAATTTTATCTCTCATCAAAGAATTGTCAGATTTTTCATGTCAAGCAAATTTTTATTTGTTTACTTTCGAACTATTGATATACATAGAAAATTGTATCCTTGGAAAAAGAGGGTTTTTATATTGACAGGATTCCGAGAAATGTATGAACAAATAATTATTTATTTATAATGTATCTTAAAAAATATGACTACTACGTCCCTGTCAAAGATCCGACCTTTCCATTACAAAGTTACCCGTAAATGAAATCCTATTGTATGGTCAAACCAAAATTTATTTGGTTGAGCAAGCAAACATCCGCCTTCAGATATTTACTACTGTTGGTACAGCCCCTTGCCATTCATTCTTCAAGTATCTTACGCAGGATTAAATGATCGATACTACAAACTATTAAATATTACAAATTGGAGATTATCTGCCTCCAGGCCGTACTGCATTATATTGTTAGAGAAGAAGGATATGTATGTATTTATTATGTTTATACAACAGGTAAAAATTTGCTTGTTTGGATAAGTGTTTTACTTTTAAAATTGAGTTGTGGAGTGGTGTAGTTTTTGATCTACAGGAAGTTCAAAATTATCGCTACTGAATACTTCTCATTTAGTAATTGATTCGAAATCATAGACAAGACTGTACTTTTTACTTTAACCTTACTCCAAACGTCTTTTCGATTCAGTGGCATACAAAAATTATACTAGCAATGTTTTCGTGAATGATGATTCGAGTAATTGGCAAAAAGATTTTTAGATTTACCAGATCATTATGCAAACGGAATGAGTTCTAGTTTCAACTTTCCAAGATAAATATATGAATATACCTATTAGTACTGGAACATTCTCATTTCATTTGAGCTAATTATATAAAGAAGAAGAAGAAGAAGAACGCATTCATTGTCTCGAAAAGCGTTCACTGATTTTCTTAAATGGTGTTGGAAGGCCATAATATCAGCCACATAACGGTGGTTGTCAGATTTTTCGTTGTTTTGATACTATAATGAAAAATCATCTTTATTTTTGTCATCACTTTTTGTTTTTGGTTTTACATAATTGGTCTTATTTTTGATCGTGTCAACCTCAGCAAAAAAGCAAGACTCGGGCGGCAAAATCGGTATCGCTTATTGAACTAAACAGCCCATTATTTATATTTTAAAAATTTATTATTTCTTCTATTTACCAACCTAACCAAATTATTTTCAACAAACCAGGGAATATTTCAAACATCTCTTGTAGAGCAATATTACTTTTATCAATGTTTCGAAACAATATGAGCTAAAAGGGGCTGCATACCGAATATTAAAATAACCATTCAGTTGAATAATTTGTTATCTGGTTGGTATATGATGTTCCAATCAGGATATTAAATTATCTGAAGTGGGCTTTTACAGCGTTCTTCGGCCCCTCGCTTGATACAAATTTACAATTTAGGGTTGGATTTGTTATTAGAGTTAATATTATCTTTTTTAAACGGATATTCTCTAATCAACTTTTGATTGAGGTTATATTCGAATTAATTTACTGTTTGCGTATACAAGAAACCGGTGTATTGAGATTGGTATTTAAAATACTCTAAATATCTACTTATAAGAGTTGAAAATTCGCGTTTCTTCAAAATATTTTAACGCTTTAATGAGATTGTGTGTCTGTATATATTGAATGAAGGAGTTTAGAATGTTTTGCTCCAAGTTGGCTAGAAGTGCTAAAGCAAATGAAAATGTGTAAAAAGTGCATGAACAGGCAACTGAGAGTTTAGTAAATAGACGTACAAAAAAGAGACCAAGACTTACTTATCTTTGTACTGTCGTTTGCCATAAATCGTTTTTTTGATTTGCAACATTTTGATAGCTAGAAGTTGTACCGTTTGTGCCTTACCAGAAGGTAGAAATCCTGGAAGGAACATTGACCATTGACACCTGTGCATAGGCAACAAATACTAGCTTCAGCATTGGAAAACTAACACTGGCGAAATTAAAGAAAAAAGCGATCTTCCCAGATGGGTTAGTAGGCAAGAGCTTGCCAAACAAATCGCCCCTCTCGAAGAGGTACAAATTATGATCTAGGCAGGAATTTATTTTAATGGCCGTACTCAGTTGATTGTATTTAATGAGAGTTCAGGTATATAAAGATCAATGGGGTATATAAAGATCAATGGTGGCCATTATACTGCCACAGTTACATCTTTTGTAGACCCCCAGTTCATTTTTATAGATGGTAATTGGAGGTGACATCGAGCTAAGGTAGTTTTAGAATAAATCACAAATCAAGGATTTTTTACATCTAATGCTTCTATTCACGTCACCTGGTCCCAATCCCATATTTGGAATCAGGAACTTGAAAATCTTTTTCTACAGCTTTCGGCAGAAATCGCACATAATTTATTGAACAACCTGGTTGAAAGCATACCCGTGATACGTGCAAATGAGGTCACACGGAATATTAGCTGTTGCTTAAACATTATTTTTCATTGAATTCCCTGGTAAATTCAAATTTATGTAATAAATTTTTCTGTTCTATCTTTTGAAATCGAATTTAATCAATTATCTCTAGCTTTTAAACAGCTATTTAATTATGGAGATGTGAGAATGTGAGAGCCTTATCAATTTAAATTAAAAACGAAAGTATATTATGGATTATATAAATTGAACTTAACAACAAATTACAGAAAGTTACGTCTTTCTTTACACCAAATTCGAATGATGAAAAGTAAGTACGGGTTAGTTATCGTTTTTAAAATCAAATTAAATTGTTTGCCAAAGTTGAAGCACAATACTGCAGTCAAAAATTCTTAATTATGATATCAATATTTTGTGCACGGGTAGCATTTTTAAACGCACGGCAATAGTTTTAGTACCTGGCAGGCGCCTGCTGTAATTCCCAATCAATGTGACAATAGATAAGGGAGAGGTATGAAGATAAAATGGAAGCCAAAGCTTTTAAATGGTTTTACTGAAGTTGTCCATGAATATTTCAAAGGTACCTAATTTTCGCTGCTCTTCACATTATTATAGACGTCATTCATTTCCTAGGAGCTAGCTTGCTATCCACTTGATCAAACAACCTCGATAAGCTCTTTAAACGTCAAATGCCAGTTGGCACTAACAAGTGTTTTTGATGTTTTGTTTTGATATTGTTGTACGATCTAAGAAGTAGATCGTCAACAAATGTTTAATGAATCTTTCTTTCTCTTATTCACACGTCTTCTACAATTATATTATGGTAAGATATGTTACGATACACTTACTACTTCTAGATTCTTCAATCTCTCTAATTTTTCGCGTTTCATTTCATCCTGATGAATATTAGACTTGGTGATTGAATTTTGGAGTTTGTTCTCAAGGTATTATATTACTCTAACATTAAATTAACATTCATCGGCTAGTTTAGGCAATAAGATTTGAATTTAACTTTCTGGCATATTGCAGAACATTTCATTCCAACAAGTTTTTAGCTTAGTGTTTAGAATATAGCAAAATGTTTTCAATCAGAGGTGACCTAAAATTAAGACGATTTAGGAACAATAACATATCTAAAGGTCTAAGAAATTGGAGAAATTTATTTGGGACTATAAAGTATCGCTTACATTTCTGTGTTTTAAGAATCAATTTATACCATTTCAAATAATTGGGTACCTTTAAAACGGCACATGAAGTGTAAGCAACTTTCTGTCCAAAAACATGACAAACTCTATTAAACAACCACTATAATACTTTGAAATGTTACAGACCCAAACTTCTTTCAAATTTCACTTCATAGTCTCAATTTGAGAATTTCTTTTCTTACGTCAATGATGTGAATGTATTTGTTACTCTTTTCATTATCTCTGTTTTTATGGGTAGAACAGATTACCTTTTATATTTTTAAATTCATTCTGTTATTAATTCCATGCTCTTTGAAACTCTTGGATTTTTAATGGTAAAAACTACACTAGTTGCTATATTAACTTAACTCATTTCACTTCAACTGTTTCTGACTAGATATTTTATAGCAAATATATGAGTGTTTTTAATTTCTTGCAACTCAGAATTTTTGTTGGTTTAATATGTGTGTGTCTAGGTACTGAACTCTGGTGGATCCTTTTATTAAATATTCCCTGTGAAATATATATATTTGATGTTACATGCTTTTAATATAAACATTCCTTATTTTCCAAAAATGTAATTATTATCCATATTCCTTCAATTTTCAAATCATAAACACAACACCACCGTAATTTATAATACACACAGTTTTTACCATAAGTTTATTAGCCCAATTAAGGCACATTCTATTTTTAAATTGATATTGTTTTTATTAGATAATGATTTTCAGTTCATTTGAGTGGTAACTCATCATCGAATATATTTATAAAAAAGGTAAGGGTAATAAAAAGTGTATAAAATGAAACACATTTTAATTTATATTAAATAACATTCATTTGATTATGTTACTAGATACTAAATACATATTTTTTTACAATGTATATCTAAGCGATGAGAAATTTTACAGGTGTAGATCAATGTAGGTTTTTCTCAGATATTGCACATCAAAAAGAGATCAAAGCATTCTCGAAAGAAAGTCCAATCGGGCTATCACCAGTTTTTAGTATATTGCGTTTAACTGAAGACAATAATCTGTACATTCATTCAATTCATAAATAAATACGTATTGTGAGAAATTAACATAAATAAAATGCTCTGCCGTTGCATTACATGTATCTGCAGTTTTAGGATCTTCACAAATGTATTAGCAATAAATATTCAAAAAAATTTACTCAAAATGACTTTTCATTAATTTCCAATAGATAGGCTTACCAGCGCATTTTAGAAAGACAAATGAACTCACACCAAACCAGGAAATCTCTTCACCCACTCGGAACATCCCTCACCGGAGATATTTTTGAGAGAATTCAAGTATTTTTGCCATGCATTAAGACTTCCTTGAACAACGCTACAACATCCCTTCTAAACCATACCTGTCAATTTCCAATAGTTTATCTAAGGAAGGTTTCAAGAAATTTTATTATTAAGGCCGAGGAATGGAATGTCCTCCAAACCTCGTTTTCCCATACATACAAGTAATCCTGTTTACTTTTGACAGCAACTGTTATACAACGGTTTAGCTTTTGAGTTTTAGAATCTATCAAATAATTATATCATATTGTATTGTAATTTAAAGAACATACAGTCCCTTTTTGCTTAATTGGAAACAAAAGGAAGCCATTATACACATTCATAACATTGATCTGAAGTAGCGTGAATTTTACAAAAATGTCCTTCAGTATTTCAAGTTATTGACTGAATCAGTTCTTTGATATTTTTGGTTGAAAATTTTCTTTTTAAAAATGCCTAAGTAAGGATGATGATATTCGATGTTCCTTCAGACGGAGGAACTTTAAATTGAAAGCTGTAACAGGCAACTCTAGGAAGAAATAAAACCTGCAAAGATGCAATTTTGTACAATCCATCACACTTCCAATACTACGAATCTCTACTGGAGAATCTACCTTCAACCAGTAATAATAATTCTGAAGAACCGTTGAAAGACAAAAACGTTGAGATAATTCTGATGTTTCTGATGCTAAGAAATTAGTTGTGAATTTCTGCAAAAATTATCTAGGTCCAAGGTTTGCTGAGAAATTATTTATACTGAATACACTGTTAACTGATTCCATCACACCAACATTCACAATTACACTTTTTCAATAGTATACGATTTGCTCAGTATGAATATTATCAGGTTCCAAAAATTCTAGCTTGGTCAGAAATTATTATCAATAGAACTTTGTTAAATACGTATATGAACTCATCAATAGCATTTAACTACAGATAAATCACGATTTTCTTTCCAGCAACACAAAAGAAATAACACGGTTGCTCAGTTTTCTTACATATTTTTTTTCTGGAAAAGTGACTTGAATTGTACCTAACACTAAATGTACATATCTAGCTAATAATATTCATTGAAATTGATTTCAGTCATTTATGAATGATATGGAATATCATTTGTTTCATTTTGCTTTAGATATAATACAACGTAATTGTAGCTTTTCAAATGTGTCATATCAAATTAATTTGTTTTTTTTTCATTCTGAAATAGTATATATATATATATATATATATATATATATATATTTCTCGTTAAAATTTAAATTAATTTGAAAATTAGTAATATTTCCGTTTACCATATCTATATAATTACCAATTACTTGAGGTGAATAATTTTTTGAAAATGATTTTTTTCGTATATTCACACATTTTTTGCAATTAACAATATAATAAACAAGGAAAGCAAACATATTTCGATTACTATTAGTATAAGGAACGGAAATCAAATAATAATGCAGTAATTATTGTCAAAAGAAAATGTGCAGAAAATAATGAAATTATCATCACAAAATGCCAAATACAAGCTTCAGAGTTGGTTTTTTTTTTGAAATACATTTTGGATTCTAAAACTGAAATTGGTAGTAGAAACAGGAAATATATAGAATCGGTTCCACGATGCAATTTCGAAGCACAGTTTTTTGAAAAGAGTCGTAATAACGAATGTATGTTTGGCAAACATAGTAGAAAAATACAACTGCCGCTGGGATACTAGAGCAACACCTACTAGTAGGGGATAATTAATTATGGAAGACTTCTACTTATAACAAAATTATGAAGATAATTATTATATTTATTTTTAAAATTGTTATAATACCTAACACATTTTTCTGTTTGGAAAGCACAATTTTAACTGAGTGAATATAGTTTTCAAATATTCTTATTACCTTGGTAATATTGAGTATTGAATGTACAGATTTATCATCTTTGATGAACACAACAGTTATATTTAAAACGAAGGTCACAATAGTTTCGATGAATACACTGGGACAGTCATGGGTGGACGAATGAAAGGGCTGATGAAGTGATGAATATTCCTATCACCGGAGTATGACGCAGGAGTTGGTCCTTGTGAAGTACTAGACATAAAGTCGGGTTCGATGCAGTTACCACTATTTTCATGAAGTTTTCTCATATGCTTCTTCAAGTCAAAATTTCGACAAAATCCCTTCCCACATACCCTACATGTAAACGGTTTCTTGTCATTGTGAGTGTGCATATGGAAAGTGAGATTATATATTTGATGAAACGCTTTTGAACACACAGAGCATTTATAAGCTTTTTCCCCGCTATGAGTGAGTTTGTGATTCTTATAATTGCCTTTTTGATGGAAACCCTTTCCACAAAATTCACAAACAAAAGGTTTGTACCCGGCATGTATCCGTGCATGCGTATTCAGGGTAGAAGATCTGTTGAATGCTTTGCCGCAAGTGTGGCATTTGTGAGGTTTTTCCGAAGTGTGAATTATTTTATGCCTACAAAGCGTTGAAGCTTGTCTAAAACCCTTTCCACATATTTTACACACGAACGGTCTAGCTCCTGTATGCACTGGCATGTGCCTAGTTAGATTATAATGGGCATTGAATACCTTCCCACATTCTCCACATTCAAAACTCTTCTGCTTCGGTGTTAAAATTGGCGAGCTGCCATTTGAGGGGGTACTAATTTTTGGTTGCGCTTTTACGGGGCTTGTTTTAACTTGATTAAAATGTAGAGATAAGGGATTTACACCTGAACTGTTTCCAATTGGACCGGGAGGCTCTTGAGTTACCGATGAAGTATATACAGATACTGATCCTAGCATTAGTTGACTGGGATGGTAATATACTAAAGGATAATTCTGCAAAATTTCTGGAGACCTAAGAACATTTGGAACATACTTCTTGAAAGCTGATTCGAATGCTGAAGCATGGGAGAGATTTAAGATACTGTTGTCCTTGTCCATTTCTAAATTCGATTTCTTCATTTTATTGTCAGGCTCCATTATTTTTGCGATAGAAAAATTTAAAGTTCTTGCGGGTGGAGATGGAGGTTTTTGAGGCGGTGCGCAAATATTTGTCGATATTTCCGAAGCCATCTTGAACATCTAGTGAAATTCCTGAAATAAAATAAGCCACAATTATTACCATATAATTATGTATTATTCATCCTGTATATGCTTTGAAATTTATTTTGACAATACCAAGTTAAATAATCTGAAGATAAAACTATCAAACAACATTATAGGTACATACAAACATTCAGTTTGAATTTCTAACAGCGTAGGTATCACAATTATTGGTAATTGTTATAAACTATCACTTTTCAACAATTTATAAGTGTATTTTTATGTTTGTTTGTGTTGTTTTTTGTTAAAATATTGAAGATATATAATCAAGAAAAATAATTATATTTGCATTTTGGCGTTGAGAAACAGAAGAATGTAAATTGTTAATTTAAAACTAATTTTAATAGTAAACACAAGGATTTAGCAGGGCCTATCCAATTAAGGTGGAACTTCAGGCTACTAAAAACAATAAAAATAAAAATAAACTGAGATGTGATCGTAAAAAATTAGGACACCAATACGAACACATAGTGTGAAGCGTTTATAAGACATTCTTACACTACTACTATTATTGAAATTATACCTAGGTCAAACGATACTTTACTAAGGTTCAGGTACCACATAATTGTAGTCCTCAAATATCGAACATATATTAAAAAATTCAATATTTGAAATCAGAATATTATAAATATAAATTTAGAAGTCCCCACCATTGGCGCTTGAATTATTAAGTTTTTATGTGCGATAATGTATCTGACCAATTTTATTTTTAGTTTGTTAGGCCTTAAGCGAATGATAGCAGTAGTTAAAAAAGTTAATGAACCTTGCTGTCAATAAATATGCTTCCGCCAGAAATTACATTACAATTAATAATAATTAACATTATTTATTATGAAACTTGGTTTAAAACAGTTCTAGGAGCATTAATGCAAAAAACAATATTCGCTTGGCCTAGAGATTGTTACGACACATAGATTAAGTTTTTAATAGTATTTGCGTTGAAATGAAAATGTAAATTGTTAACAATTAGTGTTAGTTGTCATAAGATTAAACCTAATAGTGTAATATTGAAAATCGAAATTTTTATTACTTCGATTAGAGAATGAGTATTAGCCCATTCAGTAGGTATTTTCCCCTGAAACTGAAATTTGCCATACATGAGGTTTTGATTGTCTTAAATACGAAAAAAATGCCATCCTAAGGGTCGAACACATGGGGAGTGAAAACTACACTTTTAAATCAATTTTTATAATTGACCGAAAATATTTTTCTAGAAAATAACCATTGCTAATTGGCGGAAAATCCTGTATAAGATTGATGTCGTTGATTTGAATTTTTTTTTTCTTAGATACAAGAGTTTTCGCGTGAAAGCGCGAACTCGATTATGTGAAATTTTATGCGTCTTTTTCGCAGATTTAATGAATAGTTGATGGATAACCCCAAATGATGAAAAATAACTTATAGAGGCTAATAAATATACATTCACTTATGATTTGATAGAATATGAGGAATAAAAAAAATTAATATTTCATTTTATGAAATAATTCCTTTAAAACAAACAAAATTATGCAATCCATTGAATATTTTCGTTATTTTGAGAATGTACTATATTTAAAAATCTGTGAAACCGGAAATAACTATAATCAAATGCATTTATCAAGGGGAGTGGCCATGAAACCCTCTATATATTTGGACTATTATTATTGTCCCTAGTTGTCGAATATTCTGCAGCTGAAATAAACTTGGACTGGCATTTATTGGTTGCGATTAACTGTTTTATAGTTTCAGAAATACAGTAGAGAATAAAAAGATATGGATATCAATCAGTATCGACGGTGGAAATATATTCAATGTACTATTTAGAATACAATAATTCAGTATGACAAATATTTTTTTTATTATTACGTATAGACTTGATTAATATTATATATATATATATATATATATATATATATATATATACCATTGGGATTCTTATCTGAGGTTCACATCTCAATTTCTATCCAAATAGAAATAAGGAACTCTAAATACATGCTGAAACTTCGCAAGAAGAAACTTCGTAGAGTTAAAATAAAGTTGATAGCCTTCCCCGTTGCATGCTCTATCGAATTCAAGAGGTGATTCTAATCTCGCGCCTCTACCATTTGCGAATTGAGGGGCGTTGACTCTGGCAGTCGGCAGTGAGTCGTTTTCAACTGTAAAGTTAGCTCTGCCTTTCACGATCTCAATCAATGCATCACGAAAACGTTTTTTAAAAGATTGATGCGAAATGCGAAAGGGTGGGAACGCCTTTCACCGAGTTTACCGTTGCTTTGCACCATCACCAGAATGCACATTGAAAAGGTTAATATTATTCACTCAATTTCACACATTTTTCATACATAAATATGTATGTCACTTGAGAATAAGGCGAAGTCGAAAAGTATTTTTGGATGATGTGGAAAACGGTTGGTATCCCGACAATTTTTATATACCATATTTCATAAAACGAAAATTTCGACAAGAAAATTTTAGTGAAAACTATTTATCATACTGAAAATAATAAAAGCTGGATTGTAAGAAGCGAAAGGAATGTAATTAGCAATGGTGTAGCGTGCCCTAATAAAGAGGTGGGTAAAAACAAGCTACGACTCATCATATTGAAAAATTATGAATGCGCGGTGGGACAATATTGAAACCATATTGAATTGTAAGGAGGTTTTATTTGGTAACTTAACGATCTAATTTTTTACAAAAGTAATGTTCTTTGGCTTTTTACTTTACTGAAGTCCTCTTTTAAGGATTTTTAATTCATTTTTGAAGCTAAATTTGCTTCGATTGCTAAACAAACAGCCTGATCGGCTTCATATTGTTTTTCAAGTAGTTTTTAATAATCTTCAACTTTTCTGCGCATATTGCACTTACAGGCATAATTAACCAATTCTACCATAAATGTAAACATTGAAAATTGTAGTTACTCGTGACACGTGGGAGAGAAATTTAAACAATGATCGGGGAATCCCAGTTCATAGTCAAACATTATTTTCAAGTTTTTTACATAGATGCTTATCCTGTTAAACTTACATAGCTTCAGTTATTTCCGGAAAAGCAGAAACCTCTAATTTTTTTGGAAATTTTTTTACTTTTGACTTTTTTTAATAAAAAAGAAGGATGCATATTATATTGTGGATGTTTTGTAGTCTCTCCGGTACGAGGCATGTCACTCTTGTTCGGGATCTCATCTTAGACGCTGCGTCGAAAATATTACCTAGGTCAATAACGAAGAGGTGATCCACAATGTATTTTTTGAATCGTGAACTGACGAAGAAATATGGGTCTAAAACGCGGAGCTTAAGAAACTCGACATTTTGTCGGCAATTGCAAGAGACTCCAAAAAAAGACCAATATTAAGAAAAGTTCTGTGTGGTTTATATAAAATGTTATATGGTTATTTTTTCACTAATCTCTATATTTTGTTTCTCCTTAAGAACCTGCTTTTGGTAGATAGCAACCGTGAAGATTACTATTCAAAATAAGGCTATAAAATGCAATTATGACAAAAAAGATAGTAGTAGTAGTATTCTGTACAGATAAAACTAATAAAGAAAATAAAGGATTTGCTTATTTTCTTCCAGAGATTTTCATCAAAATGGATCATACTGAATTCTTCAAATTTATTATAAATAACAAATATAGTGTATGAAATAATTCACCCTGTATATCAAACACCCTCAATATATTTTTCGATTCTTCGCATCCCTGTTAATAGAGAATTCGTACCAATTACATTTTCACATTCCCCCATTCAATTCTGAAAGTGTCGGCTGCAACGGAAATAGATTTGTGGAATATTTTTACAAATATCAATTATAATCGTGAAATTAATTGACCAAATGTCACTCGAAATGATGTTCGCGTTATCGTGAAAATAAACTAGTCCATGCAGTGACATTATATTCGTGTTTGTTTGTGATTACCTACAACCAATCATTAGTATCCGATGCACTTGCACACACACACATGCAGAAATAATTTTCAATTTACTTGGCTATATTTTGATAGAAAGTATAAAACGATATTTTGTGAATAAACAACGAGGTTTTCTAATATTTCACTTGAATTCACAAAATGCGAAAGCATACACACTGAAATGTTTAAACCATCTACAAAATTTTTGAATTTTCAATAATTTTTTCTCTTTCAATATTGATTAAAGAATTAAAAATATATAATAAAAGTTATAGTTATATAGACTACCCAAAACTATTTTTTCTCAAACCGTGCAACCCTATTGTTTTAATGCTGTTATATATTGTACATAAATCAGCATTTGCTAATCTTACCCTGAACAAACAGGGTCAATATTTAACTTGCAACAAATTTGTTAAAAAAACATAAAATAATACTTTCATAATTAGGTACTGTGAAAAGTTTATTTATTAAACTCAAAGTTTCTAATTTAATTATGTTTATAAGCCAATATTAAACATTCCTGTAATTTAATAATATTCAATTAACTGACCCTCCGATCGAACAGCAGCAGCAAGCTACCCCTATCTATGGACATAATAATCCATTAAGAAGCGCGATCAGAAGTAATTAGCGATTATAAGTGTCAGCAGTTGGTGGCAGGATCTCAATAGTCGAAAATAGATGTCTGTCGGGGAGTTTTGAGGTGTTGCTCCTGTTTCTGTTGTTCGTAGTTAAGGCGATTACCGGCATATAAACATGGAAATGAGTGTCATCGGGGGTGAAAGAAGAGACGAGCTGAAAACCAATCTATGAACGTCCACGCCCCTTGCTAACCATTAGTTCCAGTGTCGGCTTCATTTTAGGGTTGAATAGCTTCATTTTCTAGTAAATTTATTAAACTACGTATTATTACTAAAAAAGTATCAAATCATACTTAGTATTTGGGATTTACCTGAATATGACTAATTCTTCATTTAAAACATCACGATCTGTCCATTATTACAATCATTTAAATTTTTCATTAGTCCTATATTGTCACTAATAATCCTGAAGAGGGTTTCAATTGATAGTCTGATCAACGCAAAATATTTTCCATTCTGAAAAACTCAGCCTCGTACCAAATTTAAGAGGAATCAGAAAAATGTACTAAAATTTTAACGACAGAGGAAATTTTGATTTCAATCTATGACTCTCAAGTTTTTATCTTATATATTTGAACAAGAGAAAATAAACGTAGCTGTTGCAACCTGATGTCATAGATTTAGCATGAAATACTAATCATTCGTTGAATCTGATACTACTTTTTCTGGAAAACGTTGATATCAGAAATGTGAATTTCAACTGAAAATTCTTCTCTATGAAACCTAAATTTACTTTGAATAAACTAGTACAGATTATTTATTAACAAACAGTTTTCTAGATGATATTAGTGGGCATTATCAAAAGAAAGAATCGTACCAATGAATTGACTCCGAACTTAATTCCTTTATTTTGCCCGTTTGCCTTTGTCGATCGAGTTTCCATCTGATCTGTTTACCAATCTTTGTTTTTGAATCCAACTTTTCTTCTATCAACAACGCTGTCAAAATAAAGTTTACTTCTTTTACTATGGGAAAAAAATTTAAAACAGGAATCTTTTTTTCTTGACTATAAATTACAGCGAGACACGTAGCAATAATCACTATTTCAAATAAATAAAATTGAATATTTTAACTTTGAATTAAATTTGAAAAGGGCTGAACGAATTAAGAATTGGTTAATGATATGAAAACTTTCAATTCTAAAAATAACAAAAGCTTGTAAATAAACTTGCGAATAGTAATTAAATCAAAGAAATGTATGATAAAGTCTGTTATATTATTGTTATAGATTATTCATTTCATTTAGTAGTTATTTTTAGTCGAAGTTAGGTCTAGAAAATTCTGTTTCGTTTTGAAGTAACCATTTTTTTACCACAGAACTGGGGATGCTTACAATTGATCTTTTAATCCCATTTTTTCTAGAATGCTCAGGATGAGGGACGGCCCCAGCTGCCAAAGATCTTCATTGTCTATTTCTACACTCGTAGGTGTATTGATCTGGGCCACGTAGTCTCTCACACTTCGAGGAAATGTGGAGAGAATCCGGACGTTGTATTCTGTGCTAAACCTAGCGCCTCGAGGTATTCTTTTAGGCGGCAATGCCTCGACAGGGCTCCATTAGTATTCGTAATTTGATCTTACTTAGGTTAATTAATTCAATAGATTTTCTTTGGTTATAGTTTACCAGGAGTATCTTAGCCTGTCTCGGCCCATATTGATTGTTCACAAAAAGGTTTAGCAAGTTCATTGTAAGTAAGACATTCTGCTTCATTAAATATTAGGTGAAAAGTTAAATTTTTCAAGTCAGTTTTATGAAGATCAACTTTTATTGAAACATGAAATCGGATTAATTAAGTATAAATTAAAAATATCCAATAGCTGTATATTTGAGTTTATTAGAAATGTAGGTATATATTCTTATAAACCCCACAACGTCGTCCCTGCATTAAAACGACAATGGATTTACGCGCATTGTTATCTCGACCTTTGTGGCTCGCAACGATTTGATCTCATATTAAAGCAGGCAACATAAAATTGCTATGGTCAATTAGAAAGTAGACTGGATTGGTTTTGACACTTCCACTAAGGAAAGATGTCAGACAGTAGTCTTAAATTCATATTTAATCATTTGCAGACATGATTTACGAAGGATGAAATGAAAAAGGTATACGTAGGCAACGAGAGATAATGATAGAGAATATCAGGAGATGAAAGACTGTTAAGCTTGGTAGCGTATTTTATTTTGGTGATAATTTATACATAAATCCTATTTAATAAAGAACAGTTGAGATAATAAACCACTAAAATATATTTAGAATCAAATAGAATTTTTGTGTTCTGACATAGGCTAAAACATTGAAGGAATAGAAGACTGGTGAATGGATCGTATTGTTGGTTCTACTGTGAGTGTGAATCGTCCAACAGTCTAATAAAAATCGGGATCTCAAGATTTGGATTAAATGAAAAGACGATCTCAGGTGGCCATAGCATTTAGTGGTTAGTCTAGATGATTTAATTGTCCATGAGTCCAAAGACTTCTTCTCTTAGTGTGCTATACTATATTCTGTTAAGTTCTGTTATTTAAAATGATAATTACTCCTAAATCCAAATTTAGAGTTTCAAATTTTTAAACTGAAAAATGTTATCCAATTCGATGAACTTGCTTAATATACCCAAATGGCATTTCATACAGAAGTTTCAATTAGGCTCAATGATGAATCTTGATTTAGAATTCATCTAGATTCGAGGTGAGTAAGTATTTAGAGAGAAACAGTACAACAATGGTTCGGGAGGGTAGTAGAGTTAGAAGAAGAAATTATCTCATTATATTGAACGGTGCAACCAGTCGTCATTTCATATGCAGCAGCTGTAGATCATAGTGCTCGTGTGCAGATTTACAATGTACTTTTTAGATAAGCGCAGTAAGGATGTTCTACAATGACTGGTGCAGTCCTCAGATTTCAATCTCGTAAAATATGTATGGGATGGGTTATGATCAATCGAGAAACCCTACATATAGTAGAACCTAGAAATAATCCGCATACTCTAGGTGTAGCTCCCACGTACATCTCGAATGTTATTTCTCGAGCTTATTTAGACAACTAAATTTTTTGTACGTCGTTGTACAGGAGGAATGCATATCAGTTGCCAGTAGAATATATATATATATATATATATATATATATATATATATATATATATATAATAATTTTTTGACAGTGTAAATATTCTCTCATTCTCTCTCAATAAAACAATTGATTTGAAAGATTTCTATAATGCCTTATTATCCCTTATTATTGCGACTGTGTGTATTTTATTTTTATTTATTAGCTTGCATTTCACCCTTTCTTTATCTGACCAACTAACACCTTGACTGCCTCAATCTTGCATTCCTAACATGTAATCAAATTGTCATAAGTGAATCCAGACATTCCTTAATAACAATCAAAGGCGTTCTCGTTTAAAAAATCTAAATAAAAGCCCTTACTTCTTATACAAAATGCGAGGCATATGGACCGTCTTCCGGCCTTAGCCTTCTTCCTGTTTCTTTTGTTAATCTTCGAGTTGCAGTGAACACGCGTTCTAAACAATAGATCCTGAAGGGAGTGCGAAGTCTTGTTTTACAAATAATTTTTAGTTGAGTACCGATTCAAGATTTATGTCGCACGACTAATATCTTATTACACTTCCGCGAGTTGCATCTGGAGGATCGTTTGTAAAATTTCTAAAGCTCATTTGACTGCATACTATACCTACTTCAATGTGGAGGCACGCGGCCTGATAACTTTTTTTGATATCAGCAGATGAACGGTTTTATTTTTCATTTCAAATTAATGGGTGTGAACGACATAACTGGATTCAAATCGACAAACTGTATTTTATTGTTGGAGTTAGCTAAGAGGGAGGGACCCATACATTTTGAAAAGTATTAATATAAAAAAGGAGAGCAGCTCCGGTTTACCGAAATAAACATTTAAAATTACATACTAAACATTTGTTAAATTAATATTTTCTCTGCAAGCTAAACAACTAAACGTGTTAAAATTGAATAATTGAGATTAGAAATGAAGTTAAAAAAAAGTAAATATCTTGGAACATAAATAGAACTGAATATATTTCAATTAGTTAGTAGCACAAATTGGCAAGAAAAACGACATCAGGCCAAAAAATATGTGGAAAAATAGGAATAACGAGAATTGAGTAAAAAGATTACTTATACCTTTTTATTGCGTTTCTTTAAATTACTTGCACGTTTGGAAAATTAGTTTCCTGTTTTTTCTGTCGTAAAATATCTCAACAATTGGAAGCTGGCATATTTCTGTTTTACATGTGAAAATCTAATTAAATTTATGTTTATGTCATTTTCTGTTTACCGAACTTAAGGTTTTTCAATTTTGTTCATTATTCGATTTTTAGTTCACCGGTATTCAGTTTGTAGTAATCCTTCGGCTTTCTAAATTCGAATGAATTAAATATTCAAATGAATTGATTTGAAATGGTGTAATGACTATTGATATGGGGTTATGTGGTTCACCTTAATAGAAGCCAAGAAAGAAAAATTCATTAATTTTAATTGTTTCCCACTGAAAACAAAAACAAAATTTGACAGGAAAGACGCAGAGAGAAGAAATGTCTTGATTTTAGAAATGAAGGGAAGCAAGTCGACAAAATGCTTTTCTCGCGCAAAGACTACATTTGTGTAATTCATGTCAAGGAAAACATTCTCATCTACTATGAAGTGAATTTCATTGGATTTTTAACATTTCTGGCATCTTTCCGTCTTTAAATAATGAACCCATTAAACACATAGATAGTTTTATTAAAACTACTGTTTCATAAGAACAAACCATTTCCAAGATTTTCAAGGGCAAAGGGTGTAGTTAATTTATGTTTCAGCCTTAAGGGTACTAGTTTGCAAACAAAAAGAACATTTATCTAAATGATTGAAACTGATTCTTCACCTTCAAAAAGAGTACTTGGATTACCTACTTGTTAAGATGCCAATATACTTCAGAAATATAAGTGAACTGATACATTTTAATTCACCAAGCAACAACAGATGCAAGCTTTAACAATTTTATCCCATAGTGATACAAATCTGTTACCTACAAAACCCATTTTCTATTTGTTTATATGTTGCAATAAGAATGAACTAATCAGGAGTGTTTAATAGTTTCGCATTTTGAGGTTGTGTTATTTGTTCACTCTATAGTTTCAATTCTCTCTCTTTTATTTCAGTTGTTTTTCTCATACTTTTTCCAATTTACACTTTGAAGTCTGTATTCTAGTTACACTATCGGGTTTTTTAAGTAAGGTAAGTTTATGTCTTCCGAACCATGTTGTATATTGATGAGCTGCTCTCATATTGTACTTCACTATACAATTGTGTTAAAAATGAAATTATGGAAAATTTGAGAAATTATCAAAATGAAAGCAGCCATAAAGTAATAATTCCAATCTAAAAGGAAGCCATTAAATTGAAATGGTTCGAGTAGATAAAAATGACAGATGATGAATTAATTCATAGGTTTCTTATTTTTTCTATTCATTTATATACTTTTAGTACTTTTCAACAAAAAAAAACAATTTTTGGAGGTTGATTACAATTAAATCTTGTATCTATCTTCATTAGATGGGATGAGCTAGGGCGTAAAGGCCTTCCTTATACTTTGACCTATATATATCTTATCTTATCTTATCTCTTATCTCTCTCTGGTTTTAAGTAGCATTGATGTGAATGCTGCTTTCTTTGGTTCCCTGCGGAAACTACAATGTGTGTCAAAAATTTCGTGCTTGCTTAACGAAGGGACATTTTGTGTCCAATTTCTTGTTCATTACTTTAATCGTCACATTTTTCATTGGTGATTTAATTTGATAATTTTATGGAAAAATTTCTCTATACTGAATGATGTAGCCTACCTCGACTTAAATAACAAATAAATGTAACAACAATTCATGGCACAAAAGAAAATACTGTTTTCTGGTATCAAAAACACTAAAGGGTCGCATCGTATTTTGCTTAATTAGAGAAAAGCGAGTGAATAAGAGTGCAAGTGCCGTAAAAGAATCGCTAAGTCAAACAATAAAAAAAGCAGCTGGGGTAGATTTAGAGAGTCCATAATTACGACATATGTCAGAAAATTCAAGAAAACCGCAGGGGAGAGCTTCTGTGGCTGCACAACTTTTCGTTCTACGTTCGACATTCACAATGAATAATTATTATTCTCTGCTAAATTATAGTACCAGGGTTTGAAATCACAGCATTGTGGATGACAACTTCATAGACGTAGACAGTTTATAAGCAATTGGGTTATTAAATTTGCGAACACTTTTAGAAACAATAAATGAAAATTAGATCATGGTCGTTATAAATAAGACTTATCTTTCATTCGAATCAAATTATTATGAATATATTTATTTCATTGAATAGTCATGTTATACCTTTTAAAAATTTCAATCAATTGTGTCCAATATTATTCAAATCATTTTCTACAACTTATTTATAATTTTATGATTATGAACAATAAAAATGATATTTTTCAACTAAATGTAGGTTTTTTATACCCAAAATATCGATAATTTTAATGAAGTCAATATCTGAACAATTATGACAAAAAATTGTTGTTTTTGTTTAATTAAAGGTAGAAACAAAACTCATACTAAATTTTCTTATATTAATTACGCGATGAAATTAATAAAAATATGAGATTAGTCTCTAAAATGTTTCATTTATTTATTTTAGTGAATTGGCTTGTTCTCTACGACCCTGGATAAGTTTGCCAACTAGCACGATCTCACTGTCATTTCCATAGTCACCCCGTTGCTACCATTGTTAGGACAAGTCGCAGGGCTTTTATACCCACCAACAGAAAGACGGAAAAGTGAAAATAATAATCCGGGAAACAACTACTCCATTCGAAATTCTACTCAACTTCAAATAATGCCCAAGAGTTATGTTTTTTCTTCAGACCCAATGTTACTTGATAAATATCTATTATGATATTTTTTTCGCAATGTATACATTGTTTGAAAAATTATCCTCATCTTTTTAGTTCAATTCCTTCAACCAATTTTTCAGAAGAGAACCTGGAGACACTTCGTCAGTGAGAGATATTTTGCTTTATTTGAAGCATACAGCTTGTATCTACTTCAGGCAATGATCGAAATTTATACCCATAAGGGGTTGTGGACTTAGATTGTATAGTGGATACATTCATTCGCATTATTTTGGTCACTGCACGAACTCGTTTTAGCAAATAATTAAAACCCGCAACACGATTTTTTTTCTACTGATATCCTAAGTTTATAATTCCTCAATAGATATTTTTTTTAATTCATGTTCAATGTCTAAAAACGCAAATATGAATTTCATTTGAGATTCATATAACTGCAATAAGTGACTAGTCTCACCTTTTTCTCTTTTATGACCAATATTTAATATCATCATTATCCGAAAATCTGTCAGCTATTTATTTTTCGCTTTTTCCAATATTAAGCAAATCGTATCTTCTTAATTTTCTATATTTTTTAAATGAAAGTTTGTCTCCTCATTCACGTAACCTTCATACTAAGTAAGTACTTTAACATCACTTATTACTAATGTAATCTTATAAAGAAGTGTAAATCTACGAGTTTAATTGGACCCTACATAAAGTTTATTCAAACCACTCTAAAGAATTAGTCGAATATCTACCATATTTTCATCGAATTTTGCAAATCACACCGAATAAAATAGATTATGATGTTTTGCTTTTTGGCTATTTCGCATTACCCATTAAGCGATGACCTTCGCATACATTCAACCCTTGTCGTCAAATCCTGTTGTGGGAATTGCTAATTTGCCCAAAACGCGTTGTGAGTTAGTAGTGGTGAAATTAATGCAGATTAATTTAACCACATTGCGATCTGAATGTTTTCCCAAGTACACGACGCGTTGTTAGTTTAAATTTCGGTCATTGTCCGAATTCGCCAATTACATAGATATACAATTGATACTCGTATCTTAATAATAACTGTCCCCCCGATTTTCCTAATTATTATAAATTATATACTAAGAAGGTGAGTTTTTAAGGGTAAAAAACGGTTTATTTCGATTTCAGGCAAAAGTAGAAGCCCTATGGAAAAATGTTGAATAGCAAAGCTGTAGGTCATAGAAGGGTCTATGAATTTTCATTTATTTCACATAACCTCAAAATTTATGTGAAAAATTGAAATAACAAATTTTTTAATTTTTATCTTTTACAAAAACCTTCTTATCTCCCAAATTACAGTGTATTTGGGAGCCAAAAAGCTAAGTTTTATAATATTTACTTGTCTTCTAAGTGTCTTATGTTTATAATAAAAAAAATGTATCAATTAGGTATAAACCAACCAATAAAAATAATTTATTCCTAATAAATTTGTTCTTTCCCTAGGTATTTGTATTTATTTAAACTTGTGCGGTCACACGAACCCTTGAAATTGATGATCGAGCGTGGCGTGTTAAGTCCAAATAAACAGTTCTTGATGTACTGTAGTCCACGTGCTAGCGACATAATCTACAAAATATAGACACACCCTCAATAATACTGGAACATTGACAAGATCTAACAGTTTGTGGGCTGTAGCACCTCGATTTTTGCATTCACATCCGGACACGTGTACATTGGGGAGCTCGCATACTATTTACCATATAGTTTAACCGCTCTTTGACATTGTACCGGAAAGAGAAATTGCCACAATAGAAATTGGACTCAAATTATTCATTAAAGCGCAAGCTCCTGTTGGCGTTACCCTTCTTATATACAGCGGGATGTCCATTTTGTGCTACGTAAAAAAATCGTTTGAGCAAACGGAATCAACTATGAGTAAAATAATTATTTGTAAGTAAAAAAAGCGTTTGTACATTGTGGTAAATATAAAAGATATCTATTACTGTTATATATCTATTTCTACATGCAGCCAAATGGAAAATTAGGATTTCGAATTGATGTATTATTCCATTCTTCAATTATTTTCCTACTTCTCATATAGCTACATGTTTATTCTTCCTTGATACCTCTTCTTTCTATTGTTCTTTTAAAGCATTTATTTAAAGCATTGTTTTCATCGATTCATTGATATGATTTCAGTGGTTCGTTGGATTATGTTTCGCTTTTCTACAATATTTGTTAATTGAAAAGCAATTTCAATAAATTCTACTTCTTTAATCACGAAATCATATCAAATTTCATATTTGTGGTAAAAAACCCTTTTGAAATTTATTCCATAATTTTTTTAATATTTAGCTTGCAAGTGGGGTAGCCGATTCTTGTCTTCGTAGAAGGCTTCTAGTAAATACATAATCACTTGCTTAAATATGTTGAAATGAGAGCGGAGAGAAGGAGTGACGATAAAATTAGAAGCCAGGCATCTTCTAGTCACAAACCAAAAGAATGGTTGTTTTGCAATCACCGTAATTTTTTTTCACTATACCGACAGAAGAAAATAATTATACTACAAAGTTACATTTAAACTTAAATTTCTGTAACCGTTGGTGACATCCATACTGAACACAATATTTACAGTCTTCCGTTTCAGTTTCAGAAGACGATAACTCGGATATCGAAACGCGCGTCAGACAATGTAATTGTGGATGTCGGTGAAGTCGTATAGTAAACAGACAGAAGTAGGAAGGTCTTAGTAATCTATAGTAGTTTTAGTTATGTAAAGAAGATTTAATTTTATCACAAATACACCATTTTAAATATCGCTGTTGTGAATTGAGCAACAATAAAAATACACAATATCGAAGTATCCGTCGGAAAGGAAATGAGAAAAATGTTTAATATACCTCTTGAATATTACGAAGGTTTTTAGTTCGATTAGGGAGACGGGAAAAGATTAAAAATTGTGTGTTTAACAGAGGGTGAAAAGGGCGGCTATAAATCTACTACACTGCTGTAGCTATAGCTATAGCTATAGACGGCAATGGATATACGCACATGATGGTCCGTTTAAAGCCGATCTAAATAGTTAAAAGGTAAATGCTGTGCAAATATTTGACAAAGATAATTACACCCGCGCCTGAGAGGCGTGCCATAACGCAGGGTCGAAATCTGTGCCCTGAAATTGCAGAGCTGGACCTGCACATATATATCTGTTCAAATTATTCATGAGGAAACACGTGGTTTACTTTTCATATTTCTAGCCAACTATCAAAAAACACTTATTAATGATCAAAATTAGTTTTATGTCTTTTTGAGTGACCAAATGGTGGATAGCCAATCGACTCGATCTTATGGCTGGCTTTAATAATTTGTGCAGCTTTGCGAAGGTCACAATGCCATAATGAAGAAAGATTCTCCGACGTTTTCCGAAAGCCTTCTGACACCTTTAGGAGTCAGTCATTTTACACTGCTCTAATGCCGCTGTTGCCACATGATCGATAATGCTAATGAAGCAGGCAACCAATTGCTTCTTCCCCGAAAAAATGTGGTAGAATTTTGCTTCACTTACAAAACTCACTCAGTTTATTTCTGTTTTGTTCCGTAAGATGTTCATGTATGATGTTATACACAACATTTGATGCATATTTAGCAAATTTTCTCAACTTTTCAATGCACTTGTCGAAGCCAACCTTGTTCTGAACATTGGTCAGATTATGCGGAAACAAAATTTTACGGTCAAACAATAATGAGTTGTTTTGTTGACGTTGGTCATATTAATGACCAAAGACTCCTCAATCTAACTATATGTCACGGTTTTTTCGATCATTTCGACATATTTTGAACACCCTCACTATTTAGTCCTGGAGAGATTATCGGCGACGTTTGATATTCAGTATACCAGTTTTTTACAGAGCATCATTGTTTCATAACGTATTAAACACATCAATGCCGTCTTGTTATGTATGATAATCTATTTCGAAATATATAAAATATGTAATGAATTTTCTAGTCAAATTTACCCAATTCATTGAACACAAGTGACAATATTTTAGTTTCTGCCTCAGAATTTGACACAACACTGATTTGACCTAATCATAATATATTTTGGATAAAGTACCAGATCATTTCTATCGATCTATTTATTTTGATGCTGTGGTACATCGGCCACGTTTTGATGGAGACACAATAAACGCAGTACCTACTTCTAGAAAGCATTAGTTCGAATTATTCATGGTCTTAAAGCATATAATATGTAAAATCCCCACATGTTTGTACGGAGTGCAGTCACGTTGATATTTTTAATAGAAAGCTAATAAAAAATCGATATTCTTATTTTAGAGGTTTGGTTAACTTGTAGGAAGATATCAATAGCTTTATGAAAATTAAGAAACGCAACTAGAAATAATCAAAAGAAGATGTGTAATATTCCACCAATATCTTTATTTGTTATCTTGCCAGAGCGTTCAGAATTGAACGGAGATATTATATATTCACATTATTTCCCCGATTTGGAACCTTTTTATTTATTGTTTGTATATATGAAGAAAATCAAAAATTTCACGAATAATATAATAAAATATTTATTCTTTGTGAGAGAACCTCTCTTTTTTGATAAAGATTGAGTATTCAAAATAACTCAATAACAGATTAATATTTTCTAGTTTCAGTGTATTTAATAGTCCCTAATACGACACTGCAGATATTCGAATAGCTCATCGAGTCTGCCAACATTGTGCCACGGTAGGCGGTCCCTAGAGGTTAACTCGACTGCCGCCTCCAAGCTCTATCTGTTTACCGATCCTTGCATCCGTCTCTCTCTCTTTAACTCTGTTGAGCTCTTACTGGAACGTCCCAACGAGGGGTATCTAATAATTTTTTAGTTCATGCCTCAAAGGGCAACACTCAATCTACAAATGACGATACAAATAATCCCCTATTGTTTAAACTGAGTTGATGATATTAGTTTAGTCAGTTATATACTGGATGTCTTGATTCCATAGATACGTTTATGAAATCTTTAGTACAAGAATGGTCATGATACCAGTTATCCCTATTCTGTTTCTACCAGATCTAATCATTCAATCCATATCCTAATGTAGAATTTGGTACGATGATTGTCTGAAAAGATTCCGATCTGATGAAGAAATGAGACATTCTTTTCCATAATCATTTCCATTTTTCAATACATTTAGTCCAGTGATGCTATAATTTGTTAATCCTTCCAATTAATAGTTGCCATCTTACTCCTCAAAATATGCGATCAAGCCCTCGTTCGATGACAACAAGATGGTTGATGAACATAATCCCATGACTATCCCAAAAAACTGTTACCATCATTTCTCCGAAACAGGTTCGCCCTTTACAACCACTGTCTTGACTATTTTTTCGTTCCAGGAGTATAGTGGCGGATCCAGGTTTCATCTAAAGTTATGAATCGACGTAAGAAATCCGACTCATTTTGCTTAAACCGCGTCAATATGGCCTGGGAAATGTTCTTTCGAATACGCTTTTGGTCCAAAGTGACCAACGCGTGGATTGCTTACGCTCTTCATCTTTTATATTCACTAAGTTCCTTAAGAGTTATTTGGTCGTTGTGTGTGTCCTAAAAAACGACTATTATGATGATGTTATGTTATGAGTGGATGTTTCTTTTACTCTATGGAGAAGATGAAAAATTAACGTTAAAACACTACACCAAAAATTACTAGTATGATTTTTACAACAATCGATGGCTTGATTACGAGATTGTTTATTATTTTCAATATAGGTACATATGTTCAGTTTCAAAAACACTGTAATGTTAAATGGAGATCCAAATTTTTTTGCTTATATTTAATAAATTTAATACCGTTTTACTAACGAATGATTATATGTTCTACAAAATATTGTATTTCTCTTCATTTTTACGTTTTGCACTGCCACTCTTTTATTTACCTACTTTATTTTATTTGTTAATACGTTAGCTTGTGTCAATACCTACTAACGTGTTTTCAGTAATTATCCGTTTAGTAAGATAGCGGTCTCCTCTTGTTTGCTTTATAAAATGAATATATTTGTTCCAGTAGGCTGATTTGAACCATACCAATAATTGACAATTTATATTTCAGCATAAAATTACAATTATATAAATGGTTCTCTATATCTATGAAAATATTGATTGTTTTGTAAATTTTGATTTTAGTTTAGTTTAGATTTAACTTTGTTCCATATTTCTTGTACATCGAACACGCGATGTTTTTTTCACAATAATACTAGTTTTTCATTCATTATTGTTTAAAGCTTTTTTACTTATTAGTTCGATGTGCTTAATAAGTATGTTTTTTAGGTTTTTTAAACAATATTTATTATAATAAATGGTATGGAGTGCGATAAATATGAAATTCATGTATTGTTATGACATTATTGGAAACAAAAGTAGCCGCAACAGCAAGGAAAATATGTGAAATTAAAAAATACACAGGTAACGAGGGAACGGCAGAGCGTTGGTTCAATCGTTTCAATAGTGGAGATTTCACCCTTGAAGATCGTTCATGCTCGGGTCATCCTCCTGCGTGGGATATTGAGGTTTCAAGAGAAATAGTTAAACCGTCGATTAGAGGTGTATAAACAACTTCTTGTCTTGCCGAAAAAAGATTATTTTATGAGACTCATTATACGCAGCTTCAGTGTACTTCGAAATCATTCCAGATGGTCGAACTCGATGCTATTGAGCTCTTGCCACTTCCAGCATTTAGTCTGGATCTTCATCGTCAGTCCAAAAAAGGGTTTTACAAAGGTCTCAAAGAGCTTGCCGAATGTTGGGTTAAAACCATAGAACACGATAGACTTTCTTTTTGTATGATTATTCAATGAAAAAGTGAACATTTGAAACCGACATTATTTATGAGTCATCCTCTATATAACAGAGGAAGAGGAAATAGTAGATAAGAATGAAATTTCAACCGCTTCAAAAATATATTTACTAATGACACAAAGGAGTAATAACTAGAACAATGGACAGTTTGCTATAAAATAGAATCAAAATGAGTGAATAATTCATTATTTATACATAAAAATATACAGAAATAATAAATAGTGGGTTTACTGGTAATCAACACATTTTATATGATCTTCAATGTGGATAAATAGGGTAGGTACGTGGCAGATTTAAATCTTACTGAATCTTGAATGCTTTTAGTGAAGTAACTAACATGTACCTTATGTTTTTAGGTTTTGACTTTTTTATATAAATCATGAAGCCTGTTTCTGATAACTCTAGCTGTTGATAGTTTGTTTAGTCAATATTTCTCACTTGTGTTTACGCTTACTGAAATTTCAAGTTAAGTTAAATAATAATGGTAATACATCACATTTATTTTAAAAAATTAAATCGATTCAGAATTATATTTATAAATAAAATAACTTTTCGTGTGAGAAATTAATGATCAATTTGAAAATATATGAGCAAAAGTTGCTTATAAGATATCAACTGAAGGATTGTCTAGGGTAGATAATAATTATCCAGCTCAATTGTTAGTCATGTGACGGTGATAAATTTACATGTTTATAGCGTGATTAAGGTTACGTCAAGCTTCAGTGGAGTTCAGGTGAACACCAGATTTTTATACTGATTTTACTGCCCACTATCCGCTCAAAAATAGTACAGTTACAAACTCACATTTTCAGGTATTTACCAATATAAATTCGTTCCGATCATTCACTTCTACATCTATAAAGTTCTATAAAGCCAATTTTATCTCCCATATTATTCGTTTTTACGAGGTATTTTTCAATAACATTATTTCGTTAAAGACTATTTATAAGAGTTTAACGACTAGTTAATATCCCGTATTGTTATTAACATAGCATCTTTATTGATTTGTTGTGTTCTTTAAAAAAAAATTCATTCGTGTAAATCGTTGATAATTGATATTCTAATAACTTTCTTCTAATTTTAATTTTTAGTCAGTGTAATAAATTTGAATTCTAATAATAATCAAATAGTTTAACCAAACACAAATCTACCAACAATATTAATAATAAAAGAAAAACTTCAATACTTGTAAGTTCTATGCCATAAATATATATGATGTGTAAGGAATAAACAGGATCAGTCTCATTCACGTCCAAAATTTCTTAATCCATTATTTCCTTAGACATACCCAACATTTCTATTTCTTCGATTTATATTGTTTTTCAAATGAAAAGGCTTTCCAAGCAGTAAAACTTCGTCCATTTCAATTTCCGATAAACTAATTTTGGTGGTTATTCGTCTGTAGTTAAAATGAACTGTTCTATAAAATCGAATAATTTACATCAAGAAGATAAATGTCCAACCGGAGGTAGATGATGGTTTGGCTGCCGCCCCACTTGAACGATGCATATTTTAAGCGAAACTTGCCGTTACTTTTGCGTGCCTTGCTTGAAAATAGAAGTTAACTATCTCTGAGGGTTGATTAATTTATTCACGCTTTTGTGGTCATCGGTGAACTCTTAGCCTTAAAAGGCTGTTCACTATTCAACCTTTTAAAGACTGTTTAGAATGTTTCAAAATAATTGAAAAATTGACGGTTTTTTCTTCTTATTAATATTGAAAATATTGTTTGAAATGACGAAAAAAAAATCCTGAAAAGTTTAGAGCTCTTAATATTAACATTAAGAAGTGCCGCGTCGAAAATTTGAATTTCCTATTTGATTAACGTGGGAATATTCTTTTCTAACTTTGGAATTAACTCTTCAACGAGTCATCGGACTAATTGAGTCAGAACATATTTTTATCGAGAAATTTCTACATTTTTCTAATTTTCCGACGCAACCATCAAATTTATGAGAAAATCCAATAGGACTTTTTGTAGAATATTTAATTTCCTATAACTTATCTCTTAATTTTTTTATTGTTATTGTTATTTTGTTTTGTTATTTGCGAAAAAAATGTTTTAAAAAGTTGTCATTTTAATGCTTAAAATTAATTATGATATCAAATAACCTAACCTAATCAAATAAATGAAGTTTCAACCTAAAAATTAAATGTTTATTATAATTATTCACTAAAAAATTTCTACTACAATTGGGATTTTTTTTCTGTATTCGCTTATAACTAACTATAAGTATTGTAATTGCTCTTCATTTTTAGTTAAACACTTTTGTATTGTTCAATTAATGCTACGCCACGCTCCGCCACATCATTTACGACTGTTAATTCTGTAAAAAATCGCACACTCTCTTTAAAACTTCCATCACTAGCCCAAGAATTTAAATCTTTCTCAATGAAGTCATAAGGCAAATCAAAATCTTTGAAAATAGATTGAGAATCTATCGACACAAAGGCATTCATATCTTTGTGAAATATTGCATTTAAATTGTATTTTTTACTTCAAATTTCCTTGCTTTAACTTTCTCTCCTTTCCGACAGTTAATATTTTCAATAATTTTGTTTCACTTTAACTTCTACTTCATCATAAAACAAGGAAATTATAGCTCTAGCGTTTCAGTTGAATACCGCAGATGATTAATCATTTTTTCAGTAGCAGCTTTTGATATTTTAGAATTAACGGCATCATATCGAATTAATTTTTACAAAAAAGTTAAATCATGATTTGGAGCAAGAATAGCAGAAAGTAACGAAAATCATGCTTTTATGTAATTGGTTGTAATGAATAAGCATACTTCTCGAAGACTATTTTTTTCATGAGCACTGAGTTTCAACTCTTCTCTAAAAATAAATATTTTCGCACAATAAATTGCCTTCGTCATCCAACCAGCGTGACTCATAGCTCCTGCGCGCTCCTAAATTGATCAGACTGGAAATTCCCGCGTAATTCGAAAAATTCACTTTTTTACATTTTTTTCACCGACGATAACCTATTTTGACCGGCTTTGGTGACGATAGACGTGGTTTTTTGATGTTAAGAGCTGATTAGTTTTTGACATCGATCGGTAAAGCCGTTCAAACGTTATTCCAAAAAAAAAACAACTCCTTTCGAATGGCGCTAACCGCGATCAAATCGGTCAAGCCGTTCAAAAGTTTTGGGAGGATTTCAGGAGATGTTACAGGAAATTAAATGTTCTGCAAAAAGTCTTAAAAATTTTACATCAATCCATCTTTATCGTTAAATAATATATCAAAAAATTATAAGAATATTTTTTTGTAGAGCGTTCAATTTCGATAAAAATAAGTTAATTAAGTTAATAAATTCCAAAATTAGAAAAAAAATTCCCAGGATAATCAAATGGGAAATTAATAAATAATAAATCTTAATATTGATATCAAGAGCTCTAAATTTTTCAGGATTTTTTTTCTACATTCCAAACAATATTAATATTATTAATTATTAATATTGATAAGAAAAGAAATAGTCGATTTTTTCGAAACAATCTAGATCTATATTTAAAACTACAGATCTATATCTACAGATAACAGATTTTAATAGTACCTAATTTAATATTAGCTCATGTCATTTAATTTACATACTGTGACATGGAATGAATTCATTACTTCGGTTTCTGTACATGTTTATGCAAAATCCCAAGACACGTCAAATTTAAATTACAGATTGACATTCTTCAACATGAAAATACGATCTCCTTCAAAGAACGGGTACAACCCTAATATTTTCAATGGACATCTGGGCTTTGTGATAATTTTGAAATTATGAAAATAAAAAAAAAATCAGTTCACTCGAAATTTTATTATATATATATATATATATATATATATATATATATATAAGATCAGAATAAAAGTTAAAAATTAATAAAAAAAATCAGCAAAGAAAGAAGTATTTTTAAGAAGGCCTAAAAATAAAATTTTCCTGTTTTATGAAACAATAAACGGAACTTAACGATAATGGAAATCTTCAGCTAAAATAAACAAAACTGATTTTTGTACATAATCTTAAGAGATAATACCTACAACAGGCATGTTTAACCCCATGGGTTAATTAAGCCACTTGTTATGTTATCACAACATTTCTTAAATATTAAGGATCAAATAAATAACATACTTAAAATCAGACTTTCAACTGGGAACTTTTGGAATTAGATTCGTTTACAAATTATTGCACTTAAAATACTAAAAACTTACAATTAGACTAGACACAAAAAATAGCCTTCTAAAAAAAATAGGTACTAATCTAATTAATGATTACTTCATCACAGTTTTGACAATTAAAAACATCCTTATCATTGTTGATCAACCCTAAGCATTATTCGTGGTACGATATTTTGCATATAACAAAATTTTTTTAAAGGTCTCTGCATTCTTTATTCATTCTAAGTCTTATTATTATTATAAGTAGTTTGAAATTCATTAACTTCGTGAACAATTCTAAAAAATGGTTAGATTATTGGATTGCATGAAATAACAGTTAGGGAATGACATACTGGATATCCAATTAGATGACATTAAATGTTTTCTGACATACACTTGTTCATTTACGGTCATCCTAAGCGGCTAAACTATTGCTACGTTTCTATGTAAAATCGTCACTGGATGAGAGAAGATTACACACAATACCTTCAATACCTTTGATCCCTTTTTCAATGAGGCTAATGTGAACCACCAACATTACTTAGAACTATTTTCAAATGACGCCATTCCCGCATTGGCAAAGTTTTACCATCAAGCTCGAGGTTTCAACAAGATGGAGCACCACCACATTACCAACGCCATTTCCCAATCGATGAAATGGGAGGAGAGGATCGATAGAATGGTCAGTGCGATCACCTAATCTTATATTTTTAGATTTATTTCTATAAGGAAAGGGCATTTTGTATGAAACTTAAGCCTCATATGTTAAAAAGGCTAGAAGACAATTTTATTTAAGATTTGGAAGATGCCACGACGCGACGATTGAACATCTATTTTATTCACATTTTTAGTTCTTCAGGTTTTTACATTTTATTAGATAAGTACATTTAGATTTATATTTCACTGTTTGATTGTATTGTAGCAACTGATCGCTGCAATAAATTTGAAAATAATAACATTTTTGAATTGAGAATAAAGTGACATTTCAAACGATATATCACAAGCCTATACATACCATTTCAAAAATTGGAGGTTGAACGTCGCTCGAAGGGGATTTAAAATAGGGATGAGACGTTGAAGATAGTCAATTTATAATAAATTTATTCCCACTGGCACTCGCTTGTTTTTGAATAATAATTGTTTATGATCTTGGTTCTTATCAATGTCCTATATATCGCTGAAGAGTAGAAGAAAATATATTCCAACTATATTACTTCTATTTATAAAAGATAAATAGGTACATAGCATATTTTTTATCCAAGGTATATTCAAATATAAATTTGTCTTATTCTTCTTCAAATGACCACCTTTCCGGTTAACTCGGAATCCTTCCTCGTGCTTTCGATTATTCTTATTCTATTCTAGAAATTTCTAGTGGGCGAAATTTTCTGTAATACGCCTTCTAAAACCTGCCCTTAACGTATCGATAAATATGATTTTTTGTCATCAGCTTTTCAATACTTATCTGATATATCACACCAATGATACCTTGGTGTATTTTTGGCGCTAATAATGTTCCAAAACTGAAGCTAATCTCGTCTCAAAATTTTTATTTTAGAATGTATTTAAGCAAACAAACATGTCTAAAAGCGAATTAACGGTACATTCAAAATAAAAATATTCTTATTTAACACTCTATGCTATGCGTTTCAAATCTACCAATCAAATAGGTACGGCAAACACGTAACGCTACAGATAATATAGAAAAGCCAGAAAGTGGGGATCCAGTAGAACAGTTCAGTTCACGTACCGTAATGATAAGTGTTTCATATTAATGTTTAGGTAATTGAGAATCTATTCATTCTGCTAAATAATTATGTTTATAATATTGAATGATAAAAGCTCGATCATTTTCTTTTTTGGTATTATAAAAAAAATTGTACATTATTTATTCTGATTGATCGGAGCTTTTAATTACGCTTTATTATTATTATGTAGTATATATAAACGGATACAGATAACAAATTTATTTTTCGAAGTCAAATTCCGAATTACGTATTGATAGTACGATGGATGGACAAAGGTACCTACGAGAAAATTTCTGGGAGAGAATGATAAGCAAAGGAATCCTAATTTTTTGCGGGTGGTGTGGAGTTTGAAATTGTGAAAAAGGATGATCCAATACTATTGGATAGTTTAAGATAATCGCTTCGAATTCGGATACGGTATCCTCCTTCCATCGCCTACCAGAGGCAACAACTAAAAACTAAATTCAAATAAATTACTTAGTTGTGATATTAATATTTGTACTCGTTGCTCTGCACTATCCTAGACCATATTTGAAAGCTGCAATCTACCCGTCTCTCCATAGATAGTTTCCTGTCTAATTTCTAACGAAGAATTTAGAGTTATTTTTATAAACTATAAACTACTTTCTAGTGCCTTCTTGATTATACAGATAATGCGATAATTTCTGCTAATTCAGAGAATTATGTTCTGATAGTTTCATATTCTTTAGGACACGTTAATTTTTTAGAGGTGTTTCCAGCTTTTCCACTTTCCTCTTCATTAGTAAATTTGATTTCGTTGAAAGAATCTCCTCTTAAAGGTTAGAGTATGCAGCTTAACATATTTAAATCATGAAATGAGGCCTATGTATTTGATATATTTGTATACGAGGATGGTCCCAGAAGTACTTGCCCTGAAGTTGCTTGAGAAATACCACTGTATTAAGATGTACACAATCTCTGCAGCATATGTTTCAAGTTTGGAGACGCCATGTCGTTTACTATTTCTTTGGCAGCCATCAATAGTGTGCGTTTTAAGTGAATTTGTGAACATTGGACATCGTTATATGATACAATACTTTAATTTGGAAGGTATTAACGCAACCAATATGAAAAGTTTTACTAGATTCTACTCTGGGTAACACTTATCCTTGTAAACAATTCAATATTGAGTAGCAGAGTTTAAACGAGGCCATACGACCTGCGAAAACCAGCATCGCAGTGGTTAACCATATGAAGGAAATGTTATAGAAAAAACACAAAGCAGTGCTGGATGATCGCCGCCTGAAAGTGCACGCGCTAGCAGACATAGTAGGTTTTGCAAAAAGTGCGGTAGATCGCAAATTAACTGAAAATTTGGACATGAGAAAGCTGTGCACAAGATGAGTACCGCATTTGCTCACAATGGAACGAAAATAGAGTCGTGAAGATGTTTCTATCGAGTGTTTGGGAATGTTTCACAATAATAAGCAGAATTTTTGCGCCTTTTCATAATCATGGATAAAACGTGGGTCCATCACTTTACACCCGAAACAAAAGTACAATCAAAACAATTGAATAAAAAGGGAGAACCGGCTCCAAAGAAGGCAAAAGACCGTTCCATCTGCAGGCAAGGCCATGGCGTCGGTTTTCTGGGATAAGCGTGGGATAATTTTCACTGACTATCTTGAAAACGGAAAAATTAACAACGGAGAGTATTATGGGAACCTATTGCAATGTTTGAGCAAAGAAATCAAGCGAAAACGGCCGCATTTGGCTGAGAAGAAATTAATGTTTTATCAAGACAATGTACCAGCTCACAAATCTGTTACTGCAATGGCCAAAATTAATTAATTAAAATTTGAATTGCTATTTCATGCACCCTATTCGCCAGATTTAATCCCCTCGGATTATTTTGTATTCCCAGACTTGAGAAAATGGCTCATTAGTCAAGATTTTCCAACAATGGAGAGGTGATATCGGCAGTTAATGGCTAATTTGAGGAGCTTGACGATTCATATTATAAACTGTCATTGATGCAGTTTCTTGAGTGAAAGTTGAATATTTACATTTGAACTTTTTGTGTTTTAGATGTCCCTGAAAAAATGAAAGCAATCCAGACACCGAGCCGGTTGATATATTTAGAAAAATTAGTTCAAGAATCAAACAAAAGAAAAACTATGCCGGTTAATTAAGAAGATATTAATATATTATATTTGTTGCTTATATCCAAAGGTATGGAGCTGAATACGAACCTTAACACTCGACAGAATCCGCAACAAACTAGATGTCTATCGCCCGTAGTTATCTCTCAAAAATAACCTCCCTTTGACATAGAATTTGTTTTTTGCTCCAATCAGATTTAATAAATAATGATAAAGCTTCGATTGGAATCGTTAATAAATTTCTAATACAAAAATAGAAAACAAACATGGTAAAAAAATGGTGATGGAATTTTAATAAAATATAGTTACAATATATTTCTCTTATTTTTGTTTTGCATATATTAATATTAATTTAGGCCTAAAAGAATAGACAAGTAATGTACTTCCACAATATGAGTCGTAACACTACAGTATTCTACATACTTAAAAACGACCCTCTGAAAACAGCTGAAGAAAGTTAGAGTGCACTCGATATCAAAAACAAAAGCAAATCGGGGCTGCTAGAAGCTTTTACAATCATTTCCAGACCTTTATTTTTCAAGTACTAGCATTTTCTAACCAATCAATATTTACATTTCAAATAATACACCAACTATATTACTTTTTAAGAGGCCTATTGTTTTAAAAGTATTGTTTTAGTTATCATCAATTGAGAAGGATTTTGAACACGAACTGCAACAACAAAAAACAGTTGTCGCAAAATAAATTCTTAGAAATAAATAATATCACCAGAATAAAACAATAAAAAAATGTTACTTTTTGATTCGACGAAATATAGTACTATGACAACACCCGCATAGAAATAATAATTTACAAGCGATTGGAATTAAATTGTTCAAAACATTTTATACAAAAAAAAATATGTATTTGTTAAAATAGACAAAATATGCTAATTATTTCAAGCAAAAGATTTTAATTACTAAATTTGCTAGTTTGAAGTCTGGGACGTAGAATTTTATTCTTCTTTGAAACACTAAATTAAATTGATGTATAACTCTAACTTAAACAGAAATATAATAACTTACAGGAGTCCGGGTATTAAAAAGTTATAGTTTCCTGTTTTGTCGCAAAGCTTCACGAGTAAGTGTAAGTGTAAAGTAAACCCATTCGTGGTAATAACTCTAACTGATAATATATAGGCTTTCAAAACTCATCCACTTTATTTCCCTGTTTTAAATTACTACCGCCCACAACTTAATTTTATTGCCATCATGTTAAGGGCGCACATAGTTAACTGCTATCATTTTGCAGCGTTTCACCCTGCCGTATAATACTGTTGCATGATTCCGATGTTGTAATCAAATGTAGGTATACTCACGATTACTAATTATGGGAATATTTTTGCAGAAGGTGTAATATTGTCCACAAGCTATCGTTTTTCATTATTTTTTTTTATATTTAAGAATATAATATGTATACTAAAACAAACAACTAGAAATTAAAACAACTACTAAATGGTGTGACAAAGCCATTAAAATGACTCCACTTCAAAATTAATTTTTTTCGTCTCTCCTCGGTTTTCTAAAAACAGCTAAAATTTACTCAATCCATATACGATTAGATCCGGGACTCGGTTTTCGTTAAAACTTTTTTCTTAGTATAATAACAAAATATAAAATTGAACACTAGCATAAGTATTTATTCCTCCATTTTTAACTAAATATATTCTATATCTTTGTCTTTTCGCAATATTTTTATAACAAGTAGAACACAAAGGAAGCAATGAATGATCATCAGAACATTATTGATGCCCTTTTTGCGCATTTTTATAAATAGAAGATACATTAAAAATTTTCCGGTTAACCATGGCTAAAGCAACTTAATTTTACCGCAATTTATTTATTTCTGAAATGAATTTTATTGATTCCCTATGTATATAAATGATAACAGACACAATAATAATTTTTTAAGTCAAGAAAGCTCAAACTAGATAATGTGAAGCTCAGAAAATAATTATATACGCTAGTATGATCAGCATCAGAATATTATGTCCATACTTTTTAAAGGAAAACCTTATAACTTTTTCAAGTTGATACGATTAACGTCCTTGGGTTGAGTTGACATGTGTTGCAACAGGCTTCTTCGCTTTTCCTGATTTCCCAATATTTAGCCTAAAATAACTTTCAGATGATACACGGATTTTCATATATAAAGTTGTAGGATTGTCTTATCATCTTTATCACTTGCGTTTTAAGCCAATTAACTTTAACATTACTTGAATCAACTTTGCGATAGATTTCATTGGATCTGATTTACAATAAATTTAGTTTTTAATCGACGTTATTTCCGTGGAATCATGGTTTGTGTATAATCTACATCTCCAAAGGGAGGAAGCTATGCCCAGAGACCAAAACTTTTATTGAAATTGATTCAAGGATGATTTTGAAGTATGTGGATCAGTATAAGACCACTTTGGTACCACGGTTTTGATCCCTACAGGAATTGAACCAGCCTCCCGTTCAGTATATTTTGTGCTGCCAAAATATATGCTTAAATTGAAACGAATTCAATTGCCTTTTATAATATGCGACTCCAGTTGGTATTTTGGGTAAAGAAAGAGTTTCTGTGCACAAAGTAAACCTGGCCCAACGTATCAAGTATACATTTGAAAAGAATTGAAATATACAAGCATAACCAAAAAAAGAACGAAAAGAACATGAATCGCGAAAGCCGCGTACATAAACTACCAGAATCACTGTTCAGCTTAAGTTGAAACATCAAGCACACGAAATTTACAATTACTAAATTATTCCATAATGATTTTGGTTAATATTTTTTAGTGAAATATTTTAATTTTTAATCAATTTTCTTGATGTAACACAATTCAATGTCTGTTCCGTTGTATGTCAAGTCAAGATTTAACTCCTATATTATGGAAAACCAAATTTCAAAACCGAACATTAGATTTTGATGTATAGGGGAATGGTCAGTGGAGGAATGATTGATTCAATCGAATTTTATTATAAGCTTTGATATCAAGATTGATGTTACATTCAGTAGATATTGATACTGATTTTTATATTGAGCATTTTGAAATTTGGTACATTATGGAATTAAAATAGTATAGTGCTGTTCAATAAAAAATACCTATATTAGATATGTATATTATTTCTTGTGAAAAATGAATAGGAAGTTCGATAAAAGCGCAAAACTTAACAGTCTTGCGCATACTTTTGGCAAGAGAATATAAACTCATAGTTATTTGTTCAAAAGAAGCCTGGATCCAAAATATAGACATTTAACTCTTTGATAAATATTTCGTACGTTAGACTAAGTCTTGTGTTTTTTCGAGGGCTTTCTAGGAAGAGTTGGGATGATGGAGACCATCTTTAATACCGTCTTAAAGGTGATCGTCTAGGCAATCAAGGTCGTTTTTTTATCCGGTCTTATCACTCTCTTCTTCTGTTTGCTCATCTCACTACGTCTTCTTTTCCACATATTTTTTTAAATGTTAACATCAGATAATGTATAATTCGAATTTTTTTGTTCTGAGGATTTATTTTCTTATGGTATTATCCGCTCTATGATGTATATTATTAAACATATATTTACTCAATTCTTAACTGAGAAATACGAATAACGCATTCATATTCTAAAGTTGAACTGTTCAATTCCAGGTTAAGAATTTGAAAACGTTTTTCATATCTTTGAGCTTATCATGCACAGATTTCTGTTTCTCTATAAAATTTTACAAAACGAAGTAGGCTTTTATTGTCTACAAAACAATTTTGTCAACTTCTTCGTTTAACGCTATGATGAAACGAAAAAAATCTAGAAGCGCGGAACTTTTTTATATAAGAAATTTGTGAAATTACTCTTTACAATTTAAAAGTAGCTAATTAGTTGGTAACAATCGTTTAATTACTACTATGAGACGCGGCATTATAATTTATTTATAAGTTTTTGAGTTTTCCAGTTTGTTAAAATAAAACCTCAGAATTAGAAACGTGTAATTCCAACAACTAGAAATTAGTACTGCAAATAATGATTATCATTTTTCACAGCCCCTTGAATTTAGAGTTATTAGTTCGTTGACAAAGGTAATCATGATATGACATGTGTGAGGACTAAAAACTAAGTATATCACGCGATATCAAAAAGGGCACACAGGAAAATGCATAAGTATCACAAATTTCGTACATTTATAAATTTCACGCTTGAAGTTTATTGTATTTACTTAGATTATAGATATCATATTACATTAAATTTATTATTGAAGTTATTAGGTTAATAGGGAAGTTGTTATTATGAGGAATGAAGGTGATTTCATTTTCCAATCTGGTGAACATTACCATAAATCCACGCTCGAGAAAAATTGTTAAATACTGACAAATTAATCAACTTATTGACTTGGTATTAGATATTAAGAATATGGTGGTAGAATACCCAATTTAAGCTGTAAATTCATTAGCTAGTCATTATAAGTACTTTTATGAGGATCAATTTTGACCTTTGCTGTGTTAGAAAAGCATTTAATTTGTCTAGGTAATTGAGTATATTTCAGTATTCATTGACTGAACCGGAAATAAATTGAGACTTTTTCTTCATTTTGGTTCATCTTACATCATTATAAGTATCCGAGGTCTGGCTATTAAATAACGCGACTGCGCGTCTAGAGTGCGCCCTACTCGGGTGGGATAAAAAACGAGTAGTGCGTTGGGTATCTAGATAACTTGTCGATGCACGTCACAAAATACGTTTCCGTCACTATTATAGTATTAGTGCAGTAGCGGTTTGAAACGAACATGTTTTTTTCTCACCATGTGTGACTAAAAACATGAGCAACGTATCAATCTCAAATTTCTCATTAAATTGAAAAAAACTCCGACTGAGTGCTATAAATTGCTGCAAGATGGGGTCAAATCTCGTGCGAGTGTTTTTGAACCGTGTAAGCGCTTTAGTGAAGACCGAGAGAACACTGAAGCGCCCAGGTTGCCCTGTGATTGTTTCAATTCCGGAAGCAGTGACCAAAATCAACAAAATTGTGTGTGCAGATCGTCGAATGAGCATTCGGATGATTGCCGAGGCTGTAAGCGCCGATAAAGAAACGGTTAGAAAATTTTTACACGAGGAATTACACAGTTGGTGCTAAAAAATCTGACTCCTGACCAAAAGCTCTTGCTTCAACGGGTCTGCTCAGATTTCTTTGAAAGGTTAGAAAACGATCTGCTTTGAAAAGGGACCCGATTTGTGTCGATGGAAGCGGTAAAGCAAAAAACGGCAGACCTTCTAAAGGCTTCCAGCACTGTTTCGATCAATGGAAAAACGTATGGAAAGGTGTGTGGTGAGGGCAGAGGAGTATATTGAAGGGGAGCTTTCGAATGTAGAATAATTTTTATAATAAAACCCTTTTTCGTAACCAGTCTCTTTATTCAATAGCCAAACCTAGTATTGTGCTGAATATTGTTATAGATAGCCATTCCACGTTTCAGTATGAAATTAGTTTTATAATGCAATCTCGTAGCTGTTTTTCTGGGTTGTAATTAGGAGTATAAATCCTTTTATTGTGTCGGTATCAGGTCCAACTGGTCTTTTAGAATTTGGTGCATCATCAACATCAACAATGTCTGATTGCAATTATGCAAACCTAATAAATCTATTTCATCGAAATAGATGTGCCAAAAAATTAAAGCCTTGAGGCAAGTTTCTAATTAACAATTCCAAGTAATTCTCTAGCATACATCATTATATATTACACACAGCGCTGCTATGTAAAATAATATTTTAAAAAATTGCACAAACACTTTGATAATTTGCAAAAATATGAATCTACAAAGAATTATAGGCGGTAGATTTTGTCAAAAAAGGAAGAGATGTATTGAACAAAACAGTAACACCAATTATTCGATGAAATGATGTTAACAGAACGAGAACGGAACCAGCCACCGTTATGCACAGGTCTGTACCAGAAAGTATTCGAAAAAAAAAAGAAACAAAAATTGTGTGTGACTAGGGCGTTGATGGATTAATTTAGTAAAAAAGTTAGAAACTGGTTAGAAAATAATAAATATAAATTATGATATTTGGCAGTTCATTTCCATATTTGGTTATGTACGTATCTTGTTACAATCATCTTGAAAGAAAATGACAAAAGTAGCCTATGAAATGTCAATGTCTCTGCCTACTTGGAAATTGTCGCCCACATTTGTAAAAAAAGTATTTATTATTGCGTCCATAAAAGATCCTTTCTATGTTATAGCCTGATCACGTTTTTATAATCATCAAAAAAATGATCATATAGCTGTCGAACGTATCTAATATCAAGAGATCATATTATATCAGTGATGCCTAAAATAGCTCAATCGTATTAAAGTGTGGATGGTAAAGAGGCAGTCGCAACACATTGTGTTGAAACTTCATCTATCTCCAATTATAAGATTACCAGCATTCTATAAATCTGGTTTTAGTGTGTTAATTTAGAGTGAATATGTAATTTCCACATTTTTTTCATTATGGTAATCTTCCGTAGTGTAATTAAAAAAATAGAGAAAGATAATGCTGATCTCACCACCAGCATAAACAATAAGTTATTCTTTGGCTTTCCGGTTTTGTCTATGATGAACCATTGGCCATTAGCCAGTCAATGTTCGGAAAGTTCATTTTACAAATATCATTATGTTGTGAAATATTATTAAATATTTAATGTAGGTGTTTATTAGAAATTGCAAGTCTAAGCAGGATTCAAAGATTCAAAAAACTATGTATTGATTTTGATAGATACAAGAAAATAAAAGCTTTATTTTATCTGAATACAAGCTGATTCTAAGTTAATTAGTACTATTGTTGACGACTATTTAAAATAATTGAAAAATTAATCTTGTTTTGTTTTTGTTAATACCTACTACGTATGTATTAAATACTTCACTATAGATTGTCCTATTTTTACCTTTTTCATAATTGATATTTGGATTAAATTTCGAGAGAAACTAGACGAGACGAGAAAAAGTGTTCTTTCCAGCGGGAAAAGCGTCGCCTCGTCGTAAAGATATATATATATATATATATATATATATATATATATATATATATTCTATCTCTTCGCTATCAAGGTACGATTATTTTATCACGCAAATAATTCTTTAATATTTCCAGAATATAGTAATTTGTCATTTAATACTCCATCTGTTTTGAAATAAAAAATTTCTAATCAATTCCAAATTTTATTTCATATATTGAAGGCCATTTTTGATAATTTCTCGGAAAATGATCCCCACACATGTGTAAATGAAATAAATTCGAATATATACACGCTGAATTTCCTACACATGTACACTATACATGTTATGTGGGCGCGTGTGTGTTTGTATCTGTGTATCATATATATTCATAAAACAATTTAATTTCTCCATCCCAATCTAACCTTCTGTATTATGTGTCTTCACAAAATTAAAAAACATTTTAAGGGGGGCGAACAATTTCTATCTAACATTGCATTTAAGGGGGCATTTCCCACAAATTTCCTCGCCCACCAAAAATGCAGCCTAATTATTCAAAAATGTTATCATATTCTACATTATTATCAACATCTCATAAAATTTGGAACTATTTTTTTTATTTTTATGATGGATTTCATGGCCGAGTTATGTAGATCTTTAAAATTAAAATACGTAAATATAAACACCATACAAAAATGAATATTTTGAACATTCTCTTCTTTCAATAAGTCAGTTTAATGAATTTAATTCACCTTCCACATTGTAAGAAAATGTTTTGATGATTCTGTTATTAAAATTGCATAAATGTACTAATATACACTGACATTCACCTCGACCTGTTGATGAAAATATGAATTGAATGTTTCACTTCAAATTTCTGGAATGTTTTTATTGTTGTTCACTAGAAACTATGTAAATTGAAATTTAATAATAACTGCATAAATGTTTCAATTTACAGCAAAAAACCATAGCATTTTTGCAGTGGGTTTCATTGGACAATATTATTGATTTTTTTTGTCGTAGTAAAAAAATTAATGAAAATGAATGGGAAAAGGGCAACCAAATAAACATAGTCTTTGTTATATATATATATATATATATATATATATATATATATATATATATATATATATATTTCTTTAATTTCTTAGACCTTTAGATATATTAATGCATCTAAATGTTCTTGATTTTAGGTCTCTTCTGTTTTAAAATTAGTTTTTTTTTGATAATTTTTAAGAGATTAATAAAAATTGATTTCAACTTACTTCAGCTAATTTAAAAAAAAGAGACCTAAAATCAAGAACTTTTAGAAACATTAATATATCAAACGTCTAAAAAAGAAGAAATTAAAGAAATCTATATATATATATATAAGCGTTTTCTTATTGGGAACGTGGCAATGAAACACCAAAGTGAACTAACTTCAATGTATTTTCCGAGCTTTCGAATACTTTATGCATTCATCTGTTAAGATTTGCGGTGGCTTTAAGTTCTATAAATTCTTGTAAAAACTTGAAATTCATGGAATTCAATATTGTGGTTTTAAAGGACCTTAAAATTTCGGATTCACTCACAAACAAACAAACAACGAAGAAAAGTGTTATTATATCCGACAATAATGGTCGCCATTTTATGAATAAGATATTAACGTTTTTGGAAAATCTTCATTTATTTAAAAATACATAACTTGCGAATGTAGGGTGAATTTTTTTGGGCTGTTTATAATTCATATTCCTAAATCTTTTTCGATATGCTTGAATAATTTATCACATTCTAAAAACTATATGATGAAAAATATCGAATACAACCTATCAGAATCAAATCATAGATAGTTACTATTTAATTTCGTATTTTTGTTTTTGAAATAATAATTCAGATATATTTCACCATACTTTATACAAAATTCATAAAATATGAATAGAAATTCCAAATTGCATAATTTTAAAGAAGGCATATTGGACTTTGTGAAATGTTTTCACTGATAACTATGTTGAAAAAAGTGTTAATTTGGAAATTATTTTTTAAGCGCTCCTTGTAGATAATTTTGTTCCAGAAATTTACTGAATAGTTTAATATAAATTATTTTAATATAAATAAACTTCAATATAAATATTGTTTTTAGCCCTACTAATCCCTTAAGCATTATTTCGTGTATTTTATTGAAATATTTATGTTTACGAATGATAATGATAAAAGTGCGTCAAAAACAATACAGGATGAATATCCTATAATACACTAATTAACCGTTTAAATAGGTTGTCACCCAGGAAAGTAAAGACAACCTAAAATAATGAAACTAAGTATATTATTGACCTACCTACCTAACGAATAAAGTCGTATAATTCCAATTTGAATAAATTCAATTTTCCGGTATACAGCAAACAAACATAATTGTTTTAATGATTCACTAAATGCCACAGTCACAATACTTTTTTATTCACATTTTCATATTATCTTCCACACTTTTAGAACATTTTTTTTATAAACGAATCAAATCCAATAAGGTTATCCGTCGGTTGACTTCAAAGGGCTAACTGTTAGCTGGCTGTTTGGCAGCCGATGGTAACGTGAACTTTGCCCCTTCTAAATTTGGAAAAAGCGCAAACAAGACAGTGCCTGATGGTGGCAGCAGAAGGTAAGCAGATAGAAGAAGTCGATTTGCATAATTTGTGGACCAAGGATGAGGACTATGAGAAGAGGCAGTGTAAGGACACATCCTCCACCAATAACGTGAATCGCTTACGGCGCCGGCCAATAAGAGTGGGAAAGAGGCCGGGTTAGGGGAGGGGCCAACTCTGTTGTTCCCGATTCCTTTGCTCCATTCTCGGTTCCCAAGGGATCGGCAGCTGTTCTCTTGTTTATCGTGGTGCAGAATTCAGCCGGGCTGCGCTTGCTCTGTTGTCGGCGGGATACCACTTCAACCACTTCTTCACCTGTCGACCATGGGCGGCCATACAGCCAACTTTGTTTAGTCATTTTACAGCTACTCTAGAGTGTTTATACACAGTCTGTAGGTACTATCCTTTGTCAAGTCTAACATTACTTAATTTGCTTTGTCGCATATAACGGGTTTTAAATGTGAATGTCACTTTTAAAAAACGTATAAAATTTCATTATTTAACTATCGTTCATTTAAATATATATATGAGTATACATATATAAGTATATATATATAGTATATATAAGTATACAAGGAACAAGCAAAAGTTGCAGAGTACATTCGTTAAGGATGCGACACTTTATTTAAGGTGACATAAACAATTATGTAGAGTTGTTACAATCGAAAATGTTTTCTTATTGTAATAAACACTAATTAGGCTCATAAAATATAAAAGAAAAATAAAAGTTTGTAGAGAAGTAGGTATAGTATGATAACTCGGTAAAAAAAAATAGGTATGTGTCTTGTCTTCAAATTCATTTTGCTCAACTTTTGTTTGTTCTGTTCTTCTGTCCACATATGGAGCACATATCCATCTGCCACATATAAAACACTGGATCTAACACAGTTGTCTACATCGTTTTGTTTGTTTATAATTTTTATATCACATAAATAATATCAATGATATCAGAACTGCATTCGATAATACGCTTGAGAACTTTCTGTTTTCCGATCCTATTTTTTTCTCTCTGGGTTTGATAACATTTGTTTTACTCGACTTCACACTTCGATCACACACACACACACACACATATCATGTAATATTTTTCATCTTCTTCATCTGTTTGTCTGTTTGTTACGTTTTCAAGCTTATTTTTATGAAATAGGTATGATGTCTTTGAAAATTCGGTAGGTAAGCCGTCCATTGATCAGCATATGTACCTGCTATTACCTACTAATGTTCATTAACCTATGTTTAGATTAATAGACATTATGTTTTGAAGAAGCAAGTAAAGCTGCCTTTTTCCACATTTTATTCAATAATCTCAAACGATAGTCTTGTGAATAAACCATCTGCATTTTGAATTATCCTCATGCAGAAGAATGATATCGTTTTGATGGGCGTATTCAAACATTACAACTGAATCATAATGCGTTGAGTAACCTCCAGCAACAATAGAACTTTTGTTTCCAATTTTTTGCGAGGACTTGTTCAGGTCGATTGTTCAACTAAATAGCTTGATTCATCCATATTGAACACACACTTGGGGTATGACATTAAATCATTGTCTATGAGAATTCTTCATTTTCATATGGCTATTTTAATGTCTCCCGACTTTCTTAATACAATATAGATTTTCGCGTGTTTCAAATATCGTTTAAATACCATCAGCAAGTTTTTTTATTAGGTAAGCATCTCAAGCATTGAAGTAAAATTTGTCTGTACTTTCGTCTTATTTTCAGTATTGTACCTACCTTATTTTAAGTGTTTTGCGCTTTACATACGCTTTTCATTTTTGGGGCATCCATTAATTACGTGAGCCATTTTTCGATCAGTTCTGACTCCCCCACCTTAGATGAGATTCAGTGATACGTGCCTGGACCCTCCCTCCCCTTACATGAGATTGATTCTAAAATATTTCAAACTATTTATTTATTATTCAGAAAAATAATAAATCGTTCAGGTATACTATAGATAATAATTTATCAAATAAAATTCAAAGTAAAAACAGATAGAAGCAAAACTTGTTTAAAATGTTTACTCAATCTATGGAAACTCGTGTAATTTTGCGATTGAAATAATTGGACACATGTCATCTGGGATTTCTGCTAATGCCGGAAGACAATCACGGGAAATGTCTACGTTTTCTTAGTCCATCGATTCTAAACCTTCATCCACAATACACAGCAGCTCTTTAGTACAGTTTCTCATCGAACCGCATGAAGAGCTTATCTGTGCTTCTGCAGCTTTAAACACGAACTAAAAAAATGCCACATTTCCTACAACATCTATTATCAATAGTTTTATCATTTTCTATATTACTCTCAAACTGAATGATTCTAATATCTATAGTATTTTTTATTTTTTGTAGTTAACGTGAGATTTTCGATTATCCCCCCTCGGTTTAAATGAGATTTGGTAAGATTTCATAGAATATCCCCACACTCTGAGCCCACTTAATTAATGGATGCCCTTTTTAATGGAATTTACAGCAGCTTTCACTCCAACTTGCACCATTGGCTGTAGCATTTTTCTTGTTTAACTTTTGTAATAAAACATTAGTAAATGTCAGGTGCGATTTTTAGGATGAAGAGATATATGAGATCTTTTTCATATGTATTACAATTAAATTATTCCCATCTAGCATTTTATAATAAAAATAGGATTTTATGATAATATATGACCTTACCTACTATAAAGCTTTAACAATGCTTTGTAAACTTACGTTTGTTCTATTTGTTTTTTGTTCTTTGATGTTATTGAGTACTGCTCACGGTGTACCTACTAGCTGCCTTGTAGTGACATTTCTCAATGCATCCGCAAAATAACTATCACCATCTCTAACGCTCCAAAAGTTATTTTGTGGTGTATAGGAAATTGTTGACATATAACTAGATACATTCATGAAGGGTATAGGTAAAATATACACCCCACAAAAATATTTTAAATGTGTTGCCTGTTTTTCGAATTTTATTATTATTACGAATTAAGACACCAATAGAACCGTCTTTTGTAACATTTATTTTATATCGATTTAATCTACAGAGGACAAAAAGTTTGATTTACCAAAACATAGAAAATATCAAAAAAATTGTGGGCACTTTATTTAACTCTTAATATATTAGTGTCTTTTCCGACATTATTTGATTACATTTTTGATGAATTTTTCCAAACGAATAAAATTGTTCTTCGGATCTTCTTATAACACAAAAACTTCATTATATACTGTATATACTGTAGGTATGTCCTCAAATGATGTAGATTTCCACTTTCTAGTCGAATAACGTATTTTCATGAATCTATATAGTAGCTCCTAATTATTCAAAATTTTTATTATATTATTTTACGGTTCTATAAATGTTTATTAATTCTTTACATTTTTTTTGCTTTTTAGCTAAAATCTACACACTTTAACATTTTCAGTTTTGTTGTTTATACTTTTCGTGATTATATTACCCCAACAGTTTTATCGACAAATAAACTTGAAAGAGATTAACCCCACAATATTGAAATGAGCCCGCTTGGACTTCTCAACTCAAATAATATAACAAGATGGAGCGTTTTATCTGGTGTAATGTCCATTAGCACTTCAGTTGAAAGCGTCGTTCCGTGAAAAAGATATGAGTTTGTTTTGAATCGAGCTACCAGGATGTGCGTGTCACAAAGTCTCAAAGTTTGATTAAACACCGGATGAAAGGAGAAAATGCTCCGAAGTATTCACCACCAAAGGATAGAATATTGAAGTGGTTGAATGAGGGTGACACTGACAGTTCCAATTGATATATTTCAACTACCTACAGTCAAATTAATTTAGAGACTCTCAAAATTTTTACCATAAAATCTGAAAAATAAAATATTAGTATTGACTCCTTTCTAAAATACCTTCAATTAAAATAGCAAATATACCTACTTGTGAAGCGAGTAAATTGGAATAATGAAAATATTTCAAATTTTAATGTTTAGATACTTTTAATATGAAGGTATAGTTATTTGAATTTTGATTTGAAATATTATATTTTATAATTTCAATGTGATCATTTTCAACAACTCCGAATGCATATATATATTTGCTTTTATTTATGACAATTTTTTAGTGAATCTATATATACGAGGATGTACTGACATTTAGTTAGCCTAGACCAGTTCCGTGCATAAACAAAATATTGCGTTAAATAGCAACGAACAATAACTTATTAGAAGTGTCAGTGTAAAGTTTGACGTCAAAAAAGTGTACCAGAATTACGCAATAAATTAAAAGAAAAAAGATATCCACCGAAATTGTGGAAATCGAAAAATTGGACTATCCAGCCATCATCAAGTACCTGTATTTAAAAGGGTTAAGAAGTAAGCAGATTTACGAAGATATGCTTAATACCCTTGGTGATCAATGTCATTCGTATACGACCGTGAAAAATTGGACTGCAAGCTTCAAAAAAGGTAAATTTTCCATTGAAGATGATGACCGATCGGGAAGGCAAGGTTTCTATGTCAGTCCCCGATGCAGTTCATGACATGATTTTATCAGACCGTCGAATTGGGCTAAAACGGATATCTGAAGTACTGAACGAGTACATCATATAGTTCACGTCAGTTTGGACATGAGAAACATGGATCCCCAAATGTTTGAAAGTTGACCAAAAGCGTGCAAGAGTAGAAGCATCGCGTTCCATCTGTGCTCGATTTGAAAACGATGTAGACTTCTTAAACCGAATTGTTACTATGGATGAGACTTGAGTACATTTCTACGATCCAGAAACAAAGCAAGAATCGATTTAATGGCCACACTCTGGTTCTCCAAGACCTAAGAAGTTTCGTGTCCAAAAATCTGCTGGAAATGTTCTTACTCCAGTTTTTTGGGATTGCCATGGAGTCATCATGACTGATTTTTTGGATAACAATAACTGGAGATTAGTATTAGACATTACTGACCACTCTACGGGGAAAAATTAAAGAGAAAACACGCGGAAAGTTATCCAAAGGTGTTTTGTTTTTTCAGGACCACACCCCTGCATACAAATTTCATGTTGCCATGCAAAAAATTCGTGATTATTCACCAGATTTATTTGGCTCCGTCCCACTATCATCTCTTCCCTCAACTGAAAAAAAGTTTATAAGGTCGTAAATTTTCTTCCAACGAGGAGGTAATAAAAGCTGTGGAGGTCTGGTTTGCAGAGCAGGAAGAAACATTTTTTTTTGAAAGGTCTAGGTTCGCTGTGATAAATGTATCCAATTAATAAGAGAATATGTTGAGTAATAAAATATTTTGTAGTTGCAGTTAAAGTATGATAATTGATCTGAAAAAACTACCAACAAATGAAGCATGTTTTATTTTTTTGTGTTAATAATTAATAGATGGAAATTTTAGTAATAAGTGGTTCGAATCCTGGTTATTAATGAAAGAGAGTGCCGCTAGTTGTACATTAAGAAAATGAAAAATATTGACTCCAAATTACCTGTTTTGTTTATAAAAATGGGATTTTTCACTGTGAGGTCAAAGGGAACGCATTGGTCAAGAACGTGGACCGATATGTGCATAGAACAAGGTCTCATGCGTCCAGTGAAATCCGAGATAGCAAATTGCGAAATGGTTACTTGACATTCCTTTTTTGAAGAATCCCTTGAAACCTTCATACAATATAATGATCAACTTGTTGAACTACGACAATTTAGAAAAAAATGAAATCTCTGTGACTTACTAAAATTTACAACAAAATAATCCCTTCACTCAATTCTATAGAGAACTGGTGTTTTTGGAAACTGGATTTGTACGTGACGATTCTATAGCGGGTAAAAGGAGAAAACTTTGAGGAGCTCAACGTAACAAGAAGAAATATGTGGTAACAACCCAATCCCTGCAAAAATCAGGCACAGTAAGATCAAAAGATGTCATCGTAAACTGACAACAGCTATGCAATTGCATATTATATGTTTGCGGCAATTCCAGCAAACTAAAAGAGTATCTGGAATTTGAGCTTTCAGTACATCCATTAACCATATTTGATGGTACATCTCTTCAAAAGAGTACAAAATCTTGTCTTCAGGAAGGTGTCATCGACAACTTTGAAAAGAACGACGCTATTCAGGTTTTGGATGGAGGATACTTGTTAGCTCTACTGTCATGTACTGACATGTACGTTGGTTTAGACGTATAAGAATTCACGACATCTTCTACTATTTATCCATGCATTTACTGGATGTGACACCACTTCTTGTTTTCATGGCATTGGGAAAATAAAATAAATAGACGCTTCCACATCGAAAGTATTTGTATGGTTAAAAAACATATTCTTCTTTGAAAGAGGCACGATCAAGATTTTACCTATCACGACTACCACCAACGTCTGAAGCTTGCCACCTACACTACTTAGAGTCTTTTTACAAAATCATTCGTGGTTAGGAAACAAACTCTCAGCCACACAATGGGGGTCGACAGTTGAAATACTCACAAATGTATTCCGAGGAAGATAGTATGAATCCAATTTCTATGGACTAAAACTGTACATATTGTGAATATTTTGAAAATATTATGTAATGTCGTTCAAATATTGTAATTATAATGAAATTCTTCTTATTTGAATGTCAAAGTAAAGTGTAAAGTGAAACAGCTACCGGGTTAGTCCGATACGGCTGAAGCTCCTGGGGGATTTTTGAGGACTTTTGTAAAAATGTTCCTCTAGTAATATTCTATGAACTGGGTGAAATTCAGCTTTATCCTATATATATATATATATATATATATATATATATATATATATATATACGTGGAGTCCATTTTAATACAGTAGAGCTCGAACAATCACTCTACAGTTTTAAAAATGTTTCAAATTGAGTTTTGCGGTGTTGAATAAAATTTTCGACTACAGAAGGATTAACACCAACACAAATAAAAAGAATGTTTACAGTGACTTGTGTGCATCATCTTCAACAATTGAAAATTGGTCGAAGCTGTTTTGTTGGGGACGACAATCAATAGAAGATGACCCACGTGCGGGAGGTCTTGTGATGGTGACTACTCTAGAGAACATCAAATTAGTGGAGGGCATTGTTCTAAGTGATCGGGGGCAGCGCCTCAAAACAAAAGAAATTGAAGCACAGGATCCTTCATGAGCATTTGAATATGACAAAAATTTGTACAATGACTACACAAGCCTCACAAAAGCGCAAAAGTTGCGTCGATTAGAATGTATTGAGTGATTTTTGGAGCTTTGCCGCCAGGACCAAGAAAATAAAATCCGATAAATTAAAAACGGTGATCAAACTGTGATCTTTACTATGATCAGACGGCTATAATTTTTAGGCACTGCTAGAATATCCTTTCAATTGACTTTAAAGGCATATTACTCTGACTTACCGAGCAGTTGCATTAAAAAATTGTTGATGTTAATGTACCAATCCACTCTGAGTTGCTTTCCATGGCTACACGAAAGTATGTGGATGTAAACAAAGAATAAATTGAAATATAATCACAGTTTTTTTATTTATGACCTTTCTTTCTATGTAAGCATAAGAACTCATGGAACGCACTACGTATTTGACGATTAATACATTCCAGCAAATACTAAATTTCAATTGCGCTTCTCCATAAATTAATTAGTGACTCAAAAATATTTTTACTACTTTTAATTTGAATATAATTTCATTCACATACATCCCTCTCGATATGCTATGAATCGATCGACGACAAGATCCAACACTCAATACTATCTGTCCGTACAACGCATTAGTGTGACGTAGAAATTAGTAACTGTGTGTCGGTGTTTGCGTACCCAACAAGTTTAAAACATTCAGTACATAAAATTTAGAGTTTCAAGATATGTAAATGGTATCAAAATTATTTCATTCATATACTTATCTAATTAGCCTTTTCTGTTTTTCGCCATATTAATCTTTTTTGCCTATTTTTTCCAGAGCCTCCAATTTATAATTATTTTGTTCCATCTTTTGTCTTTTTGTCTAGTGTTGTTACCGGCAAATCTAGATTCCAATTTTACTACCTTCTCTAACGCCTATTATTTTGTTTTTATTTCTTATCTAATTCGTATCCACTAATAAATCCAAAATATTCAGCATATAGGCTTGAAATATTTTATCCCCAGAATATTCATTTATTTTTTTCTATTCAAATTTATAATCATAACTCTTCGAGAGTCTTTCTAAAGATACAAAATAAGTTAATATATACTATTGTATATATTATATATATATTATACTACTGTAAAAATTAATTGAAAATATTTTTAACAAAAATGAACAAAAGCAACAGATATATACTTGCTCGTCCATATTTTATTGATTTGATCTCGTCTATCCAATATATTTCTAAAATGAAGTATTACGTCATCGTTACTATTCGCGAAACTCATACCATAGATAGTATATATTGACAAATTGTCCTTATAATTTTAATTATTTTAGTTAGATCATGCACCATTTAAAATAAAATCAATTCCATGGATATTTTTATTCACAAATGTATATAGTAACTACATCTACCTTCAATATATTCGAAACATTATGAACATATCCAATTTTTCCTACTTAGTTTTTGTTGAAGTAAAGTGTACGTACTTTTGAAAATGTTAATACCCTCAAACTTCTATTGTAAATTAAACTAATCTTTGTGTATAATTAATTATACTTAAAGGTGTCAAGATGGCTCTGCATAGAAAAAAAATACATTCAACGTCTTTGTGGAAATAATAATTGTTTTTTATTAATTATGCACCAGATTCGCAATAGTGCGCGGTCTTTTACAAAGATGACACTTGAATGAAGATCAGAGACTTGTTAATTACGTTTTGCATATCAAAGCAAAAAAATTGAACGGATTCTTTTGCCCACGTTCGTTTGCCGTTTTTAAAAGGGAACCTAATACTTTGTTCAATTTATAGAGTATGCGGAAATACACAGGACCGAATTAAGAAAAAGTATATTTTAAATATTTCATTCATTAAGATATTCCACCAACAGAACTAATCAAAACTTGTATAGTGCTTCAAGACCTGACAGATTTAACGGTGATGATGTCGCCAAAAGTATCTACATTAAAAAAGTAATGCTTGATCTGGAATTCTGAATTGGCCGTAGTTATGGCCGAAACAATCTTTTCCACGCTACACCCGCGTATGCAGCTTGGCAAAACCGAAATGCAGGATTGAACAATCGATTATACAATCAAATTCTGGAAGAAGGTAAGTCTTTAACAAGAAACGATTGCGACGAATCTGTATATAAGACATAGATCTGGAAGAGGCAAGTTAAGAAAGAAATTGGATGGATAGATGACTATTTGACCTATCGCCCTTCCTGTTCCCCTGCCAGACAAAATGTAAACGAGCCATATAAGTCTGAGTATTTCGAAACGCTGGACATATTAATTGTTAAATTACAAACAAAGTTTCCGGACAACGATGATCTAACCAACTCGATTGTGAGTCTTGAAAACTTGGATGTGGGGATAAAATGGTTCCACTCAAAAAAGTTAATGATTGGGATATTTATCAGGTTCAATTTACAATTTTAACTAATTTTTCAGGTCTGAAAATTCCATCAAGGGAAGAGGTTTGGTGTTTTTCAAGATTACTGGAGTCGTAACGAGGATAAAAAGGAAAATACATTGCAAGTTTTGTACAGGCAACGAGAGGCGAATAAATGTTTTCTCAGCTGTTCTGAATATTCTTCTTTATACTTATGTTGATTATTGTAATAATTTTGCAGAAACAGTATACGGTAGTTTTGGTCGTATCACTTCACCCTACAATTAATTTTCTTACTCAGATGTGGAGGTCACATCCAAATCTGGAAGTTCAATAATCTTCTTCGCTTCTTCTTCATCATTTAATAGTTATTAATCCGTGCTCCTGATCTGTTACAGAGATTATTTGACTAATTAATGAATGTACCTAGAAGTCAGTGTGATACATGGTGATTATTTAGGAGCCCGTGCTTCGAGGGCATATTATTTATGAAACATTTTTTACTTCCGCCTAGCCGCCCTACCTGCTTAGACTGTCTGCTTCTGGCATCGAAGAAATTTTTGTCTCATAGCTGACATTATTCTCTATTTCAACTAGTGAGTACATACCTGTGAAATCATGAAATAACTTTCAGATATTCGCTCGAAAAACTCCGAATTCCGTCATACAAGTGTATGCGAAGAGTTTCCCGACGTTAAATAAAAGTACTTCCTGCAAAATACTTTTCCATCGAAACAAAGACTTTTAGTCGTGTAAATAAGATAAAAAATCGTATATCTTGAAATTCGCCGTGGGGATTTTTCGATTGAAAACGACATGTTTATAGCACTTAGACGTCGGAGCTTTGATCTGAACGGTGACAGCGACGTCTGACGTCGTTATCTTTTCTATAGCGCCTGTTGTCCACTCGATACGATACGCTAATATGAATAACAGACGCGACAATAAAAAATATCGAACCAATTATATTCAAGATGTTGATGATGTTGAATTAATTGAATTTTCGTATAAACTTGTCGTAATTTCCTTGTATTATTATTACACTCTTAAAAATTCATTTTTCGATATCCTACTCGTGATGGTATTTATGCACATACCTTTGATTATAACACGACGGAATTATGCCTAACAAAAACATTATTTTACGTATCAAACAGTTGAATTACTGGATGAATAAATCAACAAGCATCCAAATAAAGAAATTTATTCTCAACATTCTTTAACAATATTAAGTATTACCTGATTAAAACTTATTCTAACTTAATATAACTATCCATTAAGGTATCGAAAACTGACATTGAGTATAATACGAATTTATTTTTACAAATATATTTGTATAGAAAGTCATTTTAAAGTCGTGTACTAGCTGAATCCTGACATCATGGTCCGTAAAATATTATCTAATGCTAATTATAATACACAAACCTGGAAAACCTAATAACAAATTAAGAGTTATATGATGATTTCAATTTCACTTATATCTTACCTAACATTCTTGTTTTCGCGAAACATCTACAATAATGATTTGTAATCTGTACAATGTGATTCATCAATAAGTTTAAGAAGAAGATATGTTCTCAGATCCAAGGTTTTACCTTGGAAAATATAGAAATTGCTTTTCTCTTTTGTCGAAACTATTAAATATTTTTCTATCATAGTTGGTAATGGGTTAAAGTAAATTGAATACATTAAAATTGCTTAGATGTAATATCTACGGCGAATGGTTTCCTTTCTACATTTTAAGCCATTGGTGAAACTATCATTTGAGTAGAATTTCCGTCTGTCAATTAAACAAGATGGAATAGATAGCAAGATAATTTTTTTATTTTATTTATTTATTGTCGTATCAACTGCAAATTTTACTAGAGACATGTCAGTTGTTCACAATTTACGATACAGTTGAGTGTTTTTAGATATTCGGTTAAGTTTCTGGTATTACAATTATTGTTAAGTAGAGAAATTATGGTGTTTGGACAGTTATTAGTCAGTCTTTCGTTTTTGTACTTCTGATAGTTCAACAATAATTGTTTCACGTTTAGATTCTCGTTATAAGTTTCACATATTGGTGGGTTTTCTCGGTTAAATAAATAAGAGTGTGTCACTTTGGTGTGCTCCAGCCTTAAACGATCTATTTTTATTTGGTCCGAACAAGATAAATAACTTTAAACAAATAATACATCAATATCACGATATTGCCAATATCACAATATTGCTTATAACAAATTTTTGTTCAATGTAATCTTAATTCGACTCGATTAGTTTATTTTTTTGCCAAAATATATTCGAATTTGAAAAATATTTGTGACTGTTATGTACAATAAATTACAGGATAATGAGGTGCTACTTCATCCTGCATGGACTACTTTTCGTATATCGTGTTGCCTACAAGATCTACAAATAAGACCGATTCTTCAAATTTTGTGACTTTTCGTAAGGCTACAAGAAACTTTTGGTAAAAATTCCGCACGAGATTTTTTTAAGCCATGCTGAAAAATAATACTCATGAGGTAAGTGGGGTAAATTTGGTAGAGTAAAGATTCTAAATGTATTAAATTATATTAAACCTTAAACAGCAAACTATAATGATTTTTTATTATTTTATTAAACGAAATCTAGTGATAACGAGTAAATTCCATGAATACTTGCAGTCTCATGTTTAATTTAAATATCTTTTGCCCTCATCGGCAAGATCTTACTAGATCTTAACAAAGTTTGATATATTTTCATATGCTATAATCTATCACCAAGTAGAGAAAATATTTAAATTTGAAAAAAGTACTAGAAGTAAATTTTATATATTGTCCCTAACAACAGAGCATTATTTTAGTGTTTCGTTTTATATCTTCATACCTCATAATTTGTATTTTCTGTGTAAAGCATTTACACATATTAATGAGAGCATATAGAACCTACTATACGTTCATACTGGCATTGATTTTATTAGAAAATGCTTATAAATAGTTGATTTATAATAGAACAATTAGAAACGGATTTGATAGAAGATTATGTCATAATGTAATATGTGCAATATTGATAAAGTACTCCTTCATATGAAGCAAAACATATTTAGAAGCGTTATGATTATGAATGAATATTATTACAGTTTGTTTCTCCAAAACGAGGTTTGCTGTGAACAAAAGATTTCTTTTATTAACTCTCAATAGATTCATAGGCATTCCAGGTTTGCTTCTAACAAAATACATCTTATCTGTGAAATTATAAAGTATGGATTAATTTCTAAATATTATTTAATGCAGATGTTTTATTTTGGAATCATCGAGAGTTGTAAAGAGATGTAAGATTTAAAAAAAAAGTAAATTTTCACCTGGCACCAGAAATTACTCAAACATTTTACGGAAAATCGCACCCGAAGCCCAACCTTTTCTATCGCTGACTGAAAAAATATAATTACATTATTAAAATACAAAAACGATATTGAAGAAAACATGCAGTATATTCAAAAACATTTATGTTTACTAGTGATTTAGCTAGAGAGCTAGTTATTTTGTGATCTTCTAAAATGGGTAGATTGATAAGTGAAATAAATTTTTGATTACCTACACTAAGCAGAAATTCATTTTCTGAATAATTTAAATTGGTTTGTTCTCACATAATAGATGGAATTAAAGCCAATAGAAGTAGTAAGTCTAATAAAAATAATGAAGATACTAAATAGAATTGACAAACTGTATTTTTCAAGTGTCGCAAGATTATCGCACCTGTACAGTTAAATGATTATAATTCTAGTACTTACCAATAATTCTTACATACCACCAACCCCCTTCTTTGACCTTCAACAGCTCAACAATATCCCCCTCTTCAATGTTAACTTCATTGTATGTATTTGCATAATAGTCTTTGAAGGCAACATAAATTTGAGTCTAAAAAGACAAATTAAATTTTCAACAATAATATTGCGATAGTAGGTATACAACGATACAATCGAATGATGCCAAACTAAACACAATTCGAATTGAGAAACATTCAAATTCAAGAACTAACGGCAGGAAGATTTAAATGAAGAATAATATTCTAATAGATACGATTGTAATTGAAAATTTATACTAGGTATATATTAGTCGAAAGGAAATTTTTTTAGAGGAAATAATGATGGACATACCTGACAACAATAACCAGTATCATTACTGTTAGTTGCTGCAGTTTGACTCGATACCTTTTCTACTGCAAAGGAGGAAGTTTCCTCCTCTCTATTTTGTAGAATGAATCTAAAATATAGTGAAAAATATGTGATAAATATATTTGAGAAAAATAACAACACTTTAAGCAGAAGTAAACTTCATAAAAAGTGAATTGGAATTTCTGGAACCTCTCTGATATTCATACTGAACCACAACACCAATACTCACAATTACACTGTTTCACGCGCGTTTCGATTACCAAGCTATCATCTTCAGAGACTTTTTAGAGACTGAAGATAAACAGTTTACTTTGAGATAACTGTATCGAAACGCGTGTCAGGGTATTCAGTACATAATCATAAAATGTAATAAAAATTCATCAATAAAAAAGACTAATTTTTTTCGCAAAGAGAAATTCATTCTTGAAATGATCATTCTAAATAAATGCTTCAATAAAAAGGCGAATTAAAGATAGATATTGGCATAATATTGATTGATTTCTCATATATATGTTTAGTGTTCATTGTAAAGATTCATTTATTATAATAATATGCAAAATAAATGGACAGCGGTCAAAGAACCAAACGTTGTAACAAAAAATATTCGATGTAATTGTTAAGTTAACTTTCTAATACATTAACAAAATCATCATTTATAAAATACTATATTATTCTAAACAGGAAGTTATTCTTGTTCTTATTTTAAATATACCTACATTTTTCAACAATATGGCAGAATTGTAGTTTTTTTTAATACATATCAATATGTATTGACATTGACGAGGCAGAGCTAGATTTCAACAAATAAAAATTTATAACCACTTACTTGGGAGTTCGACCTCCATTTTCTCTTAACTGTTTCCTTTCAATTCTTTTCATTTGTTTGAGTAACAATTTTTTAATTTGGTTAACCCATGTTTCCTTCATTTCGAAATTAGGAGCTTTGATGACATAAACTTCTTGTCTTCCTTTGGACCAAATTTCAAATTTCAGGTTATCATCTTTAATATATTCAGTCAACCCAATCTGAGACATTGGCAAATAATTTTTGAACTGATAACTAGCCTGATCTTCCGTTGCTTTCGAAATTGGTTTACAGAAAAGTACAGCTCTTTGGTAAAGCAAAACGAATCTTTGTTTTGCTAATGAAAGTAGTTTGTGATCATACCATACAGTAAATCTTCCTTTGAGCAATAATTCTCCCTGTTGTGATAGATTCAAATAAAGGTCCGTTATACACCTCTGGTATAAACGATCATTGACAGATTTTAATACTTTTCCGAAACAGTCTACAGCTTTCCGAAGTTTGGCGTAAGCGTTAGCGTCCTGGCAGTATTTTAGAAGATCGTTTAAAAATACTTGATATTCAGTTATACGCTGTACTGGCTTTAATAAATATGCTGCTAAGGGCATATCGTGATCTGATATTTCTTGGCAAAGTTGGAAGAATGATTTCAATTCAGGAGAATTTTCTCTCACTTTTTCAGAGTTTGGAAGATTTATACAGTAATTACTGTATAATAGATACATCATATTTTTCTGGAAAAATTAAATTAATTAAACATATCTTGTCTTGTAGTGGGGTAAATTAGTATATGTTTCAGTGTAAGTACATTTTCAGTTAATACATATGACACTTTGAAAAAGGACTATAAGGAGACTCGCTGTAGACTATGTTATTCGACGAAGCTTCAAGGATTAGAAACAGCGGAAGAAATCGATCAGGACCTTTTTTAAATAAATGGCAATACGTAAGCGGCGTTGTGCTAATAGCAAGGAATACAGAAGAATAAACGTTAATTATTTAGATTAGGTTACACCCCTCCGATTTCGTTAAAATGTTAGTATGTTATGAAGAAAATTACACTGAACGTTTCCTTGGAGGAAATTTGTTGTGGAGATTTGTCTAGCTCCGACCTGTCTCACTATATTTAACCGTATCGAACGATACTTTGAAACGCAATGAAATTGAATCATTTCTGAAGAGATTAATAATGAACGATGAAAAATGGTGGTCGAAGTGTGGTGAAGTGACCCAGATTGAAGTCCCGTGGGGCGATAATGTATATATAGTTATACTGGAAGATAACTATATATCCTGGGGTGTCACATGGTTCATTCAGTACTTTACTATCAACAATTGACAATCTCATAGGAAGAAATTTGAAAGAAGCGTCTCGTGTCTTTGATGACTTGCCAAAATTTAACTAAACTTGGTTGTGAAGTTATAATGCACCCAGAAATTGCATATTGTCTGTCTTTTTTTATTAAACAAAATTTTATAATAAATGAGACTCCAAAAATCCCAAAACTGGCAAAAGGTCAAGGATAATAATGGCATATATGTACCTAAATAACATTATTAGGAAAGAAAATTTTTATTCCAGAATTAGGTAACAATCGGAAAATAAATTTTGGATGACCCTATATATTTATAAGTTATTTTCTACCGAAAAGATAAAATATTTGAGTAATGTTATTGATTGATGAAATTAAACGTAGATAATTTCTCAATGACTCATGTTATTCATATAAACAAATTGTTTCGTGATTGTACATATAATAATGAATCTGAAAAATTTTTATTCATGATATTGGTCTCTTCACATGATAATTGGTATTTCATTACCAATGTATCATTTACCAGTCAAATAAAAATAAAAATGGAAAGGAATGATACGTAAGAAAACGACTTAATATGTTTGCATTTTTTGTTCGAAAAAGCAAACTTTCATTTCATAACCTCTATTTAATCTCATTAAAATCTATTCAACCAAAAGTTTAGATTCTCATAAAGTTGATTTTAAATTATACTTTTTAATTGCAGGCATTTACTATTTCATAACATTGAGCAGAGAAATTTTTTTTATTGAAAACCCACACCTATTTAATTTAATTTATCAAATATTTTTGAAAATAATATTTTAGTATACCGATTCCATGAAGCACTTTGCTATTTTTCCACTTGTTGTTGAACGACTGCTCAATCCCAATATAAATTGTTGCGTATGAAATTTACAAATATCTTCCAAATTTCCAAAAATAATGGTGAGTTTCTCTCCTGCATCTGGTGGGAGAAACACTTGCATATGCTCGTATTCAGACGCATCTTTGTACCCCTGGAATTAATATCATTTTAATTCAGTTGTTAGGTTTGAAGACCAATATTCATGTATATTACATAATGTTAACCAGAATATCAGCTATTATAAGTACCCACACTTATCATGAAACATAAATAATTAATTAATTTTGTATCCACTAGGACAATAGTCAATATTTGTTCAGGAAATTCAACAAATTAAAATTGAACCCACGGCAAATATCAAGATATTACCAACTTACAAAATTTACATATGTTAATGGATTTCTAAGATAATATAAATATTATGAACAAAATGTTATTGTTTGTTTCTTTTTCATCAAACGATTAATTTTCTACCCTTGAAGTTTTCAAAAAAATCAAAATAGGGGTTTATTACTTACCTTGAGTACAGCTAAAAGATCTCTGACATACATTTTTTCGGATTCCAAAAGGTTATTTAAAACTGATTCAGTTTTAACTTTATTGAAGGCTTCGTCTAATGCAATTGGAGAGGAATGTGATAAAGAAGAACCTGCGATTGCATGTTTGTCAATATTTTCCTAAAAAAAAAAACACCTTTAAAATATGTGAGCATAAGTTTCCTCAAAATATACAAAGTACATTATTGATGCATTAACATAAAGAACTAATAAATTAAAGGAATATATATATATATATATATATATATATTTAAATTTATTTATTTATATATATTATATATTATATATATATATATACGAGGATCTATTGAAAGATTCTTATCCTAATATAAAACCAAATTTCAATGCCAAAATATTTTTCAAAAAAAATGTTTCTTCTTACTCTGCAAACCAGACCTCCGTTGGAAGAAAATTTCCGACCTTTTAAATTTTTTTTCAGTTGAGGAAAGAGATGATATTCGGATGGAGCCAAATCTAGTAAATAAGGGGGGTGTTCTAGTAATTAAAACCCTAAATCACGAATGTTTTGCATGACAACATGAGATTTGTGTGCGGGGGCGTTGTCCTGCAAAAACAAAACACCTTTGGATAGCTTTCCGCGTCTTTTCTCTTTAATTAGAGTGGTCAGTAATGTCGAATACTAATCTCCAGTCATTGTTCTACCCTTATCCAAAAAATTAATCATGATTACTCCATGGCAATCCCAAAAAACTGAAGCAAGAACTTTTCCAGCAGATTTTTGGACACGAAACTTCTTAGGTCTTGGAGAAGAACCAGAGTGTCGCCATTCCATCGATTGTTGCTTTTTTTCTCATGTTCAAACTGACGTGAACTATATGATGTACTCGTTCAGTACTTCAGTTTTAGCCCAATTTGACGGTCTGATAAAATTCCCTTCCCGATCGGTCATCATCGTTGCATTCAAAGGACATTGATCACCAAGGGTATTAAGCATATCTTCTTAAATCTGCTTACCTCTTAACCCTTTTAAATACATGTACATGAATCTTCTAATAAGTTATTGTTCGTTGCTATGGTAAAGCAATATTTTGTTTATGCATGGAACTGGTCTAGGCTAACTAGATACCAATACATCTTCGTATATCTGTTTATACTGACCTTACTTAACGGGCTATATCATGTAAAAAAAAACAATTAAAGTTTGTGAATGATAGATCATGTCACCTAGCGGTACAAAAGATAAAAAGTTCAATTTTCCCAGAAAAAAGTATATTATATAGATTAGCGAAAATGTAAAGAAGGATAAATAGAAAAATGTAAACAACTGTATGTAAAGACGAAGAAAAATAAGAAAACATTAACTAATAATTTCACACAGAAACGGAGAGAATAGACAACAGATTGAAACGAGACCCAACCATTAAATGTAATATGAGATGAAGTGTGGGATTATATAATAGAAGCAATACCAATATTAGTTATGTTCGCAGAAAAAAATATATATCAATAAAGATAAGAATAAAAGATAAACCAAATAACCTTTAATTAGCACCGACTTCCAATGATATAAGAATAACGAGAATAGCCAGACAACAACCAGAACTAACGATAAATGAAGGGAACTAAACTTGATAAAAGAGTAGTTATCCAAAAAGACAATTTTGAAATAATCAAAGCTTTAGCTATAATCTAATGATAAGGCTTGTTGCTGATGATGATTTTGAAAAGCTTTCTACTTACGAACTTAACTTTCTCTCCATTATCCTCCAAATTCACCCAGAACGTGCTTCTGCTTCTTACCATTTTCATGGAATGATTACTACCCTTCAATAGACGCTGAAAATTTAAGTCACGACTACTGGCCGTCTCCTGGGAAATTTTAATTCGATAAATAAAACCAGCTGAATCGACATGATATATTTTATCGGATTTATTACTCTTATGAAAATTAAATTATCAAATTGAAATATAAAAAAATCAATAATAGTGGATAACAAATAATTTCTGTATGGGGTCAAATACATTTTAAAATAACTTACTGAGGCTGCTTCTGCGTTTGCGTAAAACATCTTATATATAAAACTATAAATGCAAATTATAATTTTACTCGAATAATAAAAAATTGTTACTAACACCTAACGACAAAATCAATTGGACTGCGGTTATCATGCAACTAAATGGTATCAGTAAACCCAGCAGTTATTATAGCCAGAAAGTTATGGAACAACAATGAATTAACAAAATTTAATAAAATTTTTCAGATATTGTCTGGAGTGATTTGTTCTCCATGACTAATTAAATATTTTAGTAATGAAACGTATTACCCAAAGAAAATACATTTTAACGTGTCTGCAAAATATTATGATGATTAACTGTTGGGTGCAATCAACTGCCATAAAAGTTAATTACGTTCTTAAGATCAGATATGGTTGAACTAGTTGGAATCTAGTGATGGTGAGGTTGAGAAGGAGAAAATAAAGCACACCGATCTAGCGATCTCCTTCCTGATAATTTTAGGAAATAGTCGATTCCAAGCACTTGGGAATCATCTCTCTAACCAAACTATGCTTTTTGTTTACTTTAGTAATAAAATGTCGACAACTTCGGTAAGTCAAGCAACTGAATTGCCGAAAAAAATTGTGAACAAACCTTTGGTATTCTATAAAGGCTCGAAATGACATTAAATATTCATGGTATCCAAATCATTTTGATTTTTTTATAGTGAAGAACCAGGTTTGTAACGGAAAGCTTGATAAAATTTTTAAATTCCCACTTTTAGTCGGTTAAATTAAAATCTTATAGTAGTTTCCTATAAAATTAATACTAGGTTCATCATCTCTCAGTTCTCTATGAAATAAGTAACATTTACATTAAATTTGTTAGAGAATCAGATGAAGATAGTGTCATATAGATGGCTGTTAATGAAAAACTGCCATTTTTAATCCAACATACTACAAAGAAAATGGAATTTACAATATGAAAAACAAACACAATAATGCTTATATTAAATTCTAGTAAACTCGAAATGACTAAACGCAATCTATTCACGTTTTTGCTCCTATAAAGCATGTTTATAACTACAGTTTTTTGTGGAATGAGTAACAGATTACATTAATTTGAATTTCATATAATATTATAGTTCAAATACTGTCAAACAGATGGCTATTACTAAGAAGAAATCATTTGCGATTATGGTTTTAGACATAGAACATACCATCTTATGTTCTGCGGTTTTAGATACGTATGCAAACCAATCAACATATAATATCTGTATATGGGCAAAATTGCTAAAATAAAATTTACCACCTATAAAACGAACACAATACTACTTATATCAAAATCAAGTGCATCAATTAAATCAAAATCATTTCCCTTAATAGTATTAAATTAATAAACAATTTACTTTTTCAGTCCAGTAAACTAATAAATTTTTTCAATCTCCACAAGTGAAAACACAGCACACGTGCTTGGAATACGAGAAACAATGTTAATTAACATTTCTAATCCAATTCAAGGCTAAAAACCGTGCTGGCACGTTTATAGCGTTTCTCTGTATTTGGTGACTTTTAGTGCTTTACTTTATTAGTATTTTTATCCTTAACGAATATACTTTATTTGTAAATTTTAAATAAAAGCTGGTAAAATTGAGTTGAAATACCAAGTCAAGCTTGTGTACCAGACTTTTTATTATTTTTTAATCTTTATCTTTACCCCAGCTAAAGTAAAATCTTCTGACTATCATTTGAACACTACGGAAACCAATTTCACCATGGCTTCTATTGTCACCCCAGCATGTTTTGGTGAAAATGAAAATTATTATTAGATTATCAGACAATGATACAATTAAATTGAACAGTATAACTTCATTACTGTGCTTTATTTTATACTATCAGATTTGTTAGAATATATCCATATGAAAACTAATGAATATTTATTTAATTGTTACCATTTTTGCTATGATTAATAAAAATTTGATTGAACAAAATATGCTAGGTTATATTTATATTTTGATGATCAAAATGTAATTTACTCATAGAAATATCCCTTTCGGTCTATTCTAAGAAAATAATATTTTTCTATAAATTTCGAGGGATTCAAATAAAAATTTTCAGATGAAAATGAAGCCATCATTTTTTTCATTACAATCTCATTTTTTTCTGTAAGGATTATAATTTTTTAGAACGCACATTACATTAATGTTTCTCCACTTTACCTGACCGTGCAATTAGTCCATGATCATTTCTAGGTAGTACAAATGAAAGCAAAGCAAATCGTAGGTGATGTTTTTTCAAAATGAATTAATTTTCTGCTAGAATCAGGATTTTCTACCATACATGCGCAGAAGTTACGACCCTTTGAGTAGCCAAGACCCTAAAAACTCATAATAAGTATGCTGAAATTGTCGCCAACCTTCATTAAATGGAGATGACACCTGAAGAAGAAAAATAAAAATGAAAGGTTTTTGGAGCTTGTTTTTCAGGGCTAGGACGCTTAATCGGCTGATAAGTGATGTATCTGACCCAGGATTATAGTTTCTGATGAATGATATGCAGAAAAAATCCACTAAATTAAATTCACAACCTATAAAAGCTCGCAATACAGCTTATGTCGTTTTAAAACTAATTATTAAGCTTTACATTCTAAATGAAGTCCCTTATTGAAGTTACATTTGTTCAGTTCACTATTATAAAGATTTACCGCATTGGCAGGTATTTATTCCACTTTCCTCCCCCTTATTTTCATCAAGTGGTTCTATTTTATTCTAGAATGCCTTTGGCATTGTTGCGTAGGTAATGAAATAAGAGATAAAAAAAATAGAAATATTCTTTATTTTTCAAACATAATTATATTAAATAATATTTTTTACATATTTTGGAAATAAATTAAAGTTATACGATTTAAAATTGTAAGATCCTTCTGCAAAATAATTATAAATTATTAAAACACAACAATACATGCTATTAAAAATATAACCAGTCTGGATAACTCTAAAAATAAATATCTAATAATATAAAGCATCACTTTTCTAAAACAAAACTTTTATCGTCCTATACAGTTCAAATTTTTTCAACTATTTATAATAAGCTAAAGTAATGTTTTAAAAAAATGAAAATTAATTTGTACTCAAATATCAAAATACCTTTATACATGATTGAACTTGAATATACTACTATAATTCAATTTTTTGACAGAAACACATTTCAGTGTTCAACACAAACTTTGGTCAAAATATTTTCTATAAAATTAGAAAATGAAGATATGTTATAAGGTAAGATAAATTTGAATCATCGATAGTTTAGCTAATTTTGAAATGGTTATTACTATATTTTTTCCGGGATGAAAACCAAAAAATACAAATAATGTTCTCTCCTCAAGTTTTCTACCAACCTTTCCTTCGATTATTCTGTTATCATTAACGGTTTTGTCTTTACATGTACTGATGAAATTTCATATATAAAACTTTTATTATGATTTGTTACTCACAATTATTTCGAAAATGATCCTTATAAACCACTGGAATGACTGAGCAAGAGTAGTAGGAGTGATAATTTAAAAGATATATCAAGAAAGATTCATTAAATTCTGATTATTTTCAAAATAACTACATGACAAACTGAATGACAGAGCATGAAAATATTTTTATATACAAACCAAATTAATCTCGAAATAAACTGAGAACATTAATAATATATTATTAGATATCATGGCCGTAGTAATGAAAAATTCAAATCAGAATGAGACACTGATTTCTATTGGAAGTTTCTTTTCTCAGTACATCGGTGAATCACTACAGATACTTGGAAGTCATAAAATAATAGCAAAACATGTGAGACTCCTTCTTCATCTACCCGTAATATTACCATGATATAAAAAAACATTACAACTATTAATACTTGGCTGCTAAAAATCCATAAAACGTCCGCCACTTGTTGCTATAGTTTAGTTTTTATATATTCAACACTACATTGTATTTTAGTTCTCATATGCCATAGCTTTTAAAGCAATTGAAAGATATTTTAAATATCGACGATTCTTTTCAAAACAAGTGTTTCATTCATAGAGGAAAAACTTACAATATATTTATTGTCATGTATGCGCTTGTATAACAATAGGAAAGATAAAGAGAGAACATGGATGAATTTTGTCTGGAATCATAAAAAGCATTAGTGTACATAAGTTGACCCTATACTTCGAAGACATATATTGGAAATAAGTCAGTTTGGAGCTAACTGGTGTCAGACTTCCAAACAAGCGAGTAAGAGATGATAGAAAACATGTCATATTATTGAACAACGAAGGAATGAAACACTTATTTCACAAATTATTATGGGTTTTATCACAAATAAATCTATTAAAGGTTGTATAACTATCCATGGGGACAATTCAAGTTTTTTAAACAGTGCACCATTTAACCAAGCACAGCACTGAGCACTAAAAGTTTAACTTATCCTGACTCCTACTGCTACTACTACGGTTATTTTTAAAATGGGAATTCTCTAAATAAGCAGCTGGAGCCCATCCTTCATTGTTAGTTCCTGAAAAATATATTAATTTATGAAAAAAAAATTATTATTATGCTCCAAATTTCATAATTGTTCCAAATAATACAATGGAATGAATAAAAATTTTTTTAACATCTGATGAAATGTATATAAATAATGCAAATCTATATAAACATAATATGACTTTTGATGGTATCCAACCCATAAAATATTTAGTATTATGTTTTTTTGTCAGAACAAAAAATATTGATTAAAATAATTTTAGTCAAGATATAATATAAAGTCAATTTATTGAACGTAAAACACAAAATTTCAAACTTTATGAAGTTTTCAGTTTTATCAAGTACATTTACGTACCAATCATTCTTACAAACCACCATCCTGCACAACCTACTTTTAGTAGCTCAACAATATCCCCTTCTTTTATATTAACTTCGCTGTTTCCAACCGCACAATAGTCAGCAAGGGCAACGTAACGTGCATTCTAAAAAAATCAAAGGTATACAGTAATCACTTTTGGTATAAAATCAGCAATTTACAACAAAAAGCATATAAATAGATTCGGGTTATGAAGAAATTTTTTAATATATCAAGATCTAAGGCAGTTACATCAAATTCTTAATTTATTGTCTTCAGAAACCGCAATATTATGCTATATTATGAGCGGTTTCTTATTGGAAACGTGGCGAGGAAATACCAAAGTGGACTTTAATATATTTTCCGAATTTTCGTATACTTATACTTATGTATTTGACCATAATTTCAGTTCCATACGATGAATACATAAGTATTCGAAAGCTCGGAAAATATATTAGTTAGTCCACTTTGGTGTTTCCTTGCCACGTTCCCAATAAGAATATATATATATATATATATATATATATATATATATATATATATATATATATCAATCGAAGCTTGTGAAACGTTTAAGTTCCTCCCTATAGAGCGGTCGAGAGAGCCATAAAAGTATTTAGCTGCTGCCGCATTTTTGAATTTACTTTTGTTTGTATTATTATCGATCGCAATTAAAATAAATAAGAAGCATTTTACCCTCAAAAAACGCTAAAAAATTCAACGATCGATAATGCGCTGGAAAATCTTCCAGTACGTTGTAGAAACAAAAGTAAATTCAAAAATGCGGCAGCAGCTAAATACTTTTATGGCTCTCTCGACCGCTCGATAGGGAGGAACTTAAACGTTCCACAAGATTTGATTCGCTAAACCTTATTGTTAATTTGCGATTAATCTATGCGTTGTAGACATGTGATTGTTTGGTGATTTTTGATCCATTTTTTTCGCTTAATGCAGTGATATAACTCGCATACGAACGTTTTGAAACACCCTGTATATTTCAGTATAGTGAGAATATGTCAATGCGTGTCTTCAAAAACAAGAAATTAAGAACACATATTCGCATATCTTGTATTTTTCCACATTCTCTACACATGTTGATACAATATACATACCGTTATTTTTTTTTTTTAAATTGTAATAAACTTTATTATGATATAATGAATGTGCAAAAACTGTAAATATCAATTATTAAAAATTCCTTCGAGAGAAAAAATTAGACATTGAAAGAAATAAATATATACTAATTCTCTAGGCGATTAAACACTATATTAGTTGATATTAAGCTTTTAATGGAAAAAGTTAATAAGGTTATTTAATTCTTCTTGTTAATAAGAATGGATATTAATGTTCATCAGTATAGAAAAGATCCATAAAGAGGAAAGCGCTACAAAGCATAGTGGTTAGAGTAAAGCATTGTCTATAAGACCGAAAAACATGTTTATTGCAAAATTAGATTTCTCTTTGTGTACTCATTGGATTATTCATCTTTCTTGTATAAAAATTGATATAGTTACAAATATGTTCCAATTTCCACCTTCTTTGCCTATATCTATTGAAAATTCTATTTGAGAGTTATCACCAATTTTATTCTATACTATATACATTTCAGTTGTATAATAAGACATATTTCATCCATAAGTTCAACGCGTATAATAATAAAGGAATTCGCCATGTTTCACAAAATGAAAATATAAGTAGAATATGATGGTAAATCTATTTCAAAAAAATTAAGCTAGGTTCAATATGCCATGAAGGCAATAGAATCAAGTGGCAACAAAAAAAAATTACAACACAGCTTAAAAATATGTCTGCAAAATACACACCTACATAAATATATTATACAATGGAAATCTTGCACTTACTATAATAGAACTTAGGATACAACCCCGCCAAAACTAGAGTAAATTCATAAAAATCGATTGTAAGTTGATACTCTTAAATAAGATAATAACATGAGGCTCAAATGCAGCATGGATGAAAGTTGATGGAGCATACAATTTTTCTTTTATGTAATATTTTTATATTATATTCATGTTACTCGACTGACATTCATCTGTATGTCTGTGTATACATAGGCCTTTGTTATGTTTTAGGTATTGGACATAATTAAGAAATTTGAAAATCTGTAAATTTTGTTAATAATATATGTCAACGTCGTAAACCAACTATTCATTATATCAGTTAAACATGTTTCTCGATTGCTACTGAAGCTCATTTACCATAGTTTCATAACGAGTAAAAAAGAAATTTTACTAAAGTACGGTGATGAAACGTGGTAAGAATACAACAAAACAAAACAACAAATTCAACTTACTAGAATAAATTAAAGAAGAGGAGATAATTAGAAATGTTTAACATAAAATGTAGTAGAATTGGTTGTACTGCCAATGAAATACTGAACGACGCGATCGACTAGTGAACTATGACCCTTCACCATATCCCTAGACTGCAATAAATATATAAAAATGGACACAAAATACAATACAAATATAGATTGAACAGAATACAAAATATTGTTTATATAATATGGTCAACATGCTGCTTGAATGGCCCGTGTAAAAGCCCAAGTAACCTTTCAACTATTTAAATTAACTTTTGCAACTAGTTATATTGTAGGTACAAGGGATTACAACTCTGAGAAATATGGATAATAATCAGAAACTATATAATTTTCTATAGAAGAAGAGTAGATTCAGAAGCCTGATGTTTTGAGTTTGAGGAAAAGTACCATAATACTAATTTCGAGGATTTTTATGGTGGTACATCAGTGGGACTTTTTGTATTCTGTTCTAGTGTGCATAGTTTCACAAAAATCAAATAATTCACTAGATAAGCTACCAAATGTTACTCAAAATTAAAAATCTCCCAATTTTAAAACAAAATGCTAAAAAGCCAATGCACTTTTGCATAACTTAAATACATGCAGGGACTAGAAATTAAATAATCAAGCTAATTTTGTGGTATTTACATTACTTTTCACTCTGATGTACATTTTTTATAATATAATTACAAAAAAACAATTCTCTTACAATCGACATTTCTTTATTTGTGATAGAAATAATGCAAAATTTACCAAGAATAATATAAAATTTCCAGTTTTTTCTGTTTTCATAAAAAATATTGTGTGAAAATTAATCGTCAACAAAATGGAAAGGAGCAAAATTCAGCTTATAGAATTAAATGTTACCCGATTTATAAACTTTTATTCAAGAGTAAAACTCATTGCCTATCTCACGAAGAAGCTTATTGATTGTAGAATTATTGAAATTACACCTCATTATACAATAAAGCTTCTTTTCGTGATGAGTCACTCTCAACTGAAAATTGTTGAAGTATTAATCTTATTAAAGAAGAAATCAAAAATCATTATCAGTGTTCAATCCATGATTTAGGGTTTTCTGATTGTGCTACAATATTCATAAATAATCTGAAAGCTGAATTTTTAGAAATTTGTTACTATTGTGCTATAACAGTACATGTTGATTTTACTCTTTTTTAAAAATTCTTAGATGGGAAAAGATTTTTCTCTGATATTTAATATATAAAGGAAACAATATTCAATATACATACTAGAGTAAAGCACTGGGCATACAGCATAATTGGTATAAATCATCATATGTTTACAAAAAGCGAATGTGAATTCTTTCGATAGTGAGAACCGTGGGCAATCCAAAAGTCGACAGCAGAATTATTATGTTAGACCCGATTACAATCGAATAAAAACTATATGCCTGAAAATTGGATTTCATATATAATTAACAGAGGCTTACAAAATATTGTCACATAGCCATTTCATCATATTCCAGACATCTAGTCTATTGGAGATTCCGGTGTCATTAACTCAAAAAACAAAATTATTTTCCTATCTATAAGGGAATTAGTTTCCTTAGTTACAGTTACACTATTATGTTACTCGTCGTTCATGAGAAGAATACTTCTGTAGTTAAAACTGTAATATGTGAGACATTTTATATTCTTCACTGTGTATTAATAAAATGTTTACTAGATCAGTAACATTCGTTACAATGCTCATCTAGTGGATTGCACCCTATTCTGACCTATAATTCTGTTGTGGTTTCAGTTTTATTTATGTTTTGTATCATTTTTATATATACATATAGAAATATTTATTTTGAATACAGTGAATTATTTATAAATATATTAATATTTATACATACTGTGGAATTGTTATCTTCATCATCACTATTACTGTAATCTGATGACCAGTTACTATCAATTTCATTTGTCATTTCTTCCATATGTGTTGGATGATCAGAATCACAGCTCATTGCTCTTTGATGATTTAACATAGGTGCAACAGCAGCAGTATTCTTCTGCTTTTCCCACGAAGTCGTTTGCGTAAGGGGCCTGAAACGTAGATGAAAAAATAATTTTATACTTTGATGGAAGAGCCCAATAATTTTTTCGGAAGGTAACTCATAACATGCTATAGCATCATATAATGGGCAAATAGAAGGGCAGACATTAACAAAAGTAAATAATATAAAAAATAATTTGTCCAATAAGAAATCGAAATGCAATAAAAAAAACTACCAGAATTGATAAAACTTCAAGAAAAATATGATAAAGGTATGTGCAATATAGTAAACAAAAAAGAAAAGCAAAAGGCCAAAAATAATATTATGATTACATCTATAAGAAGGAAGCTGGAATATATTTCTAACAGAATTGAATATAGCATATAACTCAAACTAGATAATAAAAAGATTAGAAGCTGTTTAATGGAACAGAAAAGAATAAATATAAACTGATTCAAACTCACTTATGAACAAGAGCTGCATATTGTCTTATCTTTTCTCCTTTAATCTCTTCTAGTTGATTGAATAACACCTTTTTAATCTCATTAACCCAAGATTGTTTTACTTCTAAATTTGGAGCTTGAATAGTATATACTTCTTGTCTTCCTTGTAACCATACCTCAAATTTCTTAGTATCACCTTTAACAGACTCAGTCAATCCAATTTTAGACATTTGTAAATAATGTTTAAATTGGTAAGTAGCATTATTATGCACAGCTTTCGAAATTGGTTTACAAAACAGTAAAGCTTTTTGATAAAGAAATAAGTGTCTTTGCATTGGTTTAAGTCTAAGTCTCTTATTTTCAATCCATACTGAAAACGAACCTTGCAGTAACAATTCACCTTGCTGTGATAGATCTAAAGAAAAACCTGTTATAGATATTTGATGCATACTGTCATTTACTCCTTTCAGTACACAGAGCATACAATCTAAAGCTTGTTGAAGCTCAATACAGTTATTATCTTCGTTGGAATATTTTAAAAGGTCTTTTAAAAGTAATTGGTATTTAGTTATACGTTGCACAGGTTTCAATAAATATGCTGCTAGAGGCAATTTATGGCCTAATTGTTCTTGGCAAGCTTGAAAAAATGGAAGTAGATCAGGAGAACTTTCTCTTACTTGCTCAGACTTCGAAATATTCAAGCAGTAAAAACTGTATAGCTGAGAAAACATTTCTCTCTAAAAAGTACGAAAATAATATGAAATATAATCCATTACTTAACAGATATTTCAAATAAAAATCAAATTTGAATATTTTCAAAGAACTACCATTTTTTTTTCTCGAAATTTTTTACAATTTGCAGATAATAACTAGAACGTTAATAAATTTAATAGACATATTCTTCATGAAATAATAATAATGAAATGTATTTTAATAATCGATTTCGATTTTATGTCTCGTTTTCAAATGGACTAGGTAGAAAATTGTACAACCAAAATATGTCTTTTTGTTTCTCAAAAATATGAAAAATGTATTGAAATTTCTGTTCAAAAAAATCGCTAATTTAATATACACCTGAAAAATATTGATTGTTGTTTACCTTAAGCAAGTGCTGAGCAAAAACGTTATAGATTTAAAAAATTTCGAGATATCAGACAGTAACAATATTCTCTTCTATTTTTAAAAAATCGACGAGGATATTTTTTGGTCGCATAGAGCCTCTATAAATATTAACCTGAAGTCACCTTGAGGGGTAGTTGGTAAAATCTATTTGACTTGGTAGTATAGTTTAACAATTTCAGATGTAAGAAAAGTAGATTCTTAGTTTTTTTTTTTCAAATTTATAGTTGAAATTCATTCAATTGCTTCCATTGATTAAAATCAGAAAATTTGGCATAAGTATTCATATTATTCAAATGTTATTTTTTAACGAAGGAATCCATAAAAAGTTTGTGTACATAAAGAATTTGAATGCATGTGAATTTTTGGAATTTATAGATTACATTATCTGTTTCAAACATAGTTTGCATTCAAAATATTTGTTAAGTGTTATGTAAGATATTTTACTACACTGAGAAATATAAAAAATACTTTGGAAAAAGCATTTAGAATATCTACTATATTATTGAGATAATAAAACGTTGAAATTTAGATAAAAACTATCTTGGTCACTAATTTTTTCATAGTCAACATACCCTTTGTAAAAAGCACAATGCTACAAGTTCTCTTGAGGTGATACAATTTTCCAAGTCTTTTAAAAACTGTTCTGAATGAAATTTGAGAATTTCGTCTAGATTTCCAAAAATAATTTTTAGCTTATCTTGAGCATCGGGAGGCAATAGTGGTTGCATATCCGCGAATTGAGCAGTATCTTTATAACCCTAAAAATGCAGTCATATTCAATATAATTTACAGCTTGTCTCTTTTGTGTGAAAAAAGAATAATATCAAATAATCTGAAGCAACAAAAGTGGATCATAATCTTAGTGTAAGAAAAATTTCTAGTATCTAATTACCAGAAAATTGAAATTTTTTCTATTTACCTTAATTATCGTGCTAAGTTCATGCACATACATTTTTTCCGTTTCAAACAGTTCATTTAAAACATGTTTGGTTTTGAATTTATTAATCTCGTCGGAATTTGTTGGTGAATTGTCTGTAAATGTACTGGTCTCGACTACACTTTCAGGACTGCTCATCTAAAAAAAGTATAAAGAATTATATTAATACATTATAATCTACTAGTAATTTTTTCCAGATTTTTATCCAAACTAGCGCTTCACTACACCTCGAGTCAATTGTACTAACGTTCAAACCATTAGCGCCGAAATGATAATTATTTTTGCTGTTATCCAATTTGCGGAAAACATGATTCTAGGTTTCTATTCAACAATTGTTTCCAATGCATGGAATTCCCAGTGTGCATAAATTTTTTCTAATTTTCGTGTTGGATTTAAAAATTAAAAATAGGATAAAACTTAAGATACGTGGTGAATAAGTTGGTGGAAAGCTGGAGAAAGAAACACTTATCAACAAACTTTCGAGATATTATTGAAAGTTGAATGTTAATTAATTTGAATATTCTGTCGTTCAAATAACTGATTTGAGATTTAAAATGTTTTAATGAATCTTGTATCAAATTAAAGAACTTGACATAATAAGTAAAGTTCGTTTGGCATCAAAGTAATTAATTATTAAATTCACTAACAAATTCATAACTTACGCTAACCCCTCGTGTTAAGCACCATTTTTTAAATGACAATTTAACTCTTGCCGCCATCCTGGACACAAACTGAATAACGGGAGATATCGAAATGCAACAACATACATTTTTCAATCCGTGATCAATAAAGTGAATCGTTATGTCAAGTATTCAATATTGTCGATTTTTTGGAATTTAAGCAACACTTTCCTATTACTAATATGTATAAATATTTCACGAATATTCCAAAGTCATTTTATGGATTAAAAACAAAATAAAATGTTGGAAAAATGTCCAATTCATCGTTATTAAGTCGTGACATTATTATCCAAATAAAATGAACAAAAAAGCCCTTAATAAATTATTTTAGTCGTTAATATGAGCTGATACTAAAAACTGAGTTCCATAAACCAAATGCACAGAAATTGATAATAATGACAAATCGGTATGGCTTCTTTTGGACAAAATATTTGCGATTTTAGTACATTTTTTTTCCAAGTATTTTTTCGTTTGTTTAATAATTCTTCTCATCTTTCTTTAATACTTTACTTCAGTGTGTATAATCAAATGTTACGTTCTACTCATTATTATTTACATAATATGGAAGATCAGACGAAAATAACAAATTAAAAAGAAAATGTTAAAAGGGCGGATACTGATATATGACATGTGATGACACAAAATTAAAATGTACTCCATAATGAGGTGAATATCTAGGTTCTATAAAAAACTCACCGTATTACAGATTTATTCTTTCTTTTCGATATCAGAATCAACAAATTTATAAAATAATGACAACACTGACGATTTTAAATGCATGTAATATTCTTAAATACTATTTATGACGACGTTGGTGATTTTGGATTATACAGTGCGTCCATAAAGTAACCCATAAATTCATTATTAGCTAAATAAACAATGATATTATAAATTTCCGAAGCAAGTCGATTTTGGTTTCCAATTCACTGTTTTTTCAAATTATAAATTAATATACAGTGTGAATCACTTTTGTGTGACTACGTCATCACTATATAACAAATTGTTTCAAATTGGTACAGACAGTGGACAAAAATAAATTTTGTGGAAAGTTATTACGTTACAATTTAAACGGAATTATGTGACAATGCCACAAATAAAATAAAATTTATAATATATGTTCAAATTGTTGTCCATTAACCGCTGGACATTGGCAGAACAAGACATTACATTTTTCTGTAACATCGTGTAGCAAAGCGGCATTTGCATAATTTGGTCTCGTAACTGAAGAAAAGTTACAGGTCTGTTAGTGTAGACATTAGATATTGAATATCTCCATAAAAAGAAGTTAAATGGACTCTAGCGATCTAAATTAGTGGGTATTTTAATGTCAAGAAAAGACTGAATCAGATCATTACATTTTTATCAAAAAATATGGAACAATAATTATATTTCTTACAATACTAGCCCATACGCGTTTTCGAATCTTTACGTATGGCATTCTTACATTCAGCATGGTTTTTCATCGGATCAATAACAAGTTTAATATGTCAGATAAAACTTTGGTTCATCGGAAAAAATGTTTAGCAATGAAATTGGTACTTTAGTTCATCATATACTAGCAGAATTCAGATCTCCGGTCAAAGTCGTCTTCAATCATTGATAAGTTGTATTTCACGGATATGGTATTTTACCTGTATGAATATGTTCGACATTGAAGACTTTCCCATGCCCAAATCCCTACATAACCCTCTCACTGCACTACAGACAAAATGATGTCTGGTTGAATATTTTCATTAGTTTTTGGTCTACCTTGTTTTGCTGCATTCCGCAAAAATTTTAATTCTCTGTACTTTTGCTCTATTCAGCTTACCGTAGATTGTGAAAAAGGTTTACGAGCTGCATGCATTTTATGGCACCTATTATTGAATCCGCATCTTATTGCCAATACCAATTATCCTCAATATTTCAATCCCCCAACGTTCTGTTAAATGCATTTTATAAACAAAAAGTTATATGACATATTGCTTAGATAATTTATACGTAATCGTACCTTCTTGAAGTACTTTAATGTTTTTGATACATTTAAGGACTTGTTAATGTTAAAAATTGTACGGGATGTTTTCAAATAATTTATGAAAGTAGTTGTAAACAATGTTATTTCATTTAGTGTTTATTACCTCCACATTTTTATTTTGTAGGTGGATTGATATTTTGTATTTTGCCCACCTTGTATCAATTTGAAGCAACGCATTATACATTTTTGGAATTAGCTCATCAAGGGAATTCCGGAAATTAAAAAATGGGATGTTCCATTTGAAAACATGATGACCAATGTGGGTCACTCTGTATATTACATTATAATTTAAAAAAAAGCAGTGAATCAAAATGTTCCGAAAAATTTAAATATTATTGTTTATTTAACTAATAGTGAAGTCATACGTTACTTTATTGAGGCGCTTCATATTTTCTTCTATAACCAGTTCAATTATTAAAAAATTTCTCGAGAAAAGCAAATTTTTTACCTCAAATAATTGTTTACGCACTTCGTTTAAAACAATTATTGCTGGCGTTTTTTTTTTTAAACAAAATGAATGGACTATAACATTTTGAGTCGACAGCTGTTTTTCTAAATAATATTTTTCATTAGACCTACTAGATATTTCTTGGTATAATGAAATTTTGAGAACACCTGTATAATGTATAATATTTGTTATTTAAATTATCATTCATTTAAAAAATAATACCATGAGCAGTTGTAGTTTCACTATCATTTTCACTAGATTAGCACACCACTCATCTAAAGTAATACCGATCAGAATAAATGATTATTTATTTCCCTAAAATTGTTATTTAACAAGACTAGAAACGGAACAGTATTAGTTTAAAACTGATTATTGTATTCACATAGGTTAATAGCTTACAAAATTGTCTACGTTTTATTTTTTTTGTATTTCGAAATTAGTTCATGAACGCTGCATTTTTTAAATATATCTACTATATCTTAATCAGGATATTAATTAATTAGACAGGAAACTACACAATTTACTGCACAAAGCATTAGCCTATAATAAAAAGAAGTTTAAATAAATATTTAAGAAATGACCTTGGTATTAATATCAAAACCTTATTCCTTACTTCTTTATTTTAAAAACTGTTCTAAAACAAACTATTTAAAAGGTTACTGGAAATAAAAACGTAATCCTAGACCACAAAATAACTAAGTCTTTCTTGGATTTTATAACATTGTGGCATAATTGTACGTACAAATAAGTACTCAAAAATAATCTATTGAGTTGAAAATACTACTGTTCATTTTTAAGATATTTTAAAAACAGAAAATTCGCAGAGTCATGAAACAGAACTTTCAATAAAGTAATGCAAAACTATTAGAGACATTATAATATGAGAATTTATAGAAACTATTAAAAAGAAAACTAGTGCATCATTGTTTTTTGGAACGTATTTTATTACAAATTAATCAAAATTTTACTATATAGCTGTAGAGTGGAATTACAAAAATTTAAATCATAAAATATAGACGTTATTTCACGTTGTAAAATAAGATACTTCCAATTTACATACCAGGAAATAGAAAAATCCATCGCAGAAACCATGATATAAATATGCATAATTTTTTGAAACTTTTTCATACTGTTGATTTTGTCACGAGATACACAATTAGAATATATTAAATCTGCATAATACTGAAGCGATTAGGTATATTTTGGATATATTTTCTCAAATTCGACATAACTGGTTTTCAAATTGGATCATCCATCAAAATGAATCACGTTTTTTGGAGACTGGGAATTACGATGCGAATCAATTCAATTATATTAAATAGCAAAGTTTTATTTTAGTTGGCACCTTATTAGAGTGAACATATAGTTTATAATCATTATATAAGAAATTAAAAACGCCATAAAAATTTGCAACCATTTGTTTTTATCGGTAAAAGAAAAAACAAACAGTTACATTTCAAATGTTGGAATTTTTGTTCAAATGACATGAATACGAAAATTTGGAAAAATTAATAAAACTCCTCATTCTAAGTATTAGTCATATTTTATGTGGAATATTCCATGTCTTTTCGATACTTGGTTGAGAGCAAGTACTGTTACAATAACCGTGCATACCCGGAGATTGCACAGAAAATAACATTTAGACGCTTCCAATAAACGTTCCCAGAACGGTCCAGACTAGCAGGATAATTAATAATATATGCAAAATATTGAGAATGAGCGGCAATCAGCGCAATCAGCTTCCCTTGCTTACCATCTATTATCTATGCTACATCTAAACTACCACTCTTAACGATTTGGACCGTACTACTACTGTTTTAGAATGGCGCATTTAAGGCTCATCCCACGATCTTCCATCATACTCGGTCCGAAAACGCCAAAAATATAAATTTCAATTCACTCAAAATGTTAAAGTGATTTTAACACAAACCTTAAATAACAAAAATAAATGTATTTTTTAAATATAATTTGGATTTTCTTGTAAATTACAACTGCTCCACTGCTGTAAAAATTTTCTGATATTTTGGGAAGTTTTTAAATTAATAGACGATAAACAAAAACATTTCTTAATAAATAAATTAAGTAAAACGGTAAGTTGAAATCTTATAGATGCAATGGAAAAAGGTTAATGTCATCATTAAAAATTATAAACAAATTTTGTGCTGACGGATTAAATTTGCAATTACTAATATAGTTTTATTGCATTTCTACTAGGTAATTCAAAAATAAATGTAGCAAATTCATAGTGTACGCAAATACAACATTAAAAGAAACTTACTTTTGGCATAGTGAAAGCTTTTTTCAAAACGGCTCTGTAATGATGTGGAGCGGGTGCTCCTGGTTGACGGGGAACCATTGGCTCTGGATTCACAGTTTGCACAGGCCTTTGAGGTCTTACAGCTAACTTATTCAAAGTAACAACTCTTTTATTGCACATCATAGTAACGTCTTCTATCCTTTGTACAATCTTAAAACAAATTACATTGTGAAATATAAATCCATATGATATGTCACAGAAATAACAAAAATTTGCTCATATTAATAATTATATTATTACTCGGTGATAAGCGGAGTATAACCTAATTAGTTCCAAAAAGTTTTTGGGAATACAGGAACAACAAGAATCTATTTCATATTTCGAATTTGATTCAACCTTTATCGTACAATGTCAATATATAAGAAAAAAATCTATGAAATCATGGATTACAATTAAACAAAAAAATTATTAAGACTTGTTTATAATCAATGGCTTTTTCATTTTATGTTTTCTTATATTGATGGCTCTAACGCGCAAATATACTATTTTTCCTATGTAAGTACATATTACAAAGTATTTGATATTTATGTTGCGTTTTTGATTGAATGTAATATGAAAATGGATTTATACTTAAAGTAAAGTTTTGGTATAGTAGTTAATGTGATCTTACCTATGACATAACTCTTAAATTGTAACGAGACTAAAAAGTCCACTTACCTGTGATATTAACGCTCTTGTTTCAGACGTTGTGGATTCTTGAAATATATCTTTAAAATCCTTCGGTGAGTTTGACGTGAATTCCTTAGATGAGGCCAAAAACTCTTTTATTTCTTTCAAATATTTTTCTGCTAATTCTACTGAGCTTGCACATTGTTCGATTTTTTGAGTCGCTAAAAGTTCTACACCATTCGCACACCACTTATTTGCCTAATAACAATTAAATACTACTTATTGTAGTGAAAAGTTTCTAAAAAGTTTCTAGAATGAAAATTTAGATTGTTTTACTTACGTTCTCAACTCTCTCAATGAAAAGTTTTGTTAAAACTAAATTATCAATTCGTTTCGACAGCCTTTCAATTAACAAATTTCTAACCCTGCTTAATTCAGTACATTTGGGTTTGACACATTCTATAGGACACGAATTGATAGCAATTAAATGATACCCAGACTGAATAACTTCTTCGGCTCTATCGATGTCATCACTACACAATTTATTAAATGATTTGGCTTGTTTTAGCAACTTATCAACTTTTTCAGTACTATCTCCATTTTCAACCATGTCTCCAACTATTTTTAAATTAGTTTCAAAATTTATCTGCAACTCCCTAAAATCTTGTTCAAATCTCCTTAATTCTAAACAATTTCTCAGCCTTACAAAATGACCTTGCCAAAATTCGTCAAACGTTCTTTCTGTTTCCTCTAATTGAACTAAAAGGCGTTCTATAGCAAACACATTGCTGCAAGTATCAGATAAAGGAAAATAGTCATCTTCGCATGAGGTATAAATATTTTTTTCTTTAATGGAAGTCAACAAATCTTCTCCATGCTTGGCTGCTGATAAAATATCTTTCTTTAAATCAGAATATATCAAACTATGATTATCTAATAATTTTTGAGTGGCTTCCACGTCATTTGGCAGTTCAGTCTCTTCTATTGTTTTGGTAAAATTGTCTAAAGAATTTGAAACTTGTTGTGTCACCGCGGAGAAAGTTTCGAGCTCCATTCTTTGATGGATCCAATCCTCATTGTTATAATTAAGAGTACCGCCCAAATCCGGAGTCAATTGCCTGCTATTTATATATTTGTGTAATTCTTCTGTAGTACTTAAAACAATCATACGGAATTTGAATTCGTCTTTAAATAACTTATTGCTTACTTCTGATAAGGCTTTTTGTAAAAAACTAGCTGGTCTCAAAACATAAACAACATGTATGAGGCCTGGAAAATACACCTGAAAAAATAATTTTGGTCAAAAATCAGGGCGATCAGTTATTTAACCCTCTCATTCACTTTTTTTTTTCAAATTATCTAAATGGGTGTGCACTAACTCTTGATTTCAATACCCGCCATAAAATTTTTAAATCTGTTAAAATGTGCCAACTCGTGATCGTGGTTGTCATGAAGATTAGACAACTCGTAACGAAAGATTATGCAGCTCCGTATTTTAATTATGAAATGAAAAACGAAAATAAAATATATATTTACAGTGTATTTTAGGATATATTTTACATTCTAAATAAATAAAAAAACATTACATCTTGTATCTATTCATTTTCTGATAGTTTATTTGACTAACCTAACCAATTGCAAGTACATTATTATGTTTTATGGAAGTTTACAAATTACGGCTTCTGCAAATTTTAAAAATTCATTTCTCTATTGTATATTTAGATTAGGATTTAGAAATTCTAGGTTTTAATTTTTAGATTTTCCAACTTTACAAAATGTATTAGGTACTAAATTCCAGGTAAGATTTCGTCACGAGTTGTATTATATACTCAGATTACCCTTTCGTTTTCCTGAAATATTCTCATCCCCCTTCCGAGTTGGCGTATCTCAACGGATCGTCACGAGTTGTAGCGTACCCATCTAAATAGTGCAGTAGTTTCAATAATTATCAAAAATATTATTATATATTATACTTTTCCAGTACACTTTCAACTATATTAAATACAATGAACAGATGATATAAGAAGCATTAAAATAAATTTAACATTTATAAGAAAGTTCGAAATTATAAAAATGCTTTAGTATTGGTGCTGGAAAGTATTATTATTGCAATAATAAATAAACTACAGTATTCTTACATTTCATTTGTACTTAAAATGGTAGAAAAACTTTTACAAAATATTTTGAAATACTAGGGCTTATCAGAAACTATGAATTAATGCATAAAGGGATCCATTCTATTCTAGTATATCATAGGAAAATGAGGTCAGCTTATAAGTTGTTTGTTTTTGTTTTTTTTTGACATTAAAATTCATTAATTCTTGTAATATGAAGATTTATGGTTAATTGATAGATACTGAGACTTGTGGTGTTTATATTTTTTGACTTTTCGATTGAGAAGATTGAAGAAAAACTATAAATATAAAAAGTTATACATTTAAGCACGAAAGAAATGTATTAGAAATGGAAGGTTTTTGTAGCTTGTTTTACATTTGAAATTTGCAATGAAAACAGAAAAAGAGGTTCGGAAACTTTCATAAAAATTCTCATTCTGGGTTGGGATACACAATCAGCTGGTCTACCTGATCCAAGAATCAGTTTCCGAAAAGCCCTTAAGTCAACAATTTGCTGTGACGAATGAATACAGCCAACTTACAGATATTTTTAAAAGAACGGTTTTAACAGAATTCCATTTGTCATTCCTTCTATCTATAATTAAATGGAAGCCCAGATCGGCATCGTGGAGGCTGAAACATAGTGAAATTTAAATAACATTTTAGAACTAAACATTAAAAAGAAAAAATGTAATTATTTAACCTAAATGTATTGGAGGTTTCACTTTTTTACTTAAATCCTACGCTTCATTATTCTCAGTGTTTCTTCTTATTTTAAATTGCGCTTTTTAAAATAAATTTATCAAAAACTTACAACTTTTTCTATGGAAAATTCACGACGCTATTTTGTAAGTAACTATGTCCATTTTTTGTGAGGTGGATATTTTATGAAAGTTTGTGAATTTATCTATACAAAAAATTATCCACAGATACGTAACATCAATTCGAAATTACATTACTTAATTTATAAGTTGTAGGTACAATATCATCACTTTTTAAAACATATTACAAAAGATTTTAAAATGAAGATTTTTAACAATATTTTTCTTTTGTTTGTTATATAACTAAAACATGTTTCAAAATATTATTATATTTTAAATAAGAACTTATAAAATAAACAAAAAAAAAAAGAAATACTTTTTAAAAAATGCAAGTATCGTATGTCGAACGATGTGTGGTTTACAATTTTCACCATTGGCACAATACCTAGTGAAGGAAAATAATAATCGTATTTTATATAATATTGAAAAAAAACTTACGAAGGCACTGATGTTAAATACATCATCAAACGCTGGTATTCTATATCAGACAAAGTTTCAAAATTGTTGTTATCTGGAAATGTAATGATGGGACAACCTTCTTTTGATTTTCCACCAGAAATAATGGCATATTGTTGTTGTAACAATTCTAACACATCATTAACATTCAGGTTTTCAGAATTGACTGAATTTTGCATTTCGAATTCTTCGTAATCATTTGTAGAGTTTCCTAAAATTAAAAAAGTAATAATTTAAATATCGTCCGAAATATTCATATCTTGATGATCAAATTAATATGGTTGTATCTAATATGAGGGCAGTGTCAAGTAACAGCATATTATTCTATGTAAATTAGCTTCCTGAGATGAACCGACTAAATCTTGAAATAAATAATAAAAATTTATTTAGGACGAAATACGGATAATCTGCAGTTACCCACTTTCAATTGATCACTGATTTTGCCATTCTTATGCAAAATCCAGCTCATTTCAACTGAATAGAAAAACTTTGATTTCGACATCTAATATAAATGTTAACATTGACCCTTTCAATAAAGTCCTTTGAATAAATATTTGTAGATTATTGAATAGACCACTAAGCGAATGGAGTTGGTTAGGTAAAGCACCAACCATGGTATTATTTTGGTGTATTTTACAAATATTTTTGTTAAAAGGATAAAATAAAAATTCAGTTAATTTTAGTTGATTTATTAAAAATATAGATACCGTATCACAAAATTTAAACAGGAGTTTCGAATATGTCCTATTCGTACCTATATCTAATTAATGAAAGTATAAAACACTGAAAATGCCAACCATTGAATTTAAATTAAGTATAGTGAGAAATAAATACGAATATGAAACATGTCAGACTTATTTTGTTTCCTATACAAAGAATATTACATAAGGTATGAAAATTCAATATAAGAAGCCTTTACTAATTGTACCCTTTCCTTAAATTTCTAATTTGCCAACATATTTTAAGTGTACAGATTTTGGTTTCTTATATAAAACTATAAATAATGATCACAAACGTAAAAACAAACAAACAAAATAACGTTAATTACTCTTCTTTTTCTTATTTATTTATATATTTTTTCAAAATCTTGATATTTGTACATTATTTTTTGTTAATATGTCCAGCATGAAAAAAAATGCCTGTTCATACATCAAGTGGATAACCTAGTTAGCCGACCCTATAAAGAGATTTGAAATATATGTCTTAAAATTTCAAATTTAGTATGCAATGTGAACTTTTTTGGGATTTATGGATTTACAATGTAACTAAATACGAATTTCGTAAAAACAAAAATTAATAAATAACTCAACTAAAAAAATCAAAAATTGAACTATAAAATGATACAAAATATAATTGAGTTATTTAAAATGGGTGGTAAAATCTATGCTTATACAAATAACTCACCCAAAAGTTAAAATAATGGAGAAGGATATGATTCGTCTATCGATTTTTTCTCGTGTATTCATAGATAACCTATCTAATCGTAATGAAATAATATTGGGAATCACTCATGTAAAGTTAATATTGTAACTGATAAAGTTAAAACATAAAAAACCACGATATGTGGTCAAATCCCCTTTTTTCAATTTCACTTTGGTCCGGTTTACTCATGTTAGATAAAAATAACAGAAAAAAATGATTTGTTAATAGTTAGATGAAGAATTAATTTGAATTTAATTTTACTAATTAAATTGTGTTACAATAAACGAGTATATAGTATATTCTTCAATAGTTTTATAAAACTATAGAAACATTATTATTATGATTATTTTCTTAAAGATTATTTTAATATATATGAAACCAATCGGTCGCTTTAGAAATGATTTGTCTTCATTTGTGCAAAACCTCAAATATGCTTTATACCAAAATTATCCATAGTTACCTTTTTACAGCAAGAAGGTGCAGAAAATTATTATTTCAGGTATGTTGGATGTATTTTCAACCAAGTCACTGTCCACACAACACTACATAAAAAACCTCGAGACGGAATTTTGAAAACAAAAGTGAATTTCTAAATATTACTAAAACGAAAATATAAAATGGAATTAATAATTTTTATCAAATTTTCCTTAGGGGATTGGCTTATTAAGGAAAATATAAGTACTCGGTATTGAGTATAAATAATTTTGCTGAAATTATTTCTAGTTCACTCCTAATTATGTTGGCAAGTTTTATATTTCATCCAAAATAAGTGTTAAAATGAACATATCTTATAAATTGAAGCTAAGCTAAGAATGAAAAGTGTTGCTTTAGCAGAAAAACTTTTGTTCTGTACTTATTTCAAACGATGGATATATGTTTATTATTGAAAATACTATAAACAGAATTGAGTGGAAGAATTAGGGGATATCTATCGAATGATACGAGAGTGAAAACGATAGAGAAGTTGGTAACAAGAACCAATTGAAGAAAAAGGATGATGAATTTTATATAAATATTATACCACTTACTCCTGTAGCTTGGCTCTAGAGAAAAATGATTTATATATTATCCTTCCTTATGCATCGCTTTTCGTAAATTTGTTTAATGTTTCGTTAGCCGTTCTCATATTGAAGAGTATCTATCGTTTAACTATGATTTTTAACTATTTTTGTTAATGTTTTCTATTTCCATCAAGATATGTTCTAATTGAAAGGTTATTTCTATATACCTATTTTCATTTTGTTTAGGAATGGTTTTTTGTTGAGAAATTTTTATGTTCTTGGCTTTTTATAAATTTTTTCTAACGTGGTCACATTGTACTCCAATTAAATTTAAATTATATTAAATTTCTACTATTTTTTACGAAATATCATAGTATTAGCCCAAAAATCCCAAGTGCTACTCAGTTTTGGGTTGAATAATGAATAATTCATTTGTTTTAAGATTGTATTGTGAAAAAAATTCTATTTTTGAAATTTATGGCTAGCTATGGCAGCTTATTGACTAAAATTAATTAGATGAATAAACGAATTAGGGTAGCTACAAGGAGCAAAAGTTGATATTTCCATTTCCACTGCAAATGACATATATAAGGAATAAAATATAAGTTTTTGAAACTAAAAGTTTCCCCATTATTAATTTTAACAAAATATATGGCTAAATTTTTACAAAATGAATTGAAATTGAGGTACAACTAATATAATTACATTTTAGATAAATTTGAAAAGGTTTTTTTTATATAAAAATATAGGCATGCTAATGAACTAAAAGAAGAGTACCTTTTTTGATTCATAAAAAACTTTCTCAATATACCAAATAGGATAGCGGATTTTAGATATATTTATTTATTTTTTTTCAATATATCAATATCGAAGTTTGATATATCAAAAAAATATCGGTATATCGGCATCCCAAAACTAGTCATCATAATATTTGTACAAGTCTTTCTTAAATCAGAAAACTTTTACTAATGTTGTGGTTACCTTCGATGGATTGAAAACATCAAATCAAGAAAAGCAAAGCAGGATCAATTTATATTACTTTATATTCTCTTTTTTGCAATTATAACACATTCGTGACAGTTTTTAACCCTGGTCAATTCGACGACGCGGTTTTTAAAAAGTCGTGCTGACTTTTGCGCGCGCCATCGCACTCCTTCCTTACTCGAGCAAATCTTAGTCGATCCGTTGCCCTTGCGGAGTGTTTTGTGCACAGGGGTCCGTGAGCACCATACCAGTAACCATGACTCGTCGGATCGACGAAGATTAGTATTAACCTGACATTTTGTATTTTTAGTAAAGTGTTAGTACAGTTTTGCGTAATTTTTTCTTTTGTGGATTTATGTTATTGATATTACTTCTTATTATTATAAATACAATACGTCAATTATTATTACAAGATGAAAGCGCTGACGAAAATTCATCAGAGAGTAAACAAGAAGACCATGTCGAAGTTGATCCAGCTTATGAAACGGATAGTGATGAAAATGTTTCTATTTCTATGTCAAGCTCTTCAGGCAAGTAATGATACATCTCCCGTTCAGTCTATTGAAGACTCTACCCCTAGCTCATCCATACAATGCAGTGATTTGATAGTACGACCATCGCGTACGATTCTTCTTAGGAAAAACAAACAGCGTGGTCATCAGTGAAGTCAAATTCACGAAGCAGAATAGCTACAAATAATATTGTTCATATTAGACCTGGACCTACACGCTTACGTAAAAATGAATTAGATCACTTCCGATGCTTTTCATCTTTTATTACCGATGATATGATTGACATATTTGTGACCCAGACTACTGCAGAGATAGAAGTAAAATCTCCAAAATACAAAAATCTAAAAGCTACTCATACACCGAAATTCTAATTAAATAAAAGCCCTTATTGGCGTACTTACATTATATGAAGCTATGAAAGATCATTTGCCATAAAGAAATAACATTTTGTGGGAATCGGTACGGAAGTACAATGACTTTTGAGAGGTTTGAGTTCCTAATAAACTGCCTCAGATTCGACGACAAATCTACGCGCCACGAACGAAGACTGGCCGAAGTTTCAAGATTTATGGAATCTGTATGTAGTAAGAACTACAAACCTAGTTGCTATCTTACCATTAATGAACAATTATTGGCTTTTAGAGGAAGATGTCCCTTTCGCATTATATATACCTAATAAGCCAAGTAAATGTGGAATAAAAATCGTGATGGTAGTTGACAACTAGTCTACAAAGTATATGGTAGATGCCGAGGCCTATCTGGGTTCTTTTACTAGGACTAATGGAGTACCGTTCAGAGAATTATTTTGTGAAAGAATTGACACGCATTGTTTGTGGCACTAATAGAAATATTACCATAGACAATTGGGTTCAATTCACTGCCACAAACTTATTGAAAAAATAATAACATAAGCTAACATTAACAGGAACTTTAAGAGCAAATAAAAGAGAGACGGAATTACGGATTTATAAAATGACTGTGAGAGAGGAACTGGAGCAATTATGTTTTTGTTATGATTATGAATTTACGCTGCTTTCCTTTAAAACAAAACGCCAAAAAGTAGTATTCGTAGTATCTACATGTGATGAGGAAGGGACGGTAAATGAAAATACTAAAAAGCCTACAATGAATTAATTTTCTAATCAGACTAAAGGAGAGGTAGATACTTTAGATCAAATGTGTGCTTTTACTTCTTGTTGTCGGAAGACATGGCGCTGGCCGTTGTACAGTTTTTATGGGATGCTCAATATTGCACTTATAACTAGTTACGTTATTTACTCATCTAATACTATAGGAGTTAACAAAACACCTTTATCGGGTCGCGATTACCTAAAAGACTTGCATCACAAACTGATAGAATCTCACCAAAAAAAGTTGACGATTTCAACGTTCTAAACTACTTTGCAGGACTCGATTACACAAATTTTAAACATGCCAAGAAGTAGTACTTCGAGTTCCATATGTAGAATCTCACTACTTTATTTTTCTATTATTCTCGAATTAATTAATAAATAATAACAACAAAAATAAATCACATGCAAGAAAAAACTAACAGGCCACTTGATAATTCAACACCATTTGGACCGAACATTAACAGCAAAAAACATAGATATAAAGATAAAGCAAAACAAGTACTGAAAGCGCTATATACTTAGGAGGAATAGAAATAGATGAAGATGAACAATTTTGCTATTTAGACAGAATAATACATACAATAGGAGGTACTGAAAGTGAGAGAAAAAGAAGAATAGGGCAAAACGCTGCAAAAGTCGTTGTATAAAATATGGTCTTCAACAAGTATCCCAGGAACAACAAAACTAAGACCATTACAGAGCAAGGTAAAATCTGTTCTATTATATGGGGCCGAAACGTTTATCAACTATGTCTATGAGTTATCTACAAAATATTATAGCCAAAAAATGATTACGACAAATGAAGATGGGTATGTTATACACTACGGAAACCAGCAACAAACATAACCAGACAAGCATTTAATTATAATAAAACAGATAGAAGGAAAAGAGGCAGAACTGTACGAACATGGAGCAGAACTATCGAGAAAGAACTGCAATAGATAAACTTAACATGGTAAGAGGCTATATAAAAACTGAAAAAAGAAGAAAATGGAGAGCCCTTGTAACAAAATTGACGAAACCCATACAACGACGCAAGAGGATGGCGAATTCATTTACCACAGCTGTTGAAACACTGACAGGTACCCTTTTTCCAATGGGAGTTATTTTACGATGATGATGAACCCTCATGGTGTAGGACTATATGGCCTGTCCTTTGTGAAGACGCCTACAGAAGTAACGGAAAACCACAGTTTTAAATTGTTTGATAACAGCCGAGTAGTCTCAGCGCCCACTAACATACAAAAATTAAAATATTTTCTTTATACTTAAGTATTCATTTGCAAATTCTACAAATCATGTGGTTTACAAAAACACCTTTATGGATAATCATTAAAGATTGTATTATGATGGATGTTTTCAATTTTCCTCTTTGAAAAAAATATTTATAAAAATTATTATTCTTACTTTCTAAACGTTTTAATCATGGAAAATATGTCTAAATGAACATGTGTTTAAAAATAACCCTAAAAACATGCTGGTTACCGAAGATGACGCACAAATCCTTGAAAATTTAAGTCCAAGTTCGGGACCTTCAAGAAATAGTGAACGTGTCCAAAGTATTAATATAACGATGTTGTCAACAAGTTTATAAACTAATTTGTCAAATTATGTGTAAAATGTGAAAACCTGGTGTTTGCTTCTATTGCTGACTTTTACTTTGAAGCTAGTGCTTTTGAGACGAAAAGTGTCAGGATCGCAAACTTTTAAATGAACATTAATTAATTAATACCTCGAAACAGCAAATTAATATCTCTAGATCCATTTTTAGACAAATTTAATATTTTGCGAGTAGGATGTTTAAAAAATGCGGACCTAGACTACGAAAACAAACATTCCATTATAATATCTTCGAAACATCATTTTACAAACATTCTCGTTCGTCATGAACATTTCAAAAATTTGCATGTGGAACCTCAAACCCTACTGTCTATAATACGTCAAAGATTTGGGCCACTAAGTGGTCGACGCACAATAAGAGGTTTGTATGTTTCCGCGCAACTCCATCTATTACTCATCAAAAAATGGGCGATTTACCTTCCGCGCGGGTAAGACCTGCTAAACCACTTTCCACATGTGGAGTTGACTATGCAGGAATTGGTCAGCGATTTAACTACAGACGGATTTTTAAATACGTTAAAAAGATTCGTCTCCAGACGTCTCTGTAGCAACATTTACTCTGATAACGCTTTCAACTTTTTAGGCGCAAAAAATGTGCTTGATCGTGTCAATAACCCCAAAACTCTCTTTGAAAATAAAATTGTTTGGCAATTCATTCCCCCCCGATCGCCTCATCTCGCTGGCTTGTGGGAGTCGGCAGTGCAACTCACAAAATTTCACTTGAAAAGAATATTGAAAAACACTTTACTTACATACGAAGATTTCTATACCGAGTTAGTTCAGGTAGAAGCTGTAATGAATTCTCGACCTCTTGTTCCTCTCACCGAGAATCCAGAAGATTTTGATATTCTGACTCCTGGACATTTCCTAATTGGTAGCTCGTTGCTCTCTTTACCTGAAGCTTCAGCTGATGAAGCTAAGTGCATCTTACCAAACGATACAAACAAATGCAGCTTCTGTTTCAACAGTTTTGGGTAAACCGATTACGAGATTATTTACACACTTTACAACAAAGATACAAGTGGTAGCATCCGACTGATACTTTCAAGATTGGACAGTTGGTGCTTTTACAAGAGGATAACCTACCCCCCCCCCCCCATTCAATGGAAGATTGGTAGAATCAGCGAAATTCACCAAGGACACGATGGAGACGTTCGGGTAGAGATAGTTAAAACTGGTACTAAGTACTTAAAACGATCGGTGTCTAGAATAAGTGTATTACCTATTGAAAGAGAACCATAATAATGTAATATAATCATGTTTTGAAAGGTATGACCATTCAAGGCCGGCAATTATGTAGAATCTCACTACTTTATTTTTCTATTATTCTTTTATTATTTCCTATGACTACTTTATAAACATATAAATGTTTTTATTTCATCTGTTATACATTGGCCGCACGTGGCAACGTTGTAAAATATATTCCCTCTAACCTGGCGATAGGCATGGTTAGGGAGCAAAAATACCTTACAACCGTAGAAGGCATTAACATGTAACAAGTGCAAGTAAATTAGTTAAAATTCAACCAATAGCTCCATTCTATATAGAATAAATTGAACCAGTAGCATTTATTAAGTGAAGAGTTTATCAAAAACGATAAACATCACGAGATCCAACACCATAATACAAGCTCTTGTACAAAAAAAAAAAGGAAAATATGTGTCCCTTCGCAAAGAGAAGAATGACTAAAAGTACTAGCGCCAAATGTAATGTCATAAATCGTTGTGCGGAGAGCACAAACTTGACATATGTCACAAATGTATTAATATCTAGATTTCCTTAAAGAATGTTAATTTCATTAGTTCTTTATCTTCATTATTTTTAATATTTGTTTTACTTTATTAAACATTGTAGTCGAAACGACGAAGGTTCGTGTAATAATCGTCAAAATAAGGTTAGTAATCCAGGGTTAATATTTATTTGACCAAAATGGGCGAGATGGTACATTTTCAGTACTTCAATTGTCAAAGTGAAGCTTTAAAGTTTTGCAATCAAAGAATCAAAGTTCCAAAAAACATTTAATTGCAATTTAATAAAAAAACTATCATTTTGAAGGGTTACAAATTCACCCTTTTAATTATGAATTAGAAGGTCTCTAGCACTGATTGCAAAATCCTAAATAAAGCAGTTGGTGCTAAACTCATAATTTCAATTACAATACCTATTCAATGCAACCAAATTCCCGTTATCTTTCTAACTAAAAATGACCAAGGGTTGGCAATATTTGGCAATAATTACTTTCAAATGTGTCACTGAACGAAACCGCTACTGTTGTACAAAGTTGCAGAACGGCCTCGTCCGTTGAATGGGACCATTGTCTTTAAAACTGGACAATCTACCTGAACTAATATATTGCTGTAGAAAGAACCACAACTTAGTTTTACCACAAATTGTTCAAAAATTTCTAATCAAAGTAGAAATATCTTTTTAATAAATACTTACATATCTACAAATAACTTCTCCAGACATGCTACTCACATGATTAACAAATCCAAAAGTACATGTTAACTTGACTAATATGTATTATACCCACATGGAGCACGGTAAAAAAGTACACCGTGAATTGTATTCATGTTTTTTTACCCGTATATCTCGAAGTTCTTCTATATAGATTTTAAAGAAAAAAATATAATTTACATAAAGCCAATGATTTACCAGACATATGAAATACTTCATATACCAAGTAAATATACCAAACATCAGTCACAATCATTTGAGTAGCATTATGGACGTTAACCTTATATACATATTACATATTTTATTATTAATTTTACATTCGACCAAAAGTATAAGGAGTGTGATGTTGAGCACTAGCCATTGTCGTAACTATGTTTCCTTGTTCGTTTATAACATAACCAGTGTTTGCCAATTGATATGAAAATGTATTTGTTGTAGTATGATTATTTGCGTTTTGCGGGGTAACAATATTACCGTTAGGTACTAATTGAGGTACGGGGGTAACTAAAAATGTTTGTTGATGGTGTTGATTATTAGTAGCATCAGTTGGAGATGGAGCTACTACAAGTGGAATAACTTGTTGCACTTCATTGCTTATTACACATTTTTGTACTTGTATTTGCTGTTCGCGCGGTCTTTCTACTACAGTTTGTATTTGTTGAGTTTGCTGTTGAACAGCTTGGAGCTGTTGCTGTTGTTGCTGCTGCTGTTGTTGTTGTTGTTGCTGCTGTTGTTGATTGTTGTGAGAGCTATTGTTATGAGTATTATTAGTATGATGAGAAGATGAACAGGATTTTGGTTCCACTTTACAGAATTTAACGTGTGGAAATTGTTCCTTCATAAAGTGCCTAAAAGTTGAATATCCCATGAGTTTTATTCCTGGTTCTAGAATTTGACCATATTCTTTATAAGAATCGTGTAAATTTTTTCTAGTTACATCCCATGGTAACTGTATAGGTTGTTTTGTATTTAAAATATCCCGTTCTACAGTATGTTGTTCTAAATATTGTTTTAAAAACTCAGTAGCATGCCTGTAAATGTCCAATGAAAAAGTATTATGCGGTTTTTTTCCATGGTTACCATGAATTCTAGGTGCTACACCATGAGTCATTACATGTTTTCGTATTCGCTTCAATTGATAATGGGTACAATTTTCTAAATATAAGAAAGCGTCAAGGCACACTCTTCTACCTTGATAAACATACTGTGCTCTAAGTCTTCTTCTCTCTTTATGTCTAACTGTTGTATCGGGGTTCGCTAAACAGGCCATAGTAACTCCCATTAAATACATATCATGTTCTCCTTTTGTGAGTTCCGCTATATTTAGTCGATGTTTATACACACTTTCAGGATTAAGTCCTCGAAAACAACTCTCATCTTGACACTCACATCCTCTTTTAAATCTGTCTTTTACTTGAGCGGCGCTTTCTTCCAATCTAGTAGGATCGTTACTAATACCATCACCCACTTTCTTTTTCTTTTTAATGGGAATTTTCTTTTTTGTTTTTGGCGATTCCTTTTTTAAACCATTTTCTTGACCCTTTAATGACTCATCGTCACCCGTTTCCGATTCTTCCAAGGAATGGCCAGTGTAAATTGTATTAATATTTGCATCTGAATCGACTATAGTGTGTCCCTCCCATATAACCTGAAAAATTAGTCAACATTAATTTGTAAATAAAAATCTCATCCTCACATAGGATTACAGTTTCTAATTAATTTATTAGATATTCGATAATTTCTAGAACTTAAGGTGGAATATCAGCAAGTTCTCAATTGGACGCACAAACCTAATATCTTTGAATTGCAACTTGGGAAAAATTGTATATCCTACACAGGATTATTTGAGTTAGGGAGATTAAGAAAATTGTAGCTATTATAAAGATATATTTTAGCTATTGCAAATAAAAAATATCAAAAAATGAGAATGCTACAAATAAATCTAACAAAAATATATAGTTACGAAAAAAGGAAAGCTTTCATAGAAAGTCGAAGTTGAGAGACAAAATTAATACCTATAATGTTGCATTTGAAATAAAGGTATATTAAAAATTAATAATTTACTCGTGTTTTGGCTCATGATGTAATCGATTCAATGGAATAAAATTCATTTTTATAAATGTGTTCTTTTTTGTTAACTTCATTTTATATTTTCTTCTCTTGTTTTATTTAATAAAGAAAAAAGATGAATTAATTGTGTACTTAAGGTGAAGAATTTAAATCGAATCAAGCAAGGCTTAAGGAACGCGCAGTAAGAGTAAGAGACTTTTCTAATATGGAGAAATCATAAAAGATACTTTTTATCGTACTTGAGTTACCTTGTATATTCTAAGTTTTAAAAATAAATAGTGTCACTAACCCCTAAAAATATACACATTTAAGGGAAGATCTTTTTCCAAATGAATAACCGATTTATTCACATCTCGACATATCGGACAATGCTAATCAATTGTTGAGGAAAATTAGAGAAAGTACATCTTTTGCGCTGTTCAATGACTGGCTTTAAACCTCCCTTAAGATTGCAAGTAACTGACGGTACATCTCTCTTATTTTATATTGTTTAAGAATCTATCTTATGTTCTACCATCATCGTAGTGTGAACACTACCTTAGTGAGCAGTGCCACCAAACCTTATGACATTCCTGTTTAGCATGTAATGCTGAAAATTTCGATATACAGTGCGGGCATTATTATTTGTTAAATATACGTAAAATAAATAGTAATTACAGATTATCTCAATATAAATTTCTATTTTCATCTAATTTAAATAGATGTAAACTTATTATATACTTGTATAAATGTAATTATATTTCGAAAATAATTCTCGCGTGTCGAAACGTCAGGCTATATTACACACTAAACGGCGTTAATAATAATGCTTGTATTCCGGAATATTCACTTATATCTGAACCAGTGGCACTTGTGATTAATTGACGCCATATTGTACTGGCGACAATAGTGTTAAATTGATACCTGAATGATAATTACGAATTTTTAGAAGTTTCACAACAGATAAGTGATAGTCGAGTTATGTTTTAAAAATGACAGAGTATGTGTTATGGCTTGATATCTTTTTTGGGTGTAAGTCTGAGAGCCAATGAACTCAATACGTTTTTTGGATATATTTTAATTTTGTAAACATACAACATTGTAAGAAAATCTCAAATAGATCCGCACAAATAGTTCTTTGAAATCTACAAGGAATCGTTGAAAAATATCAACAGCCGCACGATTGACAACATATCGCAAGTGACTTATCTTTCAAAATACCACCTGTCAGTTCTGTCGGCGATCGGTAGGTACGTAGAGTTAATATTAAAGATAGAGATACTAATAGAAAAATTGTTATTTTCCTCTTTTCCATTCTCACCACTTGAAAATTCGACGTCATAGCGATCTAATCAGAATTAAACTGAGAAAGGGAGAGTGGTATATCAATTCTTACTCTCTATCAGCAATTCGGGCTCACTTTAATAAGCTCCAGTATTTCGCCCTCTATCTTTAATTTCAAATCTATGGATAGGTAGCATCAGATATTTCCAGGATAAATTTTTCATCTAGGGAAACAGTCTTTCTGAAGAGTGCATCTCCATTTAAGTTATTTCAGAGCATAAAAATTTTTAGTACTCATTTTTTGACAGTCCTAAATTTTGATTAATATCGAGACAACTCTTGAGCAACAAGTGACCTATAGTCACAATATTATGAGGAAGTATCTTACATACGTCTGATTCAAAACGGTATAAGTTTTCACTTAATTAAAAATTGTTATAGAATCAAAGGTCTAAAAAGTTATCAACCTAACTGTAATATTTAAAACAAACCAAATGATAAATGAAAAAAATCTGTAATATCTACAACTACCTGCTGCTCGTCCATATTCTGGGCGAAGTGGGCGGATGCATCTATTGCAGAAAATAATGAATGAGATATTGAAACAGGTGTATGCCACTGGATTTGAGCTTCTTCTTGACCATCATTACCAACATTAGTATTTGATGTATATGACTGATTATCACCAGCGTCTTCCTGTTTTTCTATTCTCTCTACCGACAATAAAGTGTGTAAAACCTCACTGGCTTCTTTTTCAGCCGAATCTACAGCCGCCATCTAAATAACATTTATAACTAAATATAAATTCACCAAACACAACTAGTTCAGAACTACTATAGATATTTTTTGGAATTTTCATATTAGAATTTGAGAAATATTACCATAATATAAAAATCTATCGATTCTTATATTAAATATTATTTTGAAATAATCAAGCCAATAGCTTCGATACTGAAAGTTGGATTTTAATGTATTAGGTATATTCACGAAGTAAGTTCCGTTTGGTAATATAGAGAAAAAACGTGTACAGATACAGAACAAATATTTATTGTACTCGTACAAAAATCTACAACTGTTAATAGTATATTACGTAACAAGTAACACCCCATTATGCACGAAGTGAAAAATTTCATGAGTGCGTAATGGACTTACAACTCGTGTAACGTACTATGAAGACAAGCTGAAAGAATATGTTAACGCATGTTTTGAAAACTATGAAGAAGGCATACAAAACTTGTACCATGCTATGACAAGTTCCTATTTCGAAAGCTATGTAGAAAATTAGTTTAAAAAGTGGTAGATTTTTGTACGAGTACAATAAATATGGATAATAAATACCAGCAAGATTAAACAACAAATATACCAATTTGGAATGACTTTTTGTTAATTAGGACAGCTTGATGGATCTCAAAGTTCCTTCAAAAATTGAAGAAAACATTGATAATATGGTTGAACATCTTATAAAATCAATCCGTTCAGCAACTTTTGCCTCAACTTCAATTAAAGATAAAATTACCACACCCAAACTCTTTCGAGGATAATTAAACAAAAAATTATGGACAGACAGCTTCCGCTGATGAGACAAAGTTGAATCAAGCAACTTTAGAATTGAAAACCCTACTCAACAATAATAAAAATGATGAAATACTGAACTACCTCACGAACTTAACGGCAAAAGAAGCGGCTTATGGAAAACAACGAAAAAACTAAAAGCAGGCAAGATAAAGAAGTCAATCTGTTTGCCAAACACTCAAAACAAGTCTTTAAACCTAACCTCTTAGAGAACAACTTCAACATTGACGCCGAAGTCAGAGATATGCTGGAATCTCCAAATCAACTCGAACTTTAATTTACCGTAAACCAGGTCAAAAAATCAATACAGTAGTTGAATACCAAAAACCGGTCTCTATCTTATGTACACAGCTGATATTCCCACACACAACAACGTAACTACCGCAACATGTGCAGATAAGACTGCTGTGCTAAAATCTCATCGGGACCCAGTTATTGCCTCTTTTATATATTAATGACAAACTTGGACGTCATTTCATTGTGGCTAAGATTAAAAGTAAATGAAAATAAATTTGTTCATATTACCTACACCCAACGGGGAGGGACTTGTCCAACTGTAATATTAAACGGGCATTTTCTGCAGCAAAAAGAGAGTGCAAAATGGAATTCATCTGGACTGACAACTAATCTGGAGCACACACATACTAAACTAGAGAAAGCAATTGGGTCTTAAACTCAGCAAACTGCACTGGTTAATAGGTCGAAGATTCCAACTCACAATCAACAAGCGACTAATATACAAAGTCACACTAAAACCGATATGGAGTTATGGTATTCAATTATAAGGCACTACATCCAACTGCAACTCTAGAAAGATTTCAATCAAAAGTACTTAGAATATAGAATCCTTTGGAATTTCGTTTAAAAACTGAAAATATCTTAAAGTTTCGACCTATTGCGCTCTTTATCATGATCTTATGTCTCTTCTGTTTTAAAATTAGTTTAGTTTTTTTTTCATAACTTTTATGCCTTTCAAAAATTATAAGAAAACCTAAAATTTTACTGGCATATTTTAGTTTGTAGAAAAAGTACTTCAAGCAATTTGTACATAATGGTTATAACGAGGGTATCTAGTAAAAATTGAAAATTAAATTCCCGTCTTTCTCCTGGTTTTTCCAAGTAGGTTTTCACATTTTCCCGGTTGAAATTTCGTGAATTTACTGCCCTCTTATGATGATGAATATTTATTCTAGAAAATACAAATATAATAAAAATGTTTGTTGACCCACTGCTGCAAGCTGTTTTTGAAAGCCTTCAAGGATTTTTTTGTTTCCAGTTTTTCTAGTTTTCTTTTTTCAGTTTCCAGCAAATCTTGTGAATTTTATGTTTTTTGTGCTGCGCCATATCTTAAGTAGTCATTCTTAATAGTTTCATATATTTTGAAATATCTACATTTTTTAGTCCATCAAAATCGTACACTAATCTTTAGCCTATAAGTGATTCTTCTTTCAAATTCTCAACCCATCCTTATCGACTGAAAATCCTCTCTCTGCTGTCGCATTGCCGTAAGAAATTATTAGAAGAGACACCACCTTTTTGCTACAACTACTGTTTTCAATGATTTCCACCCACAAATCATCTACTCTATCATATATGGAATAGTTTTTCATCTTATTTAGACTGATCCCTAAAAGCCCTGTCTATTTGCAGTTAACAAAATGTCAAATACTTCAGACATCAGTTGCACGGATTGTTCCGGATCGTTGCCAGTCTTATTGGGAATAAGCAAACTTATTGCTTTAGTTAAATTAAATGCTAAGGTGCATTTTTTCAAAAGATTCGAAACCGTATACATCAAGCAGTTTCTCCAATCGAAAGATAAACATGTCCTTATCTCTAACCTTAATGCATTTTTTCAAAGCCGCTCTTGTGCCATACCCTAAATCGATTCCTGCACTTTTTTGAGGTTGCAGAATAATCCATTAGAATTTTTTTATGTCTATTTTAGAAATAGATGTGCTTTGAAAAATTTTGCCTGCAACGAACCGCTTCATTAAGTTATTCAGAACCCAAATCAAGTCTTCATAAAGAAATGGAGTTAAGGGCCAACTACTTTGAAAATGTTCAAGGAATGGCTCTAGTTCTTCAAATAGGGACTGAAAAAATGCTAGTTCATCTTATAGCAGTTTCTTATCCAAATACTTTCCCAAAGTTTTAAAACTTTCACGTGATGGCTTTTAATTTGTTTTTTGCAGACAAGATATGAATGAAGTGCGGATATAGTTGCTAAATTTTTTGAAAAACAGGTATGTTTTGTACCCATCGTACTGAATGGAATTTCGGAGGGTACTCAGAGTAACCAGTGATGGATAAGAACATTCCTCTTCTGTTTTTGTACAAATTGTAGCATATTCTCCATGTAGATAATATAGATACGTGAGCAGTTACGTGCACGTGTACAAGGGAGGGTCAATATTTTGTTTCGATTGGATGATGCGATTTTCGAGATCAGTCGGAAGGTTTTTGAGCTATACCAATACCAACTTGCTATAACTAGTTTTCTTACTCAAAATTAATGAAAATTCCCAGTTTATTAGCATATCCCCGGTTTTTCCGTCTTTTTCCTGGTTTTCAAGGCTCCTCGATAAGGGAATACTTGTGCATTACAACCATAATTATCTACTATTGCATAATGAACTGAAACATAACGGGGTAGTGTTTGAAACTGCTCTAAAGAATTTTCAATTCTCCATTTAGCAATATAACTAACACTTCTTGAGTTTGGGACGTTGGGAGTGATGGTACAGAACGAAACAACTGGAATTCTACAATTTCTCTGGATCTCAGAAAGACTCAATTAAAAATTTGAAATTCTTGTTTAGATATTTCTAAATAAACTATTAATGACCATTATTTACAACTTTCAGCGAACTATTTCTCTAATATAAATCTTTGAATTAAATGTCATAAGGTTTTACTTTGTCAATAAAAATATTACTAATATACCAGTCAATCTTGACAAGAATTTGTCTCGAGGACTACTTGTGATGAATAAAATTACTTTTCATTCATAGTAAAAATTAGTTTTTCATACTATATATTTTAAGCTAGTTTTGTTATATTTTTATTTTCTTTGGCATGTCGCTTAAAAACGACAAATATATTTATCAAACATGAAACATTTTTTATCAATGTTTATTACAATGTAACTCTAGGAGATTTTGAAATTTCGATTACTAACACGATAAGTATTCAAGATAATGTGAATTTACAACTTCTAGATCTTATTTTTCTACTACAAAAAGCAATTTTGTCCTATTATCATAAATTTATAATGAACTAATTGCACTATAGTGATTGTAATATTTTTGATTCAACACACATTGCTAAGAATCACAATGACCCAGCAATTCCTACATGTTAGTTTAAAGTTAAATATTCTTCAGCCGCTTTGAAAACCTACAAAGAATACTAATAAGGAAACCTGCATACCTAACATTATTTTAACTATATTTATAGTGGTTGTTTATAGGACAAAAAGAGATTTTGATTACATGTTTTGTAAAAATAGGTAACTACTATTCAGTTTTTATAAATTTTTCTGTTAATTCACTTAATCACACAAATTTTAACCATGAAAATCAAATTTCTTGACATTTTTTCTTATTTCAGTTTAACGTACCTCGACAGCGCTGGTCATTGACACACAAAAACAATGATACATAAGTTAAATACAGGACTGTTACAAAATCTATTACAATGCATAACTTGAATTATATTTTCTTATAGAGCTTGGTGGCTTTAAGAAACTCCACGATTTCCGTCGGGCAGATAAGTGTCTCCTTGAGGTTAGTTTTCATATCAAACTGCATATTTTCTGCAGTCGGTGAGGATGTACTTAACAGTCACAGGAACTTGACAAGTTCGGCAGACAGGACGACTTTCTGACGACATCAAATAGCCGTGAGTAAGTTTCGTGTGGTTGATGCGAAGTCTTCTTATTGTCACAGCTTCTCTCCTATTCAAAAAGTTTAGGGAAATGTGAGAAGTAGTTGGGTGGATTTGATGTAGTGCTGTAAGTACTCTTGCTCCATGTATCGTGCCAAGATTTTTTAATGAGGTGTTTGAAGTTGATCTACAGATCATTGGCCAGCTGAACTGGGATTTCAGGATGATTCTTTGTGGCTTCTTTGGCATGGCGATCGGCACATTCGTTTCCATCAATTCCAGTGTGCGATTGTAGCCAGATGATAGAGACTGTTATAACAAGAGCAATGAGAGTATGGTAGATGTCATGAATGTTTTGGACTATTGGATGGTCGGTGAATATGATTCTGATTGACAGTGTGGATGAAAGAGAGTCAGTACATTTGGCGATATGTTTATGGGGAGAAGAAATATATTTGAAAACTTGAAGGATACTGTATAGTTCACCAGTGTAAACACTACACGTCGAGGGTAAGCGGAAAGAACTTATGAATTCGTGGTTTCTAGTGACTGCGCAACCCACACCGGATTCAGCTGTGGAGGCATCCGTATAGGAATTAGATCGAAGGATTTTGTATGCAGAATTTCCAAGAATGCTTTCTCTACAAGGACGCTAGGGGTTGTGTTTATTGTAGATGGTTAGTGAGGTATCTACTATGGGAATATTTTTTATCCAAGGGGAAGAAGAAGGCAAAGAAAGTGGAAAGGTCAACGAGAGTTTGGTATTTTCGAGTAGAGGTGCGGGCAATTGAGGGATTGAATTTACAGTTGTTCGTAAGTTGATAGGTACGGAAGTGGTGGTAAGTAGCGAATGGACAGGATTAGAAGGATTGGAGATTGATGACAGGAGAAGAGATTGTCGTCTTAAGGATAGTGGTGGTTCATGCTTCAACATTGACACTAGCGGCGGGCCTTGAGCGAAAGGCACCAAGGCAAAGGCGAAGAGCGGTGTTGTGTACAGAGTTCAATAAGTCAGTTTTAGACTTGGAAGCGGACATATAGATAAAACAACCATAGTCAAGTTTTGAGCGTATGAGAGCTCTGTAAACTCTTAGCAGTATAGTTTCATTGGAGCCCTATAGGAGGTGGCTAAGGGTTTTAATTATGTTCAGCCTCTTTAGGCAAATACCTTTCACATTATGAATATGGTGATTCCAGTTGAGTCGAGAATCAAAAGTCATACCAAGGATGTTACACTGATTCACAATAGATAGAGGGGAGTAGTTATCGAAGAAAATTTGAGGTGAGTGAATGTTCTTCGAGAGAATTTTATCAGGATGGCAATAAATGATTAGGTCATCAGCGTATTGGATGGGAAGTTGTCACATAGCTCATTTATTGTGAGGATAAATAAAGTAGAGCTTAATACTGAACCTTGAGGGATGTCAGTATTTTGTGGATGAGGAAGAGAGAGCTTATCGTTTGCGGAAACCCTGAAAATTCTATCAGTTAAGAAATTATTGATGAATAATAATATGTTACCATGTGGATTGTATTGAGTAAGTTTATTCAGTATTGCAAAAGCGCCTTCGAGAATAGTTGCAATGACGTCCTGATGGTTATTTAATGCAGAGGAGATATTTGTTTGCAAGAGAACAAGGTTGTCGTATGTCGATCGATTACGTCGAAAACCCGATTGTGCGTCGGGAATAAGTTTGTATTTTTCAAGGAACCATTGGAGTCTTCTATCGATTATTTTTTCAAGGAGTTTGCAAGTAGTGCAAGTGAGTGAGATTGGACGGAAAGACTTAGGGGATGATGTGGATTTACCTGCTTTTTTAATTGGAATGATTATAGAGCTGCGCCATGCATCAGGGAACTGATGAGTATTCCAAATAATGTTATAGATGTCAAGGAGCTTGGAGAGGGACGAGTCGGATAGTTTTTTGAGAAATATATACAGGACGTCATCAGAACCGGCAGCAGAATTTTTGTAGGACGATAGCGCGAAATTTAGTTCATTTAAATTAATAGGAGCATTGACAGATGCAATATCGAGAGGATTTAGCTGAATTGTGGAGGAGGGCTGAATATGTGATGCTGAAATTTTCTTCAAAGTGTTGTGCGAGTGTGTGAGATTTTTTGGCTGCCGGTGATAAGCAGATCGTTAATCGATCGATAATAAAGAAGGAATTTTGATATTATATTAGTTTTTTTGCCTTAGATTTGTGCAATTTTTTTCTAAACTTAACTGGGATCTGTATTGTGAGTAAGGGATGAAGTATAACTTTGCCAAGCAGATTTCTTACTTTACTTGACAATAAATTTATCTTTAGCTTTAAGACTTTTATGGACAATAAGGTTTTCTTGTGTTTTGAGACGTCTAAACCTATTAAGAACATGTTTTGATCCACGTATGGCATTCGCAAAATCCGGAACATGGAACAGCCCTACATACCGCCGAGGAAAAGACCGTTTTACCAATGTGAGGCTCGGCAGCCGCAAGTATGCTCTTAGTGAACATATCTAGCGTATCGTTTATATTCGTAGAAATGATCAAAGATGATAAGTGTGCTTCGGAGAGAGAGAGGTAAACTCAGGCTAGTTTGCATTTTTTATTTGCCAAAAGCAGTTTCTTTATTATAGGGATTGGATATAATAATAGGAAAGTGGTTGCTATCATGTAGGTCATCGGAAACTTGCCAAGAAAGAGAAAGCGCAGTTTTAGGGTCACAGAAGCTGAGGTCAATAGCAGAAAAGGAACCTGAGCAGATGTTAAAGTGAGTTTTGGATCCAGTATTTAACAGACAGATACCAGTTGAATTTATGACTTTTTCTATTGTGTTGCCTCTAGTGCGAGTTTGGGTAGCGCTCCACATAGTATGATGTGCAATAAAGTCTGACTTATTAGATCTGTTAACTCTTTTTCATCAAGGGGTGGTCCGATGGAATGTATATGGAATGTATATACTGCAAATGGTAAGTTTATTGGGGCACCAAGTAGTGACAGCTCCTACTTCAAGGTTTGTTGATAATGGGAGGTGGGATGAGTATATGTCGCTGGATACAAATATTGAAGTACCGCCACTGGCTCTTTTGCAGTTGGTAAGGATGTAATGATATCCTTCAAAGTTACTCAAATTGCGTTTATGATGAATTTTGAAGTTGGTTTCTTGGAGACAAAGGAAGTCAGGTTTATGGGAGGAAATGATTTTCTGTATTCTTTCTAGTCGAGGATAAAATCAGGGAGAATGTACTTGTTTAGGAAGAAGGGAGAGGATATTTACTTAGATAATGTCGAAGAGTCAGTGGTATTCCCATCATCAGTAATAGACATTTCGGGAGGAGTTTTTGGCTCGGGGTGAAGTTTAAAGTTAAATCTATTGACTAGACGTGTAATACGGTGTGAGCCACATTTGACGTATGATATAGGAGAGGTGAGTGATAACCCTAGGTCTTACAGTGCTGTCTCGATGTCGGAATGGGGAATGGATGGACAAACATTGGAAATGAGTATTCTTTTGGTTGGAGATATAAGCGGACGTATAGGGATTAAATTGGACTTAACTAGGATGCTTTGGTTGGTTTTTAGAAGTTTGTCGACTTGAGTCGTCGATGATAAATAAATGTATATGCATCCGTGTGATATTCTGGATGCGAAAATGACATTTTTAGGAGAGACGATGCTACCTATTGATTTAATGTAGTCAAATAGTCCAGTGTTGGGGATAGAAGACATAATGATGGCCTGATCTCGTGAGGGCACAGAAGGCGATGAAGATTTTGAAGAAGTAGCTGCAGCATATGATAAAGGTGGAGAGTGAATATTTGGATTGGTTTTTGGTAGTGAGGAAAGGCTAGACATATTGCTGTGATCTTGGTTGCCAAAATCACGGTCAATAGATGAAAAAATAAGACAAACGGATCAAATATATAAATAAATCACAGCTCGAGAAAAACCAAACAGTCTATGTCTCAGTGATTGGCCTATTGATATCCGGATACGTGAATTATTTTAAAGTATATTCACCAAATTTTATGATAAAAATGCAATTTGTGGCATCACATTTTAATTATAACAAAAAGCGAAGAATTTATTATTGTTGGGATTTAACTTAACTATCTGAACCTGACGAAGTATACAGAAATTATGATATTGACAATTAAATTGATAGCTACTGTCTAAAAACTGAATATGCATAATTTATTGTTAATATGACCAAAAAGTTGACATTGAAAGTCAATTGAATTTGCGGAAAACAATTTTACAATCCAAAGTAATAATTAGATTAGAAATGTTATTGCCTCCTACGTTGCTATGAATCATTCGATATGATATCGGAATTTTTTGTTAAATCGATACTACTACCTATTTAGAGTAAAAAATATAAAATTAGGAACTTCAAACAACAAACTACGTTTCTTTCTCGTAAACAATAACATTCCACGGAAATTAATATTTAACTATAGCCCTCGCGTCTATATAATCTAATCGAACAACAAATTTTGCCGATGATTAATGTTCGGATAAAACTTCAGATAAATAAAAATGTAAAAACATTTTTAATGCGAAGGTCATTATTTGCTTCTTGGTAAATTTTATATAGTATTATTTTTAAAGTGGGTCAAAATTTATAAAACATATGTGACATTTTGGTAGTAATAATTAATTTTTCTTGAACTAGAAATATGTTCAGAGGAAACAATTTCATATATAAAACAAACACGAGCAACACAAACCATGTTTAAAAGTAATAAAATTATTAACCTTTATGCTACGAACATATTATAGTATTATATAAACTCAGTTTAATTAATAAATGCAATTATAACTCTCATAAATTGGTAAAATATTGCAAAATAACGTATTGAACTGTCACAATGTATGTTTATAAACAAATAATTTTGACATCAAATCAAATTACTAACATGTTTCGAGCGAAAACAGTCTTTACTGTGAGACCTAAAAGATCAAATTCGCTCGTTAGGTTTCTAGACACACAAAAGTAGCCCATAATGGCATCCATTACACATAAAATTTTCGTACCTTTTTCTCTATTATTTGTTATAACTACGGCGTAGTTTGTTGAAAACTGGACAGCAATAGGAGTAATAATTTGTTTCACATCTTTCAGCACTTGTAAAACATTCACTTAACTCATATTTTCAAAATAATCCTCGTTTAAAATATGAAACAATTTGTTCACAGTGAACACTATGGCTGTTAACTTCAGCTTTGCTAAGTTGATGGTATCTGCGCTTGTCTACAGCACAACGCCTGCGTATTTGGTATACATTTGCCGGTAATATATTTAAATTCAAAACTACTTGGAGAACTGAGAGTAGGTATAATATCAAAACATTGGAAATCGTAACTTGTTTTATGATTTATATTACATACTTGATATATTGCATTAGAAAGGATATGCTTTTATACATTGAATGCATTCGGGGATAATTTCTTTATACTTATTGTAAGGAAAATGTTTTTTAATTGACGCATGTATAATTAGATTTTGGAATAATTCTTATTACACCAGCAATAATCCGCTCAAACTATTAAGTACGTATGATTTAACAAGTTTTAAATTCACGATTTGTAGATTTGGAATGATGATATTAGGATACAAATACCAAATAGTGACAAATTCAAATTATAATAAATTATTTTCAATTAATTCTTAGTGTTTGTTGCTAGAGGACGATATGAAAATAGCTATATGGTAAATATTTTGTTAGAAATTGTGACGTTACAGAATGTTTCTGATAATGAATGAAATTGCAAAAACAAATTGTCTGATGAAGATAATGTGTTAAACGGTAATTACAATATTTGAACGGTGGAATTAGCTGTCAGTCACAGTCCACAATTTTGAATATAAATTAATTCAGTTAATCACTTATTGTATGAATACGAGGTCTGGCTATTAAATAACGAGACTGGTTCCCTCCCCTTGCCACACACCTTATGAAAACATAAAATGTTTTCATTATTTTATATGTTATTAGATTTTACATATTATTAGGTTAGGTTAATAATGCAAACACTATTACTACCCAATAATGTTTGCTAATAATTAATAATAATTGATTATTTTTTTAGTATCATGCTTATATTTCATATTCCATGAAAATTTTATCTCAAAGCATTGATCTCAAAGTGATCAACTAAAATGAGTTATATTCAAAACTTTGGATTCTAATTCCACTGTTTAAATATTGTAATTACTTCCATTCAATACCCTCCACAATTTCAAATCGATATGGGGCGGGGATTATTTTAAAATAATTACCATTAAATTGTTTCATGTTGATTGTTTACATCAACCAAGGAATTCTATGTACATTCGCTCAAAAACATTTTTGTAAAATATTAAAATACCCTTTTTATTTATAATAACGAACTTTAATAAGCTTTTCTTTCTGTAGATTTGACTAACTAAAAATCATATAACTTAGACGACTATGTTTCAATATTAATTTATGGCTAATTTCAGAAGTGTAAATTACAATTTTTAAGAATTTTTGAAGACGATTTTGGTGCGTAAAAGTAAGTAAAAATGACTGATAATTAATTAACTTGTACTACTTCTAGAATGGGAGTTAGCAACACGAGCTAGTGAAGAAACTATTACCAGAAAAATCAAAAGATTTGTACCTTAAAACCTATGAAACTTTTCAAAGCTGGCGCAACAATAAAAACGTACCTGTCTAACTAAAAATATGCTGTTAGTTATTTTCAGGGATATTCAAAAAAATGCTTTCCCTCTGCAGTCTCATTATTTGATGATTTTACTGACATATCCAAAGCCTAAAAAGTTTTTTCTCTCATTACAAGAGGATATCATAAAATATTGTAACACAAGCACCTGATGAATGTTATATTGCAATACAAGTAAGTGAAATATTTTCCAGCATCATTGTTATTGCTATTAGATCGAGCAAAAATGGTTCTTCAAAGAAATTTGTGATTATGGACCCTCTACGGATACACAATATTAAAATATTTCAACAATTAGATTAAATGTAGATTTACATAGACTGTTTATTTGTACTGAAACAATATAGGGGTTGAAAACCGGCAGCAGTAACGGAGGGCTATGTTGAAGACAGTCTTGCTGTTAAAAAAACAATTGCAACTTCAACTCCCGTTATACCTGCTCCTGGTGCTGCAACTATAGATAACACTGTCGTCAACATATCCACTTGTATTCTTACTAATGCCTCCGAAAACAGTTGTAAATAACCACATGTTCTCTTTTTTATTGTATATACAGAGTATTTCCGTAGGCCAACCTAACCTTAAAACGAACATTATCTATCATTCTTGGCGCTTAATAGCAAGGTGTCAAAAATAAAATCAAGCGCGAATTTTAAATTTATCATTATTTTAAACTAAAATTTTGGTATAAATCTCCTGGATTTAGAAAAGTATCTTTAGTACTAGTCCCAAATTAAGCAAAAATGCATTTTTTTATTATTGCCTAGTGGTTAATAGTGAACATATTAAGCACTAGCAGTGCAAAGGTGACTATGACATGTTTAGAACCTGCGTTCTATGACTAGCAGTGGAAAAAGTATTTCTACGGTCTATGTATATTGCAGAAAGTAATTCAGTTATTATTATACAGGGTAGGCCAGAAAGGTGTACGATTTTACAAACTCTCTTGCGTTGAACATTATGAGAGGGAGCTACGCGGGTGTTGGGGATGAGTAGCTTGGTTCTCGGAAATTTAGATTACATGACATAAATCAGTGTCCGAAGAAAGTGTGATTCGATCGTGAGTCAGAAATTTCGAAGCTATTGGTTCGACTCTCAGTCAGAAGCCTACGGGACGCCCAAGATCAACAAGAACAGAAGACACAATTCAACAAGTTAGAGCTTCAGTTCAACGTAATCCTGGCCTATCGACTCGCAAGCGATCAGCCGAACTTGTGGTATTTTCGCGTCGCATTTTGTCGAAAGATCTAAAATTACACCCGTATAAAATTCAACTTGTGCAGAAATCACAGCCAAATGATTTAATTTTGTTGGAATAATGTAGGAACGCTTTCAGTGTTTCAACAATATTCTTTTCTCCGTCGAAGCCCATTTTCACTTAAATGGGCACGACAATAAGACAGCCGTTACTGGGCTGCAGAGCACCCGCGTGCAGAACATCAAAAGTCTTTGCCTTCGCCGAAAGTAACCGTTTGGGCGGCCATATCAGCGCACGGAACTATCGGAACCTATTTCTTTCAAAATCAACAGGGACAATATGTTACTGTAAATTCTGAACGATACATAGCCTTGTTAAGGGAAATTTTCTTTCCGCAACTGCAACAATTTGAAGCCTATAATCGTCCGACATGGTTTCAACAAGATGAAGCAACATGTCAAAAATTGTATGTGGATTATATTTTTTTTTATTATTATTTTTTTAAATTCGCAAAACTTTCTGGCCCACCCTGTACTATCGAGAAAATATAAATTCTATTATTTTCTATGCAGTGTTACATAAGAATCTGAACGCAGACAAGAAAGCCAGACTTGTACTCGATATGTCTTATTGTTATAGACAATTAAATAGAAATTTCTTCTTACAACGAAAATGGAACTACAGTGAATACCAACACTATGAACTAGGTCATATCAATATAGATTGTGTAATTATTACTTAAGTCTGTGTAAGCTGGTCACGGTATATTAAGCATATTTTTTAGTTACATTGTACGAAATGTATATATATATATATATATATATATATATATATATATATATATATATATATATATATTTCATTAATTTCATTAATTCCCTGGTACCGTCGAATGGTCGAGAGCCTCCAGGTTTCCATAATTCTCGCTCAATCATAAACTATCTAGCTCACTATTAACTACACTCATTGAAATAGAACAAAGTCAATGTTTTTTATTTCAAATATTCAACATATTAGTCTTATACAAGATAAGAATTTTGGCGCTATCAGTTAAACATTCCTGTTTTTATTCCGATATCAGAATATAAAATGTATTCGAATACAAAGATTTTAAACATTGGCCTACAAAAGTTGACTAGAATTTTAGATTATAGTTTGGTAATGGCACTAAGGAGACCGAACAGGAAAAACCATAGGCAAAGGACGAGTAAGAAAGACAACAGAAGGCCAATAACGATTCCTAAGATTATTATTTCCTCGAAATTGCTGATAGAATATTTGTATACCATCGTTGGATGTTATCATGACTGGCACTAAGAACCACGAAGAGCCAGACACAAAGAACTAGTGAGCAAAATAACAAAGGGCCAAAATTGTCGCCAAAGATTGTTAGTTCCTAGAGATAGCTGCTAGAATGTATTAATACTATCATTCATACTTTATTCATGCATGGTACTAAGAAGGCCGAACACAAAGAGCCATAGGCAAAGAACGAGTGAGCAAGAAGACATAGGACCTATCGTCTCCTAAGATTATTAGTTGCTAGAAATTGCCACTAGAATGTGTGGATACCTTGACCTCTTACATTATCCAACTAGTCCTCAATCAAAGATGTGTCATATAATCGATAGAAGGTTAAGAAATGAACAACATCCCTCTTTTTAACTCTGATTGTTTTTCGACGTGAGGTAGAGATGACTTGCAATTAGGTACCCAAGAACATCAATTTATCGAATAGTTTGTGTCAAAATTATTATTTGAGTAACTATGGTGTTATTTCTTTATAAATATGGACTATTTAAGAATATAATATCATTTTTACTGTGGATTGCAGCATGATAAAAGAAAACTATTTTCTTCAACATAGGTAGTTTTTTCTCAAATTCGACATCAAAACCTGTCTGTGAATCAGAATTATATCGGTCAGTTACTGTTTTCTTTGCTTAAGTAATAATCAATAAACATAGCACCTTTGGGATCTCACAATACTTAGGTCATGATCTTATTGGCCATAAAAAGAGATATTTGCTCATTGGCTGTATTATTTTGACTGAATACTGAATTTTTATGACTGGGCCATAATGGTATTCTCAAGTTTCACATACTGTGACATATCGATGAAACAAATCATTTGCATTACGTTTAAAGATATCCAACATTCATTTGTATTTTTTATGCGAGCGAAACGTTGATCTGAATCAAGTAAATGCGGCACTCAACTTGCGGATAATTTGTTCTTATGTAACCTTCCATGAAAAATATGATTGAAATGTTTATATCATCAACTTACGTACTTTTATTGGGTCTTATGAACAATGTTGGTTTCCAATGTTCACTTTGTTTATCAACTAATCATACAAAAAGAACGCCTTAATAAAGTATATCCCCTCGTATTATGTGGTTTTAACCCAAAATTCACGAAGCTCTTTGAAACCTTGGTAAAAACATTATTTGGGCTTACATGCAAAATATTGTCGCACTGCATTTTGAACATCATCTATAGACTACTAGAAATTTTTCCTACGCAAGAATTTCGCCTTGGATCTGAATAAATAGTAATCTGACGGTGCAAGATCCGGACTAAAAGCTGGATCTGGTAGCAGTTCAATACCAACAAGTTTTTCAATCTCATTCCGCTCAACTTTCGCAGTATGTTGTTTAGCATTGTCTTGTAAAATAGTCCGCTTTAGGATAACCAAACCTTTATATTTCTCCAATAAAACCCGTCTGGAATTATTTCGAAGGACATTAAACCGTTAGAATTCCTCTAGACACACAGCAAGACTTTCCATTCGAATTGACCTCGCTTCGCGACGGTCTGATAATTGCCCTTTGTCTAACCACCGATTTTCCATGTTAGGATTGTTTAGATAAATCGATGTTTCATAGCAATGTGTCTAATAATACGATCATCGTTCGACAGAACAAGATGTTTACACAAAGTTCTACTCGACGTTTTGCATAAATCTCTTTTAATTTGTATGGCACTATGTGAAAAATTGTGTTAAGTACTTTCAACGATTTTTTTTTTATAAAATTCAAATTTATTATCATGTCAGATTATTGAAAATAACACGTTTCTTAGCAAATTTCAACGTGATTTTTATTAAAATTTATTAGCCAAATGTCGTCAGTACGTTTACGAATTAAGTCAATAAAATTGTTTCTCCAATTTCATAGTAAATATTTTAATTCGGATTACGATTACCTTAAGATTGTTTTAAGTAAAAGCGTATAATTTCACTGTAATTTTTTCATTTAAATGATATGATGCATGAATAGAAGTATAAATATCCAGGAATAATGATTAAGAGCAAAATATTTATTAATTTATGGTGTAGAAACAGTGATGGTGAAGAAAAGAAGATAGGGATTAAAAATAGCAGAAAAAAGAGACAAATAACAATATTAGGCTCAAGGAAGGAACCTAACGAGGAAAGATATAGTTAAAAGCATAGAAACACAAAGAATAAAATAGCTAGAGCCTTTGTAATGATCAAGTGAAAACAAAGTAACCTTGTCACTGCTACAGAAGAAGTAGAGGAAGACCTAAAGAGAATTTGATTTGAATGATTGAAAGAAAATACCAAAGACAGAACTGCATGGAGAATAATTAGCGATTTCCCACCACTGGTGGACCTCCGAATTCAAATGATCTCTAGCAAACTGTAGCGAAGATTTTCGATATGCTGAGGTTAGCATAGGTCCAGTTACGGTCATTTTCAACTCTCCCAGTAGTTTAATTACCGTATTCCGTCTTGATCGAACCATACAAAATTTTGCCATGGCGAAGTAGAGTCTTAACAAAATTTTGTCTTATTCACAGTTGACATTTACTACACACTCACGGCCATGAGTTGGTTTTTTTCTCGCACCTTAGAACCTTCTTAATGCTCTGGAAATCGATTATTTTGCTACATGGAATCTTTGTGCTGCTTATATTTGTGGAAAGCCTTTTCCAATTAATGAAATAGCTGCAGCACATGCACATATTTTAGCCAAAGTTATGGTTTATTTGAAAGTTTTATCCAGTTACAAAATTTCAGAATTTTTTGGAGTTTATCGAAATTAGAGAAATTATTATTCCGGGCAGAAATATCAGATAAATGAACCAATAAAATAAATATAGAGTATAAATTATGCGATAGTTTTGTTGGGGAGTGTAAAAAAGAGTGCAGAGTTAACGTATCGAAGGTATGAAATTGATGATGATGATATTTATGACTATTTTGAGAAGTATCATTGTGATAATTATAAAAAATGTCGGTTGTCATTTTTTTGTATTACGATCAAGAGCCGCTTCAACAAGTATTCGTTTCATGTCATCGATACGAGTAATCAAAATTCTGTTTTACGAGCAATGATAAACAAATTTCCATAGTACTCGTATTAAAAGAGCTATAATAGAATTTCAAATAAGTCATCACTTCTGTGTATATTTTATCGATATTTTATTGCAACATTTTCAATACAGCGAATTTTTCACAATATTTATTATTTTAATGCCCTTGAATGGATAGGTTGTTAACCAAATATCCATATATTATTTTGAGCGCAAAATGAACGTTTCTTCTAAGCCGGAATATTTCATAATCTGTTTATTTAATCAAGTTTAGAAGCTATCCATATGGTTTTTGAAATACTTTTAAAATTATATCGACATTGTTTACCTTTGAAGAAAAATTTTAAACAAAAGACCGGAGAAATGAAAAAGTGAGTCAATTGATAATGTAAATTTAAGCGTAGAGAAGAATTTCAGGGATATTTAGATTATATAAACAATATAGACAATTTATAGATATAACAGTCTTCCGATTCCGATTATATTGATTTTTAATAAAAATTTTCACATCTTTTAAAATTGCCGTATATTTAATTTTATTATCTGATTTATTCATATTTTATTGAATATTTCTTGTTTTGACAATGTACATTTTAGAAGGAAATATCGTTACTCATCGTATTTTTCGTGTGTATACTTTATATTTAGATTTTATTTTATTTATTCGTGTATTTTGTAGTTATTTACAAGCTCATGTCTAAAAATTATAAACAATTTCTTGACAATAAAGCATTCTTTCCTTCTCTAAGAAAAGAACAACTATACCTTCTCTATTTTTTCATTTTTTTTTGTTATATTAGACTTTTCTCTTCAGATAAGTACATTTTTACAAATTTTCCAAATCATTTTCACTTACACACATTTACGTTAAATATTGAAAAAATTTCATTGAGACTGGCAACATTTTATAGCAGTAATATATATAATTAAATATTTGTCGCATACAATAGACATAAACATCTTCAGGAGATTATACGAAGATTGAAGACATCCGCTTTTTATTTTATGTGAAAGTGAAGGAAAGTGAAAATTCACCTAATAATAAACTATAGATGTCGTTTCTAAAAAGGTCATATCGCTATTTATCATTATGCGATTTAGAGAAACTCACTTTTATCAAGATTTTTTCAATTCCTTACACCGGCGGCGTAGCAAATTAATTTGTTGTTGCTGATGATGTTATACTTGGATAATATACAGTATTGGAAAAAATAGAAATTCCAATGTAAATACTTTAACCAACTGGCCTCCAATCTAAATATCGATAAATCATAATAAACTCGGTGATCCATTGGATTTTCACTACATTTTTTTTATTACCACAATTATTAATAGTTCTCCGTTGTACGCCTCAGTTGGCCTAGTTCGTCCTTTCGTATTCCTCTACCTCCTTTCCACACATAGGCAATTTCAAATATCTACTTCAAATCATGCATTCCTATTCTTTTTACATTTAAATTATGAAAACAGAATAGAATTATTATTTTCTGATTCTTTTGATAGGAATTAATAATCGTTCTTATTGGAAAAAGAAATAATTTCTTATTCTTCTGAGACAATTGAAACTGCTTTTAAATCTTGTGAAAGAATCGAAAACCGTTAACGAAACATAAAAGCTGTTTTTTTGGAATTATGCACGGTAGTTTTGACTTTAGTTCTTTTGCATGTTTTATCACTTTCTCAGCCAAAGTAGCAGTCATATAACTGTATGGTTTAAGCACAGTATAATTTGAACCGAAACAAACCATATAGGTTGCAAAGATTATGACCGGGAATATAAACAAGAGTTTCTCAATTGTGGACTCGAAAATATTCGTAAGTATTTAAAAAAGGGCGTAAAATCAATTCACGGCGTCAAATAATAGGGCTCCAATGAAAAAAAAAATGTCTTCTGGGCCACCCTGCACATCAAAATAAAAATTTGAGTTCATAAATCGATTCCTTGTTAACAAATAATGAGGGTTTACGTTTAACTTTTTTTCGTACGGTCAATAGTGTGGTCGTAAAACTATAATGTCCAATAATTTGGTGTTTCGTCCCGGTGTGCGTCGCTTTTAAGTATGAACAACACAAATACTTTGGATATCTTCGAAATGAGAAAAATTAGGTCTTATAGAATGGTTCGGAAGCACCTCTGAGCAATTATGGCTCAAGTACACAATCTATACAGCATATATTTCAAGTTTGAAGATGCTACGTTGTTTAGTATTTGTTTGGCAGCCATCAATAGTGAACGTTTTCAGTCAATTTGTAAAAATGAAAAAAATTGGTCATCGTAAGGTTATACAATACTTTTATTTGAAAGAACTCAACCCAACCATTATAAAAGCTCAATTAGATTCTATTCTGGGTGACACTGCTCCTTCGTTATCAATAGTAAAATATTGGGTAGCAGAGTTTAAACGAAGCCGTACGACCTGCGAATACCAGCATCGCTATAGTCGACCAAATGAGGAGATGACTCTAGAAAGATTAAAGAAAATTCCCAAAGCGGTACTGGAAGATCGTCGACTGGAAGTGCGCCAGCTAGCAGACATAGTAGGTATTTCAAAAATTCGAATTTTTCCTTCATTTCATAATCATGGATGAAACTTGGGTCCATCACTTCACACCCGAAACAAAAGAACAATCAAAACAATAAACTGAAAAGTAAGGACCGGCTCCAAAGAAGGCAAAAGACGGTTCCATCTGCAGACAAGGTTTGCGATGAGCGTGGGATAATTGTCATTGACTATCTGGAAAAACAAAAAACTATTGAAGGCGAGTATTATGTGAACTTATTGCAACGTTTCAGCGAAGAAATCAAGCAAAAACGGCTGCATTCGGTTAAGAAGAATGTGTTGTTTCAACAAGAAAATACACCAGCTCACACATCCGTTATGCAATGGCCAAAATTAATGTATTGTGGTTTGAATTTCTACTTCATACACCCTATTCGCCAGATTTAGCTCCTTAGGATTATTTTCTATTCCCAGACTTGAAAAAATATCTCAGTGATCAAAGATTTTCCAACAATGAAGAGTTAATGGCTGTTTTGAGGAAATTGACGATTCATATTATAAAAAGGGTATCGAACTTATTGAACATCGCTGGGAAAAGTGTATGGAGGTAAAAGGAAATTACGTTGAAAAATAAATATATTTTTTTTCTAAAGTTTTTGTGTTTTCCTTGTTGGGCCTTGTTCCTTCTGGGTCCATCCTTGTAATCTAACATTATAAATAAAGTTACGCATCTAATGCTTTAGCTTTTGATATTCGAAATTCTACAATTACTAGGGTCCTCATCTATACTTATACCTTGTAGAGACGGTCCTGATGTTTAATGGGTGGGATGAATTTTCAAATTAAATAATGCGTCCATAAGTTTTTCGATTTAAACTTTTTAGATAACCGAACAAAATAAACAAATGGAACGTTTTCTGAAAAGCGTTTAACGCTCTCAACTTTTCGCGTAATAAATTGTTTCAACTGTCACTGTTTTATTCAACTATTTTTCTGAACTTAAGGTAATTTCAACCATAATTGATGTTTAATAGGAAACTTAACCGTTCATTACTCGCCCTTGTATGTGACAGATATTTGCTTCTGCTATTTACAGTTTTCTCGAAAATATTTTGCTCCAGTAGAAATCCAACGAAATCAATTAATTTGAAGACATCTGATTGAAGACAACCAATCAGTACAACATTATACTGATAATAGATCCCATGAGATGTTTTCACTTCATCACGATGCCATGGAAACATATTGATTTATTTCGATTTTGACGTTTCGAATATTCAATATTTCAAAATATAAACGTTATATAAACGTTCAAAAAATACCGTCTACAGTAAAAAATTTGTATGGGAAGCGTTTATGAATTTTTGCAATAACAGAAAGTATACATTAGATGAAAATCGGACGACGGAAGAATTGGTGTTAATTTTAAAAGATTTGGCTGTGAACACGAGAACAAAAGATGATACAGAGTTTGAAGAAGCGACGGTGGAACCATGTGGAACCTAACAAGTAAGATGTTAATAAAATATTATAAAGAAATGAAAGTTGTTATTGACGCATTCAAAAAATTCAAAATTCAAAAATCGTGAACTGCCCGCGATTCTATACGTTGAAAACTGCAATCAGATCACTGTAAAAGGGAACAAAGTTCGACAGCATTAAGTTCCGTAGAAATAACGAAAATGATAAATTTTTGGAATGAAAATACCCTTGAAGGGCTGCATCGGAAATTCTATCACATAGCCTAGTGCTTGCTTGACTGACTTTTTATGTATCGAATCAAACTCAATGGTTCTGTAACAAATTGAATATGACCCTGTATTCAGCAAGAGTTGTCAAGGTGGTTCATTACTGAAAGCAAATTTTTAATAAAAAGCAACGACAGCAACGTTTGTTCTGATAGATTATTTGAAAAATTGATGTTAAAAAGGGGCCCAAATATTATAATCAACAGATTATGCCTAAGAATAAATAGTGACTGGAAGTCCGAAAATTATCACTGTATTGATAATTGGAAGAAATACGATTCAAAATTGGGCAAAATCGGTTGCCGAACCGATTCACTTGAATACCAAAGACAAAAATTACAAATTACTCCAATAGATCGTGTGCGGTTAGTGGATTAGTCAAAAGTGGTGTACAAGAGCAAGAGCTTATTGAAAAATACGGGTCGCAATAATACTAACTCAATAAAACCCTACTTGCTTACAAGCAACAAGCTTTCGAAATTTTTACGAACAATTATCAATGTCCTTGGGTTATTACTACTGATAACAGGCATTTGTAGGATTACTAAATACAGAGGACTCTCCAAGTTTCCTTTATTGCTGCTACTGTTCTGAAATCCTTATGGCTAAATACAGGTTAGCAATTGATTTAAATTTTGGAAAACTGTTGTAAAATATTTACTCGTGTTTGAAAAAGAATTCGAAATAGTTTTCCACACTGGAAAATGTGAAAGAAGTACATCATCTAATTATCGAGGACATGCCAGGCTAGAATTGTTTTAATGAATTCATTTGATTGAAATTAATAAAATTAATATGATGAAGAGGAACGTACGTATATCGGATATAGTTCGACCAACCATGTAACAAACACCGCGCTAACTGTGGTTGGAGCATGGTTGTAGAGATGGATAAATATTTTGGAAATGTAATTAGTGGAACTTATTCTCAGCCTTGTTGTGATATTATCATGGTGATATCGTCATTTCCTGATGTTTTTTAATATGCCACCGGATATTGCCTTATCTACATTCAGATGTATATCTACTTAAATTATATTCATCAAAGCTTGATGTAGTTGTCGAGACATATAAGATTTGCATTACATCTACAATTTTGCACAATAAATATAAAAAAATTGTCCGTACATACAGGATTAAGTACAAACAATATATTCATTCTACGAACGTATCGAAAAGCAAAGTGCCGTGAAAATACTATTAATATTTTGATTTTATTTCTCAGGAATTGATGAATATTTTATAAAGGATGTCTCATAAACAATGTCGATTTCCAATATTTACTTTATTGAATAATCATACAAAAAGGAGAGTCTCAATATTCGAAGTATAGCTCAAGGTCTTTGAGAAATTGGTAAAACTATTTTCTTGTTTTTCATTTGGGATTTGGAATAAAATACCAAATTTGGAAAAGAGTGGTATATACGAAATTAGCTGTGGTAATTGTGACGGGAAGTATATTGGGGCCAATTCCTTACAGCCCAATCTAAAGTTTAGTAGTCAAGGAATAAATGTGAAGATGGGGAAGAAGGTTTATTGGTGGGAAAATATAATATAAAAATAGTTGTACCATGAACATAGATCGATTGTCGCTTTAGTTTAAGGATAGTAGCTCCAGTTTGTCCATTGCAATGACTTGAATAAATAAACGTATTTTATTTGGTTGTGGTTATATTCTTCGTATACAAATTTCTCTTTGAGAGATTAGATCAGTGGACACTTTTCTAGTCAAGGACAATTTGAGGTATTACTGCGGTCCACACATTTTTGTACTAGTTAGTTGAATATAGAGTGTCAAAAGGCGATTGTCCCATATATAAATCATTTATAATTAATATAATGAGGAATGGGCTTGATAACATATATATTACATATTTTTCACAAGTATCATGTAATTTGAGTGTAATACCTATTATGGTGCTGTACTTTTTTTTATTTCTTCTATGTTGGCCTTCTTGGGGCTACTTGCAATTCTCAAGAAGTTCATTTTGGAAAATGAAGCTTTACACAAATATGTCGAAGAAAATATTGTCAAAATAAATTTCGTGGAGTCTGCTAAACTTTATTAGGTATGTTTCTCCAAAATTCAATGTGGTCTTGCTTTTAACGGTATTCAATGAAATGAGCTTTGAGGTCTGTGTCGTACTTTAGTTCAATAAGTTCATTTATCAATTGAGTTTTAGAAACTGACTAAATATAATCATATCATTGTCTTCAAAACGCCAAGAGTTTTCTAAGAGAGTGAAACAGTTCTTAATATTCCTCGCATCATTAAATCTTTTTCGAATTTCTGACAAATCTTCCTTCAAGTAGTGACGAGGCGCGGGGACAGGTGCTAGCACCGGCTCACTAGAGCAGGCTAACGAGTTGCAGGGGGAAGTTTATATCTAACCGCGTAATTCTATTTAGTTAGGTACCTTCATGTGTAAAATCATATTCCGATATGAGCCTCAATTCATCAGATTTTGATATAAGGGAATTGATTGAATATTTGACAATTAAAATTTCACCAATCACTTCATGTCCATATTCTTCTGGAATAAATGAAAGTGACAGATGACTTATCTTTAGCTTTAGCGTGTTTTTATTGGGAACTGAGCCCATTATCTACTAAAATTGCAGAAATATCGCGGGCCGCAGTTTGACGACCCGGGATTAGATTCAGTATTATTGCTTTTGAATCATGCCAACGCCTTTTAGTATATTCCTGTATACAAAATTAGTGTAATTTGGAATAAATTTAGTTATTTTCATTTGTTTTTTGAAAAATCCTCGTACCAGTCGCGATATTTCACATACCATCATAATTTGTTCAGAGTGTCCACCTCCATCGTTGATTTTGTAATTACTGTGAATATTTTTATAGAGTGTGCATGTATCTATAGTTTACGGTATCATATACTCTGCGATCTAAGGGATCTATTATGTCCCCTTTTCTTCATGTGGCACTTGGGATGTTCGTTATTTACAGTGGATTATGCATCCTACTCTTTCAGAAACTTGATCACACCATTATGCCGTAGAGACAAGAATACAACCGAAACAATAGATTTGCTGACCCGCTGTGATGCCGACCGCTTTTATTGTAGAAAAGAGTTTGTTTTTAACACGACAATGCTCCTGCTTATTTGTGCGCTATTGTAGAAAAATTAGTGACACTGCATTACCATTTATCGTCTGATCTGCCATATTTACCTCATCTGGCTTCCTCCGATTTCTTTCTCTTGAAAAGAGAAGCGATTTCAGACAAATGAAGATGTGACAAACTTCCGAAAGAATATTTGTCGTACGGTTACAAAAAAATTAAACTAATTGTAGAGTTGAAAGAAGAGTTTGAGTTTGAAAGTCACTCTCCCGTCAAAGTGTCCTCGTATTAAAACAAGGAAGTTAAATGAGACGTGACAACTATTTCAACTGCATATTCACGGTCTTTAAAAGAAGATTAAGTCGATAAATCCCATAAGCTCAAAAACAATTGCAGTTTATATCCATGAGCGGATTGAAACAATAAGCACCGCCGGGAATAGAAACCAAACGAAGCAGATACGAATAAATTCATTATTTTCTCCAATATTCCGGTTTCTCTCTCGAAGGCTCACGTTGAAATAGATAACGGCTGAATACCTCAAATATAGGCCAGTCACAATATATAAATTGAAGTATGTAGGTACAAATAGCTTTCTAAGAATCTTGACATTGAAATAGAAGTAGGTACACGACGATTATAATCAAATAAACAGCTGTGTCAACTTGTCAGGTATTGTATTTAGTTATTTTAAGATATAAGATAATTTCGATTGTTAAACTCCTTATATTCTTTCTAAAAACATTTTTTTCTATTATTCACTACAAGAGTTATTTCTGATTTGAAGGTGGACCTCTTGTACAATTTGTGCATTTAGAAAAAAATATAAGAAAAGAAATTATGTCCAGCAATACAAAATATATAAATTCTAAGCAAATTAATTAGAAACAAGAATGCTAGAGTGTGTTGATTCATATATTTTAGATTCTGTGATAAATTTAAATAGAAGTATAAAAGTTTAAGTAGTTATTTTAAAAGTAAACTAAATTAACATCAAAATAGTGAAAACCCCATGTCAATAATTTCTGTCTTAAGAAATGAGTAAACTAAATTTTTTCTCCTGAAGCTATAATATAATCCGTTCCTGTGGGTCTGTCGAGAAATTTTATAAAATGACGTAAAAGGGTGTCCATAATCTTAGAAATAAAAAAATATTAGGCCATTGAAACGTAAAAATCTGAAAAAATTGAACAAAAATATTGAATATTCTTGATTTTATGTCTAATTCTGTGTATATTAATGAATAACGTATTTTCTATAGAAATATATTTTTGAAGTTTCATCGAAATGGTATTTTAGTTTGTTGCCTCATATTTTTTATTTATTTCCAAAATATTTATTCCTAATAATTCAAGCCAGAACTCAAATTGTTTTATCTTCACGATTATTCTCTTTGAAAACAGAGGACGTACGATTAGCTACAGAAACTGAAATACAAAATTCTGGACCTATTATACATTACTTAATTATACAAGGTAATTATATATCCTATATCAGGTAATAAGTATGCGAGTTCTATATAAATATTATCAGTCTGCTTCGTTATTGAAGCCTGCCGAAGCATCTAGCAAAAGTACCTCGAATAGATCAGTACCTTCAAAGTTGGTTGTAGAAGCTCCAGGCTTACACATAAAATATAAAAAATGTTTTTGACTGTTAGTTAATAGAAACTAAATAGGTATGGAAAATATTTGAACAGATAGCAAAAATAGCATTTTTCATAACCAGAGAAAGCTTCGTTGCTTATGATTGTTTATTGTGAAAAATTTCATTTTTCGGTGTCTAAAAATTAATCAAATCTAGTAGAAAAGAAAGGTATCTATATATATATATATATATATATATATATATATATATATATATATATATATATATATATATAGGGTATTATATATAGGAACACAACACTCACTCTGCTTCCCACATTACAAACACACAATTGTTTCTGCTTTACACTTCCCATCTTTAGAAACTCGAATTTTAATTCTTTTGCCTGAGCGTCTGGTGCTGGTTGCGGAGTCTGTCTTTGTGTATGCTGGCGGCTTTTCCTAATTTCATCTGGAATAGTCTCAGCTTGAATATTTCTATGTAGATCGCTGTTCCGAGAATACATTGTATGTATTTTCATTGTGAAAAATTATTTTTCACAGTAAAAAAAAATTAATCACATCAGTGGAAAGTGGGGTATATAAATAGAATTAATTCTAACTATATGGTACATATTAAATGTAAAAAGTAAAAGGCTAATATCAAACCTCAAAAGTTGTATTCGTATAATAATTATTTAACAATTTACTATTGCGGCTAAAATAATCAAAATAGAATATAAGGAACGAACATTCGTCTCTTCTACGTGAGCTTTTTAAGATTGAAACTAAGTACCTCAATATTCCTATCCAAATTGAGTCGCGAGATTGTGGATTCACTCACAAACAAATCAATAAGGAAACAAAACGTTTGTTCCAGTAGATACTAAGAAAAGATTTCATTTCTTGAGGTTGCTGAAGTGATTCAGTGGCCAAATGATCAAAAAAATTCCTGGAGCTATTGTGGAACATTCGAATTGGTAAATACACTGAAGATATTTTGATTCGTACTTTGATATAAAAAATTCGTTCAAAAATGAAACCACAACATCAATGTTTAAATTCAAGACAAATATGCCCAAAACTTTTTTTTAACTTTTGGAAAAGTTTTTCAGTTGATATTACTTCAAAGTAAAAATTTAAATTTCATCATAATCAATATTGAATAACGCCCAAGCAACTAAAGTTGCTCTTGATCACATGAGGAGTCAATTCTACCAAGCAACCTCAGTTCTACAAATTTAGCGTAATCAGAATTTTAATTAGGAAAATAACGGCAAATAGTTCCAAAATGATTTTCATCAATCAAAAATATTATTACGAAATTATTAATCTATAGTTTAAATTACAAACTAAGTTGTTTACTAATTTAGTTTTCTCTAAACGTCAACAATTTATATTTAACAATTGGTGGTACCAAAAAAACATTCCGAGATGTTCCATAATGCTGCAGAATATTCAGAGCACATTCCCTCTGGAAATGCAAAAGATCTACATTTGAACATTACCACCTATGCAATAGCCACCATTGGATCGTTCAAGCATATATGACCCAGGAAATATAAGGCGACCACCATTTTTTGGACCTTATTCCAATTCTATATGTGAATATGAATTGGTAGAACAAATCGATGCCTCTCATATGAGAATATACTCAGAAATCGCAAATCGCTATAGACATTTGAAATTCTTTTTTTTTTTTTGAAAAGGAATACCGATTCGCGGATTCTGTTGTTCCATGAACACAATTTGTCAAAACTATAACATTATTGTCATTCTGTTGGAACATTTTTGCATTGAGAATCATGTGACACTTAGATACCCCTTACCTACACTCGATAAAATGAATGCTTATCTTGCAGAGGTAGGATTTTACTTCAATTTCACGTAATATCCCTGTCCACCCAAGACCTTTTTCGGTAAGTTTATTCGCAAGGTTTTCAGTGAAAAGTGAAAAAATTTATTTTTTGTACAATAAAATCAAATAAAGGTTACTATAAATAAACCGTTTATCATTTTCCGAAAAAATGGTGAAAATAATTAGTTCTAGTTATATTCTCAATAGATTTATTAAAAATATAATTTTTATCTTACATCGTTGAAGAATTAATATCAGACTATAGATGATAAATATATAGCAAAATACAAAAAAGAACTTTTCCTTTTCAGTTTTTTATGAAAAAAGTAAAAAAGTAATTCACTCAAGTGCAACTTTAGTTTTATCAATATTTGAACATAAAGTTGAACTTTGTTGTTCAATTCCATTTTTACACCATAGTAAAACAAAAGATACATGAACTGTTTAATACTTTTATGAAAATAATAGCTATGTTAGAAAGAAAGTAACTTACCTCTTTTCTCACTGAAGTCAAGCAAACAGCTGGCAGTAAAGGGTAGTTACCCAAAACAACCCGCTTTCAATATAAGTCACATAGTTTTGTCAACTAAAACACCTGATCATTCTTTACATAAGAGACCCCTCTTAGCATTAAAAGTATTTCTAATAGCTAAAACTTGAACCTTATATTCCTAAAAATCTTTCAATTATCATTCAACTCTAGTTGCGGTTGGTTGGTCACTAATGAATTAATCAATTTATTCTACTGACATCTTCGGACGAAAAAAACATATTTATTGATCTAAAGTGTTTGTATTTCTAATGATGACCAAATTATTGATAATTTTAACGAGTGAGTGACAAAAATCATTGACAAATGAAATTTTGGAATTTTTGTAAAATTATATAAACCAAAATTGCTGTCGTAAATCGACGAGGTGAATTAATGGGATAAATAATCTAAATTGAACAATAAACGGTTTACATAATAGCCTGGATTTTAACCATTTAAAGCAAATGAAAGATTTAATGTTCGTAAATCTATTCCAACATATGTGAGATTTTTTATTTTTAAACAGGAATAATAAACAACGCCATACGGTTACAAGTTAAGAGAAAAGTAAACTACTATAATTGTTAAAATGAGTAAAGTGAGGATGGTATTTTAATTTAATAGTTTGCGTAATACACATTGCATATTTTCATTGAATCAATTACAACAACAACCTTGTACCTTGTTAATTATTGTGGGTTATTAATATGAAATGATAAACTAAATTGTTTTACATGAAAAATTAGATTTTAAAAATACAATAGAGAGGTATGACGGACCTGAGTATCAAATTGGATATTTGTTATGTAATTACGTCAAATTGCAACATCAATTTTTATGATCTTTGAACTAGGTTCTCCACAAAATACGCGTATTCGAACATACAGCAAAACATTTTTCTAAAACATTTCTAACTAGGGTTTGACACTAGTGGAATATAATAGTTTCATAAAACTGGCAACGCAAAATGGGAAAATTTCTACTAATTAATTCCGAAAAATCGATTTCCCTCCTCAATCCGATTCCAAAAATCGACAATAACTATATACATATAACAAAGCTAGTAATTTTGTTAAACAGAATTATTTGTATTGTGACCGATTTTCTCGATATTTGAAATATTTTTTAGGATAAAATTTCTTTACCGATCAATATTTAACTCAAAAAATTTCGAAAAGACTATTCTTGTTTTCTAGTAAATTGTGTAATTCTTTCTCCAATAATTTTTAAGGTAATAAGTTGAAAAATAGTGGTCGATTATCGTAAATCTCGTCAAAATCGGTCAATTTATTCGGGAGATATTAGAAAAAAGATAACTGCATAATTCATCGCCGGCCGGATCATTTGGTAGATGATTGATAATCTTTTGCGCTCAGTAAAATACATTAAATGCCACATCAAAAGATCTGTTTTTCAGCTCGAACATATGGAAAATGAAAATTTCTGAACCTTTTGAACTGAATCAAACAGAAGGTTTAAAGGATGGCCTGCAGGCCGAACCGTTTTCTAGATTTTTTTAATTACTATAGAAAAACAGTGAGGCCGGTTTCCGATTACATAATTATTTTTGACTCTTGAAAAAGCAACGGAGATGACTACGATAAGAAACAAAATATGGTCCAAATTATGATTTAAGAAAATAAAACATTTTTTAGTAGGGTCAGCGACAAATTTGTTACCAATTTTGGTTTATTTTCAGTTTTGATTATCCAATATTTATTTATCTATTGTTACTACAAGTTTTACGTCAAACTAGCTTGGGACCAGATTGAGCCACAAATTTCTTGGTAACTAATTATCAATAAATTTTGACCTTTTTTTTCCAAGTTTTTACCCATTTACCCTGCCAATTATATGAAGCTAAATATAGTGATTATTTCTATACGGCTTGGCATATTTTAGCAATTTTTTAAAATTGTTACCATCCCTTTTCGTTGAAAAATTTCACAAAACACTTTTTTAACGTGTTTTTCTGATCGATCACATCTTATACCCTGCGAAAAATACGGTTACAGCTTTTATACCGGAAAAAAGTGGCTAGAAAATCGAAAAGAGTGGTAGAATCGTATAAAAGAAGCGCTTTACTTTATTATATTGTGGACTTACTGGACTCTGAGGATTAATTTGTTGTTGATTAATGGATAAAAAAACAATGGAATCTAATCAGTGATTGAATTTTTTTATTTCTGAATATCTGGACTAAACAATAATAAGAATACTAACGATACTAACAATATCTGGCGAAAATTGTGTTGAAGAAAAAAATTGGTTTGATCCCGACAATGCGCCAGCCCATTCGTCCACAATAATTGCATAAAAATTAGCCAACTGGTTACTTCGGATTATTTTCTGTTTCCAAATTTGGGACGGTCGAAAGCGATTTCAGACATATAGAGACGGTGGTAGAAACACAATTCTGAAAAATTGTTTTTTAGATGGTTCTAAAATATTAAAAACTCGCTGAACTAAGTGTGTAGAGTTGCACACAGATTAGCTAAATTTGATAAACTCTTTACCAGATCGATATTACGTAAGAGTCACCAGGTGTTAAGGCAACATATTAAGAGTTTTAATACATATTTTTTATATAGAAAATAGCATGTGAAAAGGTATTACGCCTTCTACCTTGTAGACTTGTCCATCGAAAAGAATTTTGAGGTTTATTCATTGAAAATAACCGTATTGTGCGAGAGCTTTTTAAAACTTGAAAACCTAATATAGAAAGTCTTATAGTTCAAAAGAAAAGAAATTTTTCCAATAATTAACAATAATGTAAAGTCGGTAAAATTATGAAATACTATTTTTATATTGAATTAAAGCCTAAATGAAAATAGAAATTTGTTTGGTTCATTTTATCAAGTGACTAAATTAAAAAAAAATGTGAAGTAATAAAATGAACAACTATTTCAGATTATGAGGAAATAATAAACTATTAAAGTAAATTGACACAACTTTCAATTCTAATGTCTTCATGAAGATGTCATCAACCTCGATTGTCTTCAAGCAACAACAGCATCAATACATAATACATTCTTCTCATTGTTCTCTATCGTATTGATGGCTTCTCGAACAATAGTTGTATATTTTAAATAAATTATTAGTTTTAAGAACTTGAATTATTCAGGAAATTGCGAACGGTGCACTCATCTTTTTCTTATTAGATGAAGTCATTCCATATACACAACGAACTCTGTTTGTATTGGTGGAATGGAATTTTTCTACCAAACGTTAAAGAAACTAAAACAGCTATTATACTATATAGCAACAACCTTGGCCAAACTGTTTCGTTACAAAATAACCATGGCAGTTTTTGAAGATGTAGATACAATTATTTTACTAATACAGTATTTGACACAATTTTGTCAACTAAAAAACAAACAAAATGAAAAATTTTCCAATCTATACGTAAACATAATCAGTCCATCGTTAGATATTGGTTCAAGTATTCCTTTGCAGACTCAATATCAATTCACGTTTGAGGCTGCTCCTCTATTATGGAAATTTAACGCGAAATAAATGATTGGAAGAACTGAAGGTAGATATTGAATCGTTTTTTTTTGTTAAATTGAACGTAAATTGTTCCAAACATTTTAAGGGTTGTATTCAACCAACCGGCCAGAGACTTTACCTATCGTCCTCTTCTGTTTAAATATATCTATAATCGTGTGATTACTTTTTATCGTAGTTTTGTGACGTTTGTTTAAATTTGAGAAATGGGGAATTTAATAAAGTCTACGTTTTATTTTCTTATCAAAAGAAAATGATAATAATGGTATTATGGTGAGAAATTGATTGTGCTGCCAATGTCCAAAATAGTTGGGAAGTTGAGGAATAGATAATTGAAAGGGGTATCACTCCTAGTGAGTGAGTTCCATAAATAAGATTTTACCTATTTCTGTATACACGGAATCTTTTCATCCTTTAAAGCAGAATTGCTAAAACGAAAAACATAATAGGGTTGAGAATGCCACCACAAACGTTTACAGGTTTCACAAGAACAATATAGTAACCAACTTCAGAAAAAATGCTGTTAAATTATCTGGTCGGAAATATGACATAAACGCACGAAACGACCAATATAAATGTGTGAACAATGAATAGCACTGAAATATCGTAATAACACACTAATTTATTACGGTAGTCTTCAAGACTGGGCAATATCGCCTTCACCATCCAAAAGAATGATACAATACACATTATGTTGACAGGACAAACATGTGCCTAAAGACACTCAATTTAGTCCCATGCATCTGTCACCATAGGATGCTAACGATGTGGAAGGCGCTGAATGCCATCAGCCTTAGCATTTGCCGTGTTTGTGAATCGGCTCACCTGTTGCCGTACAGCCTTAGCAATGTCCTCTCTTGTTGCAAACATACTACCACGCAGTAGTTCTTTATTTTAGCCAATGAGATCTATACAGTATAAACTTGTACATACATTTTTGCTATTCTCATCAAAATTTGTTACCAAAAACCCTACACATTTAATAATGTCTGTAATAAATATTTTGATAAGTCTTAGTTACAGATCGCGTTCCGATCTTTGTAATAGTTTTGGCACTTTATTCAATAAAGGAAATAGTAGGCATGCTCGAAGCTTACTGATTGTTTCCCTAAACCATCGTTAGACATTTATTTTTCAAAAAAAAAAATAGATTCTACAGAACCAATATGTACCGGTGTTGTTGTAGAATTAGCACTATCTACATTTAGGAACATTTTAGCATTTACGATTTAAAAGTGGAAATGTGTCAGTTGAAATCCATTAACGATCACGTTCTTCGCCCATACCAAAAAAATGAAAATCTGCAAACTTGATCGTTCAAACAGGCGATTGACTATTCGAGAACTTAATGAAAAACTTACAATCTTGTAAGGGTCCCTACAAAGTATTTTAGCAAATGATTTGCAAATAAGAAGAGTAAGTGCCAATTTCATTTCGAAACTTCTGACTACTGAATAAAGAGAAAATCGTGTTTCATTATGCATGAAAATCCGTAGGTATTTCATTGCCAAAATTGTTACTGGAGATGAAACTTAGGTTTATGGTTACGACACAGAGTTCTTCGAATGTGAGGGCGTAATGCGATCTGAGTTCCTTCCGAGGGAAACAACACTGTAAACTTAGGACTTTACAAGAGGGTACTGGAAAGTATGTGGAATGATCTGCGAAGCGAGAATCCTGAAAAATAAACCGATGGCTTTCTTCTTCACTAAAACGCATCGTGTCAGCTGTATACAATAAATAACAGTTCAAAAACCATCCAGAATTGCGCTGGTATGGACAAAGTGTATTGTATGAATATAGTAATTGTAGATGAATTGAAGTATGCAGAGTAAAAAAATTTAAAATCATATTTCAATATCGAAAATTTGAAGAACTTTTAGAGAAGTGCTTAGATTTGTCCAGTCAAACACACAGATTATTCTCTTTCTCTCTACCCTCCGTACTCCATAAGCAGATTTATCACCATACGACTTCGTGCTATTGATCAGACCACAACCGAGCGGATAAAAGCCATTCCTGACTACTACACAAGGGTAATACTTTGAAAAAAGTTAACTCAAAGTTTTCAATAAAATAATTCTCTGAATTTTTTATCATACCTCGTATAGTTTAATTTCAAAGCAAAATGGGGACAGGGTAACTAAAAAGTAGTTGATTTTCTTGACAAAACACCTTTATATTATTTAGAAGAAATTATTTAGTCGCACCTCGTATTTTTTAAATAATTGGTATGTCTATAGTGTTTCCCTTTTAGTTTGTCAACAGTGGGTACACGCATATAATCAACTATTGAGAACAATAACATTTATGAGCGAATTCTTTCAACAGTGTCGCAGGAAAATTAAAAAATATAACAGCGTTATTACAAAATCTATGGATAATATACCTAAATATATCTAATTGTAATTCGCTGTTTTTTCATAGAATTGTTTATTTTAATAATTAATTAATAGTCAAAAATAATAACAGTACCTACTTATTCAACATTAGCGAAAACCGATTATTTTTTAAAAGCAACAAGGTCAAGTTTTTGCGGTTAAAATTACCTGTTTCATATAGGTACATACATATTCATCACATTGTTTTCATATTTATTATCAACAAAATTAAGGTTTCACCTGATATATTTATTAAATAATAATTATTTGATTGTGTAGGTATCAGTTGATTTATTAAAAACGGAACAATAATTATTATTGCGAAGAATATATTATATATAAGAAAGTTTTAACGTAATAATAACTTGGTTGCTTGATGAACCGCATAAAACAGTTATAAAATTGTTACCATTCGAAAAGTAATTGTCGATAGAGATCGCTCTAATATATTTATTTGCAGGTGCATTGAACCGGCTGAAATAAAACGTTATAAACCCATGACGCTTAATAAATAATACATGGGGTGTCTAGCTTAAGTATGAGAAAGAGATTTTTCATTTTTATTTGATCGTAAAGAAAACAAAACGATTTGCACACCTGCTGATGAGGAAACTGAAACAAGACTTACCGAATGATTCCGCATCTAAATAAGAGCTTCTGGACCTTTCAATGCTGGTCCTTTCATCCATATTTTCCATGCACTACGTCGAAATTATAATCGATTTGTGTTTTCAAAGTGATATCAGCCATGCTGGGGCACTATATGAATGATGAGCCGTCGTTTGTCAACTGCGAAAACATAATATGACATATACATTTGTAACCCCGGACCGGTTTATACAAAACACTTTAAACTGTTTTCAAAACAGGACACTAATCGGGGGGTCGAGTAATACCAGATCCGCACTAACAGCACAGAACATGTGAAATAGTTCGATTCATCGTATTTTAACGCGCGACAGCAGAATAACACAAACTACAGTGAGCGTGCGCTACTAGTGAATCAGAATGGGTAGATGTGCCGTTTGCTGCTTGCTGTATTCGCTTCGTACCTATTTCCCTCTTGAATTTGTTTTACGTTTTGTTCTGGGTTGCTGCTCGCAGTGCGATACTACAATGTTAATTAAAATAAGATAATTTATATAGAAACAATTTCCATTAATGTAAAAATAGTAAAGCCGATTAACTGACATTTACGTTATAAAGCATGCATTTGGAACCTAGATACTCAATGTTTATTCTCGGTAATAATATTACTGCATAGGTAACTATTCGAATTTGTTTTTCTCGACTCTAGTATCAAAATATGCAAGCGCTTTCCAATTGGTACTTTGAATCATTTCAAAACTATATTTTTAATATTCAGCACCTAACAATTTACAAAATGTCCTTTTATAAAGATAAGGTTATAAATATTATCCGATTTTATGAATTTTATATAAAAATTACATCTTACACTGAATAGTTTCCAACAAAACAGTTGTAATTTGAAAATAAACTTTATTTGAGGTAAAACCTCCTGGATTGGGATCCAGGACTCATAATTTTTGGTAGCCTTAAAACAATTACCCTCAACTGAGGTTCAACTGACTCAGTTGACTGGTGGTCAGACATAGTACTATTTCATCTTTTCTGAAAAATCTGTCGAATTGGCTATTAATAATGAGGCGAAGTGCGTAGTCACCTTATACCAAATCGACACATAGGTTTTCATGAATCCTACTTCAATATACAACTATAAATTATGATTCTAGTTTAGTTGCAAATGTACTATTATCCTCTTCTCTATTTTCCTTTTCCAATTTTCCCTATTACAATTTCAAATTGATTATACCGGACTTATATTCTAAAACGGTACCCCTCTTCTCCACGCTGTCGACTGCGACAAATCATGCTTATGTCCATGACAACCCTAGAACATTTCAAGACACCTTTATAATCTGGCTGCTATTTTACTGTTCTGTGACAACTAATAAATAAAATTTTTCATAATCTGAACACAAATATCTATTATATATAGTAAGTTAAGATCTATAAGAAACTAATGAGTGTCACTGCCAAAGGTTATCCGTTATCCGGCAAAAGCTAATGTGTCACCTACATACAATTTAACATTTTATAAAACTACTCTAGAGAGCTCTAAAGACAGTAATTAAAAAAAACATCAATTACACTATTGTAATATATATGTAATAGACCGGTATCATTTGAAGGGTGGCAAAATTTTTAATATGAAAAAACTAAATTAAATTAATTTTTGTAAAGAATTTTCTATAAAATATTTTATTTTTTATAAGATCAAATAGTCTTTATCGGATGATGTTCTTTTCTTTTTGTTTCATTACTGAAATTAATTACATGCATTTATCAATTATCATTTTGGTATTATAATAAATAATTTTTCATTTTCACATTGTGGAGTATACAACGAGCATCAAAAAGACAATTTGCTATGATTGTCTATATTGATGTTGAAGAACGTCGAATACGTCTAGAAAGTTATCAGACGATTGAGTTTGAGATTGTTGCGGGCTGGATTGGTTTGTTTCAGTCCCACGAACGTGAGCTTACTTTTTAATAGATAAAATTGTTAGAACTGTTTTGATATTGCATTTTGTTAAGCCCAGAGCCAAGTAAATTCAACAAATTTTGATAAAATTGAATTCTGAAGTGGTGTTCAAGCTATCAACATATGAGCCTATTACAATTTTTTCATAGAAGTTTTTAGCAAAATAGCGGAAAAAATTATTGAGCATAGGGGCGCAAAAATGCTAAATCACCAAAAATGAAATTACCATGTCAACAAACAAAAAAATAGATATAACGGAAACTAGAAATGCATACAGTTGAACACTAATGTAATGCTAGTTGCCTACAAGTACGTATATTATAGATATTATTCGTGAGAGCGTTATCACGGGTTTAAGTAATGAATACCGTAATGGATGACATTCATTATATGAATTATCAACAATAATTGAAATAATTTTAATCAACACTTATCAGCTTATGTCTCAATTAATGATAAAAATCGATACATCACATCGGTTATATCGTTATTTATACAGCTCTAAATTTTGTGTTTGATGTTTTCAATCCCATCTACAAGTTCGTGAATATTTGGTCAAGATTTTTGAAGTAAAATGCTTAATTTTTTCATGATTAATTTCTACATCTATTTTAAATCATATAATTCGTTATTTTGCTCAGATACAATGCCATGCACATTGAAACACAGTTACCTATATAGATTATAGAATATTGTATGCTTAAAATAATGATGCGAATCACAAAATTGTTATAAAATATCGTTCTGAACATTGACTTGCATTTATTTATAATTCATAGACAACTAATATAATGGTAGCATTATCAAAATTATATAATAACAAAATGTATTTATATATTTTTGTTCATTCAATTAATTAATGTAAAAATGTTGGCTCCGAGAAAAAAATGATAATGTACATTTGAATGTTTGATGTTATTGCATTTAGTACATTTGGAGGTCACAAAGTGAAAATATTGCTAAATTTCGTCACTTGCTTTATGTTATTATCACTTACGCGTAATGAATTTGATAAAAAAGTACCTAATTCAAAATATGTTACATATTATTCAGGCGTTTACTATACTCGGTTCAAATCAAGATAAATAGGTCAACTTGTTTGCAGAATAGTGACACGATTTTATAATTTATTTAAAATTTTTAAGAGATTTTGAAGATGTACTATGATTATTCACAGTTTCAAAACCATGTTATTTTGATAAAATACCCCACCTTAATAATTCAACATAATGCAAAGCCATGTCACACTCATTTTCAAAGGAGACAGTTTGTAGACTTTTTTTCAATTAAATGATGCATAAGGGTAGCGAACATAATCATTAAAATATCAAATTGGAATGCAGGTTAGGTAATAACTTTTCAAAATCATACAAATTCCTTGTTATAGCGTAAACTCCATGTTTATTTTAGTACTTTTCTAAAAATTCAGTAAAAACGCAATAAAAGAAAAAATATTTTACATATCGAATATTATGCAATCATTTTTTTAATGATTTTTTATGTATTATTGTTGTTATTTTCAGTGGGTTTTGGGTGATTTGTTGTTGAATGATGAATAAATGATATTTGTTTTGATTAACAAAACTCTTGCTGAACAATCTTAGGATTGTTACTAAATACTTAAAAGTTCTTAATAATTACAAAGCACGTTTGCCCGTCACAATTTTTGTGTCACAACACTGTCACTTAAACATATCTAAGAGTGCTTGTCCCCTGCCAACTTAACTAAATTAAAAATTAATATAAACATGGCTACCAACAATATAAAACAAAAAAATGTGAGATAGGGATAGGTCAGATCAGCTGTTAATTTGATCAATTATCAACACTCCTTCTTGATCAATTTGCTGGTGCTGGTGTCTCCAGTTCAGTGCCTTGCTTTGGTCGCACCTTTTCCTCGTCGAAGATCACATTGTCTGAGCTAACTACTTCTCTCTTTTTCTTCACATAAATCCTGTAGCAGGGCGAATCAATGTCACAGCCAATCAGAATTCCCTTTTCTGATTTTCTATCAATCTTGCTCCTCTTCTGTGCTTGCGTCCACACATAACATTCACATCCAAATGATCGCAGCTTCTCAATCTTCATTTTTCTTCCAAACCAAAGTTCTCAAAAGGACTTTTCCCTGGTACGTTGCTGGTTCCAATCTGGTTGAGTCTGAAGATCGCATGGCTCATTGCCTCTGCCCACAGTCTCTCGTCCAACTCGTTAGCATGTATCGCTGCTATGTCTGCCTCGATATCATTTCTCTCTCAACCCTTACGTTCTGCTCTGGCGTGTGTACATTCGCAAATGTGTGAAAGATTCCCAGCTTGTTGATCATTTGTTGGGTTTTTGCATTTTTCAGTTCAGTACCATTATCTGATCTCAGACTCTTCACTCTTTTCCCTAGCTGATTTTCAACAAGCCTGAGGTAGTTCTCAATCTTCTCTGGGGCCTCACTTTTCGTCTTCATAAAACAACAGCTCCGGTCGTGGGTGAAGTTATCCTTAAACATGAGCCAATACTTGGCGACGGGATGTTCATCTCGCCAGTGTCGACATGTGTAAGATCTAATGGCTGTTGGGCTGTCTTGGGGTTGTTTGGATGTGAAGATCGATATTGCTTGCCATATGCGCACCCTGTGCACTAGTAATCACACAATATACATTTTGATGGGCGAGTCTCTCGTGCCACACTTTGATCGACTGAACCATCACACTTTGCGCTTTGCTATTGCTAACATCTTGACTACAGAATATTGACTCTTTTTCGTTTGCCTTCTGTACATGTCCCTTGTCTAGCATCTGACTTAGTGAGAAAAGATTGAAATTGAGATTTGGTACGTAGATCACATCTTCAAGTACCACTGGTTACCCCTTCTGACCGTCAAAATCCTCCATCTCGATGTTCCCAACTGCAACGCCATCTAGCCTGGTTGAGTCTCCTGTTTTGATTAACAAAACTCTTGCTTAGGATTGTTATTCAATACTTAAAAGTTCTTAAAAATTACAAATTGTAGCATGTTTGCCTGTCAGTTAACTAAATTAAAAATTAATATAAACAAGGCTACCAACAATATAAAACAAAGTAGTATGAGATAGGGATAGGTCGGATCAGCTGTTAATTTGATCAATTATCAAGAGTTATCAATTATTTACTAAACTTTGAAATTTGTCTCTTTCAAAAAACCGCAGCTTGCAAATCTTCCAAATCTCGCAGATGTATTTCAGACACCGTGGAAAAGAAAGCTTGAGATGCTAAATCGGGTGAACATGGTGGCCTTTTCATTAGTCCTATCGTTAAATGACTGTAACTGAAAAATGTAACGTAGTAACCTCCAGTTCCAAGTGAATTAGATCTTCTTCCAAAATCATTTTATAAGCAAAATATTTTTTGAAACAAATTTGAGTAGGACTTATCAGTAATTAAATAATACTATTTCCAGGCATACCACCCCAAATGTTTACCTCGTTTGGATACAGTGTTTGGCCTTCCTTAAAAAACCGTGAATTTTTATCGCTCCATAACAGACAATTTTGCTCCTTAACATTCGTTAAAAAAAACGAACACTCACCAGTTAACAAAATATTGTGCAAAATATTCTAATTTCCAAGTATGAAATCTCTTCATTATTTTGTTGAGGAGAAAAAAAATTATTGTCATGTTTGCGACTTGCGACACAGTATTTTATATTTCTTTGAAAATTACACATTCTTATTTCTCAATAAAAAAATATTGTGAAAATCAATTTATTATTAGATAAAAATCCTGTGTGTGTGTGTGTGTGTGTTCACATTTGAAAATTTTTCAGTTAATTATTGACCCAATTTCGTCTTAATACCGTAAAGGCTATGGAGAGCCATATATTGTAAGTGGCTAATTAGAAATACCGTATTATAACAAATTAATCGTATTATCTGCAGTAATATGTAAAAAAAATTGATAGTATCAGAAGCTGAATATGTAAGCTATTTGCTAAATGATATCCACGTCTGTTTGTTCAATGGTAAAACCACTACTATTGAGAATAGGGAGTCCTAATCAATCCCAAATTCCTTGGTAATCTCTTTGTTATCCTGTGTGACACCCTCGCTCTAGTCCATGAAAGCCTTCCAGAATAGAAGAAACTACTAACCGTCACTGGCTTGAAAACCTGGCTGTTGCTTTAGTTTAATTTCCTCTGTCTGCCCATAACAGCTTCACAGTTGCTGAGGATCTGTATCGTATTTTTCTCCATTATATTCCGTAGTACAGACATTCCAGATTAACGAGCTTTTCTGTATTATATCTGTGATAATCCAATGTTTATTAACTTCATAATTGCAGAATAGAGTGTTTCGTGAATTAACTGAGATATAATGAGAGAGTGACATTTTTTTCTATTTCAACAGCTGTTGCATTAATTGAGCGACGATAAGGACATCGTATTTTGGTCAGGATTATAAACGCTGTTATAAACTATCAGAAGGAAGCAATTAAAAATGTTTTTTTTCATTCCTCTTTGGTTCATTTTTAACCTTACATTTGAAAATCATAAGTTTTCGCATCGCAACCCCTATAGATTTCCCATTTATAACAAAAAGGTCTCTTTACACTCTTCCACATTTCCTATTATTGCTGCGTACCTTTGATTAAAATCACAAAAACTATAAATAAAAAACCTCAATCAAATATTCTCGTGTTTTAATCAGAAACAATTTCACCATCGGTCATTTTTTATAAAAGGAACAATTATTTTATACAGTGATCCTTATTTTTTCTATAAGGCTCTCGCTATTATTTATTTATTAATCATTTAACATATGACGCACATGCCTGTTTACTTATCGTCTTACTACAAATTCAGTTTTTACTAATTTTAATATTTCAGTATTTTTGTGCTTTTTCAAAAGTATCTATGTTCATACATTTTACCTCCTTAAGTGATAAACTATAATTAGCTAATTAAATGAATTAGCGAAACGCTCCTTTTGGGAATGAATCTATACTTAATAAAATTTAAATTTTAGAGTTAACGTTGCTAAAAATAGTAACAATCTATTTTGGTAGATACTTTTTCTCTACTCTCTAGCCATCGTTTTAACGAATCACACGTTAAGATGCCTCAAGTCAAAAAGAGAACAAAATTGAAATTCTTGTGTCTGAGAGAGCGCCGTTAAGGGCTGAACAGTCCTGAAAACAATGTAATACCAAAGAAGATTACAGGAGGTGCATCGTCGATAGATCGTATTTATCACTGCTACAAGGTATATTTTCCTGGTACTGCGGTTGCGTTCGCCTTCTCTTTTTGTGTCGATGTATATTGTGACAAAGCAGCGCAGAATCAGACGTATATACATCTATGTGAAGTTCGAATTTCGCTTGTGTTAAATGTATGGGTTCTATGTATGTGTGCGTGCTGACGTTCTGTAAATACAATACTGAAATATCTTCGTGCACCTTCGCTTCTACAATCGAATCGTGCACTTGTTTTGATTTTCTGAATTTCAATTGCGGTTCTTTAGACAGAGAAGACTTGTATTTAGCTACGTTAAGTGTACAGTGAATTTTTGAACCAAGTATTGCTATGGGAGGTGAGCTCCTCAATTTCATTTATCATTTTATCAGTATTATATGAATAAGTTGACCTCATTTCAATTAACATTGACAAGGTTAATGTCACTAGGAATGTAGTGAAATTACTAAATCCCATTTATACTAACTATTTGAATCGTTTAATAATAACCGGCTTTTTACACTTGATATTGAGAAAAATGTCTTAACAACCTAATTTAAATATAACATCAAAATTTTATTATAAATGGTATTTCAAAAAAATGTGAATTGGTGAAATTATTTATTTTAATGACGTTAGTCTTTAACTTAAACATGTTTATAAACAAAAAAGTTTAAATTAAAAAATTATTGTAAATTAACATTATTAAAAAATAATTAAAAACTTGTTTATTTCGAATTTTTTGTTCAGGTACATCAATATCAAAAATGAAAAAAATAATAACAAATTATATTGCATTTCATTTATAGGTATAGCTCTTTTTATTGCCTTGTAATAATAATGTTGAAATTGTTTAAAGTACCCATTTACTCTTATCGGTTATATATACAAGAATTTGGACCATTTGAAATGCAAACTTTTATAGGCACCCAATAATCATAAGAATTTAGTTTTTGTGAGTTTAGGATCGATTTTTATTTTATAGTACCTATAGTGATAAGAAAATTTTTATTTGTTACTCAAGTGAAAGTAAATAATTATATATATATATATATATATATATATATATATATATATATATATATATTGATCTAACTGTATATAAGGTAGCAGAGACAAAAGTAGGTATTGTAATTCTTAGTCAATTGGTGTAAAATTATACTGGTATAAATGCATGTACAGTTTATAAATAGATTGCTTCAGTATATTTATCCTTCAATGAATAATAAAATGATAACTCGTCTGAAGTAGTGCGGGTGACAAATGACTACATAATTTAAAATTATTATGGAATTAGTAATTAATTTTTTTGAGCAATTTTAACGCTAACACAAAATGAATTATAAAATAAGTACCCGATGATTTGGCCAATATAGGTTTTCATTTAGGTTACGAATATTACTAGTTATAGTTTCCATCAACTGCTTCAGAAATACTCTGTAGAAGAATCTCAAACTCTACTCCCATACAAGTACTAGTCTTAAATAGACAAAATTATCTTTCATTGACACCGTACTTCTATAATTAGTGATACGAGTATTAGGTTCTAATTTTTAATCATTCTTTATATATGTATTAAAATTAATAGTCAAATTTGTGTCATATTATGACATCAGAAGCATAGCGGAAACTAATAATATAATCAGGGTGGTGAAAGTGTTGTAAACATCTGAAAATTAACTCTTACGTCAAACCTCCCTAGTATCTATGTATTTAAATTTGTATCGTTGTCGTTTATTCAATTCGATTATTTATTCTATCTATCGAAATCTTCTGCATGCAATGACGATCCTTCATAGTTGGATTGTGGCGGTCAGGGACCGTTGCGACAAAACTACCAAATGCCGATTTCTAATAACCTAATAAGGCACTTTCGTTTGAAGCCTTAAGCACCTCGCGAGAGTCTGGAGCAGGCATAAGACTGAAATCCGGTAGTGGTGTAAACAAAACATAATTGTCAATGTATTGAGGATTTGGGCAAACCATATTAATCGTCCTAATTCTTTCTTTAAGAGGAAATCGAGGACCGTGCTGCTGACATTTTTTAGAAAGAAATATTATGATGACTAAACAATTTTAGAATTATGTACAGTATATTATTGGAACATAATCTTTTTGAACTTTCGAGAAAAAAGGATATTCAATGCATTTTTTAAATAATATTTTCTTTATATAGTTGTCAGCAACAAGTTTTTGTACAAATAAAAGAAAGTGCCAGAAAAGTTCCTAAATGGTTAAAATTTATATATGGTGATAATGTAAAACTTTGAAATTTGTTTATTGGTGGTATAAGCGGCCTTAAAATAGATGAAAGGTGTGAGTTTCCTTGTCTCGCTAGTCTTTGCCCGAATGTTATTTTACAGTGGTCCGAACGTGCATCCGTGAGTCGTCACGTTCAGGACGTCTGTTCCGTTTTTGGTATCAACAATGACGTGTAGGTTTATGGATGTTCTTCCTTGGGAGTATGTGCTTGGTACGGTCATTGTCTTGTGACGGTGTCAGTCAATTATCCTGGTCCCATTGTCGTTGGTGAATCTATACTAATGCGGAGATTTACGCCCTGTATGAATAGCCCAGCCTAGTAGCAGAAATCAAAAGTGCAAGACTAAGATGGCTTGGTCATGTCGAACGGACGCCGGAGGGTTGAGGAGTCAAATTAGCATACTCGCAAAAGCCGGAAAGCCGTAGACTACTAGAACGACCACGCATAAGATGGACAGTTCTTCAAGGACCGTAGCGCCAATTGATAGATAGCTCATTAAGATAACCGTTTGGGGTACTAGAACATTTGCTAAGATACCACAATTTGCTTTTGATTCGCCAGTTTTGCTTATATGCAGACCATTTAGGTCCATAGCCTAGTAATTTCTCTCAACTTCTTCGGGTTCCTTGCTTTTTGTCTCCAGTTCCTGAATGTTCCCTCCACCGTTTTCTTGGTCTATCTATTTTCCTTTTGCCCTATCTTCCATGCAAATCGTTTTAAGAGTCGTGTTTTCGTCCATTCTTTATAAGTGATCTATCCAATGTAACCTTCTTGTCTTTATGAACGCGCCGATTGTTGACTGATCGAAAAGTTAATTTCATGGTTTGATCCTCTCTCTAATTCTAACTCTGTCTGCTTTCCTCCAAAAATTCTTAATATTTTTCTCTCCCAGATTTCCAATTTCTGTTTAGTTTTATTCGTCATTATCCTAGTTTCACAAGCGTATGTCAGGGTGTCATTGTTTTATAATTTCGAACTTAGATATCTCTTTCGATGTTGATATTTTCTAAGGCTGTTACTTCTGGAAATTCTTAATTCGATTTACTTTTCTTGTTGACATTTATTATCTAGTAGTAAACTCAAAATCAAAAAGGCGGATGTAGAGAGAAATAATGACTCTTAGCCATCAAAAACTTGATTCGAAAGCGGCCTATGCCACAACGCGTTGCCAGGATAAAGAAGAAAGTCTTTTCCTTCTTCGCACATCGTTTCGAAGTTAGGAATTTACAGCTGTTCCTTGGAACCAACTCTGATTACATTATGTCTCACAGTCGAAAACGTTATTCATCTTTGATTCACAGGACTTTTTAGGGCTATCTGATTTAATGGTTTTCCTCAAAAAAGTGATTATCTTATCATCATAGGCAGATGCTAAGATATTGTGAGTTTTCAACTCGTAACGTTATTCAAGATCATATTTAACGACATACACTACGACCTCACTAAGCGTCTACAACTGGGAACGGGCTCAAACTTGTCACTGCTGTCACATGAGGATATGCATCATACTAGTTTCAATAGATTTGGTGCAACTAATTATTACTATATATTCTTTCACCCTATGTTTTGGTCAAACCTCGTATATGACACAATGTTTTTTATAGTTCAGAAATAGGTAATCATAGAATTAGATGACTGTATCGTCCCCTTACTACAGCACTTGAAAGTTATTGAAAACAATTATTTATATTCTAAAATGTCATAATATTTGTCAAAGAAATTAATTATTATTTTTGTTTTGAACTTATACACTACTTTTCATATTGTTTGTTACTTTTGGAATAGACTGTAAGAAATTTTCGAATATTAATAATGAGAATGACCTCGTTATGATTAGCATAAAAGTTTCTGGCTGCATGGCATGTTGAACGATAAAAATGTAATATCTTTGATAATTATTAGAAATTAACGTCACATATTACTCAAATTAAAACCATTGAAACAAAATTTATTTTCGGCAACTGCGTGTTTTGTCTGTATTTTTAGTTTGAAGTTGGCTATTACACATAAACTATTCTGAATCCTCCTACATGTGCGAAAAGAAATTGTCAAAATACATTATAGAATGTAATTCACCCAACAAAATAAATAATAATAGGATCATTTGATTTTTCAATTATATTTTAAAAAATACGTAGATTAATTACATACGACGAATGCAAATCTTAATTAGTTTTACATTTTGAGCAGTAAAAGTGCAACTTTTTCACTTGACATTTGTTTCCGTGCAGTGTGATGCTAGAGAAAATAATACATAATTAAAATTGATTGTTGTAGAGAAGAAAATCTCGTTTGTATCCACTAGATGTGTAAACATGCAAATTGTTTTAAAAAACGGCTTCATAACTTTTATAGCTTAAGGCATAAGAGGTATCAGTGGCGGATTTACAACTTTGCCGCTTGTGGCTATTCATCATTTGTCGCCTTTACTGACCTCTGAAATTAGTTCACAACCATATAAATTACAATTTTCTTCAATAGAACATAATAATTTGAGAACTAAGTTTTGTATAAGATCTTTTATTATTTTCTACGTATAGAATAGTTAAAAGACATCATGTCAAGCAAAGACAATTTCAATGATGTATTACTCTTGAAGGGAGGAAGATGTGTTTCGAAAGTATTCAACTCTCATATAAATAAAGCTTATACAACGAGTAAAGTCCATACATATTTATTATTACACTCGGAAATAAATATTTTTTATTGATTATGTGTTGATATTACTTATTTACCAATTAATGCCCAGAACTATGAAAATGTTTTAAAATGGTTAGGGTATATGTATGATATAAAGAAATTGTAGCCTATGAACGTTAACGACCGCGTGGGCACTTTTGTAAATAAAGATAACATAATGTTATTTAATTTTATGTAATGCAAACACAATTAATGAAATTCAAAACATTAAACGTGTAATGGAACTGGGTAACAACGTTTTAGTGATTTTATTCTCACACGGGGTGCATCTTCTTCTTGTCTATCGACAAATTATTCAGTGGGATTCTTTTGAATCAACTAATTTACTTTGCACCCTAATTATTCCTGTTGCTCCAAAAGTTCATACAATATCAGCAAATTCTAGCAAAACACATTCCCAAAGGCACTAAATTTCTATAGTCCTTTATTGGTTTGTTCGTCCTTGATGAATGATTCATGTAGGGTCCTTATTTTCGACTCACGTTCGAGGTTTGGTTATGTATACGTCTTCTGGAAGAATTTGAGAGTCATCCTCCAGTAGTTCAGCAACTGAAAATGGTTTCATTCTAAAAAAATCAGAGCTGTAAATATATCGATAGATCGGCAAGGATCGTTAATTTCCCTGCGAACAAACATGCTTCACCTTTCACATACATCCTACTTACATAGAAGAAAGTGAAGACGTATATTCACAAGAATACCTCATAGAGATATAAATAATAATATATGAAAAAACTAATGACATGGAAGGTATATTTATATTTACGTAGGTAATTCGCAACGTCTAGAAACACATGTACGCTTTCGCGAGTTGCACGGGGGTGAGTACGTTCTTTTAGATGGACGTACTTTTATTACCATCTGAAAATAGCACTACGTAATGCAATCATGTTTACTCTGAGGGTTATGTTAACGACCCTTTGGGCTTTAATGAATTATGTTAAATTATAAAAACAATACAATACATTCGTCGCAAGAAATCTTGTTCATTAGGTCTGACTACGCATAAAAGAGCTAACGTGTTTAGCTTTTCTTGACTTAATATATATCATATCATAATACACTTCGAGAGAATGTGAATATCAGTTTCGTCCTCTGTGCAACAAAACCTGCACGCCGAATTATCTGCTAGGTGTAGCGTTTTCAGGTGTTTATTGAGGCGACAGTGCCCCGATAGAACTCCTGTTAGTATTCGTAGACTGTTCTTACTTAGGTTGATACATTCACCAGATATATTCTAGTTAAAGTTTCCCAGAAAAGTCTTTACATGGCTCAGCCCTTGTACGTTGTCCCAATAATTGGTTTTGCTCCTATCTTCTTTTCCAGTGCTTTTTCCATAGTTCTCTAGCTGATACCACAGAAGGGTTGGGGTACTATGAAGGGCTTGTCTGGTATGGCATTTCTGTTCATTTCTTTCACTTTTACAGTTTATTATTGAGATGAAGTTTTTCTCAAAGCTAAACTTTTTCGATGTAACGTCCTGAGGCATGTCCCAGGGTTGGTAATTATTATATATACAAGATGTTAATTTTAATGCCCATGTTTTCTCCCAGATTAAGCATGGCCTTAAGACCTTTCATGCTACCTATTATTGTATTATTGATATGTATGGATCAAGATCGCATTTATTATTAACCCCCTTATAATAGCAGACACATTTTAATTAATTATACTTTTATTTGACCAGTAACATTCACTTGATTCATTTTATAAATATGCCGAAGACAAGTCTATATCGTAAAAGTGTTATCTTTTCAGAAGTAAGCAAACTATAGATCGTTTTTGAAACCTGACTTAAAAATTCAAGTATTAAGACTCATCAACTTTATAAATTTTTTAAATATGCATCTAATTCATTTCCCAGTGAATAAATTGTTGTTTTAAAAGAAGGAAGAAACATAATTTTAGATATATGTGAAGAGAATGAAGACGAAGGATTTGAAACGGCTTCTGACGGGAGTGTTTGTAAGGAAATATAGGAAGGTTTCAATTCTGTCAGAGCAGCAAGTTACGTTTTCAGAGAAGCATCCGCTCGGATGTAATAAACGAAAGGTTCAGTTATAACGGCATTTATTCTTTTCATTGATAAAATAAATATAAAAAATGTATGGAAATAGAAGTTCATTGGGTTTGAATTTATAAATGGGAGATATCTACTCACAAGCTAAATACTTTTTTAGCCCTTATGTATACTTGAGACGCAATGCTATGGAACAAAAAATTGACCAGACTTTTTCTTAAAATACGATGAGCTGAAATAACTTTAATGACGTAGTGAGATTTATTCGGTTCGATGATAAAAACTGAATAAACCAACGATTACAAACCGATAAATTCGATAATTTAATTTCTGAAGATGGGTCCAAATCCATTTCAAACAATCCAAATTACATTAACAGAATACATGCCAGATAAGCCCGACAAATTTGGTATCATATTCTGGATAGTATTTGATGTGAAAAACAAATATAAAAAAACGTAAGTTCTGTATGAAAGAAACTCTTTTTATTCCACTCGGAGAAATGGTTACTTTAAATGTTTTTTTGTAAGAAAACTTCATGCAAAAAAAATTACAATTGTGGACAATCAAACAAAAGGGCATTGCCGAAATCAGCCAAAGTTAAAAATGACCATAATTAAACTAAACCAAGTAAAAATGCTGATTATCAGCTCAAAGCTTAGAGAGAGAAATGCTTTATTGTCAAAATATTGTTACAATTTGTAGGATAAAAGCTTGTAAAAACTAAGAGACAAACATAAAAATAACTAACTAAACATAAAAAAAAATGAAATAAAATTTCACTATATAAAATAAAACCATAATGAGTAACTAAATTATAGGTAATAGTAATAGGTTATAATTAGTAAATAAGTCCATAGCAGCATGTCCAGAATTAAATATTATTATTAGAATAGAAGTTTACAGAGTAGAAGGTACTTTCTAGTAAATATGCTTTCAAATTATTGCGGAATGTGGGAAAAGGTGATATCGATTTAATTTCAATTGGCAAGTGATTGTGCATTTTTTTGGCATTGTAAAATATTGATTAATTAATTAATTCTGAAAGTATGTAGGTAAAGTCGTGCTCCGCGTTCCTAAATGGACAGCCGTGAAACGATTTGCTTTTTAGAGGTAAGGACTCCAGTAAGATCAGTAGTTTGAGACAGAAAGTATGCATGTCAGCGTCAAGTGCTCTGTAAATACAAACAATATAGATGTCATAAGTCTTGTTGTAGTCGATAGAAAATTCGAATACTTTCTCAGATATTATATCATTAAACTGTGTTATTTCGGAAAAGTCGTTGTTTGTGGACATGATCATTGTACCTCCATGAGATAAATTAGTTCTATTGAATCAGGCTACTGTGGTGTAGTTTTTGACTAGAACAGGTTTATTATAATTTAACTAATGTTCAGTGATGGCAACAATCTCTGGATAATGAAGTTCCCCAAGTAAAATATATAGTTCATTTGTTTCGTTGAAAAGAAAGACCTGAAGGCGAAATGATCAGGCGAAAAAATAACAAGCTATATCTATATTTATATATATATATATATATATATATATATATATATAAAGTATGTTTATTAATAATTTAATATTTATTTTATAATTTTTATTTCAATTTATTTCATTCTGTAGCAAAATTTCAAAATTTTTTCAAATACCGCTCTTTTGATCGGTCATGGTGAGAATAAGTTGCTCAAATGTCAGTAGGTGCTAAAAAATGCTATTGAACCGTTTAATCGCCAATCCTATATTTAAAAATGTATTATTTTTAATTGGATCAGTTATCGCAGTAGGCGTATTACACTTTTAAAACATGTTAGATTCGTTTGGCATCCAAGTTGTTATTGTCATAAAAATAAAAAAAGTAGGTCGAAATACACAATTTTCCTATCTATATTTTAATATGTGAAAATAAAAGCTGCATAACTATAACCTACAATAGCATTTTAAAAATGAAAACTTTCTTGTTGCGATTATTGATCTACAGTTTGAGCTGCAACATTTATTACTGTTAAATAAATATATGTGCTCAATTCTGAATAGGTATGATGTTTTTATTTAGTTTCGAGATTTTTCGAGACCATTCTTGAATATACTTTGTTATAAGTTTTCATATTTGGTTAATTTTTTTGTTATTTTGTCATTTCAAAGTGATACAAAAAATACCAATCTAGATATTAAGCAGCTTTAATTATAATTTTGTTTCGGTACTTTTCATTATACAAAACAATTTTGATTTTAGTTCTGTATTTGTTTTCATTCCGAATTTTAATATTTTTTCATTTTTTCATTGTTTACTTGATACTCAATGAGGAATGTATCAACGTACTTTTAGAATAGACAAGGGATGGGATAGGGTTCACAAATATATTTGTCCCTAGATTTGCCACTGTCCTGCATTAAGTTTTATTTTAAGATATATGCAGGGATTTTAAAAATTAAATTCACATTATAATAATCATTTTTTCAATACACTTCTAAATAGACACTTTTCGATTTATTTATTACAACTCCTTACATCCTGTTATAAAATTTGTTAATTGCATATGATATATGTCATTCAAAATTTGGATGTAGTGAACTATTACAGAGATGTACTGACATTTTTCTGTTGCTGCCCTTGAAAAATAAGACGATTTTTAGCAAAATTCTCCTTTTCCCTCTATTTATGCATGAAATTTTCCAGAATATCCATACAAGTGTACGTTTTAACTCTACTTTTTCTGAAAAAAAAAAAACTATGTTTACAGATAATTCATGTCAGAATCACGCCTTGACTACGATATTGAATCTCGCTTCTCCTCATGTATTTAGTTCGTCCTGATTTTGATGATCACCATGTTTCACGGTATTCTGCCATGTCTAAGAGATCCATATTTTGCATTCCGGTACAATCTTTTTGAAACAAAAAATTATTTTTCCATTAATAATTTGCTTCAATATCAAATAATAATACTTCCTATGTACAATAGTTCTAAGTAATTTCCAATTCTTGTTGATTCAGGGTCTACACCTTCACTATGTACAGAACCCAACAAACCAACATCTATCCGTATTTGTGGTCATTACCAATGTCTTCTTCCACCGTGCAAGTACCACCAAGCATGATTTGAAAACCTTCAACACTAAGTATATATTACTGTATCATTCAGTATTTCTCCATTTATTTAAATCCCATATCCCACTGATCTTCCAGTGTGTTTTTTATCAAATAAATGATAAATGCTTTTCCGAAATTTACGATACATATATAAATGCTTAGAATACAATATTTTGATTTTATTGTTTCAGGTTATGCGTGGGTGACATTGGCAACTAATGATTCGTATTCATTAGGGGCCCTTGTCTTGGCCCATTCATTGAAGCAAGTCGCTACACAACAACAACTAGCAGTACTCATTACACCAGGCGTAACCAATTCCATGCGGTAAGAATACGGTAGATATTTAACATTACTTAAAACGTCTGAAAAATTAGGAATTGCATCAATTTTTTATCGCTTCACCACTAGCATCAATGGCGACAGAAGACACAGAGTATAAACATTTACAATAATATAAGTCGATGTCCTTTAAAAAACCAATTATATTTTCAACGTTCATGTTTTCATCTATATGTACCTATAGTTCTTCCAATATCAATTGCAGATTATTAAAATCCTTGCCGACAATTTTGTTTAATCTACCATAGGCGTAGATACCTTATTTATAAATTTATTATTTATATAAATACTTTTGAGAATATGAATATTACGCGAGAAAGTATTCGTGGTAGTCAGAATGGTCAAAACTAGAGTCATCATTTGATTAAATTATGATGGGTTGTAAAGATGAGTGTAAAGATACCACATACTCATCTTCTTCTTTAATAATATGTTCAAAACAGTTTTTCCACAGCTCTTGGTAGTCTGCTGCTAGAACTTTCTTCAAGAGTTCTACAACCTCTTTACTCAGTTCTGATTTTACGTTTGCCAATGTTAACTCTATATAATGCAAATATGCAATAGTAAGGAGGTAGTCTGAGAAGAGTATGACCCTGTTCTTTGCACAGCTTGTCAATATAATAAATTTTCTCTACCTTTAGACCTTTATGTAAACAATTCTTTGTTTGTTAGGCTTTTTTTACGATCGCTAACAGAAATAGGAATATTTTTTTCATGCGTAAATGCTAAAATTTGAGCTTTATTACTACTACTATTTGGTATCTTCAAGAGTTACCACGAGTGGTAAGATGCGTTCATTAAACCACTTTCCAAATAATTCTGCTGTAATAACTTCATGACAATCAACTGTACAGTTAAATTTTTTTAGCAGATATTAATAAAGCATTAGACACGAAACCGTCTTTGCTTCCAGCGTGTACTATTATAATACGTTTTCCTTCAGAACATGGCCCATTCAAACAAAAATTTTTATTATTGTCGACCCAACCGAACTTTACTACATCGTTACTGTCAAACCATGTTTCTTCTAGATAAATTATGTGCCTATTAGAACTTCGGTAGTCTTTGATCTGACGCAAATAATCTTGTCGCCATCCACATGCTGATAAAACTTGACGCAATGTTTCTAAATAGGTATAACTGTATTCTGAAGAATCTGCTACCTTTTTGCTGTATTACTTCTAATGCCGCAACCCTGTTCTCCTTATATAAACTATACGTCTAAACTCCTACGTATAAAATCTTGAGTAGCTTCATCAACTGATTTCTCAGTTTTTCTTTACATGTTTCTTGGTTCTGTGAATGATCAACAGCAACCCCTTTCGTGACTACTCGATAAGTGGAAAATTTATATACTTTAATTAATACAGCAATTCTTATTATGATTGCATTATTGCTGAATATTTTCATTTTTTAAACATTCGAGTATATTTAAAATAACTTGCTGTGTTTGTATATCTAAATCTTTATTATTAAATTCATACCTATCTTTATTCTCACTACACTGTGCAATTTCATTGTCTAAATAACGCCATATTTCTATTTATTCAAAGAAATTTATTAATTAAATAAATCTCATACAGCCACGCTACGGCTTATCGCAGAAATATTTCAAAGAAATTGCGTACACATGCCAAATATTGATTGTTCCTCGCATAATTGTCTTCTGCAATTGATATTGGAAGAACTATATTTCTTCTAATGGCTTCATATTGTTTACACTCAAAATAAATGTTTCACGGTAAGATTTTCTTCACAGAGCTCGCATAATAGTATGGAGTTTTTATGGGTTAAGTTGTTACGCCACAATTATAAGCGTAATAATCGCACTTGGTGTGGGTCTGTTTAATATTGGTTGAGTTTAAGGATTTACTAGTTGTTTGATTTTTTGCACTCCACTTGTTTTGTCACGGATTAAACACTAGATTTAACTTCATATTTTATGTCGTGAAAGGATACTTATCTATTTGCTTAAAGTCTTGGTTGTTTGGTGCTTATCGGACTAGTTTGTCTATAGCTTTGTACACGGCAGATAAAGTGAACACATTTGTTATTGCAAGATAACCTATTTTGGATAGTTTGCTTTGATCCTTACATAGTGGTTTCTACACCAGGCTGTCTTTTTATTTTTTTTTTTTTCAAACTGGATCGTAACAAGTAGGTGGAAAACACATAGATTAGAACTTATTTTGTGGTAAATATCACAAAAAGTAGGATGAATGCACATGCGCCAAATTAAAATTTTTACCAAGGTCCGAGGATACATTGAACGCATTCAGAACACGTTCGAAATTAGAAATCTATGCTCTACAAATACAGGATCTTAAATCATAAACATGTTTTATTAGCTGCTAATGAATATGATGGCAGAACATGTTCAGGATCTCTACCGCGAACAAAGCTTATTTCCTTTTATAACTAATGTAAGGACTTTGCTGAAGCTATAATCGGATTAACTCCATTATGATATGAATATTTGGAAACTAACCCGAATCACGTTCATTGTTGTTCGGAAACTGATCAAGTTGATCAGCTCGTAGTCATATGATACGATCCTTTCTACCCTGGTAGAACGCTGTCGAATCATCTGGCGGGTTGCTTCAGAGTAGCATCTAATTCAGCTTTTATATTGGTATGGCTAAAGCCTTTCATCTAAACTAAAAGTATTGTATCACATAACGATTACTAATTTTTTCCATGTTTACAAATTCACTTAAAACGTTCACTATTGATGGCTACTAAACTAAACAACGTAACGTATTCAAACTTGAAACATATGCTGTATAGATTGTATACTCTCTAATACCATCTTCGTATATGAATTCGAAGTTTTAGTTAAGAAATGTCCTCTACTTTTACTATTATATTTTAGCATATTTAATTTAAGTGCTAACTAAGTGCGTTACTTACTACTATTATGTAATCCCTCTATGTTAATTGTTATCTTTTAAGTAACTTCACCAATTTTGATATACCTATATTTTTAAACTTATTTTTCATACATGTTTTGTGATAATGGTAGATAGTTGCATAAACTAGACAATTAAGGGGGAAAACCACAGGGTTCTACTCCACAAGTCATTTTTCTGTATTCCCCTACGATTTACTTATTGTTACATTTAGAAACAGATTGTAAATAAATTTGGCAAATAAAAATTTTGTACTCAAAGTCGTATCAAAGACATTTTAAGATTTGTTAAGTTTAAGTTTGAGGAACTTGTCGATCAAATACCTGAAGAGCATATACGGCATTGTTTGCTTTTGATTCTCGCATTGGTAGTAATGTGACCAAAAACATTTACCAAAGAGGACAAATCCAACCGATCCCTCACATGCAACGAGTTTGCTTCAATGGCACGATACAGAACTGTTTATGTGGGTTTGGTGGAGTACATGCAGATTTTTGAATTGCTAAAATCTGTATATATAGTATTAGTGTAGATCTTTACTGTGAACAATTGGATCTGATTAATTATTCTTTAATCGAAATGTATCCGGAGGTTGTCGAAAGAGAAGGCTTTATTCTAATACGCGATAATGGAAGACCGTACTGTGGAATACGAACCGACATTAATGAATTGGAATGGACGGTACTGCCTCATCCACCATACTCGCCCGATATCGCATCCTCGGATTTTCATTTCCTTCTTATCGGTCTGGCATGGAAATTTTGCAGACTAGGTGGCAAATGTTCTTGATAACGAAGGTGCTTACATCAATCATTAGAAATAAAAACTTTGCGACAACTTATTCGTTTGAATTTAATTTAAAAAACCGACATTATATTCCGGTCCTTTTTTTATATAGCTATAAATCAATCTAAATTTATGTTAAAAAAATGTCAAGACTAAGGAGCGTAATGTAAACTCCGTATGTATTATAGTGGTTAGAGCGTATCCATTAAAATCTTGATATTTCATCAAGAAAAATAAGTAAGTGCTCAACAACATTGAAAATGAAGCACAATTCCTGAAAGTCACAATTTATAGGTGAATAGCTGTCCAGGAAAGAAGTAATTGCTGGTTCATATACATTCTGCTCGCCGTTGCCGAATGCTTTCAACGTTCTCTTCAAATTCAAATATGTAATTGAAATGCGTAAGGGCTTTCAGAAGTAACGTTTACCGTTGAAGCTACATAAATAAAGCTGCAAACAGAAAAAAAAACTAATCAAATTGTTTTTGATTGGTTAATTGATACAAATCATATGTTAATTGTTGTTTAGCCTAATTGGAATATATAGGGTTGTTTTTTCAACTTTCAGCAATAAAATTTTCTCATTCATTTGTAAAAAGAAAAACAAAAATCGATACAAAAATGTGGGTTACGTTGATTTAGGTAGAGTATTCTATCTATGGACGGCAAAAGGTTGTTGGCACTTCTTGCGGTGAATAGATAGACGGACAGTCAAGTTTGTGAATCGACCTTTTGTCGTTTGTCAATAAATTCTACTTTCGCTACCATCACTAATATTAAATTAGTCGCCTTTTCAACTACATCCTATTAATATTTTACTGCTACTAAAATAACTATTTTATGAAACATTCCTGCAATATGCTTGGTAATGAAGTTACATAAATCGCAATGACAATAATTTGGTTGGACTTTATTTCCATATTTCAAACTAGCTTGCCGCACTTTGAAAATTGGCAAATGTAACATTCTCAACGTCGTACATTTCATGTAGAATAACAAACAAATTAACCTTCCAATAATCACTTTTTAGTAATTTTTTGCTTCTTTTCTGGTATTGCGCAAATGATTTGTAAACACTAAACAAGGACCACAGTTTACCAGCAAATAAATTTAAATGTTAATGAAATGCGTGTAAAAATAACAGATGAATTTGTGATTATTTATGAGGATTTTTCGGCTATTTCAAGGAACAAAAGATTTATTCATAGAATATTATTACAGGCTATAAGACTTTTCGGAAACAATCATCGTTCTAATTAATCATGATCTGAATGTTCGGAATAAAGTGATCCACATCACATTCTCTTCATCGGGTCATAGCCGTACGATCAAATCCTTTCTATCCTGGTATATCAGTGGATAAATGCATCAGTTGACTGAATGTTTCCAGTTTTTGTTTTTTGAACTTCAAAAATTATTAATTCCTTTTATATGGTTATTTATATGATGAATTATTATAAACAGTGTTTAAAAAAATAGGTTATTTGAATTGAAATATATTGTAAAATTCGTGTGAGTGTGTGTGTGTGGGTAAATCGCTGTTTATTGCATAATAATAGTTATTGAAATTTAGTATACAACTGAATAAAATAGAACTATAAAAATATGGATATGAAATATCATACTGAACACACTATTTACCAATATTCACAATTTAATTGTCTGACGCGCGTTTAGATATCAAGATTCTCTGAAGATGATAACTTAGTTATCAAAATATGTCTAGTGGTTGCATAAATCATGTGTAAAGTATGAACACTACCAACGGTTCCAGAAATTATTTAGAAGAAATATCTTGGAAAAAAATCACGAAACTGAGGTATTGAAAATAGGTTCGTTTGGAATTTCTAGAGAAACTCGAACGTGATGCGGAAAAAAGAGTTTACATTCAGTCTTTCAAGACGATAACATTGTTATTGAAATGTACGTCAGATAGTGAGCGTTAGTGTAGTGGAAGTGTAAACAGTGTGTTCAGTATTCGCACATGCTCTCTTGACAAATTGAATCAATGAAACTGTGAAAAATTTTTCACAAATAATATATTAATTAGAGGCATTTAGAGGTAACAGATCGATTAGCATTTTGCTATTTATTTTTATTTTTTGACAATTTATTTTCTAAAAACCAGACTGATTTATTAAGCAATATGAAACATGATTTACCTTAACACCAAGCTTCCCAGATTATTTACAATATCATACACAGGCTGTTAACTAAATATTAAAATCAGTGATACTATCATGACATACCTTTCTCCCTCAGTTAACATTTGCTTCACTACCGATTTTTTAAATAAAATTTATTATTAATATACTTTGAATGTAATATAGTTTCCTGTTGAAAAAAAATTTAATATTATAACAACCTAACCTTCGAAGCGCTTTGAATTGAACTTAAGTTTACGAAAAACAATTGTTCAGAAATTTACCTTTGAATTTGCTTTGAATTAGATATAATTTGGCGAAAATCAATTAAGCCATTGGTTTTTAAGTTTTTTTATATCAACATAAGTACACTTAACCCGTGACTTCATCCTACATAATTAAAGTAGATTTGATGAAAAACCTACGACACCTAGCGGGAAATTGCAGACTTAAAAACACGGTTATAGGGTATGAGATTGCTTGGTGGATAGGCTTCGTTTTGTATTATTTTGTAGTGTAGTCCACCCTATTTTTGGTCATAAAAAAGTGAAAAAATTGTACTTTCAATAACTTTTTCATTTTGTTAATTTTTTCGACGTATCTAAGATAAAGATCAAGTCTGAGTTTGAAAACTAATATTTAACAATTTCTTTGCCAATAAATAATAAAATCCAAACACCAATTCCATGATTTGTCTTCAAAAATTATAGGTTTATTTGTGTATAAAAATTTGTTTCATGTTAATAAAAGTAATAAGACGATTAATAAATAATATGATTTGTTCTATCGACCAAAAAAGTTTTATTTTTTTAACTAAGGTGTCATTTGCGCCGAAGAAATAAACAAAATAATTAATGAAAATATTGATTTTTCGATTTTTTATAACCAAAAATACACCTCAAAACAGTTACCTGTTCTGTGTTTTTATTCAAGCACTGATGTTAAAAAAAATAAGTTTTAATATCAATTAATACGTAATGTGCTATATAAAATTATCAAATTATTTTCATCATGAAAAATCTATTGTTATTTAATTTAATTTTTTTAGGTCAAAATTGGGAGAAATCTTCAACGTAGTTAAAGAAGTTAATATTTTGGATTCGAAAGATGAAGCAAATCTACGGCTGTTGAAAAGACCCGAGCTAGGAATCACGTTCACAAAACTACATTGTTGGCGTTTGACTCAGTTTGAGAAATGCGTATTTTTGGATGCAGACACGTTGGTATGTTTAAGTGCCTTCTGATTATCTACCGTGCGGTATCAAAGGGGTGAATTTAGTTTGGTTAGGAGCATACTAATTATATTTCTAGCATTTATAAATAGAATCGTCGAACCCAACACTGACATTTAGTAAGCACACATGTAAATTCTAGACAGTTATACATACACATGAATTTAAAAAATTTTAAATGTTGTGACATTACATTTGTTCAAAGAAGGTTATAAAGTATACATCGAGACACAAAACCGTATTACATTATCAGCCGTAGAAGTCATTTAGATAACACTTCATTGAATGAACTTTTATTCAATGGGTCAAAACTTAATGAAAAATGTTATATTGGTGTCTAACGGAATACCATTATAACAAACAAGTTGATATATTAATATAAAAATATAGTGAAGCTGGTTGTCAAACTTATATTAGAAAGTAGCGAAATTTTAAAATTCCGCCTACCAGATAAATATAGTACCGAGCATAAAATTATGGCCACTCTATAATTTGCCATTATTAGTTTTGTGATTCCTTAAAAAATATTGAGGTGCTTAAATATTATCGAAACTCAAAATTAAAGGCTTCAGTAGCGGGTATGGACTAGATTTTGATTGACATCTTATGAAAAATGTTACCATTCAAGTATCAATATGTCGGTGGACAGACACATATTTCCGTAAACATCTTCCCTCCTCATTCCAAACCAAATGGGATTTAAATCTGGACTACGATCAGGCTGAACAAAACGTATGATTTGAACCAACAGCCCGAGAAATGTGGGGACGTGCGTTATAATACATAAAGTTGGCGTTTTCTCCAAAACGGAGGACAATGAAAAAGAAAGAGAATTTTGTTGGCCAATTTACATTTAGGAATATTTGAACTGTGATATAATTTTTCAATACTCAATAATACAAAATCTAATCCCATAAAAATTAATTAATAAATAAATAAAAAAATTAATATCGTGAAATATTCTTTCCTCTTTCTTCCCGTTCTGCCCCTTAATCAATAATTTTATAAAGTTCAATTCGGTATGTATTCAAGAGAAGTTTTTAAAACACACTTTAAATAAAATCTACATAATTAATAATTTTTTAATCTTATACATATCAGGTTATTTATATTGTTATTTTTATGTATTATGAAAAACTCAGGTTCTAAAATAGTTCCTTGTGGAACTCCTGTTTTAATATCCATTTTTTCACTTATATTCGTATCCTGAAATTTATCGCAGTTTCGTGTTGACCGCAAATATCTTAGAAAGGCTACAATTCGTGCCGCAACATTGTAAAATTGACCGAGCGGCCCTTCTTCATACGCTTGTAGCTTCGCCTGTATTAAGTAGATATCTATGTAGAAAACTCTGAACTGAATAATACAGTATCTAATATTATAATTCTTTCCATTATATTAGTAATGATTACAAAGCACTCTTTGGGCTTGATTTTTGTATCTACTCTAAATTATGCAGCTCACAAAGACATATGATGATATAAAAATTTCTTAAATTTATATCATTAGCTGTGACAGGATCACCAGGATTGTCTTCTTTTTTGAATTTTATTCTATCTGCTCATAATAAATAATCAGAAAAAATTCAAAATTTCACACACTTGCCAAGGACCTATTACAATATAATTCGTACAATCTTTGTCAGGATGACCAATTTATTTTCGCTAGAATTACTGTGGCTAATTGAAACAACAAAATCTAGTTTTTACTATAAAGCTAGTTAACCAATTACAAAGGAATGAAATATGAAAACTGAATAATGTCAAAACTATGATATGACCCTAATTTCCTACTTTTTTAAATTCTATTTATAAAAAACCAATAATTTTAATTATATTTTTAGTATTGTCATTGGCCACGAATAGTATACATTAAAATCATTTAATATCTTAATTGCAGGTATTAGAAAACTGTGATGAACTATTCGAAAGAGAAGAATTGTCAGCAGCTCCAGATATTGGTTGGCCAGACTGTTTCAACTCTGGTGTTTTCGTTTATCGACCATCCGAGGAAACATACGAAAAATTAATAAATTTTGCTCTTGAAAAAGGAAGTTTCGATGGTAGGTATCAAAATTAATTAATTAAAGTATTATTGGTCAAATTCTTTATATACACTATTTTCTATAAGTTGAATGCAAAAACGTGCATTTCATCAATAAACGCATTAATTACATCTGCTTCCCAGTCTCAGATCTACCGGCAGTAGATCCAAAAATCTGGAAGAAATATCATTGCCCTAAAACCAATACTGCTATCTCAGACCTCACTAGTTTGACTCAGTGTAAATTAAGTAGAGGAATATTAATGTGGCGACCAACTGAAATTTTGCAGTAACACAATTATATCTATGAGGATATATTGAAAAATTCTTAGTCTAGATACTATAGAACCAAACAAAATTTCAATGACAAAATTTTTTATTAATCAACATATTCTCCTCTTAATTGGATACATTTATTACAGCGAACCTGCAACTTCTCTAGGCCTTTAAAAAAATTTTTCTTCTTGCTCTGCAAACCAGACCTCTACAGCTTTTATCACTTCCTCGTTGGAAGAAAATTTACGACATTTTAAACTTTTTTTTCAGTTGGGGAAAGAGTTGATAGTCGAACGGAGCCAAATCTGGTGAATAAGGGGGGTGTTCTAGTAATTCAAACCCTAAATCACAAATTTTCTGCATGCAACATGAGATTTGTGTGCATCTCTCGACGAAATGTGATGACTTAGTGGCTTACGGTGCATTCAGTTGCGAGTAACTCATTGTAATAGTGACAATTGACTCCTCACGCGGAATTTGTTAGTACTAATGATATGGCACTACTAAATCCTGTAAACATCATCTTAAAATTTACATTGGACGGAAAATGTCAATTTTAAATTATTTTTGGGATATGGTACTATTGAAATAGGAGTGCGATATGTGTCGAATATTTTCTGATTTCGATAATTAAATATTTCTTCCGTTTTTCAATGCCCATTTATTTATTTCCAACTTTTTTACACATAAGATTCACAATTGATTTTAATATTTGTCATTTGCAACAAGAAATAATTATTGACAACTATATTTAAATTATGTTAAACTTTCAATTTGATATTGCTATTCACCCTATAATTTGTCTGGTGCATTTATTTGATCTTCTTTACATTTCCAACCAAGATTTACTATTGCTCTTTATTTCTTTATCTTCAACTTGTTTATTTTTAGTTTGGTTTGTATTATTTATATTTTCTTATCACGCGAAACTTTTTTTATTTTTATTATTTTTCTATTTTAATTTTCAAAAATTTGTACACTAATATTCTCAATTTCTCAATTGTTGAGCTGGTCGTTCCTTTTAATCAACAACATGTCTTTTCAACTAATGATATCAAATATTACAATTATAATATTATTTAATTTTTTAAAACTATTACAGTATATGAATTTTTGATTTATAAAGAGACAAAATATTTCATTTTTTTTTTAATTAGGTATTTGAATCATTTCCTAAGTTTCATATATTTGCCAAAAATTTTCAATGGTGAAAATGCACGTAGAGTAGATAAAGTGTTGTTGATCGTTAAAAATAATTTAATACTATTTTCTGGATAATTTCCAAGGTAACAAATCAGTTGTAATATCCTTCAAAACATCAAATTTCAAATTGTAAATATAATAAATAGATTTATTAGTTATGTTTATAAATAGTTAACAGTTGTTTATATATATTTTTAATTTCATCTACAAGCTATTAATAGTTTCAATCTTGCTAAATCAATATTATACTATGTTCACTGCCACATTTTTTGAGAAAACAAACAAAAACAAATTTTATCAATTTTTATTATCAAATTTTGAAAACAATCAATGTATCTCCTTCCATTTCTTAACGCATTGAAAATATGCCTCGTGTTAATGTTTCAAAAACACAGGTTTTCGTGGTATAATAAGCATCATTGGAAAAGTTTGTAGACTGTAGCGAAATAAAAATGAATTTAATAATAGACTATTGTTATCGTAGGAATTGAAAGCATTCAAATGGTTACTTTGAGTATCAAGAAAATTAAATATAAATAACATATTTTGTTTATTTTTATCTAATCTATGATTTGAAATAATCCTGCAATAATAGTTTCACTAAATATTTTACTTTTCAGGGGGAGATCAAGGACTTCTCAATCTATACTTTTCTGACTGGGCTCATAAAGATATTAGCAAACATTTGCCGTTTATATACAACATGGCATCTACATCATGCTACTCATATCTTCCAGCATTTAAACAGTGAGTAAAATCAATATATTTGAGAAATATAGTTTAAACTAGGGAAAATTAGTTTTCACGAAACCGTTTTTACTAGAGGTAACTACATATTTTTATTGGGCAGTGAATATTAGTATGATCTGAAATAAAATTTATGCTAGAGCTTTATTACTGTTTAACATTTGAAGGCTCTCCTCCCCAGGAAATATGCGAACATAACAATTGCCATGGTGAATGTTTTTCTCGGAATGTGTGAGACGTGACAAATAATCAACATCAGTGAAGGGAAAATTTGCAGACGATGTTATACTAAAAGCAAAAATCGAAGAAAACATTGAGGTGTGGAACAAAGCAGTAATAGACATGGGCATGAAAAGAAACAAGAGAAAGACAAAAGTAAGGTGATTGAGGAAGAAGAGACCAAGATAAATGTAAGAATCGATACAGAGACATATTAAACACTACCAATACCTAGGAACAATAGACGAAAACGAGTCACAAGATGCAAATATAAATAACATAATTGCAAAAACCAATAAACTATATTACGCCATGTACACTAAATTCATAAATAAGAAATAAATATCTAGAGATACAAAACTAAGAATATATAAATCAATATACGTAGACCAATTCTAACATTTGGATGTGAATCTTTGGTATTGACAGAACAATAAAAAAGTAAAATTCAGGCGACAGAGATGTAATATTTAAGAAGAATGAAGGAATGGTAAAAAAAGATAAAATAAGAAAGGACCTAAATATACAACTTACATTAGACTACATAGAGAAAAAACAATTACAAAGGTGGGGATACTTACAACGGATGAATAAAAGACGACTTGGCAGAAGTGATTTTTTTTCCTTTTTGGAATTTTTATTTTTATTAATGTGATTTAGGAATATGTTTTGTTTGATATTATTCATTGCGTGAAAATAAGTGTTTTGTTTTCAACTAGTCAGCTTGCTTGTTGGTATGGGCTTCCTTGGAGTACTGCCAAAGCGAAACCCACATTTTAGCTTTCACTCACTCACTAATAGTGTATTTTAAACTCAAACCCACTTCCTCCCTTAAACGTATAGAAACCAATAAAAATAATCCTTGGCATGTCTATGCTAAATCGTGAAAATTACGTACTGAAACTTAATGTCGCTATAATACAAATATTTTTTGTTGCCATAAAAATTGAATAAACACATCCGGGCTATTTTTACATCTGAAATTGGATAAAAGTCAAGGTAGTGTGATAATATTTTTCAGGATAAACGTTATCTAATCTTAGATGATTACAAACTACTCAATAAATTCGATCCTACATCCTATCTCTTCAATTTATCGATTATAAGATTATCTTTAATTTATGAAATAAAAATACTCCTGAAGCATTTCACATCCTTTCCATATACCTATATTTCACACACACACACACACATTTTATAATCTATAAATGTCTGTTTTATATTTGCTGTTATAACATACTATTACGGTATAGTCTTAATGGAGAGTCGGGGGATCCCATTCAATTTTAATATTTTTTTAAAGATTTGGTAAAAGCGCCAAAATTCTTCATTTCATTGGGTCATCAAAACCATGGCTACAATATTTTAATACAGAAACTAGAAAAGTGCATCCATCTGAAGGCCTACAACATTTAGAACAGATCCTCCAACATTGGTGGAACATTTTCTGCAATCTCATTCATCCAGCTCTTTCTCCAGACATGGTAATTATATTTTTTATTTTCACAAAATTCGCTAACTCTTTATTACCTGTGTATAAAAATACTATTTAAAATTGTTAACAGAGACTTTTCAAATTATTACAAGCCTACTAAAGATTCCTATGATGAATCTAAGGTGAGTTTTTACTTGTAATTCTGTACATAAAGTGTATCTATCATTCATAGTATTCTAAACACTCATTTATTGTAATAACAATTTCTTCTTTATTTATAAGTGAACTATTTATAAACCTAACTCATACATTATTTAGCTGTATTGAATGGACAATGCACACATGTATACTTCTTAAGGTAATGTAATTTATGACACCTTCATATTTAACCACTCACTTTGTTTAATTGGAAACAAAATATATTATATATTATTAATAATATACCAGTTGAATAATATTAGATGTTTTTGATAGCTTAAAACTGTCTATGGTTTCTTTGAATATAAATTTGATTTATGAGCATATGTATATATATATATATATATATATATATATATATATATATATATATATATAATTCTTTTGTAATTATCATCTTATAACTATGATTCTATTTAACACATTATACGTTCCTTAGCATGTGTTACAAGGTTTATACTGATAATGGGTTTAATTGAAAATATTTGAAGGAGTTGAATGTTACATTATCTTTATAGAAATGCTTGTTGCGTGTGTTGTATAGTTCATTATATGATAAATTACTATATGCACACATATTTATTCTTAGTAAAAAATTTTGCTTGAATTGAATAAACATTTACTGCACTTCATTTTGAAATTATTGAAAAGCTTGTGTGAAAAGTACTGCACTACATGAATAAATCACAAGTTGTTGGCAATTGATCAAAACACTGTTGCATGATGCAGCACAGCTAAGCTATTTGTATTTTGAGTTTAATTGGTATTTTGTTTTGCTTTTTCTTTTTTATTTGTTCACAGTGCATTACCTTATCAAAATGAATTTTGTTTAGGTAATTAAAAATAACATCTTGCTCATACTGAACCTTTTCTTTTCTTTTGCATGCATGTTTGTTCAGACCAGCCATACAGACACTGTGCATGGTAGTCAGTCCTACACCTCTCAAAGTATTTCTCACACATCCTATTATCATGAATATGAACATAATCCTAACTATCATATTCCCGAAAATGCGGAAGACTACCAAAATGTATGGGATCCTTGGGAGGAATATGACTCTAGACAGTCAGGAAATAAACCCCCAGATAGTACTGATCATGAAAATTCCAGTATAATTGAGCACTCACAATCATTACAACCCCATTATGAACAATACCATCACTCATCTGAAAAAGATCAAAACAATACTTCATATGTTGCTCACGCACATGTTGAACAAAGGGAACCAGAAAGTCATTATTTCGAATATAGACCATCCCATAGTGATACTAATGTAGAGTATAGGGCACCAGAATGTCGCAATGAACACCCTCCCATCGAACATCATAATCATTTTCAACATTCTGAACATAGGCCATCTAAAAATCATAATAATCATCAATATTTTGAACAAAGGCACTCTGAAATTCAAAATCACCATCAACACAAGGTTTCAGACAATCATCATCACTTTGATAAAGGACTTTATTCTAATATTTACCATACTGAACCTTATCAAAGATCTAGTCGTCATTTAGAACATCAGGTTGTTGTGAGACAGGTTCCTCACAATAAACAACAAAATCTAATTGAATCTCACAATACAAATACATTTTCTGAAGCTGACCATCATGTTCACATTCATCATCCTCCTCCTACATATAGTCAACCGCAAATTCCTATTATCCATCACCGACCTCCTGAAACTCCGAATCAAGATTGTTCCTCTTGTAATATACCTCCAGATGATCCTAGACTACCAGATGAGTGTGTGGCAACTACTACAGTGTCCAACGAAATAACATTGCAATCAGATTCTAATGAGGATAGTAGTCAAGAACAAGTAAGTATCACACTAAACCTCAAGTTTAACGTGTATTGAAAGTGTGCCCGATATAAAAGTAATTTAAAACGTCAAAAACAATATAAAAGTAAGAAAAAAACTTATATCTCAAAACTTTTTTAAATAGTGTCTAAGCGTCTAATTTTTCTACATAAATACTATTATCATTATACTGTGGTGGTACTAATAAGGTAGGGAAGTGGAAATTGTAATTTATAGAATTCTCCAGTACTTGATTTATCCGATATTTCTATTTATTCTCATTTAGAATGGATACCAAAGCTAGTAGCTAGATTCATTTTTACTTTCTTATATACCTATATAAAATAAATATGTTCTTTGGATTATTAGACATATTAAAGAAGAAATCCTATGGTTTATTGCTAAAATTTTTATTCTGTAAACTCAATCACAGAATCAGAGGTCATGTCGATGTAAAATATGGTGAGAATTTAGGCTAAACAGGACATGGCGTTTTCGGCTTTATCTAAATTGCCTCAACATATTGTTTGATATAACAAGCAACATAATAGTGGTCTCTTCAAGTGCAATTGAGAAACATGATGCTTAAAAAAAAGTGAAATAAAAGTTCTACATGCTTTTGCATCCACTAGATAGAAGTATATCTGTTTAATGGTACTGCTCCAAAATATAAACCTTTGATTAACCAAATAACTGTAATTATAAAGAATGTAAATATGTGTTCATTAATCAAAGTCTCGAATTCTTCTTGTGGTTTTGAGTTGTCTGAACATCTCGGATGATTGAGCTTAAATTTCTATTGGTAATCGCAATCTGAGTGCGCTAAAATATACCAAACGGTGATTCCTTATCTTCACTTTTAAGAGGCACTACCTAACAAAAAATTATATAAAATTTAATTTGATTATATTTTTGGAGACATTCTCAATATAATAATTTTTCAGGCTGGGCTAGCAGGTGCTTTCGCCAATTTAACATTGGGCAAACCAAGAACACCTGAACAACAAGCCTTAGATGACCATTTAAGGAGACAGGGCTGGGAAGTAGGCAATATTGATTACTTAGGAAGAGATTCATTTGACAATATATGGAGCAAGATCTGTGAAACATTGTCTTTGTCTCCTGAACCAGGTTTGGTGTAGTACCTATTTGTAACTTCTTAGCTAGCAACCACTTTCTTTCTGAATGAAGAGAAATTTTGCATGCAGATTATCTCCATTTTTATTTTTTATTAAATATGCTAATGTTAATTTTCGATTTATTTTGTACAATTTGAATAATATATTTAATGAGTATTGTTTCAATCTTACCAGACACTAAGCTTCTTCCTTCTGTCAAACTGTGCTTTCTATAACCTATTTTAGACTTCACTATATTACACTATTGGCAATTTCTTGCTTGTTGATGCTCCTAGGCTTTGCTATGATTCATTTGGGGATATTAATTGAAACTAATTTGAATTTTTGGGAAATTTAGAATCCACTCCAACACCAATTGAAGAAAAACTTATTGATCAGCCAACACAAAAAGAAGCTTCGCCCGAAAAACTTAAGGAATCGACAATATACAAAGAAGCTTCTCCTGATAAAGGTGAACAAACAGCACGCAGCCAAAAATGAAGATAACCACGGACCTATTGCTTAACTGCTACAGTTTTGCTTGATTAATGTTTCCATTCCATACATACATTTCGTACTTGTAATAGGTCCATAGTCTGTGTTTTTACTAAACGTTATCATCTAGATTTACTGTTGTTCAAATAAAGAATGTATTTTTAGAATTTTTTGCATTAACAAACCCCCCAAAATTTAATAATGTATTATTTTTGACAAATTTAGAAAGCACACTATTAGAACTATTATTGTTATAACAATTACACTGTCAATTGCTTATTAATGTAATATTGTCAAAAATCAGCAAATAACAAGCTTAGTCATTTATTTGGTTTCATGAAATACTAACAAAATTAAACAATTCAACATGTGATAAGACAATTTTTCAGCAAAAACAGCACCATTGCTAGAACCAGATAAAACGGAGTTTTCAGTACCTGTACCTGCATCCCGAATTGAATCTATAGAAGAAAATAAATTAGAAGCTACCGCAGAATTACTAAGTGACAGAACTGTACAAGAAAACAAATCTGCCGCTACCTTGGAGCCTCAAGCCGTTCCTGAAGTTTCCCTTCCTATTTCTAACATTTCTGATACCATTACTCCAAAAGTAGATAGCCCTACGACAACTGCCCAAGCTGCAGTAGATAGCCCTACTGCAACTTTCCAAGTCGCTCAGGTACAAAATGATGCAAAACTAGTACAAACCTCCGACATCGCAGAGCCTTCTCCTGAACAACAAGAAATGGGTAAACAGTTACCTGAACCTTTGAAATCTACACCTCCACCAGTAACTACAGAAACAATACAGGCAGTTTCCATAATTTCCAAACCAGTTGACAATTTATCCGATAAGAAAATACCCATAGCGTCAGAAACTACACTATCCTCTTTTATAGAAACTCAACCACAAAGTCCAGAATCACCTAGAGCTCAAGAAGTAATACCAGAAGAAGCTTCTAAAGTCACATCTATGGAAGTTTCCAAAGATGTTCAAGCCAAAGCTTCCGAAGTTATATCTGTCGAACCTGAAATAACTAAGTCTGTTGCTATACCCACTGACGAATCCCAATCTACACCAGCTGATAGCTTCAAAGTTACACCAGCTGACAGTTTCAAAGCTATACCAGCCGAGAGTCCCAAAACTACACCAGCTGACACCTCCAAAGATACACCAGTTGAAAGCCTCAAAGCTACACCAGCTGGTAGCCCCAAAGCTACGCCAACTGATAACCCCAAAACTACACCTGAAGAAATAAAAGTTAACGTATCTACCGAAATCACTTCAGTAAAAACTGCTCCTGCCGAAATACTGAAAACCTCGCCAGCAGAAATATCTGCAGATACACTAACAGTTGCTCCCGTGGAAACTCCGAAATCTCCACCTAAGGATACTCCCAAAGTTTCATCAACAGAAACTATCAAAGATGAACCAAAACCCAAACCTTCTTCGACAGAGTCCCTCATAGCTAAGCCATCGGAAATGTCAGAAACGGCACCAATAGAATCAGTCTCGACTGCACCTGTTGAAACTTCCAAAGCTATTTCAGAAATTCTCGAGTCTGTACCTGTAGAAACACCCAAATCTGCACCCGTCGAAAAACCCGATTCTAAATCTGTAGAAACACCTAAATCTACACCTACAAAACCTGGTAAAGATGCATCCGTCGAGGCAACAAAAGTTGCAGTAACAAGCACAACCATGGATGCTTCTGTGAAAACTTCAAAATCTGTACCTACAGAAAATGTTAAGGCCGTGCCAAAGGGAACTCAAAAGGTTGAAACGGCAGAAGCCCCAAAAGGAGAATTTAAAAAATCAGAAGAATCTGTACCCAAGAAGGTTTCTAAAGGAAAACATACACCTGAAACAAAAGAAGTTTCCAATCAGGCGAGGCAGAAAGAAACTACTAAACCACCAGCATCCAAAGTGACGGAGCCCACCCCTCCAACAACTCCTGGATGTCCAACTCCACAATCGACAGATCCTACTTCATCTCCTCCTTTGGAAAAAGGAGGACTGCAAGTAGAAGGTAGTGTGCCCAACACACCTCCTCCTGCACAAGAAGCGGCATCAGGGCCAACGCCTCCTCCTCGCAAGAGTGCTAGTGCACCAAAGAAAGCAGCAAAGAAAAAATAAAAACCTATTTATTACATTTTCATTATTTTTATCAACTATAATGTTGATATGTACTGAATTTTGTGCCTTAGTGTGATCAGGAGCGTTATTCTATTTATTTTTTTTTTAATTGGCTAAATTAATTTTTAATGAAGCTGTTTGTTTAATATAAACAATGAATATTCTTTGGTTGTTTTATTTAACTGTTAGAATAGTATAATATTACACTATTGAAAAATGCACATGCAGTCAATGATTATTACTTCCATTCAACTCCTTAGATTTTAGGCAATGCCAATTCATCATTTGTTGCTTATTGTATAGTTGTTACAAAAAATTAGCTTCAATATAACGTTTTACTGCGTATCAAATCCATTTTCAAATCTAAAGTTTTCAGTTATACACATATAAGGTGGTATTATGAATCGATGTATTTTAGGTTTAAAATAATATTGAAGTTATTGCTAGACATAAAGAATACAGGGTGTCCCAGAAATTGCACGCCAGGCTGACACGGGAGGTAGATCAGCTTTAGATCTATCAAATAAAAGCAACATGACCTCAGTAAAAGTTTTTTAGTTTTCGAGATATTAACACTTTTAGGTTTTTTCAGAAAATCTCTACTTTTTGCCCTATTTTTGTCTGTTATGGGCATAAAAAACCTCTAATTTATAATTCTTTTTTTTCTGGGCTACCACTAATAGTTGGTTGAGACAACCCAGTATTCATTTTAATAAACAGTAACACGACATTAACAAAAAAAACAACTCAATCTTACCTTTTGTTTCAAAGCGAAAACCTTAACTAAAGTTTGGTTAGCGACTGTGAAAAAAAAATGTACCAGACTGAGTCAGAAAATGTTCTTAAAAACTAGCCTGCTTAATGCTCCTTCCAAAATGGTACAACATTTATAGTTTTTTTTACTAAAAATTGAATAATACCACTTTTTGTCATTGAAATCGTAATTCTTCGAAATTAAGAAACTAAAAAATTATAATAGTTTTAATTGAATGTGCAGCCTTCTTTTGTCTCCATATCACTGAGAAACTGAATGACCTTAAACATTTATTGACTATCTCGCTCACACTCATTGTTCGGTCGGTAACGACGTTACGAAGAGGATCAGAAGTAATACCTGCGCACTGCACTGCAGGGTAAATTTAGTACTGCTCCTTGTGTTTAGTGCTACACACGTGTTCTTTAATTCCTTCGTCTTGAAGTTTCGGTTTGCATTTTTACAATAACTTCGCATTAACTTGGATTCCGTTTTGCTAGTGTTTGGAATTAGTTTCATAACAACGACTTAGCGCTCTTATTGGACTCGATTTACTTTGTGCTTTTCACCTCTAGTGAGTACACAGACATGTTGTTAATTTATGGTGAGACAAGAAGCGTTTCTTCACGTGCTAACGTGAGTTATAACGCATGATTGGCAGCGAGATTGTACTCGGAAAGATACCCTAACCGCAGGCGAGCATCCCATGAGATTATTCTTCGCACTGTCAATGCCTGCCGAGAAGGCAGAATCCCTGGCCAAAGAAGTTCTCAAGGAAGACCACGTAGTACTCAAGAGGATGAGGTTGTACTAGAAAAAGTATCGGAGGACCCATCTACTTTATTAAGGGTAATCGAACGACGTACTGGCGTTTCTAAATCGCAAGCGCAACGAATTTTGAAGAGGTATGAATACCACCCGTACCATATTCAAAGGGTTCAAACGCTGTTAAGCAGTGATTATACAAAACGTGTATCGTTTTGTCGTACAATGCTGGAGAAGCATGAGGAAGACCCAAATTTTTTCAACTACGTCTTATGGAGCGACGAGTCGGCCTGTAAAAGAGATGGGTATCTTAATCTACATAATATTCACAGTTGGCAATTAGAAAATCCGCATGAAGTAAGACAAGACCGTTCGCAGCACCAATTTAAAATAAATTTATGGATCGGGATCCTCAATGGGCAAATAATTGGCCCATTCGAACTCCCTGCTACCCTTAATGCAGCAATATATTTAGAATTTTTACAAAATGATCTACCCATTCTTTTGGAAGATGTGTCTCTTGAGACAAGAAGAAGAATGTGGCTGCAGAATGATGGGTGCCCTGCTCACTATGCCCGCGCAGTTAGAGCTTATCTGGATGACACATAGCCAAGAAGATGGATTGGCCGGCTAGGACCAATTTTGTGGCCCCCACGCTCCCCAGACCTAAACTCACTGGACTTTTTCTACTGGGGATGTTTAAAAGATAAAGTGTACAGTAAACCAATTCGATCGGTCGATGAATTGCGGCAACGAATCAATGAAGCAGCTCGCGAAATTACTAATTTAAGTTTAGGACGTTTAAAGACACAGTTTTTAAGAAGATGCAGGTTATGCATAAAAGCAGGTGGCAGAAATTTTGAAAATCTGCTATAATAGTTTATTCAATGTAAATTCTGAATGGTAAATATTTATTTGAATGTTGTAATTGTAAAATCTAATGAAAATAAAAAAAATACAACCCTATGTTCTGTACCCAAATTATTTTGATGCCAGCCTACAACAATTATAAAAGGATAATGGATAACTCTATTAGACATTGCTAAACTAAAAAGCGATTACAGTAACTAAAAAGTTGTAAGTTGAAGACAAAAGTCGGCTTAACTTTGTATTACGTATTATTTTTTATTTGAAGTATTGCGAAAGTAGTACGACTTTAATGACTATACTTGATATTATTTAATTTTTAGTAAAAAAAAGCTATGAATATTATACCATTTTTTAAAGAGCACTAAGTAGGCTAGTTTTTAAGAACATTTTCTGACTCAGTCTGGTACATTTTTTTTTTCACAGTCGCTAACCAAACTTTAGTTAAGGTTTTCGCTTTGAAACAAAAGGTAAGATTGAGTTGTTTTTTTTGTTAATGTCGTGCTACTTTTTATTAAAATGAATACTGGGTTGTCTCAACCAACTATTAGTGGTAGCCCAGAAAAAAAAAGAATTATAAATTAGAGGTTTTTTATGCCCATAACAGACAAAAATAGGGCAAAAAGTAGAGATTTTCTGAAAAAACCTAAAAGTGTTAATATCTCGAAAACTAAAAAACTTTTACTGAGGTCATGTTGCTTTTATTTGATAGATCTAAAGCTGATCTACCTCCCGTGTCAGCCTGGCGTGCAATTTCTGGGACACCCATATGTGAGTATCAGTGATAAAAGAGAGAAACTTTTCCAGGAATTCGTAAAAAAAAACTTTCAAGTTCATATACATAAAAAAAACGAACCAATAGTTAACATTTCATATTTCGATATTAAAAGTGGTATTCAAAACAAATATATTAGATGTTGCAAATTTTGTTTTAATCAATTTCCTGAATTGAGGACTCATGGAATATGAACAGTAAACTATTAACAGAATATTGTTAAGTAAATGTAAAGGACTCATAATAGACTCTGATTGTAAATGTGACAGTTGTCTTATGTTGCAAACTTTTTTACAAGGATAAGAAATGAACATTTTTTGTTGTAATTTCAAGAAAAATAACAGAACATTGTATAAGTAATAATATATTGAATAATGATTATGATTAGATCACAAGTAAATTTTAAAAATAATAAAAAATACATTTCAGTAAAAAAAAATATTTGATCAATCAAATTTCACCACCAAGTAATAAATAATGAGACACAACTTAACCGCCATGGATATCTATCATCAGATCAGATTGTTTATAATTACAAAACAGCAGTTGGGCTTTTTAAAAAATCATTTTCTTTCGAATATCTCAACCTCAGTACTTACAAATTCATTTGATAGACTAAGCAAAACAATTTCAGCTGTTTTATTGGTAGAAGTAATAGTTTGATGTGGAAATATCACCCTTAATATAATTCTAGCGGGAAACTTAAGATGACTACTGATTCTATGTGTAGTGATATATTAAGTCAAATTTTGTTAGATCTTATATTTAGCTACAAATAAAATTGTAAAATTAATAAAATTAAAAATAAAGATTTTTCTGCATATGGGAATATCTGCAATCTTTTTAAGAAGTTTCAATTAGAATTGAATTGATACCTGCAGATTGTCTCCTTGTTATTTATTACTTAATGTATTACTCAATAAACAACACAATATTTGCTAACGTTTATGTTTGTGCTTATGTTTTCTACTGGAAGAAGTAATTTCTGGAGAATGATATCTATTTGATCTAGAAGATCCAGGACTAGCATGGCGACTTCTTGCTGGTGAAATAGGCGATCTTCTGTGTTTATTACTTCTAGATGGTGGGGATGGTGGAGATAGTCTATGTCGTTTAGGAGAGTATTTGCCATTGGAGTTTGTAGGAGAAAGAGAATCTTTATTTTTGCGTGAAGATCGAGAAGGCGAATGTCTTCTTAATCTTAATGGACTACTGGGACTAACAGCCCGTGAGCTTCTCTTGCGAGGCGGAGATCGACTTTTTGATCTAAAATTTAAGTTATCCAATTTGTTAAATATTAAACATTATATAAAAATGAAGCTAGAGACAAAAATATCAATGAAAAGTTATAGTTAATTATTTTTAAACTTATATTGTTACCTGTGCCTGGACGTTGAACCACTTGAAGAGCTTCGAGCATGTTTTTTACTTTTTCTAGAAGTACTACAACATCAAGCAAAATATGAAGTGAATCTGTTTACTATTTTTTTAATAAATTTGATAAAGCATTACACCATAATGAGTCTGATAGTGGAGTGATTTTCAGATATATCTGAATTAATAGAATTTAATTGTATTTAATCAATTTATTATTCGAAATCAATATTTCTTTTCATAAGGAACTTTTTATCATTTTTTTGTACATTCAGTGTCAACCAAATCGCAATGGTGATTGTACATTCAAGACAATACATTTAATGAAATAGATAATAAATTCAAGTTTTTATTACATCTAAAAATCATCCCTTGGAAAAGCAAACTTTTATTTTCATATTCACTATATTTTTTCTTATTCATTGGTAGTACTTACAGTTCCTTATAATAAAATTCGTCATCTGAACTATCTCCTGTATGTTTCCTCTCACTTTTGTGTCTTTCACTTTTTGGAGTCTTTTCACTTTTATCCTTCTTCTCTTTTTCAGATTTTCTAAGTAACTTTCTTCTGTAATGTTCTACTTGTTGGGGTAGAGTCCAGCCACTTTTCAACTGTCTTTGTCCAGACTCTAATTCATCTTGATACTGAACTGCTCTTACTTCTATCTCTCTTAGTTTCTGTCGTTTTTCTTCAGTCATATTTCTACAAACAGAACAAATGATCATATATATTATCAATTTTTTCCTTATATGAATTCACCCAATAAAAAATAAAGACTCTTGATAGATTTGTTCGAATTAGTTCACACATATCCAGTAAAAAGTTTTTCATTTTATAAGTTGAAAATAAATGTAATTTACCCGCTAAAATGACTAATAAATAATAGTAAGAACAAGTATCAGTAAAAATATTTGTATACTTCTATTTACCTCACATCTGTGTAATCATTATAATCTTGGTTATCATTAGAACTTTCCCTGCTGTCATCTTGACTATTTTCTAATAAATCCCATTTACTAGTTGTCATTGCTTGCGCCTCAACTTGTTCTGGATCTACGGTCTCCCATTTAGATGTTATAAATCCAGATAAAGTTGAATCCTTTTTTGGTTCTTCTTGTATTTCTTGACCTATATTGAAATAAACATCTATATTTTAAGTCATTGATTTCAATGGAGACACCTTTCAATAATTGAAGATTAATGAATATTACCTAACATTGAGAAAATAAAATTCACATAATGGGCATTGATACGGACTTTTGCACATCACAATTAGGAATAAAAATTAAACCAAATTGCTATTAGTAATAATGTTAATCTACTGAATAGATTATGTGGTTTTGATTTTACCAAGCAAGATTGTGAAATGAAATAATTAATGACACAGCACTTATAGGCGACGTTATCAACAATAAGGTATTTCGAAAAAAAATCCCTTTGATTCCATTTTATAAACAACTTCTCTAGAATAAGGGAGGTAAATACTGGAATAGATTTTTTTTGAGATATAGCAATTTCAGTTTGTAAAACCGTCATTTTTTACTAATGCCCACTTGCACCATAATATCTAATCCACTGTTTAAAATAACAGGTTGTTAAAATTCAAACAGCAGTTTAAATCATAATCGTTTGCACAGTACTTTATGGGGTTCAAGTTGAAGTTATGTCACCGATCTGGAGAAATTAAATGAATTGGCACAATCACTTATCTTCTGATGAAAAAATACAACTAATTAATATCATCGCAAAATTCAGAAACGTTATCGAAAACAAGGAAACGAACAAACATACAAATCAAGAAAACAACTCGGCATGTGAGACTTCATTTTTTTAAACATTTGATATCTACATACCATGGCAGAAGTAGCTCTCCCAACATAAAAGTAAAAAGTAAAAACTCACATAATGTAGGCAGCAGCAAATTATTAGAAATTAGATAAATGAAAATCAGCTGATTAGAAAATGTAATAATGATTAGCTATTTTCTGTTATTTTATTCTATTTTATTCTGCATAAACCCGAAATAAGCCTCTCTAATGTATGTTTTTCACAATACATAAATCCAACACACACTTACAAGTTATTAGCAATCCCTTCAATCATACTGTCAAGTAACCAGTATCGAAGAAGTAGACTATTTAATAAATTTTATATAGATTAAAAGGAAATTATTGAAACTACTGGATCGATTATCTAATTAGCTTAAAATTGGAGGAATACTCATACTCATTGCAATTGGTTATTTCATATAACAATTACTTATGACTTTTTAATTTTTTATTGTCCCATCAATGTACATGGCAAAAGAGTGCAAAATAAAATGAAATCGTGGATAATTTCTATAGAAAATTATGAGTTATCCAATTATGACAAAGAACAAGGCAATGATAGTGCCTCCACAACAAATGAAAATTCTGATATGTAGGAGAGTTTTTTTTAAACTTCAACAATACGAATTGATAAAATAAAGAATAACATTATGAATTCAAATTTAACATAAAAAAAGTTGTAGTGGAGTCTGTACAATTCAATGAAATTATCTAGTTACTTCCTTGGAATGAGTCCCTATTCTGTATAATAAATATATGGATCAACCACCAGTAAGTTTTTGCTGGAATACAGCTCTTTGATATTCATCGGAAAACAATATAATCATTCTAGAACAAACTGATTTCAAATGTACATACAATCATAGTAGGGATTTGAACCCACTCAATTTCCTATTATCTCATCATAAAAAATATGGGAAATGTGGATAAAGGAACAATAGATAGAAAGAATAGATAGAAAATCAATAAAATCCCATTATTCACAAGTAATTTCCTTGCCAACGTCAATTTGAACTCTACCAAGGATCATTAGATATTACAGCTAAAGCCACATATATTAAAATATAATATGAAAGTTAATGTATTGAAGGCGTGAAATCGATATGAGACTATACTCCATTTGCTCCAAAATGGTAATAACTGTTGGCTTTTATATAAAAAGGTAAAATTATCTATATTTGTATAATGGTAAGTTCTGTTATACACTATCTTGGGAAATCCCATATCTACAATGTACAGAAAACCAATATTACCTTCATATATATCTTCTACAGCTTTTACTATCGCCATTTTTTGAATTCTTTCAACAAAGTAAACCAAAAGAATGTCTTGTTACATATGATAGAAGAGACAATAATATTGTGTGATACTATAGGATAATTATTGTTTCTGCTGTGTTTTTCAACACAAAATTACCTGAATTATAGGTTAGAAACTGTTTAACTAAAGATTAAATTAGTTTTGGGGGTGTAATTTAATGATAGTTTAAAGACTTTTGAACTTGGTTTAAGACACTGTACAATTCCAAAAACAGAATCAAGCCAGGGTTAGAATTTAAACCATTGTTAACCTTATGGTGCCAGTAGGTGCTATAAGTTAAATTATGAAACAGTAATAATACCATCAATATCCAATTCATCTCCATCACTTTCATACTGCATCATGGCTGTTTTCAAAAGTGTAGCTCCATCCATAGGAACATCTTCATCAGACTCTTGAGGATCTAAAGGATTCCCATCAATATCCTCTGTAACTTCTTTTTGTTCTTTTTCCTCCTACCAAAGCAAATTGCTATAAATTATATGTACTAGTTATAAGAAAATGTAATATAGGGTGAAATGAAGATATTAGGATTTAATAGTTTAAATTTGATCAAGAAAAAGTTATACAGTTATTATTTGCTCTTATGTTTCATATATGAGAAACTATCAGAACACTATCAATTCTTTTAATATTTGAAGGGATAAATAAGTTCAGAGTTATTTGAAGTTAAACAAGCACAAATAACAACTTCTTGTTCACCTCTTCCTTATTCAGACTCAAAGAAGCTGAAACATTTGAATATTATATTGCTCACAGAGGAAAGTGTTTTGAGAATCAGTTTCTCTCAAAACGGAAATGTGAATTTTGATTATTATTATGTTTCATTTAATATTTCCGCCAATTTAACTGTCTTACCTCCTCCACTATGCCTAAGAATATATTATTTAATTTGGACATGAAATCTTTTGGATATATTGTATCTTCCCATGCTTTCAATGTCCTTACAACACGAACTTTAAAACCTTCTGCTTGTAATCTACCTTCCAATTTGTCATATGTTTCTTTTAAATATTTAAAAATTTCCAATAATTTATTCTCAAATCTGTAAATAATAGAATATTGACTAATCATTCTGATACATATTTATAAAAGTGGGACACCCCGTATATTAATACATTTTTGAAATCTACGTAAAATCTTAATATACTTTTCTCTAAAAATTTTTTTCCAAAAATGCATACTTCTCGAGTTATTAATTTTTTTGCAAAAAATTTGACCATTGCAAACCCTTATAAGATATCCTTAAAGATACGAAAATGGTTTCTCTTCGGTTGCTTTTAGCAAGATCAGAAGTATTTGAATCTATGTTGAAAATTTTTTTATTTTATACAGGGTGTGTATAAAAAGTGTTCAAAGTTTAACTTCATAAATATCAAATTTCTTTATTTTTTTAAATAGAACCACCCGGTTTTTTCTATTTTAATGCATTCAGGGGTAAAAAATAAGGCAAATTAATGTAAACTTCCTTTACCTAAACCTTACCGGTATCTACATATTAAATATTTTCTGTAAATTTTTAGAGATGCAGGTGTGGTCTAAATTTTATTTTGACCCGAGAAATAAAAAAGTATTTTTCTTTATCTTGTCAAGGTCTGTGAAAAAAATCAAATCAAATTGTATTACTAATCCTATTCAAAATTTTAGTCGTTTCCGAGATATTTGTGGTTTTAAATTATTATTGTTTTTTTAACAAGTTTTAATTTTTTATGAATACTTTTAGTAGACTTTGGAATAAATGACACTTATTTAACTGTCATTAGTCCATTGTTGATACTTTGAAGCAGAAGTTAATCGAATTAAACCAGTTATTGACAATAATAATGCCGAAATTAATATTGTTGTTTATTTTACTGCTTATCCAAAAGCATCAATACGTGTTGCTGTAAGAGATCTTGGAATAAGCAAATTGTCGATTCACTGTATTTTACGAAAATATAAAATGCATCCCTATTCTTACAGTTTGTGTCAAAATTTGAAAGCAATCGATTTTATTAAACGAGTGGAGTTTGCTGAATTTTTAATAATAAAATGCCAGTAAGACGAAAATTTTTAAAAAAACGTAATTTGGTGCGACGAGTCGAAATTCACGAAAAATGGATTATTTAATAAACACAATTCCCATTATTGGAGTCAAGATAATCTTCATTCAACCAAAGAACGTGCTTTTCAAGATCGGTGGCAGTTCAATGTCTTTTGTGCTATTAGAAATAATAACACTTCACTTTTATGAAGGGAATTTGAATGGTTAGGAAACACAATCAATTTATTTATTCCTAATTAATAATGTAAAAAACACTGTTTTTGTATTTTTTAAATATTTTTGGTTTTATTTTTAAGTGAAAGATATCTTGATATTTTAAGAAATTTAAAACAAAATTATTTAGACCGCTTGCCACCAGACAAATTAAACAAACTTTTTTTATTCATGACAGTGCTCCTGCTCACAATTCAATCGTCATGAATATATTTTTAGAAGAGCAATTTGAAGACAGGTCGTTAGCAGTAATGGTCCTTTTCGGTGGCCCCTCGTTCTCCCAATACAACGCGTTTAGATTTTTTTATATGGGGTCACATAAAACAAGAGGTTTACTCACAAGCCTTAACACCTAGAGAAGATTGTGAGCTAAGAATTCGAAATTCCTTCAATTCCCTTTCTGAAATGATAATAAGCCAAACGACGAATGAAGGCGTACTGAGAATGGTTGACATATGCATTGAAGTTCAAGGGAGCAATTTTGAACATTTACTTTAAAACATCAGACTATTTTTCTTTGGCTTTTAATTTTCCATAAAATTTTGTAGCAAATTTTATTATTGTCACAAATGGTTTGATTTGATTAACTTTTGCTTAAAATGAACCGAATAGCTTTAAATTGTTAAGTATTATTTTAACAATGTGCGATTTCGATCGTGGTCTAACTGGATATCTTACTGCAAAGAAAGCACATGTTCTTGTAACAACTTTGCCATATTTACCATGTATTAAAAGCAAATTTACATAATAATTTTTTAATTTCTTAGTGCTTGTATCAATGGGTCAAAATAAAATAAAAAAATAATTTATAAGGGTCTGCAACGGTCAAATATTTTACAAAAAAATTAATAACCCAAAAAGTATACATTTTTCGAAAAATTTTACATAGATTTCAAAAATATATCAATATACAGGGTGTTCCGTTTAAAATATTGTAGTTAAAAAGATTGTATCCGAAAACCCAAATGTAGAAATTTTCATGATTTTACTATAAGTATTTTGCCATATACAGATAGTATTAACTCGTCGTGGGACATCAATATAACAAATATACCTATTGTGTTGAAAGGTATCAAAGGCAAATATATGAATGCACATAGCGGACCTAGATTGATAAATACTTAATGATTAATCAGTGGTGACAGTTATGATGCAAAGTGTGAAAGTGATTGTAAGATATTAATGAAGCAAGAGCATCACAAGAATTTATTTCAGATTTAGAAATTATCAAAACTACTTTCAATTTTTTCTATATGTAAATATATTACTTACGCTTTTCTGAAGAATGAGGCTTTATTGACTTTTACTTGACAATTATGTAAAATATCTGAAATTAAATAAAGTCTTGAAACTTTTTTGGTTAAAGCTGTTGATTCATTAGATAGTGATTCAGCTATACAATCTGCGATTTCCTCAGCCGCTTCACTATGTTCAATACAAAATACCATCACTTCCCCAATTTTATTTTTTTCAGGGCTCAGTTGGCGAATTAAATCTTCCAATCTATCTCTTTGCCTAGAAAGTATTTTAAAGATGAAAAAGTTCAAATAAGATATCTGTTCTTAATATCAAGTATAATCTGTCACTTCTTTAAACATTACAAGTTGACCAAATTTATAACTTTTATTGGGTCAATATATTACACTTCCTAAATTTTGAAATCAATTATTTTTTCAAATATAAAAATTTTGATGTGGTATTTTTGAACTTAATTTTGAATTCCAGCAAGTTTGTTCCGTTCAAACAAAATTTTTTGGCTATTTCATTGTTTAAAAAACTATTATTATAACATACGATTTAGACAAACTTCCTTTTGAATTTTCTTTGGATTCATCTTTGTTAATTAAATCATCAGGCATTCCATTAGTGTAGCAATTCATTATAGGAGGTTTCCATATAGATCCGTCTAAAAATAAAAAATCGTAATATTCCATAATATGCAATCTATGATCTGCCCATACCTTTAAACATTCTGAATTCTTTTTGATTCCATTCTTTTTGAGAATCTCCATGTAGAATCGAATATACCTTCCACCTGTAATAAATGTGGGTAGGGCTTTGATTTTCAAATAGGAACCTAAAAAAAATTTTTAATTTCAATCTGTCAATTATATACAATGGAATGGGATATATAATTACATTTTAATTAAAAAAAATTGCAGTAATTTTGATTGTTATCAGTAATAATTTATAACAGGTTCATACCTAAATTGAGGATTATTTATTTCTCTATTCATAATCATAGCTTCAAACATTGGACCTTCTCTTACAACAAACTCTACCATCCTATGTATCAACATAACAAGATTCCTATCAGTTGGTATAACAACTTTAACAACTGCTCTAGAGAGTATATCATTAAGTTCTTCCTGGGATTTTGGTAACACATCTCTATCTTTAATAGCGGGCTGGGCATTAAATGGTAAACCTGAAGGAGGTGGTGGCTGAGCAACTTCTAGCAAAACTGGAGGAATGTAAATGGGATGTGGAGGTATAATGACAGCTTTACCCCAACCAAGTTTCATTTCATAACCCTGAATATCTTTTCCATTTAGATTCTTTAATGCCCTTTCTCCATCTTTTCTGGACATGTAAGCTACAAAGCCACAATTTCGTCCTCTTGCTTTTTCCTCATCAGAACGAGGCCACATAATTTTTATACTAGCTAATGGACCATACCTGCCGAATAATTCCATTAACTGCTGCTCAGTAATCTGAAAAAAAACAAGAGGAATATTATTATATATCAAGCTCATAGAGTCGTTGAAATAACAGATTGCGATGCAATATGAGATATATAGACATAGATTTCAAAATAGAATAGGTATTATATGATGACTTCATTTTTAAAAGCAGTTTCACTCACTTTTGGATTCAAATTTCCTAAATATAAATTTGTAGTATTGGGATCACCGGTATCAAAAGAACCTACATCACCACTTCTCATTAACAGATCTAATTCATTTTCTATGGGTGTTCTGATAACACTTTTGTACTTATGCCTCTCCTCCCTCTCTTCATGTATTCTAAAAAGAAAAATATTGTTTAACTGTATATAGATAATTACATTGAAAAAATTTGAGTTGATTATCTAATATATATTTTCGACAAATAATTCTAATATTTAAAACAATTTAAGAGATTATATCTACATAGTTTTAGTCACTACTCATTGATGATGCATATGAAAAATTTTCTATACATACTGCCTTAGTTCCTCCATAAATGATTCAAGATTACTTTTAGTGACTGGTTTTTTCTTTCCCAACCTTTCAGGTTTTTTATCGGATGATAATAACTTTGCATATGCTTGAGCACGCTCAGCAGAACTCATTTGCTCTTGAGATTGAGCTATCCGTGAAGTTGGTTTATATAATTTACCTTTCTCCCTTGTATCTTCCTCTGAAAAGTGATTTTTATCAATAGATAACAAATATCTTGAGAACAATACTGTTGATATTTATTGTTTAGTACAACTAAATACACAGGTGTTATATTTAACTACATACTTCTAGCACCAGCATCATATGTTCCAGCTTTAACCCAAACTTTAGAACTTCCATTTATGGGAGCTTCTTGAAAAGTTTCTACAAATTCTTGGAAAACCTAAAATTAATGGATTGAAGGTGTATTATATTTCCATATACATTAGATAATATATTTACATGAGCGGCTGCCTCTTCCTCTTCCCTTTTTCTTTGTTCTTCAAGTTCCCGTTTAGATAGATTTCTTTTGCCCATAGTTCCAATTGAAAAAGCTTTCAATTTTTGTTCAGCAATATTCTGTAAAAATAAAGGTTTCAGATATATTTGAGGTCTTAGTTAAAAGCTTGTCTTACCTTATTTTTATCGGTCATATCGGTCCTTTAATAAATGTAAAATGGAGTGGAACAGATTTACTTGTTATTTATTAAAATTTTAAAATATTAAACTGCATTTATCTTTTTTACGTATAGATCATTATGAGTTATATTTCCACTGTAAATAATTCAATAGTATTTGCTTCTGTCAAACATGAAACCATTTTGGATAAACTGTCAACTGTCAATCTCGTTAAAAATAGAAAAGTGGTCCACGGCATTTTCATATGTAGTTTGAAATCGGTTTGTTCGATGACGTAATAAAGTTGAAGGTAATGTTTATTTCAGCATACTATGAATTCGAGAATAAACCACAAGTTGATCCGTATCAGAAGTGCGACAGAAAAATAGAATAGGTCAAAAACCATGAATAAATATGATAGATCAAAAAACGATTCAATACAAAAACAACTACTACCTATATACCTATACAGGGACCTTTCTACCAATTATCAAGTTATCTAGTAAACACAAAATATAACTATTTGAAAATTAATTCTTTTTTACATCCATTTTAAGTAAGCGTTTAGAGTTTGAAAGGATTTGGAGTGTTTAAAAGTACTTCAAAATCCAATTCAAAATTGTCTGGCGACATAGCTTATTTATTCACAAACAAATATAAACACAAGCTAAAGTGAATGAAGGGATACACAAAGGGTCTCAAAGTAAACATGTCGTAACTTGTTAAGACTAGTCTCTAATTCTGTTAAGAGTACAATTGTTTTACTTTCTTTCAATTCATTCTCTCTTTCATTATTGACGACGCAGTACGTTTTACAAAAAATAGTATGTAGTGGGATAAATATGAAATTCGTGTATTGCTAAGACATTATCTGAAACAAAAGTTTAGGGTAGCCGCGACGACAAGGAAAATATGTAAAATTAAAGGAGAAGACCCAGTTAATGAGCGAAGGGCACAGCGTTGGTTTAATCGTTTCAATAGTGAAGATTTGACGCTTGAATATCACTCGGACTCAGGTTGTCTACTTGCGTGGGATATTGAAGTTAGAAGGCAAGTACTAGCTGATTATCGGATTCCCTTGGACCTTCTAAAAATACCATACATCGCCATTTAAAATTTTAAGATAAGATCTATAAAAGTTTTCGAATAGTGGTATACTAATTCACCGAGATTCAAGTGAAAAGTTGAATGAATTTATCTAAACAGTCCAAACATGGAAAATGAGTAGTTAGACAAAGTCTTGTTTTGCAACTGGTCGAATTGTGAAGGTTTATTATACTTCGAATTCATTCAAGATGGTCGAGCTACTAAAATCGAGGTATATAGTGAACAGCTGAGATGAATGTATCAGGTTTTATCGAAGAAATATCCAGGTTTAGTCAACCGAAAGCGGGTTCTCTTACAAGACAATGCTAAACCAAATACTGTTAATGTTACGCGGAATAAGATCGAAGAACTTGGTGGTGTTGAGCTCCTACCACACCCAGAATTTAATCCCTACCTTGCATCGTCAGCTTACCATTTATTCAGATTCAAGAGTGAAATTTTTGTATGGAAAAAATTTTGGATCCGAAGGATAGGTTGAAAATGCAGGGCATTAATTTTTTGCATCTAGACTGAAAGAATAGTTTCAACTAGGTTTCAATGAGCTTGCTGAACGTTGGGTTAGAGCTATACTTCGAATATTATTTTTGTATGATTATTCAATAAACAAAGTAAACATTGGAAACCTACATTATTTATTTATGAGACACCATCTATAATAAGACGTTAAGAAGAGAAAAGCTACAAAATTGTTTTATTACGAGGCATGAATTTAAGCATGAATATACGAAATTTTTTAAAAAGAAACGAGTTGAAAAACAATAGTTTGCAACTAAGCAATTTGATGAAAATATACAATTCTGTTTTATGAATGGAAATTAACAATGTAGTTGTGAAATAACTCGTTTCGTTGTATATTGAAAACAGAGAGTTTTCGTGTAAATAGTGACAACTTGTATTTCCATATTCATGTTATTACAATCTTCATGTCTTGAATTGTGAATGTGAAATAATGTAGTAAAAATGGTCAAAACAGCTCCGAACGAAGAGACGCATTTCTGTAATAAACGTTTTTAAAATTAATATTTCCATTGAATTAGCTATTATCTTTGAATATATTTTTAGTTTATGATAATTTCTTTGAATTTATTTTATTAGTAAAATGATTGCTCCATTGTGGATGAATAAAGATAATTTTTTATTTCTCCGACTGAAAAATTAATTTTAGGCACAGTAGTGCCATTGATAATAACATTTCACTCCTACACAATAGTTAGATAAAAAATAGAAACCGGAAGAAAGAATATCAATTATCTATTTAAATATTCAGTTGATTATTCTTCAAATTTTAGTTATACACTTTCTGTAAGGATGAAAGTTGCTATTTTAATTTTCCTAGTTGCAATCCAATTTTTGGATCTCTGCAACAGCATTGCAATAAAGCCTGGTAAGATTTTATTTTAAAAATTTTTACTTTCACAATATTTTCAAAATATTTATTTTGGAATAATGAGATTCATAATGTAATACTGAGTTCGCATGAAATTTTTTTTATGATATAATTTTTACACAAACAATAAATTTACTTGTAATATAAACTATTTTTTTTTTAAATTTGAGGCTCAAATTTTGAATAATAAAGAAAGTTTTTTATTTAAAAACATTTTACAAATTGTACCTACTCTCTCTCCGTAATTACTTTTCTAGATATTGGAATCATGTTAACATCACTATTTTTTTTAACGGATTAAATTTCACGTAAATAGTATCGATTCCCAGAACTATTGCATCTTTGCTAAGCATTTGATAATTTCTAATTAAATGAGAGAAAGAGAAAACAGAATGACGACTTGATTATTATATTCTATTCTTCACTTTGCTTCGTTGTTTGTTTGTGAGTGAATCCGCAATCCCGCGCCTCAATTTTGTTTTAAATTCGAGGTACTTTAACACTTCAAATCCTTTTCAAACTCAAAACAATAAAAAACTGATGTATTTATTGTTATTAATATTCTATTTTAAATAAAAATGTTTAGTTAGTTTAGAAACAATAATAAATTAATTAAAATGATCCTTTTGCAAATGATCACTTTTTGCGCAAATACATACATTTGAGGCTGATATTAAGCATTTTACATTTACATTATATATCATATGTAAATTTTTTTGTAAGACTTACTTTTATTGCTCACGCTATTTTTTCCATTTAATGCCTCTATCAATATGTTGGTAAGGACAGGAATTTGGATGAAAATATTTGAATTGGACCAAATATTCCTTAATAAAATGCTATACAAGATTCCTGAAAAGTTTATATTTAAACCATTATTTTTAATAAGATTAAGATTTTGTTTTATTTCATACCATAATTAAGTTTAACAAAATTTTTGTGAAGCTAATCTAATTGATAATAATTGGCATATACTATATTTCGATAATATGGATAATATTAACTTTTCCGTTAATATGTTAAAATTTCATTCAAAGCTGGAGATTTTGAAGGTGTGCATCAACTGTCCTTTTCAATTTAAACATTATCTCTTATTTATCTTAATAAAATACAAGACTGTTGAACTAAAGTTGGATTAAAGTATGATTGGACTTCACTTAAATCACGTACAGATGTGTGGTAAAATCTCTCTCTCATCGACCAGATATATTTTCAACTCTTCCGCTAAATTCAAAAAAATTATCGTCGTATACTGTTATCGAAGAGGAATTTTTGGTTAAAAAATTAAAACCTTATTATTCTTTTTCAAAAATTAACATATTAAGTCTTTTCTGCTTCACTCTTCCTCATCAATGAATAAACTTCAATTGAATTAATCATTTTTTTTAGAAATAAAACATAACTCCTTAAATGCCAAATCAGACGAAGCGTTTGTTAACCGGGATTACGTTAGAAGGAAGCGGTATTTAGGACTTAGCAGAAAATTCAAGGTAGGTATGTGAATGAGTGTTACTTAGGCACCTAAAAAGGCATGAAAAAGATAACTGCTACATGTAAACGGACAGTAAATCTTCTTCTGTTAATTTTATAATTGTGTCACGACTTTAATATCTTCTAAAATTATCAATTATGTAAAAATATACATACATCAGAAGCATAAATCTACCTCAAATATAAATATGGAATGAAAAAATTAAAATACTTGTATTGTGGCAAATAAATAAATACTCCACGGAACTTGAAGAGTAGATAAAATCCTTTCTCGGTCGATTCGCATTAGGGCGAACGTTTCTTAACAAATTCCAACAAATATTCTCAAATATTGAATAGATATGGCTTCGATCGATCTATTTCCAAAACTTTGAGCTCATCTTACATTGTCACTAAATCCAGTTAGAGCATCATCAACCTAGTGTACTGTGTCTTGTAATTTATACATGAAAATCCTTTCTAAAATCCACTACTAACGCATGAAATTGTCTTTTATTTTATATATAATATAACGTTTTGTCAACGTTTATAAAATTTGAAAATCAAAATGAATTATCAAACTGTCAAATTTGAGAATGCGATCTTCATTGTTTGATGTTTACCAGACAAAAAAGTTTACGATAGGAAAAAGTCTCTTTAAAGATCTTGATAACGACACCAATTGAATGGGAATACAGAGACAGAGGCGGCTTTACCCGTTGCGAGGCTCCGGGCGGCAGGTCTTTGCACTAATTTTTTTCGATAACCGCAAGCACAAAACGTCACAAGTCCGCGATTCGAAGTTAACAAGTGAAAATGTACGTAGATCGTAGTTAATTTTTGGTTAGGATAAGTGAAACTGTACTAAGATTGAGAAAAATATAGAATAAAATACACCTTATGGTTACAATAACTCAAAGTTTACTTCTGTTTAGACACATTTGTACTTATAAACTTCGAATCGCGGTCATTTTTTGTACTTAGGGTTATCGAAAAAAATCTTTCAGTGTACATAATGAATTTTTCAATTATGTTTCGAACGAATGAATCAGTTAACTAATTTAATTTTAATTTATAAGTAATAAGTAATTAAGGATTGAAATCAAAAGTTTTAAATAAAAGTTAAAAAATTTTATATTTTTTAAAATTTGCTTGGGTTGTTGCGCGAGGCCCCTGTAAGAGCAAGGCCCTGGGCGATTGCCCTTTTCGCCACCCCCTAAGGCCGTCTCTCTGCAGAGATATGGCTAGATAAAGTTATTACTGACCAATGCTTTGTTAATTCTTACTGGAGGGTGTCACAGATTTTGCTCTATTTGTTGGCTTTATCGATATTTCACTTTTTTCAGTTAAACAAGCGATACCAGGAATGTATAGGTCCAGGAGATGCTGCAGGTCACTGCAAACATATTTCATATTGCCCTGCAAGAATTTTCCAAAAAATAAATACCTTAGATTATTTGTGCGTGATTGAAGAAAGGTAAATGTACTTTTATTCATTTCGTATCGCTATTTTTATTAATCGCTTTAAGTTCATGGATACATCGCCTTGTATATGGTATCATTATTTCAAACACATGTAGTCACTTTCATGTAGTTTGAAGGTACTTAATATTTACAGTTATTTAGACAATCTGCTTTAAACGTCATCTTTCATTCAGTTTGTTTACAGTGCAGCACACAATTCCGTCCAGAATTCTACTTAGCAATTAGAATATGGGAAACTTTATATAAAGCTTAAAACAATTCGAGTTGTATAGTTAAGACTACCCGTATCCAAGAAAATTAGATGTTTTCAGACTTTTGTTCTATTCCGCATAAAAGCCTCTTAGCAAAATGTCTTTCTGTAGTACTTTAAGCTTGTGATGGAAATAAATAAAAAATATGTTATGTTACTGACAAATCTTTTTATATTTAAAGAGAATTTAAAATTACAGCTTATCACTCACTCGTATCAGGTTATTATGAAATTTCGTGTTTGTTCATTCACAATCTCCGTGTTTTACATTCTGTCTATCCTGTATTCATATTAATCTTTAACGATTCATATATTTTTCTTGATAGAGCTTTAACAAACAAGCCTTTTGCCTATTTATTCTATTTCACGACGGATTATCAACCTTTTCAAATTCAATACATCCCTTACGACATACGATAAATACACAATACTCAAACAAGTAATCAAATAGTAAAAAGTTGCAACTATACAGATACATCCAAGAATTGAACGGGTGTAGGTCTAATAAAATTATTCCTAAACAGCATTCATTTCTGCCAACTACAGATCATCACTCGATCAATTGTTAGAATTTCTTCAATAGAAAATATATTCACTGATCACTCTATTATCCAGTCTTTATTACTCATATCAGCTTATCACATCCCTATCGTTATCTATGGAAACCCAATCCTAAGTCCACTTCGCCTCTCGTCGATTTTACAATGTTTTTTTGCATGCAATGCGTTTTTTTTTCAATAGTTAAATTGATTACGTTTAAACACAAACATGAAGTCAGCTAAGTTAGCTATCTGCATATAAACCAGTTTATACTTTGAACAACAAATAGAGGTGAATATGAGTACGGATTTGTGAAAAAAAAATAAAATGAAAATTTAAGCAATTTTAATCACAGAACCGTCAATAAACAATGTAAAAGGGGAATTTAATTGATTCAACTAACGTTTTGAAAGAAAAGAATGTTAAAAAATTCATTTTTATATGGTGTTATTTCATATTACATTATTAAACCACATATTTCATAGTAAATCAACTTAAACCTTTACAGATTCGTTGGCGTTTGTTGTCCTGATGATATTACTAGTTCTGCTGTCAGCGGGTCTCAACTGATAATAGATTTACCTGCAGGAGGAGAGGATTATGACGAAACTGATCAATATACAGGTATTTTTCTTATAAGACGACTTCTTCCAATCATATATTGTGCAATAAAGTGTCGATTTTCAAATAAACGTTCGTACAATTACAAAAGACACTTACACATAACGATATTTGCGAAATGATTTTTAAATCATTACCTAAGCTGATTTGTTCGTTCATTCTCAGAGTTACAATGAATTATCCTAATAGACCATTTACAAAAGAAATACATTTTGTTTTTGATGATATAATGAAGTATAAAATATAATTTATATAGACTCCTGTATTATTTCCAGATTATGTAATCATAGTATTCACTTCCACGAACAAAATTTTAACATTATAAAATATAGCGGAATTTCGTACCGCAAGTACTTTCCTAATCGTCTTAAAACTATTTCCAGAATAAATCTATATTTGCATAAGCACCGTTTTCTGGGTTTTATTAGATAAGGTAAGAACGTAATTGTCAAGGATTATAATAAATTTGAGGTGAATGCATTATCATTAATTTTGTATATTAAACGACTATTATTATGAAGTATTCAAAGCTCCGCACGGAGTCATTGTAATTCATTTATGAACTCTTCATACGCAGCAAGTCAAAAATGTAACAAAAAGTTTCCATGTTGAGATTTAGTTATAGTAATTTCAAATTCGTAAAATTTGCAATGTAGTCTTCTTAGAAAACGTATTGAAATATTGTAATACCGTAACTTATAAGAATCATATTGTCGGATAGCTGTATCATTCGTTTTCTCGTTAGTTTGGCTTCCTTTTGTACGAACTGACGGTATTTTTAGGTGGCCGCCGCCTCCCCGATAGTTATTTCCATCAAGATTATATTTGAATAGTATGCAATCTCATTTCAACACATATGTTTTTTACACCAAAATTTCTGGAAAAAATGGTTTATATATATAGGGAAGGGGCGAATAAATGCTAGTCCTCCCAATCATAATTTATGAATTTTGTTTTTTGCACATTCGGGCGATTGTAATGCTTTGTAATTCTAAGAAAATCATTTGTGTTTTCCTGGCCGCACCAGTACGGTTTGTAAGATATACCCCATATAAGTCGAATAGTAGATTAGGTCTATAGCATTTTCCTGTTAGTATATGAAAGCTACTCATTTAACAAGAAAAAGTCCGAAAAACAGACACTTTACGACCCATCCATAACTTAACTAAGTTGGAATTTCTGGAACCGTTGATGATATTCATACTGAACATACTGTATACACCACCACTACATCAACACTCACAATTACAATGTCTGACGCGCGTTTCGATAACAAAGTTATCGTCTTCAGAGAATGAAGGTAAAAAGTTTACCGCATCAGACAGTGTAATTGTTAGTGTTGATGTAGTGGTGTAAACAGCGTGATATCCTTTATATTTGGGAAAGAAATTTTTTTTTTTTGGTGATGCATAGGAGTTTCTGAGGAATGAACTCCACCATCGTTATTTTTTTTTTGAATTTGTCATTGAGGGGAGGATCAGGGGCGATTTTATTTTTATTGGTGGTACATTATTAGTACATTCCAGTGTAACCGTACTATGATTAAGCGATAACATTAACAGGGAAGGGATTCGAAGCATTTTTTGATAGTGTATATATGTCTAGAGAAAATAGCTATTAGATGTGAGTCACTTTACTGACATTAATAGGTTCAGAAACTATCGTAAATTTGGTAGTAGAATGATCCCCATAATAGTAATAATTTTTTGTTTAAAAATCACTCAGTTTATGGAAGCTTCGTTTCTGTTTTAATTATATCGTACTGAGTTGTATTTGTGATGATGTATTTTGTTATGAATTGTGAAGTAGAAAAGACCCACAATTTAGTTTAATAAGAGGTAAGAACTGTTACTGGCAAATGACTAGTATATCATCAACAATGATGTGCTATGTTGGACCATTTTCATTTTTGAATTAAGATTTTGATTTCTAGGCACGTAATTTTTTGTTTTGGTTGTTGATCGAACAGTTTTGATTCCTAAGTATAAACTGTTTTTGGTAATTGTCTACATCGAGATTCTCAAATTTATATTCATCTATGCACATTTTTTTTCCAAAATTATTTATTATAGTAATAATTACTAAACTTGTTCGGGTTCAACTTTATACATTTTGAAGGTTTTATCTTCTTTATATCGCTAGTTTATTTTTAGCTAAATAGAATAATCAACTTAAACATTTTATTCCATAGTTTAGGCACGTACGCGTAAACAGAATAGGAAATAATGCTCTACAAAAGACTGAAATATTCTTTATGTATACTAATTCCATTTAAAATTCTCTCTTGCATGTTATTATGATTTCGACGTTTGTGAGTTGAATTGTACTAATTGGCATGAACCTAAATAAGTGTTTTGGTTATTTTACCATGCATTTATAATATTATGTATTTGATTCAAACGGAAATTTATTTCCAAGATGTACTGCATTTCTGATTTACCACATATCGAATTGAACCTAGACATATCCTTTTCCGAGAAGGTTTGGAGATATATACACCCATAATTCAATATGTAGATACTTCTAGCAAACTTGACCAGTGTGTGATGTTAATATTTTAAACAATCCTTAGTTAGTTCTATGCTTTCTCTATTAGTGTTATTGAAATTTTATAGAGAGATTTATTAATAATGATTTTAAACCAAAAATTGAATACTGATAGAACGAAAAAAATTGAGTTCTTACTTACACCGTTATTTATGTACTTACTATTGGTTTATTACAGGATGCGGACTTTCAAGCGCTTCTTCTATAGCTACAAAGCAAGCAAAACAAGGGGAGTTACCGTGGATAGCTGCTTTAATGCCCAAAGACAAAGATGAACTGGGTGTACAACAACATATTTGTGGAGGAGCTTTGATTACGGATTCACATATTCTGACTGCATCTCATTGCACTTATACGTAAGTTATTTATACTTATTGTTTGATAGAATTCATCGCTTGACAATAAAAAACAACATTTATTTTTTCCATATTGCGATCAGCAATCAATTCTAGTTATAAAGAACAAATCGCCATCTCCATTTTTGACTATCTAGGATTATTCTATATTAAATTAAGTGATGAAGAAATGACAGACTAAGTAATATCAACATATTGTGAATGAACATTTTTTATAGTTTTATTATAGAGTAGAGAGTACAAAGAGTAATAATAAAAAATATATAATAATATGGAAGATGTTAAGACGTGAAAATATGAGCTAGGAATTGACGGCAGCCTTTATTTACTGTTTGCTGGTTTATTAAAAGCGTATTCAGTTTAATTTGAAACTCAAATATGGAAAAATCAAACAGTGAATAGCATATGTGATTTGTTCAGATAATGAATAATGTCGCAATTCATTTTGCAATATTAACAAATATTCTACACTATAAGGATTGTATTTTTAAAGCATATTACCTTTATCATAAGGTAGAATTATGGGTGTAAGATTTATTATTAGCTATAATGTGATATCAGGGGTTATTCTAGCCAAATCGGAAAATCGGACCAATTGATCTACATTCTAACGACATAAATAAGTGACAAGGGTTGACATTGTGGTGAAACAATTAATTCTGAACCTGCAATGTGTAGATATAATAAAATAGTTTTGCCTGGAAATTAGGCCAACAGTTGTGAATATATGATTACTACTTACTACTGTCAAAGTTATAACTGCAGATATAATTGGAAAAACCTAAAAAATTATCGATTAGGAATCTGAATAGGAATATATTTTGAGCTTTGGTTATAATTCTGATTTGAGAGAGTATAAGATCTGTGAAGGTTTAATACTTATTTTAACTGTATGTTGAAGCGGACATCACCCGATTGGATTGGGAAAATATCGTTACACTACTGAAATAAAGCTCTACTATCGACGAAACCGTGGATCAATCTTGTCATTTTGAAAGAAGGATTTAAACTACGATCAGGAGCATAGAACGGAAACGGATTCTCTTCATTTCTTTTGATTAAATTCTCACTCTTTACTATGATTATAAATTGGTTCAATAATCCAGTGACTGAAATTCGAGTAATCTAGTTACTACGAAATGCAAAGATTGGGCTGGAAAGGAGAATTATGACACTGGATGAGAGGGAATCTTATTGAGACTGTTTGGAAATAAGAGAAATAAATAAGGCAGGAAATTGTTGGAAAAGGTACAACAGAGAGGAAAAATTACATAATCAGAAGTAAAAGGTATTACAAACTTTATGAATAGATAGGTCACTAACTATGTTAACAAATATTGAAATCATACGCTAGATAAAGCATGTATGTTTAGGTGCTTTTCTAGGAACTCACGTCAGTACTTATCAATAAATCTTATAAATTTTCTTATCGGATGAAAATAGGCGCGCTGATATCATCAGCAAAATAAGTGGGTTACGCGAGAAGCCTTTTTTAGTCCTTCTCAGATTTTCATATACAGTGATATTCTTAAGGCTGCTTGACATACAAAACGCAATATTTCTTGATCAAAAGCACGCGCACGTGAAGTTCAGCTGATTGTTTTATGCAAGATCTCGCACTTCTTATTGCGTGCAAGCTGCAATTCTAGGGAGAACTTTAGTTGTTTTCGGCTTAAAAAGCACCAAATGTCAAACTCAGCTTACGTTCCTAAAATTTGAAGTTAGGAATTTGTTTACTTTTACTTATGGAAATTTGGTTAGGTGGCAGCCATGGTGCAATGGCAAGAGACTTGCATAATGTCAAATGACGTGCAATATTCGTCCATACAATATTTTAATATTGAGAGAAATTGCATACCATTTCTTGTATTGCATCGTGTCAAGCGGCCTTTAGCAACAATAAGATTTCACATCTAGTTCTCCATTATTTGAATGAGTTTTTATTATCAAATTGGTGCCTATAACATGTATTCTCTACTATTTTCTATTGTAGAATGTCTGCACTATAGTTTATGATAATTTGAAGTATTTCAAGGGCATTGATTGATATATAGGTAATAATTATTTGATAATTATAGTCTTGATTGTCTTATCTCAGCAAGATGTCTGTCATTGTAGACAGAGAGATATTAATCGGTATAATTTGTGAGTTGATTGGCACAAACTGTTTGGTTATTTTAATTAAATTCGCTCAGCATGGTGTTGATATTATGAGTGCCTTTGGTGTAAAATCGTTCTCAGTAAACTCATTTCCATCCAAAATTCTTAAATTTTGCTTTTCTTTATTAAAAGTTTGACATTAATATCTAATCATTGGCTTGTAAACAAGAATATCAAGGGTCTGGAAATCAAATAAATAATTGATATTAAGAAGTATGAAAATAAGATTCATAGAAAATAGAAAAAAAAAAAAATAAATACTCCAATCACGAACTGCAACACTGACTAAAAACAATAACCTCAAACTTTAAAGGATTTATATAAAGTAAGACAATATTGCTATAACCATAAAAGGTGTTTCCATTATCATGTAGAAAGCAGTTGATTCAAGCAAATAGAATAAACTTTCATAAGAGTTCAAGAAATTTGCGATGTTATCTTGCAAAGTATTTAGTCCAACTTTGAATTCACGACCTGAAGGCTTGTTTCGGAATGACTCAAATCTACCACCTTAGTAACAGGAATGGGAACAAAACGATTTATTTCAGCACATTTTGTTTATTTTAGAAAATGCCAGAAGTGTCATAGTGTTTAATCTAGTGATTATTTGATAATCAAAGATAACTTGTAGAGTACGCGTTGGCATGATGAAGTAGGAAGCCGCCTCTTCCTTTGCACTTTTTACAAATGTTTGAGTAGTTGATACGTACTACTCTTGTAACAAAATATGATCACACTATGCTGTCACAATAAGAAAAAACAATGACCATCTCTAAATGGTCTATTTTCATAACTGGCTTACATATTTACAGTATTAACAATTTTGGCAATGCAATCCGAATCTGTATGAAGTCGATCTTGCAATTCCGAGCAAATGTTTGTTCGTTAATCAGTAGTCTCGGAATAGATTTGACACACAATTTGTAAATTATCTTTTAAGATGATTTGCTAGGATCAATATGAGATTTTAAGCTTTCGAATAGTCAATTGTATTTTTGAACAGTTTAATTTTTTTACTTTTTGTACACTTCCATATTTTTGAGTTTGGAGGAGACCACGTTCATTTGCAACATCCTTCACCTTCTTTTGTATTTCATCATACTAGACTTGCTGCTATAAAATTTCATTCATTGTATTTTTTTGATCAATCGTCGTATCATTTTGAAAGGTTAACTATGTAACGGGTAATAATCAAGGTATTATCATTTTAGAATAACGGCTCAAGACATTTTTGTTCGATTAGGAGAATATGATTTCAACAGAGCGGATGAGTCTCGTTTTCGAGATTATGACGTAGCTGAAATAATTCAACACCCAAACTTTGTTGTGGCAACTTACGAAAATGACATAGCAATCTTAAAACTCAAAACTGCAATCTCCTTCAACACTTACATGTGGCCAATCTGCCTACCACCAGCCAAGCGCGATTTTGTTAATGAAACAGTTATTGTTGCTGGCTGGGGTAGGTTGTCTTTTGGTGGATCAATTAGCGAGGTGTTGAATCAAGTAGCTATACCAGTTTGGCCACTAGAAACCTGCATTGATGCTTTTGCTCAAAAAATCACTGATGATAACATTTGTGCTGCTGCATATGAAGGTGGGAAAGATTCTTGCCAGGTAAGTTTTGTTTTACTCGTTTTTTGAAATCTTGATAAGTACCGCAAGTTGCCAAGATGTTAATCATGGATTTCATCTTACAATTGAAAATTCGTTAAGAATTGATCACTTTTAGGGTGACTCTGGTGGACCATTGATGTATCAACTGGAGAATGGTAGATGGATAACAATCGGAGTAGTATCTTGGGGAATTGGATGTGGAAATAAAGGCAGCCCAGGAATATATACTAGAGTCGGAAACTACTTACCTTGGATAATAAAGAATACTATGGCTAAAAATGATTGAACTACAATGAAAATTTTGTTCACCAATGAAATAGATTAATAAAAATGAGGCATTTTTTATTTTTTCACCGTGTCTGACTAAACAAAATTTGGTATTTAATACCAGATACATACTTGAATATAAATCTTGAACAGAAATTTTGTAATTTTCAATTTTTTTACTCCATTAAATATTTGATCAATAAGGTAGGTACTCAACAGATTGTGATTTATAACAGTTGTACTAATATGTGAATAGTTTGCAACTGATAGCATCTAAATAGAATGAAAATATGAACAACAACAATGCTGCTTATTGCGCATAACAATATTAATAATTATATTAAATACAAGTATCAAGACCGTTCGATATGATGTGCAATGCAATGCAAGACGCAATATTTCTTGATCAAAAGCGTGCGCAAATGAAGTTAAGCTAATTGTTACATGCAAGATCTCGCAACATTATCGGTTTTGTGTCATTTTTATTGCGTGGAAGCTGAAATCTTACTAATTTTGGCTTAACAGATATCCATCTCATTACTTCGAATTAAATCACTAATTCAACGAACACTGATGCTTCAAAAGCTAAAATAATAGTTTGAAGGAACATAAACTTCAAGAAACTCATTGTAACAATGACAACATAACAAGCTAGAGAAATAAATGTTATTAATTCAAATTCATTGTATATATTATTCCGTAAAAGTGTTACCTTGAAATAGCAATTTCCCTTTTGGAAATAGAATATCTTCGATTTGAGCTATATGAAAGAAATTAAGTGATTGTTGAATCAATTTTTTTAAGTTTTCACTTCTATAGCGCTCCGTAATGCTCAGATATTATATGTATTATATGTGTTAATTTCGACAGACACTCATATCTTATTGTTACAATTACCGTTCTCTTAATGTGTCTCGTTCACGAACATTTTTAAATATTTAGATTTTTGGGTGGTCCTACTAGTCAAACTTAAACTTGCTGAACTGTCTATAAGGTTAATTGTTGGTAGTTGTTAACTAAATTTAGAATAGATTAAATACAAGACAAAATATTGAAAAAAATTAAGGAAATATATATATATGAAAATAATTTTTGGCAATGATATGAAATAAAAGTAGAGGGTATTAGTTTTAACCATAATTTCGAAATTATATGAATAAAATGAAAAATGTAGTTGGCAAAAATTTAGTTATTCTATGTTTCACAATGAAGAACCAAAATGATTCAATATTCAAAAGAAGTTTTGAATTTTAGCTAGCTCCAACGTGAACTTTCTGTTTTTTCAAAAAGTTCAGTAATTACTACGAGAAAAGCCAGGACCAGAAATAAAAAAGAGCAAGGCAAAAGAGGCAAAAAAAACCTAAAAATAGAGTGAGCAACGGGAATAGCTGAAAGAAAAATGCTAAAGTATTAGAAAATAAGGGTATGGAAATATTACACAAATAATTCCAGTTACAGCTTTCCATAAAAAAGGAAGTTATAACGATTGGAAAAATTATATAGGAATATCGCAACTTTATACTACGAGGATGCTCCCAGAAGTATCTGGCCTGTCCTAGAGATGACGGTAGTTGCTTGAAAAATACCACTGTATTAAAATATACACAATTTATACAGCATATGTTTCAAGTTCACTTCACACCCGAAACAAAAGAATAGTCGAAACAATGGACTGAAAAGGGAGAACCGATTTCAAAGAAGGCAAAGACCGTTCCAACTACAGGTCTTTGAATCGGTTTTTGAGATGCGAGTGAGATAATTTTCATTGATTATCTTGAAAAAGGAAAAACTATCAACGGCGAGTATTATGCGAACTTATTGCAACGTTTGAGCAAAGCAAGCAAGCAAAACGGCCGCATTTGGTTAAGAAGAAAGTGTTGTTTCATTAAGATAATACACCAACTCACACATCCGTTATTGCAAGGGCCAAAATTAATGAATTAAAGTTTTGAGTTGCTACCTGATGCACCCTATTCGCCAGATTTAGCTCACTCGGATTATTTTCGGTTCCCAGACTTTAAAAAATGGTCATGTTGATCAGCGATTTTTCAGCAATGAAGAGTTGATGCTGGTAGCTAATGACTATTTTGAGGAGCTCAACGATTCTTATTATAAAAAAGGTAACGAACTTATTAAACATCGCTGCGAAAAGTGTATGGACCTAAAATGAGATTACTTTGAAAAATAAATATATTTTTTTCCAAAATGTTTGTACTTTCTTTGTTGGGACAATCCTCGTAGATACGAGGTCTTTAAACGAATTGAAGAAGGTAGACAACAAATTAAATGAGACAAAGGCAGCAATAGATGAACGCAAGTTTTTGTGTATTTACTTTGAGACAGAAAAAATTACTGACACAGACTATGGGATTTATTTTACAGCAGTTATATTCCATTCGGAAAGAGTGTAAAGTGATAAAGCAATCTCTCTCTTGGCCACCATAGCCGTAGTCACATTTAAGAACAATTTATTATTTTATTTTATCAAACCTTAGCAAATGAATCCAACATTTATTTTCTAAGAAATTTATTGCATCAAGTTCAAATTTCCAACTTATCGGCCAAAACAATTCCTTTGGGGTATTTTAAGAAGGTAAATATTTCACGCCCTTTATAGTATATACAGGTTAATTTGAAAACGATTTGTAAAATTTTTTCTGGGAAAAATGATAATTAGGTACATTTTGCAAGAGAGTAATAAAATATTAAATTATGAGGTATACTTAAATGGTTTCAGTTTAAGAAAAAGTCCTATAAAAGACAATTTCCAATACACAACTGCATTTCTAGCGCAGTGTTTGCCACAGAAACGTTTACAAAACTTTATTGAATATTCGATATGTCGACCTTTGAGAACTTTACTCCGATACATAAAGTGAAGACGCATGAACTCACTGTTAACGAGAAAGCTATGGCTTTCAATGTATATGGTGCATTAAAATATTAGTTCCCCTCAGTGAGTGTGGATGATCTAACAAGTATGTGTTCGAAGATGACAGGTATAGGAAAATCAACGGTCAACAAACTTCTTAAGGAAAGGAAAACTAGTGGATGTTTAAGTGGTCCAAAGTCTCGGTCAGGAAGGCCAAATCATCGTTTACATCGATGGAGATTACAAATATGCAATCCGCAGGAAAGTCCACTCATTTTACTTTAAAAAGAAAATTCCTACCGTTGATAAAATTTTGGCGTCCTTTTTGGAAGACATGGCCACCAATTAGCAAAAATAAGCTTTGGCAGGTTCTACATGAACTAAATTTTTGTTGAAAAAAACAATTTAATCTAAATAAAAAGTTTATATAAAATTTAAACAATTCATCCATTAGTTCTTCGCAATAAATACATATATTGCAAATATGTACATACTTTAAATATAATAATGTATAGTGTATAAGTATGTATATAGTGTATATATTATAGTAATGTGTAGTTTAGTATATTTTGTATTTTTATTTTTCATACTTGTACTACATGTATATACTCGTATTAGTAAATAATTAAATAAAAATAACTGTATATATCAAAAAATATTAATAATATTTTGTTAATTAAGTACGAGAAATCCATTGTAACGGCTATGATGGTAAGGGTCTTCTTGCTTTTGGGGAGATTCAGAAGTTGGTGTGAAAGCATTAAAATAGAGAGAGAAATAAAGATATCCTTCAATTTTGGAAAGAAATGGATGGCCATTCGGATTATCTAAGTAACCACTTACATTTTAGTACGATCAATTATGGGGAAAATATATCTCTGGCCAGTTACTTGTTTATCATTGGCATATTTAAATATTCCAAATTTTGTATTAAAAACTTCAGGGTTTTGTATTTATAATGAACATTTATTACTCTATGCTCTTTATAATATATAATGAAAAATAATGAGAAATATAAAAGTTAGTAAACAAGTGATAATTATAAGAATAAGATTGCATATAAGAAAAGAGAGTACCATGTATTACGAGTTAGCGGGAAGATGGCAAGTACTTTGAGGATTGAGACAAGGAGACGTTTTAAGACAGCTAAAGAAGTGAACAAAGAAGGAAAGACAAGGTGTCTAGAGACAATTGTAAGACCAGATGGAAGAATGGTTGAAATAAATGAGACAGTATATACCTGTATATGTGGCCGAAATTGTAATCTACTACTATGAATGCTGATCTATGGCTTCGAATCATGGGTACTAACCAAAAAATTGAAGCAGAAAATAACAGCGTGTAGAATGAAAATACTAAGAAAATATCGGGGGGAAGCGACTAGATAAAATAAAGAACGACCCTATTAGACGCGAATTAAACGTAGTGAATGCAATGCAAAAATCATTAATAGTTGAGATGGTTTGGACACATAGTATAATCTAAGGAAGATAGAACAGTTAAGGCGATATGGGAAACTAAGAAGTAGATTCAAAGAAGAAATGGAGTACAGAAATAGCAAACAACACGGGACTGAACTTGAGACAGGTTGAATAGGAAGCAAATGATAGAAACAAATGAAAAGAAATATATATCACTTCTACACCTATGGTAGAAGAGATTGCAGATAAGTAAGTGATTACGTCATACTTTCATTCAGAAAGCGAGTAGGAGTGATTAGAATATTTTTCTCTATATACGTTTTTCTTAATAAAACATGATTTCCGAACTATACAACAAAATACTGTGAAATTTCAATGGTCCATTACTTAAATCAATGTGGTATATTTGACGATATAAATAAATCTACATTACCCCTAGAAACTAAGAGGTAGTTTGAGCCCAGGGGTTAATATTCGTAATTTTAAAAAGGAAAACCTATATAATATCAGATATCTAAAAATAAACCCACCAGTATAATGAAAGCATAGTCCGTGTTCGTTATATTACGTAAAAACAAACGATCTGGAGAAAACTGTCACGGAGTTTTCGATATAAATATCTGTTTGTCATTTCTTATTGAAAATCCTTCGAGTATTGAAATAAAATTAGTTGTTGTTTGTATTATGTTCGTTTTATTTCCTTGGGATAAATTGTATAACGTTAGGTATAAAATGGGTGTAATCGATCCTTGCAATAAATTGGTTTTTAAACTAGGTTTTAATGAAGTTACTTCTGCTGAATACGTTCATCCCCTTAGTTTACAAGCAAATTAAATCGACCACCAGTAAAATCTCTTTTGGGAAAGAAACATTATTAAAATTTAATTACTAAAAAACACACTAAGAAGATAATATCACCGAGAGAATCGGAGGCCTGGAAGAATGCAAAATTCTCCGTGAAAGTAAACTGCGGAACTTTCTAAAATCAAATTAGAAGATCTTATCAGTCATTCGGTGTAAATTTAATTTAAATAACTGTTCATATAGATGTACATTGGAGATGATTTTATAATTTTCATTAAAAAACACAAATCCACTTTATTTCAGTGTAAACTCAATTAATAACATAAACATATCTAATTATAATTAGATACGTGACTAAGAAACCAGCAATTATTAATGATGATATTTAAAAAAGTATTTACAGTTCATATATCATGAGTTTTATATTTCATTTTATTATAACTAATCTGCAGTTACATGAACTACACTACTCGGTCACCCACGAAAATTGGAAAACATCAGAAGAATGATCCAGAGAAAATCGGTGATCAACCTGGCAAATATGCATGATGTCAAGATTTTGACTGACTATTAAGGCATATCGATGTAATTCAATCTAAAAGCAGCCATGTACCTCTTCATTATAAGTTTGACGAGGCTTTGTATATAATTTAATTTTTTATAGGAACCAAATATAGGAAATGATACATTTGAATATTTAGTAATTTGTATACTACTATGCATAGTAAAAGTAAAATAAAATACTAGATGTCATTATCTCAACAAACCATGCGAGAACAAATCCCTGGGCGGCTGGCACTGAGTTTATATCCGAAAAAATACACAAAATAAACGCACTTGGGGCTCCGTGGCAGGTAGTAAATATCTGTCCCTCCACAAAACAGTGAAGGCGTCTTTTATAACTCCCTAAAGGCACTTGGGAATTTGAGGAGATTAAAAGTTACTATAACACTTTCTGAAACATTTGGGATACTTCAGATGAAAAATTAATCCGTCTCTTAACTTTCCCGCAATCATTATGATACAGCTTTCTCGTACGGCAATAACTATTAACTCAAATTATGCACAAACTGAAGAGTCATTATAATAATGTTTGAAAAGTTCACTTTATATAAATTCAAAGTTATGGTAAATTATTTTAAAAATATCATTTACAATTCGTTCTAATTATGGTTTAACCCTTGGACGACGACCAAGCTATTTTTGGTTTCATGTTGTACGAAGGTTGGATAAAAAGTGCCACCAACTATTTAGTGTGTACTACCGCTTTTTATAGATTGTATGAAGTAGTAAAATATTATGTATAAACAACAAAAACGTCAAATGAACGTATTTATTGAAAGAGAAATACAATTAAAAAAATAATTTTCATTTCAATGATAAATACATAGTACTTCTAAACAAAGTGAAAAAAATTTCAATTACAATTTTTTATGAAGACTTTTGGAAATGAGTCCCATAAGAAAAACGTTAACATTTGCTACAAATTATTCTAGTTTTTGAAATTTTTTTTTTGGGCGATTTCTGCAACAGCAAATATGGCATCAAACTGTTGTTACTGACTCTGGAGCTGCATTCGAATGGTTGATTTTGCAGCTTTTTACCATGTATTGACTCCATTATAAGTATTATGTACGTAGGAATTTCATTTATATTTTCTGATCTTAGCTCAACTTATGGTTTTACAAGACTAAGTCCTAGTTCTTGTAAGTAGATTAGCCTCTGATTTGTTTTGTTTCTATTTCAAGTTGGTATGCTTTCAATAAACAATGTGTAAGCATTCAATGCCGCAATATCAATTAGAGTGAAAAATACAGACCATGGGCCATCTTCTTGTTGGTCCTTTTGTAGAGTGCTTTCTGGTCCACCATCTCGATTCGACTCCGTTAGTTAAGTTATGAAATAAATTCACTCTATTTTTCAACTCAGCATTGATTTTGCGTTGGAATGTTAAGTAGATAAAAAAAGCACCTTTTTTGATTTTTCACGAGGGATGTATGATACAGTAAACGCAAAAACATTTGAATGTAGTTCTCTTTATTTTGTTAATTTTAACTCCTTTGGGATTCTTTTTCGGTTTTTCCGTATGGTGCCTACAAACGTAATGCCAAGTCTTCTGATGTAAAACAGATGTAAAAAACCTGTCAGTGGTCATCTGTATTTTTTAGTGGTTCTACTAATCTTTTCCCAATCGCTGTTGGACCTCTTGATGCGGGTATGGAGTCTTCAGATTTTCCAGCATATCGCAAAACATACCTTTTTTAACAATCTGCCAACATTTTTATGAGAATTCCATATTTGTCCGGCTTCTCTTTCATGAAGACTTTGAACGAGCGTCGTCCTAGAAAAAGTGACAGCATCTCATCTACCTATAACAACGAAACAATATAATCGAAAAGCAATGCGTTTAACTTTTCGAAAACATTACGAATTGGGACAAATCGTTTACGGGACATTGTACTAAAATAGAGGGACCTTCCAAACTTACTCGACCAAAGATCGTTATAGTCCATTTTGGTATCATCATTAGTACCCATCAGAATCAAAATTCAAATAAAAGCGTATTTCTCGGTAGTAGTCGTAAGAGGAATGTTTTGACGAATTGCCTCTTCGTTAGTGTGCATGACGATAACACTCATAATTTCGTTCGTATAAAACTTTTAAATGATTCTAATATAGTTTGTACTTTTCCGTTTCGTCGCAAACTTGGTTTTTCAGGCAATATATTCTTTAGAGAACGATCTGAAATTCGAGGTACATATTGTATATATACCCTACCATTTTTCGCAACAAATTGTGTCTTGTTAGAGTTGTCTGACGATATTCGTCGCATTCCATAACCTCAAATTCCGAAATATTTTGCACTTCTTCTTCAAGTTCGCTCTGAGAGAGATATCGACTCATAATTGCACTTAAACAATACAATTGTATAAAAAACAAACTATTATTACAATTATTTGCAAATTTGCTACCCAAAAATGAGTCTCCAACCGCACACAGGCGGATTTCAAGTTGAAAACTGAACTGAACTTACGAAAAAAAAAAGAATCAGCTGACGACTTTACCAGGGAGCGTCTCGGACCAAGGCATGGCACTTCTTAGCCAACCGATTTTGAATTTAATTTAAAAAATACGACGTTGTACTACGCAGTTTATGTTCACGTGGTAAAAACAGTATCGTCCTAGAAACAATGTAGAAATTTTTCGAATTTTTCTTGAAATTTAAATAAGATATAAAAAAATGGCTCAATACTTCGAAATGATCTTGAGGTTTTTTTTTGGTGATTGTATTATGTCACATCAATTGTTTTTCGTTTGTTACATAGATCATATAATTCCTACATATAGATATGATATTTTTTCGTAGGTTATGTTTTTTGTTCTCTTGGTTTTTCCCACTATTTTATAATTACCTTGACACATTTTATATATTCTAAAACAGTTCAGCACAATTAATTTCGGGAAGTAGGTATAATAAAACATCTTTTTTAGCTCTATAAATCTATTCAATGTATTCCAAGTTAAATAAACAATTGAAAAAAATATATCTCTAATATTAAAAATAATAATTTAGAAACAATCTTAGATATCTTTGTCGTGAATAAAAAACCATAGAAGGGGTAGACCTAACAAATTAATAAACTAGCCATTGGTCCTTGGATGTCAATAAAAGCATGATTTTATAATTGGTTTATGATAAGTCTACACCTGTCGCAAGGTTTCATGTATGTGAGGCTTAACATCCATATTTATCTATACATAAATCTACTAAGCTTCATTATTTTTAGTCAACATTGGAATAACAAGTCAATAGACTAGGGGTTCAAATAAATTATCTACTCTAAATAGTTTTTCCGAAAATAAAAATCTAAGCTCGATTTTCATCTGATCGGTACACATGTCTTTGGTTTGTTTATATTCCATAAATTCTTTGATAATAATCCTTTTTCAATATTAGACAAACTACGTATAATTATTGAGATAATCAATATTAGCTTTAAAATTGAGCTACATTATTTGCGTATATTAAAAATATCCATGTTGTGGTTATGTTAAAAATATTACAACTACAAATATTACACGCAAGAAAATCAATTTTTAGACACAAAGAAATATGGCAACACAAGATACGGACATTTCTTCTAATTACAATATTTTTATTAAAGTTCATAAAAATAAATGGATTACGACAATCATATTTTTGATAGATTAGCTTTTATTGGCAAAACTTTATAAATAACAACAAATCCTTTATGCCAAATTAAAAGTCATCATTCATGGTTTGATCTTTCTCATTATTTTATTCACTCTTATTGTTTTTTACTTTGTCATATCCTATTTCAATTCTTGTATATCTATCTTTCTAAACAAACTATTTATACTACCACTACACCAACAGTCCCGATTGCACTATTAACTTCATCTACTTATTTATACTAAATTTTACCATCAATGAATTTCCTCCCGTGAAAAACAATTCCAGTCGGCGAAAATTTCACATTTATTCCTTAACTTATAAACAAGGGAGTGGGCTGCAAGGAATAGAACTTTCGACTTTATTTAAACTGTTCTTACATTTAACAATCTCTATACTTTTAAACAAATCCAAAAATATTCATTTCATGATGCCTCACATACCTTCTGTCACAATCATAACAGTTAATTTCATAAATACCACACTTTCCAAATCTTGTACTTTAAAACCTTTTAGTATTTTAGGCAGACTAAGGGGTCCGTTAATGTCTAGTTAAAAGAGCACGTAGCCTACTCAAAATCTGGACCGACCGACAATTAGGTTATTTCGGAGCACGGTGCCAGTCATGATCATGAAATAGAAATGAATAATGTGAAATTGTGGTGAAACATATCTAGCAATCAATTTTTGGATGCCTTTGAAAGCATTAAGATTGTTAAATATGATAACAGTTTCAATATAGACAAACGGCCTCATCCCTACAGCCTACTTCCTAGTTTATTTGTGAAATTTCCCGCCAAAAAGGTTTCACCACTAGAATTGTTTTTCGCGTAAGGGAATTCATTGGAAGGAAAATTCGTCTTAGTTTACCTTCACTCTTTGAAGACAAAACATGGTTATCGAAAGTATACTGGTAGTGTGAACACTGTGTTCAGTATGAATATCAACAATGGTTTATAAAAATCCAATTATCTTTTCTTGTTGTTGTGAATTTAGGTATTCTTATTCCTCAGACACAGCTTGCCGCTTTATTTTCTTCTTTTTTGTTTACATCTAGGCTAAGTTCAGGATAGATTGCCATAGGAGAGAATAGGCCATAGTACGGACTTTTCTGCCTCGTTTGTTAGTAGAAGGTGTTGGCGCGTGGTGGTAAGGTGAGTAATCAAATTTTGTGTGATTCCACTACGAGAAATATTTTATGTGAAGTATTCTCAAAATTTAATTTAGTTTCATAATATTCTATTTTGTTTTGTTTTTGAAATTTACTGAACGGAATTGGCTATTGTGCTGCGTAAATCAAGTTTCTAGTCAAAAGTATTGAAACTCACTATGGCCATCTCTACTGGACAATCGGAAGGAATGACCCCCCTTTTTAGGGGAAGATAGTCATAGTTTCCCTCTAAATAAATATTGGATTTTTGGAACTGTAAGCTCATAAATATATGATTTTATTTGCAGATGCCAAACAAGTATATAAAAAATCTGTGCGAACACGTGGTAAGTGATCACAGGCAATCATCAAAAGCCTCTATCGAATTCAATATACCTCGTAAAAACTTAGATCGTAGAATAAAAACCGGAAGTTCTCAAAAGGGAAGCATGGGCTCCAGCAACGTCTTTGGAAGAGATAATGGACATGGAATATCACGACATATTCTGTATACACAAAAAGGTATTTCTCCATTAACCAGATGCGATATCAGGACCAACGCTTATCAATTCTCAGAACAGCTAAGAATTAAACACAAGTTTAATAATGGAATTCGAAAAACGGGTTATGATTGGCTTATTTTGTTATCATACCTTCATTCAGAATTTAGTATTCGTAAATCAGAAGGTGTCTCCATAGCTAGAGAAACGGCTAAGAATGAAAGGAAGTGGGGGACTATTTTGATTTACTTGAAACGACTATGGCACAAAATTCTTTATTTGCTAAACCCGAAAGCGTGTTCAATATCGATGGAATGGGTCTCTAACTCAACAGTAGACCAGGCTAAGTGCTTGCCAGAAAGGGTTGCAAAGCTGTGTCGACGGTGTGATCCACCGAAAAATCCACAGTCAGTTTGGTAGTTTGCTGCAATGCTGGGGTAACGTTTTACCGCCTGCGGTTGTAATGAAGTGAAAAAACAAAAGAGAGGGAGAATGGTCTACTACCAGAACCCATCATGGCAAAAAATATTGCGGTTTTCTTCGGAGGACGTGTGAACATTTCATACCACATAAAAACTGCAAAGAAAGGACAATGAGGAGACGAAAAATGGAGATTTCAAAAAAGGACGAAGATGGAACCGAGTATTTTGGTGAATATTTGAGCTTCGGGGATAGAGAAGACTAAATACAGAGGAAAAGGAAGGTAAGCTGAATTAAATGCATACACTATAACATGCGGTTACACGAAGACTGCACGACTACGGTAACTTCTATCAAAAAGGTAGAAAACTGGACAAAAAAGCAGAAAAACACTCTAGCATTGAGAATACCTAATTAGTTTTATTATTCCAGTCATTACCCGCGGAAGGTCAGGGAGAGATGGCCATACCGAACATTTTAAATTTTTTTTTCCAAGTTAATATTTTGTTTTTGATTAGAATTGGAGAAATTGTGTTATACTAGTATCTTCTATTATATCTTCACTTTAGCAATAAATATTCTACAGGAAAAAAAATCTGTACGTTAGAAAAACGATGGCTATCAATCTCGGACTGGACTTACCCTATGTATAGGTTAATTATATGCCACCTCTTATTATTTTTTTCCATTTAATGCCTAACGTTTGTACACTTTTTGTTTGCAGGTTATTTCTAAAGTGTATTCGATTTAATTTTTATGTTTGTATGAAGTGAAATTTTTCTTAAAATAAATATTCAACCTCTTTAGTGAACAATAAACCGCTACAAGTTTTTTTAGACTTCTTTATGCGTAGTTTGTATACTTGAAAATATCTTGGAGTACAAAATTCATCAGATTTTTTTATTCACACTACAAGGCCCTCCTATTTTGAATTGTACTTAGAATAACAAGAATGGCAGTCGGCTATATCTTATTAGTTTCCTCTTTTGAAAACGATGACACTTTCCTTTTAAACTAAATTGTTCGGTGCCGAATATTCTTAATCTTATTCTCTCTGGAAAGTAATTTGAACAAATTTGTTTTGTATCCCCAAAATGTGAATTACACTGATATTAGTGAATTTTTTGAGTTACCCAAAATTCCTTCCTAAATAAATACAATTTATTTAGGATGACCTTGCGAGGAACAAAACATTCCCTTGTATAATATAAATCATTTCATAACAAGTACTATTGAAATCAATATAGCGTGAGCTCTAACCACTGATTAAAAATTGGAGCTGTAAGTTCAAAATGTACTCGTAGAAATATTTTTGGATTTGAGCATTTTTTCATCTACAAGATGCTTCTGTTGAATTTCAATGGAAGATTTTATTAAATAATATAAATATTTTTCCTATTTATATTCATGGTATAAGATCCAATCCTAAATTTCTTGAAGCGACACAGAATTTTTTGAATTAATGAATGAATATTTTTATAATTATATAATAAATTTAATTGGAGAATTTGACAACTTCAAGTTTTTTATTTTGAAGGTGTTCACGCATGTCTTATTTATATTGAGGAACTGTACAAAAGACAATTTGAGCTTATAACAATATAATAATATTTATCTTATGACGGATCACTGTAAAACATTTGTATTAATTATTTTAATAAATTCCTATCATGTTCATGTGGATATTTAGAGAATTTGTTGGTTTAATCACGAAAATGTATATTTTTATCTCAACTCAACTCATTTAAAAATATACCTGACTCACTCTTTGTTAATTCCCGATATATTAATATGTTTGCATTCTGAACGTACAGTTACAATTAAACTCATCACGTATGAGTGACTTTATATATTTTTGTGACAAAATGATGGCAACTAAATGAGAATATGATGGAATCTGCATAGTTAGTACCTCTAAAAATGGCTATTATATAGTCACGTTCGGTTATTCAGTGGATTTGTACATTTTAATGAGACGATAACAAAAAATCTTTTCCTATTTCTTCACAAAAAAGTTATTCTCCCTGATTTTGAAATACATATTAGTATTTCCTGTGTATGCCCAGCATATATTTATAAGAGAATTTTATCTGTGACTTTATACCTTTTTCATTTGTATTTGAATTTAATTTGACATTGGATTAATTATATATGTACACTTCCAACAAAATGGTTATAAAATATTTTCTCAAATCAATCATTAGTAACATAGCAATAGATATTAGTTGAACATCTCCAAGTTCAAGATATTACGCGATATTTGGGACAAATGGAGTGAAAAGTCATCGATTGATGTAGAATATGTTTTATATACTTGGACCAAAAATCGATCATTTCTTCTAATAGTTCATTACTATAGTACTGAACAAGAACTATCTACATATATAAATAATCTAATTACCACGAGGATACAAGTGTGAGTGTGAATAGTTAAAATTACAAGCCTTACTTCATTTGTAACTCATTTGTTTCATTATTATCGGATATTTCTATTCTATGTTATGTAGTCACTTTTTTATTTTGTTTACATTCGATTTTTCCATTTCGATTAATTATTTACTTCATAAAAGTATAAAATACCGTGGAAAAGTTTCGGCGGCTTTTTATAATTATATAATATAATATATAATTCCCGCGTGTTATTTTCTTTCTCCTTACAATCAGCGTTTTTGTTTTCTTTCGATGATATTTTATGGTTGGGTTCAAATTACTATCATAATTCCATTTCTAAAGGAAGAAGCACATTTTGATTAATTTCTACAAACACTGAAAAACAGGTTAATCATTTTTTAATCCTAATAAATTTTGTTCCTCAGGGCTCACCCTATATTATATACCTTGTTATTTGTATCAACAATAATTATAAATGATTTAGTCACAGATTAATTCTAACTGTGATTTTTGTACTTATATATGTTGGGTTTTCATATCTAGGTCGTCCCATAGCCTATAGCTACACGTGTTTATGCATTTCGTTTACTGTAACTTCAATATTTTGCTGAAATTACATTTGAATACTCTTGGATTTAATATTGTCCCATATAAGTTTATCGAAAAACAAATTTAAAATAAGAAAGAAATTCGAGAATAACTGCCGATATATTCCGTTTGTCATTTAATAATCAGTAATCAGGAAATTAACCTATGTTGCAGCAAATATTGGAACTTTTCTAAAAAAACTACATTAAAATAATGATAAACTTTATTATTGTATTTAATCCCAATAAAACAACTTTTAAATGGAATTGTCATATCTGTGCATGATCATATAATTGTTTAATGAGGTAAGGAGATCAAGACATGTATATACAAATACAAAATAAAAATAAAAATAAAATAGACGCTATGCCAAATCTTGTTAAATCTTCCGAACGTAACCATATCGATTTAAAATATTTACGGCCATTTAATTCACAGGTATCACTAACATGGCTTACCTCTTACATTTATGTCGATAACGATTACCACTGATTGGGGTTAGATAAGGTTTAAGCATGGGAGTCGGTATCACTAGAAGTGGTAACTGCGAGTAGAGGTACTCCAGCATCATCAGAGTTCTCTGGTATTCGAGAATTTGACACGTATGTGATTTTGTTAGCCATTTCTCTTCTGACGTTAGGAGGAAGGGGCGTTGAAGGAATTTTTGTAGATTTATTTTCCATAGCCGGCCCAGGCTGAGTTGTTACTTTTGGAATGCGTTCTCTTTTCAGCCAATATGTCGTCATTATACCTTTACCCTGAAATAAAGAAAAAGAGAAAATTGCAGACTATCATCCATCGTTTGGAAATAGATGCCTGGATGTAAGAATTTGATTATTGGAAAATAAAGAAAAAAAAAGCACCGGAGCCATATCACGGGAAAACAGTGTTTGGTTGATAAGTTTCAATAAATTTGTTATAATATTTTTTCATCATGGTTTGTAACATTTACATTGAATGTTTCAGCGTACGAAAGAATTCTAAAGATTGTAGAATGCGGTATAAATCAAAATTATCCCATGGAATAAGCCATCTAAATATAATTAAGAAGATTAGATTTCTATTTATTTATATCAAATCATATTTTCCTTTATTACATTTCTTCTATTTTTAGCGGCTACGAGTTTGCTTTACGTAACTTTCAGTAGTCGATTTCTTGTTAATAAAATAATTTAGTAGGCCAGATTCTACTAACTTTTGGATACAACTTGCGATTTCATGTCATATCATAAATCTTCAATAGAACGTCGGTTCTATATGAAATATTGTCACAAGAACAAAATAAAGTTCATTCACCGCAAACTGCTATTTGGACTCTCAATGGGGACGAATCGGGAGTTTCCTCCCCACTCAGTGGTTCGCTCTCTACATGGAGTTGCCTCCCGATGTTATATGTATACGAAACGATGTAATATCGAAAGGATATCAGCAAAAAATCCAATTTTAATGCTAACTATGAATTTTAAAAATATCTGCTGCAAAACTAAAAACTATCCCCTATATTGATATATTAATAATTGGCCGATTTCTTCAGTTTTTCGAATAAAAAATGTGAACAACAGTACATTAAAGTGTACCAATATAGAAATATATGAAAAATATACGCTTTCTACATGGCTAATGTCAAATAAAAACAGGAAAGTTTGAAGTAGTGAGTCGGAGCCATCCAAAAAATTATAAAAAATATTCGACTATTTCAATATTATCATTGGCCTCTGCGACATTAATAATGTTAATATACGGTGCTGCAAAAGTATTGATTCAAATTATAAAATGTTTTCTCGTTTGCATTTCAAATGAGGTGATTATTGTGATGTACTTAAACACATTATTAGACTTTTCAAGATTAAAGAAATGGTTATTATTTCATTCTAGCTGGAGTTCTGTCAATAACCTACTTGAACAAAAGATTTTTATTGACCCTTGTATGATATTTACCATTCGACTACAGTGTTTGATCCAGACTCTTTGGATGGTTTTACCTAACCTAATTCTAATATCGAATGAGATAAATTGAAATTAGTGCTATTGGAATAAACTACTGTATTCTAAAGAGAAAAGCAATTCGAGCAAACTATGTTTAATTTAAAATATCTCAGTATTTTTCCAGCACAATAAATAATTCAATCGATCCAGCTCTAACAATAAAATCATCAAAGTTTTGAAATATTAATTTATTAAAAAATTCATTCATTATTAAAAAATTCAAACTTATTTAAGTTATAACTTCATACTGAAATAATTATTGCAAAACTCTGTTTATAGTTTAGTATATATAGTATGTTTATAGCTCAAATTTTAATTTTGAAACATGCTTTAATACGATAACAATGTCAGCGTTTGTTTAATCTCAACACTGAATTTTTGATGGCTGATTTCCATAGGGTATGTGAAGTTTTATAGGAACTTTTAGGCATTTCATGGCGAATATTTGTAGATATGTAAACGAATTACAAACCACAAATGGATCTGTGGTGGCTAATGGTAGCACAGCAAGTGCTGAGAAATGGGTTAGTTGATGACTGCCATGCGAGATGATCTGAGATGATAATCTGTTTTGAGCAGCGCCGTTCTCAGAGGAAAAAATGCGAAAGTGAATTCATGGAAGCCGTTGGAAATAATGCCTTACCATACCGTACAGGATAGGGCAGTAAAGTTTCAGCAAGGGCATGTGTCAAATGGCGATAAGAAAATGAGCAACGTTCTAAAAGACCAGTTAGGCCGGGAACCGATGAGCCACGTGGAGTTATCGAGTATCTCATGGATAGAGAGACATTTTGGACGCTACTGTGACTTTGGAGGAGGAGGAAGTTTGCAACAAGAGACGATATTGCTACTGCAAGGTGCTAACAGGCGACCCGATTCACACATGATGAAGCTGATGGTTTCGACATCTCCTATATCGATTGCAGTGAATTGCAAGGGACTACTTTGAAAATCTGTAGGCCCAGGTTTGTCATGTCAGCTTTAAGCGCACTATGTAGGCTTTTTTGTACCGTGCAAACAAAAAATAATAATAAAGATGGCAAGACTTTTTACTCGTATCGTATAGTCAAATATCAAATTGTATTTCTTACCAATAATTAGAAAAATTAAAATGGAAAATTGCATGTCATAATACTTGAACAACTTTTCTAGGAGGAGAACAAATACTCATTTAGAGAGTCTTCTATCAAAATGAATGTACTATCATCTGTTTATGAAAATCTCCATATTTTTACTAGGCAAATCGTATTTGTGTCGGAACTAGTTGGTTAATAAGAACAGAAATCAACAGAAATCAATAAAAAATAAAACTCACCTTTATATCGATAGGACCTCTGCATTCCAATTCAAAAGTTCCAAATGTATCCAGAATATCCTTAGTGACTTGGCTACAATGTATCTTAAGAGACTCCCCATTGGATTCCATTCGGGATGCTGTATTCACAGTGTCACCAAAAAGACAATAACGCGGCATTTTCAATCCAACAACACCTGCCACGCAAGGTCCTGTAACAAAAAAAAATTGTTGACTGCTTCCAAGCGAATTACGGGAAATATGATATCAATTATACGAGGCTAGCATCAACATTTAATAATTTCATGATAAAATTGAATTATATTCTGTAAATTATGATGAATTGAATACAGGATTCATTTGGTTGCTTGTGAACCATGACTCGATTATTGAAACATAAAATATGTATTATTAGTACGTGAAAAAATTGTATCGCCTTTAGAAACAATTCATATTGAAATCACTGAAACGTTTATCAAACGTATTTTCAATACTATCCACTCCAAATAAATTCTATATTCATTTTTAGATGCGAGATGGAGGTTAGGACTGTTTTTTGTATTTCCCCATTTTTCTCACTTCTTTCAAACTGGTTCTTCTTCTTCTTGCTCCTTTTTTTATTTATTCCTCTGTTATATCTATTGTTTTCATATTCGCGCATTATCATGATTTAGTTTTTTTTGAATTCATTTTGAATTTCGATGTTTCCGAAGACCAAATATGAAGATCTTAATATTAATGTGAAGAGCTTAAATTTTAACTCTCTCTATCAAACAAACTGTCTCCCGGTTTTCATTTGTGTACATATATAAGCATATTTACAAAAAGAAATTTATGAATCGTATACGACTTTCCATATCTTCTTGCAACCTACTCATTCCTTTGATTTTCCATTAAGATAGAGATAATCCCTTCTTAGTAACAAGATTTATTTAATAAAAGCTAAAGATAACGGTAAAAAATAGAATGAGAGGTTGAAATGAGTGGGTTTCTGAGGACATCCAAAAAAAGTGTCGGAAATAAAAAATAAAGCTGGAAGTAACCAAGTACGGCATACTAAAATCAGCTTGGAAAAAATGATTTAGTTGTTATTATAATGTATTATAATATAATATAAATTTTTTTTGTAAGTAGGTTTTGAATACGTTTTACTTCGTGACGTGATTCTAAACATCTCCACTCTAATTTAATAGCTCAAATTCTCTACACAAGTACACGTAAACGTGAACAACGCTCGCGAAGCCAGCCTGTGGCACATTTAGATAAGGAATAATTTCCAATCTGATATTTGAAGCCTGTGAGGTTACAGTGCTCTTTTGGTATCATATTTACTGCAATTGAACTTATTTGTCCCTTCCTTTAACAACACTAAATATAAGATAATTTTCAAATTGAAATAATTAATCGAGGTTCGTATGTTAAAGTGGATATATTACTATAATAACGAGAGAAAACTGGGCTTTGGGATATAGCTTCAAGAATTATATTGTAAATAAATTCGATTACAATAGTGTCAACATTTATTTGTATTAAATGAACTTTTGCTATATTGTATTCAATCAATTAAATTCTTCTTGATGTTTCGAAAAATTATTTACATGTACTAAAGATATTTTTATGACATACCTGTATGAATTCCAATTCTTAGTCTCAATGGTTCATTAGGGATATGACGTATTTGGAATTTCCTAACATCGTTTAACAAAGCCAGGGACATTCGTGCAATTTCTCTGGCATGACAATTGCCGTTTCTTTTTGGCAAGCCAGACACAACCATGTAAGCATCTCCAATTGTTTCCACCTGGAACAATAATCAAGCATATCGTTAGATTTCATTATACGTAATAGTATGATATTTCGAATAGAAAAAATATATTATTGGACCGTGTATAATTAACAAATATTAAAGTAACATTTTTTTTATATGGTTTTGAGTTTGTTTGTCTTTTTGGAAAAGTAATTTGTCAATAAATACATAAAATTAAACAGCATTTAAATCAACGTTTTTAACTTGGTATAATATTGTGACAACTCCTATAACCATCTAAGAATCGACAAAAGGAGGTGGTCGATGCCTGCTCGTTTCAAACAACATTAATTTGGAATCGCAATCCGTAGCCGAAAATGATGTTATGCTAATCTGTCTCCTAGTGATGCTATTTTCCGCTTCAGCTCAATTTGATGCGTTGTAGCGAACGGTATCGCAGAACCAATTGCTTGAAGCATCTATCTTGAACCATATCCGACGCACACGCATGACCTCCATAGGATAAACCAATAATACCTTTTACTATACAATTCTACTCTTTTCGAAATCACTAACATGGACATGGTAATAATTTTGAATTATTTGATCTTGAGGTATTATATTAGCCTTAACATAAGTAGATTAACCCGCAATAATAATTGACGTTGATATTGTTGTAGTCTGCTATAAATATGGTCGTAATGTAGCCAAAAAACGGTGCTGGATATATCACGATCAATATCTCTAAGTACAATAAATATTTAAATTTTTGTTGACAATATTTTCAATTTGAGCTGGTGACATTAGTTCTCTCATAATTTTCTGTAGGAGAAGAATTGTTAGAATTTGTCCTTAGAATTGCAGTGAATTTGCACAAAAACCATGTTCTCTTAAAAATGAATCCAAACAATCGCCTTAAGTACGTACTACATTGCCAATTAATTTCAGTTTCTATTCTTCTAATTTTGAAGTTGAATATATCGATTTATTGCCAGTTAAATAGAAAGACTATCATTATATTGGAAGTAAAATGAATTTAAAAGCCACTAGATTTTATGAAAGGATGGTTTACTAAGCTATTTCTTCAAGCACACTCAAAAAGTGAGGATCACATGTAATGTTCATTGATTAAGGGATGATGTAATATGAAAATATAATTTTTCAGTTAATATCAATTAAAACCAATAATAATAGAGAGAGAGAGAGAGAGAGAGAGAGAGAGAAATGATTTATTGTTAGAAAATTGTTACAATTTGTAGACAAAAGCTTGTGAAAACTAAAAAACAAACACAAAAATAAAAATACGTTGATAAGGTATAACTTGAACGAGAGGTACTTCCCTTAAACCATTATTACTGCAATTTGTCAATTGAAATATTATAATCAACACAATAGAAAGCTTTAGAAAAATCACAAAAAGTCGTTGCAGTGGAGTGATGGCTGTTTAGGCTAGAGTACACATTATTAAGGAGGGAGAAAATAGCATTATTTGTGCATTTGTTACTTAAAAACCCAAACTGATGGGTAGTAATTATTTTATATTTAAGCAAAAATGATAAAAACCTCTTTCTGACCAAGTTATAATTATAGCCGACTTAAGACAATTGGGAAAAGTGTCATTTTGAAATGAAACGTTAATTAAAGTGGTAAGGTGATTTAATGTGCAAACGTACAGACTCGAAAACATTTTTGATGAAAGTCAAGTCCTTCAGTTCCAGATGAATATTTATTTTTGTGTCAGAAATTGTACTACGAAGCATTATCATCAGGGAGAAATGAAAGCGGATCATAAGAAGGAGTTATAGAATTTGTTAAATTTTTGGCTAGTAATTCACATTCACAAAGTAATTATTGAGGTTATCAGGTGAAGTATTTATTATTATTTTTTAGATAATTCACAATGAACCATGTTACTTTAGAAACATTACGAGAATTGGCGAGCCTCCTATTATAATAAATATCTATGGCAGCTTTTATTGTCTTATGATAAATTTTTCTCAGAATTTCACGTAATTTTTGAAGAAGATACAATCCCAGAATTTCCTTAGGTGCGATAAGGATTACATGTTCTTAGCAGATATACGTAAACCTGTAGTGGATCAGGGTGTATTTTGCTTATTTCTAATAAGTCTGAGGAGAAAAGAATTGGATGCCAAACTAGTTAGTGTTTTTATGAATCTAGAAAATTCGAAGTCCGCATCACCAGAGAGCATGTTCCAGTTAGTTGTTTGACAACTGTGCTTGAAGTTTTCAAAATTTTTTTCCGAAAAGATACGGCATAATTTGCGAGAAGCAGTTTTATTATTGGATTTCACCGAAAATTTTGTTATCACAGTACAGTCGGTGGATTCTAGATCATACGATGATATAGTACTAGAACTAGTCTTAGTTATATGCATAACCATACCAAAAGAATAAAAAATTGACTGAAGACATTATTGACCAGCACACACACTGGAATAATCAATATTGAGATCGCCACATAGAATTAGTTTGCTTTTTAGAGGTAAGGACTCCAGTAAGGTCAGTAGTTTGAGACAGAAAGTATGCAGGTCAGCGTCAAGTGCTGTGTAAATACAAACAATATAGAGGTCATAACTCTTGTTGTAGACGATAAAAAATTCGAATACTTTCTCAGACATTATACCATTAAACTGTGTTATTTCGGAAAAGTCGTTGTTTGTGGACATGATGATTGTACCTCCATGAGATAAATTAGTTCTATTGAATCAGGCTACTGTGGTGTAGTTTTTGACTAGAACAGGTTTATTATAATTTAACTAATGTTCAGTGATGGCAACAATCTCTGGAAAAAGATACTGTTTTGTGTCTTAGGGATTGAATATTGATAAGAAACAGGTCGAGCATGCTATCGTTCAGTCTTTCTGATGGTGCTTGCTTCTCTGATCACGTCATTTTAACTAAAAATTTTTACTTTCCCCTGGGGAGCCACTGGAATAATATTTATATCTTATTTTTATTTATATCTATATTTTTGTCGTTGACTTTTATTACTATGTCATCGGCAGTTGCATGTTCTCTCGTTGTTACTTCTTTAGTTGTCTCATTTCCATGTTTTGTTTTTTGCGTCCTCAATTATTTTATCTATAAATATTTTGAAAAGGTCGTAGGTCTTCCTCCTCTCCACCCATCATTGATTTGAATTATTTTTCCAACGTCCTGTCACATTCAATTACATGATTCATATTCTTAAAATACATAATTTTCATAGCTAGGTTTTTCACTAAACTTTCTTCCAAGTTTCTGAATACTTAATAAGAGGTTGGTTCTATCTTCAACCCTATTAAGCCCTTGCAATCATTACATAATGTTATATATTTTTCTTCTTCCTCAATATCCTGGTATTTTGTTTTCTGAAGCTCTGTTGTATACTTTCAGCAATAATGCTGTTGCTTTTGTCTAATTTTTTTTATCATTACTCGCATAATTTTATAGTATTGAGGGATTTTCCAAATCAGAGCTTTTATTGCTCCTAGATTCTCAATTTATCGTAAAAATTACTCAGAGGAAGAAGATATTCTATTCCACATAAAGTGAGGAATATTTTTATATCACGGATTTCATTATTTATCTAAAAATTATCTAGAGATAACCCAATAATGGAAATATTTCAACAATGCAATGATATTCTGAAAATAAGCTACTGATGCGGTTCAGCAACAGCAACATTGACATTCAAACGATGCGATTCGATCAAAGTGCCGCCGTTTAGGTACTCAAAATTTGATATCGTTAAAATATCAGTGATATCCGCAATGAATTATGTATAATTGTGGGGATGGAAATTTCAAAGTGAGCTGCTATCAATCGCTAATTACGAAAGCGGGACAACTCTAATCGGAAGATTCAGTATGGGCTAATTACCTTCCAAAATACCCCACTTTAATTAGTTTTAATTACAACCAATAAACGAAAATATGCATTTAATATTAAATATAATCCTGGAAATTGGAAATGAGACATTTTTGTTGCGGCATGAATGGTACTAGACAGTAAAATAGTGTTCCCTATTACTATATTGTGGCAGATAGATTTTTGGTGTGACCTGTAGAAATAATTATCTTTCCAGTTATTGTTATCGTTATGTTGATGAATATTTTCCTAGAAAAGTTAAATTTTTTCGTTTTTAGGGCCCTTCTAATATCTGTTCGTTCTATTTACATTTGTATCCCATCTATTTGAGCTTACACCAATACAAAGGGTAGTTTTTTATGTTGCTGTTATAGTTGTTATAGATATTCCATATATATGTCTCACTATAGGGTAATTAGAACATAAAGTGGATAGCTCTATTCCAAATAGAAATTTTGGCGAATACACCAAGAGCGTTCACCATTAATTAGAGTGACAAAATGAAATGGTTTTATACCTTATTCTTCTTTATCTGTATCCTGGAATTTCATTAAATACGATGCGTGTGGGTAGAATATGCATATGGCTGCTTGTATCATCTTTTTTTCGAAAATAATAAACATAGTCCAACCGTGCTTGGAAGAACAAAACAATTACTTTTGAGGCTGCAATCACTTCGAATATTGAATGATATTTCTCATGACTTTTTGTTTATACAGACTATTTTTTCTGATATTATTTTCGGAGCAAACAGAAGTAATGGCAAAACCCATAATATAGACGTAATTCATTCGAGTTTCACCTGGGCTCTTAGTTCACAATTTGAACTGAAGATGACTCCATTTAATCTATTGATTAGTCTGGGATCTATTTAGCTGCGTTGACTATTAATATCTTCTTCTTACAATTAGTGAATCATTAGAAGAAGGCATGTCAATAGGTCTAAACTAACATTATACAAATGACGATAACAGCAGTTAATTTTTAGCCTACAAGTGTGAAAATCACAATTTTTAAACAGTGTTTGCAGAACACCAGAGCCACATAATAGGCAATAATATTATAACTTTAATCAATTGATGTCTTATCAAATAACAGACAGTAAAGTCCTATAAAAGCATTTAATAATTACAGCTATTAAAAACGTATAAATGGTGTGGTTATTTCGGAGAACTTTTCTGCTTCCTCGTTTTTTAAAAAAATTGGAATGGAAATGGAATCACAAGATAATTTTGATACTAAGCGTCCTTCTAAAATATTAGAAGCTTCAGAAATATTATTTATTTTGGCATAATGATATGCTACATTCAACTTACAAGGCACATCCTCATACTCCGAAAACATCCAAAATAAATTTATTAGGCGAATAAACTTACAACTTAACCTCACGCTCCGTGAACATTATTATTTAGAAATTAGAGATGTAGTGAATCTGGAGCACCTCTTCATAAATATACTGACATGCTTTGCATAAATTATTTAAATGTTAGATAACTGTTTCGATGTGTGTGATAAGATTTTAATTAAAAAGACATATTGAATTTTTTTTCATTTCATAGATATCATTGTATAACTCGAAGTCAACAGAATGGAAGTAATGGCGCTTGGACAGAACTGGGTTAATGTTTATTTATGCCCCCTAAAACTGTAGAATATTTGTTGGGATTCTATTTGTCATCCCATCTTGCTCGTGGTCTTCCCAGGGGGCGCCTCCCTTCTGGTTGACCTCTCCACTCTCTTCTTATTGTTGTCTCTTCATCCCGTCTTCTTACATGGCCCAGCCACCTAACTCTTCTATTTCTTATCACAGCCGCAATATATCCTCCTCAATATTTTATTTTCAAATGTTATTAAGTTCTTCTGGGTGTGTGTTTTGTTTGTGTCCATACCTCAGCTCCATACAATAAATCTGGCTGTATATACGCAGTCATACTGTGTATATTCTTATTTTCGTATTTTTTGACAGCAGTTTACTTTTACATGATTTCGATAGGCTACAAAAACATCTATTGGTTGCATTTAACCTTATCTGTATTTCTTCTTCTATTTTATTGTTGCTGTTCATAGTAAATCCTAGGAACTTAAATTCTTCAGTAATTTTAAAGCTGTATCCCATAACGTCCAGCGTTGAATGATTGGGCAACTCTTTCCACTTTCATATTTTCGTTCTTATCTTCATCCTTCAACCTAACAATACTAGTGTCAGAATTTTCAGGTTCCTCTTACTGTCCGTTGTTAAAGCTACATAAGCATAAGCTAAAATATGTATTTTCCCTCCAATATTTGCTACTTTTGGAATAGCTTCAGTTGCTTTCAAATATTTTTCTACAGCAAGGTCGAACAGATGGGGGGACAACCCTTCTCCTCGTCTTAATCCTGTAGTGATAGCTTTTTTTGCCTTCCGCACACATTTTTAAGAGTCTTATTATCTTTTCTGGTTTGTTGTTCTCTCTGAGCACATCCAATACTCGTATTAGGCTATAATAAGTCTTCTTAAAGTCTCCTAATAAATAGTAAATATAAATCTTTATCATATTTCCAGCACTTTGAGGCCATGTCTTTCATAACAAATATTTGGTCAGTAGTTAATTTTCCACTCCTAAATCCTGCTTGGTGCTCATCGATTATTTCATCTCCATATGTTCTTAATCTAGTTAGTCTGCAAAACGTTTTTTCTCAATACGTTGAGTATTAGCCAACAAATCGTTAGAATTGTTTTCAATGAACTTGACTCATCTGGTGTTGTACGCGAAGACAAGAGGAAAATGTATGCAAGAATACTAACCTGGACAAGTCTGTAAAACAATCTACTCGTGACCAATAAAATGTTTCGAAACGGTGAAAAGTCATCAGATCAAAAACAAAACGATTGTGTTTACCTCCCACTTTGAATATTCGTAAGATGTATAATCTGTATGAGGAGTACCGTGAAGAGAATGGCATTTCACAAAAAGCAACCGAAAGTATATAGCGAACGACATTCAACATTCTTATCTTATATATCTTATTTCGTGGTAAATCTTATATATCTCCAATTTTAGGTTCGATTTCCCAGAATTGTCATCTTTTGTAACGTGATATAATATTTTTTCTTCAATTATTTCATCTATACCTTAGTTCGCAGTGTTAAATAAATCTCGGACCCGTTTTCTGCATTATCGGTTGTTATTTTTCAAAGTCTCCTTCTTTTATGGCAAATTTTATTATGAAATGTATTCGAGTTTCAATATTTCATAAATGCATCCACGCGTTAGTATAAAAATAAATGAATAAATTGTTCTCTAGTTATGTTTCTGATATAATTGTGAAGTTATGCATATAATCTTTTCAAATTGTCATTAAATACAGAAATAAGAATTTTAGAGCTAAAAAGCAAAGATTCTCGTATTCTAGAAGAAAACATATACTACTGTAATTTTGGTATTGAGGTTTTACGTGGTTTTACAAATAAAACTAGTGTGGGATTTATACCAAATAAATGGGGGGTATCTAAAATATGAACAAACTTGTCTGTGAAATAATAAACACAATCTTAACCAATTAGTATATGAGAAATAAAATGGAAATACACATACTTAAAATTATCTTATTGTACAGGGTGTCTCGCATATGAACCGACACAGAGCAGTGGCGTCGATTTATTTTACTTCAGGATATGCATTTTTAAAAGAAAATTCTTTTTCTGATGAGGCTTGCTTTACTCGTAGGAATAATAAAAATGTGCATGAATATCGTAAGTATTCAGATGAAAATCTTCATGCAATAACTATGACAAATTCCTTCACAAAAACCTAATACCAATTACAAATCGACTTGTTCGATGAGTGAGAATTGTACACCTATTCCGAAAAGAATATAGCAATTTAGTCACTGGAAGAACTGAATTGCAAATTGTTGAAAACATGTTTTTAGTTATTCGACTTATCCTTGAAAATGACGTTTTATGAGAAATTCTAAAGGTAAAAAACTTTTACAATTAATTTATCCGTGGTATGAAAATTAAGATTAAAGGACTTCAAACATATAATTTCTTAAAAAAATTTGGGCTTATAAAATTTAGTCCTGAGAGAAAACAATTGAGAGATTGATTTGAAAAGGTGAATACACAAGATCAGAAATCACTGAAATTGTTTATATGAATGACAAGAAACCATATTTTGAGATATATCCAGTTGGATTTATATACATGGAATATTGCTTTCAAAGAAGAGATATATTGTCAATGGTAACTTTGAGGTTCACTTCACTATTGAAGTACAAAGCTTCACTTTCATTTTTCAAACATACCGCATATCAATTCATTTGTATTATATATGTATTATTGGACATAAAAACATTAATATATTCATTATATGTAGTATTTCGAGAGGTGTATGTTAATAATCTGTTACGAAAGTTTTGCTAATGAACACAAATCAATACTGAGAATATCTAGAAAATAAAACTGTAAGAAGTAGCTTGGAACTTGTTTTCTGTTTCTATTTATAATGATTGTCAAAGGAAATAGTATTCACAGACGTGGAACAAGAAATACTGTTTTTCAAGATACTCTAACAAACAAAATGCATATGTTCATGAATAAGAAATGTTCAGTCTACTTTCAAATGATTCGATCAATTGACATTCAAAACAAACTTTCTATTTAGAAATGCGAAACGAAACATATGAACTATGATTCTGTAAGCCTCGAGGATACTTGTGTACCACACATTTAAGTTTTCAAATATTTTCATGATATATAAAAGACACGTAACAAATATGAGTACGTCTTAGGGTACTGAATTCTATTTCCGTTTATGTGAATTATGGAGGGTGGAGGTAAGGAAAGCAATTTATGTATATGGAAAAGTATTCGTTGAAATGTGTTGAATAAGGGTGACGGCGCCACATTAGTATCGGGGTGAAAAGAAGCATCAATTATTATTTAGGCTCTAGTAACTTTTCACATTTTCCTCCAATTCAAGTTGTAATTTGGAATTTTCAATAATGAATTACGATAATGAATTTTTCAACTCGACTTACTTCAATTTATCTTCAATTTAATCTCAAATTTCTCCAGTTTAGCTTATTCTATAATAATTTGAAAGTTTTTAATCATAAAGTACCGTGATAGTAGATTAGTTCAGGAAATGGAAATTATCCTACAAGACATTTTATCTCTGTTGACAAGTAACAATATAGAAGAACGGTTGAATTCATTTTCTAAATATTGAATTTCGAAATGATTTTACACAACTCATTTACCATCGGATTCTTTATTATCCTGACCTGCGGTTCTCAGTTGGTGAGGGTGAGGATGGCGCCACTTAGTGTTCGCTGGGGAAAGTTTAACTACATGTACCAAATTGCGACGCTGTTCAGAGGAGTTTAAAATCAATATTCGTTGAGGTATTAGCCAGGAAAGTAGTTGTTTTCTCCTTTGAAGAACGGCAGAATTCATTTTACAAATATTGAATTTCGAAATTATTTCAGAGGTGAATAGTGGAAATCCTTTATTTTGATACATACTACCCTAAGCAAACCTGATATAAATTTTCCATTCTTTTTTCAATATGTAGTTGATTGCATTACTGCTGTACCAAAGAAATATGAATGAAAAATTCAATTCTTATCATAAAAAACTTCAATTCACAATCGAGGTCGAGCAAAATAATAGAATCAATTCTCTTGATGACACATTATACAGTATAAAATTAACAACAACATAAAAACAAAATGGTATGCGAAACCAACTTGGTTTAAACTTCAATTCGTGTCATCCTATGTCACAAAAAAGAACAGTGATAATAAGTTTGGCTGATAGATCTATCCAACTATCAGATCCTGAATTTAGATGCTTAGCTATTCAAAAAGCAAAAACTAAATTGAAAGAAAATAATTATCCGGAAAAAATGATAAATAACATATTCAAGAAAACGATAAACACAATCAATCAATTAGAAAACAAAACAGAAACGAAAAATCAAAACATTTTTCTTGTCATATATACAAGGACTTTCCCAACAATTATCGAATTATGATATTAGTATAAGTCATAAAGTACATATTACGTTATCCAAATATTTCACTAAATTAAAATCTAAATCACCAAAAAACAAAACAAGTAATATATATCAAGTGCCTTGTACTAATTGTGACGCTTTCTACATTGGGCAAACATCTCAGTATTTAGAAAATAGTAAAAGGAGTCATCAATACGTTAAAAAAAATAGAACTGCATTAACTAACCATGAAATATCAAAAAAGCATAAATTCAATTATAAAGATTCAAAAATTCTTGAAACGGAATCTAATACACGAAAAAGAGAATTTTTAAAAATGGTTCACATCCATAAAACCGCAAAAGCTATAAATGATAAAAAATATTTAAATAATTCAAGTAAAATTTATAGCTCTATTTTGTGAATTCTAATAAAATTTTGAATAATTTAATTGATTACTGCTACATATTTGGGATGTAAGGACTAAAAAAAAGAAAGAAAAATTTTTCTAATTAGAACAAAGTTTTATTATGATTTTATCCTTATTTTGATGTTCATGATGAAGGTGATCTATAGATCAATATAAATAAGTAAATTGTCAGTGTCAATATCATATTTGGATAAACACTTAAAATTAGTCGAAACGTCAATTTTAATTTTATAACTTAAAAAGAAAAACTAATTTTGATTTAGAAGAGACCTAAAATCAAGAACATTTAGAAACATAAACATATGAAAAGGTTTAAGAAATAAGAAATAAGAGAAATTATATACATATATATAAATTGTAAAGAAGTCTTTGCCAGCTATATTATGAGCGGTTTTTTATTGGGAACGTGGCAAAGAAACACCAAAGTGGACTAATTTTAATATATTTTCCGAGCTTTCAAATACTTATGTATTCATCGTCTGGGACTAAAATTATGGTCAAATACAATATAAGAAATATGTATAAATGTATAACAATAATAATATTTTACTTACAATAATTAATTAAGATTTTCGGTTATTTTTGATAGTATTAATGCTTGTATAAATTTTCAAACTCATAGAATTCAAAATTCAATATTCATATTGACGTTGATAGAAATATTGATCAATTGAAATATTGATTCTGGTTACTATAGGAATTTTCTTCAATTTTTATAGGTTAGATAAGCATATATATACATATATATATATATATATATATATATATATATATTCATAACCTAACCTAACTATAGACCATCAAACACATTGTTATCGAAAAAATACGCCAATAACATCGCGTCTCCGGCAAAGAACTGCATGTCTTTTTCATTTTCTATTCCATAAATCTTGAAGACGCGGTTTCGTAAATTTTCATGATTTAGCTGGCAATAATTTTCTGACGTTCGTTGTTTTCTATTATTTTTACTGTAGTAAGAAAAAATTCGGAAGCAGACGGTTTTAACTTCATATTACACAAATTATACAAAATGAGTTGAGGAATTTAACTACAGAGCTAAATTGATAGATATTTGTTTTTTCAACAATTTATTACACATCCATAATTTTTTTGATTTCAATTTGTCGTAATATAGTAATTTAAACGTCTTTTACGTTGAAGAAAAAATATTTGGATGAAAACCTTTTCCCTAGTATAATAATTGATTGTTTTGATATCACTATATTCAAGAGCAACTAAAAAGAGCGAGTATTTATCTGATTTCTTTGTAAATTAACCGTAAATATATTTTTTTAATTGCACAGAATAGTGTAATCTAATGAAATATGATTGATACATATTGGAAAAAAATTTTTGATGAGACCAGCCTTAGGAAATAATAATTGCAGTTATTCATGAAAAGGTAGAGGAAACTTTTTTCTTCTTTTCTTCACATTGAACAAACACTTGCTTAAACAATCTGTAAACCTGTCGTATAAAAGTAAATGAGCCTTGAGAATAAAGCAAGAGGATGGATGCACTATAACGCGAAGAAAATTACAAAATAATGTGTTTGAGACGATACTATAACTGCATTTATTGGACAGTCATTCTTGTTGTATACAGATACTAGATATAGGTCAATTTCAAAAATAAACGACTATTATGTCACAATCAAAATAGGCTACGTACAAGAAGGGAGAATCTTTAAACTGGGCCAGCTGACGCAACACCCAAATAATCCAGATATTCCATAATAAAATGCAATAGAATATACCTTTAATGTACCCCTAAACATTCGAAATGGTGACATTCATCGGGACCTAAGATAGATACTGTAATCACTAAATTTGCTAAGAATCATGAGCAGCAACACGTGAACATGGAGAGCAATACCTACAGCTCCCTGACGACACCAACCTATAGAGAAGACTCACTAGGACGAAGTCTTTTCAGTTAGATATCTAAGTGTTCTTATTATCACGTATTAATGTCAGTGTGATTATGCAATACTATTTGAGTCATACTGAATAAGTTTTAAAGAATTTAGAATGGAATTGAATTGTATATTGTCCTCGATGGTGATCAGATCACAATCATAAGAAAATCTTTTTGAAAAATCTCTCCTCTTCCTGTAATGAAATAAATTATGTAATGCAATTTTCACCCATGCAAATAAAATTAGTCATTTAACGAATGCTTGGAAATACTCTAAAATCTTGAAAGAATATATTTGTACTCTAAAATACAAATTGAGCACAATTACTGAAAGTTCTTTGTAAATTTGATATATACGTACGTTTGGGTAAATTTCATGTAGTTGGGGCAAATATTTGTTTTTCTTTTGTGTTTGAATAAGTAACTAAATAGAGTAAGGAACTTCCAAAGCTCTTGAAGTTAACAACATGAATCTCATGAGTAGATTTTCTTTTTAATGAGATATGGATACGTAATAATATACAGAGTGCTCTATTTTATTGAAAACACTCTTATTCACCCCTTGCATGATTTATTATTAAAGATCTTGTAGCTTACGATATACAAATAGGAAACATTTATTGTCCAATTTGTACAAAAAACAATTGATAAGGTGAATTAATGAATTTATATGGAAATCAATGTTGAATAATGACTTCATATACGGAAAAGTGATTTATATAGTCTTTCTTGTTGAACCGATAGATTTGTTTTTAGAGTTCTTACTATGCCTTATTACTTTTGGCTAGAACTTACTTGACTTTTGTTTAGTAGCTTGTGCTTCAAAATGATTCTACTTCTTTACAATATTCATCAAAAAGCATTTTTAGGATTTGGCACAAACAGATTGCTTTTTATTTTCAAAATACTGGAATATATCTTGTCAGAATTCATTATTTGGTTGTTTTTTTTGACAAAATAAGTGCAAAAGCAACGTGCTGTCTGAATATAGCTATTATTCTCATTTTATTGCCTCCAATTTCCCACTGTGGGAGCATAGATTGAAGTGTTTATAAAACAGTCAATACAGAATATAAAAACTAGGAAACAAACAAGACATAAATATCTAATAATATTCGAAGCAGTGAACTACGATATAAACAAAACACAAATTGTATGTTTCATTGAAATGAAAAATTTTATTCACCAATTTTAATTGTTATTTTTTATGTAACTGAGGATATTTTTAACACTACAAATGAAATTATACAAGGAGCCAATCAAATATTTGCCATTGATCTTATCAAACTAGGTACTTTTTAAAGTGCTGAAACCACTATTTGAGAGGCTTTAGGAGGTAAAAAAAAATAAAAATTGATCTACGAACTAACTCTATTAAAAAGCTTGAAACATCACGGAAAATTACCAACCAAACAAATGTAAGTCCTCTCAACCCAAACAGGATTATTTTCACAGAATATATATTATATACAAATAACGCTTCTACTATGAAATTTCTTCAAATAGCAATAGAATCAATACCTGGCAATCGTAATGGTACAGAAGCAGCCTTACAAGGAGACTTTTCTCTAGCAGCTATTATACGAGGGCAGCTACTTAAGTTTTGAGATTGACAAATAAAAACAAATGATCATTTTTTGCATTCTGTTTGAGTTACCTCCAAATCATGTGATTTGATCGCATAAACTGCTTCTTTAGGTGTAGGAAAACGTTGACCTCGCAATTTATTTTTCATGTATGGGAATAATAAAAAATTATTTGGTGCCAAACAAGGACTGTACGATGGATGATCCATCAATTCAATGTTTTGACTGTTCAAAACTGTTTTTGTTTGAACTGATGTGTGAAAGTTCGCATTGTCGTGGTGGAGAATGATTCGCTTCTGCAATTGGTTTCCCTAATTTTTACGAATACTAAAAAAATTCCGGTGTACCATTCAGAATTGCTTAATGAAATGGTTATTTCAGTTCCAGTTATTCCAGTGCTGCTATATCTCAAAACTCAAGTAGCACCCGTCGTATAGAGATTTATAAGTTTCTTATACAGCATGTGGTGCAATTAAGTCACTCTCATCACTTTTACGAGACTTTCACATTATAGACCAAAAGTATTATTTTCATGCTTAAAATATTATCATCATTGGTAGTATTGTTTGTAACTGATTGACGTTATTGTTCGTTAATTTTATTCTTAAGTTCAAACAGAAATAGATTGTTATTATATATATATATATATATATATATATATATATATATATATTATATAATACTTTTGACATACATTTGAGAGAGCAAATATGTCAAGGAAACAGGAGTGACATAGATTATTGGAGGGTTGTTGTTTCTAGCAAATCAGATCGAGTAACCAATTAACACAGATGGCACCTGTTTTCTCAAATTCCTACTTTGAGACTTTATTTTCATTGCACTGAAATGTTTCACGGATAACATAAATATATGCTCTTTCAGAAGGGATTTGCTTCAAAAGTTCAGTTGAAAATCATTAATTTCAGAGTCCCATTTAATCAAATAAGTTGATTTGGAAATATCTTACAATATTTACAATCAAATCAACGCTGAACAGTTGATTTGTATCCAACGCACAGTTTGATGTTCTATTGAAGTTCGGATAATTTTTTTATCAAAAGTTAATAGATTGGTAGAATATTCATTATACACTTCCACGTGTAGGTATAAATCTAAAGTAGTAAGTGAAACATAATTTAGGTGAACATATATTGTGCATACATTGAAAAATATCTCCAAGAATTACAGTTGGTAAAGTAGCATCAATTAACAGTTTTTTCTAATCCTGAGGTTACGACTAATGACTTATGTACTTGACTTTAAAATAATTGGAATAAATAATAATAGTAAAATTATGAAATGGGATTTTACAGGAAATAATAGATGCACATCAACGTTTTCAGTTTTTTTTATGCAAATTTAAGTTAACTACATTAAAATGCGTCTATGAAATTACACAAAAACCTATTTCGATAACTCACCTTGTAAACATCAAATCCTCCAACGATTGAGTCAAAGCAAGTATATAGATCATTGAGCAAATTAACGACTTGAAGAGGGGTGCTGCTTGCAGAAAGTTGGGTAAATCCCACAATATCACTGAAATATATAGTGACAGAATCGAAGTACTCTGCGTTAACAGGTTCACCTCTAATAAGTTGCTCGGCGACACTTTTTGGCAATAGCTGATAAAGGACTTGCTCGCATTTCTTCTTTTCTTCTAAGTAATCATTTGTTCTTTCATCTACAAGCGTTTCAAGATTATTAGCGTACTGCTCCATACGCGCTAAGAGATTGTCCAGCAAATTTCCGTTTTCCCTGTAACAAGGAAAAACGTAACATACAAAGAAAGAAAAAACTATGTAAACATGAAAAAATTTCACAATGGGCAATAAACAATGTTTATTTACAAGGATAATGGTTAGGTATCTTGTCTTTTTCAGATGTATATAGATATTCAAGAACTAGAGTCATAAAGGATGAAACTAGAAAGTTCCCGAAAAAATACAAAGACAGATTTCACTGATTTTACAAAAAAATTTTTGTAGGTTTTACCATCAAAAAGTGATATCGTTGCTTCTTTTGAAATGAAAATGAGAAAGAATCACTGAGCTACATCCTTCTACAAAAAAACCATATTCACGTATACGAAATATTCTATTTTTTTTTCAATTCACAATTTGCATCCAATATGAATGTCGACACCGTGTCTGTGGGGAAGCCGAAATATATTACGTCGGGAAACATTTCCGCGATGTTGAACATCAGCATTCAATTTTAGGACGTTACCGGTTCAATTACGTTTACTTGGCTTATTTCACGAAATATCACATCACCAAGAGTCACTAGATGTAACAAACGAATTCATGATTCACTCTACTGTACTCACATATTTTCACCGAATAATACATATGGAAGATTATAATATTATAGCCGCATGCAATGAATAATGTAATATTTTTCAAATGAATATTAAAATTAAGTAATCAGATAATGGAATTGGATGATTTCAAAAAATGCTGATAATGTTGTTAATTGATTATAGCTCATAACGTCAAACGTTACTGAAATCTATTGTGTAATTCATTATAACTTGCTATGAACTTCATCCACATTCATTTCTCAATCATGCTTCTAATTTCTCAAATGAGTTTAAATATTTCAACTGTTAATGATATTCCTTCAAATTATAGTTCTCAGATGTCGAAGGTTTCTTTTCAAACAGTTCAATGAAAATGAGCCCATAATTGAGAGATCTCAGTGGTCATTCTATAGGTACCCTTCTATATATAAAACTGCTAATACCGCATCGAGATACTCACTCATTCTCTGTTAGCATGTATAATACACAAATCAGCCAATCATTGCACTAATTTTGCTTGCACAAATTCTAAATATCGTCCTCCATTGAGAGATCCGTTAAAGAATTTTGGTTATACAGCTTGATATAGTACGATCCCCATCCAGATATATACGACAGCCTTTTTTTTTCAACCTCCGATCGCTCCGTGCAGACGCTGCGGGCAGAAGAAAGCGGACATGCGCTGTAGGCGACTGCAGAGCACTACTCACTCCACCATTGTTGACATTCATGCATCAATCGGCGTTGTGCTACAGCCCCGTAAATATGTCCGCCATTATTGATACTCCCGCCAAGTGTGAATTGCGAAGTGTGATTTTGTGATTTTGTACAGGCTGAAAGCTGCAGAAATCTATCGGAGAATGAGTCGTGTGTATGGGGAAAACTTCATGAATGATGATGTTTTGAATGGTGTCGAAAGTTTAAAGATGGCTGTAATGATGTGCATAATGAAGAGGGCCAAGGACGCAAATCTGTAGTTTCAGATGACCTGATTTAACAATTTGACAGAATGGTTAAAAAACCGCAGATTTGCCATTACTGCTTTGTCTACGGAGTTTCCAGAAGTGTCAAGGTCTCTTTTGTACTCTCTTGTTACTGAACGGTTAGGCTACATTGGCGGCAACATTCTTTGAAGAGGGTATTGAAAAGGTTGTTTACAAATATGATAATTGTCTTAATCTCTCCGGTAATTATGTAGAAAAGTAACCGTAAATGTACCAATTTTATAGTAATAAAATTATTTTTTTTTTATTTATAGCCTATGGGAAATCGAAAACAACGGCCCTTGTATATAACTTTAATGGGTGCAGAGTATGTCTCTCCCTCATTCTTAACCACCCATTATCGATAATTTTGATCATTTCCATCTACATTTTGATTCATCAAAAAACCGAACATCCTCCACTAGTATATTATTCTTCACAAAACTGCAACCTTCCTTCAGGACAAATTCCTCTAATTTCAGAAGAATTGTGAGTTGAGGGAAATTAGGATATTCTTTTTTTAACAATTTGTGCTACTAACGATTGGATAATTTCAACAATATTCAATTTGCCAAGAAAAAATATTGAGATTTTCTCTTTCTTCGATATTTTGATTTTAGTTTATCGATGATATGATATACCTTAATTGGATTATCCTATTCACTACTGTATATCGTATTTGGAAATACGAATCCAAGCATTTTAAGAAAGAAGTAGTATTGAACCATCGAATTTATTCCAAAGTCCTATTATAACATAAATAACGATCTCTAAGTTCATGAATTCCAAATTTGATTCTACTATTTATCAAAAATTAAACACCAGTAACCATGAATTTCATTAAAATTGTATCTACATTTTTTCATAAGTATCGTTCCAAATATTGTATATCAGAAGATGTTTTTTATTTTTATAACACAGAAAAGAATTACGTAAAAACTTTTTTACTTAAAAAATGAAACAAAAGCTGCATGAAAAGCATACATTTGTGAAGTATTTTGTAATACTACAAGTTCTTCTTCGGCGAATAAAACGTACAGGCATACTGATGAAACAATTTCTATTCAAACAAATGTTCAGAAAGTCGAAATACGCCTGTATTCGCAGATAATTGGATGCTTTGAAATGGGAACAGTGGTAGGTGAATTGGAGTAGAAGAAGTACATATCGCGCTAATAGTTTGTGCGCCTCATAATCGAAATAATAATTAGATGTCATATATTTCATTTATCTATCTGATGATATCTTTGGTACGAACTTTTAATTTATATATGATTGTTTTGTTTCTTGAACCATTTTCAATTATTTTGTTTTGTTTTTGTGATCCAGGTCAGGCTTTCTATCATGAAAATTTATTTTATATTTCATATTTATTTTTCCATTACAATTTTTACAATTATATTGGTTTTGAATCAATTATCATTCTTAATATTCTAGTTTCTTCTAATTCAATTCCAATGCAAGAAATTTATTATTCGAGAACTTCCTAAACTAGCAGTTACAAAAGAGCACCCTGTATCAATTGATGGACATTTTACTGATGATCTATTTTGGTGACATTGTATTAACTTGACATTGATATTAATCCCGTAAAGTGAGGATGTCGCCAGAGAGGATCTACTGAAGAGTGTTTGAATAAAAGAACTCTAGGAAGAGGGTGCTGACCGCTCACATGAGATGCAGCCACATGAAAATCGGTCAGTAAATTATGCATCTCTCCTTGCCATAAAAGGTCAATAGACGTTACGTTCCTTGGGAGAGATTTAATTCCATATTCGTCACGGTATTAGCTAGAAAATTAGTTATTTTCTCTTTCGACCAACGGTAGTCCCTTTTCGAAAAATAAAGGTGAACGTAAAAATAATATTGAAAGCTACAAGCCTGTTCGATTAGTTCAGTTTAACTTTCAATCAAGTTCATTCCAGTTTCTGTGAGCCTAACGTTCCAAATATCAAATATCTCAAGATTTCTCGACGAGAGCTCAATTCAATGTATGGATATTATCTAATTATCGCCATACAATAAAGGGCGGTTCGCTTTTCATCCTGTCATTCGTATTCTCTCATTAATGAATGATAATGTCCTTTTAATGCATCGAAAGTGTATGTGACTTCATACTCTTACTGTTTCCTAATGGTATCCGTGTCATTTTGAATTATATAACGTTTTACGCTTTTTTACTCTCCCTAACTGCTTCCTTTTTCACTAGATATTGCTTGCTGTTTTTTCTAGTTTATTTTAACCTCGATTTTGATCTTTTCAGTTTACTTCTCTCGTATGTCTTTCTGTTTATTCATTTGTTTTATTTTCCATTTCGATCTATGAAAAATATTCTAATTAGCAGTTTTACCTTAACAAGTTCTGAGTTTTCTCAATATTTAGTTTAGTAGATTTTATAAGCTTTTCAAAGGTTTTGATTTGAAGTGTTACTTTATACAATAACTGAAGTATCTTTAGTAAAATGCCCACCATAAATAGTGAGTAGCACTTTTCTCCTTGTAGATCTATTAAATTGGAGAAAGGAAATAGAGCTGTAATTAAACAGGGCTATTAGACAGAATAATATTTTGTTCCCTTGTCCCTTTGGAAGGTGAGAGTCTGAAGTAAATTGCGAGCAAACAACCTCAATTGAAATTTTGTACTCGTGACCTCAGAACTCGAAAGGGTTGTTGATATAGCGAGAGAATATAATTCTATAGTACGTTGAAAATATAAACCTGAATTTAAACTGAGAGATTCGTTTTTTCACTGATGGAGTTGAAAGCATTGTTCGAAAATACTCTTAATATTAAGGAATCACTTTAATAAGAAGAATTTTTCAATATATCCTCGTAAGTGAGAGTTGCAAAATGAGAATAACAAATTAATAAAAACAAAAGGAAAATATATAGTTGGAGGTAGCTTCCAAGTAAACGTTAACAGGCCAATTATATACTGTTACGAACAAGCTCGTCAAATGGGTCTTTAGGCCAGCCCTGTCCAGCTACAATGAAAACTAAAATTCGGCAAACTCACGCGGCGTCTTTAATCTGTTTTTATAAATGGCGGACGTGATGAATTTTTTATTATATAAGGCGGTTTATTTCTTTCAAATAATTTCTAGGAAAGTCTATTTGTTTATTTCTTTTGTTTCCTTTTGTTCTAAAACTTTGTAGAATTCTATTTGTGGTAAATAAATAAGTTTACGTGGCACTGTTAGTTAGTTTTAAATAAATAGTCGTAGTGAAAAGATTGAATTAGTAAAAGTAATCGCGTAAATTATTATAAGTTGAGTTTATTTATTAGTGAGTAAATAAATGAAGAATGTTAGAGACAGTGCCTATTAGTTCACCCCACGAATAGAAAAAGTGTAAATAAATACGAAAAACGTTACAATACGTATGTACATTATTTCATTTTTCGTGTCCATTGACAAATTTCATGGAATCTCAATCACTAAGCTGGACTTTCTGGAGCCGTTGGTGATTTTCATACTGAAGACTAAGATAACTTGGTTATCAACATAAGCGTTAGACAGTTTAATTCTGAGTTTTGATATAGTGGCTTATCATTTCCCAATATTTCTGAAATTCAATTATTTTTTTGTATATAAATTTTTCGAAAGTTTATAATAGCATATTGCTATTCCACTTAATTTCTATTTCTATCATATACAATATATTTTCCCAAGGCGTTCTCAAGATTCTATGTAATATAGAGCAATATACTTTATATATTTTCAGATATCTAGTTATCTTTACGCAGATCTACAACGTAATAGGTAAAAACCTTTTTTTCCGTATATTTAGACATTAATTTCAGCTTGATAGATACTGTATCTATATTTATTCCGTCTCTAGTCCTCGTTTACCAGAGGTTAGGTGAATATGTAATTTAACTAAAGGAAATTTTCACAGAAACAAGAATTGGAACAAACGAAGATACAATGCCGTGAAATGCAACGTTCTAGATGTATAGAATGCTAACGATTTTACCCTTAAACATATTTAAATGGAGTTATGTGCGAAAATCTTTTACCCACAGCTTTTGTTTCATCTAGTATGATCCTAAACCCTCAGAATATTATTTTGTAAAGTTATTCAGATGGACGTTTGTTTCCGCGTTGATTTTCTTAGCTTTTTCGATTAGAAGAAATATATTACGAATAAGCAAATCCATAGTTTTTTCGCTTCAACAACTTCTCCCAAATCTGTTCAGCTGCTTTTTGGTATACTGTAACAGAAAACTTAAGAATACACATAACTGAGTTATTCCTCCCACAAAAATGTGTAGTTAATGTTGGAGTTTTACTTTGTGAGACAGTGTGTATATTAGACTTGTTATTGTACAGAACATGATAATTATAAACTTTTCTGTTACTCAGAAATCTTAAAATTCCTCAATTAATGGTCATTACTTATTTGCACAGACAACTATTTCGTAGTTCGGTTTTTCTCTAGAAATTTTATGTTATGGAGAATCTTATTTTGTTTTCCCAGCATAAACTTTAATCTTGTTGACAAATAGAATATTTGCTCGGTAGAATTTCTTACTCCATCTACGTTGGCTCTTGGATATCGGCAAACCTCTCTTTGTGTTATTCAAAAGAGAACTAAAGCAAACATCTTATTGAAACAGTCTTTCTCAAAATATATAATCATCAAACAACCTTGGCAAAAGCATTCGATACATACCAGTTTTATATAGCTGGCTTAAATATAATTATCATAGATTATTTAGATCAAATAAATAACGGAAACCTTGCTTCGTGAAACTAATGTGATGTGAATTAAGTATTATTCTTGTCCATTTTACTAAACAAGTTGGAAACTAACTGTCATTTATAATCTTAGATGTAAAGTCCGGAAACATTGTAATACATACATTAAAACGAAATTAGTTTTTAATCTCACGTAGCAGCAATTGACATTTTTATTGTTATCGGTACAAGTCACGTCATTTCCATTGTAGAGTAAACAAGTGGGAAGCTCTAAATAGGTTGTAATTTTTCATATCATTGCGCACACACTTTCTGCAGTTAATAAGAATAGATATGAAACTATACAGTTATTATATTACCGCCTGAATAATCGACACAATCAAAGTTTGATTATCGATAACCCAATTTCTTAGAAGTCTTAACAATGGAATATCGATTCATATTATAAACACTTTCAATGTCAGAAAATAGTATTTTTAATAGGTTAAGTACATTTTTCATATTTGTTCAGAAAATACTTTGATCTATGAACAAAAAAAGCAATTATAGGTTATAAATTAGACGGAAATAATAGGTGAATATACACAAAATAAGAGAAAATCATCATTCATACATTATAAACTCAGTACATCTAAAATTTCTTTTTCCCGGCTTTGGTCTGCGCAAAAATATCAATTACATTATCATAATTAATTTCGGAGACTAGCTAGGCTTCAATAGACAATCTATCTTGAGCAAAAAAAGATCTTTTTTACAATTTGTAGTCGAAATACTCAAAAAAATAGGGAAACCTATATCAACATTTGGGTAAAAGACTACATTGCATATTTTTTGTGCGTACAGCTTCCGAAGAATCTTTGAATAAATGTAAATGAATACATTCATCTTCTAATGACTCTTCTAAATCGCGAGGATTCTTGTTCTTTTTTTTTTCAACTCGTTTGTATCTATTTCAGATAATTTATCGAAGAACTAAAATTTCCGTAAAGCTTTTCATATACACTTTTGCGCCTTACCAATTGCACTTTCAGACTATCTAAAATAGGGTACTAAACATCTATGCAGAAAGTTTCTTGTCCAGAAAAAGGTATTCTTTCATTCACCTGTGACTCATATGGCTGAATTTTTCTAGTTGTTTTGCGACAAGTATCATAACGATAATAATCTTGGACTATCGACAGTGTTTTAGCTTTTTCTTCATATTCAGAAAATTATCTGTCTCTCATGTCCTAAAGAAATAGAGCCAGAGAATTATATATCTGCACAACGAATGATAAATCAGCTTGAGATTCTTGAAGCTTCTTACTAGCAGCAATAAATCGATATAAAATTACATTCGAAACAAAGACTACAATTGCTGTTTCTAAATGCTGCAACTTTCGCCACAATCCCGTAACTTCATATCGTGTAGTCTCTCATCTCATCTCTGCTTTCAGCAAAAAATTTCAGTGCATCAATCTATGCAGAGCATTCTTTTTCTAATGCTTAGCATGCCTCATGTCAAGCAAACTAATGAGTTTGAGAAAGACTTTTCTTCTTTCCGTCTTTGAAATTTCAAAAACTTTGCTGCCCCTCAAACTATGCTACCCTAGGCCCAGGCCTCGCAGGGCTAGGCATAAATCCACCACCGACTAAGTAGAAACTAGTTTTTATTATTTTTCACTTCTTTGACTGGGTCAACGTAATAATATGGTATTGTATGATAAATTGCTTTCTAAATAAACAAGTATTCGTAAATATAGCATGCTTTCTCATGGGTATGATAAAACTAATAAATTTTTCAAAGTTGCAGTTCTTTTTTCACAAATTGTAATTTAATACTCAACCTAATCACTTTTGCCAAAAGTTTGTTTTCTCTTTTCTAAAAAGTTTTCGGATATTGATGCTACTCCATTTGACAAAAGACGATGATTTTTGAAACAATAAAATTTATGAATTTATGAAATTCAGTGCTGGTAAAAAATATGCTATATTCAACTTTTTCATCCACGACCAGATAGTGGCGATCGTTGTTTGTATTGTATATTCCAAACTAAAAAATTAAGTCACAATGCATTGTATTACGTGAAAAATTTCAAATAAATGCTAATTAGAAATCCCAATAGAATGTGTTGAGAAATATGTAGAGTGTTGACGAGGCTCTACACATTATTTACCTAAATTTTTCATTAAATTTAGATTTCTTTTTAACTTTTAACATAATTTCTTATAACTTCTGTTTGGCGCAGAAACAAAAAATATGACAATTGAATTGTTACAATACATATACATTTAGTGGTAGAGGTTGTTAGCTTCAAGGAACTCCAAGATTTTCTCTATATCTCTGGAGTATTTTAGTGTTTTCTTAAGATTAGGATAAGAGTTTGTTGGATGTCATGTGTTTTGGAATATCGGATAGTCGTTCGATAGACTGATGAATGTATGGACAAAAGAAAGTCAGTACAAATGGCATAATGTTTGTAGAGGTGAGAGATATATTAGAGAAGATGCTGCATAGTTGTCCAGGGTAACGGCAGGAACTTATGAGATCGTTGTACGAATTGACTGCACATGAATCTTGTAATGACGTACATTTGTTATCCATATATTTGATATGGGAAAATTATAGGGAAAAAAGTCTATTTGGGAACAAACAAAAGTACTGCCAAACACAAAGTTTTGTAAACAGTACTCAGAGGGACATATTGAGTATATATCGTTTACAGCACAAACATCAATAGTAATATAGGAGAAAGTAGAGAAGATGATATAATTGTCGCTTTGAAATGATTTCTTTAACATTTCCATTCATTTAAAGAAGTTAATAATGAATTTTCGTTTTTATTGTACTTCCCGATTAATGACATTATGAAGTTATTCAATTAGTAAGACAAAAATGCGAATAGATGTTTTGTTTTAGAGTTTATTGTTGACGTACACACGTTTTCAAAATAAGGGAATATTTCTTTTACTTTCCAATCCTCAAATTGTATATAATTTTTTATATGTATTTCGGCAAGGTAGGAAGACGCTTATAATTTATAAAATTAATTATTTAAATAATTGAAACTACTAGATAAAATTTCACATTGCTTCGAAACAATTTTTTTATTTACTCTACTATTAGAATTATTAGATATCGTTGAGCCAAGGACTGGAAGTAAATTTGGTTCGATAGCTTCAAAAATACTTGGAGCCGCCGGCCGTTCCCTTGTTTCACAATCCAAGTAAACCCTTCAACGATTATTCGTAAATTAAATACTGCAGGATTAGAGACCGTAAATATTTAGTAAAATTTTCTCAAATTAATCTCTATTAAGAAAAGCGTATTATTTCCTTCGAATTCGAGATTCTAATGAAAGTATTTACTGAAAATATTTTGTATATCGTCTTAAAAATGATTTATTTTGACGGTATAATTTTAATACACGATTAATCAGTTGGTAGTAGACTCATGTTACCAATTTAATCCTGACACTACTACAAATTTAGTAGCCTATAACGCAGATTGATTACTTTTGGTGTCAATTGGCATCACTGGAATCGTTCAGTGGCTTAACAAATGATTAAAATAACATTGTTTTGATTTGTGCTTCGTAAGTGGATTGAGATTGAAATGGGATATGAGATGAAAGTCGAACTAAAATTTAAAACAAAATAAGTTAATTGTAATATTGAAGGATGATGTTCGTGTACTGGAATGTTTGATACACATTACGTTCCGTGAATAAGGAAATTTTTATCACATGAAATACCAAGAGCTATTTATTTCAATTACCTATTCTCTACTTCATTACATTACAAGGGTTGCGCCCAATATAAATGATATATTGAACTTGATTTTTTGCTATTATGATATCCTTATAGCAACAATAAAATCATATTTGCAAGAACTAACGGGTACCAAGAGGAAAATTGATAATGTGTTTGGCATCCCTGTAGCCGAATGCGCTCTTGTAACGTATATGAATGCATAAAATGCTTATTGTACCTATTTCCAAACAAATTCGACAAATTTTACAGTTTCCTCCCTATCATATCCAACACGGGTCTCTTGGAGAAACTCAATAGTATTATGTGCAATATACAACGGACGTTCGATGTCTTACTGAAAAACGACTTGGGGTCGTCCAAGTCACTGAGTATAATTCACAGTTACCTTAAAAGACTAAGGATTTGTGGAAAAATACATAATAATGTAATCAATGTTTTCATTTTTATGATCCTGACCGAAACTGCAAGTAGTCAATATTCATTCATTTCCTGCAATTTAGAAACTTTCCGTTTGCCCATGTATTTGTCATTTCTTTCAATTTAGAATGTCTCAAGATAACGGTAACGTGTCAAATAAGTTAGGGTACAGTATCGATTTTGAAAGATCTTGTCGTTTCATGCAGAATTTAATAATTCATTAACGGACGAATTATTAAATTCTGCATGATACGACATACAGAGGTTTCTAAAAAAGCTTCTCTGGCAGTATATTGTTAAGAAATGTGGTAGAAGAACAGTGAGTGCTTTTAGATACATTGAATATAGAAGGCATAAATAGGCAGTTCTTCAAAACTCAGCATACAGATTTTATTACCAAAAGTAGCTGCAATAGACCAGTAAAACACTTTTTTATAACAATATTTCAGAATCAGAATTCAACGATTTTGTTTGTCTGATAATTGTTCAACATTTGAAAAAGTTAAATAAATAATTAGAAATTTAATAATCCTTGCAATTAGAAAATATTTATATAAGTAATTGAGATTTAATTGAGAAGCAAATTATTTACTGAAGGAAATAGATCCTAAGATCATGTAAAAGAAGGAATGCAACGTTGAAATTGAACAAGAACAAGAACACCAACGAAAAGTTACACATCTATTCATAACTTGACCTGCCACTCCTTTATCATAAGTAGTACCGTAAGCAAAATAGAAAGATAATTTTGAAGAACGGGTATATAGAAGAAAGCCTATATATTAACTGTCCTTAGTAAGGATATCAAAATGGAGGCACCTGTTGAAGAAAATATTTCTACAAGGAATATTTCTAATGATGTTTTAATTGGCCAGTAGTACGCTAAAATTGCATTATAACAAACAAACAATTTTCATTTCCATGTAGATACTCGGAGTTCAATTGGAAGCTATACTAATAAAATATGGTCTAATTAGTTTAAGTGAAAGTAGGGTAATTGATGAAACTTTCACTTAAGCCTCCATATACACAGACTACGGGTTTCAGCAAACATCCAGCGTTGGACGTTTGAAAATGGGTTAAAATTTGCATTTCAGATAATACGAAAAGTAAAGACTCAAAAAGTTTTGGAATTTCCTTATAATGATGAAAATTTGTTAACACTTCACAACAAACAACAAGTGTTTCTATTGTTAATTCGAAATCCCTTCTATATGTTTGCAAAAAAATTAATGTTCCAAAATCAAAAGCAAGATCGCAGATGATACGCTAGAATGCTACAAATTTATTTGTTCAATGTATTTCACTTCAAACTTCAATAGTATCATTGTTTTTTCAATAATGACTAATGAGTAACTAAAAGTTACCTTTATGTATAGAACTGCCAGATTGTTTTGTTTAGATTATTCCCTTCACTTAGGTGTCTAGTTACTAAGTGAATCCGCAATATCGCCATTCAGTTTTGATTTGAATTATGAGGTACTTAAGCACTTCTAATTTTTCGTAAACTCACTTAAAATGCATTTCTTCGAAAAACTAATCATGTCTTGTGAGAATTATGCTATGTTGCAATTTACTTTTTTTTTAATTTAACATCCTTCCCTTCTCAAATAACAAATTTAGCAAACTTCTTCAAAAAATGGAAAACTACGAAGGAATTATTTAACAATAAACAATGATGCTTTTCCATGTTGTCTGACAACAGTCAAAACATTCCGGACTATTTCCAAAAATTCAATTACTTAATTACATTTAAACTCAAAAATGAAGTGAACTAAGTTACCTATCTTACCGAAAGACATTCAATTTGATAATACAGATTCATCACTAAATTCATAAAAGAGGCGAATTCAATTGATTTAACTGACACATTGAAAGAATGTTAAAAATTAGCGCAATCACGCTTTAATTAAGTTCTGTTATTAACCTACTGTTTAAGTTACATTCAAGAGAGATACTACCATTTTGGAAACTTCAGAGATCCCCATTGTTTTAATTAAGAAGACCATAATCATAAATAGAAGACCTTTCAAGTATTTCATAAAATGTCTTTCCTATTTTGATAAAACTTTTATTGAAATTCAACAGTGCATTTTATGCTTAAGGAATAAAATACTTTCGTTATGAACCTGATGAAACTGTTTAATACTTCCATCATCCCAATAAGACTTTCTTTATTGAATAAAGAAAAAAATCTGAAATAAATGATAAGTGGTGAGATTCGAGAAATAATAATCTTTCAACGGTTTCTCAAAAAGCCATTAAGTCATGTTCATAAAGAAGTGGGAAAACGAGAAGAAATCAGAAGCATGGAATGAAACAGACTCTTGGTCTGAAACAATCGAAAAGAAAAGATACACTCCAGCTTTTCAAAGCCAGAAGAGGTATGCCGCATAGCTCTCAGACAGGTGACTCACTATGTAAAGTCGTTGCTGCCTGACTGGTAAACATCTAGTAGATCAATAAGTCAAAATGCTACCGAGGTAAATTCACGACCATACGCCCTAGTTTATCTATTTATTCACGGTCACATAACGATTTTTCCATTTTTTAGTCTATGACAATACAAACCATTTAATCGTTGGACAGAAAACTCTTATTATGTAAATCGTATTTTTAGTTTGAATCCCAGTGGACCAACCCTTAACAAACAATTTCCTTATTTCATGCGATGCTGTATGTTCATTAATTGTTTAGTTGCGTTTGTTCGGTTCCTGCATCGATTTGCCAATTAAAAAATTCAAATTGAATTGGATTTTTGTGATCATTATATTACATCGGTGGATAATATTATACGGATAGTCCTCATTCGTTGATGAATCATTTAGATTCGGAGAATCAGAGTCTTCGTATAATGATGGTTCTATATTTTTTTTCTTTGGGATATGACGATTTACGCACATATTTGCAACAGTAGAAGAAATATCATTATTCTAGTTATAGGTTGGCAGTTATGGTCAGGCCTCATTTGTTGTTATTAGCTTGTAAATCCAATTATTTTTATCTTCAACACAAAGTTCAACCCATAGTTAATGCGTGTGTATGTGTAATTTTTCTCTGCTAATCCTCATGATATACTCCGCGCACAGAAAGAATAATTAATTGCAGAGTTGAAATATAAATATTTTGTTATTAGCTTTAGCAGGTTAAATTATGATATAGTCGATCGATTGTAGATGAATCAACCCTAACTATGTTTTGTGAGAGCTAATAGCATTTGATGAACTTTTGCTTGCAATCTTGTGTTAGAAAAATTTGCGAAACTTATAAAAGAGTGACTACTTTTTGCAATAAAAAACACTGCTTCAATATAAATTGTTATTAATTTTAAGTAAATCTAGAATATCAATCAATTAATATTTTTAAAAAACTTCTGTTTGCCAGTCATATATTTATATTCTATTATTAAGCACACTATTTTTAAATATGAATAAAACAGCGTGTGTTTGTGAAATATCATTCTGATGTTGAAGACTACATGTCTTCAAATTTTTAATCTTACTTGTTTCATTCTTATTTGCATGTTTCATCAGAAATCTGATTTAATGAATCTGGTGTTATTGATAACCTTTTAGTTAACCGCTTAGTGATCTACTATTGGAACGGGTTGACGGGCAGACCTGCGAAATTGCGAGTTGTTGTGAGCGACGTGAAATAAGCTACCTCCTTTTGTCTTGCACACTCTAACGGAAAGCGGAGATATTTTCAGCAGATCTTGTTAACGTATAGGTGCAAATTTATGGTCCGTACTGCGAACAGTCCTCTCGACAGGACGATTATTGTGAATATAAAATGGGAGCACGTGAATCGTTGCCTAAACTCATTTTGGTAAAACGATTTACTCATTTGCATGCGTCGATGCATGCTATATCGTTCCCTGCTAATTTGGTCAAACATTTTGAATAAATGACAGCCTGTTTGACATATGTAGCTCCAACAATATAGACACTATAATTTCGCTTTTGAATGGAAAACAACCGATGATGTCATAAACATTAAGCGGAAGCAGAAGCGGAAGCGGAAGTTCTCTAGTGCGGCTCTAATATTAAATTTAAATATTACTATTGAACACTTCAGAAACAAACTGCTTCAATTCAAGCGCCTAATAGTTTAACGGATCAAACCACTTCCACAACAAGAACAAATCAATTGATTCGGTGATATTGTATCCAAAACAATAGAGACTCAAATAAATGTGTACATATTGTTGTTAGTGATATTATTGAACTCAAACCAAAGTGCCTGACGATCGACCCGAAACTCATAAAAAAGAGAATAGTCTCATATTGAGTATCCAAGAGGAAATGCTAGACTCTTGCTAAATAGTTATGAAAATATACTGACAAAGAAAAGCAAATAAATGAGTTGTGCTACTGTAATAGTGTGGCAGGCAGGCAGGAAATTATTATCATATCGCTTTGTGAAAGATATAAATGGACGAATAAAATGATTAACGATATCCTTTATGGTTTTCCAAAAAAAATAGGTGGTTGGGAAGTGTTTGTTAACACGAGTGCAGCAACGTTTGACGAAGTAATCAACTTCGTATAAACTGTAAGCTGGTTAACGAGCTTAAACGAGGTCGACCGCTATTTCATATGGATGTAAAAGGGATCTAAGTCTCGTGGGATCTATATAGAACCTAAATCTCATTTATTTTTCCTTTTTAGGGATCATAGTATGCAAACTATTATACTCAAAGTTAATAATATAAAATTCGGCTAGAAATAACAGGATATTTGCAGTTTTGCATGGCACGTAATCGAAAGCTTAGAATGATTAAATACGGTATGCTATTTTCATTAATAAAATAAATGATTACTGGTAATGGATAAAACATTACAAGGCGTGGACCAAAGGCAGTAGAAGTAAAAAAATACAGTAAGCATATGCCAGAAAGTAGAATGAAAGAATGCTAGAATTTATTTAGCAAACAGTGTTTAAGTGAACGCTAGAAATGTTTTGCTTGATTGAACTATAATCTCTCCCTGATTGGTCAAACGTTCGAAAAAAGTCGATGAAATTCTTTGAAAAATCGAAGTATTTTATCTCACTATATCGCTACGGAGATAAACGTCGATAGTAAAACAATTTTGAATTATTAACTGGATATCAAAAGATGCTCGATATTTGGGTTCCACATGAACGTTAAAAAATGTAATGTGTCGAGTTTCTATTTGTGAATACCTGCTCAAACGGAACAAAGTCCAGTTATTTTTCAAATAAATGATTAAGAGCTATAGATAGTGGATCACCTTCGATAGTAATATGAGAAAGAATTTGTGATGGAGATCCAGAAAATCTAAGTAAATAGCTGAGAATCACTTACGAATGCAAAGGAAAATGATGCTTAGTGTCAACAAATGATACGAGTGAGCGGAAAAGGGGCCAGAAATTATAAGTATGAAATATGTTGACTTCCACCATGATAATGCTAAACAGAACATATCTTTCGATTAACTTCATAATAAGTTTGTGAACATCCCTTGGTTCAGTTGTAATTCGAAAACTCAACGTTTTATGGCAACAGAATTATGGTTAACATTTATGTTAACTTCCAAAAACTGAAATGAATTATCTTCAACACTAGAAATATTAATCTTAATGTGAAAACTATGTTAAATAATTGGAATGCTCGACAACTGCTCATAAGTAGATTTATAGTTTTGGGAATAATGTGCGCATTCAATGAAACTAGTAGCAGGGTCATCCCAGCTCTGACAAAAAAAAAATAATTATAAGAACTCATTTATAGGGAATAAACAAGAAATATTTTGGCGGAAACTGAACATAAAAATATGGTAGTTAACTTTGCAGAATGGAATGAATATAGCTTTCAGTAAACTCGATACTTTCGTTACTTGTGTGAACATAATGAAGTATGAAATGAACTAATGAAATGTTGCACTTTCAACAAATTCAATGTCAAAAGAATGTCAAGAAAATATGCGAGTATATAAAATAACTGTGTCAAATTCGTCATAGTTCGAATAATTCTTTGAGCAGTCCGCTTAAAACAAATTTCAGTATAAAAAAATCGTAATTTTATAGATAGGATGACTTGATCAACATTCTCGTCCCATCGTTTTATACAAAATTTCCGAAATAGCTAGTTTAAAAGCTTACTGTTTGTTGAGTTGATGTAGCTTATTTTTAAGTGTAGCAAAATCGGGACGATCAATAGAATCTTCCGCCCAACATTTTCGCATGAGCTGTTCCACTTCATCTTCTTCGCATAAAGCTCCTGGACCTAGAACTGGTCTTAACGGTTCTCCGTTATTAGCCTCCGGACCTTTTTTCACGGTTTCCAATATTTCTGTGAAAAAAAAATAGAGATAAGTGAATTCATATATAGAATAAATATATGAACCAATAAGCAAAATATTTTATAAAGAAGAGAACTAATATTGGCTTTTGATAAAATAACTGATTCCAATCAAGATATTTTCATCGGAAACTCTTGATTATATTTTAGAATGGTAGGAAAGCGCACATATTTTTAGTCAATACCCAAATTATTGTGAAATAAATTAGAAATTCAGTAGCTTTATATCAATATCTGTTGATTCTTAACTCAACTTTGAAATCGATTAAGAAGACTAGTTGTAATTCAAAGGACTATAATTTCAAAGATATGACTTTATTTACAAATCTAATCAATATATATATATATATATATATATATATATATATATATATATATATATGTATAAGATTTTTCAAGACCACATTTGGGTTTTCTATTGATTCCTTTTAAAGTTGTATTTGAATTTTCTGTTCGCTTGCACGAAAGATACTTGGAAGTAACCATTAAACTTTCAGAAGTCGTGTCATCACAAATTTTAATTATAAACCAAAACTCGTTATAAATAAGCCAAAAAACTGTAAAAGAGTAAAAGAGCTATATACACAACAATATTTTTATAATTTATAATTTACTTCGATAAACACATAAATAACCACAGAAATTATCTGTACGATAGTTTGTAACTAGTATACACGTGGTACACAACAAATTGAGTGATTTTTTCATGCCACACTCCCTTTTAAATAAAAATAGGATTTTTGGCGTTGCCATTTAAAAATACTTAGAATTGTTTGAATTTAAGATGCTGATGATGACAAAATTGAAAAATATTGTGGGTACAGAAGTGAAGTGAAAGAAAATTGATCATGTAGAAACTATTACCTTCTATTAATAAGCTAATCTTCTATTGAGTAAAATTAAAATTAATTGTCATATACACTAACGTACAATATGTAAAGTTAACATTATTTTAAATGGTTGTAATGTGTGAAAAACTAATTAAAGAGCAAATAAACATACACCATAAAGTGTGGGCGTTTTATGTATACGATGAGTTCGGGAAGGGTGGGATAGAATTGAAAACGCCCACAATTCTAGTATCACTCAACTATTTTTTTGCAAACAACCATTTTTGAATAATTGTAATTTTATCACAATGTACAAATTAGTGAAGTTATCAAAACCAAACGTGCAGGAGAATGTTTTTGTGCAGAGAATTTGCTTTAAAGCCCTCACATATATACTTTATTATCACTAAAATATGTAGATTAAGATTAAGACAAAATATTGTAAGGTACAATAGGGAAGTGATGAATCAAAATAATGAATTGGATTTTAGTTGACTTTTATGTAGTCATAATTTGTAATTATATCTAATAAAGACATTCATTAATTTTCATCTCCCATAACTTTGTTTTAATTACAATGTGCTACTGAATCAGCAGATGAAGTCACTTTATAATAGAGAAAAACGTTAAATGAGAGTGGAAATATACAAAACGTCGTTGGATGAACTTTAGAATTTTAAGAAGTTCAGTTGAGACGTAACAAAGGAACGGAAAGGAAGAGTGATGTTATTAGAAGCAACTATTTGATTTCGACATATATGAAATTCGAAACACGATATAAAGGTTACATTAACCGATTGAATATGAAATGCCTAACAACAGTTATATTGGGAGTAAGCGAATACGATAATAAGAATGGTTAAGAGAAAAATGACCCAATTAAAATTAAGTTATTAGATATTAGACAGTGTAATTGTGAGTGTTGGTGTAGTGGTGATGTGAGCAGTATGAATATCATCAACGGTTCTAGGAATTCCACTCATTACATCTTGACAATTTTCATAATGATTCGTTTATGAAAAGAAAAAAATATGATTCATACATAAAAGTTTTAATTTTGTAAGCACTTAATTTTGCAAAGACTCCATCGATTATTGTGTTTGCTTCCCTTGAAGATATTAAATCGATGTTATGAGTTGCATTCAAAAAAGTGTCCGATTCGGTGGTTGTTGAGAGATCTTGATTAAAATCTTCACAAAAATTTAACACCTTTTTTTGTTAATCTGTAGCAAGTTTAATTGAGCTTTTATATAGGATGAATAACATTTTGATCAATTTATTCAATTTTTCTCTAACAATACCCAATATTTCTTTCGTTTTTGCACATCTACAGATATACAGGCATTACATGCAAAAAAAAACCGACCTCGTCACATGCTTCTTGTGAGGAGATATCGCTGCTATAGACAGACGGACAATTTCTAAAAAATGTGTTAAAATTGTACTAATCTTTGATTGTTTTCCAATGAATTTGAGTAAAATTTTCACAGAAAATGTCCACTAAAGGTGAAATCAATGTAATGTAAAAATAGATAAATCTTTTCAGATAATTTCTCTTGTAAATATAGACTAAAACGATTAATTTTCGTGATGATTTTAAAAACAATCCACATTGGATTTTGTATTGTAGTTTCAATTCAATAACTCTATCAATGCTTGTTAACACTTGAAAATAAAATCCAATTGTAAAGTTTAACACAATTTCTGTATCTAACCTATGAACGTAATCTCCCAATTTTTATTAGCATAATATAATAGTCCTTCAAAAGTCCAGAATCGACCTTGACAAACAGATGACGTCAATGAATTTGTGGGGGCAAAATAAAGCAAAGGCCGCTAAGTATATTGATATAATTAATTCTCCAAGAAATAATTTAATTTCAAGAAAGACATTCTAATTTCTAGAACCTCATATATTTTCATTATCAAAACTGATGTAATTATCAACTGAATAAGAATATATTATTTTGAAATTAGTTTACTCTTGAAATACTAATAAGTTAATATCAATGCTGAATATTTTTATCTTAGTTGAATAACAAGTAGATAAATACATTTGTGATAATAGAATAAACAAGGAAATTTTCAAAACAACCATGAAAAAAAAAAAAGAAAAATACTTTGGGAATGAATAAAAAGGATTTGAATTAGTTATACTATTTTCAAACTACTAAAAACCTTATTTTGTGTGAATTTTGTTGTATTACTCAATCTGTAGGTACATACTATTATCTTTATTTTATCTGTAATTTCGAAATATCCAATCCAATCGCATATATACTTTCGATGGTTGACTTTATTACAAGGCAACACTGTCATATTTTGGACCTCATTATCAAATTGTCATTTCTTACCTATTACGATACAATAAAATTATGAATAATAAGTAATTAAACAATTGAATTTAATTATTTTAATGAAGCTAATTTTGAAAATCTTATCGATCCACTATTTAACGAGTATTAAACGATACTGCCTTGTTTTGAGCATATCTAAGCAAAATTAAGCCCACAGGATTGTAAAATGAGATTTTCGACGGCCATTCGATGGGTTTTCCTCTAAGTATTCGCCTGGAATTATAGAATGTTCCCTATTAAAATTTTGTTCGCGATAAGTTAATCTAATTTGTTCACAAAACAGCAGTCTCCTCTGAGGACCACTTTCCAATATTTCCTGGAAGATTTTAAGTTTATGGATAAGTGCTTTAAGAATTTGTGCTGCTGACTACTAATTTCAATATTAACAAATATCTGTCTAGTAGAGCTGTTAGGATAGATAGAAGTACATTTATTACTTCGTGATAATTTCTCTAGATTTTAGGTTTCTTTTCTATGAAAATCAGTTAAAAATAGCATGTAAAAATCGACGTTTCGACCTAGTTTAGTTTTTATTAAAAGTACATTTGTTTTGATATCGTTACTAAGGGTAGTTTAGCAATGAGTACTATTTTCTCTTAGATGCCTTTGTTTTTTAGAGTACTTTGTGATATAAATTGTAGGTCAGGATAGTTAAGTTGGAATTTCTGGAATCGTTAGTGATATTCATACAGAACACACTGTTTACACCACCACTACATCAACACTCACGGTTACACTGTCTGACGCGCGTTTCGATAACCAAGTTGTCGTGTTCAGAGACTGAAGGTAAACTTTTTACCGGCGCCCATTTCGAACAAAGTTTTCTCATGGTTAAAAGCAAAATAGTAAACTTTCTGATATCTTCAGTTTCACAAAATTTCAATTTGCGATCGCACAAAATAATTTTTAAGCTTGGTGTTACAGAAAAAAGCGGCATAACGCATGTGGTTCCATTTGTGTGATATGCTCAAAATTTGATATGTTGAAATAAATTAAACAAGTCCTATTATATTTAAAAGTGAGCAAAAGACTATATATAAGACTATAATCTATAGATCCCATTGAAAATTTGATAGCTGCCCACGTTTAGTTGTTGATAATGTAAGATAAAAAAAAAGACAATATCATCAGCATATGCTCCCTCACATATTCTCATTATTGTATGTTGCAATATAAAGCAATGAACTCATGCCATTACATGTCTTATTCCTTCTGTGGTTAGAAAAGCCTCTGAAAGTAGGTCTTTACTAATTACATGGTGGACATTTCATTTATTTAAGCTCATGATTACATTTCGTAAGTTAAGTTAAGTAAGATCTATTGATCTAATTTCCAAACTTCCCAAAATGTTTACCCAAATTTCTCCTTATGCATAATGATACAACAAAAAGAGGTTATAATTCTCTTCGGCATTACAAGGCTAAATAACATCTTGTCCATTAAATTTGAGATACAATAACTATATTTACCTCAAGGCTATGTACTACTGTAGTTTTAGTCTTGATTCAAGTGGTAGTGCTAAAGTAACAGTGCTAAAGTAACAGTTTGTGTTTTCATTCTTCCAAATAGATAGACCGACAGACATGGAGGAATTGAACGACCTACACTTTTCCAGAAATAATTCCAATAATAATCATTATTCATGAGTTTCAGGAGTAAATAGGAAACAGAAATTGCATTAGAATAGGATGCTTGATAATTTGAAAGCCTGAGAACGCTTTGAAATTAATCAAATTTAAACAAAAAGGTGGAAAACGTGGAGTGAAGATTTCTACAAAGGTTCCGCTTTGCAACATATCAAATGTCTGCTAAAATTTTATATTACGTATAATAATTGTTAAAAAAGTATTTCTAACTAATATTGCTAAACAGAAAATAGAAGATCCTTTGAAATATGCTTGTATAATGTCCTTCAAAGAGCGCAGTTGGCTGACGTAAAATATTCTGTAAAACTAATTTTCCTGATATTGATTTCTAGCCCTATACGATATGTGAATAGAATAGATTTAAAATTACATGCAATCCATTAATTCAACCTTTTCCTATAATAAAGGATGTTGATATGTTCATGGAAAATGAACAATACTTCGGAATATATATGAAACTGAAAACTATTTAGAAAGTTATTGTGTGTTTGTGTGTGTGTGTGTGTTTGCTATATGTATATATGGGACAAAGCAAATGAATAATAATGCATATACACGCCAAAAAATATTTTCATGAAATGAATAATGAATTCATTGCAAAACAAATGGGAAAAAGAAAAAACTTTAGACGATATTAGACTATAACAAAACTTCAATACTGTTATTTATACAATCTTGTTGATAAAGTTGAGCACATTGAAAATGTCAGTAATAAAAAGTGGTGCATAATTTTTGAAAAGATCAAAAATAACAGACACAAACCTTTTACTGTGTTATAGCAAAATGGCGCGGCTGTTTCTAAAGCATGATATTGTAGCTACTCTGAAACAATACTGCGTTAATGGATGAAATCTGCCATTATAAAATGCCAGAATTACGGCCCATAAATTTTTATTTTTACTGAAAGTACCTATCGGTTGGTAAATTTGACCGATTTGGATTTTATAGATGCTCTGTGGGAAAAAATATATTTCTTTTGAAAAGTTCGATTTTTCTGGTTTGTGATTGCAATAGAGTGGACATCGACAACAAAAGTGAAAGGTATAATATAAAATAGTGATCAGTGAATTCATTCTAATCCCACTGTCACTGTTCAGTGCATACGAGCATAAATTGAAAAATTCTTAGCGTACTATAGAACCCTCTTGCTCTGCAAACCAGACCTCCACAGCTTTTATTATCTCCTCGTTGGAAAAAAATTACGACCTTTTAAATTTTTGTTCAGTTGAGGAAAGAGATGATAGTCGGACGCAGCCAAATTTGGTGAATAAGGGGGGTGTTCTAGTAATTCAAACACTAAAACACTAAATTGCATGGCAACATGAGATTTGTGTGCAGGAGCTTTGCCCTGCTAAAACAAAACACCTTTGGATAACTTTCCGCGTCTTTTCTCTTTATTTTTTTTCCGTAGAGTGATCAGTAATGTCGAATAGTAATATCCAGTTATTGTTCTATTCCATCGATTGTTACTTTGTTTTCTGGATCATTTAAATGTACCCAAGTCTCATCCATAGTAACAATTCGAATTAAGAAGTCTACATTGCTTTGAAATCCAGCACAGATCGAACGCGATGCTTCTACACTTGCACACTTTTGGTCAACTTTCAAACACTTGGGGATCCATTTTGCAGCAATTTTTCTCATGTCCAAATTGACATGAACTATATGATGAACGCGTTCGTATGAAATATTCTGACACAGAACTGACACAGAAACTGGCCTTTCCGATCGGTCATCATCTTCAATGGAAAATTTACCTTTGTTGAAGCTTGCAGTCCAATTTTTCACGGTCGCTTACGAAGGACATTGATGACCAAGGGTATTAAGCATATCTTCGTAAATCTGTTTACCTCTTAACCCTTTTAAATACAGGTACTTGATGATGGCTCGATACTCGATATTTATTGCGTAACTCTGGTTTACTTTTTTGACGTCAAAGTTCACACTGATATTTCTAAGTTATTGTTCGTTCTTATGGTAACGCAATATTTTGTTTATGCACGGAACTGGTCTAGGCTAACTAGATATTAATATATCCTCGTAATTTATTATACAACGTAAATAAATTGTCTTCGCTTCCAATCGCTCAAATAGGGCATCTTAGACAAAATCATCTTGAATCTGTAAAGTATCGGTACTGTGACTTCTCATTAGAGATTTTGAAATGGTTTATCTATGTTATCTATGCGTATGGGATGATAGCAAGAATGTTAAGCATCATATTCAACAGTCACGGCCTATGAGAACAGACATCTGAATCGTGAATAAAACGTTAAATTTGAGCGGATTGTTAAAGCAGGAAAAGTGTTAATGCCATCTCTGCACATTCAGTTAGGGTTTATGAAACCATTTGTTAAAGAACTGGATGAAAGTTTAGAAGCTTCGGGATACTTGAAAAAGTTTTTACGAAGTTATCAAAAGCAAAAGTTAAAGCTGAGGTTTTTGTTGGTCCGCAAATTAAACAGAAGAAAAATTTTCAACATTGTTGAATCGTACTCAAAAAACGAATTTGAATAGTTTTAAAGTAGTAATATCTCGATTTTTAGGAAATAACAACGCTTAGAACTGCGAAAAGTTATTTGAGGATATACTAAAAAATTTTTCAAGCTACAGGATATCATTAAAAGTACATATACTGCATGCATATTTAAATAAATATAAAAACAACGATTTCAGAAAAGCAAGAAGAACGTGTTCATCAGAATATTATGAGATTCTAATAATGTTATCAAAGACATTACCATGAAAACAGAATGTGGGAATTAAATGTAGGGTTCAATAAGAGAAAGTACTTTTGAACATGAAAAAAAACTATTTCCCACTTTCATTGAGTTATTTTTATAATAAACCTCAATAAAAATATATTCATTTCAATGGTTTCATCTAAAGTGAAAAACTACAACTACGAAAAATACGAAAAATTTCTCCTCTTGACAGGAGAAGATTTTTTTATATTGTCTTTGTCCATCAGGTACGAACCTAAATTATCGAAATTTTATGCTTCAAAGTCAATTTTATGTTAAACCGTGTAGTCATTGCTGATCGATGAATAGAAGATATCCTTGTTAGTGTGATTACACTTGTTGCCCGGAATCAATGGTAATCAACGATTGTCGGTGTAAAGAGAAATAATTCAAAAGCAAAGAAGAGTAGCTTAGGCGCAGTTGTTATGCACGTTAATGGAACTGATAATAAGAATAATTGTCTTTAATCATAATAGAGAGGACATTCGCAACCTATATTTACACATCATGCATCATGCAACACCGTTGATGGACGAGGTGGGATCTAGAACTAATGGCGATTAGGGAATTATCTTGAAAGTTGAGGTAATTTTCTGGGAGTCCTTTGAGGAAAAGGGGAAAGATTATCTTTGGCAATAGGGTTGTTGGATTCGATAGTACGAATATCACACAGAGCTTGGGGGTCATTTAAACGGCTGAATCGGCTTTTGTATTGGTGGTACCTGAGAATGGTCTGCATGCAAGACAAGGATTTTTTTTATTAGGTAGTTAGATGAAGTGCAGTTTGCTCGATATTGGGTTGTATAGGCGGCGTGTTCGTCCAAATGACTTGATGAAACAGACCCGCCTCCATTCTCTGTTTAGAATATCGTGCAGATTGGCCGACCAACTAAGAGTGTGAGTGAATCTCACTCTTAGATAGACGCCTTCTTTGCGGAGATCTTTACGTTGTCGAAGCTCGTATTTGTGGGTGACTCGGGTAGGTGGGGCCAAGTGTTAGGGAGCGACAATTGTTGCAGAGTGTCTTTCTTCGATCAAAAATATTAGCTTCAACAACGCCAAGATCCAGTAGGTCGCTAGCAGTCGAAATTATCACAGCTTCTGAAGATATCATTTTGTGTTGGCGAAACGTCAAGAACAAAGCTCAACAGCAACTGCCCAAAAACCGTACATATATTGTATGATGGCCACGAAAGGCTAACTCGATTCACTTTTCTATTAATAGATGACGTTCAGGCATTAAAATAGCACTAACTTTTTAAAAATAACAATCAACTCTCTTGTAGTGGATAACTTGTTGTCAAAAAGTCAGATAAAGTAATTGTAATCTGCTACTCCTTAGTAACACCAACAAAATTCAAGTTTCATTTATTTGAGCATTCCCAACGTTAAGAGTTCAAATTTACAAAATAAACTTTTTCCAGCCACACATAACAATTTTTGTAAGAAAGTAATACATATTCCATTGAATACCTTAAAAAAACTGCTCATAGGTTTCCTAACGATCATTATTGATTCTATCCATAATCAGTTTGAATTTGATGATTTCCAGCTACTTAAATTTTATAACTGCAATTATAAATTTATTTCGAAGACATAACTGCTCCTTTTTATTTGAAATAATGGTGAATTCGCAGTTACTTCACCATAAATTGAATTGAAGTCTATATTGGAAAAAGGAGCTCTTTGGATGTAATCAATTGGAATTCATTTTGAAGAGATATTAAAATTTCATGGAGTTTTTTCAGAGATTTATAGTTGGCAATTGAGTCTATGTACGCAGTGTACACATGATAACCACACTAGAATGAATATAAGAGCATTTTCGCTATCACTCGGGATGATCATAAGGATCAAGTAGAACAGAAGTCGAGGATGTACTAAATATATTATAGAATGCTATATTTTTCAGTAAGAATCAATAATTCCCATGCTATTCATCTAGAGACTAGGTACATGTCATTTGATAATTTGATAGTTGCTGGACTTATATCTTAGAAAATTGTAAATTTAGTTGAGAATAGAAATAGAATGACGGCTGACGGTTTTACCACCGAATTGTAGCCAGCTGACTTATATTTTTATTATCAGATACATATAAGATATAATCAATAAACTCACTGAGAGTATAATATTTTTTTCTTGTTCGGGGCACCAGCTGACGTATAATACTCTATAGTTATAGTCAGCTGATTGTTCTGTTTATTCGAGATATTGGGATAGTTACAATTTCACAAATTTTTGGCTGGGAGGTAGTGACTGAATTTCTTTGGAAGGCTATTGCTGCTCATTCCACCCACCGAGCCTCAGCTGACCTTCACTAAGCTTTATTACATGTACAACTCTCTGATGCATTGTACTACTAATTATCGCTTAAGAGGAACTTGATCGTCTATTTCTGTAGCTGGCTCCTGGACTATAAGTTTAACGTATATGCTAGAAATTCCCAGAATTTTTAAACCTTCGTCACTTTGGTATATTTATTGAAAACTGCCTTTTTGGGTTTGAGATGTAGTGAATTTGGCAGCTTATCACAAGTTGCATTCGTGGAAAGAATGAGAAAATGTGAGAAGTATAAGAAATTACTATTTCGCAAATCGAGCTATATATACATATTACACAAGAATTTATATGTTCCAAATAGGGACGAATTAGCGATAATAATACAATTTTACCTACAATAACAGTAGCATAATATGAATATATGGATTCCTGCTTAGTTCATCTCTAAATGAATCGTTATTTTTTCAAATTTTAAACTAAATTCAATTTTTTTAAAGTTAATGTTTCCAAATATGCAGGTTGAATATATAGTAGTTTAATAACGAAAGCCTCTGTGAATTGTTTCAATGTTTAACACGAAAATTATAATCAACGTACACTACAAATAATTTAACGCTTTAGGCATTTGCTGCAGATGGGGATACAGATATTCCAAAATTCTCCCTATATTCTCTCTATATCCAAATATGCCAACTATATATTGCTCATAAAATGTTATGTAATTTTAAAAATTAGTTTCTATCAGAATCATTCACCAAGGCTTTTTTGAGTATTCTCTTAGTAACGTGTGGAATACTAAATGGATTATTTATGGCACGTCTGTAGTTTTGAAATGTTGTAAATGAGTACATTTCAAATTCGAAGATTTCCACTGGCTTTTCTCCAAACACTGGAAGTAATGCATCTTAAAAGTAATATATTTCAAGCTATTACAAAAGAACGTTTTCGAAACATAATGAAAAACAAGTTTATGACGTTTTCATAAAACATTTAATTCATGCTAAATAGTAAATTTCGTATTCAGTTTAAGTGATTTATCAAGCTCAAAAGTAGAATAAAGCTTCTCATTGTGTATAATTCTTTAGTTGATAAAAAAGCGGATTTAATGATAATTTTATTACAAAGCTGTGAAGATAAGCTCCTGATTTATTTAGAGTTGAAAAATATATCTTTTTGGATAGTTTGGATAGTTCTATGCATATTGAATTATTATTTGTCTTGATTTTTCAACATTTACTTCAGTCACAATATTGGAAATTTTGGTAGTGTTTGATTCATTTAACATCATAACTAAATATCGTAAGAAAGGGGTTGCTAACGTATTTCGGATGATTGTTCACAGAGAACGATCAATTGACAAAGGAAAAGGAAAACGTGGGAATGCCAGCAAGATAAACAAATCGCATTTTCACTACGGAAATTTATTTATATTATAGTAAATAATATAATAATATAATAATATTATAGTAAATGAAAGATTTTTGAATCCCACAAATATGCACTGAGAGATAAGTTTTTTGAACTAATTGATCTTGAACTATAATATCATGTCTCAAACTTGGAATTTTGGGATTTGGACATTTGGAAACTAATATAATAATAGTCTCTTTCTAGAGACCGATAAACCATATCATCGTTATTTTATTGGACCACTTATTTTTCCACAACCGGCTAACTGGCGAAACTTATTTAGATTTTTACCAAAATACTTTTCTGGATTTTTTTGACGATTTGCCATTATAATTGAGATTAAAACATTGGTGTATGCATGATGGAGAACCACCTCATTTTAGTGTCATTGTATGAGTCTTATCAAACCGCCAATATCCAAATAAGTAGGTTGAACAAAAAATTAATAATACTCAAGTTTGACCTCCTTGCTCACCGAACCTCAATAATATGTAAATGTAATGTAAATGTAATGTAATAAAAACTGATCATCTGCCACCGGCCATAGTCGACTTCAATTTTAGGGGAACCTAACAACAAACACATATCCAATTTTTCGCTAAATCAGAATTTTCCAATTATTACAAAAAAAAATATAACAATTCAATTACAAGAAGATTTGAATTAAAAATTGTTAAATTCGATGTACGAGGATGATCCCAGAAGAACCTGTCCGAACAAAAAAAAAATTTGAAATTAAATAAATTCATTTTATTTGTAATTGCCCTTTAGCTCCATACACTTATCCCAGCGATGTTCTATAAGTTCGATACCCTTTTCATTATAATAATCGTCAAGCTACTCAAAATAGCAATTAACTGCGGACTCTTAATTGTTGGAAAATACATTACCACCGAACCTTTTTTTGAAGTTTGCGAACAGAAAATAATCCGAGAGGGCTACATCTGGCGAATAGGATGCATGAGTGACATTAATGCTAGCTGTTGCAATAACGGATGTGTGAGCTGGTGCATTGTACTGGAGAAACAACACTTTACCTTCTTTGGAGCCGGTTCTCCCTTTTCAGTCCATTATTTTGATTGTTTTCTTGTTTTGGGTGTGAAGTTATGGACTCACAATTTATCCGTGATTATGGAACTTCACAAAAATTTGACTTTATTAAAAGTGAAACTTTGCCAAACACTTAATGGAGATATTTTGAGGACGCTGTTTTTGTTCCATTGTGATCTAACCTATCCTGCGCACAGCTTGTCCAAATGTTCAGTTAATATGCGATGTACTACACTTTTTTAAATGCCTACCATGTCTAGATCACGCACTTTAAGTCGACGATAATCCAGTATCGCTCAGGTTGGTCAGCCTCGTTTAAACTCTGCTACCCAATATTTTACTTTTGATAACGTCCTAGACCTGAAGTAGACTTCTATATTGGTTGTGCTAAGGCCTTTCAAATAAAAGCATTGTATCTTATAACGATGACCAATTTTTTCCATGTTTACAAATTCACTGAAAACAATCACTATTGTTGGCTATTAAACTATTACTAAACAACGTGGCGTCTTCAAACTTGAAATATATGTTGAATAGGTTGTGTACTATTTTTCAAGCAAGTCTCACCATCTTTAGGTCATGACAGATAATTCTGGGACCTCGTATAAGGCAACTTTAGATAAAATTCTTGGAAACATGTTTTTGTTTATACGACTTTTCCTTGAAAATGACAAAGATTTATGGAAGATAACGAGAGTAAAACAAGTTTTATCAATAATACTTGATACACTTAATAGTCTTATACACTATACCAAATTTTGGTATTATTAAGTTAAAGAGTTAGAGGGAAATCAGTTTTTTGCGAAATTTTGTGCCCTACTTTGAGAATCTATCACTCCTCAGGGATGCAACTTGGTATAGAGTTGAATTTCCCCTAATCGTCATATTTTGGACTCTCTTATACGCCTCATCTTTGTCGCTAAAAATAAAATTCTAATTCAGAATGTAAATATTCCTAGGTTATAGTGATTGAAGAAGTTAGCATCTGTTTTTATCATCTCTCCACGAATCAGTAAATTGTGAACCGTAATTAGATGATATTTTTTGAGATTTAGAAATAACAGTGAATATAGTTCCGGGTGTATCACTATTTGAGTAAACAGATACTGCTCTTTGTTCATTAGGTAAGTATTTATTTACAAATTTCATATAATTCGAAGACATATTTAAGATATTTTCTATTATAATAGTTTTTCTATAAATTTTATAATCTTATAATTAAAACACCTCTCCAAATATGATTCTCATTTCAAATTTTGTGCTGAAGCTGAAGGCTAAAGAATATTTGCATTCATAATACCTATTAGTTCTCAAAATGACATGTGGACAGCAATTTATTTGATATAAGTTTTTGTGTCCTATTCATTCCTTCCATTTCCATGATATCAAATATCATCAAGAAGCTTACTTTCTGAAAGCGTCGCAAAGTATGAGACAATTTTTTTGTCAAAACATTTAATCAGTTTGAATTCGTTTCCTTTAAGGCGAAATATTTTGTGAGATTTTCGATTTGACAAAGGGTGACAGAGCTACATCATGGTAAACTGGGAGCGCGGAGAAGGCATGAGCAAAGGACCACATCTGGTTAAATTCAGTAATTTACAACAATGTCACGTTGCGAGATGTTACGTCTCATCTTAACGCATAGAGCTCTCCTCAACAATACTGTTTTCGTAATATATATATATATATATATATATATATATATATATATATATATATATATATATATATATATATATATTCATCGTATCTGAAGCACTCCTTTTTATTTCAGTTTTAAACACCACGATAGTCCCAAATAAATTATTTATAATTAAATTTACGTTCAGATGGGGGCAATATCTGAAGGATATGCAGGTTTTGATGTAATTTTTCAGCTATGATTCTTTTATTTTGTGGTCTTGTATTATCATGATGAAGAATTATGACCTTTCAATTAACAGCTCGGTATTGGCATATTTTGCAGCGCTCCATTTTATTTAGCTTTATCGCCCGTCTTTTCATATCAATATAAGGCATCCATTTTTCATCTCAGATATTTTAACGAGGCAGAAGCGAAGTTCATATAGTACTTTGATTTGAGTTAATTCATGTAGAACACACTTCCCAAATGTTTAAAAGTTACTAGATTAGCACGGTCTTTGAGTCTAATCAACTGGATAGGAAGACGTCATGACATCTATTTTATTTTTTCAATTAATATGTAAAGGTTAGAATGATTGCAATTTGAGTATGGATGTGACTTTTCGATAAATAAATGGTATTATTTTTGTCCAAAAAACCTGAAATTGCTTACTTCGTAGACCTTATTTTATGTTTTGCTTAGTTTATGTCTCTTTGAATCCAAAAATCAATTTCTCGACGTTACGATCGATATCGGCCTTTAACGAATAATTATATTAAACAATACTGTCATAAATATCGACATATAATTATTAATCACAGTATTCCATATTTCAAAAATAAGTTGCAACCTTCAAATTATTCATAGTTACATTGAAATTTGAAAAATAGGAATATCATTATCACTAAATCATACTGAATACACTGTTTCCACCCCCACTACACCAACACTAACAATTACACTGTCTGACGCGCATTTCGATAACCAAGTTATCGTCTTCAGAGACTGAAGTTTACCTTCAATCTCTGAAGACGATAACTTGGTGTTGGCGTGGTGGTGTAAACAGTGTGTTCAGTTCGAATATCGCCATTGGTTCCAAAAATTCCAACTTAATTGTCCCTAAATTGTTCAGGTTTTTTTTTCGAAAAAAATTTTTTATTTGAGCTTTCTTGATATGGTTTGTTATTGCATTTTCCAAATATTGTAATGTCTGTCCTATACCGTCACAATCATTACATGGTACTTGGTATGCGATATTTTTGCTTTGGATTCTAGGTCAAACCTAAAAAAATTTAGTATAATTTATTCATTTCTATATTCATTTTAATTGAAGATTACTACTTGTTTTTGGGATATAACAACTAAGGAAAAAGAATTATTTATTGTGGTTAGAAACAGATTTTTGACATGCATGTTGTAGTTAAACTATTGATTAATATAATATGCAAATTATCAATGCCATATTAGATTTTGGTAAAGACTAAAATAGGTCGAGACAGTTTTTCATCTGCTTGAAAACCAATTTCCAAAGATATTTTTTAAATAACACATTATCAGGTTAACTTGATAGACAATATCCTTCCAATAATTGTCGTTCCATCAAAATATAATTTTGAAATCATATTCTACAAATTAACTTCCATGACAGTTCACCTTCGGAATTATTTGGTCCTAAGGTAGTAATAATGATAAACCATTATTTGAATCAGACAACTATAATGGTTATTTTATAAGTATAGAGAGCAACTCGAACTTCTATCGAAGTTTATTCAGTATTCCAGATTAGTTTAACTTTAGAAATGTTCTCTTTGAACAAAGTTTCACTGCAGCTTCTCTGACTTCTGAATTGGACAAGCATAACTTTGCTTGAAATCAGTTTAAAGATCTCAATATATGAGGCATGATAAAAAAAAATATGGTGAATAATATCCTTTTAGTATCATTAATTGTTCTGCATCTATTTGAACTGGTATATCTCATAGCATTTCATTCCAATTTTGAAAACAGTGAAACAACACTCAGCTTATTAAATGTCCATTCACCAAAGTCGAATGTCAAGGTCATTCCATTGTTTTCTTCGATTATTAGAGCATAGTACCATCAAAGTTAATTCCAAATGTTTCGAGGGGATACTGGCGTGTTTGTTGAGCAAAGTGCGATGAAAAATCGACCAACTGCTTTCTTAATTATAATGACAGTTTGGCCTATCTATCTATCTATTGTTAATCAAATTAAACAACATCTCACTTCTCGTTTTAGACAATAACAAGATTTATGCTGAGAGAAAAATGTTTGACACCATCCCTTACTACTTTGTGAAGACTATGACGTAAAATATAGAACACATTTCGAAAGAATCCTTTGAGAAATGCTTCCTCCCAAAAATTCAACGTTGGCATAAGTTCATTGCCAAAGAAGAAGATTAATATAAATTATATCTCTCCATGGTTTTTTCCTACGTCCGTTTTAATATTCACGTTTTTTTATTTATCTGCATTCCTAAAGAATGTAATTTCTGAATCGATCAAAAAGCGTGGAAAAAGTACGGCAGCGGTTCATTCCTAAAGAATCCGCTTATGCCAGTCTAGTACTCGAAATCCCAATCTGTAATTTTCTATTCAAATATCCATCTAACAACTATATAATAATTTTCTAAAATAATGTGAAATGGACATTCTATAGTATCAGAAATATATATCAACAACACGATTTGCGTTGAGCGGGATACCCAACTAACTCAATTTACGTTTCTGAGACAGTGTTAATTAGATATAGTATCAATAAATGGTTGCACTTGAAAAAATGAGAGCACGTTGATTGGTACATTACTCGTCCATGGATGTTCAAATAGGATCCAGTATTCATTTAAATTAAGGTATAAAAAATATTCATCACAATTAATATACATGTTTATTTACTATTATCACTGTAATATTAAATTAAGGAATACCCAAGGAATCAATTGGAATTTTACATGTTCAAATTATAACTATCTACCAATTCCCTTTTCAGAACATATATAGCAGAAAACCACTAAACATTTTATCACATTATCTCGGTCGATGCTCTGGTTGGGCGTATTTTGAAATCGTTTTTCTTTTTGCTTATCCTTGAGGGTTTCTTGCGTTATCATCAATCCACTAACTTTTCATGATCTATAATAGATCCGTATCTCACTCGACAGCTTTGATTCTCCATATGAATTTATCTGGTTTTTCACCTCGATGCGAATGTGCGTATCATTTTCAAACATAATTTTACGAATATTTGATATAAGATATGATGATTTTATATAAATGAACATTGAAATTATCCTTCATATTTCATTTTCCTATCCAAATTAATAGTAACAATACACTCTAGTCGTCGTTACAATATTTCTTGAGGTTTATTTCGATATTTCTCTAACTAAAACCCATAGTTTTCGAATAATTTCAAGAACAATGTTTAGGGCATAAAAGTCAATGGAAATATGGAAGTCATTTTAATAATAATAATAATAATGAAGCTATCTTTGAGCAGATACTTAACACTTCTCAAAATTTCATATGAATGCTTGCCGAATAAGAAGCAAAGAATTTCACTTCAACAAAAGTTAGAAAGTTTACTTGAATCTCATCGATGAGATACCTTGATAAAATTTGTCTAAAATTGGTTATGATACATACCTATATTCATGAAAATGTATTTAAAGCGATGGTCCATTTGCATACACCAGCGTGTTCTCGAATTAAATCAAATGGATTTAAATGATAAGTCCATAAATACAACACCTGCACTAATATTTGAATGAATCCATTTCCCTGACGATGCAATCATGATTAATTTGAAAATGTTATATAAGGTGTTACAAAACATTGCGAATAGTTACATATTATATAATACATTTTTCCATTATCTTATTTTATGAAATTCGATTTTATTATAGCTAAAAATTTTTATATTAACAATTACCTTTCCAAAAGAAAGTTTTGTCGAATTAAAGATGGAACACTTCTCAATTTGTTACTCGATAAATGTTTTTTAATAAGAGACCAGACTCAGCCCAAAGAGTAAATTTTCTTCAATTTTGGGAAATTCTCACTAATTTCTTCAATCACAACCCCTTGAACGGGAAGTCCGATAGAAAAGCTTTACCCCAGTCAGCTTTATACAGTTACGAAAATATGATTCATTTATTAATGAAATAGAGACAGATTCTAAAAAAACGGAACGACAACGAAGAACATATATGGAACCAAAAAATACCAAAATATAAATACAGATATTGCTAACAGTCATTGGTATAAAGTTCATTTTTCAAATTTGTAATGAAAGATTAGATTGAATCATTTCTGTCTTTTGAGTCGATATATCCATTTATTTTCAAGTTGAAAAACTCGCGTAGTAAATTTTCATAACACGCAACAGCAAAACTTTATATCCCTGTCATTGCAGTCCTTATTGAATTGGTTAAATATTGACTGATACGTGGGAATGCAATTTTACGCCATAATTCTTTGTGAGAATATACTAGTTTTGTATGTATGTGTATGTGGGTAGATATTGTACTTATAAATGGAAATATAGACATGACATTTTCACATGATAAATTGAATATGATCAAAACAAAGAACATCCTAACTAAAAATTTATTTTGATATAATACATTCCCTAGATTTTATGTTTTAAGCCGTGGGAAGCTGGTACTATTGGTCGCGTCGTGTGGTAATAGTGCGCATATCATTCCACGAATGTTTTGCTTCCAACGTTGGATCGTTCAGCATGGAACGTCGGTTTTTTTGACCCGCGAGCAATTAGCATTGGAACGAAGTTGGAATTAACACTTGTGGTACAACCAAAGTTGCCAGTATTATCCAGTTTATTTTAAAAGAATTCATATATTATATGCTGTTTATCACATTGTTGCTTTCGTTCGATGTTCAGCCAACATTGGAAGGTGAATATTTGTTTAAATGTTGAACGCATCATGTAATCATCTATTCGTTGCAACGCGAATATTGGCGCAAACGCTGGACACATCGTGTAGTACAGGCTTCAGACTTATTATAGCATATTTATATAATAAATAGTAATACATTTATGATACATGAACTAGAGAGAAATAAGCATCACAGATTCCCAGATAGTCGGACTTCAGGAATCCTATTATTTCTAAGAAAAAAATAATATTTGGAGGATATAGAATACTTCCAAAATTATTTTCTCGATTAAGAGAGAGCATCAGTCATTTTCGGAGAAATTTTAATATATAATAATATTTAATAATAATAATAATAAATAATGTTTGATAAAATTAATTGGGATAAGAGCAGATTGTTGTATAGCTTCTCACTTTAATGGAGTGAATATAAAACTAACAGCACGTAAAATGACAATTTCTACAACAAATTATTTGTTATCCATTGAACAATGTCAACCAATTCATCTGAAATCGATAATTCAATAAATAAAAAAAAATTACAGTTGCAAAAGTTTTGCTGTTGTGCGCTACATTATTTCTCAAAATTTATCCCACACTATTCAAATGATTCTCGAGAAAAAAGAAACAAAAAATCAATAGTTAGACTGTTAGCATAAAATGTATTCATTGGTGTTACATCATAACATAGCAGGATTAATCTATAACCCATACAATCTGATGATTGACGTACTAGCAGGCACGCCATTGGAAGTAGACCTGTGCAGGTTTACTTTTCTCTAAGACTAATAGAATAAAGAATTGGTGAAAATAAAATAGGTATCTTCCCAATTTCAATAAAAAATAGAATTGAGTACTTTTGAATTAATTAAATTAGTTGCATGAGTAGATATATAAAATCACATTTTTAGAGCACCTAAGTTTGATACAAATTGGCAAAAAGAATGATACAAAGTTTTAGACTAAATGAACGTTTTATATCGCAAAATATTTCGGAAAAAAAGTTTTTCTACATACAACGCGCTTAGGTATTTCATAGATCTTTATTCATCACTTGACAAATGTACGGAGAACGTGAAAAAACCATAAAAATTATGCCTATCCCAATAAACATCTAGATTCTAATCTTTCGAACATTTTTATTTGAAATTTCCCGAAATTCAATCAATTTCATAGTATTTTTTAGAAAATTTATTCACATGGGAAAAAAGTGACAACACGCTTTGTAAATGTCTAAAAGTAATGGTATTAAGATTTCTTCTATTCTCAAGACTAACAAAATTCAATATTCTCAACTATAAACTTTTACTAACCCCAGCAAATTAATATCAAATTTGTATGAAGCAAAAAATGCCTCCCAGAAATAACAATTAATAATTATATCTATCATTTGAATAAATTGGATGAGATCTTGTAAAACACTTACTACCCCTATATATCCACCAAAAATGAAATGAAATATTCTTGAACATGTGCTTCCATCAATTTTCACCACGCATGTACCGCAAACAACTTCATGAAACTTTTAGAAAAGTTTATCCAAAAATAAAATTGTACAGGCATGCACTTTTATAAAACAATACTCTAAATAAAAATTTGAGTATATTTACTTGATGTTTGATTTGATAGAACATGTTTAAATCTGTCTCCAAGTATTGCATTGCAGTAATCACAATTTAGAGTGCAATGCGGTCTTCGAACTTCCAAAAGCGGACTAACTGCTCTTCTCGGCGAAGTTGAAGTGCCGACTTCTTTTCCGGTGGAGTTTTCTTGTGGAAGATTTAGAGACATGACGTGTCCGCTGCTTCTACCACCTGCACTTCTCATGATCTTCACTGTGAAACGGTCATTGTGTTACTGACGAACACCGAGCAGCGCAACTTGTGAATCACATAACTTGAACCACGACCGCGACTACCACACTGTTGGACGTGGAGTTTGCTAGTAAAATCGATGTTTTTGCGCCGCGCCGCGTCCGAGTTGCTGGTTCAAAGCTCCTAGTTAGTTTTATGGTGCTTTTCAAATATTTTTCGTGATTTCTTACAGTTGCCAAAATACCACTTCCAGCCGCAAAAAGATAATTACTCAATTCCAATCCCACTAATTCTGATTAGAAACTATTTGGAATCGTTAAGAAATTCTACACTGAGAAATTAGTTGATTTCTTTACAAATCTTTTGGAACCCATGAATTGAAATGTTTTTATAAAAATTAACAAAATTTATAATCGCCGCAAATCTTAATTAATCATTTCTCAGACGATAAATACATAAGTATTCAAAAGCATCTAAATGTTCTTGATATTAGGTCTGTTGTGTTTTAAAATTAGTTTTTTTTGATAATTTTTAAAAGATAAATTTTGACGTTTCAACTTTTCTTTATCGAAATATGATATTGACACAGACAATTTGCTTATTCATATTGATCTATAAATCACCTTCATCATGAGTATCAAAATAAGGATAAAATCAACAATTGGATGAAATAAATACATATTCGTTAGGAATTTAATCTTTAATTTTTTCTTTGAAATCCCATTTGTTTTTGATATAGTATTTGTTATGGTATAAAATTTTTTTCAAAATATTTTTCAAATAATTAGATAATGGTGTAAGTGGAGTTTGAATACTTGAAACAATCGGTCGAAGGAGAAAGTCAGGCTTATTTTGCTGTGATGTGCAGATTTAGTTTTCTCTAAAACCTATAGAACTCACACTAACAACAACGTACTTTAAATATGAAAATGAAATACACAAACAAATTGATGATTGTGCTATGGGAGCTTCCATTTCAAGTGTTATAACACAATTGGTAATGGAAGATCGTGGGGAAACTGTCTAAGCGAACTTGATATAAATATTCCATTCTTTTTCCGATATGTAAATTGAAAATAAAGATGAAAAATTCAATTCACTATCGACGTCGAGGAAAATAATAGAATTAATTTTATTGATGTCACATTATATAAAATTAACAATAACATAAGAACAGAATGGTATGCGAAACTAACTTGGTCCTCAAGATATTTGAACTTCAATACGTGTCATCCTATGTCACAAAAAAGATAAGTGATAATAAGTTTGGCTAACAGATCTATCCAACTATCAGATAAAGACTTAAATAAAAACTAATTAACTAATATATATATATATATATATATATATATATATATATATATATATATATTCTTTATATATAATCTTTGCTGACTAGTTAGAACAAAAACTGATATATTGGAGCTTTCAGCAAATTTTGGAAATTATGTACTCTTTATTAAACTAAAAATCTCCTTAATTGCAATATAAGTGGAGAGGTGAAAGAAATCTTAACTAAATATATAGTTAGACATTTTTCATTTGTTCTAATTATTCCCTATAATTTTCAATAACACACAGTTTTCTGTGTCAACACAACTGCCACTCGAAGTCATATGTAGTCTTTTATAGAGCAGGTTTATAATTTTCTCTATTTTGGAAGACAAATGGGAAATTTATTTAATGAGACCCGGGAAAATAAGGTACTTAATCACTAGTATGTGTTAGTTGAAACATTTCGAGATACAAGATTAGAAGCTAATGAAAGTAGGAACTGTGAAAATCGTGATGAGAATGAAACATTTCCTCAATATCACTCCGTGTTTTCATTACATGCTTCTTCGTAAGAACTTTTTTTGAAAAATCAACGTATTAGATGGTACGGTCTGAACGTTTCTTTCTTATATTTTTTCACTTACTGCCGCCTTTGTGTCGATTTTCTTTTCAGTCTTCCTAAATTCAAATTTAATTATTGTATTCCATTCATGTTTACTTGAGAAATTGTGAGTTTACGAAGGAAAACTTTCAATGAAGGCGAACACAATCTATTGTATCAAAGTGTGTAATCGATGAATACTGTTAGAACTTTATTATAGTATTTATTACTGCTGTTCCTTAATAGTATAGTACATTTAGCATGTATTTTTATAGAATACTAAATAAACCTCCGCAGAGAATATTCTTATTAATATATAATTAAAACGAATAGAGAACAATGGGAAAATCTAGATTGAATAAAAAAAATAGTAATAGAATGCTTATACATATTTAATCCTAGAAAAATGAACCAAGCTGCAGAAGAAATACTTGAAAAATAATAAATTAACATCTTAAGCGCGAGCAGATGTAAAATAATACCTTTTTGTATTTAAAGTTTACTAATTCGGTTTTTGCATTTTTCTAGTTACAACTATATTTTATTCTAGTTTATAAACAAAGTTTCCATCGTAAAAATATACCAGAGACTATTATTATTTCCACTGTTTATATTCAGTCGATATATTTTGAAAACAGGGCGACGATAGACTCCAGTCGATGTTATAACTTCCACCACTCGAACAATGGTATCTCTTCCGGAAAATACACATTTAATTTGACCATATTTTCATTGGAAAATTTAGATATACAACAATGATGCCTCTTATTTGGTCATTATGTTTTTTCAAAATCATTTTTTAAAGTATCAATAATCTTTGGAATCCCTTCTAGTATTTATTCAAGTCTCAACCACTGCAAACAGAATCAACAGAACTTTGTCTTTAGGAAACTCCTCTATTAGACTTTTGAAATGTCTCTAATAAAACCTATAATAAGTTCTCATCAACTTCTCATATTTGGACAACTAGTTATTTGGTGCTAGTTATTTATTCTGGCATTTATTTTCTGGGAAAACTTCTTCAGCTCCTGATATTCTCCTATGTTCCAGTATTTGACAATCTCCTTAATGCCATTCTTCCTATTGCCATTATCGTTCAACTGAGGTGAGCAAATGAGTTATTTCAAGACATATTGATTGAACAGTGAAGCATATAATTAGTACACTTACCACCGGTTTCCATATTACATAAAACAATTAAACATAATCCAGTGAACCTGAAATATTCCATCCCAGGTACTAAATTTTTTTGTAAAATACAACTCTTGTCATTTTATCATATTCATAAACATTCTACAAAACATAAATAGCAAAGCCGTGCTTCTGTTTAATTTGATAATTTTCTTTCCCTACATTAGGAATGTTTTTAAAATTTCCTTTAAGTGTGTTATTACATTCTTTTCTTCACTTTGCTTTGTCCTTTGATTGTTTGTGCGCTAGTCCACAAAACATTGCAATTTTGAGGTTTTTGAATAATTATATATATATATAGTAACCAGAATCAATATTTCTATCAACGTCAATTTGAATTTTGAATTCTATGAGTTTAAAAATTTTTACAAGCTTAAATTTATCAAGTAAAATTTTAAGTGAACTTGAACATCATTTGATTTTACACCAAAAAGGTACTCCTGATAAAACTCGATACTGTATACCGTTTTCGGAATATTTTTATTTGCAAATTATGAAGTAATAACCGATGCTGGTAGAAAGTATGGATAAAGTTGTTAATTATTATTATTTATTTGTAAGCATTATTTGAATGAGAAATTTTTTGTTGCATAAATGAGACCCCATCGACAAAACTGATACATTTAAAAATATTGACTGAGGGTTTTCGTTTCTTGTAACGTTTCACAAAAATCCGGTCTAATCAGTATAGGATCTTAGTATGAAACAATCAATTTGATAATCCTGTATTGCGGTTCTGGGACTCAAACTGTTGTTTGTTTCATACTTAGGCCCTCAATATCTGAGTACCAATAATTATTTTACTTTACAGGGCAATATCTTTTTCTCTGAGTTTGCCATGGAAAGCTGTCATTCATTGATAGTTATGTCGTTGGGTCAATAATAATTACATATCTATAACTTATTTGATAAATTAGATGCTGTTGATCAAAATGTACTCAAATTTTGTAGAGATTAACATGTTATTAACCTTAAGCGAGTGTTTGAGAAACTCTAGTGCAGCTGTTACGCGTTATGCAGGAAATTTTCCTCGAAGAAACTCACCAATTAAAAATACATTTAGAGCCATCGAATGGCGTTGTTGAGAAACTGGGAATGTGAGACCGAAAAAAATAAATTCTGGTAGGCCAAGAACAACAAGAACCATTAATAAAGAAAATATGGTTTTGAATTTAGTTATTCAAAATCCAACAGTAAGCGTAAGGAATGTGGCAAGACAAATAAATACGTCTTCTTCAAGTACTTGTAGAATACTTGAAGAGCAACAGCTACATCCTCATCATTACAGACAAGTCCAAGATCTCTTTCCAGACGATCTACCGGTTAGTTTGGGTTTTTCTCAAATATTACAAGAAAGAACAACCCTCAATACCAATATTTCAATTGTAGTTGTTTTACGGACGAGGCCACTTTTACGCCACATGGTATATTCAACTCCTAGAATGCACATTACTGTTGTGATAAGAATCCACATGTCAAAAGGGTTTCACATTACCAACACTCATTCAAAGATAATGTTTGGGCTGCAACTTAAGGTGACAAATTAATAGGTTATCACATTCTACCTGGAAGTTTAAATCGTGATATGTACCTGGATTTTTTAAGCAATCACTTATTCGATATATTAGAAGATTTAATGCTAGTATATATCTCTATTTTTTATGCACGATGGAGCTCCACCGAACTTTGATAGAAGATGTCGTAATTTGTTGAGTAACCATTTTCCGAATCAATGGTTTGGTAGAGGTGCAGAAGCTCCGATTCATTGGCCTTCTCGATCATACGATTTTAATACCTTGGTTTATACAGATTAGTCGTATCTTAAAGAAAAAGTTTATGCTACAGTGATAAATTCACATGATTCGTATAGAAGATTAATTGTTTCTCTAGAAAAAAGGATCTTCTTGTGATTTTTTCTTTAATTAATACATTTATCATTACTTCATTATTTCATACTTTTCAAATCACAATATTCCGAAAACGGTACACAGTATCAAATTTTATCGAGAGTACTTTTTTGGTGTGAAGTTAAATGACGTTCAAGTTCACTTGAAATTTTGCTTATTCGTTTAAAATTTCAATACAATGTTGCTAGTAGTTGCGGCAAAATCGTAAAAAATGTGTATGTTTTTCTTCAACACCCTTTATCTTGATTACGGATGGCGTCACTAAAATTTTTAACTGACCAAACCTCAAATATTTTTCAATTTTCTATCTACCTTGAAACATCCTGTACAACTCAAATATCACAAATGCTTATTATATGAGGAAAATTTACGGCAAACTACATTTCATCTCGTTATTTCAACAAAAACCGTATTTCTGTGTTGATAAATCAACTTAGCGACTTTTTTACACAGCTCTATAATTTATAATCTAGAGCAACCGTAATACTGCATTCTGCATTGAAACTCTGTTAACAGAATCTATGTTCAAACAGAAGTAGTTGAGGGTTAACGAAAGAGCTTTGTGATTAACATTAGCAGCGCTTAAACTGAATTTGCGACTATTTAGACCCCACAAAAATATCGATTTTGTTATTTTTAGTCTCTTTATGTATAGTGTGGAATGGTATGAATATTTAGTCAACAATGTGAGCGAAAATAAATATAACAATGTAAGAGGGTTCGTACAGTGTACGAAAAATAGACCTAATATCAAATGTGTTCTCGATTTCCCTACATCAACAGATCAAGTCGTTTAAGAGACATTTTGGTCTATTCCAGCTGGATTTGATGATTGAGATCATTAGTGATTGTGACATTTCGAAATCTATAATAACAATTCATTAAATGAGATCGGAAATAAATTAACAAAGTCATCAAACTGGTTGTAGAATTTTTGAAAAATTTCTGTCAACTTGATTTTAGAAATATTTTAACATCTATAAAGAAAAAAGTAAATCAAATCCTTGACGTGCTCAAATTTCGAACATGTCCGCAAGATACAAAATTGCTTGAATTGTATGTAACTGCATGCTATTAAATCAGGTTTCTACTAAAAACGTGAGGGATGCCTCGACAAGGTCGACCCAATTAAAAGAGGTAGAGCTTCAACACAGGTAACATATTCAATACATTAACGTCCCGCTAAGTTTAAATTGAGTAAAGTATAGAACAATACAAGTCACGGAAATTATTTATAGTATATTCTATTTAAGCTCTATATTGTATAATTATTTTAAAATTTTCGTTGATCCAAACAAGACAACTCATAATTTGAATTTAATATTGAGAATAATAAGCAATAAAAAACTTAAAATATGTACCAAACTCAATAAATGAAGTAACATTCTTTTTCAAAAGAAAACCATTTCACATTTATTTTAAAATTTACTCAGAACTTGAAATGATGTTATAACTCGACCGTGTTAGTTTAGCTCTCGACCTTGAGAATTTTCAGATGCGCTCTGAAAAAATTCGCCTATGATCAAGACCTTTTATTATTTTAACGTTGTATAAATTTCGAAAGCGTATTAATTTTCCTAATTATTATTTTTGTGTTGATTTCATTGGAGTGTAAAGTGTGAAATTGATATTAAGTTTTAAGTATGTTACGGGATAAGAAGCAGCACTAATAAAACCAATTATACCATTTAATAAAGTCTGATATAATATTTCCTAAAACGTACGTATCTTCTACGAGAATAAGATGTATAAGCTAGCAAAATATTCTTGTGATTGTTTATCACTTAAAATCATAGTAAGGTCAATTGTTTGAAGGTTAAGGCGCCAACTTTCCAATAACCCTGAATATTTACTTTGAATCAGTTGACGTGTATCGTCTGCTGTTTATATAAATTAACGAACTGTCGAATCTATAGTAAGGTGAAAAATATAAAGCTGCTTCGTACATTTTTGTACTCTAGAAGGAAAAATGTTGGTACTCGACAAAAATACTGACGTTGGCAAGACCTAGCGCTTCAAACTACCAGACATATCGCATAAAAATATGATACAGTGAAGAATATCTATGATCATTTTGTAAAAGGATATTAATGTTGTGAAAAATCATTTTTTTATAATAATTTTGTCTTATGTAGTATTTGTATCATACGGAAATATATTGAAAAACTATACAATAATAAATAAAGAAATACTTATTTAATTTCGAGTTGAATATTTATTTGTATAATGCAAAGAGATGGAATTCATATGCTTAGTACAGTTGAAAACTTAATCTCTTTAAGCAGCCGTGTCATCGTAAAATAGTTATTTTTTGATTCGCGAACATCCAAACTTACAACCTAGGATTATCTAACTTCTTATAGATTGACATAAACTACATAAATGTGAAATATTAAATAAATATTCCTCAAGAAATAGAAAACTAGATTTTTGCATAGTATATCTTGTCTAAACCGTTTTATCGGTAGAATATTGATTCAATATAAAATATTGAAAATTGGTTCAATATGAAATATCCTAAACTTTTGTGTCCTTTCTTGTATCAAAAACAATAGTTAAATGAAAATTTTTATACACGTTTATCACGTTCCACATACACGGAAAATGCAGAATCACTCAGAACTCAATCCTTATATTTTGTTGAAGCTACTAACGGTTGCAACAATAATATTGTTCAATATATGACTAATTTATCTGAAATATGGAACTAAATTATGAAGAACTTTTTAAAAATGAGAACCATTGGTTTGAAATTCTATTTTAAAAATGAAGAATATGAATTATTCTTAGCGTAATATGAGATGAAACCAATTTAACTTAGTATTGACACACATATATAAGTAAAAATTTCATTTTCTTTTTCAAATACTCTTTTTTCGTATGAGAGTGCTTAATTTCGTTAATCCCATTCATATTTTCGATTGAAAATGCTGGAATAGCACGTTTACCAACATTCCATCTACCTCTTTTTGTCAAAAATATTAGCAATAGTCTCTCATGGATTGGCACGTTCTGTAATCACTTATATACCTGTTAGTGCAATATCAGGAGCGTACACATAGTACCTTTAATTAAAGTGATGTTATATAAATATTTCGAAAATATATGGCCTTTCATAAATCTATTGGAAATATTACAGCTTCAAATCATGAGAAAGATTTATTATTTTCAAAAAAACGAGAAACGATTAGACCCTTTCTATTCAATGTACAATCAAATCTATTGTTATTGAAGATCAGCTCTGAATAGAAGTATCCAATATTTATATTAATTGGTTCCTCCACATTCATTAGATAGAACCATGAGGTAGATTCCCGAAACAACAGGTGCTTAATTTTGATTTAGACTGAAACTGGGAACAATATTGTTCTAATTAATAGGTGAAACATTTTATTTTCTTATTAGTCCTATTAGCAAAGAAACTGTGCATAACATTCTGTATAAATCAGGCAACAACTTAATTAAACGTTGATTAGGGATAGGTGCAGACAGATTGAGGAGTTGTAATTAAAATCCAGCTAACTAATTGGATAGTAGCAGAGTAAAATAAATCCACAGAATTTGCATTCTGAGTAGATAATTCACTTGATGGATTTTGTTTTAGATAAGACAAAAATATATTTTTATCTCTATGGCAATGCTGGTATAAAAGATACGAAGATTATACTTCAATTTTTCAGGGGAATATAATTCCCAGTTGCTTAGCAGCAGAGAATAGAAATCCTGATACAATGCCATCCGCTATCACCGATTTCCGATTTTATTTGAAAAACCAGTAAAATTTCATTATAGACAATGTCATAAATCTATATATTTTGTGAAATAACACGGAAACAAACAGGTGATGAGAAAAGTGGTCAAAACATAATTTGATAACAGACATTCATGGTAAATCTTATCAGTGAATTGGAAAATGTCTATTAAATAAGATACCTAATTATATCGGTTGTTGAGGATCTATTTTATATTAAAAGAGACCAAAATTATCTCAAAAATTAAAATAAATTTTTTAAAGTGAAAATTTATGTTTTTTTTCTTGCAATAAACGATCCAATAGAATGCTATTGAATTTCTATAGCTGTATTCGACGATATAATTTAAGCAACAGTACACAAAAAAAAAGAGGTTAACAGGAGCAATACATTCAGCAATGAAAGCTATGGTTTTTCGATTCAATAGAATTAATAGCTCGGAAAACATTTCAATTTAATTTGTAGAATATAGTATGTGTAGAGGACCTCTTAGTTAAATTATGGACAGAACTGTATTGGAATTTACAATATAAAAGTCTGCTCATCGTCACTTAATCCTTTGAGATGTTATGGATTAAAGAAATTACGTCTAATCCCATTTTTTCATTAAAAATATTTGGAAAGATACAAAACACTTTCTTGTATATAATAATATTTTCTATCTTATCTTTCTAATTTCCACAGATGATTTTTTTTGTACTTTTCATTGATGAAAACGTTATTGTGATTAACACATTCATAGAAGAGAAAATTCTACTAACTGCACTTGCAAAATGTGTTTTCTTGAAAATATAAAATGTACAATGTATTTATTCATTTTTTAAAATCATAAACAACACATCAGAACCTTCACTGCTTCGGTGACCTTGAAAATTTAGTATGTTGTACAGTTTTTTATGCTGAACATATATATTGGGTGCGGAAATCATATCTTCACACAGTTGAAAATTGAATTAATATACTGATTTCTTTCCATGCAATATTTCTCAGAAACGGTTTATCCAATCCAGATGACATCACTATGCAAAACAATTTATAGTTATAGGTAGTAGATGAAATTTATTTTTTAATCTCCTAGAGATGAAGAAATAAAAAAAAAATCAGAAAATGAGTAGTTAACTGATTATGCTCTGTTAGCACTATATTGCGTCTGCGTTATATTCTTTTGTGACAATATTGAATAGCAGAATTGAGTAGAAAATTATGATAATGAGTCATGTGATAATCACGTGTTCTATAGAAATAAACCCGGCTGGCTGTAAAGCGTTCAAAAACTATTTAATAAAGCACACAATTATTATTCCAATTTTTGGTGTCCTTACTATGTGCATTCGTCAATATTTATAAGAGACGCACCGATATCCATATTTTTCATCCCCACATAGTTATATCTAGTAACTTTTTTGGTGGATTGTGAGACTATCACCTGAGTGAGGTTCTAGGAACATAATATATTTTTCACAAAAAAAAAATGCTGCATTGTAATTCTGTTTCGTCGCTTCCATTTCGTCTGCAGTTTCTTTGGCGGATATTCAAGATGGGCCAAGCAATTGTGTAATTTTTAAGGGGACCAACTGCTTTTCTTCTTCAAGTTTTCATAACCCGAAGAATATAATATATATATATATATATATATATATATATATATGTATATATATAGGATATATATATATATATATATATATATACAGTGCTTTTCAGATAAAAGTATCCACCTTTAATAACTTTTGTAATACTGGTATTTAGAAAAAATCCAAAAACACGTCAATTTATGTTGGAAGGGGCAAGCATTATGGCTTATTTAAACTTACTAGAAAAGCCACCCCTCACCCCTAGCAGCATCCCCTTTATTTTTTTAAATTACTTTTCATATTTTTTATGTAAAAATTGGATACTCCTCTTTGAGCTGATTTCAAAAATGTGTAATACTTGTAGGTTAAAGTGGTTAGTTTATGAGATAAACAATTTTTCTTTTAAGAGCACAAATTTTACTTATTATTTACTTTCACCTTATTTGCCTGTACTAAAATGGGTTGTACAACAGTTCAAACTCTTTAATCTTTTTAACTGTGCTATTTATTATGAAGTTACAATAAGTGTTCAAAATGAGTACCATTCACTTCCATACAATGGTATAATCTATTTTGAAATGCCTCTCTGACATTGCTAAATACGGCTGGATTTAATTGTCGACATTCATTTTCTATCCTCTCTCGTAAATCATCCAGAGATTCTGGTTGGGTAGCATAAACTTTTGTTTTTAAATACCCCCATAAAAAGAAGTTTAGGGGTGTTAAATCCGGTGACCTAGGTGCCTACTCCATCATCTGCCCCCTTCTACCTATCCAACGAGCGGGGAATGTTTCGTTTAAAAATTGTCGGATAGGCATAGCATAGTGTGGGGGAGCTCCGTCTTGTTGAAATACCAGTAAATCTTCGGAAAGGTTATCATCATTTTCTATTATTGTTGTAATACGTGGGTCAACCCCTTCCCTGAGTAACTCAAGATATGATTCACCATTTAAATTTCCGTTGATGAAGAAAGGTCCGACAATGTGGTCACCTAGGATACCACACCAAACGTTTAACTTTTGGGGATGTTGTGTATGGAATTCACGCATAATATGTGGATCACTTTCAGCCCAATATCTACAATTATGCCTACTTACTAAGCCATTTAATTACCATGAGCATTCATCAGAAAAGCAAATATTGTTTAACAATTGTGGATTGTTATTGATAATTTGCGTCATTGATTCGCAAAACTCTAGACGACGATCAAAATCATCTTCATTCATTTTACTTTGTATGGGTGGTACTTGAATTTATGTAGAACTCGGAAAACTGTAGAAGATGAAACACCGATCGCTCTACTTATTGTTGACAACGATTGGGGTTGTTGAGCCTCTAAGCTGACTTGCCCTAAAATTGCCACTTGGATTGCTTCGTTATTTACGAGTCCCTCTCGCTTATGCACTTTATTGCAAACAGACCCTGTTGTGGTAAATTTCTCCATCAGTTGAATTACATACTTATGAGTTGCATGTCTTCCGTCATGTAATTCGTTAAATATTCTAGCAGCAGCTCTTGCACAATTATTATTTTGGTAGTATAAACCTACAATTTCAATTCTTTCTTGCAAAGAGTAAACCATTTCAGAGAAACAAAATAAATAATGTATCAAATTACACTATCAATAGTGACTACAAATTCTAGTTGACAATGTCAAACTTTAATAAAAAGTAGAGTTTTTTGTTGTTTGGATTTTTTAAGTAGAATAAATAGCACAGTTAAAAAGATTAAAGAGTTTGAACTGTTGTACAACCCATTTTAGTACAGGCAAATAAGGTGAAAGTAAATAATAAGTAAAATTTGTGCTCTTAAAAGAAAAATTGTTTATCTCATAAACTAACCACTTTAACCTACAAGTATTATACATTTTTGAAATCAGCTCAAAGAGGAGTATCCAAATTTTACATAAAAAATATGAAAAGTAATTTAAAAAAATAAAGGGGATGCTGCTAGGGATGAGGGTGTGGCTTTTCCAGTAAGTTTAAATAAGCCATAATGCTTGCCCCTTCCAACATAAAATGACGTGTTTTTGGATTTTTTCTAAATACCAGTATTACAAAAGTTATTAAAGGTGGATACTTTTATCTGAAAAGCACTGTATATATATATATATATATATATATATATATATATATATATATATATATTCGGCCAATTATTTCATTACGAATTTCCAACCAACCACCGGGGTAACAGGTACCCCGCAGGTCATCGCCATGTTAAGCTATCTCGAAAACCACCAGAATGTATAATTTCATTAATTTCATAGCGATTTTCTACCGGATTCCAGTAGACGACATAGATGTCGTCCACCCTGAGCACCAGGACCTTTTTTAACGTGATATTTGTATTCAGTTATCTCGAAGTAGAGAATTGACCCCTTTTCCTATAATATATTCCGAGTTATAAATTTTTGCATTTTTCAACTATTCGATATGCAATTTTTAAAAGGCCATTTTCCCCTGTACAAATGCAATTTTCATTCCTTAATTTATAATTTTTGTTCGCAAAGTTTCCTGAGGCTCTCCGTTATCCGTCTTGATGCTCAGAAATTACTGGGTTTTTCAATTACTATGCCAAAAAATATATATGTAACTCTCCCCACACAAGAATCGATAGTTTCACAGAGGCGGGCAATGGAAGTGCATATGATTATTATTTAATAGAATCAATTGTACATATATAATAAAATTGTTGAACAAGGCTACTTAATTCTAAAAAGACTATTTACATTGTTGTTGAAGTGATTAAAACCATTTAGCTATGAAGAACTCTTAGCGATGTCTTCGATGGAATCTTTTTTCAATTAAAAGTCATTTTGACCAGAAATTAGAAAAAATGCTGATAAATTTTATTTCCGTCTATTTATTTATCTTTTTTTTTTTCTGCAAAATTCAGGAAAATAAGAAGAGTTCATCATTAAAGACCAATCTTATTTTAAAAGGTTGCTGCTTTTTCATAATTCACTGTAACTGTAAGTGAATGTCTAGATGTAGAAGCAATAATTTTTCAAGCAAATCATCATTTTTTCCCAAGTCCTTAATAGCATATTTATTTATTTAATAATTGATTGAAAGATCTCATAGTCCGTGCTTTGTCTGTTATCAGCAAATGCAAAAATTTGTAAAGGTTGGTTTAGAATTGCTCTCGAGAAGGAACTTTTTCTCCAATATGTATTCTAAACAAAAGTTTAAGAGAATAGTACAGCCCTCGTCTTAATGGCATGTTGATTCTTAGGCTAATTAAGAGATCAACTTAATAAATATCAAAGAAGTAGCTAGTTCTAAAACAATAAAATAGCCCGTGACATTTTTTATGGTTTATGAGGCTATCGAATGAATGCAACTAGTATTCACACCAAATGCCTAAACAGCTAACTAAGGATACTTTTCAACAATTTGCACATATTTATTCATATACAATAATCTGTAATAACACTGGAGAGGGCGGTATTGCGATAAGATTATGTGTTAAAAACTTACAATTTTAGAGAAAAAACAGAAAAGATCTATTTTTGAAGAAGTTTCATTCATTCATTCATTATAAACTATATTAATATAGCTGCGTATATAGCCAAATTATATTTAAAAATATTAAATGATTTGATTATATAATCATTTGAATTGTCATCTCGCTTCCTAAATTAAATTTCTAATTTCTGGCGGTAGTGTTACTATAGAAATAATACATGATAAATAGTGTCTTCTATGCTATAATACCAATTAGATTCCAATCGATTTAAGGTAAAATTAACTCTAGCATAAGTGTTCGATTTAAAATATATTGGATTTCAGTCATTTACTTATTAGATTATTCAAAGTATGTCAATCAGCTAGTCATTGGTTGGAATAAAATTTAAATTAGTATCAAAAATTCAATAGGTTTTGTAATTGGGTCAATGCTGAATCTAATTCAAAAACTTACGTTTTGCATCAATATCGTAGCCTAGATAGAACACACCTTTCCTCATAATGATCTCATGAAGAATGATTCCAAAAGAGTAAACATCTGCTTTTTGCGTTCCTCTGAAAGAAGTCGTACCTTCTCTCAAAAGCTCTGGAGCTGTCCATAGTTGTCCTGAGTATAAAAAATGTAAATTTATTGATGGAAATCAATAGTGATATTGCAGTTTTTGCGTTTAATAAAAATTTTCTAATTCAATATTCAATAACAATAACAAGCTACATTGGAAAAATAATGAATGATGAAATTTGGACTGTCTACTGTTTTTCAACAAAGCTACTACTGAAGCACCCAAATCGAAATGAATTGAAATAAATAATGAGAATTTATCAATTTACAAAAAGTGCACATGACATTACATAATATTCGGAAAGTGTCCATGATAAAAAGTATCAAAGGATGAATTGAATTCACGGGGACTTGTACCCCGTCGAAAATTTGCAATTTCTGGAAATCTCGATTTCCCCTTCAAAGTTATTCAAATTACCTGCAGTAAATAGGAGATAACGAAGATAAAAACGGCGAAAACAATTATTTCAAATATGAGCTCAAGCTATTAATGTATTTGAGAGGAGCTGGTTATTACGATATGTGTATTAGTACTGCACGTACAGAAAGCGGTAGATATATAATTAGTAGAGTTTGCTGTTAATCCTAGAAGTTGCTGTGCAACTGTTTCCAATCATATTTTAAAAAACACCCTTTGAAAACAAAAGTAAGAAAATTCGGACCCAGAATCCAGAATTTCGTGATCTGGACATTTAACAATAACTATTAAACCTAAAATCATTGCTATATCGTAATGACAATTAATATTCCTGAATTTTTAATTTGATAGTTCAGTGTAATTCAATTTTCACGGGAAGATTATGCCTTGTTTAGATGAAATTTAATATTTTTAACAGTCACATGGAAATATAACTTGCAGAAAAATATCTTCACTAAAATCCTTATTCTATCCTATTATAGTATTCCAGATTAATAAACAGAAGCAAGTTTGAGATACACAAATCTTATTCTGTCAGAATGAAGAGTGTACATACAGCAACAGAGTTTCAACCGATACATATTTATCTCTTCAACTTACCGTTGAAAATGTACTTCACGAATTTTTATATCTTTTCGATTTTGTTATGACCTAAATATTTGAATTTTGCTCTTTTTCTTATGAACCAACAACAAGCTCTCTTACCTTCAAGTTTTTGCACATCTTTGGCATTTTAGAAATTTCCATTTTCCCTATTTTAACATTTATTATATTGAGAAAATTTTATATCCAATAAATTGTAGATTTAGGTTGAGTTTTATTTTTTATATGAGAAATTTTATTAGCAACGATGAAAAGAGGTCAGAAAAAATGGGAGAGGTAAAAATGTTACGATGTCGAGCGAGGAGAAAATTGTTATCTAAACGCAATTAGTTATATGTTATCGAATGGAAAAATTGAGGCTAAGATGGACATTGCCTTAAAAGAGATGAAGTAATTCTATATCCTTCATATAAGACATTATAAAACAATAAGCTCAAATAGAGATTCAGTATTGTATTATAATAAGTTTACTACGCCAGCATGTATATTATTTATTTTCTGCATAATTTACAGAAAGAGCAGGTATGATTTATGAAACCAATTCGCATTTAGTACCTGCTTATTATTTTTTTAACAATTTTGAGCTTGAAATGATAACGATTGTCAAAATTTTCATATACTTTCAAGAAATCTATGAATCAAAATAAGTGCTCCAGTAATGTACGAGGATGGCTATTTAAGTTTCGAGATGGACAAATAAAAATAAATATTTATAATTGGATATAGCTTTATTGTTATTAAATTATTCTCCATTAAGATAAATACACTTTTGCATCAGTTTGAACTAACTGGAGAAGCATTTTTCCATTCCGATTAAGGTACCTCCAAAACATGTGATTTGAACGCTTCAACCGCTTCTTTGGGTGTAAAAAAGCATCGACCAATTCGATTTTTTGTCTAATAAAACACGTTTTTGTTTGAACTGATGTATGAGATCTCGCATAGCTAAGGTAGAGAATGATTCGTCTCCCTGATTTTATCGAACACTTTTAGCAAACAAATTCTTGTATACTATTGAGAATTGATTACCCTATTGCTCTAATAGATCTGTGGTGACATGTCCAGTTAGTCCGTGAAAACAGGCGACCATTTGCTTAGAAATTCCTCGTGCGCAAGCAACTTTTGTTGGATTTGGATTTGGATCCATACAGTCGATTGATTGTTCGCCTGTCACGATCTTTTAGACGTGTTTTGAAGCACCGTGATGGATTTTTTTCAGCTTATCTTTCCACCAATCGACACGAGCTTTTTTTAAGCGATTGCCAAATTATGCGGTATCCCACGCGAGCAAATCTTTTTGACAACCAAATCTTCATGCAATATTAAATGTATGCAGATGGAACTAATGCCCAAATATACCTCAATCTCACGGTATGTCACATGACGATCTCGCGATATCAGTTTACGAACGCAGAGCAACGATTTTAGACCACTTTCACGAAATCATCCTGTAGCGAAGAGCGACCACGATTGAATTTAGAAGCGATAAACGGTTGATCGAGTTGGTGCTTCATTACCAAAAATCCACGTTGAAAGTCATAGAAAGACATCGTATGAAAATGTTCATGTTTCAATTCCATTTTTTGACCAAGATGAATGTTTCAAGTATTTGTAAACAACTCAAACAGCACATGTCGACAACATGTCGAGTATGAGTACATACACTATTAAAAGTTTCAAACTTTATAGTGGCAATGTCAAATTTGACATATTTACATCTCTTTTATCATATCTCTAAACTTTCTTATCAATAGATAATACTCCACTAGATATTCGCTATTTCGCAAAAAAGATCATTACTTAGAAAATTGAAAAGTAAATATGAATTTTCTTATGAAAACATTATGTTAACTGTTAACCAGAATCAAAGATATATTTGATTAAATGATTAATATGATTAAATGTCAAGCCTATATGGAAGAAATAACATTGGCATTTCAAGTTGTAAATTGCGATGCTTTCTTAAATTATAAAATACCGTATATTGAATTGCATCTCTACTGAATTCAGTTCTCACCCGAACACTTCAATTTATAATTTTGTATTACAAAAAAGCACTATAGAAGAACTTACTAAGGAAATTCATTATTAATAACACTTAATATTCCATATGAAACTGGGTTCAAAAAACCTACAAAATGACTGCCTAACACGAGAAACTTCTCCCGCATCTGATTTGATCAGAGTAGAAATTTCTAGATATTTCCTGAAATATATCCCATGAAGGTTCCATGAACAGAGAAGTTCGTACGGTGCTGAAAAAAAGGGTAATCATAATACTTAAGCCAACGAAATAATTTTGAAAAGTTTGGGTAATTAGGATAGATGCCAATAGTTTCAATACTTTTTGAAAATAATTTCTATTAGAAAAAACCAATATAAATAGACACAATTCAATTCTATACTCATAAATAGTAGCTCCACTCTGCACCTGTTATATCTCTGGAATAACCATGATCATTAGTTATATATATATATATATATATATATATATATATATATATCTCAATATTAAACAATAGAACACCTCTATGAATGTAATTTAAATTTGGATGGATGGATGGATCACCTAGTCATAAATCTCGATGCCATTTTATACCCTCCATATTCTTGATTTTTAATTTCATTTTCTATAAAATATCTTTTGAAAAGTTCGATAAATATAATGTCATAACGGATATTCTAGTGAAAATACATTTTTTTTTCAATTTTCAAAACACCACTTGAAAAAGTTCGATTAAATAAATGCGTAAATGACATGTTTGATTAAACCCCATTAATAGAAATGTTGGAACTATAATCGACTTACTTTGCCAATATGAGTGGGCATCCACATTGAAATTATCCTCATTTGTATAAGGTCTCAAAAATGGTGATGCAAAATCCGCAATTTTCAACACAAATCTGCTGTCAACTAAACAATTCGTGGACTTTAACGCCCCATGACATTTAATAGGACTTCGGTGCAAATAATGCATACCCCTAACCAAGTCCATTATTAGAGAGATTCTAAACGTCCAGTCTAGTTTATAGTTCTCATTTTCTAAAGTGTCCTGCAAACTGCCTCTAGAGCAATATTCAGTTAATAGACAATTCGGTATGTCCAAACACGCACCGTAAAACTTTACTAAGTTATCATGAGCCAAGTCCTTCATCACTTTGAGTTCATAAAGATTTTGATGAGTCAATTCAATCTTTTGTTCTTGAAGATATTTCACCGCTACGCGATTTCCTTTGTAAAATCCTACAATCGCATATGTCTGTCTGTCGCCTGCTAAACTGAAACCATCAAGATCTGCCTAGAAAAAGTGAAAAATATTACTATAAACAATTAGGTATATCCTTAACATGCAAAATCGTTGATTTGCAAAAAATTTATCTAGTAAGAAATAAATATTATGAATGCATATTAAATTCAGTTTTTTATCACTCCCTTGTACCATACCTAACCTAACCATATGTCCTTTAATTGCTCCATAAAATTGAATGGACGTATTTTATAGTCCAGCCATCGGAATCCAAAAACTATGATAATATATGTATATAGATTCCAAACGAGATACATATATAATTAAAAGGAAACGTCCCATCGAGTGAGCCGAAAAAAAATTAGATTTATTAACGTAACAGTATTTTTATGCTAAAGTCAGCTCAGATAAATCATGTGATTATCTACAAAAAATTTCTTCGTACTTCTTCCAAGATTTTGATGAGAAAGCTATATTGAAATTTGAATGGTTATTTGGAAGACCATTTGATCGCATCAATTGAAGAAATTGTTTCATTATGAGAAATATTATCCACATAATTTTATACTTTTATTGTTATCAGGACAATCATCTTACTGAAACAAAATCCTGGCAAGGTTAACAGGAATGATAGAAATGTAAAAATGTTAGTGGTGTTGGAGTTCTACATATTTGTTCCAGTTAATCTAAAATTCCCGTCCAAACTTAGATGTTTTAAGGATATTGAGTCCGTACAAGAATGCTCAGGTTTCAACTTTCCAGAGAAGAATATTTCAAGGTGGACGAATCCCATTTACAATGTATGTGGAACGTGAACAACGTATTTTTCGAATACTCATTCTAATTTCACCAATTTCCATTCGTTAGGTACTGATCTCGATAAATATTTTTTATATTTTAAAAAAAATTTTTCGTTCCAAAATATTCCAAACAACTATTTTCTAACTCTTGTTTTGACTCTGATTGATTTGGATTTTAATAATTAGGGGTTCTCACTCTTTGAGTCAGAATCCGGCGGAACAGTTTTAATTTAAATTGGTGACGTTCTTTTTAAATTTGCTTTAGTAGAATGAAAATTTTGTGTTCATATTGAAATTATTTCGAAATCATTGCGTACTTTGGATTCCTAGGAGTTTTTGCAAACTATAATTTACGTTTAAAAATAAATGAATTTGTCTTAATTTTATTTTGTAACTTTTTTATTTTAGATATTGGTGAATGCAACAAGGCGGGCTCACCAAAATTTGAATTTCCTGTGGAGAGCTAAATTATATTAGGAAATTAAAAAATAATGTCGTTTTTGTGCATGTTTCAACTCCATGTATTCTTGAAAGTAGTATTAATAACATTATAAGGTTATTGTCACTTCCAAACAAATAACTATTAGATTTATTTACAATTTGAGTTGGAGTAGCTAGCCAAATATCAGAAGAGCATAGGGTAGTAACCTCAACAATTGCGACTAATAACATTTACGATGGTCATTCAAATACATTAGAAGCTTGTAAATGTGGTTAATTTCCGTCTGCTCATTTTCATTTTACTGGCTCCTATCGATCAGAAAGACCAACAACAATAGAGAACATGAATACGTCCTATGGAATCATTGAAAACGCAAACGGTGATTTCCTCCAAATTAATCACCACGAAGTACTACACGGCCGGGTTTATATCTCTTGTGTGTCAAGTAGAGTCCGTCCCCTTTTCAATATCTTTTCTTAATGGTTTTTATTAGATTACCTTATGAAAGCACACTCAATAATTCATTTTATATACACATTTTCCCTCGATTCTTGTTCCTGATAACTTTAATACACCCAAGTATTGATTCTTGGAATTATATATTCACATCTCAAAACTTTTGTTTCAAAGTTAAATGGAATAACTTCTTTTATCTTTATAATTATCCTTGATTATAAAACGTCATTTCTCTGTTTCTTATTATTCAAGCCATTGCAATAAGTTAAATACGTACTGAGAAAGTAATTTTGAAAGGAATTTAGAAATATGACTTTTGATTTCAGCACATTCTACCGGAATAAGAAGCTGTAACTTATTTTCAAATGAGACAACATAAAAAATCTGATTTTATTCTACTGTTACTTCTAGATTTATTTTGAAACATGTTACCATGCTTTTAAAGGTATTATTAAAAATATCGGAGTGGAGAATTTGGAAGTTCATCTTATAGTTTATACAATGAGCCGCTTTAGCAGAAAATAACTAATACGATAGAAATGGAATATGAGGAATTCGTGTCATTATGGCTCTAAAGAAGCAATATAGAGCAAAATTGAGATAAAAATGTTTCTGATCCTCTAATCAAACAGTCATAAAGAAAAAAGAGAGAGACGTAATTGAGTCTTACAACACAGAGTATTTTATTGTATTTGTTTATGTATATTAAGTATGAAAAACATTGCGATTTTGTTTTTCAGTAACTAAAATATCTAATTAATTCTATTTCTGTTATATTGAAGAGTATATTGGGAAAAAGTCAAATTTGTATTATGAGGACAACTATTGAGTCAATACTGTTACAAAACACAGACTCCAAAGTCTCTCCGTAGCATTCAAAATGTTCGAATTTTTGTAACTAAATTATTGAAGTCGAACTGCTTGGAATAATCTTAGGATATATAAATCGGAAGAAGAATGCTAATGGAGAAAAATAAAGAGTGTGTCCTTATAGAATGTTATCGGTTTGCTTGTTCAACTAAAAGTGATTTTAAATAGAAAATAGAAAGATACAGTTGAGCGATTTAAAAAAAAATATTTCGTTGTATAAAAGGTATAAAATAGATGCTCTAACTTACCTTTAGAGAAGTCGACGAGTAGATGCTAGCCCGCGATTTACTTGGGGTAAATACTATGTCACTATGCTTAACTTTCCAAGCTTTAGCTTCAATTTCACGTCTTAATTTCATTTGTCTGTAACAAAATTCAAAGTATATAATTTTTTTAAACATATGATAATGATCCAAAAGTAAAAGATTCGTCTAAAATCTTATGCAAACAGAATTGGTACTGAATCATTTTGTCAATTGTAGAATATTCTAGTTTAAATCATAGAAATGTGATCATATTCATCGTTATTAATAATATGAAAACAGTCTTTGTAGCCGATTGTTCTTACTGTGAGTTCTTTTATGACTGAGCAGAGTGAGGGATTTGATTTATAAGCTTAATTTCTTTTTTAGCAAAAAATCATTCGAGTGTTTTCAACTGAAAGTAGCGTCCGTACTATATTTGTATAACTTAGAGTACTGCTTGTATTGTTCTCTCAATACGAATTTGAACTGAAAAAGATTCAGAGACAATATTTCTATTATTTTGAAACATTACAACATTGGCAACATTTGAATTAATTATAGCAGTTTTTTACAGAGGATTCATCGCTTTTTGATATATTGACTTCAATTATGTACGGGTCAATTCCATTTTTTTTTCTTCAAATACAAGCAAAATGAATTGCAATTAAATGACAAAATATTGTGGTAGAAGTTATGTTTATTGACGTAACTTGCATCAGATAGTGATGGTCGGAAACAGTCATTTTTGCCAGTGCCAAAAATATAAAAAGCAATCTTTGTATGAGAAGATACCGGAATAATCCGAAAGCTTGGAGCTAGAATTTGTTAATCTGTCATTTGAAACTCTTATATACATGCTATTTTCTTTTCTCCAAGAATTTTTCACCTATTCTACTTTGCTCTTCCTGTTGTGGCTCCAGACTTCACTGCTACAATTCAACCTATATCTTATTATCTTACCAATTTATTTTGTCGAAAATTGCTTCATTTTTCAATAATTAGTTCTATGCATTTATACAGTGAAAATAGTATAACTTCTTAATGAAATGAAAAGCAAACAAATCCATTGATTCATAAATAAAACGGTGATACTAACCTATAAAAAATTAGTGCAACTACCAATAACCCCAATATGATTACCACAACTAACGTTACTACCAATATTTTGACAACATCGAATGCTTAAAAATCAAAATAATTAGTCAAATAAAAACATTTACACCATTATTTCACTCACTAGGACATTTTGATAAATCAAATCCACATTTTGGAGTATCAAATATTTGTTTAAAAGTCTCATCCACAGTCCAAGTTGTTATTAATTTATATGATGTGTTATAGAGTCCTACAATTTCATAGCCTCCAGAGGAATTCATATGAACCAGAGCAACCTCACGTGTTCTGACACCATTACAATTCATTTGAAACATTTTTCCATTTCTTCCTAGAACACAAAAACATTAAAACGTTGAAAAAAAACTATATATTATCCATATCAAAACTCATTTAATGAGATTATAGATTGATAGCTTTATGGTTTTCAACTCATTTATAGCGTTTGTAGTACATAAACTAATTTACATATACAAAATCATATTTATAATTTAAAGTGTAAACAATATATCCAATTTTTTTTAAAACGCTTCACTCCACTTTTCAATTATTCGATATATCATCGACCGTGCTCAATCATCCTGACATTGGCAATTACTATAGCTACAGCTGATCTGTCTTCTGTCATACAAAATAGTTGCTCTGTACTGTGTATAGCGGTCTCTTCTTATATGTTACCGAGCTATGATTGTTCGATCTCCCAGCTTCTCTCCATCCTTCCATCTTATCCATCAATATCGATTGTAGCAGACGGTATTTTACATCTGTATATTTTTACATTAAATAGTGAATATTTCGGCGTTTCCATGTCTCGAATTCTTCTATTTTTTTTTTGTTGAAACTAGCATGACCTATTTCTATATAAAATCCAATTTGGAGATCCGGGTTTTTCCTCATTATTCTCCCAAGAAATTTGAACTGATGATCAACAAAAGCTATATCTCTTTATAGGAATGCATTATCATACGGCTAACAGTTGTACTCGTATGTTTGCGCTTTGGTAAATCAAACCAAGCGATACCAACTACCATATTCGTATATCGCAAATTCATAGAGTCTATAACTTCCGTCATTAATGACTCTCAATACGAACTACATCACGATATCTATCTGTCCGTCGTCCATGTTTTATTTCCACTTTGGATTGTTATTTCGTTACTTATTAACATTAGCATAAAATTTTTTATTATAATCATCGAATTTCTTGTCATAAGCCGATCGAATAAAAACTATCTAATTAGAAATAGAAACTGAACTGCAATGCGTTCAATATATTTCGTCGTCTTCCATTACGTCTTGGACGTTTTAGAATACACTTTACGTTTATACGCTACAACAGATATTGATACGACATTGAGTGCAAATGCAAAAGTTACCAAACGTAAGACTACTGAGATCTAGCACTAGAAATAAAAAAAATGATAATGATAAGTATGTAAGTTGGTTGTCTCCAGCGAAGTAAGTTTTGTCAAGGCACGAAGAACTGTATGTTTTCGATTCATTAGGTCGTGAATATTGAATGCTCAATATACTAAATATCACTAGAGACTACTATTCACTTCACCATTCATTTATTAAATGATTATACAAACCTTACCTAAAAATGGTTTTCCCATCATTTTATCCAGCATTTTGCATCCTACAATATTGACGTTTGGATCAGTGGAAATGAGGGGGAAATTATCAGTATAATTAGAGAGAGCTTGAAAATACATCATCATTCCATCGTAAATACCGTCAAGCCAAATTCTTCCTCTACCTGTTTTTTTCACTAATTCAAAATCAGTTTCTGCTAGAGGCAAAAAACTATAAACGGATTGGTAACCTATACGAGCAAACTCATTATTTTCCTCAGTATCTCCTTCTTTGTACCACGGTTTTGATGGTTCATCAGCACTAGAAATGAAGCGTTATAGCTGTTTTATCAATGACAATATCCCATAGCTTGGTTGATAAAGAATATACCGAAAAATTTGAATTTACTCACTTATTATATAGTTCTATATTGAAGAAAGTATATTCTCCTCTACTCATCATATTTAATTTGGCTGCTGCTATTATCATATCTCTGACATTATTATGAGATCCACAAGTTATTATAACTGAAAAAAATCATTAAAACAAATTAGTTCAGCATAAATATGAACTTTGACTTTGAAAAAATCATCCTACACATCAAAAATCAAAAAAGTAAAAATTGATCCATGCAAAGTATATCTGAAAACTCATTTCGGGATAAGCAGTATTTGAGCAATCAGAAATACAGTGTTGAATTTTCGATTTCTCCTTTCTAAATCGTCACATAAATGTAGACATTTCAATTATTCTATATTTTATTACAATAACAATAAGATGTGGAGCAGTCATGTTGAAAAATTCACCCGCGACTGAATTCTACTTAGGACTTTTTTTTTCATATCATCCACACTACGTTTTACGTTAGAGCAGATTTGGAATATTTGAAGAAATATAAAAGTTCATTATCAGAGGGGTTAAACACCCATTTGTAAGCTCCTATTGAAATATGTATTTGAATAGACATTCGAAGGAAGTATGAATTAAAATATATCTTCATCAAATCAAAATAATTTTTTATTGTCCTCATGAAAAATGGAATAATTCACATACCCTATATATCGTATTAATAGATCATTTACAACGTATACGTCAAAATATAACCAGCTCAAACATACAAATTAAGAGTGTAAAACCTTTTTGAAGTTGAAGTAGATGAAATCATATGTATAATAATTTATATACTCACTTCCATAATCTACTCCCACTTTGTTTGTTAAGAATTCTGTATAATTCTGTCCTAAATTGTCAAGATCACCATCTACGTAATCTGCTTTGCTACTTTTCAATTCATTCATTAAATTAGTCATGCAAAGATAACAAGCCTTTGATCCACTCACTTCCTGCTGGTCATTTTTTTGGTACATGAAAACTAATTTTGTCCACTTATATCTAAAATTTAAATGTACTCACAATTTTTAAAACATAAAACAAGTTAGTTTGAACATGCGAAAATATTATATTCCGCAAATAAGCAAAATGTCAGGAAAAATATGTTTATTTATAACTGAGGTAATACCAACAAATTTGAGTGAAGGCACCCATTTTCATCCATCAAAGGCATACTAGGAAATTCGTGACTAGTACGTTAATTCTTGAAAATGCAAACAAGGTTAGTGATGTCTTGACTATTTATATTAAGAAGAGACCTCCAATGACTTCTATAGATTTAGGAAGCTATTTTCGGAAGCCGATCGGCAAATATTAAAAAGAGAATTAAAGTCCCATAAAATTATGCATCAGTCGACACTTCATATACTATTATGAGGGTAACGTCTACCCCCACTAGGCGATTGGTATACTATGACAAAAATATTCATTTAAAATGAAAATTTCTCATTTTATTTATTGGAAGGAAGATAATTAAGATGTAAATTTTTAAATTGAGTCCCACTTTTTTCAAAAAGGGTGATCTAAGCAAACTCTTGTTGATTTTCCAAAAGTAAGTCGTTGTAGATGATTTGAATTTGAAATTGAACAAAATGACATGCAATATTTGAATTCTATGAGAAATGAAACGCAATTTTTGATCATGACATTATAAACATTAAAAATAACTCGAAGCATGGAAACATTCCATTTTCTATAGATATTTATATTTTGCATCGCGTTTTTTATTAATATGTCATTTACCTATCATGTATAAGGTGATAAAATTCTGTGAACGCTCGGAAATCAGCTTTCCCTGGATTAATTAAAAAATAAACTTCGTCACCAAATTCTGTTTTTTTGTCTGTGAAATCAAAACTCAATCCTGTAGGTGTTAATGTAGGAATTTTTATATATTGTGCCATCCGTGCAACAGTTGCTAAAAAATATGAATGTAATAAATAAAAATGTCAGCAGTGGTGTCCAAATAATACAATTTTGGAAAAATATTTATATGGATTTTATACTTTAAATAATGTAACCGTCATAAACTCAACTAATCTAACGAAATTAATCCTTTGAATTCGAAACTTTCATCATTTTGTGTAAGATGATTAATTTCGCGATTTGCAAAATATTTATTAATTGCAAACGCATTCTTACTATTCTACTACTATACTAAGCGAAAATTTATGAGTGGAAGCCGATCTAATCAAAGGAATGGAATTGATACTTCACATTTTCTTCACTATATGATACTTCTTCAGAGGAATTGTGAGCTATCGATACTTCTTTGGGAAACCACAATAAATCTTGCAATTTTTTACCAGACGAATTCAAATTTTTCTTCAAAAGTTGACAGCCATTTTTTACAAACTCTATTGATTTCTTATATTCTAATGTGACTAATGTTCCATCTGTGTCAAACTCTTAAACCCCCTCCCAAAAATGACCACTGCAGAGCGCTCTCTAAATCAGAATAACCTGGCACAGCTATGTACGTTATAAAATTAGCGGCACTCTTTGAATACGAGTCGCGCAAACCAGCATCGTGTGCGCCTGTCAACTAGTTTTCATATTCTTACAGTGGCAAAAACTATTGTCAATGCACACAGTTTGAGATTATATTCTAGTATGGAGTTAAAGAAGTGATTAAGCTACGTCCAGTAAAATTCTGATCCAACAGTCACCATTTCCAGAAATTAACAAATAAGCTGGTTATTTTTTGTTCTCTTTTCAAATAATACGCACATTCCAACCTATATAATAATTTCTCTAAATCAGATTCACTCCAAATTTTTACTCATTTACGTTTTTCAATATTTCATGTTTTGTTAATATTTGCATTCCTGCACATAAATCGCAGTAGGTTTATGTGGGGTTAGAATCCCGAATTACGAGATTTGTATCCAAAGTTTCCAACCTAACAAAGACATTTTTTTTTCATAATCATTTTTATTTTTCAACATAGTCTACTTTCAAGTCTGTATACTTGCAATAGTCTAACCTGTTCAAACTTCCAAATAATAGTTGCAGTCTTTCTGCTCGAAACTAGCGTCTGCGTTCTCGTCTAATGGAAATTTTTCTCTTGCAAATAAAATGTTGAAGTTAGATAACTGGAATACGTCGTTGAAGGCAAGATTTCGTAAATACACCACCAATATACAACCAATTCGAAGTGCAATTCTTGAATTTCAGCTATGGCGATCACCCAAGGGTAAGAAGTAGCGATGTGTTGATGGAATATACTATTTCTTTTTCCTCAAATTCGGTCTCTTCTCTGTAATTCCTCCCTTTAACTATTAAGCAATGATGCTTGATATTTTCTTGTAACTGTTTCATATTTTTAAAGATAGTCAATGAACACAATCCCTCGACCATCCTAAAGAGTCATCACCTCGATATTCTATTTTTTCCATTTTCAGAAAAATATTAACTTAAACGATCGTCAAACAAAAACTAAGCGTCCAATATTGCGGGAACTTTAGTGAGAATATCTCAAAACATACACAAATGTCTTTCCTAACTTATATTGAGAAGTGCTGACATCTACAGGTTTAGGGCGGAAACTTTTCGTATGACCGTGCTGCGCCGGGCTGTTCCGTTTCAATGGGAACTATGCTTAAGAGGTTGTAATTCATGTCGAATTTCGTTTCGGTAATAAATTGAAGCTTTCCAGTTTATAGAATTATTTGTTTTAATCTTTCAATATTATATATAAAACTACCAATGTATCCTTTATGAGAAAATTTCCTAACACAATATGTAAATTTTTTATCTTCTGTTTAATCGATTTTTATTTTATGGAATACAGTTTCATTAATTGATAAAAAGTTATATGTAGATGGGTATATTTGGTGAACAAAAATGAGATGATGTGATAAACGACAATTTTAAATATTTATTACACTTACCTACTGAATAATCACATGTTGGACCAATGATGAGATGAAAACATTTTTGCTGTTGTAAAGCTTGCACAATTACTCCTGAAGCTTTACCTTGGTTACATCCATCATCGTGTGGATAATAATGAACGTTGAATTCATTTGGCAAGATGCCAAGATTCTTAACATCCTTTTCCACTTGATGTAGGATGTTTATTGCCTGTAAATAGAATTGGATGAACAGAACTATTTGTCTGAAAGAAGATGGATGGAAAGAAAAGTATTTTCTCTAAAATTATAGTCCATAGCATTTGTAACATGTCTATTACTTCACTTGGCCAAGAAAAATTGGAAGAGAAACATTAATCAAACCATGGCGGGTGCTTTTATTAATAATTACTAATTTAATATAACCGATATATTTCTCATAAAAGCTCAAAAGCCATTGAAGTAATATATCCGAGAATACTTCTTCATATGCAGAGTGATTCAATAAATTGTCGATACATAATTTTCTAAATAACAATATTTTTTTCCATTTCTGGAAGTTGTAACTATGTACATCGTTATATAAGTAAGACCATTGAATATTGCAGGATAATTTTGAGAAAAGTGATTGTGAGTAACTCATATTTTGGACATGAGCAACACCTGTTTGCCGTTCAATCTGCTCTTTTTTCTGAGGTCTCATAGCAATACCGTTATCTCTGAAGGTTCTCTACTGAAGATTTAGCTGCTAACATTGTTCACAGAAATTTAAGCTGAAGTGGTTTCTAAATTCTGTCTTGATTTTTCTTCATCTCTAAAAATCTTCAAACAAATTTGTTACATCGTAGCATGAGAACGTTATTGTTTGCAAGCATTGAAAAAAAGTGAAGGTTTAATCGTCCTCTTTGTACTTGAGCCCGTGTAATCAAATATTTTTAAATAATTTTTGCTCCTTTTGTTAGTAAGAAGAATAATATGAATAGAAAGGAGTACAGCAATTTCGGATAAGAATTTTTATAGTTTCATTCAAAGAATCTTTTCTGAAAGTAACTAGTTCTGATAATATAAAAAAATGTTTTTGCTCGCAAGGTTTAAACATGAAGAATCATACTGATTGTTATGTTTCTTGTCCTCGAGATGAAGCATTTAATCTCACCATGGAGAAATATATAGAAAATAATAATGATTCAAATATGGATGATATAACTATTAAACTAGAATATCAATTGGTCATTATCACAAAAAATACAAGCATTGATATTTATTTTTGTTGACAATTATCATAATAATTAAAAGGTAATATAAAAAACTCGTCGTGGAAACTGCGGTAGCAATCATTCAGGAAGATATTAAATTAAAAAAAATTGAATGAAATCATTTCACATTTTGTTAAATTTGAGTGAAAAATCTTCAAAAATAAACTTATTGTGGGAACAACTTGACGTCAAAAATCACTTCAATTAACACTACCTTACACATGACGTGGTAAGTAAATTATAGAAATGGGGAATTTAACGAAAGCATGAATATAATTCTGGTCAGAACTATTTTTATCATAAAGCTGACAATTCTAGTAACAAAAAACTCTTTTTTGCAAACTTTGATCTTGCATAATTTTTTTGCACATATAGGGTTAGTGAATACTATAACAATTTCATTGTTGTGGTATTTGCTGATGTAGTAATTAAGCTTCTTGGGAATTCAGGTAAGAGTGAATATCTGCATAAATTGAAAAAATACTTAGGGCTCGCTCATTAATGAAATTTTATGGTGACATTCCTTTTCAAGGTAAAAGGTATAAAAAAATTATACACGTCTTACAATGATGTCGAAAATCTTAGCAACATTGTAAAGAGATTTGGTACAAATATGTTTTAGAAACTGTAATACCGTTTAATTTTTTTTATATCTGCCTATCATAGACGGCTCGTTTCAAATTTTAATCATAATTTCGTTCAAACCTTGGAAATACTTTCGTATCCATCCGGTTTGGAATTATAATAAACCACTCTAATTTGGCGTTTGCGATATCGCAGAATCCATTTATCGCGGTTCTAGATGCCAGAAATTACTACCTACTTCTGGTTTCACGAATAATTGGATTTATGACTTACACGAAATTTGTTTCTAAAGTTATCGGCCTATTAAAATAGCCTAACCTAAGTTAAATCTAACGTAATCAAAAAATAAAACCATTCCTCAGTATGCTTAACAACATCAAGAAACAGTCCCCCATTCGATTGTAAATTAAAGTTGAATAAATAAAGACGTGAACAATAATTATTCTTGACTTTTTTACTTCACGTCTTCTCCCTCTCACCCAAAATAAAACTCGTAATTTCCAAATCCAGTTCATAAAACCGAACCGGAAATCACGCAATGGAACTGGTACTAATTTCAAGGCCTCGACAAATGAATTCTCTGCGACTACAAAAAATGCTAAACTAATGTTTTAATATTATCCTAGGCTGAACAAATATAGTCCAAAGTTATCTCTTTGATTGTTGAACAAAAAAGTACTATTGGTAAAACTCGAAAATGTGTATCGTTTTCAGAATCTTTGGATTTGAACAAGATGGAATCATCAGTGAGCTCGTGTGAAGTAGGTTCTTTAAGAATGAGAACCAAACAACACATTATTCTTATGATAAATTCGTTTCAGTGAAGAATCAACAAAAGAAAATCAAATTGAATTTTTCTAAAAACCTAAAATATTGAATCGGATTTAATAAATATAGTTTCTGATAGAAATATATTCCTATAGTTTAGCTACTATTTTAGTTAGTACATTTTGTAACTTTTTTTTATCAAAAAATAATTATATTTTTCCTTAAGTTACTAGATTTATTTCAATAACTTGTTATAAGATAAATAGTTAAAAATCGATGTTAATTTTGTCGAATCAATATGTATAGTAGACGTGTAAACAAAATTTTATTGCCTGAAAATATTTAGATACAGAAAACATGTTCATATTATGATTCCATAAATCAAAACATGTATATTTACATAATATTATTCATAAAAACTTTTAGATAGATTTGATTGCACTCTAAAACATCTATATTTTCTAAATTTAATATTCAATTAATAAATTGCAAATATATTTTAGCAAGTTGTAACAAAATATTATTTTTGAATGTTTAACAAATGATAATGTAAGGACATTAAACCGTATAAAGGTGATGTAAATAACTGTAACTATAGCCTGGAACCTATTTATAATTAATGTATTTGATTGATTCTAATTTTATTCAAAGTTTCGTACACTTGGGAGTTTAAACTTTCCGCTAATTTTTTGTTCAAGGATACCAAGACAATAACGCTAGCTTTAGTTTACTGTATACTTTATAAACTATACTCTTTTTATTTTAGAGAATAATTTAACATTTCCATTAGAAAGGGAACGTAAACAGTCTTGAAAATATGTTATTGCAGGTACAGGTGGAGAAATAGTGAGCAACAGCGTTTCTACAGCATATCAAACTTAACTTAGATCAAGTTTCTGTGATCAGCATCTTTGTTTCTATTTTCCCTTTTTCTATTATTCGAGTTTGTATTTTATTTCGCAATTTTACTTCAAATATTTTGGCAGTAACATCACTGTAATTTGTGCAGTTTTAAATCTAGTTACAGATTAGTTTCTCGAAATTATATTCTAACAACTTATTCTAAGAATTTCCGACAGTACCTATGGCCAGGAACTAACCCACAATCATCAAATTTGGTTTCCCTACGGTTTTTTGAATATTTGGTTAGACAAAACTACCGTGGCATCCAAATGCAAATTATCATTTCAAAATAAGTGAACCAAGGTACCGATATACAAAATAATTATCAAGGAAAACAGTGAGGGATTATGTCGCTGGACATTAGTCCCAAACATACTCTATACAACACAATAAACAACCAGCTTGCTTGTTTATAGTAATTTACAGGTGTTCCGGTACTTGATACAAAAAATTCGGGAGTGAGTAGATGACATGAAAATATTGCTGTGACATGGAAAACATTTTCTCATACGACTCCTCATTTCTGAGTTATAGGCCTTTAAAGTTGCGAAATCACAACTTATATTTTAATTTGTTTTTCAAATTATATATTCAAACATTATGATATTTATCGATTGATTACGTATGTCCATGTAGTATGTTTGACGGAACAAATAATTCATACACTACTATCTGAAGGTCAGGGACGGCTTATGCCCAATGGTTAACAATCCATCCATCCAATTTTCAACAAAAGATACTCTTTGTTTAACTCGATAAAATTTTTGGTTTAGGTGATATGCAAATTCTTTTTAGATTTTTTTAGATCATTGTACATGCCAAGAAAACCGTTCGCCATAAACTGACTTTCTGAAGAATTTATCATAGTTGTAATTATTTATTGAAAATACTTACAGGAGATATTAAAACACAATCAAACATTTCTAATTGGATTGCATACTATCGAAAATCGTGTTACTTACATGAGGAAAAAATTGAGATGCAGAAAAATTTAGTTGGTTAATCTACAACTTATCAAATAAAAACACTTTAATAAATGTTCGAAGTGGACACCTTGCACTTCTACACAATTCTGGAGTCTACATAAATTAGGTAACTAGTTTTCATTATTTTTTATAAAATGATATTCTAAGAAGTGTCCAAAAAAGGTGGCGAAGGTCAACAACGAACCCCAGCTTTAGTTGATCCCACAACCCATCGCACGGAAAATGTCACTACAATTTAACGTATCAACGATAACTATTTATAGGATTCTCCAGGAGCAACTTCTTTACCCTTTCACGTCCAGAAAGTGCAGGCCATGGAAGTACAGGTTTATCCAGCAAAACCGACCTACGCTTGTTGGTTTCTAGATAAACAACGAGTTGATGATACTTTTGTTGGAAAAGTATTGTATACTGATGAAGCTGGTTTCATACGAGACGTTTTTATTAATTCTCATAATTTATATTTATGAGCGGATTGAAATCCTCACGGTACAATTCAAACAAAGAATCAACATCGATTTTGTGTTAATCTGTGGGCAGGAATAGGGAGTTATAATTTAGTAGGTTTACATTTTTTGATAATAACCTAAATGGTTAGCGACACTAAGAATTTCTCCAAAATGATTTCCCCCCATATTATGTGATAATCTTTCAATCATTCGCAGGGACATGTGGTTCATGCACGATGGAGCTCCTCCCCACTTCCTACAATGGATTTTTTTTTGGTATCATTAAAACTTAGTATATGGTAAACACAAAGAATGGAAGGATCGATAAAATAAATTTCCATTATGACGCTATAAGGCAGAATCTTGCTCTTCCAAGTTCAAAGAAATACCCTCCGTAGACTCCAAAAATGTATAGAAGTGCACGATGCCCACTTCGAACATTATTATAAATTTTTTGTTAAGTTGTAGATTAACCAACTAAATTTTTCTACATTTTAATTTTTTCCTTAATATTATGCAGTTCAATTAGAAATGTTTGATTGTGATTTAATACCTCCTGTAAGTATTTTCAATAAATAATTACAATTTATATACATACATAATCATCCATTAAAATTCATAATGTTCGAATGTATAATTCAGAAAATATACTTAAGTATAAGTTCTGATTTCGCAACTTTAAAAACTTAGAAATGAGGGGTTGTATGAGAAAAATTTTTCATGTTACAGCATTATTTTCACGTCATCTACCAACTCCCGAATTTTTTGCATCAAGTTCTGGAACACCCTGCATATTGCATGTAGTAATAAGCAGGACTTAAAAAAAATCTGCCCAGTATAGTGGAAGCAAATTTAAGTCCAATGAATTTCTGTGGTCGTGTTGATATAGAAAATTATGATTTTTAAGGATTTTTGGTTGAATAAAGTCAGTGTTGCTTATGTATATAAATAGATTACATATTTTTATTTATTTCTTATTTTTAGAACTGACTCATGTACCAATTTTGATATTTATTATTGGAGATTCCTAGGATTTGTCCTAGTAGAAAATCTTTACTCCAAAGCCAAGACGCATTGAGGATTCTCCAGTTCTGGAGAGTTCTATAGGCTATAGCTATAAGTTTTTTTGTATGTAGATAAATTTTTCGTCTCGTCTTCGGACAATAATACTCTCCAATTCGGATGAGCTTGAGCTCGACTTAAAGTAGCACGGAATCTGGCCATTATGCCGTGAACCTTTTATTTTATTAAGGATCAGCTAAGAATTCAAACATACCCTATGTTTGCGTTTGGCGTTTGCCGCTAAAGGAGACTTCTAAAGTGAAACATTTCATGTAGTTCAAATTAAAATAACATTAAAGCTAAATGACAATTATGAAACGCGGGACTTAATTTAATGGGAGCTTCCTTTGAATATGTTATCAAACCGACCTACGTTAGTATTTAAATCAAACTACTACTCACAGCTCTTATCTTTTTCATGCGATAACAATAAGAAGAAAACATTGATTTTATTCATTCGCATCAAGTACGTCATATGAATATAACCGTAACAATATCCCTCACATCCTAATCAGAACAGTCTAATATATATATATATATATATATATATATATATATATATATATATATATATATATATAGCCACCTGTCTTTTAATCTTTCACTACACAGCGATTAAAAAAATGTAATAAAGGACACCTCACTCTATATTGGTAAAAGTGATGACAAACGTATTTATCTAATTTATATTTTGTTTTAGTAGGAGAAGTACTTGATAAGAAGTGGATCTATTTTTAGAACATTTATGTATAATTCAAAACACTTGTCAATTTTTCATTTAAATTGTGAAATGAAGAGTGACAAATATTAAAGAAAATCTTACAATATGAGACGATAGAGTTATAACGAATTCTTCCAGTCAGTCGATAAAGTATATATGTAGTTATGAAGCATCTAAATCACACAGGATGTAAGTTACAGTAAAATTTCGAATATTATAAGGACTCAATTTATGTAAGTATTTTACGTATATACTCAATGAGTATACACATAGAATATTATTCATACGAATTGAAATAAACTTTAAAATAATACGCTTAAGATAACAACCCTCGGACGTCTAGACCCTATAGACAGTAACTTTGAAATTTAATTATAAATCTACAAAAAATCACGAAGTAGCGATAGATACTTCAAATTAATACACGGTATTTTTCTATGAGACATATTTATTTGTTGCAGCATATGAAGTTGGATTAGTCAGTCGTTTGCAATTGGTGCGACCTGTGGAATTTGTCAGTCGTGCTATTATTTTTCAGCAGAGCTGCAAAGGTTTATCAAAATATAATTTGAAAGCTATATATTCACTGCTCTATAATAGTCTTTAACTCTATAGGTATCTGCTAAAAATGTATTTGTAATTTGAATTATCCGGGTCCAGTCAGGTTAAATACTGTGATTGTTTCTACGGGTTTGTCAATTTTTTATCCAAAAATTACCTACCCAAGTTATATGTTATTTTTTATGTTAATTCAATTGCAAATTTATAATCTACCCAGAAAATACAGAGTAATAAGTAAATGGTATGGTTTCTTGCTAAGTTACACGTGAACTTAGCTGAACTTAAAATATTAAAAAATCGACTTCGGTCATCTTTAGGCCAAGACCACCTTATGTCCAATCTGCTCATTAATAATGTTCAAAGGGATTTATTTCGTGATTTGGACAAAAATTAAGTAATATATGAAATAGCTTCAACGAGTGAGTTGCTCAAAAAGAACTGTTACTTTGGGGTTAGGGAAGTAAAATGTCGGATCATCTCAATTTAGTTAAGCCCCTAATTTTCTAGTATAACAACATTGTAAACTGCTGAATATAAAGAATTAAAAAAAATGTTAATGTTACTATTGTTTTTCCAATCTCTAAAATCCATGTGTCATTTTTATCACACAAATAATTTTGACAAAACCAATTAACAGTTTGATGTGAATAACTTTATTTTGAAATCCGTTGTAATTTTGAACAATAATAAAACATGTGGTTTGTAATGTTTTGCTAGCCATAAAATAATGTGAATTGCTTATTTCATAAATAATAAAGTCAACAAAAGTCGAAAATCATATTATGCATTCGTTTTCCAGAATTTGATTTACAAAAATTATCCGGGGGAAGAACCCCGGACCTCCACATTGTTGAAGGTATTCCATACCCCCCAGATCCCACGGCATAGGGAGCTTTAACTGAGGGCCCTAAATGGTTTCAGTTCGGGTCTCTCAATAACTATCCACTTTAATTAAGAAAACGATCTTCTCATATCAATTAGAACGTGCTTTTTCATAAAATTTGGCAGTTTTAGCTAATGCCATCGAAATATTTCAAATGCTTAAAATTTATCAGATTGAAGGTTGAGTATACTCTTAATTTTTAAGATAACATTCCATCACATTATCATCTTGTAGAAAAGTGTTTACCTCCGATTGGAGACCCTAGTGATAACCTTAACAAAATGTGGACGCTCAAGATCTTGAATAACAATTTTATATTGCCAATACGATATATAACGGTGGTATTTCAAGAAAACACTGTTGCGTGAAAGCCTACTTAATATAGAAACAAATAGGTAATAAATAAATCTAGGTATTCCAGTAACTTTTAGAAACGGTTTTTGGAAAATAAATCACTTTGGTTTGATAGATCAACGTTGGGTACTTTCAATATGTACAACCATCCAATGGCAAGCATAAAGTGAAATAAACAGAACAAAATCACCCAAGCACACACCTCCTAGATATAACCGTACTAGAAGAAAATATTTTTTTACAATTCACAGTTTGAAAATTATTGACCCTAAAATGCTCTCTATACGAATTTATGTACAGAAAACATTTCTGTAACTCACAAAGTTATATCAGTTTTTGAACTGTTCGTTGGTTATATTTCGCATAACAAAATCGAAATCTAGAAGAATAGCCGGCGCTAGATGGATTAGGGAGCTAAGTATTTATTACGAATAGGTCAGAATTGTGATTCTTTTAAGAATAAAACACTTTGACGACAGAAACCTTAGAGTTTAAAGACAGCAAACAGATAAATTGGCATCAATAATAATTTTTCAAAACATTTGATCAGAACCGGCAAATTTATTATTCTATCTATATTGGATTAATTGGTTTTCAGCGCAAATGTAAGTTTAGAGTGTAGATAACCGATAAACTAGAAAAGTATGGCTAGTAGCCATCATTGTAGCCAACGGTTACAGTGAGAATACAATTTTTTTTAAAAAATATGTGATGGCTTTATCCCACCTGCTTCGGGAAAAATGAATTTTTTTCTTCCTTTTTCCTTTGATGATACAGTAGATCTAATAGGTGATAAGCACAAAAAAATTTTTTTAGTCTACAAAATACGATATGGACATTATTGATAGAATTCCCACTTTCTATTACGTTTCAAAAAATACGAAACAATGGTCGTAAGTTTTATGTATGTATACTAAACATACATATAAGGCTATTTATAAGAAATTTTGAAATTCAGTTAATAAAGGAACATATTGAGGTTATGTACTTATATGCGCACTAAAATTTTTGCATGTTGCACATAATTTCTAAAAGAATGGTTCTAAATTGTTCAATATCAATCACAACGCCTGTATTTTATTTCTGCAACAAATTAATTTTCATAATATTATCATATTACTCATATTTTACCCATTTTTATAAAGATATCTTTAAACTTTGTAAAAAAACTTGAAACCGAAACGATTAAACTGTAACTACCCTGGATGATTTATTAAACTTTAATGCTCTTTGCAAATTTAATCATTAATAAATTCTACTAAAAGATGAAATGAAACCACCTAATACTAGAAATGATAGGATTACTATTTAGCCATTTACTCTCGTTCTACAAATCAATCTACTTTACTTTGTTGGAAGTACCTATTGAGTATTGGATCCATATAATTGTTCGGAAATGTTATTTACCAGTGAGAATCAATTATAAATAATAATGAAATAATTCGATAAGGTAAGTAAAAATATAAACAGCGGTGTTTGTAATAGATATAGATAAGTATTTCTTATTTTATTATACAATTAAATCCAGCTGTAAAGATTGCGTTGATTGTGACAAGTGATAAAGTGAACAATTTTGCTCAAAAATCTGTTAATAAACATGCCAGCGCAATAAAAATAGGTAGTTGATCCAAGTACTCATACTAAAATAACTGTGATTGACAGGAATCAATCAATCAGACAAAAACAACAACTATTCATATGAAACAGACAAACGTTTGAATTGAAAATGAAATTACTAAGTCAGCAAGTACATACCATAAATAAAATCATACTATAATTTTGTTAATCACATTGATTGATCTATGTTGTAAATAATTAAATAATGAATGTGCGTTGAAAAATAATACTAGAAAATTGAAAGTTTCTTTAGACGAAATGAATTTTTGAATGAATAGTTTCATTAGAATATTGCACGATTAAGGAATATTCTCATTTTGTTATAACTTATCATAAATCCGTTCTTTGGAGCAAAATTGGGCCGGAGTCGGATCGGAGTGGTGTATGACAAGTGTGTCCAGGCCAGTCTGTTGCATACATTATTCATCGCATTGATAATGCCAAATAAAAATTGTAAATATATATTATATATAAGTGTAAAATGTGAACTCTCAGTTATATGATACATATCAAGAAGTAAATGAGAAAAGCTTAATATCAAGCCTCGAAAGTATGTATTTGTACAAAAAATATTATTTTTCACTTGTAAATTACGAGGATATATTAATATCTAGTTAGCCTAGACCAGTTCCGTGCATAAACAAAATATTGCGTTACCATAACAACGAACAATAACTTAGAAGTGTCAATGTGAAGTTTGACGTCAAAAAGTAAACCATCGTATCGAGCCATCATCAAGTACCTGTATTTAAAAGGGTTAAGAGGTAAGCAGATTTACGAAGATATGCTTAATACCCTTGGTGATCAATGTCCTTCTTATTCGACCGTGAAAAATTGCACTGCAAGCTTCAAAATAGGTAAATTTTCCATTGAAGATGATGACCGATCGGGAATGCCAGTTTCTGTGTCAGTCCCTGGATGCAGTTGATGACGTGATTTTATCAGACCGTCGAATTGGGCTAAAACGGATATCTGAAGCACTGAATATTTCATACTAACGCGTCCATCATATAGTTCACGTCAATTTGGACATGAGAAAAATTTCTGCAAAATGGATCCCCAAATGTTTGAATGTTGACCGAAAGCGTGCAAGGGTAGAAGCATCGCGTTCGATCTGCTCGATTTGAAAACGATGTAGACTTCTTAAACTGAATTGTTAGTATGGATGAGACTTGAGTACATTTCTACGATCCAAAAACAAAGCAACAATCGATGGAATGGCGACGCTCTGGTTCTCCAAGACCTAAGAAGTTTCGTGTCCAAAAATCTAATGGAAAAGTTCTTGCTTCAGTTTTTTGGGATTGCCATTGAGTAATCATGATTGATTTTTTGGATAAGGGTAGAACAATGTCTGGAGATTAGTATTCGACATTACTGACCACTATACGGGAAAAAATTAAAGAGAAAAGACACGTAAAGCTATCCAAACGTGTTTTGTTTTTGCAGGACAACGCCCCTGCACACAAATCTCATGTTGTCATGCAAAAAATTCTTGATTTAGGGTTTGAATCACTAGAACACCCCTCTTATTCATCTCGCTCCTCAACTGAAAAAAAGTTTAAAAGATCGTAAATTTTCTTTCAACGAGAAGATAATAAAAGCTGTGGAGGTCTGGTTTGCAGAGCAAGAAGAAACATTTTGACTATTATGACTCGATTGAGATTTTTGATTAAAATAAAATATTGGTGCTCAAGTGACTAAACATTTAAATAAAAATTGCAAGATTGCAGATTCTGTCACAAATAAACAAACAACGAAGCAAACTGAAACATAGAATGTAATAATTATGAAGCAAAGTTGTTGGTAATTCATTCTGTATTTTACTAAAATTTGTGTTCACCAATATTGTAAATCCTAATAACAATCAAATGAACTACATCATCTGTCAAAATTTTCGATAAATCTGACAGATATTTTAGTTTTAATACATCAAACATGATGATGAACATCCAGGAAAAAGGAATGGATTATTTTGCATCAGAGGGAAATTATGCATATTTGTTGGCATATTTCCATGCTTAACTAGAGAATACATTACGATTTATTGCTTCATGCGCCATATTTATCTGATCTGGCTCCCTTTGATTACTTTTTCCTCTTTAATTTGAAATAATCACATGGTGAATGGCGATTTTAGACAAATGATGATATCAAAAACAATTGCTTACTTTACGTAACTTCCGAAAGATTCTTTTTTACATAGTTTGTAAAAAGTTTGCATTAAGTGAGTTGAAAATAGATTAGATGAAAAATATAATATTATAGACCATAAAATCTACAATAAAATAAGTTTTTTATTACAAAATCACACTTCCATCGCAACCAACCTTGCACAAACTTTTATTTTTGAAAAAGCATCATCCGTTCCTGATTTTGTACTTATCTAAAATTATAATAAATGCAAATCACCTATTTTGAGGTGAGTTTGTGGGAAGTTTCAGCCACATTTTGAATTGTAAATCATTTTCCAGATGAAGCCAGTCCTCTTTCCGTGGTTTTCTTTACAAAATTATTCTCATCCTCTTTGGTCAAAAAGGATTTAATCTCTTCCGAATGTGGTTTCAGACTTTTATTTATATAAAATTTAATAGTCGTCTCTCCAATAAAGTAATACGATATAGATATTTTCTATCTAAACAACCCCTAAACCGAAACTAGATATAGAAACTTGAAGAGAGAAAACGAATTTATTAATTAGTAAATTAAGTACTTTCTACTTTCAAATGCCGCAACAATCGAAATCATTTTATAAATTTTGTTTATCAGAATACTACTTTGAGCAACCTCGTATTAACTGATAATAAAATAAGTTGTCACTCAGTTGTATCTGATTTTCTATAGTGATCTGACAAAAAATTCAAAGTTACTGCATAGGTCTCACAAAATGTTAAAAATAGAATGTATAAAATGTAGTGATACACGTATGCCCTATTAATTGGGATCATTTTGACAGAACGTGAATATTAGAATATATATATATATATATATATATATATATATATATATATATATATATATATCAATAAGACAAATCATTCTGTTAATTTTTGTAACATAAATAGTATGGAGTCAATCAGCTGATAGATCCATCTGAACTTGGACCATAATTTTCGAAATACCCTGTGGGAAGTCCATTTGTTCAACTATATTTTTGTTTATGGCGTGTAATGGGGTACACAAATTCAACTACTATGACATATCGACGGAAATATTTACTTGTATTACGATTAAAGATAAAATTGAAAACATTCGTTTTCAATTTTAATGAAAGTGAGTTTTTGACCAGCATTAATCAATAGCGGTCCCCACTTTGCATAAAGTTTTTTCATGTGTAGTATTCCATGCAAAATATTGCATACTGATTTGATTAAATATTTATTCGATGTGGAGTTGGATGAGAAAACCTTGTGTAAATAATAGTTCTTCAACAGTTTTAATTGTCATCTATATTAGTAGTTGTATATTATACTCGTATGTAGAAAGAATTTAATATTTGTAACGAGACTAGATAGGTTATTCAATTGGAGGTTATTCTGTTACTGTGATTTAGCCTATACTTAATTATTCTGTAAGTGTTAATAATAACGGATTCAGAAACTCGACTTTCCGTTTGCCGTTGACGTTTGCTGTTACAAAATTAACAACATTGGAAGGGATAAACATTCAAGAAGTTTATGAATAGGTTGTAGAATTTGCTACAAACGGCAAACGTCACTAGCGAACAGCAACGGCAAACGGAAAGTTAAGTTTATGAATCGGCATTAAGTGTTATAAAACGTTCTAGGATTGTTTTAGACATTTTATAAGAATATGCTATAGCCTAGGATAGGCTATGAAAGCAGCACGTGAAATAAAGTTCATAGAAGTAGTCGGTAAGAGAAAAATATCATAATTATAAGGAGAGAGTTGCAAACTTTGATTTTTGTGAAATCCGTGACTTCTATTAATAAACTCCTCGACCTGTTACAATATGGATATGAAAATAAAAAGTGAACATTAAACATGGAATAGAAAATGGCAAGTAAATGGTAAATATGAGTGTGGTTGTATATAATAAACTAGCTGACAGAAGTGTCGAGACGTCATACGCTTTTTTATTTTCATTTTTATGTTTAGAATTTTACGTTAATTTATTTTTCCGTAAAGAACAGCAGAGACAAACAGTTGATTTTTTTTCTTTACTGTGCAGTGAAACGTCATGCGACATTTAGGTTCATAAGGTTTTATTTGAAAATTAAACATGTAGCGAACAAAAACGTACAAATATTTTGAAATATTGCACTAACCGTAATTTTGGAAAGGGATAAGCCATACAGGGTTTAATGTTATACAGGATGTTTCTAAATTCACGTGACAAAATTCAGAAGGCGATTACTCGTATGAAATTAAAATGGGTATTTTCTAAAACAAAATTTCCTCAGCCCACCCCTTACCAAGATATCACACTTAAAAGGTGATGACTAAAATTGTGCTTTTATTTTTTTTTTTCTAAAATTTCAGTCACTAAGGTATTTTTTCAATATTCGCAAGTGAAATTAGCAGCCCTTACTTTCTTCCATACGAAAACTTTTTTCAAGTTTTATGAAATATAATCGAAATCCTTGTTTTATTTAAAAATATTTTTCATTCTCAAAACCAATAAACGCCATATTTAATTTTTTCTAATAAATTGAAAGGGAAACAGTAAAGATGTAAAATGTAGTACAATTCATAATGAATGCTGGAAATAACCACCTCTACCTTGTTTTTAATCACAAAGTTTTAGAATAATAGACGGTTGTCACTTCCACAATTCATTTATTCATGTTTATTCAAACTGTAGTGATGTCAAACACTAATGTTAATAGTTACCAATTGAAATTTAAATAAGTTTGTCATCTGTGTTTTTTGATTTATCTGTGTATTGTAACATGTATCCAAACGCTGAAAAGGCCAACGTGCGTCTTGTGTATGGTATGGACAAGCTGGACTTCTTTATGCTGATAAATATCCGCAACGAATGACGCCTCATTATTCCGTATTTGCACGTATCCACAACTGCTTATCCTTATGTTGAAAAGAAATTCTAATTCTACACTGGTCGTTTCTAGATAGGTAGAAATATAATGGTAGAACAAGCGATTTTAGATGAAATTCATGTACAAGCGAAAAAAAGCAATAGAAAAAAGGCCAACGCCCTAAATATTATCCATTCATCAGTGTGGCGAGTTTTAAAAGAGAATATACGAAATACTCAATTTTTAAATAATGTACTGTTTACAAACGAGACACATTTATCAAGAATATTTATCGTAAATTTTCACAATAATCACGTACGGGCAGATGATAATCCCCATGATATTATATAGCACCATTTTCAAGATATTTGTTCAGTGAACGTATGGTTTGGTATTGTAGAGAATAACTTGATTGAGCCTTATTTTCTGCCTCAGCTATTAAATTTTATTTCTTATACCAGTTTTCTAAAATGATCGCCGTGATGTAAGTATTTGAAGAGATCGCACTCAATATCAGGCAAAACATATGATTCGTACACAATGGTGCTGCTGTACACTTCAGTTGGTCTGCTAGGCAACATTTAGATGCAACACACCCAAACCGTTGGATTGGTCTAGGAGAACCCCTGCTTTGTCCTCCTCGATCTACACAGTTATATCCTTGTGATTTCTGTTTATTAGGTTACCTCAAATCAATAACCTACAAGATACCCATAATTGATGATATCAACAATTTGAAGAATCGTATTCAATAGCGTTTCGGGGGCCCTCCTCGACCAATGTTACTATGAATACAAATGAAAACCGTGAAGCGATGTCGATTCATTTGATTAAATCAAAACGAATAAATTTTCAATATATTATTATTTATAATCAGTATAATGTAATCAATTTCGTTATCAATAACATCGTGTCATCTAGTGTGCAAATTTTCTATATCGTACTGATAAAAATCAATTGGTTCTAGAGTAAAATACCTACTTCGAGATGAAATTTCAGACATCATCCAAATTTTTGAATTTTTTTCAAGGTTCGTCTTGCATAGTACGATCTTGTATTATTTATTGTGTTACATAATAACGCCTTTTCTGTTGTAAATCTAAATACTTTTCGATTAAAAATTGATCCAGGTTTCAATTTCAAATATACTCCACTAAACCAGAGGAGCGCCGTTTTTGGATATAAACCCGGCTTCGCAATACTTCGTGGTGATTTATTTGAAGAGCCTTTTGCGTTTCGAATTATCATATAGTTATCAAGTTAAACCAAAAAACAGTTATGTGCCGTTGAAACAATACGTTCCATGTAGGTAATGGACGATTGATTTTGTTTTTTTCTTCGGACAATTGGAAGGAATCCAAACACCTGCTCAGTCCATTTTTCCAATCTGCCCACACATGCTCTTGGATGGTCAACCAAGAATTGTTGAGGTAGTTTGAGAATTTTTAGATTGTCAGACATGGATTTTTTTCCGCTCCCGCCTTTAACACGAAATTTGAACATGAAAAAACCGTATTTGGCATATAGGAACGGATAAACATCGAAACTTTTGATGACAACGGTTGCGTTACAACCCTTGCTAAAATTAAAAACAGACAATGCTGGAAATTGCAAATAAATATTATTCAATAGTTACAATAACCTTGAAATGTCTTTAGAATGACTTTGAAGTACGCATTAAGCTGATAAATAACAATGAAACATCTACAAAAAACTACATTACTTTCTGGTCCCCCTTTAGATATTATTTACAAAGTCCGTGTAAACGATTTCTAGCCGGATTCGAGCAAATTGTGATGAAATTTTTCTCAGCAATGTGCCTTCAGCCTTCAAGAACACTATCTGATGGTAAATGTTTTCGCACAATTTGCAGAATTTTCATAGTCATCTCATTTTGGTAGTCCTTGGATTTATAATATGATTTCCAACAAACGTTTTCACCTGGAATATATCCTGCGTCACTATCGACATGAACAGTAATCAAACGATGGCCTTTACTAGAGGGTTTTAAGAGCCCTAAATTTTATATGTCATTTCAGGTTTTATTGTGAGTGTAACTAGAATGAATAAAAGTTTCAACAGTAGGAAAATTCTCCTTCCGTTTTCGCTATATTGCTTTTCATGGAAATTCCAGGTATTAATTTTAAAAACAATTTTTACACTATCATTATAATCGAAATTTCCGTATATAGGTCTTATACGCTGGATAGTAATTTAAAATACTATTTCTTAACGTCTTCTAGCATTGATTTGGCTTTTTGCCAGTCCTTTTCTTTTGTAGAGTAAAAAAAGAGGTTACGCGCTAGAAATTCAACGAAAAATTCGTAAGCTAAAACATAGAGCAGCTGATACACGTCCACCGACCTAAAATAAATATTCGACGTTATTTCAAAATTTACACATTATTCTATTCATACCACGGACCTCATTTTGAACTTCAATAATAAATAAAAACTTCAAAACCATTACGTTTACAAAAATTTTGGTAAATCATTATGACATTAACATTCTTGAATGTGGTCATTATATTCAATAGGTCATTTACTCAAACAAAACTTATCCTTCCTTCATAATTTAAATTAAGTACTAAATAGCTCACAGCTCACTTGAAAATTTATGAAGAATTTTACTCTTAACACATTCAATCGATACAGAAATATATATGGAAATCTGGAAATTTTTCGATGTGAATAGTAAAAAAACAGTATCAAATGTGCAATCGGTGACGATGGGGAGAGTTTGTCAACAAACTTCTGAAAATGCGACTCCCTGAGCTAGCATGGTCGAGTTATAATTAAAATGATTCGCTGTATCAGCAGCGAGGAAATTAATTTTAATTTTTAATTCAGTTTTTTGTAATATGGAAGGATATTGTTAATCGAGATATATAATAGCAGCGTAGGCTGAAAATATCATGAGATCATTAAAAACAGTTGAAAATCTACCATTCTATTAAGTAAACTCAATTATTTCACTATTAAGTTTGTCAGAATTGTATATTTTACAAGTACTTTATTCAAATAAGCAACTATTCTGTGTGAATTGCTGACTCCTCCATTTTTTTATCAAATTTTTACATTCACCTCGTATTAGACTAGGTCCTATTTTATGGACTAACACATTTTTATAGCAACAATATAGCAAGTTGAGTGATATAGGTTCACAAATATCTAGAAAATAAACTAAGATTGGATGGTTCACCATAACTTACAGTATTCATATTTTATTATTTCATTTGGAATATTCTAGTCTTCTAATCCATAAGTTTCTTTATATCATAGTCTTCTTGTAGTGGGTACTTCAATGACTGTGGTAGTTGATTCTATTTACGTTCTTACTCGTATTCCATTCATTTGATTAAGGGATGTAAATTTGCATCTTTGAATTTCTCATTCTTTAATTACTGTGATAGAGTATATTTTATTTTACGAACTAATGACATTGACAATGACACCATTATCATTGGTATCTATTCAATTATGAAGAAAATACGTATATATATATATATATATATATATATATTTATATAAGATAAAAAATCTAATGTATTATGAAATCTTGTTTTATATAGTTCCAAAACATATTCCATAATCATAAAAGTGGTTAAAAATGTTTAAATTTAAATTCCTTTCATGTCTGTCACTGACGCAAGAAAAAGGGGTTATGGCCGACTGTAAACTGTTCGCAACCACTTTTTAACAACCTGTATGAATCCAGATATTCCTCTCGGGATTTAGTTACAATAATATTTAGAGGAATAGCTAACTAAAATACAGTAGAATCCAGAGAATGTTGAAGAGGTTGGATTGAAGATGAACTCCCTTGTAGTAATAAAGATTTTAAAAAACCTCGAAAGAAAAGAATTGTGAAGAATATATTGAACAATGAAGCGGAAGTAGAAACGAATATCTACGTTAATAAGTAGAAATATGAAGGAGACACCTACACGAATAAATAATAAAAACTAAAGAAATAAAAATGTTTATTAAAATTTTTTTAAAAGAAACCGCAAAAGTGTCTGAAAAAATGAGACTATGAATAGTGTACAATTGAGCATACTTCCCTTAATGCCTAAATAACAAACAATAGCAAAAAGACTAATTACTTTTATTTGCAATAATTATAGATAGATTTGAAATAGAAATAAATAAAAAAATAAGTAATCTTTGGTAATATAACTTTTATATATATATATATATATATATATATATATATATATATATATTGATGAATAAAAGTAATTACAGATCCAAAAGTGAAGTTCGAGGTTGAAGTTGGTAGTTTGAATTGAACAAAATATTAAATAGCAACAAAGCACAGTTTAGTTATTGACAATAATAAGTTGAAAAATAGATGTCAAAGTATTTTCATATCATGATTTTTATGTTTGTGAAATGAAATGTAGAAATTCAATTTTTGCAATTTTTTTGTTTTCAATGTGAACATTAGTAATTAATAAAAATAATTAAAAAAATACATTCAGCTCTATAATGTGTTAGGTACTGATTTTTGAAAACCATTAAAGAAGTTTAGAGGAATTATGGTTTAATGTAACCTACACACAAAATATTTACCATTTCTGTGTTGGCAATATAATTACTGGAATTCGGCAATACCACAGCAACGTGCACCTCCCATTGATTAGAGGTTTCGTTATATATTGAACAATAGTCATCTTCGCTATCACCGGATTCTTCACACTGAGTAGGAATTTTCTGGCACGGTTCCGAAACCGGCCAGGGTTTCTGATTTAAAATATCGTAATTGAAATCTGAATCCGCAAAAGATGTAGCCAAAAATAACATAAACATGAAATAAACCATCACTGACTATATTATGGCACAATTGGTCACGACATAAGCAAGAAATAGAATTCTCACAGTCCGATCGCAACACATTTTACGAAAACATTCAATCTACTAAAGTTGATAGCCGTTGATAGCAATTACTGATAGTGTGTCGGCGCAAAAGATAATATTTTCACTAAATGATTGGGTAGACAAAGTATTTTAATTGATTTATCATAGAAAATTTATTACCTAGATCGAGTACTTCAGCGCTACCTGAACAGATATATGTTATTTTAATCTAATTTCGTAATAATTTTGTAACACCAATGTCAATTTTAACACAGTTATTGAAGCCTCTTCAGCCCCTAACTAAATCTACATAAGGCGGAGAATTGATTGAAAATCTATATTCGCATTTATACGAAAAATATAAATTATTTTCAACGAACGTCAATTTAAGTATGTAAACACACTCTGTTCATGCTTTTGTGATTTAGATTTTGTGGATAACGAGCTGTCAGCGCACTACAACTACAATAAATAATAGTAGAGAAAATCAGTTGAACATGTTTATTTTTATCTACATAACTAAAAAACTCGAAATGTTATTTATATCCCAAACGAATTAATTAGAGGTTCTCTTAAATCAACAAATAACACTGGTCGATACTATTTTGTACCACAATACTACTGAAACTAATTTCCGTGGTTCTCATATAGGTACCTAAAAATATATAATACTGACCGAAACGGTTGTATCGCAATACCATTGTCAGTACTAATTTGTTTTGATGGTACTTTCTTAAATCGAAATACAATTAATACGAATTTTTTGGAGTGAATAACACTAATGCCAAGAGTCAGCACTTTTTTCTGCAATTTTCTACTAAAATAGTTTTCTTGCAGAAATATGTTCAAGGGCGTCCATAGATGTCAACCAAGAACCAAGTTGACGGGATGGAGGAGCGGGAGTGTCAGCAACCATCTTTCTACCGAACACACTTGTACACTACCACTACACCAACACTCAAAATTATCGTCTTCAGAGAATCGGAAGTATTGATGTAGTGGTAGTCTAAACAGAGTGTTTAGTATGAATATCATCAAAAATTCCAACTTAATCATCTTTAAATATCACTTGGACTTTAATGGTATAACGAAAGTAATAAAAATAATTTTTTGTATAGTATAGATTTTCACCTAAAACATTCCAAACTCCACCATTTTTCAACCTATAAGAGAATTATAAGTGTATTATTTTTATCCTACAATGGTAACAGTTCACGAGATATTTGATGACATGATTTCATTTTATTTTTCAAAATAATTTCTCACACTTAGACTATCAGTTACCAATATTTTCAATCCAGTTTGTTTGTCTCTAATATCACCTCTTCATTTGTCTAAATTCGCTCCTTACCAAACCATACGAACAAAGTTTAGTATCAAAAACTAATCGTATGGAACCAGATCAGGTTAATATGTCATATGAACCACCAAACCTCAACGCACTTAAGATAATTTTTCCGCAACAATAACTGATTAATGTATAGGTGCATTATCGCTTTTCTCCATACAATGCGATCTTACTTTCAAGTTAGATATCAAAACGTGTCAGCGCACTACTGGCCACTATGGTTTTCCAAATAATCACTAAAAACTAGTTTTTGCTTTTTTGGGAGCACGTTCTTCTGATGAAGTCCATTGTTTCTGCCGAATTTTTGTTTCTGACGTATAATGATACACCCAAGTTTCATCTACTATGACATATTATCATGAGCTGAATCGCGTTGGAAAGCTCAAATTTCTCGAGGTTTTTGCTTCAAAGCCATTAATAAGAGGGTTCTTAGGGTTTTTATACATTCATTGATCTTAGAAGTGATCTGATTCCGTAGTCTCAATCTGCTTACTCCTTGAAATTTCATCAAGAAACTGGAATCTGTGTAATAAAAATGATCAAAATGAAATAAAACAAAAAATGTTCACCATCGAGAACACCATGGACACTAACAATATTGATATTGGCTTTGAGACAATTGATAAATTCATCACCCTAACAAATGTTCAGATTATGAATCTGCCAGAGCTTTAATAAAGAAAACTATTAGCAAAAATTTATGTTTTAGATTTTGAATAAATATTCGACGCCATTAAAAATGACATATAATTTTTCACCTAGAATATCAACTAATTAATGTAAGTAATTCCCAAGTTTTTCAATATAAACATTGTTCATATTTCTATTTTATATTTATGACAATAATTTCATTCCTCTATGATGAAATATAGTTATTTGAATATACTTTCTTATCCCGCAAAAGTATTTTAGAAATAATAACAATAAAATTTCACCTCGATTTAAATTATGAACACAATCTATAATGTAACACGATAAACTTTCGTTGTTGGCCAGTGTAATTTAACACATACTGATTAGTAAATCTAACAAAAAATTTTCAATTTACACTACTAATTTTGACTCGAAATTTAATTACAATATGTTCAACAAATATATAATTGTGTTAATAAATTACACCCACTGAAGTTGCACAAAAAGCCGAAAATGTATATATTCTACGATAAAAATCTAGGAAAGTATGAAATTTAGAGAAACTTTGAATCAAAATTAAAAAATTCCTTCCATTCAGGATTCGCACTCTCCCCTATGTTTAAGGCGAAAATTCAATAACTGAATCATCTAATCTACAATGATTTTTTAGTCGAATACTATTGAAGTATACAGTGTAGATATGAGTTCAATTACAACGAAATCGCTTGATCCAGAGGAGATGATAGTATTAATTACATGTCGGAGATAAAGTTGTTGAATTAATAAACTTCCAATCATGTCTTTTATGAGGTGGAATTCAATATCACAAATGTATAAATAGAGTATCTACGTTTTTAAAAAATGTTGACGCGATTTTCGGATAGTCATAATAAATTAAAAGTTTGTGTGTAAAAGTGTGATGAAAGGAATCCAAATCTATTTCATGGGCACTAAATTCATGAGGTTAGTGAAAATATTTTCACACATCGTATACAACGATAATGAATTTTATTGACAATATAAGGTAAATGTGCTATCCCAAAATTAACCACTAAACAAGAAGTTTATAATATAATGAATTTCGATATGAAAGCAATTTAATCTTCACTCGATTACTAAGTATCTTTTGAAGTCTTGTATGAATAAAAAAGTAATGTCGCATCAAATTGGTTCCGAGGATATTCCTTTATTAACACACTGTTTTATTCAATATTCCAGCTAACCATTTTCAAAGAAATAACATTAACCTTAACTCAAAATATTTGCGTGCTTTATTTGAAAAATCTCATCTCATAGGGACTTATAAAGATGATAATTGAATATTTTTAACCACAGTATGCTGTTCAATAAACGAAATTTATCAAAAATACTCTCAGATACAGAGCGATGTTGGTCTATCGATCTTGTTGTTATATTTACTTCGTCAATATCCATAAGCGACAGGCAGAGGCTAAGTAATTGATTAGTAATTATAATGAATTGAAATTTCGCTAAACCTTTCCAATTATGCTCTAATTGTTGTTTTAAATGCGTAATATATCAAAATAGATTATTATCAACTCAAATGATCTCCGTGTGTTGGAAGAATTAAGCTACGATTTGGATGATTTTTTTTTATATTATGTGAGGTGACTATTATATTCATGTACTAGAAAATTATTTTTAATATCATATCTATTGAAAACGAGAAAAAAAATTTTTTAAGATGACTCAATTGAGAATAATGGTATATTATAAAAAGCTTCTTAAACTTGAAAAAAATATTCCATTAATTATATTAAGTTATGTTATGTAGGACCTTTCCTGAACAAAAAGTATGTATTCATTGCTGTAGAACTGTAGACGAATACTCAAGAAATTAACATATCATAGAAGTGATACATACATTCTATCTTTGCAGCTCCAACAATCAAACAAATACTTCAAAACATTTTAGGCTCGTTCCAACCTGTTAATTTAGACCGTTCTTGGAAGCGTTTGAATGATATTTTCTGTGCCCTCTCCGACTCAGTTGTCTCAGAGTCTTTTTTAAAATAATCACCCTATAAATTTACTTATTTAGGTTGGCCATATTACGTATACAAGTGAGACACCATAATATTATGAAATGAATAGACAGTATCCGAACAAAGTAACACAAATCAAGTAGCTACGTGAGAGATTAGGACAACTCTGGTTACTACAAACTAAAAGCTAAAAAAAGCAACAAATTGATCATTTAGATTCCACGTATCGGATAAAATGATACTAATTATGGCATTTAGTAGGTAATTAGTGATAATGCTGATTTTTTTTTATTTATTTGTGGATTCCTTTTTCGTTTCTGCTACATTTTTACGTCATCATTAGCTTCTTAATTCCTCAAATATCTGTATTTATTTTTCTCCAATTATAATGCAATTTTTACATTTCTTTTTTTGATGATTCACTCTTTTGTATATTTTCCTTTTCTGTATACGATCCACAATCTGGACTTCTGGACTAATAAACACGTTAATATAGATATTTAAATGAGCATGTGAATAATCTACTTTTTGGAAAATTATAGCCATAAAAATCTAATAAGTAATACTGATCATTACTTAATAATGTGAAAAAACATTACTATCGATGTAGGAGATGTTCAGAATGCTCGCCGCGAACGTCTTGGCAACATGCTAATATGGTTTAGAAACGTCTTCTAACTCAACATCTCAGGCATGACTGATCTAATAATATAAGTTAAGAGGTTTAGTTTTTTATACAATACTTTCCATATATCTTCTCAGAGAGAAGTCTAATGGCGTCAGATCAGGAAATCGTGCTGGCCATTCTATCTCACCGCGCCACCGATTGGAAAAAATTGATTCAGATACCATGCCATGATTTAGTAATGGGAGATGATCCTTCTTACTGAACCCATATTGTATTCGCAAGGTTTGCTGGATCAGGATATAAGTTTTGTGGGTCTCCTTCAAAATCAAGCATAAGACTATGAATATTAAATGAGAATAAACGAATATTTTTTTGGGATATTTTTCAATTTATCTCAGTAAAAAGGAACGCTGGAATGGTTTTTGCTCACTTTCTCAATATCAAGAGTTGAATAAAAAATAAGTATGTAACGAAATGTAGCGAATTCATGAAATCAGATAATTCTTGTTTTTAATGTTATTTTGTGTAATAATTCGGAAAGCACTCAACAATTCCGAAATAGTTGAAAATACGTATAGGACATTGTGAATGGATTATTATATCAAGAATTTCCTGAAGAATCCAAAAAAATAAATAATACAAATGTAAAATAAGAAAGTTGGTATTGGCCACTGTCACATGACACACCATGTAAATTTTAAAAAAAAATCATTTATTTATTAACGAATTTACTCCATTTGGCTGCTCTACACTGTATATCTTATCAGCGATAAATTACTTTCTGTCTTGTATGTTTCACTTTTTCAAACACACCGACAACGCCGAAATATATTTAAATGCGACCCTATATCTTATCTTTTAATTGTAGGTTTTTTCCAGAAGTATTCTATACATTTTATCACAAACAATGTTTTCCTTAATGTTGATCTGAAAATACTTGAACATGAACTAGAAATTGTAAAAGGGTTATAGGTTAATTTGCTTTATAATAATAAAATAGTATCCTGTATAATATTGTAATAATAACTATACTGTCAAGAAATTCCAGCCGTAAAATTTATAAAATTCTAATTTGAGAAACCAATGAGACCTGTGGCGTATTTTTATCGAAAATGTGCAGCTCATTCACATTTTGATAGATCTTTGCTGTTTAACCCGAACTTATTAGAATCGAAATTAATTAATATTTAATATTTAAAATATGAACATCAAATATTTTCCGAGAGCAACAAATAGTTTACGGATATACATATTTACATTTTTGATACATCGTAAACATAATTCGTCCACTGTAAAATATTAATTTCGGGAAAATAAACACCTCCACCACACTCCTACACGAATTCAATATACCTAAAAAAATAATTATGATGGAAATTTAAATGGTATTGAAATAACTATGTGGTGTAATTTTATTTAATACCGATATTGTAAAATGAAGAATATGTATAGTTTTGACAATTTTCTAGTTGATTTCCATTTAAAATCTAAGAAATCTAAAAAAATGCGTATCTACATTTTTCGGAAAAAGGGTCGGTTTTATTATACAACGAATATGGAAGCTGATTAACAAGGCAGAGCAGCAAAAGTTGACGTCGAAACGAAATAGCGACGCTGTCTGATTCTGTCTTCAGTTCGGAGTTTACTACGAACGATAGTTTTTACCTAGATAGTACAAATTTGATAGGAGCATTACTAATGAAGTTTTGAGATATGACAACACTGATGTGAATATATCAAATCTGACATTGTTATCATGAAGGTTGACATTTTTAATGGTGAACGTACTCAGAACGTATTGTCATACGAATGCTATTTGAGTTGTGCATTCATCTTGGTCAAAAAACGGAATTAAATAATCGCGAATATTTTCGTGCGATGATTTTCGACGTGATTTAAATCAATAGTAGTATGCCGAGCAGCTTGCTATGACTTTTGGTTATGAAGCGTCCATAATAGGATATTGTGTCAGAAAACATCGATGCTGTGCGTAAATTGATATTGCAAGATCGTCATGAGACATAACGTGAGCATACTTGGGCATTATTTTCACTTGCATACATTCAATATTGCATGAATATTCGGTTGTCAAAAAGATTTGTTCGCGATGGATAACGCATTATTTGACAATCGCTCAAAAAAAGACGTCTATAAGATCTGTAAACAACTATCGACTATAAGGGTCTTCCAAGACGAGTCAAATCCAACAAAAATTGTTCACGAACGAAGTACGGTAACCTTTTTTTCGGAATAATTGGAAATGTTGCCACCATTCCATTAAAGCAACTTAGAACAGTCAATTCTGAATGCTACACCAGCATTTGTTTGCCGGAAGTGTTCGAAAAAATTAAGAAAACCAATTGCAGAAGACGAATTATTCTCCACCTCGACAATGCGAACTCTCACACATCAGTTCAAACAAAAACTGTCAAAACATCGAATTGATCGGTCATTTGCCGTACAATTCTTGTTTAGCATTCAATTATTTCGTTTCATTCCCGTAGATGAAAAATAAATTGCGAGATGAACGTTTTTCCACGCCCGAAAAAGCGTACAAATGGCATGTTCTAAGAGGTAGGTACCTTAATCGGAATGGAAAGAATACTTCGACAATTGATTCGAACACATGAAAAAGTGTATTGATCCTAATGGAGAATATTTTGGAAAGAAATAAAGACATATCCAATTATAAATATTTATTTTTATTTGTCTATCTCAAAACTTAAGTAGCTGCCCTCGTATGTGACAGTTATGTACTCTACACTCCTTACAAAAATGGCAACAAACTCAACTTCATATCTATATTCAGCTTAGAAACCAAAAAACTACTTTTTGTATTTATATTTCATTTACGTTTCAATTTACTTATAGTATTATAAAGTTTTGAAAGCCTTTTCAACTAAACTAATATGAAATCGTTTGCAAACAAAGGAAGCCCCTGATAAGAAATATTTTTTATTGTTCAATTCTCAGTCTGGTCCGTCGGCAGTTTAATTGGATTTACAGATTTGGGAACAGTAAAAACTTGATGTCAAGAACGAGACGAAATGCCTAAACGTTCACAGTGACGAATAACAGAAAGACGAAGGGTTTTCCTATGTAGGTAGTTAGATATCTAATAACGTAAATTCATAAACGATATTCGAGTTTAGACGATCGACGAGAATCCAGTTCTATCGGGAGTGAAAATTAAATTTTGGATCTATTTAACTAGTCGTTCGATAGCAAAAACGAGAATTCTATTTTCGTAGAACTTTTTATTGAAATATGCTGCAAGGTATATTATTTGGCACTTAAAATTAATTTTGAAATTGAACCGAAATTATATGATACATTTCAAGGGAAAATATAAAAGGCTCAAAACCAAACCTCAAAAGTAAGTATTTGTGCAAAAAATGTTCATTTTCACGTGGAAAATATAGTGCTCACTTAAATAAATAATTTTAGCTCAAGAGAGTTTTTTTAATCAAAAAGAATATTGAGAACAAAAAATACACCTATTTTTAGTCTTTTAAGTGTTTGAGTACCACAAAATTCCAAAAAAAAATTGTGTCGCTAGATTGCCGATGCACTCAAACAAACAAACAATGAAGTTAAGGAAAGAATATATGTATGTACGAAACTAAACGAAACTGTAAGTTATATAAATTCAACTTTATTTATTATTATAATTCCGTTTTCAGACAAATTCGAATTCACTATATCACTAGAAACCGTTAAGTAAACTCATACTTTGCTATACTCTTATGAACAAAAGGAAAGAACATATAAGTGGCGCGGTTAGTAACATCCAGTGATTTTTTATTACTTTCGATGTGATTACGCTTTAATTGCCTATTTTTCGGAATATTGTGTCATTTGCAAATCACTCACATGACAAGCTATCAAAGAGAATTGTGTTAATGTCAACCCTAAATAATTTATGAGCAGATAGAAAGCTGATGGAGTTGTGGAATCTACAAGTAATTAATCTAAAGGTATTAATTAATTTAAACACTGTCAATTTGCCTGATTGCAATTAATCGGGACCTTTTGCAAACTTGAAAATACTTTTTATCATAAACTCATTTAAATAAATGTTATAACAAACACAATTCAATATATGATCCAGATCTGTTGCTACTGAGTTAAAATTAGTGGCTCAATACATATAACAAGTATGAGATATTTTAAAAGACTTTTATAATGTATAAATACTTTTCTATATATTTCAACAACCAAATTTCTCCAAATATTTCATTATATTTATTTTATTTCTCTTCACTTCGCTTCGTTGTTTGTTTGTTTTAAGGGCCAATTGGTTGAACAGCTAGATCTCGGGATCTTACTCCTCTTGATTTTTTTCTGTATGGTCATATGAAGTCTCTGGTCTGTCAGAGTCTGGTAGAAAATGAGGAAGATTGGTTGGTCGTATACAAGCAGCAATAGAAGAAATTTCTAATACGCCTAATGATTTCCGGCACGTGCGCTTATCTATGCTGCAAAGAGTAAGGGCTTGTGTAAACGAAGGAGGTGGACAATTTGTGCAGTTGCTTCAATTTATTGTGTTTCACCTATTTTGTGTTCAAGATGTGTTAATCAAATGTTACATATTTATTCTCACGATTTATTTTATTTGTATGTGGCAGAATTAAACACCAAAGTGTGCTAACTCTAATATTATATATATATAAAAATATGTATAAAAGTATAACAATATTAAAATTCACTTAAAATAATTGGTTAAAATTTGCGACGGTTTTACATTATGTTTTTTCTTGTAAAAAACATTAAATTCATCAATTTCAAAATTCGATATTCAAATTGACGCTTGATAGAAATATTGATTCTGGTTACTATAGAAATCGTTATTAATTTTTATTGACGTTGAAATTTTAAAGGCTAGATAGTTATATATTTTGATTAAAAAATCTCACTTTAGCAACACTAATCAATTAACACGTTGAGCCCCAACCAAAATTGATAAACTTTTCCCTATGCCTAAAAATTTGTTTCGTATTTTTACACTCGATATGTTTATTTGAAAACAAAGTACGAAAAAAGAATTTTTTTTGTGTTATAACTTGCTCTGGGCCCGAGGAAAACTTAACCGCTAAAACTTTCCCCATGGTCCAGAGCGGCCCTATGGACTGCACATAAAAAAACATGATTTTTTGCATTTTCCATTCAATTGAAATCAAACAAAATTGTTGCTTTTTTATCCGTAGAACAATAATTTATGCTATTATGTAAAGTGTACGATATGTTTTAAAAAATATATCTAATCAAAAATAATGCTTTTGGGTCAGGTCATATTTACTCATCTGTTAACAATACGAAAATGGGAACACTTATTTGAGAAGGACGTTGAAGTGGTATAGGAAAATTGCTACCTATTGAGCTGTTATTTGGTATAGTAATGGTGAATGCACATATAAAATAATAACAAAAAAATATATACCAAATAATGATTTCCAAATCAGTCTATCAAAGGTGTTACTGAAGAAACAAACTACGGATGTTGTCGAAGAGACGCCAAAACCAGAAAAATCTATTGGCTAATGAAGAAAAAAGGCCCAAGTCACAAGGTGAGAAGAGATTGTGTAGGGTGCAGTGAAAAAAATCAAAAACATTATTGTAAAATCCAAAGTAAAAAATGTTGTTACTTTTTACAGTGTTTGTTTTGGACAACCACGTTATTGTATTCCGTGTTTTGCAGAAAAACATAAATAATTGTTATTGTAACAATAATTGGTTGTTGCTGTATTAATATTGTAATATTATATATATAATAGAAGTTCCGATTTTTAAAATTTGTCATTTTCTTATACCAAAATTTACCAAAAATAGTTACAGGCATGTAAAGGTAGCACAAATTAGAAATTTTAATCAAATATTATTTGAATCATGACGAAGAAAAAACAAAAACGAAATATGGAAAGGGAGGTTTTTTGTTTTACAATGGAATATTTGAATATTTAAAAGCGGTCCCCTTGAGCCGTGGAGAAGGTATATCGTGCGGTCCATTGGACCGCTATGGGCTATAGGGAAAGTTCAGTTGCGTGCCTATGAACCTATGGACATCGGGACTCAACGTGTTAAATTCACATAAATACATACTTTGGAGGCTTGATAATAAGCCCTTTACATTTGATATTTCCAATACATATATGTATATATATATATATATATATATATATATATATATATATATATATATATATATCATATTAGGTTTAATTTTACTTTGAGGCAAATTTAATTTTTCCAAGTGACATATTCAAAGTGAAGAATATTCTTTTTTCTATAATGTTATTACTGCAATTATTTAGTTATCGGACTATGAACACGATGCCTCGCGCTGTTGCATACTTTGATACACTGGGAGCTATTTGACGATAATGATGACCTGAATTCATGTTGATGGAAATCAACCAATGAAATAACTTTAATAAGCAGTGAAAGTACTTCGCACATTCACTGTATCAGTATAATTAATATCATTCCATGATTAAATTTTAACGCCACAAGCGATTTGATTTATTCCATAGAAGCTTCTAAATATATAATGAACTCTTTGAGGTAAACAGTAACCCACGAGTTAATACCTTGATTTAGATAGGACAATATACTGAATGGAATCTGCTTTATTAACATATAAAAAAATTCAATATTCTTCCCGTCATATGGCGAAAATCAAATAAACCGATAATGCTCCGTTAACCATATTAATTAATTAATCATTTAAATTAATTATGCTGAAAAATGGTATACCCTCATTTTTATTCAGATAATATACGTCAATGTGAAGTAAATAGTGTATAATAGTACATAATGTCTAGTTATTTAAAGGGGTTCAGATACGAAAAAAAACACATAAATGTACCTTTTATTATGAACACACCACATAAATCATTTCTTTTTTAGTGTATTAAATAGAAAAAATTGATGTTAATTTTTTGAATCGACAGAATTATTGCCTCGTTGTATGCATAACAAAATTGTTTTCTTCATTTAGTAACCACGGAGGCATACCCTGTTGTAAAACTATATGGCCTGATCTTTGTGAAAACAGACAATAGAAATTTTCGGAAAGTATGATCGTCACCTAATATGGTTGAGTTACTAGATAATTATTTTTTCCTGTAAGCTTATGCATTATTTCTTGAAACGTGATCAATAAGGTGGTATAGGTACTAATCAACAACAAAATATCGAAAATGTTATTAGGGGTTTTCGGGAAACTATGATCAGGTTAACTCGATCATGATCTGAATGCTAGAAAACTAATCCATATCAAATTCATTGTTGTTCGGAAAATGATCTAGTTAATGGGGTTGTAGTCATATGAGTGACTATCTACTATTAATTCTTATGAGCAGCTTCATAGATAGATTACTGAGATTTGCGGTTTTTATAATTGAGTGAAAGAATTCAAGATATTCCAATAGCAAACCATTGACAACAGTGAAAATCTCTATTATATGCATGACGGAGATAGATAAGAATTTCTTCCTAACGGACTTCTAGTTTCGGAGAAAAATATCGGCAACTTTTCCACAGATAACCTCGAGGGTATGAACAGCCACTTTTCGAAGCATGTCTCATCACTTATCAAGACATGATGGAGACTTTTGATTACATAATATATCATAGAATAAATCTATATAATAACATAATGTTTTCGTCATGTGAAAAAATTGTCAAATTAAAATGTCTAAACCTGGTGTTTGCTTCTTTTACTTAAAGGAGGCTTAAGGCAGTTCAGTGGAATTTCATACAAATATTCGTTACGTTGGTTGAAACGTATTCATGAAATGAAGTATTTTTTTAATGGTAACTCGTGAATTAGTCTATAGTAATACAAACCTACAAACCTACTAGATTTTAAAATCAAAATTGTCAATATGGAAACAGCCACACACACACACACACACACACACACACACACACACACACACACACACACACACTTTATTACATAATCACGTTAAAAATGAAAAGCATAATAAACTTAATTACTATAAAATATCAAAATAGTTCAATTCAAATCTTACTACATTAAAATTAATCGGTAACAAAAATAATTACATCTCACAGGATCGTCAAAACGATCAACTCTTTCAAACTATTTTTTCGTATATTCGAATTTCTTGACATCATAAAAAAACAGGTGTTTCTATCATGGTATTTTTACAAAATACGACTTTTATATCATTTTTCAGATTAATCAAAGTTTAATTAACGTTATTTTAGAATAACTATTGTATTTACTTTGTATCATATGTTCAGTATTTATTTTATAAGTCACGCAATATGGCGGCCTTACTGAAATGTTTAAACTACCTACAAAATTTTTGAATTTTCGATAATTTTTTTCTCTATAAATATTGATCAAACAATTAAAAAATATATAATAAAAATTGTATATAAACTATCCAGAACTATTTTTTTTCTTAAACCAAGTATGCAAGTACTCTATCCGATCGATAAAAATACTCTACAACAAAAAATACTAACTATTAGTTTATTTAGCAATTTGCTCTGAAATTCCAAAGGTATTCATTATATCCGTTGTTCATTTTAATTATGTTTAATTAAATAATTTATATTTTTGCGTTCAAAATTCAAATATTTTTTATCAATGATTATTTAGTATTTATTCCATTCCATATCTGCCATAAGGCGAGCACCGTATCAGTCATATTGATAATTGATTGCACACTACTTATCACATTATTGGTTCCATTGTTTACTTTAAAAGTATTCATTAATAATACAGAGAGGATTGAGGAGACGATTTTATTAATTTCCTAATCAAATATTGACAATGATAATAATAATAATTTGTACAAGCGCCTTTCATAGACCCCGATAACAATATCTGGAGGTTCAAGATCGGGTAGCCAAAGAATAATGGACACCTACAACAATAATCTGTTATCACCTCCGTCGTCAAACAAGCGATAGCGTTAATTCCAACAGAAATTGTAAACACAATAAAAGAGTACAAGCTTAAGTTTTCACCATCCTACTGGAACTTGTATCTAGTTTCAGCGGAGTAATCTGGATGATATTTGGAAAATGAAGGAGCAAGAAAGAAAAAATATTACAATTATTGGTCAATACTCAATTGAAGAAGTATCGAAATAACGATATGGACCCGTTTCTGACTTAGAAAATAGACAAGTAACATGATATCAATGCGTTTATCAGATCAAGAAGGAGAAGCGGATCTGAAGCCCGCATCACACTCCTCTAATTCTCCAACTGGTCGTAAGATAATTAATACTCACACGGAACAAAAGACGCTTCTTCATTATTTGGAAGAATATATAATCTGATATGCACGCTTGATATCTTGAGATATCTGAGACTATCCAATACCTCTCGGCAAAATTCTCATACTTTGCATCTCGTGCATTTGCATATTATACGACTTTCAGGCAGAATAAATGCTACAAGAGTACCCCGAAAGATCATCTTAGAAATCATAATTCAAAACTAATAAACTTAGGGAAATAGCTCATGAAAAACTAAATATTCTTATACTATACAAATAATACCACTTAGATACCACTAATCATACATCTGCTTAGGTATAGTTCTCGTCGAATAGTACCAGCAAAACGAGTTGAAGAATTTGAATTTACAAAATATTGAAAAAATATACCCACTTCCCAATGAGTAGCTATGTGGGGAACAAGCCAAACCTTTCGACGATAACTTGGTTTCTTAATTGTTGGCGTTGCTAACAGCTGAGAAACCAATTAGCTATAAGGAATTATCTAAATAGAAAGTTTCCAAAAAATATACGAAGGGGGTCCATGCGGTTGGCCACCCGCATGCCCATGTCTGACTCCTGATTATAGACTATCAATTATTCCTAAAATGTTTTACCTGTTTTAACTCCATTAAATAACTGAAAGATTTTAAGTTGTCTTACAATTAATTAGTCTAGGCGCATACATACAACTTTCCTTCGACTCTACTATTGAGTCGAAATCCTTGGGTTATTCTGTTGTTTAGGGAGCGCATACAGACAAAGAATAGTCGATGAGTTCTTAATTCGTACTCACAACTTATTACTAGTATAAAATGATCAATTGAATAGCTCTAGCCAGTGTTTGGAGGACGAAAAGTGGAAAAGGAAATGAAGATACTTTCTTCATTCTAATTTCAGCAACAGATTACTAAATGGGAAATTACACACGTTACATAGTAACTTGAAGAATTATACTTGAAACTTATTTCAGCTTTTACAGAATTGGAAATTTTTGGAACCGTTGGTGATATTCACCCTGAATGCACTGTTTTCTTCTCAACAGCATATAGTTTTCTCGTAATAATCAATAATTTTCACCTGATATGGAAAATATTACTGTTAATTCAATTAATTTGAAAATTATTTGATATCTGTTATTTTCGTTCTTTTTCAATTTTGTTTTTATATCGATATCAAATCGTATCTTGATTTGTTCCAAGTTATAAGATGATTTATTTACCTACCTTCATTATGATTATGATAAATTTGTTTTTAGTTTTTATTGACAGTATTTACAAATCTTCGATGTTTTTCTTGTGTGTAGAAAAATTTAGATGTATAATCATGAATTTCACAAAATAAAATTAAACTGTTTACATTTACTTTGACGTTCATCTGTTTTCATATAAACTTTGATTCGCTCCAATCTGGTTTACTTTTAGAAACATAACAGTCTTTGATTTTCAAAAATCCTTGATTGTTAACTTAGTTTTATAAACATTTATAAGTAAAGTGTGAAACATCTATATCAACATCTCCAAGGATCCTTGTACGGAAATAATAACATTCTTCGAAGAAAAATAAGAATTCGAAATGCTTGAAATGTATAACTAAGTTTTAAATTTCCTCGTAAGGAAAATGAAGCGGAAAATCAAGTTATGTTGAAAATGCTATCAACTTATCATACAAAATAGCATGTCATATAATACGCAGAATGATACATCAGATGTGGAATAATATATATATATATATATATATATATATATATATATATATATATATATATATATATACTACTTAAGTCGGATCCAAATGGAAAACTTTTTGATTAGTGGTTTTACGAAAAAAAAAGTTATTCTTGATAAAAAGTTCTGCATGGTCCAAAAGTTAAAATGCAACCATCAGATGTCAATTTTTTAAGACATTATATGAGGTTTGTCAAAAAATTTGAATTTTGTGCAAGATTTTTTACAAATCAGAAAAATGTTATAAAGTTGTTTTGAATTGAAAGTTATATTCAAATATGGAATTACAGCCATTTATTATGAAAATTCAGGTTTTGTGATTATTTACTAATTATTCCGTATTAATTATTCTGGCGGCATAAAACTTAACGCCAACTAGGGTGCCCTGACCTGAAGTATGTGACAGTGAATGTCAGAGTGAGTTGTTGTTTATAACATTACAATAAAAATGGCGAATTTACTAAATCGTGAAGAAAAAATAGAACTTGTGTTAATTGTTGGAGACACATAGAGAGCCCGTAAGTATTTTTAATAATAGACATCAGCATAGAATCATTAGGCATTCAACAGCTACAAAAATTTTAGGCTAGTGGAAGTACGAGGATATATTGAAAAATTCTTAGCCTAGATAATATAGAACCAAACAAAATTTCAATGTCAAAATATTTTATTACTCCACATATTTTCTTATTAATTGGATACATTTATTACAGCGAACCTTCAACGTCTCTAGACCTTTCAAAAAAAATGTTTCTTCTTGCTCTGCAAACCAGACCTCCACAGCTTTTATTACTTCTTCGTTGGAAGAAAATAACAAAACACCTTTGGATAGTATTCCGCGTCTTTTCTCTTTAATTTTTTTCCGTAGAGTGGTCAGTAATGTCGAATAGTGACCTTCAGTTATTATTCTACCCTTATCCAAAAAATCAATCATGATTACTCGATGGCAATCCCAAAAAACTGAAGCAAGAACTTTTCCAGCAGATTTTTGAACACGACACTTCTTAGGTCTTGGAGATCCAGAGCGTTGCCATTCCATCGATTGCTGCTTCATATTTCAGACTCGCAAAAAAATGAACATAATCTAATTGAACATGAAGCTGATACAGCAACCAAATTTCTAAACAATTTTTGTTCACTTTAAATTATAAATTTGTAAATTTTGAAATAAAAATCTTACTTGAATATTGCTTAATTTTTCATTTATTGCCTTCACAAGTTTCAATGATAATGCCGCTCAGTGTACATGGTGCAATGCAGGCTTGAAATTTTAGGTCTTCAAAATTGGCGCCACTAGCCAGATACCTCAAGTTTATAGATAATCTTTGAGAAGCTGGTATAGATGTACGCATAACGGTATCCTGCTTTGTTATGCGAGGAGCAATGTTAATAAATCTTCGAATGTTTTATGGTCCATGTGCAGGAAGTTTGCATAGTCATTTGGTTCTGATCGCACTATTTCCCGTAACAAATTTTCGTGCATATATTTATCCCGTAATTTCAACCACTCCCTAGACCATTGACGACCTTTTTTCATTTTTTTCATACATAGTACTAGTGACAATGCCAAAACCTTATCTGTATTAATACTCATTATTATATAACGACAGAAGATGATAACAATACACGAACGTCACTTAGCGGCAGGAGAAAACTGAAATATGGGCAAGTTTAACAAATCTATTTGATCTATTGGTTTGATCGTATGCGCTTTTGTTTGATGAAAACATGAAGTTTGACAAACAAATTTGGCCGTCTACATGGCCCCTCATATGAAGTGATGTGTTGCGTAAAAGAAAGATTTAATATTTGCAACAATTAGTCGTTCTTGTAACCAAGGCACGAGTTTACATGTCATTAGTAGCGGCCCTTGGCGACCAATTTATATAAATCTCAACAATGTAAAAAATAGTTTTCTTCGAATGTTATAAAATATTTCTCTTTTCTAACCGCGTACATACGTTCAAAATAATTTCTCACTGTTATTATGATAACGCTTGTCAATCATGAATTGTTATATGTCAAATTGATACGGCACGTTCGACACATTGATTAGCGCTTAATATCTAATTAGGGTATGAAAACATTTGCCGAATGCGGCGTTTCCAAAACGATATGAAACACTGCAAAATTATCATAACTGTCAATTTTTCAAACGGAAATAGTTTCATTACATTCTAAAACCGTTTATATTTGTTAAATATTTATTATAATGGAATGCGAACATTTATAAGTTGAAAACGCAGATATATTTTATATAGCAGATATTGTTACAATTTTATACCAAGACATATGAAATCGATCGCAGTAATTTCTTGGATTTAAGAATGCAGGCCAAGATGTAATCTTTTCTTTGAAAAATTGTCTTAGTTTATCTGTTGATTAGTACAATAATTATTAAAACTGTGTTGCTGTATCAAAATGTATTCAAAGCTACGTGCATTTTTGGAACTTGGAGAAATATGTTCCGCAAATGTCAAAAACTTCTGTAGAAATTCAACAAGTTCCAAAAGATGGAACTCTACTATATGCTACTAAAGGTATTATAAATTTTACTGAGATAGCAGAATTCTAACAAATTAATTAACTGTTAACTAATTTGTTGAAATTTCTTCAGACTGCTGGTGTACGATTCAGAATTGACCGTTTTATGTTGCTCTAATCAATGGAACGGTGTGGCGACATGTCCAGTTATTTCGAAAAAACAGGTAAACTGTTGCTTCGGAGTTCTCCGTGTGCGAACATCTTTTGATGGATTTAGCTCATATTGAAAGATCCATACAGTCGATTGTTGTTCACTTTCGAGATCATATACATAGATCCATGATTCGTCCTCTGTCATAATCTTAAGACGTTTTTTTAAGCAGCACGATTGAATATTTTCATTATTTCTTTGCACGAGCTATTTTCTGATGTCAAATTATGTGGTATCAAATCCAAACAAAACTTTTTGACAAGCAAATTTTTATTCACCCTGTAGCGAAGAGCGGGGATCACGCACGATTGAACTCGCAAAACCAGTGAAACACGATGTTTCGAGATGGCGCTTCATCGTCACTTAATGTCAAAGCGAGTTAATCGGTTTGACATTGCTATTGGTTTAATCCTCGTCGAAAGTCGTAGAAAATACTCGCACATAAATGTTCGCGATTTAATTCCGGTTTTTGACCAAGATGAATGTTTCAAGTATTTGTAAACAACTCAAATAGCACTCGTATGACAACACGTTCTGAGTACGTTTAGCATTAAAATCGTCAAACTTTATGATGGCAATGTCAAATTTGACATATTCACATCACATCTCAAAACATAAGTATAACAACCCACCTAACAATTTTCGTTACCTACCCACTCAAATAATAATAAGTCCTTGTGCGTAAAAAAACTATGTGATATACAAATTCTTCAACAAGAAAATATAGAAATACTCATTAATTTTGTTTAATTATGCATTTGAACAAAAAATTATTTTTTAGTATTGCAGCGCCATCTGACAAACGTTTTCCTCATCCACCACTATAAATAAAAAAAATTATAATCTTTGAAACCCCCGGAGTAATGGAGTATAGAAAAAATAGATATGTTTTTCTGGTAAATTCAATAAGTCTGGTATGTATTCGTAACTTTACACAAGCAATCGATGTAACCGTATATAATATACACTATTCATTAAAGCATTGCTAGTTGCTAGCATAATATGTGGAAACATCACTTAGTCTCTTCTTTTATAGATGTCGCTTTAGGCAGTTACGAAGAAATCTACTATGAATATTTAACTTGCCGATTCCTGTAATAAGGTGGTGTTAGAAGTTTTTGGTTTTTGTTCTCTCAAATAAAGAATATTATGGAAAGTCTTTTCACTTCAGTCAATTTATCGATAGAAGTGAAATCGCACAGACAGTAGACAGCTGTGAATAAAGTGCATTTGACCTCTGTTTATTTGGAAGGTTTAACATTTATTAATAAACGGTATAACTTTTTAGATAATTCAAAAAATGACTAAACTTTTTTATGTGATCTTTCCGGGGTTGTGATAAATTAAAAACAGCTTTTATAAAATAACCTCCCACAAGTAAGTATACCGTTTCTATATTTTTCATATGTAAGTCTTCGATATTTGGTGACATTTCAGTATATTATTCTCAACAATGCTCAATGTTTATGCTCAACAATTGTTGAAGTTACTACACCACAAGGTATTACGATAACTTTTGTTGACATGATAGCAAAACCGTTTTTTTAACGGATCTACTTTTACAATTGACCACACTTCTCCGTCAGATGAAAAATTGAATTAATGAGTCCTATAACTTATATTATACAATAAACCTCTAGCATTCTCACTGTAACTTGTTCACTGTTTTTGGTGATCATTTGTAAAATTATTGAAAATTAATATACCCATATGAAATGTCTGTATCAATATATTATTCATTGCTCGAATATGAAACATTCATTTATATTTTGTTTTTGTTGATTCAGAAGGAAAACGAAAACAAACTCAGATAACAAAAATTACAAAATTTAATACACCAACTTTTAACAAAGGAATTGAAACATTTTTATTTTTGATAAGATAAATTGCAACAGTATTTCTAAGAACTGTGCCGACTGAATATAATGCTAATCAGAGTATTATTTGTATTCAAGACTCCTTTATAAAATCATATCTTAAACCCCTACAAGATTTTTTTCAAAATTTGAACAATATAGAGCATAATTATTTACTTTAATGCAAATTTAATGTATTTTTTGGCAGTGTGCCAAAAAATTGAGATCCTTTTCTTGTCTTGGAACGAATACAATTTAAAAGACCGCAAAAAAAGATATACGATCCAAGTCTTCCAATTTTGACCTCAACCAGACATCATCACGTATGAAGGATGAAGGGTATTAGTTCCTTGTAAACATACCGAAAGAAATATGGATTGCCTTCTTAAGAGGTGTGAATGAAAAAATACATTTTTATTTGAACATTCTTTTAGAATGTAGACAATGACAGGTCATACCTAACTAACTTGCGACCACAAGAAAGAAACAACCACTCTCGGAATGCACGTCAACCAAATCACTCAGTGGAGGATCCAGGAAGATGTGCGACTGTTTCATGTCATTTTCGTATACTTTATATAAAGATTTTCAAGTATTATTGTGTAATTATGATTGTTAAATGAACCAAATTTTATATAATTCATAATAAACAAACAAATTCCTATATCATTACCTCCTCCATAATTCGAAGAGAGAAATATTATTATAACCCAACTTCATTCAGCTTATATGATACAAATTTTGTGATATGGAGCTAACTTACCTAAGTTTACTTATTTACTTACTACATGAAATCAATTATGAAATACAACAAGTTAGAATTTCTGGAACCGTTGATGATATTCATACTGAACACACTGTTTACATCACCACTACTCCAACACGATTACACTGTCTGACGCGTGTAAGGTAAACTGTTTACTTTCAGTCTCTGAAGACGATAACTTAGTTATCGAAACACGCGTCAGACAGTGTAATTGTGAGTGTTGGTGTAGTGGTGGTGTAAACAGTGTATTCAGCATGATTAACTAGTGAATTAGTACTACGTCTACCTCAAATCCATTGCAGGTTTGATCTTCTCCAATTAATAAGAAGGAAAAGGATGCTAATAATATATTATAGATATTTTTTAGAAACCACACTTTATAAATAAAGTAATAAATCAGAACAGAATAGAGGTAGTGGCGGACAAGGTTGGTACGTATTATAATAGTACCAAAAGTGTTTTGTTTTTGATAATCTATTAGTAGTATGTAACCGCTTTTTATCATTCATTCGATTATCCGAATGTTCAGTGACATTTATTAATCGAATCTACAGTACATTTAAAAAAATGTTTCATTGATAAACGAGAGCAAGGCGTTGCTTGGTGAAGTTTCATTACAAATGTTACTATCGCGAAAATTTGTAGTTACTTTTCGTATAAAGCAAATATATTTTACTGAAATTCATTAGCAAGGCACGCAGATTAAAACTTTTTTGTACCAGCGATTGTTTACTTTGGTTAAACAATAAAGTTCATACCTCGACCTTTAGTTAACGTTAAATTAAATTGGATTTTTTTCATAAATTAGCTCTCATGTTAAAGCATAATAAAAAAAGGAAATGGGCGTTGAAGCATAACAAACAAAATATAATTGATTTCAAATAATTTGAATATAGTACAGAAAAATTAGACATTTGAAACATTATGCGCAGTCGTCTTAATACTAAGTACATTGTTTTTGCTAGACATTATATAGCTATTTTAATCTCCTTTATTTTAATCAATATATAAAAAGTATATATACAACGGCACAATAAGTAGGTTTCATTTTTTTTTTAAATCTGAATCTTTGGTATAACCTAGTACGTCTATCAAGTCAAGTCAAGATACGCATGATGCAGAAATAATTGTCTGAAGGCGAGAATACCTTGGGAAAATTAAGTAATTTTGTGAAGAAAATGGAAAACTTCACTACCCGGCCGAAGCATCGGTAAGCGCACTGAGGATCAAGTTTGGGTGGACTTTCATAAGGCAAGCAATAATGCTATATATAATCATTGAAAAAAGTAAAGATTCGAATATTATAAATATCTGATTTTTAAATTAATGTAATCCTTAATTTTCTAGTAATAATTGTGCAGAATTATTTATGATTTATTTAATTTAATCTGCTGCGGAATATTTTTCGTCGATAAATAGACTTTAGAATGTAAGACAGATCAAACAGAAGGATGTTAACAAACGACGGAAAACGTGAAACTACTTAGTCTATTATATAAACAAGAAGACACCAAATCTCTAGTCAATAGAACTTGAACAAAATGGCAAAAAATTATTATTCACAAGAGTTATTCTTTCTCTTCTATCGTTTTATACTCTTTGAAGTGCTGTTCCTGAAACTAACGTACGCATACTCTCATATCAATTTATTTTGTTAATTATCCTCAATATTATCCAGGAGCAGGTCCTCATTAACCGCTAAGACTTGCTAACGTTCGATGGTTGTTAAATGAGCAAATCAATGCTATCAATTCGGAAATTTTCGTATGAGATTAAGCCGATGTTGCACTAAGCGGTACAATTAATTTAAGTACAGTATACCCACCATCGACCAAAAATCCGGATGGATTAATATCGAAATGCTTCTCTTTTAGTACATTTCTTATATTCGGGAAGTGGCAGGAGTAGCTTGATGATAAATCTAGTAATTAAAGTGTCATGATGAAGTGTGACCCATTTTCTCATTTACACAGTTTCTGCTGTTCCTCGGCTTTAATGGTCTCATTAATAAAACCCTAATACCACATATAAACAGTCTTTAAAGTTAATGAATTACCTTCATGGACATATTCTGAAATTTCTTGAACTTTTTTGGCCCTTTTTTGAACTCATCCAAGATCTCACTATAGCGACTATAATGGCAGACTGACAAACAGGAAAGAGTCTTAACTTGTCACCGTGTTTCAACAGATGACGGTATGAGGCATATTAGTTGAAATGTATAGATTACTTCAGTACACTCCTCATTCTGGAGTGGAGTGGAATAGTGAGAAAAAAATTTGATTATGCTCTCTGGCCATCGAAGCAAATTTTATTGTAGGTTTCAAGTTTCATTTCAAAACATAAAGGCATTTGCCTGGAGAGTAACAGGAGAAGAGGTTGAAATATCTGCAGAAAGAGAAAAAAAGTTATTTCTTGCATTCTCTTTGGAAAAATGAGGACCAATAAGTTCTCTAAGTTTGCTATTAAAAGAGCCGCACTACTCATTACTAACAATGCGTAATTCTCCTCACAAGACACATATATGATGATATTTGAATGATCGATGCATGTTTGTGGAATTGCTACGGGACGTGCAAGATTTGTTGAAATTACATATGTAACAAGGAGCAAATACACAGCGCTCCTCAAGCGTTCGTAGCCAGCGCGCTAATGTAAATGCACTGTGAGGATTCACGATCGTCATAATCCCACATTCTGAAGTTGCTTAAAGGAGTGAGAATAATAGTTCAGACGTTAACACTGAGTATCCCTAGTGCCGCAGCTTAGAAAGTGGTCACAATAGATCTTTGGGTCACAGTGTACATGTATGACTCCCTAATGACAACATACAAGGTCTCATTCTGGAATTTCTTTATTACTAATCAGTTTTTTCCTTTCCTACATTCTATAAATTATATGAATATTTTTTCTTCATTTTCATCAAAATATTTCGTAAACCACTGTTTTCCATTATTCAAAGTAGATGTATATTAGGTGTTATCACTGATTAGGTAAATAAGCGGGCTTAATACCCAAACAATAATTCAAAATGAATATTGATAGGTATTACATAATTATTTAATAGGTATAAAAATGATCTATAAATCAATTAGAATGCTTTAGCAACAGAACCAAATTTATTTTGGGAAATTATCGTTCAAAATTAATGGTGCCGTGCTTTATTTTAATTAATAATTTTCTTGCGTTTAATCCTGATAGTATAAAGCTGCTCTAACCAAAAATAGATAACTACAGAATATATCGTACATAATTATAAATGGAAAATTAGGGTTGGTTCGAATGTTTTCAGTAATTACTTTCAGATAAACGTTTTTATTACAATTTTCCGAACAAGATTATCTATATCAAGCTTTCAAATTTTACGATTTGCGATTACGAGAGACCGACGTTCTAAACACTTATTGCATGCGACTGGCACGAATTATCATAGAAAATTGATAGAAGTCGAAAATCCCTATAAAATTAAAAAAATGTTCTGTACACCTGCAGATCTAGTAGAAAAAGACAACATTTCAAAAAAATGTGCACTAAATCACCGGTGAAAGGAGTACATCTAAAATTGCTGAATATTTTGGGATACCACAAAACTAGGGAAGTCAGAGCTGGTAACACTAAATTTTTTAATTCTCCTATCCTTGAGTAGTAAATTAAGTGTAGTTGAGTCGCTGCTATTACAGAGTTTGTATGCATTAGGGTGCCATGTACACCAAAGGATCTATTGTATCCCCTTTCCCTGCTGTGACACTAGGAATTCTTAGTGTTTAGAGCTGATCTATTAATCTCACTCATTTCAAAAAGTTTTGGATGTGAGACGGCTCCAGCTGCCAGAGATTTTAGTATTCTATTTCATACGCTTAGAGGTGTAGTTCTCTGGAATGTCTCACAAATGTGGATAGAGGTTTCGTCGTTAGCGCAATAGGATCTGCTCGTTGCATTTTCTGCTAAATCTAGCCTCTAACCTAACCATATATATATGGTGATATATCTATCACCGTGATCGGAAAATCGCTGTCGTTACCGATGATTGAAATTTTAGTTTGATTTTAAAAAAGCGCAATCTCGCAGGATCTCCCCTTACCTTACACTTTCCATGATAAACAAAAATCATTGGTGATTGAAATCATTGTTACAAATAACTGATTATTAAAAATCAATTTCGCTGCTCCACCGGGTAGTCGGAAATCATGGCATTTCCCTACTCTAGTATTAATGATATAGGAGTACATAGTTGGTTGATATAATTCAACTTTCTGGAGTAAATCTATTAATATTCATGTAACATTGCAGTAAGTATTATCTACTTCCAGTAATAAGTCTCAAATCACATGAAATTAAATTATTAATAGCATCTATATAACATACTGGACAAACTTTAATAAAATCAAAACATCTATGAAAATGGTGACCCGGGATATAATCAAGAGATACACTGCTCAAAATAAGTATATACTGATATACTCAAGTCTTAGTAATATTCGTAACACTACAAAAATCTTATAAAGCTACCCTTGTATGAATATAAATATGGCATTTCAAAAGCACTTTCATGTTCACTAAACCATCACCTACACAAAAAACAGCAAGAATTATAGGGGGTAAGCAATGGAAAGATTAATTTGTAAATGTAGAGTACTTTGTAATAGTGAACAATTTTGACAGTTCATCAGCATTGTTAAGGTTAACATCCAAATGAGCAATGAGCCATTCGTGTCGTTTCTACCGAAAAAAATGAAATGCATATGTAATTCATAGTGTTTGGGATCGATATGTAGAAACCGAAAGATGAAAAAAATTATGGCAGCATTATAAAATTCCTATATTTGCGTTTAAGTTTCTGACCACATACCTTGAAAGAGAATCAACTAATACCAAGAACACGAGTACATATATTTTTTTTCAATTTTCCTCGTCAACATGTCATTTATTAATTTCGACAGTGGAGACAAAAATTTTTACGGATGCATCATGATTTAGTCGTGGTCAAGTGCATGTATATGTGTCTTCATTAACGCTAATTTGTAGTAACCATATAACAAGTAAAATTATCACTTGGATATGTGTGAACTTGGATTAGAATTAGACTTGATTAAAAAATAGATATTGTTGTTATTTCAGGAAGATTCAACTCTCAACGGTATCTCGATAGAGTTCTGATAAATCGTGGTATGAACCCGAACTTTGTTTTTATGCAATACCTAATCTTCGGCAGCAACTTCCATCAATACCAGTTACCTATTTGCTGGCATTTTTGAGTAAAAGTTAATTTCAAATCGATTTTTGATTTATTTCGATCTACATTTATTAATCAGACTGCTTTTGTAGTGTAATGAAGAGACCTTGTCGTTCCTAATTGTCTGACTACTCTTTGCATTCCATTTCAAACATTGCATGAAATGGATATCTTAGCGTCTTCTGTTATTCCTGAAACCGGCAATTTTGTCCAGCGATCCTGGTTTTGTTCTAGCTGTGATTACCGATTTCCGAATACACTCTGATTAGATCTACTAGAGTTTTTCCTTCTCCTCTGTTTAGCTGCATTGTTTTGGACGGCCACCACGCAATCTAATTGTTAAAATGTAAAAACACATTGAAACTAATTAATGAAATACTGAATCTATGAATACTGTTTAAACCTACAAAAACTGGACAATTAACCAAAGAAAACAACGGTAAAAGTTGCATGACGAGAGGAAGGAAGGAAGTGTTATTTACAATTAAATTTTCTTTTGTTTCAGATTGCACGTAGAATAGCAATGGAAGAAAATAAATGAAAGATCCAGAGCAACAGCTCAAAATGACGGAGGAACTGCACCAACTGCAGCCTCCGGAACTGACACAAGCCATGGAGCCTCGACGTCCAGCTCCTCCGCACAAGGGGGGTACTGTAAGGGGCACCGTAGACAAGAGTCCATGTATACAACGACTGGTCTCTATTCAGAAACCATCCTAGAAACGACAGAAATAGTAACCGCGCTTGTGGAAATCGACCATTATCTATTTTTTCGTAATTATATAAAATTTATTCAATCCCAAATTCCATAACTATTTTCTCTTGAACATATAGAAATAGAAACAAAAAATATCAAAATATAGGTCTCTAAATCTAATCTATGCCATGTTCTTACCTGCAGTTGGAACGGTCTTTGTCTTCTTTGGATCCAATTCTCCCTTTTCAGTCCATTCTTTTGATTGTTCTTTTGTTTCGGATGTGAAGTGATGGACCCACATTTCATCCATGGTTGTGGAACGACGCAAAAATACTTCGTCTGTTCATTTTGAAGTAAATGGCTGCAATACTAACAAGGAAAGACTACAACTTTTCAATTTGTTGCGGATGATAAATAATAAGAGCTTGGCACCTGCTATTGAAATGTAATGATGTGATAGGCTTTGTAATTATACATTTTTTCCAACTTTTTTTATTTGTATGACAATATTCAATTATATTAAAAAAAACGTTTGTTACCTATTGGATTATGTTTTTAAAGATTTATTGATTTGAATGTAAGCATTCTATCTCTTCCTTCGTAGCCATTAGATTTTGAAGAATCCTCCTTTTTGTTCACGTTTATCCGCTTTATATATCAACGGCGCAATGTTAATTATCTTGTGTTAACAAAGCACTGCTATGCCTGCTTTAGATTTTTTCTTGAAAGCAACTCATGAAATTTCTCTTTCATTTTAGACATCATCTCAATATTTGCTTGCATTTTTACGTCTAATCGGGTAGGAAAACGTTATTTATTTTCTTTTTTCTCGATTTAACAGTGTAGCTTCCGTTAATATTCAGAATAACTTGATAAATTGGAAATATTTACTATTTCAAATATAACACTTCAACGGATCCTACTCGATAATCTACAGATTAGCTAGTTATTGCGCATTTAAACGTATTCCAAATCATCAAGGTGGAATATATCAGAAACATTAGAAATGTTACACCCAGGAGTAATAATTTCTTGATTAGACTAGAGCCAGCTACGATATCAATGTGAACATTTTATCTTTGACGATATTTACCCAAAACAAATTTGTTTTTCAATTTTTTTGAGACATCTGTAGTGGTACAAATATTGTTAGCCACTCAAGCTCTGAGATATCAAAATTATCCCTCTATTAGAGATTTTGGTAGGTGTCAAGATGCAAATGACAGTCTTGTGACATTCTTGAAAGGCATGTGCACAGAACTGTTGGAGTAATGGTTTGAGACGATATTGTTTATTATAACTGCTTATACGTGTGCTTTAAAATGTATCTAATCACATCCGACAATTCATGAATCTCTATTTTTGGGGGCAGATCAATGTAATGTAATGTAATAAAACAATATCAAAATCAATGTCTGCATCTATTTTTCAGGAAGAAGACATCTTGAATGGATACGGCTGATAGGAATTTAGCTGCATTCTTCAAGTATTATATAATTGTAAACACCTGTACAATAATAATAATACAATTTGTGGATAAATCGTTTCCCAATTCGTCAACTGCATCGATGCATAACGTGTCTACAATGACAAAAACATCTTCTGTGGAAGCACCCAATATTCGAAGCAATGTCAACATAGCTCCTTAGTAGTTTTCAACCCTCGACAGTTTATAAAAGAATCCTGATTAAGTTGGAGATCTCGAATTGATATTTTTCACAGTATATGCTACCCAGGTACATCCGGAACAGTAAAATGTACTTCGCGAATTTCTTGTTGCATCGAAAGGCTTTCTTCATTTGTACGTTTTACTCTGTCCTTATACTTACTGCTGAAAGATTATGAAAAATACAAATTTATTGAATAAATAGAAGATGAATGTAATTATTCTGTCGTAAAAACAACTTGAAAGTAATGTCACAACTACAGAGTAATTTGATAAACATCAGTGGTGTGAAAAGTATATATGAATCATGAAAATCGACCCGATGAAACAAAATTTAGAAATAAACAGAAACTGTAGAAAGACGAATAAAAATATACTAGTGTGTTTAGTGATTTGTGTTGTTTAAAGTTAGTTTGTGTAGTGCTTTAAAGAACATTCTATAATTTTTCATTTTTGCTCCATAAATTATCAAATCATAATAGTTAGTTTAATATTTGAGAAAAATATTTCGAATTTTTCAATGATGTTTCGAAGGCATTATTTGGACAATGTTTTCATACCGGTAATTGATAGAAGACATTCCTTGCAACGCTCTATGCTCTATTTTCTATCTATAAAAATAAATTGCATTAATTTTGATGAGAAGTGTGTTTTTGAGTCCTAAAAACATTTCTCCAAAATTCCTCGGCTAACGAATCACAACATGAACCAAATAAATTGTTTTAGTTTTTTCTATACCCAAATTACTCACTAATCTATTTTTGAGTAACCATTTTATAGACCTTGAATGTAATTGTGATGAATAAAGAGTTTATATTGAAATGGAGCTAATATAGAATCTTCAAAATGCAGTATGAGAAAATGGATAAGTCGTAAAAATCCATCTTCATATAAAGAATATCAGCCAAATTTTATATTGTAAATTTATTTCACATTTACCTATACAACAATCATATTATTTTGTAATGAATCAGAATAAACATGAATTAATTGGAATTGTATCATAGAAATTTCGGGACCTGAAAAAACATAGGAATAAGAAGATATAATATTCAATAAGACTTAATGAGGATTTATTCATATGTAGTGATGAATAGAAAATAGAGAAGAAGAGATTTTGAGACAAGCATGGGCTTAAATGGCGGCTTCAAAGCAGTGAAGCATATATTTTAGTGAATTATCTTTGCCCTTAAATTGATTTATGATTTTAGAAACACTTTTGTTGATAACCAGCCTATTCATTCTAATTCAACTAATAATTCTTTGATAAATTTCTTGATACTTGGTTACGTGTTCCCAAATTGAAAAACTGCAATGTCAATATTTTGTTATAATTTTTGTATAAGTACATAGCCTAACTTTGAATTGTGGGATATTTGGATGAGAAAAAAAAAACGAAATATAATTGAAAAATATATCATATATTAATCCATATAATTGCTCACAGTGAATGAAATCAATACAATTGTACTAAAATTTCTGTACCATTTCCTCCTTTGAAGGAAGGGATTACATATATAATTATATTAAATTTAACAACAATCAATGACTAATATACAGAGAATCATTTCGTATTTACGAAAATATTTAGTCATACATTCGAGAGACCATATAAATTGATATGACTTAGGTATTTCTACATACAGAGCAGTACTAGACCTAGAAAATCTAAATTTTATTTAACCACATAACAATAAACAAATACTGATTCATTTATAAAATAAATAGCTAAAATGAAATAGGTACTTTTTGGCATGTTACGCAAATATTTTCAATAATCATAGTTACTTGAAATAAATGTTATTGGTAACTTCACGCCGTGAAAATATTGCTGCAAACAGAAAACATCCGCATTACATAATACATTAGGAGATAAATTGAGCTCTTTCAGAAAAATTCATTTAATCTCACCAATGCTGCACCCATATTCCTCATATTATGTGCTAGGAACTATAACATAGTCGATTCCATACTGTACATAGCAAAGGATATTCATAGAAAGACAATGTGATAACTTAATTTTCAGATTCCAAAGTTTTGAAACAATATGAAGAAAACGAAGATTTTAAAGGAAAATCCCATCCAAGAACGCAAAAGGTATGAAACGACCGCTTTTTGATACTCTAAATCGTACGTTAACATCAACGCATCTAAAAATGAGCTACAAAACGTAAGATAAACTAATGTGAGTTCAAAAACACGATTCAGTCTCTGAAGACGATAACATGGTTATCGAAACGCGCATCAGACAGTGTAATTTTGAATATTGGTAATGTAAGCAGTGACTCAATATGAAGAGAAAATGCCATTTTGCCGTCTTTCTATCAAAATAGAATCAACTCCTATAAAAGACTAAATTAACAGAATATACTTAATATATTGCGGTTGTAGTATATATATATATATATATATATATATATATATATATATATAAATCTAAATGTTCTTGATCAATATAAATACGCAAATTGTCAGTGTCAATATCATATATTGATAAAGACTTAGAGAAAAAGTCGAAACGTCAAAATTTATCTTTCTTTTAAAAATTATTTAAAAAAACTAATTTTGTAACAAAAGAGACCTAAAATCAAGAGCATTTATGTATATATATATATATATATATATATATATATATATATATATATATATAATATATACAGTATTGTGTTGCCCCAAATGAATTTCAAATGGAGATATTATTCAAATTGGTTACTTGAATATTTTCTCATCATTATACTTCTACTTTAATGCCATCTGTAATAAGGTCTATAGTGATTAAAGATTTGAGATTTAAAAATATGATTTTATATTCAATTTTTTGAAAGCTTTGTCATTTATAGTAAAGGCATTCAGTTCAGCATGGGGAAATTGGCAATACCATTCAAAAAGTCACTTAGAAATAAATGAATTTTCACTGGTTTTATGATATCAATTGAAAATTTCGTAATTAAATATTACCCTATAAGTACCGTTCATATTGGCGGGCGAGCCCCGTAATGTAGTTTAGGACTTAGCGACCAGGAATAGTTATTCATGTAGTCGCAACAACTTGGTTCAAATAAACAACTCAAACAAAAGAAAGTAATTAGAATCAGCTGAATTGTGAAAGATACTCTGAAGAAACGTCTAAACCATGACTTTCCGTTGGGATTCCTTTCGGGATCGCTATCTGGATCTCCGGGTGCCGTTTTAAATGCACGCAAGGCTGCTTCTTCTTCCGGAACAGATCTACAACAAAGTAAGTCACATTAATAGAAATTCGTATTATATTTTTCTAATCAAGACCTAACATACTCACTTCTAACCCTCCCTCTCTTTCTCGTCTCTTTATCCTCTATCTTCTTTCTCGCCTCTTTCTCTCCACAAGCACATATACATTCTTACTCACAAATATTACAGAGTTTATATATTTTATATTCCAAACAATATTTGGACCCACAGTAACAAAAATTTTTTTTGAGGAAATATTTATCATAGAGTAGATCTCAAAAGAATCCTTGCCTTCTTACCTCAATTTATCAACAAAGCTTCCTGAACATGCTGAGGTACGTGCAATAAGAGATCTGCAGTGAAGCTGTAAAGATTTTAAATCTTCTTCAGCTGCTGACAATTTTTCTCTCATCATTAATCGAGCTTTAGAATCCGGTGGTAAACCGATCTCTAATTGTCGAACTAAACGCCGAATAGCGGCCAACCTTCGTTGTCTCTCACCGATCTCTTGTTCAGATCCTTCGTCGGATATACCACTATCGGAGAATGACCCCTCCATCAAAATGTCTTGTATGGGCTGAGTGATCTGAAATTGAATATAAATATTCGATTTTGAACTCGCTCACCAATTTCTTTATCATTATTAAAATTACTCATACTTATTTATACGTTTATGTAATATTAAACTGGTTTTAAAATATTTAGTTCAGTATTTATTATTATTTTATAATATACTCGACAAGTAATATTCTATTCTTCTTAGAAACTGCTGTCGAAAAGCAGTTTTTCCGTTTCTAATATTTTGTTTCGATCCGACATCGATGGGTTAAGTTCATACGAGAAGCTATAGAACAGCTATACCGACGAGAGCAGCATCATCTGAAACTGTTTAGTATGCGACGCGGCACTTTTCATTACCGTAGCAGAGCGTCGGCCACTTCATCCCGCTACCGCCCCATTATGCCGCCGAATTTTCTTTCTATGTGAAACTTGAAGCTTCAAGCACTACTACGGCAGAAACTTTCAGACGCGTAGTGAAATAAATCCCCGAAGGGTTAATGAAATATCACTAGCAAGATATCAGAAAACTACAAATTTAGTTATACTCGAACAAAACTCAATGGTATTATATCTCCAAGCAAATGATTTTCAACTGGAATTATTGAATAAAATTAAGCAGTGTTTAATTTTTTCAAATAATTTATCAGCCAAATAATTAATAGTCCGAAGCCCTAACCTTCTTCCTTACATTAGAAATAACTCATGCAAAAGTCAAACTCGTAATTGTTTACTGAAAGTTTGCAGAGCAGTAGTGGAATTTTTTTTACTTTGCAGAATCCGGTCCAATTGATTGAAAAATATTGGCCGGTGAGTCCTTTATAAACTTGGGAATTCGAAGGACAACAAAGACCGTAGTGAAGCGCCCACTTGTTAAGGTTGAATCCTTAAGAGACTGCGCCTAAACCTCTGAACATCGGATTGTTACTTTGAAAAATATTACTATCGGAATCAATCTAAATTTTTAAATTGGTAATTGAAGAAAATGCTTGAATAAATACTTATTGGACGCTATACCGTCTGCAAAAAATCTGCCACATAAAATGTAAATTACGAGGGTCGCTCCTCAAGTTTTGAGATAGATAAATAAAAACAAACATTTATAATTGGATATGGCTTTATTTCTTTCCAAAATATTCTCCATTAAGATCAATATACTTTTGCATGTGTGTGAACCAATTATCGAAAGAAGTATTTTTTCCATTCCGATTGAGGTACCTCCAAAACATGTGATTTGAACGCATCAACCGCTTCTTCGTGTGTAGAAAAACGTTAACCTCTCAATTTATTTTTGATCTGCGAAATTAAGAAGAAATCTTTGGGTGCTAAACAAGTACTAAACGGGGGATGACCCATCAATTCGAAATTTGGACTGTTCAAAAACGTTTTTTCTTTAATTGATGTGTGAAAGCTCGCATTGTCGTGGTGGAGAATGATTCGTCTTCCGCAATTGGTTTCCATGATTTTTTCGAACACTTCCGGCAAACAAATGCTGGTGTACCATTCAGTATTGACCGTTCCACGTTGCTCTAATGGAACGGTGACATGTCCAGAAAAATCAGGCGCCCATTTGCTGCGAAGTGGTTAGTTCGCGAACGACTTTTGTTGGATTTGACTCGACTTATATACCCATACCGTCGATTGTAGATTAGTTGTGGGTCACATGCGTAGATCTATGTCGTCGACTGTCATGATCTTATAGACGTCTATTGAATTTTTTCAGCATTCCTTTGCTCCAATCAACACAGGCTTTTTGCGGTACCCAACGTGAACAAATCTTTTTAACAACCAAATTTTCATGCTATATTGAATGTATGCAAGTGGAACTAATGCCCAAGTATACAACAATCTCACGATATGTCGCATATGGCACAACAGCCGATTTTGGGACGACCTTCACGAAATTCATCCTGTTTCATGTATCTGTAAACAACTCAAATAGTAATCGTATGAGTACAGGTTCTGAGTATGTTCACCATTAAAAATGACAAACTTTATGACGGCAATGTCAGATTTGACATATTCACATCAGTGTTGCTATATCACAAAACTCAAATAAATGAAAATTAAAGGTAGTGCAATGAAAATTAACAACTTTACAAGTTATGATACATCCATAACCATCGACTTCTATATAGTTATAGAGTGGCTGTTCAATAGTACGTCGAACGTTTCCGAAGCAATTTTTGGGGAATATTTGACGTTATTCATGTACACACTAATTATCGCCTTAACATAATTATTTTTTCAATTAGATACTGACCATAAATTTTCTCGCAAGCTTCAGTACGAATGACTAATGAAGTTGCTGTAGAATTAATCTCGACTCGTGAACTAATAAAATATACCATTATAGGTATGTATTCCCAAAATACTTACATTTATCAGTTAATAACAATGTTAAACCAACTGTAGTATCTAATTTTTTGGAAATATTTAATTTTATGAATTTTTGAAAATTAAATTGAATGGGAATTTTTATAAAGACAGTGTAAATATCTATAAAAACTCATTGATGATAATTATGTCTGAATACTCTATCAAGATGACTTCTAGATAAAAGTTATTATTGAAAATGTAGACCTACCATAAGCAATTATAGAATTGGGTCTTGTGAAAAACTGTCTCAGCAAAGAAATACAGCCCCAAACATAATTTTTAAACGCTTTTTACGACAATAAATATATAAATCGAAAATGTAAAGTATTGTCATAATATTTATGTTTAGTTTTTAGTATCGCTGTCAAACAGTCGTATATCCTCCAATATCAAACATTAACTAATAACTAAAGAGGAAACAAAATGTACATATTAGTACATGTGAGTATTTCTAATTAGTACTAAAAGTAGTTTTATACTTCACATGTATAGAATCCAAAAAATTTAATTTTCATGGTTTAGTTTCGCGAAACTTGAGCCAGTAAAGTTGTCTTTATACCCTCATGATTTAAGGTCGTTCATAAATATTTATGTTCGGAAGGTCCTAGTGAAAATCGTCAGTAATAATCTGGGTATATCCCGTGTAGGCTCTAGGCATTGCTTGACCTCGGGGCCTAAGTGAGCTTCTACTATCCGATATTAAATTTGAATTTTTACGCTGATTCCGTAGAAAGTTCTGGATACGTGACCAGAAATCGAAAGGAAGACTATTAACGATCCGGAAACGGCAGCATTACGTTGGTCAGAACCCATTCGCGCGTCGTCGCATACTCGCATCGTACGCAACTCTCGAACATCATTGTTATATTGCAGACAGGAAGATCAACATAAACTATGAAGATCATTTTAAAATTAAAATAATAATAAATCTCAGTTTATCTAATTTAATGTTATAGATTACCAGAAAATTTAGGGAATAATACTCAAAAATGAAAGGAAAAATTTGTCTGTATACGGAGTCAAGGAAATACCTCTAAGTTTTCAATTAAACGGTTCACTTAATTAGACTTTTATTTTATCCATTTATATTCTTACATTATATTTTGAATTCTAATTTCAGTCCCTGTAATGAATTATCAACACCTTAAATTATTTTTTTATACGTTTATACGTTCAAACTACCAACATAACATGAAGTTGAATGGAATTAACAAACTTGTAATAAATATCACAAAATACTTACTGATGTAGTAGATTCTGACAATAATTTCGCAACCTCTCGAACTGTGGAAGCGGTCTTAACGGTAAAAGTTCCATTTGTCAAACAGGAGTTAAGGACCTGAATCGTTTTCTCGTCCTTTTTTAGATCGTTTTGGAGTTGTTCTAACCTCGATTCCAGTGTTCTCCACACCGGCAATAGGCTTTTCAGCTGGCATAATTCATCAGTAAGACTGTAAAAAGATATATTGATGTGTGTGAGGCGCTTTAATGTCGATTTATTGAGAAAAACGTAATAATTATTTGAATAACATCCAGTTTAAGTGATACAGCTCTGATGTGGTAATAAAAACAATTATAGAAGATAATATAAACAAGTAGCAGAAACAATAATTACACAAGGTACCTATTTGTTTTTCTAGATTAGAACAAAATAATTCAGAATATCATGAAAACTAAGTTGTTTTTCATTTTAAGCTTTTTTGTTATTGTTCTCACTATCACACTATCAACTGTTCTTGAAAAGTATGAGGTGAAATAATAAATAGAATATCATAATTAACTTTCTCAAATAATCCAGTCCATCAACATTTTTGAGAAAAATTATTAAAGATGGGTACAAAGACGTGCCTTGAAAAGAAATTCTATTCAATTTAAAAAAAATATATGTATGCATGGATGTGGATATCAAGATGTGATCTTGCCATAGAACTGGAAAAATTATATGATGAAAAACAACCACTCTAGATAAAATTAATGAGAAAAATGTTTCTGAGTGAGTGAGGACTAACCTCATACATATATGGATGAAGAGTATGGAATTTAACTTGAATACTCTATTAATTAATATTCCACTAAATTGAAATCTAAAACACCAAAAAACAAAAAAAGTTATATTATATATCAAGTGCCTTGTACTAACTGTGACGCTGTCTACATAGGGCAAACATCTCAGTATTTAGAAAATTGACTAAGAGGTCATCAATACGATAAACAAAATAAAACTGCATTAACTAACCATTAAATATCAAAAAAATATAAATTCAATTATAAAGATTTAAAAATTCTTGAAACGGAATCTAATAGACGAAAAGAGAATTTTTAGAAATAGTTCACATTCATAAGAAGAAGATCAAGGTGATATAAATACGTAAATTATCAGTGTGAGTATCATATTATTATGAAGATTTAAAGAAAAGTCAATTTTTATCTATTTAAAAATTATTTAAAAAGCTAATTTTTAAACAGAAAAGACCTAAAGAATTTAGGTCTCTTTTTAGGCTAAAATCAAGAACATTACTTACCAGGTACGTGCGTTATCGAACATTTCGTACAATTCTGAAACTTCTGCTTTCAAAGTAGTCCCGCTAAATTCTTCGGAATCTTGATTATCTAGAGAGTACCGATGAACCAAAGCATTAAGAGAGGCAAGATTTGAACCATGTTCTAACAGAGTTTCTAACAGTTTCTACAACAAAAACAAAACGGTTATCTTCATCTTAAAATTTTTGTATGAAATTATAGTTCATATTTATGTTCATTAACTTAACAGAAAGTATTTTGTGATACACATATCAAGATAACGCCCGATACACGAAATACATCAGTGTGTAGCACACTGTACAGGGTATCTGTCAAACGTACTGTATATTTCGAATAAAAATAAGGATAGAAATATGAAGAGTCACGTCACTTATTTATAGGTGAATTCAAATTGACACCCTGTAGAAGTAAGCTATGTGTCGACAAACATATAAATTTTGGAGACGCAACCTTGCAAATGGTGAGAACTCAACACTCTTGAAACGATAAGACATACGAAGACAGACAGAATAAGGGCCAGATAAGAAGAATGTAATATTCAAAATTTCACTGTACACTAAACAGTAAAAACCCTATGCGTTAACCTATGTTCTTATTACAAAAACATGAATTAGATAGTGATTGTTCAAAACATCAATTCCAAAATAATTCAAACTCTAAGAAAAAAAACTATACTAATTAAACACAATAATTAAAAAATATCTATAACTGAGATCAGGATATTGTAGACGATAATAATTTGGAAATTAGAATAAACCAACTCACAACAAAGGCATAGCAATTACAGCATAAACCTTTTCTGCATAAATTAAAAATCTATTTATATTTTTGCTGGAGATATCACTGGAAATTTATTTTCAAAAATTAATATTGTTGGTGTAGCCAATTTCGTAAAAACTACAATGATGCAAAATGTTATTTTACTAACAAATTGATCAACACTATGGAGGTAATTCAAAATTTATATCTCTATTTTGTAAATTTTAATGCAACTACAAATAATTTGATAGATGGCAGCTACATATTTTTGAGTTGTAAAAACAAAGGAAAAATTAATTGTTCTGGTTGAAACAGTCCTAAACGATCTACCTCATGGCTCTTCCTTGACGAAATGTGGTCAATTTTCCCTGATGGATTTGATTTAGTAAGAGTTTGTCAATACTAAAATGTGGTTGTAGTGCGGTCTACAATCATAAATTTGAGTAATTTATATACATGCCGAAGCGAACGTCTCGTGCCGGGCATGTATAGATGACCATCTTCGAACTGTTACTTGAACCGAAGGGCATTTTACTATTCCCTGGGGACTCCTATCTGCCCTATGGCAGAGTAACTCGGTCTGTTGCAAGCGTCTGCAACTATATACCGAAATATATAAAGTGAAAGATGTTTGCATTTCACATATTCTTTAGGTATGAAGTATTACATTCGCTTCATATGCCAAATTATACTTCAATAATTAAGTAATATTATCAATTGTTTGGTAATGAACAGCTAATTAACGATACCTGATATTCCAGATATCTTCGGGACAGATTCTGTTTTAGTATTCTTCATCTCTAAGATTAAGTACACCATTAGAATTATTATAAATTAATATTTTATTTCCTATAGCCTAGTGTGATGTTTAAATTATTCAATAAAATAATTTCGTCATATATATCTATTGCGGAAATTATCATCATACAAATATTATTATAGTTATTCAGGGCCGGATTAAGTTAGAGGCTTGGGGGAGCTATATCCCCGGACCCCAGGTCCAAGAGGGCCCCATCATTTGGAAATCATTCTGTATTTTTTGATGTGTTGATACCACAAATCTAACGTATTGATATTATTTTGTGAATTTTTCCGGGTTTCCAAATTCCTTAAGGGGGCCCCGTCATTATTTTAGCCCTGGGCCTTATAAATCTTAATCCGGCCCTGTAGTTAGTCTTTCAATATCCAAAAAAATTTCAAAGCTCATGGCTATCATGGAAGAATTGAAACACTATTAACAACAATAGACCTAGTTTACGTCTTAAATAAATTGTTTATAATTATTTAAAATGGCACATAATTTGTTAAGGCCTGTATAAATAGTTTTGACTATAATTGTTTATAAATTGTAAGTTCAATGATTCTAAAAAAATCTCAAATGGAAATATTAATAAAACTCCTACTGCCATCTAACAGACAGTTATTGAAATATATCTTCCGTTTCAAATAAGGTGTCTGTTTTATTCCATGTATTCTACAAAATGCTAAATACGTTTTAGCATATAAACTACATATTTCATTAGAGGGCGCTGAAATTCAGTAATATTCGAAAATAAAATTAACCACTGAAAAACTATATATTTGATTGTTTCAATCCAAACCTTAATGATATCGAAGTTTATTGTTAGACCCATTCTAAGTTGCTAATATTTTAAGGGACACAAAATGGTAGACAAGTAAATGTTAATTTAGGTTGTCCAATTTCAACATCTCAAAGACAAATTATTGTTTATGATTTTGGGTATAATTTCGGTGACATAGGTACAAAAATGATAATGGTTATGAGGGGAAAGTAAAAACAAAATGAATATCCTTATATAATAGTTATTTGTACCAAGGAGGAAGTTATATTAAGAACTTAATTTTCTTTCCTTCGAATAGAAATTAAAAGTTTTTTTATAGTAATAATTATCAGTCTAATGAAAAAAATGTTTCCATCGAAAACCAGAAATACTGATGTACTGCAGTGTTTATGTATATCGAGTAAGTCAAGAATGTTGCAAAATACGAGGTGCACATAAAATTTAAAAAAAAATTTATTGACCATATTTAATTTTCAATGAATTTGTTGCGATTCGAGTATAACAACTCTTTTATGTTCCGACGTAGAGAGTATTACAAGACTTTTTAGTTGGCTGACCAGTTTCACAAAATATAATTGAGAATTAGCTTATAGAAAACTAATGATGGAACATGAGATGGTGGAGAATTAATATACAGGAACTATCTCGAGGACTATTAGTTTATAAACTAAATTGCAATAACAAGCCACACACAAAACCGTTTGAATTTATACACACATTTACTTGAATCAAATTATAACATGGATAATGTTGACAAATATTTGTCATATTTATTTAATTAGTACTTACATTGGAAGAGTCGATTTCATTGTAGATATCTTCAATACCGCAGTGTTGTGAAATGTTGATTTTTCTTTGAGCGAAATTCTGAGTTGTAATGAAAGATTTTAATTCCAAAATTTGTTTATGAAGTTTTCTAAATTCGTCCATGGATGAGCTTTTGATTTTTAAAACTCTCCATTGATCCAGTAACCCTGAAAAATGTAAACAAAATTATTTTAGTAAAAGTAAAACACTATATGAAACAGCTTTCAGAACATCGACTACTGTACAATAGGAAATCAAAAACATATAGCATATTCTAACAAAATAATGAATATGTAGAAGAACAACTTCTAACAACTAAAAAATAAATCGAGGAGAAGGAAGCATTAGGGTAGCAATAGCAATAGAGAATTCTAGAATAGAGCAAAAACAGAATCATATCTAAAATTTCAGGGTTTCGGATTGATGGAGCATTCATTAGATAAAAAATTAAAAGCAGAATGTATACTTCAAAATTAGGACATGGGTATAATAATTTCACACCCTAAAATAAAAGAATAATAGAATAACGAGGCCATAGTATTATCAACAAAAAGGAACCACTCATAACAGTATGGTTTGGCATTAATTACATGTCATAAGTTTCAACTGTTTTCTAAAGACATAATGATGGTGTTTAATCAAATCATATGCTTATTAGTTTAAATGTTGCATTGCATTTTTAATGGTTCTGAAATCTTGAATATATCAATAGAAGAACTGCAAAAGCATGGATGGAGCATCTGATTCTTACCATAGATCTATGTGTATTATTTGCAGGACGCTTTTTCTAATATTTGTATTGCTTTGCGAATCTACCCAATGCTTCCCCATCACATTCATGAACTGAAAACGAAGTTTCAGTAAACTATCACTTATTTAAGATATCCTCTATGAGCCAGTAACGTTTCATACAAGTCTTATAATCTTAGCTATAAAACTAAAATTGAGATTAATTATGACATCGATTTGTTCCCAGAATAAAATAATCAAAGAGTAATATTGTAATTTAAATGTGCAATACAAGAACATAATGGATTTTTAGTTCTAACCCAACATTTTATTTCAGAATTAAAATATTTGCCTTACGTGTCCACTTATGCTTATTTGTAACTAAATAGGCTTAATATAGGAAGAGCGGCACTAGACAGATCTCTCCGGGAGGCCAATGTCCATTAGTGAATGTGTGATAACTCAAATGATAATGATTAAAATAAAAATAAATGCGAACTGGACCAGCATTTTTCAGTTATTGCCCCACTTCTCAAAAATAAACAAGATCAGGGGCTAAATTAAGGAAGGCGGAATAACAAGATTAATTCACAAAACTACATTGCAGAGGAAGAATTAAATAAGAAAGGAGGAAAGAGTATAAGCTATAGATTTTTTGCTAGAGACTTTAGACCGCGAGTATGTGACTCGATTTTTTTGCTCTCAAGTGTATATTTAACAGTTTGACAACATATCATAAACGTATACAAAATGGCTTATCAAAAATTCGATAGACTACGCATAACAAAAATATTCGTGCATATTAATTGTATTTTTATAAATTATTTGAAATTTTCTCTAGAAACTGTATTATACAAAACGATGTGTGTTTGTAGTACCTATTTAAGCGGCATCGAATACGTCAATGAATACAATGCTTTATTCAAGAGGCGTACCTGTTGTGACTGCTTTGTCCACGTATGACATTTTTAATCCGTCAGAAGAATCACTCATGTGTTTCAATAAATTTATATGTCGATCGCATGTAGATATGAGATCATCCTGAAACAAGAAATATTATTTGTTATAAGTTGAAAAGGGTAAGAATGAAATTAATTCATTATGTTATTAAAATGTATAGATACTATGACCGATAGCAAAAATACTATGCATTAAAGCAAAATAATGCTTTTTTATTCAATGCAATATAATCAGAAAAAATCAATGTTTCTACAAAAATAAAAATGTCCAGTAAATCCTAGAAACATAAGTAATATGTTGACATATCAATGCATCTAAATGTTCTGGATATAGACCGTGAGGCCGGTCCTGTTTAAATATGTTAACACAGCTATTCGTTGGCGAAAGCAATTAGTTTTTGGGAATTTTTTATAGACGCAATTTCTAAGAAGGACTTTTTGTTTATTTACGACATTCTACAGATCGCAAGAATTCGAAAGATCTAGAATTTGATTTTAATATATACACCAGAAGCTTAGCAGCTGGAGTCAGTAAACAATTTGATGATATGACGAATACATCTGGGCAGTGGCAAGTGAATACAAAAGTGAACTAAACGGTACATTCTAAATGAATTAGACTTTTAGTGTTTACATAAATATTAGTGAATAGTTTAGTGTGGAAGATTCAATGTAAAGCTAGATATAAATAAATTACGTAAGAGACACCGTACTTATAAGTTCATTCCATCCGTTTGGTGATTAAAAACTGTTTACATAAATAAGAAGAATATTAGAATACTTACGATTTCGTGAGTAACCAGATGATTGTATGTCCCGATTTTAATCTGGTCATAAATTTGCGCAGCTCGATTCAGATGTTCTTTAGAGTCACTAATTATTTGTTTCAAAGACTCTTCCTCGCTATTAGAGCCTTCGTCGTTTCGCTGGGGCCATGATTTTCGTTTCATTCGTGGTGAGATGTCGGAAAATGCTGACCAGTCAGATTGACTATCGATAAAGTTCCTGTAGTCTTCGCCAAAGTTTAGAAGTCTTCGTGCTGCATCTGAATCATGAGATTCACTATATGGCTCAGAAAGATAATTTTCCTGAAACGAGTAAAACATATTAACAAGCTTTTGTGAAGTTTATGATCAACAAAGGGTCAGTGAAAAGCGTAAAACACCAGAAATAACCGATAACAAAATAGGTTTTTAGTGAGCTTCTTATCATTGTTCAGAATAAGAAATATAAATTGAAGTATGGGAGGCCGGGTTAAATTCGGATATGGGGCACATATGTAAAGTTCCATTATACGATATAAAAAATTGTTACAATGCGCCCACCAACGTCAAACGTAGTTTAAGTGTGCTGCTGTGAAACTTTGGGGCAGTTTGTTCATAAATACGTTTCCTGTTTTAATACTAACAGGTGAATAGGAATTCATTTTGATGGTTGAAATATGAACTTCATTTCATATTTCACATGCTTTTATTCGACGATCGCAAAGTACGTATCATCGTTCAAAAAGATTTCGTAGAAAGAAGACAGCAGAATTATGGAAATTATAGTGGAATGGAATATCAAGACAAAATATCCAATAGGAAAATATATAGCGGGAAATATGTTCAATTCTTAAGAAGAAAATGGTGTAAAATATTATTTAATTCAGTGTTTGGTATTTTGGATTCACTTACAAGAAGTATGACTACGCAATTAAACTGGTAAAAAACCACGTTGTTCTCCTCAGATATAAATAAAAAGCCCGTGAAGACTGGATATCAGGTTCAAATATTGGAAAATACCAGATTATGAAGAGCAAACGCTCGTAATCCAAACATTGAGTATTTTGCAGTCAGAGAAAAATTATAGAAAAATACACTTGTACGCCAGATAGAATCCACAAAGTGGAGAAGGAGAGGCTGGACATGAGAGGCGGTAACCTAGTTTGATTTAATTTAATGTTTGTTGAATAAATAACTTCAATTACATAAATGAGGATTGAATTGAAAATAAGAATTGGAGAATCAGGTTTATTCGAACATATTGTACTGTTCAAGTTAAATTAATTGTCTTTAACTTGTCCTATAATGACATGATAAACACAAAAGTGGAAAATCTTGATTTCTGCAATAAACAATTGAAACCCCAGTATGTTACAGTGTATCCAAAAAAATGGGTACATTTTAGAAAAATTAATTGATATACAAAAAAAATATGGGAAGGCTTGATTATTCTAAATACATATATTTCGCATCATACAAAATTGTAATAACCTTTTTTGGAATACGTACATTCTAGAGTAATATTTACAAATATAGTGGAATTTTGAATTGGATGCAAGGACGAACTGCACTATATCTTTTACAAATTTTTCTTCTGGTGAGTATCACTTACAAAAACTTATAGAGGATACAACTCTATTTTTTGTGGCATTTCTTACATATACCGTACTTCAATAGTGCAACAGTTTAGTGTTAATGCTAGAGTTAAACTCATATTATAAATGCCGACATTAACTTTTATATATTTCTATACAGAAACAACTCTACCTTGCGAATTTAGCCTCTAGATGTCACTATTTACACCTTAATAAGTAGAGTTGTTACAGTATTGAACTTCGTCATCCTTCGTTTATACCCGGCCTATGTTATTACCACTCCTATATAATCTCCAAAATGAGTGATTTTTCTTCTAATAAAGTAAGTAAAAATCAAGCGGAAATTCCTGTCAAATATTTTGCTAAGTTATTCTTACTTACTTCAATTATTTATTATCTTATTTGAAGTTTAAGCTCTGTTTCATAAATCTGTTGTTACAGCCTCAATCAATTTTTAAGTTTTCAAAAATTTTATTCAAAAGCGTAACAACTCGTTCAAATTTCAAATATCTAACAAAGCTAAAGTTTAAATTTTAATTCAAAATTACTGTCTCATCTATCAACACATACTAAGAAATTATGGTCAGAGAATATCTAGATTAATTGAGTTTTCTCGGAAATTCAATTTTATCATAAATAAGAAAGTATCAATTTATCTTATCAGAACAAATTTCCATTTAGATTTCGTTCTTATTTTAATGTTCATAATGTAGGTGATGTATGGATTAATATAAATAGCCAAATTGTCAGTGTTAATATCATATTATGATAAAGACTGAAGTAAAGCCGAAATATCAATTTTTTATCAATTTCTCAAAAATTATCAAAAAACTAATTTTAAACCAGAAGAGACTTAAAATATAATATATGTATATATATATATATATATATATATATATATATATATATATATTTCGAATACTTATGTACTTATGTATTCATCGTTTGGGAAATAATTAATTAAGATTGCCGGTGATTTTTGATATTATTTCTATCAACGTCAATTTGAATATTGAATTTTATGAGTTTAAAAATTTTTACAAGCTTTAATAAAATAATAATTGAATTCTGATTATTAATTTTTTCATCAATAGGGGCCCATTAATAACGTTTCTTATTGTTCCTTTACCTGATAGTTGTCCCATGCTTGCTCAGATAGAGAACTTGACTGTTCTTCGGCATTTATACTGTTTTTACCTAGCTTGTCAGTTCTTAACGGTTCATTAGTTAAATAACGCGTTTTTCCACCATATTTGAAATTTAGGGGCCTACAACAGAAAACCTTGATTAGCCATTAGTGCAAATCATATGCAATAGATATTGAATTTAGTAAATTTATTGTGTTGTATGCTGTAAACGGAGATAACAAAGAAAAATATTGTTATTTTCATGTAGTATTGAATAAAATTATTATATAATATATATTTTAGAGATATCTGCTTAATTAATATTTTCAAAAGCACGCGTCTTCCCGCCACATAACTTAGCCCCCGGGCTACAGAGGCCCCTAACGTGTGTAAACAAAAATTGGTGAACTGTTATCCCCAATGCCACTTAATCTCGTTTCTCCCGGGAAAAAAACGTATAAAAAAGAAGTTGTACTTCAGAAATGACAAAAATCAAAAAAACAATCTCTTTTTTTCCCGGATTAAGCACTGCGAATCCAAGTGTGTTATTCTTGTAAATACTTTTAACACGCTAAGCCAGCCTGTTCAATGTTAAATGCCGTACACAAACTATAGATTGTTCACACACTATAAAACATATACAAAGTGTCTACAAAGGCGAAATAAATTATTTGAGCTCTATGATTCAAAATGAAATTATTAATTTGCTTGGTACCGCAGTTAGGAATAATGTCATTTTAGCAATTAAAAAAACTCCATTTATGCAATTATTTCGGATGCAACACAAGACTTGTCAAAAATTGACCAACTTTCTGTAGTTTTTCGATACATCTCGATAACAGAAAATGATGATAATGTGGGGTTTATAGCATTATCCGATTCCAGTGCAGAAGGACTTAATACGGTAGTTTTAAATACGATCAAAGAATATGGAATTGATTTGTCTAAATGTAGAGGACAGGGTTATGATGGAGCAAATTTTATGTCGGGTAGACTTTTTTCGATAATTTAGAAAAAATATATACTTTTTTTAGCAATATTATAAAACGATGGACAATGTTGAATAACGATTTATCTGAAAAATATAAAATTGTCCTTAAAAAGGTATGTCCTGCTAGATGGTTGTCAAAGAACGACGCTTTATTAGCGATAAAAAAAATTATTTATTAATCATGAAAACTTTGGAATAACTAAATGTAATTTCTACTAAAAAAGATGAACGTGAAGAATGTAAAAATATAATTACCATTTTAGAGAGTTATGATTTCTTAGTGCTTGTCACATTTTTTTTATTACTATTTGAAATCATTAATCCTGTTTCTAAAGCTCTACAGCATGAAAATAATGATTAACAGAAAGCTAGTATTTTATTAAGTAATCTTTTGAATAGACTAAGCGAAATAAGAAATCAAAATTCATTCAATGGTTTGTTAAATGAGTCCAGAGATTTAGCAAAAGAGTGGAAAGTAACAATTGTTTTTAAAAATAAAAGACGAAAGATAATTTCATATTTCAAAGTCAATGTATACTATTGCTGTTTTGATATATTAATTTCTCAAACTAAACAAAGATTTGAGAGCCTTTGTCCGAAGTATTACAACCGTAGAAACTACTATTTTCTTCAAACGAAGTGATAAAAAATGTTTCCGGAAAACTGTCAGCTAAATACAGTAAAGACATCTCAGTTAACCTTTATGAACAATCAATTGCTCTGAAAACATGCTTAAAATCTGAAATTCAATAAAATTCATTCCATTAAGGAACTCATGGAATTATTGCAGATAAAATTCAATAGCCTTGCATCAAGTTTTCCAAAGCATACTTTCTATTCTTGATACCAGTTACGACCGCAACAGCTGAAAGAAGTTTTTCAAAATTAAAAGTGATAAAAAATTACCTAAGAACTTCGATGGGGCAGGAACGGCTATCAGAGACTTATCACTATTGTCTATATTTTGATAAAGACTTAAAGAAAAGTCGAAACGTCAAAATTTATCTTTCTTTCAAAAATTATCAAAAAAAAAACTAATTTTGAAACAGAAGCGACCTAAAATCAAGAACATTTAGATGCATATATATATATATATATATATATATATATATTGTATAAAATAATAAAACTTCGATGAAATATCACATTTATATGTATAACTTAACGTTTCGCTCCTTCCTTGGGAGCATTTTCAAAAGAACAATTAATATATAATGATTAAAATATTTGTAGAATTTCACTTTGAATTCGATGGTGAACAAATATACAGGGTGTCCTATTCAAAAAAACTTTACTTCTTGTTGTCAAAATATTTTAGAAATGTGTATAACAACTTTTATTTAATTTTTTTTTGTATATTTTATCTTAAGTAAGTTATTGCACTTCTACACACTAACGGGCCACTCCGTATATATAGGATGAATTATAAACCTTATGAGAACATTACCTTCTCTTATTGTCGTCCTCGCTGTCTGCACCACTGGTTGTTGAAGTCTCGCTGTTCCCCGGTGGTACAAAAGTCTGTTCAGTAAATGTTTCATGTTTGGAATCGTTCTCGTTGCTATTAGAACCCATTGTATACATTGTACTATATCCAGGGAAAGATCCTGATTTGATGAGATGACTTTTGATTTTTTGACAAGAATTGAATAAGAGATGGGTGTCGGATTTTACAAACTGAAATATAATTAAAAATATAATAATAAGTGAATATCCAGGGGAAAAAATTCTGATAAAATTGAACACGTGAATGGATAAGGAAGAAAAATGATGTTAAGATGTACATTAAATTCACTCTTCTATATGAATTGTAAGTGATCAACAATAATAGTCTATAATATAGAATAATAATTGTCCGAAGTATTTAGATAGAGATTAGTGCACTATACAACTTCTACTCAATTTTATTGAATATGTCGTCTTTATGTAAACCTTCATAACATTATCAATACTTTGGTAAATAGAATTCCAGTTTAGACAAACTCATAATTCAAATTGTAAACATACCAAATGACTAATCAGTCCCAATTTACGGGAGAGAATAGAAAACAATTGATCTAACTTAGTGGACTAACTTCAATATATTTCAAATCATCTATTCCCGATAACTAACTGACTTTCTCTTTCTGAGCTTCAGCAATTATTCATTCATCATCAATTATTTATTCATATTTCACAATAAAAATGTGTTTTACATACCAATGTCCTTTTCTTTAATTTCGATTTCTTTTTTCTTATTGGTGATGTTTTTTCCACTATCAACGGTAATACTTCTTCGACTGTGGAAGAAGTAGAATTGTTGGAGTTAACGTTATTAGTGCTAACTGTAGTGTATGAGGTAGGAAGATCTTTCTGCGACAGGATCATTTTATGAAGTGCAGACTCTGATATCGAAAAACTGTTAATACTAAAAAGAAAGTATTAGATTAGGAAAAGTACAAAACTTTGCAGTTATTAAATGTCATCACTAATTTGAAGTATACTGAATATAGTAACCAAATATAGGAAATCTGGAAATATTTTGTATCAAAATATTGGAATAATTATCAAAAAAAAGTGGTGAATATTAAAAAAATGAAGGAATTTTTCTTCTTTGTTTTATTGCCTTTTACTAGTGAGACAAATTTTCGACCCCCACTCAGTGGCTTAGCAATGTATGCGTACATTTTTATTGCTTCAATACTTGTAATTTCGGTTTTAATACAATATTTGGAATATACACACTATATTGAATGTGATCCTGTATTAAGATAAAATAAACGAAATTTAGCATTTTGAACAAACTGTATGACAAATAACGCTATAATTTGTAGTGAGTGCAAAATTGAGAGTTATCCATATTTAGGAAGAAGCTATTCGCTTTTCTGTAAACAAGATAGTGATATAAATTTAATCTGAATAGCAAAAATAACTAGACAGATATTGTAGAATGCTATAAAAGACTATTCAGAGATATATATTGATTAAAAGCCTAGGGAAATTGAAAAAAAATTCACATATTGAACTAAATTCGTTAGGAGGAAGAAATTAAATTTCATCTTGCTGTATCCATGAATTTGTTAGGTACTCTATTTATATATATTCGAATGGAGGAATGTGATGTAAAATGATTCTGAATTGCTTTAAAAATTTATACTCAAAAGAATTTTTCTATCAAAAAATGACTTATTTCAGTGATTTGGCAATTATTCAATGTGAGCATCACAATTTCATGCTTGAATGTTTACAAAAAATAATAAAGCATATTCTATCAATCTTGTGTATTATTATATTAGAAAGACAAAAAATATATACTAACGGAAAGGATTCGTGTAAACCAATGAAGAAATCTATTCATATGCAAGTCTGCCAAACCGACCGTTTACTGCCCTTTGTAATTTGCCTTCTTCATGAATTTCTCCAAAAAGTTTATACCAATTCAGTTTTTTCTTTATTTATTTTTTGTTTTGTAATTTTTTTAATATCTTCGTTCTTAATCCTGTCTTACTATTCTTCGAAGTTGTTTCATTGTCTCCACTATTTTCCTAATTGTCCAATTTTCCGCTGAGTATGTTATCGAGTTTGTATTTTCAAATTTCATATGCATATTTATTTTTGTGAGGCTATTTTCTTTTATTTAGTGCTCAGTAAATGTCTTTTGATTAGCTCGTCCTGTTGGATCCATTATACAGGTGTTAACTACTCTAACTAACGGCAGTGCTAAAGGCTGACTTAAAATATATGAATTCTAGGAGCAATTCTTTATCGTTTTCCTATTATTCCTTCTATTAAATTTCACACTATGTATATATTAGAATTTTGTTATCTCTTTGGTCTAAAAGCAAGCTATTCTCATTCTAGTTGTAGGTCTAATGGGTGTCTCAGCTATTTCTACACAATCCATGTATATACTTGTGAGTTCTTTGTGCCAAATGTATTGCCACATAATTTTTGCACTGAGTTTATTCCTGTTTTATATAGGTAATAATTATTTCCCATTTTCTCGGTACCTACTCATGATTCTTTGACAATTTTCCACATCTATTTTGATGTTGCTTCTTCAACTTATTTTATTCTTTTATTGCTTTCACTTTCCCTATTATACTTTTCCTTGATATTTTCTTCTGTCCAAAACTTTCATTTATTCAATGTATGTGATTCTATTATTTCTTCTCCAAATTCTATCTAAGGTGTTTTACCTCTTCTCATCTTTTAATTATCACTGCTTTTCTTGTCTTCATCTTCCGTTTTATAGGTCTGAAGGTATTTTTAATACAATTTTCTCCTATTTAAGAACCTCTCTTATTTCTCCCACCCAGGAAATTTTTTTCAAGAAGCAGAAAAATGTTTCTGCGATTACGCCTCTGTATCATGAATTCAATTTTTTTGATATACTTCTTATTAAATAAATGCACGAAAGTACATTTCACACCTCACTTTATTTGTAATTTCAACCAGTTGTTAATGTCTATTATGACAACTGAGTAAATAACAAAATCACACATTGATATACCGAGGTTGCCTAATATTTACCTATATTAATTGAAATTGATAAATGTGGTCAACTAAATATGTAACACTAGGTTTTCTGTAAATTGTTGTAAGACTTCATTTAAAAACAATATGCTCCACATACTACTGAAATATAAATTATATAATCTGATTTTTTAAGCAAAAATATTCGTTAATAAGATATAATAGGTTACCCAGGTGTAGAAACAACATCGTTAAATCTTGAAATTGATCCCAACCACTGTCTACTTCCATTACTGGTAACTGTTAAATCGGTCAAAGAATAATCACCCCCTCGTAATGTGGCAGTACTAGCATCGAGATCATCTGAAGTTTGAGATTCTTTTTCGTCATCTTCGCCGCTGGCGTCGCAACTGTCATCTGGTTTTTCTAATTTCAACCATTTATTTACTTTCGTTAGTTTATGTCGTTTATCTGTGCTAACTAATTCCTCTGCTTTTTGGACCAGTACTCGTATGGTATCCTCGGAAAGCGATTTGGGTCTTGGAAGACTATGAAAATATAAAATATCAATTAGTTTCTACAGAAAATTAAGTTAAACAAAAAATTAACGCCGATTTTAAAACTTTTGCATTTCAGAAGGAAAAAAGTACATAACAACAAGCTAAATTGTAAACTACAATTAAAATACACAACAAAAAATAATAAGATAATAACATACCTTCGATTACTATGTGTGGGTTTGTTAATATTTCTCCGCGCTACTTTAATTTCTGGCGTCATGTGACTAACTTCTTCTTTTTTTTCTGTTTCTTTCTTATCTTTAAAACAATTAGGTATGTCTTCGAAATGTTGGTTTGTTCCTCTATTATTGCCATTAGTTTCATTTTCAGTATCTGGTTCGCATAAAGGATAATTGTGTTCACTTTTTTCCATACTGGAGTCAGTGTCTTCGTGTTTGAAATAATAAGTTGCTAGTTTAGGAGACTTTTTGTCAGAGATCGTGAAATGCGAGGTATCTTCTGGCAAGTTACAATTTATAATGTCAAATCTGAACTGTTTTCGGTTGTCAGACATAAACGGGGAATTATATGTCATTCCGTTCGTGCTGTTTGAAACCTCATTCTGAAAAGAAAAACATAATACATTAGAGAGAATGCTCCAAACTTTATTATATAATTTTCGGATTAGCATGATGGGGTTGGTTAAATATACATCATAGGAATACAAAAAAAATAATGCGTAAAGAAGATAAATTTACGAAAATAAACAAAGAAAAGTTGAGAAGAATAATTTAAACCAACACATTAATGAACAATCTATAACTAAATCCTATTCATACCTATATAAAAATAGGGGTCGCGGTGCTCTGGAAATCTTTTCAATCGGGATAAAACTGAACGAAGAGGGGATTCGAAAACGAGAAAAAATGTCAAGAAATCATCATAGTCTCCCGCTACTTCGATGGGAACTGGCCTGCACCGCTATCAGAAATGCAAAGACTCTATTTTTGTGCACACAACACTTTTTAGAAAAGCACAGACATCAATAACAGAGCTGAGCAACTCTTAGAATATAATTTACTTTACAGGCACCACCATTTGTAACAAAAGCAAGAGAATAACTTTTAGACTTAACATTGATTACATCGAACTTAATAGAACTTATAAAATACTGGAAAGTATTTAATAATCAGATTAGAGACTGATCCTACTAAGCCAGAACTCAGCAGTAATCTAAGAAAAATCAATTAGAATGTACAACATCAATCTACAACATAATTTGATGCGCAACCAGACAAGAAAGGCTAGACACCAACTGAGACTAGAGTAGGATCTCAAAGAAGTAGATGAGGCCGTACTTGATGCGTACAAATCGAGTTGCCCCATACAAGTTCCCTGGTGGAATGATAATCTGTCCAAGCTAAGAATCTAAACACGGTACCTCTTCGACAGAGCAAAGTGTTCCGGAGACTGGCAACTTACAACTACAATAAAGAAATTAGAAAAGCGACAACGCTTCAGAAAATTCTGTAAGGATATTGACTATACCCCTAAGGTTTCTAGACTTCACAAGGTCTTGGCAAACGGCAAAGTCAACACAACCATGGCACTGAGGAAACCGGATGGCAGCTTTACGGAGGATGAGAAGGACAGAACACAGCTCTTGCTAAAGAGTTACTTTCCGGAAAGTGGTAGTACAGACGTAGAAATTAAAATGGTGAAATATAGCAAAATTACGAGAGAAACTGCAGTGATTGCAAAACAAGTAACGAATAAAATGGGGTTTAAACATCTTTCAACCATTCAAATCATCAAGTCAAAAAAGAACAATATCCCAAACGCCAATATTTGGCCAGAACAAGATGGTGCCCCACCTCACTATGCGTGTGTGGTGAGGCAATAACTAAATAATGTGTTTCCCACAAGATGGATGGATGGTTTTATCAAATGGCCGCTACGATCACCCGACATGAATCCTTTAGAATATTTCCTGTAGGGTTACTAAAAAACATCGCTTATAAAACAAAACCTGCCAATTAAAAGATAGGATTACCACAGAGATAGAAGTATTGAGCAGTCGGGAATGTTGCAAAATGTATTGCAAAGTTTTAAAAATCGTATGGCTTGTTGTATTCAAGTAAATAGACAACATGTTTTCTAAAATTCATAATTTTTCTACTTCACAAATGTGCATCTACTTTGATTAGATTTTTCTTCAGTTGTTGTAGGTTTTCTGCGCCAGATTCGTTTTAAACTTTTACTAATTCGTTCTTTTCACTACGACTATTTACTTAAAACTTACTAACTGCACTACATAAACTTATTTATATACCACAAATTGAATTCTACGAAGTTCTAGAACAGAAAAATAAACTTTCCTAAAAATTATTTAAAAGAAATACTATAATAAACCGCCTTCTATAATAAAAAGTTCATAAATGGCGCGTCCACCATTTATAAAAAAACAGATGAAAGGCGCCGCGAATTTTAAAATTTCATTGTAGCTGGACAGGGCCGGCCTAAGGACCAATTTCGCGAGCTTGTTCGTAATATTACCCCTTCCATAGATGGAAGTTCCTCCTGGAACTAATGGATAGCCGGCACTGGATGTTTAAATCGGCAACTGGACCCATTCCTGCACTTTCAAATCTGCTCTTAAAGTTTTTCTAATTGACCAAACTTCTTCCGGGAAACGGTTGTTACTCCTCGTGCGTTCTTGATATGGGCTGGGATGTTGCAAGCCAGCGAATAATTTTCCGACAGAGTGAACAAATCTTATTGTTGTTCTGTAGTGACTCCATATCTAGCTTTGCCGGTACCTCTCGTTCTTGGAATGACTAACTGTCTTCTCTTTTTGGAACCATCATCATTCTTGTCAAACGGGCCCTCAAGGGATTCCCACTGAGCCCATTATGTTTTTAATGCCGGTGAAAATCTTGACACTTCTTTCTTTCTTTCTTTCTCCCATTGCCGAATCCTTTTTTAGGTGAGGTCATTCTCTTGATCTTCTTTGATCCTTGCGGGTAACCACTGTAGTTCTTTAAAATACGGCTTCATTCGATTCGGCTTTGTTGCTACGGGCACAGTCTGGTGTGTACGGCCCTCCAGACAAGATGTTGAATTTTTGGTGGCCACAGTAGAAGGAGGTAGGCTTCTGATCCTGATTCGGTACTGACCCATTATAGATGACTCGTTCTTGTTTTCCCTGTGACTGGACGTTGCTCTCTCTCTTTCTCTCTCTCTCTCTCGGCTTCTTGTTAACCATACATCCAACCATACAAATTGTATTCCCGTTATATTCTAGAACCTTCGTGGCTGCATCGTATTCGAGAGCAGCAGTCAGGCCATCTACTAAGATTTTCGGATGGATTAAGCGTCTTCTGCATATCATGGTCTCGCAGGCCATTAATGAATGCCTGGTTGCCCAAATATCCATCATGTTCGCTGGTGCTGATGGATAAGTAAATCAGCAAATCGGACAAGTCGGGCTATGTCTACTTATATATACGAACAACAGGTTCACGGGTTTTGAAATTTCTCGACGTTTTGTCTCTCACTTTGGAGCCATTATCAAAAGAAGGGTGGAGACAGGATGTTTATACGTTCATTGGTGAGAAGTGATCCGATTCCGTGTTCTCAATCTTCCTACTCCACGCACCGGATCACCCCTTTTTTTGGTTGATTCCAAGGCCTCAATCTTTCTACTCCTTGGAATTCCTCCTTGATCTAACAACAGTTTTTGATATAGTATTCGTTTTGATATAAATTTTTTTTCAAATAATTAGATAATGGAGTGAGAGGAGTTTGAATACTTGGAACAATCGGTCGAAGGGGAATGTCAGGTTTGTGCAAATTATGAATAAAACCTCCAATTAAACAAAATAATGAATAATGATTGACTTAAACTACCCATCTTTAATACGGAAAATAAAATAAATTTTATAACAACCACACATATTGAGTAGAAAAGCATTAAAGTAATTTTGCTGAACATAAATTAACACTTCTGTGTTAATGATTATAATAAAAATATAAAAGAAGTTTCGTAACGTAAGAGCATATAATCCAAGATGTAATATCCATGATGATTATGTAAATAAGAATAGACTCTCCCAAATCAATCTAATAATATACTTAAATATATGAATTAACAAGTATGTTTTCATATGAAATAATTGACGTAGGCGAAATCCAGCATCTAATTATTTATGAACACTCATCTCTCATGGTTTAACGGTTATAAAAGGAGGGGCACAATTAAAAAATACCTACCTACATTGGTTTACCCTGAATTCTTGTTTTCATAGATATTATCATGACTATAATTATGTTTCACATAATAATGGATCAAAAGTTTCTATTACCACATTTCTTTGTTATCAATAACATTTTGCTATATACTGGACCGATAAAAATCACTTGGTTTTTAAGTAAAATATCTCGAGATTGCTTAATCCAAAATTCCAAAAATTCTGGCATTAAAAAAATGTTTTAGCGATAGAAATGAATGGAAATCCAAGGATGCGATAACGAGCAAGGTGCCCGAGGTAGAACTTACCACCGCAATTCATGAATTTTTTCCAAGGTTCGTTTTGCAAAGTATTGGAGAATAACGACTTTTCTTTTAACAATCGCCACATACTTTTCGATTAGTTTAATCGATCCAATTCATAGTAGTGTGTTAAATTTTGTCATATTTTACATTTCCCTTCAATTTGATACAATATTTTTGTGATTTGCATCGAAATCACTATATGGGGTACTTGGAGAAAATTGGGGAACTGATAGAAAATTTCTACTAAAAGTTTTTAATTAACTGAAATGATGGAGTTATTTTAAAAAATTTAGTTCTTGAAGAGCTTACAAAGATAAACCATTCTGTATGTATGTTTTTATATTCGATAATAATGATTTTCGTTGTTTTATTTGTCTATTAATATACATAAATAATTTTTCCAAATATTTCATGCATAGAAGCAAAATCGAGTGTGAGTAAACATACGTATCGTCATTCTAGAATCACGAACAACGTAATGATCCACTTAGAGATACAAATGCTCCTCCTGTAGTACCGAACATCGTTGTGTTAACGAAAAAATTAAAGTTTACTTCGTTTTCCTTTCTCTAATAATGTAAGCGGTAGATGAAGAATAGGTGAAATTTGTACAGATCATAAGAAATCTGGGCGGAAACAAATTACTTACAATTTATATCTTTACGGTAAAGAGTTTCATCACAGATCCGTACTCAAATATATACCCACAAAATCTAATCTGAAAACAAAAAAAATATAAATTTTTGGAAAAAGTTATGATATTGTAATCGCAATAGTGATAAAATACGTTAAAGTGAGTTGGAATCCCTGAAAAGGTTTTTTACATATTCAGGTTTTTTAAGCAGACAATAAAAGTTACATTGAGATTAGTTCTGATAAATGACGGTGCCCAGGTGGAATGATGAATTACACCCAGAAGAATTGTCAGAATATACATTGATGGAGTCTAAAATAATATAAAAATAATGTAGGTACGTTTGATTAAAAAAAGAGGTAGGATTTTATGTGTTATTCAGAAAGATTTATATATCTTTTTTCAATGTATTTATTTTTGGTTATACTTCTGTGCATCAATTGAAAAGTAAATATCTTGAAAAACCGCCAACCAATTTTATTGTTGATAAATATCATTTAAAATAGAGATGAAGCATGTAATTCGTAGAAGTTAAGAACAGTTAATCGCTAGGTAAAATTAGTGGTCAAAAAACATGGTAACAACTATGCATATGATTTATTACAAAAAAATTGAATATACAATATAATCTAATAACACTGGTAGTATCGTGGCAAAAGTATTCATTCAATCTAACTAGCGCAATAGTCAGCGTGGTGATATAATTAGCTTCAATTTGAATGCACGAGAACAAAAGTGAATACGAGAGAAAGTCGAATATTTTCGTACGTTTTTGTAGTGATAAATATACAGTAACGGTTACAGTAATATTTAGGAATTTCTATGTAAAATCTTTAATCAACTTCTTCATAATCAACCAATGTAAATTTTAATATGACGTCGCGATCAATCAAAATGGACTACTCTACTGGATATCTACTTCAATTGAATGATGTTTTTTAGGTTAGAATACGAATGACATTAAATTTTTTAGGTTAGATTGGGTGAGGTCGTTATAAAGAAAGTTCAATTTTTTATAGGTTAGGTGAGGTTAGACAGTTGCTGATGATGTTGACTTTTTTATAGAATTTGTTTTTTCATATTGTAAAAGATATGCATAGATTACACTGAGATTATTTAAATCAGTTTTTTTTCTATTGATACACTAATCACTTGGAGTAATATATGTTTATTCATAATCCATAGAATAAATTACATATAAAAAGGGTTCACCATACGAGGAACTGTTAGAGTATAATTTGTTATCAATTTTGTGAGAAGTTATTCGATTGATGAGTCACTTCCTGATTGACCAATGTATTTTTTATCACAATTTAAACAAAGAGTTTCATAAGCTACGTTACTCAATTTAGATAGTATTGGTAGAATTAGTACATATTAGTATTAGACGGTAAGGCCACGTCTAAAGTAAAATACACTGTCAGATGTATTATATAGAATTCGTTTTAAAAGAGGTGAGGGAAACGAGTTTCCATAAAAAAGTTTGTATGGTACTTTTTGATTTGTTTTTGAAATATTGGATTATAAATTTCAAAGACTGTATTTTATTTGATTAAATTGAACATCATCCTTTTCCTTTCTCTTATGGGTAATAACAGTATCATCGTAATTGCATGTTATGGAGCTGTTTTTGTAAGTGGTCGCTAGTATTGAGACTATTGATACTTTCCCATACCTCCTTCATGGGTGTTTTGGAATTTATTGTAGATTCTGTCCAGGATTTGCGTTTAGCATTTTTTATTGTACGTCTAGCTTCGGCTCGAGTTTTCAAGAATTCGATTTTGTTTGCTTGTGTATTGTATCTTTTATATCTATTGAAAGCTTTATTGTTGCTCCTAATTGCTGATTCGCAGTCGCTATTCCACCACGGCACAAGATTGCGTCATTTCAGGCGCGTAGTTCTTCCGATTGATATGTTTGCTGCTCGCTGAAAGATACTAATAAGGTTTTCTAAAGCTTCGTCTATATCTGTTGGAATTATGTAAGTCGTCAAGCTATTGTTTTGAAAAGAGCCCAGTCTGCTCTCTTTTTTTAAGTTCCATTTTGGATATAAGTCGTGAGCCGGAGTCAAAGTTGGGTCACAGATAGTGAGGTCAATACATGAGCCCTGTCCTGGCTGTATGTTAAATCTAGTTGGTTTCCCATCATTTAAGATGGAGAGATTAGCGTCATCAAGAATATCTTCTAGTAAGCGACCTCTGTGGTTTATTGATGTGGATCTCCACATGGTGTTATGGGCATTGAAGTCTCCTACTATTATTCTAGGTTGAGGAATTTGCTCCGATAATTCATTCAATTCTTTAACATATACTTGATATGCTGGAGGAATATTGCATATATTTACTTTTGGATTAGTGTATAGTTCGATAGCTACGGCTTCAAGGTTTGCGAGGATCGTAATTTCTGCAGCGTGGAGAGATTTTTCCACAAATATTGTTACTCCTCCGATAGCTATTTCAGTATTTATTCGGTTCTTGTAGAATCTGTTATATTGCCTGAGCGGTTCGTTGTTATTGTATTTGAAATTGGTTTCTTGAAGACAAATAACTTCGCATTTCTGTTTGGATAAGATGGTTTGCAACATTGGTAAGTTGTTATAAAAGCCATTGATATTCCTTTGTAGAATAGATGTAAGGTCCATGAGAATACAGAGAGAAAATAGAAGAAAAGGAAAACAATATTATATAAATAAAATATAAGAAAAGTAAATTATTGGTTCAGTTAGTTAATAATTGTTTGAGATGATTCACTTTCTGTTTCTGGGAGGTCTGTTTCTGGTATGTTCATTTATAGGTGAGAAAACAGTTTCTTCTTGAGCTTTTGATAGATCTGTGCTCAAAGAAAAGGTAAATTTTTGTTAGCATGTCTATTAATGCAGTAAAATCATTTGTGTAGTTCTTGATAATACTTATTGGATCAGATGAACCGTAGACATTTCCAAAAAGGTCAGATATCTGATTGTGGTCCAACAGGAAAGGAGGATTCTGTTCTGAAATGACTTTTCTAATGTCTGGTTTATTTTAGGCTGTTTACTTGGCCTATTTGGTTTGGGAAAATAAGGTTTCTTAGGGTTCTGTGGTTCGTTTCCTTCTGGTTGAGGAGGAGTCGTAATTTTTTGCTCGTAGTTGCGTTTGGTGCTGTATCGCGAAATTTCTTTTATGTTTATGGGGTACATTCTGGGAGTGAGGTGTTATAAGGGTTTCTGATGGGATCTCAGTGTGTGCTTGGAGAATATTGGCTTCGGTATTTTTGGGCTGCCGGGAAGGTTGGTGTGGGTATTTTGGTAGTTCAGTTATTTGTGGTTCTTCATAAGTTTGTAATTGGGAGTATTTGCTGTAGTATGACCTGGTTTTTTGCATGTAAAACATAGTAGACGGTCTTGGGTTAGATAAATTCTGTAGCTGGTGTTCTGGTGTGTGATCATTAGACAATCGGGTATTTGGATTGTGGATGGTGAAATGGAGATTTGTCTTCTGAAGCTGTAGATGTGGTTATATTCCGGAATTGTGAAGCTAATTTTGAGGAACGACATTGGTCAGAGTGTATTGAGACCTATTTTGTTAAGTTTATCGATTAGAGCTGAGTGTGGTATTGTGGGGCATACATTTGAGAGTATTAATCTTTCGGAAGGTATTATAAGCTTTCGTGCTTGGATCGGAGTGTTGTTGATAATTATCATCCCTTCATGATAGGTCATGAAGCGTTCTACAATGTCTTCATTTCATACATGCATATTCTATTGTTTGACAGTCTCGATGTGAATAGTATATTTTTTGGACCGATTAGTTCTCCAAGTGATATCAGGTAATCTTTAATTTTCAGGTTATCAACAGCTGGAAAAAAGATTGCTTGATGTTTTGTAGGAAATTATGGTCGGGTTGACTAAGTGCAGATGAGTATGTTTTTGTAGGGTTTGTATTCTGAGAGCTTCTGTAGTCAGAAGTCCCAGCATTTGTATTTGATATAATTAATTTTAGAAATATTTCCGCTTTGATTCGAGAGTATGGGCCTGTTTTGGCACAGGCCACTTCATATCAAGTTGATAAGAGCTGGTTTTTTTTGCGAATTCTTCTTCCAAACCGGTGTAAAACTGATAGCACTGTGTGTAGCAAATTCATTGTTTTGGTATGAATGTATGAGATTCTATTTAAAGTAATATTTCTTTGAGTTTAGAATACTTCTAAAAGTTTCTATCTATAGTTTTATAAATTTTTAGAACTGTGATAACTATCGAAAAAGAGTTATTTTCATAGGAACTGACACTTTCACTGTTAACGTTATGGTTGCCAGAGCCGGACTGCAACTCTTAATATTACTACACTGTTTATATAGAAATTTATTACACACTGTAACAGACGACGGTTTAATTATCAGAAATCAAGGATTCAATGAAAATTAAGTTCATACTTTCAAAAGTTTCCGTTTTATTAATTATTAATTTTCCTTCCCGCTTGATGCGCTCTGCTGTTATGATTAATTCAAAACATTAGAAAAGTCCGAAATATAAGCAAATGACAACTAATGGGGGAACGAAGAATAACTTACCAGCTTATTCGTAATTTACTTTTGAATTGGAAAAGTGTGAAATCAAAGGTAATTTGATCGTTGATAGGTAGCCGAAATAATTCTTATACAATTTTGCTGATTTTAATGTAGAATGTTGCCTCTTTAGAACAAATGATAGATTAATGAAATTTAGAAATAATGAATAACATTAATAACAGTATCACTTTCCATAGGAAAAAAAAGTCTTCTACTCTTCATTTTACTAGAGTCTAGTGATTTAATACCACAAAATGAAAACATTGAACTAACCTAAGTGGTCTTAAAAGTACGTTGAATAGTCACAGACAATTTGGTATTTGTAAATTGTCATAAATAATATAGTATCAAGCGAATAAAAGAGACGCAGAAATAGAATCATGAAATCGCAGGTTTTAAATATGACCTTGAATACATCACGATATTGAAAAATGATATTGAAGATCTTCATAGCGACAAATCAACGTTTCGGACCTGTTACTCTTTGTATTTGAACTACGCACCTATTACAACGTTATTTCCGATTCATATTTTGATTAACATTTATAAGATATTTGAATATTTCCTGAACATTATTCTTCAGGTACAACCCACACTATGTAAAGTGACACTTCTCACAAAAATCTTATGCATGGGTTTGTTAGTAGGTTCTTAACTGATATAACCACATTATGAAGCAATTCTGTTCAACAAGCACCCAGTGGTATTTCCAATCATATAATTGAATCTAATGGAATTTTAATTATTACATACCCTTAAACCTAATTTCCTTATGAAAACACAATGTTATATTGTTGGATTATATCAAACTTTTTGATAATGACTTAAATAACGTTACAAACATTTTTTTTATGAATTTTTCGTTAGTTTTGTACATATTAGAGCTGGTTTCGAAATATCGCTAAGACAGAATTATAGAGAATCTTTCTCTTTGTAGATATTATCCATCAAAATTTGAAACGTATGCACTAAAAAAAATACTTAGTAACGAAAAAAATAGATATAAACATCCTACTTAAAAAACAATGAATAAATAAAATGTTACTGATAAATAGATTTAAATTGGTAACTTATTGTTTGGTTATTGATAATAATATTGATAATCTTAGTGAGTAGACCCACATTATATACTACTACAAGTAATAAATATGAGAAAGATACGGGCAAACTGGAAAAAAGTGTGAATGAAATTGGGCAATATTTTTTAACGAACCAATGGGATCATTAAGGTTCAAATAAATCTGCTAGGGCAATCCACTCCACAAAAATTGAACAGATTAAAATAATGTATAGAAAATATAGCTATAGATCTAATAGAATGGGTTTGAATTTTATTTTAATGAAGTGAAACTCAATTAAAACATGTACGTATCTCGATTTATGAAAGCTCCCATAATATTTTAATTATTCCGTGATGATATTACCTCATAATGATATGAAAAATTAACAATAATGTACATGGCTTATTATTGAATAAGTAAAAGCGATATATTCACTCCTACAGAGCCCGTATATGAAAGGAATTACCCACTTTGGTAGAATAGATAGATTTTATTCAATATGATAGAGCCATTGTACTATTACTTTTCTTGAAGTTATGAATGATGATAATCAAAAGGTGAATATGAATTATTTCTTATTTTTTTAATAAAAACATCAAGATAGGTGTAAATCATATTTAATTGGACATTTTCAATGTATTGCACGCAGTTAAACATCATTTAATTTTTTATGTCAAAATATAAAACTTTATATTAATGCAGTTAGGGCCAAATGTTTTGATAATTGTCTTGGTCGTTTTCAATTTTATACATTATTAACTTTTCGATAATCAAATAAGTAGTAAAAGGAGATGTTATTTAATAAAAATAAAATATTGAATGTATTATTTATAATATATATAAACTCATTCTATTAGTATTTTTCCGAATGTAGCTGTGAAGTTCTCTCAAGTTTTTATTTATTTTTAGAAAATTTTTGCTAAAATTACAAGCCAAGATCATTGCTTGAGCGCTGTGTTAATGAAGAAAAAATGGATTCTATGTTAAATGTTAAGTAAACGAAAATATAAACTGCAAAAACGAATAGTTGTAATGGAAACGAAAATTGGAGCGTCGAACTGAATACTGGAGATGAGTTATTCTCCAGTAAAGAGAGTAAATTAAATGAAAAATAAATTTTTTCCTAACTAAAAAAGTGTATAGTTTTTTAAAACGCAATAGCAATAATTTTGTTTTCAGTTATTGTGCCCACGTAAATTGCTCATCTGTGAAAATAATTCGTAATTTATTGTTTCGAATAATTTTGATAAACTATTTTTTATATAAATATTATCAAATTATCATTACCCTACCTATTTTCAAAATGTGAACGTTCTCAAAAACTCCTCTTTCATTCACGAAACTTGTCTTAATACGAATTTGCAAGCAATTTTAAGTTATTTAATTAGATTAGACAGCTGGATTCGACTACAAAAAAATATGATATCAATGTTTTATACTATAACAATTATAAGAAGCATGTGATGGCCATTTCCATACTTGGATTCTACTATAATTCAGCTGTTAGTTAGAATCAGATATTCTTTGTCGTTAGGTGTTTCAATAAAACGTGTAAAAGTACATAAAACGTATGTATTTCCTGTTACAAAATACTAAACCCCACATATATAAAGGAATGTCCCTCCATAGGTAAGATATTAAGACTTAATGCATCCAATCACACTCTAATGAAACACGTTCTTTCAATTAAATTAATTTTAAAACGTCCGTTGTTACTCTCGGCAAAATTATAATCCACCGGATTTCACAGTAGGCTCAACTTATCGTTCTTCTATTGTTTCGAACAGGTAAGTCTGGTGTTTCGGAACTTGCAAGTATTTTGTAATTTTCTACTTTAATTGAAATTTTTTCCTAAAACCTTTAACAAATATTTAGTGGCAACATTATGTGTATTACAGGAATTACAGATTAGTCTGTGTTATTTAGTTTAACTTCTACTCTAAATTGAAGAAATACCATATTTATTAATTTATTTATAAATTGCTTCCAATGTCATCTAGATAGATATTTTCAAAGCAAATTCATAACTTTATTTATTTAACTTTCAATAGAAATATGTATTGTTATTAATTTCATAGTAGCTGTAATACTAAGGAAATTTGAAAGATTCATTATTTAAATGTACATTCGTCATGAACCATCCAAAGCTTGAATGACCGAATCTTTGGTTCTAACATTCTAAAAGTTATTGTGAATTATTACTCAATTAATTTTGAAATGTTTTTGTTTTGAAACCTTCCTTTTTCAAATTGTCGCAATCAAGTTATGAGACTTATTAAGTAATTTTATTATCGACCTTCTCTCTAGATAACGATTCCATCGGGGCGCTTCAACGATTCAAAAAAACGCGTGCCCTCGTCCTCCTCAGAATGCAGGATATAAAAAAAACGATAATTGCCATCAGCCACAACTTGAACATATTTGCTTTTACTCAAATATCCAGATCTATTTTCCAGTGGTTACCTGACCAGCTACCTATTGACGTTACTCTAAATTTGGCACAAAATATCCTTGCGGAATGTTTTTCGTATTAGTTTTTGTTCATTGGCACTATATTTGAGCAAATATTTGGCGAGTAAAAATACTCATGTCACAGTCAAATATGTTAACCGTAAGTACACACCGACATTCACGTCAGTAAGTTGTTTTATAGGATCGTCTTCTACTGATTTACGCCTCTTAGAACCGGTTCGCTTATTCAAACACACTTACTTTTGACATGAAGATGTCTTTGTACAATAACAGTAATTCGCGAAAGATTTTCTAGGGTTTACGCTGGATTTCACTGAACATTTCCATTATTTTAGTGAAATCAAAAATATATATAAAAAGTGATTAGGAATATCAGAATTCAACAAGTAGCTGAAGAGATGAAATAACTTACTCTGTTAGATTATATCTTTAAAATACGAAGGGGCACTACTCATAGATTTCAAATATCTTAACATAGATGTTAAAACGAACAAAAATATTATCTACAACGTTGAATACAAAAAAAATTTGGAATGCTTTCATGACATTGTTCATGACGTGTTGTTTTTAGGACTGGCCTAAAAGTTAAAATTACTTTAACTACCAAAGTCGTGATTAGGAGCGTTGTACTAATCAGAGATGAAGGAACTAACATTCAGCATGATTTAAATTTCGTATCGATGATGTCATAACTCCTTTACTTAGTTGTGCTGTTGCAATTGCCCATTACCAAGCTCTTGTGAAAATTATTTCGAGGGCAAGAATGACGAATAAAATAACAAGATCCGTCAATTTTATAAATCATATATAATTCAATTTTACAGGGTAATGTTGGATTACCCCTCTTAGCGATTCAGATTATTATTACTCTGGATTCATTATATAAAAGAGGTTTTGCTTGGAATCATTGTACATGCGGTTTATAATAATCACATAAGAATACATCTGTGTCTATTCAAAATGACTTATGCCCATTTTCTAATTAAACATAATATACGAGGTCTTGATATGAATATAAATGCTATACACCAAAATCTACAGTCGAAGAGACCTCATATTCTGGTTCTAGCAGAAGCAAAGGTGAATTCAACGACATCCAATGTTCACCTTGCATATCCTGGATACATCTTACACACCCGATTTTGGTATAGCTTTGGACTTACTGTCTTCGTTAGGGACCACATATATTCTCAGAGCGGCGGGAAGAAATCTTGAGCCTTCAGAATTTGATATGGTTTGATAATAACAACAATATTGTTTTGCTTCCTACACATACCCCCTATCGATAACCTTTAAGAGAAGTTGTTCTCAAAACTTGCCGATAAAATTGACAGTCATGGACTGATCCAACTAGACTTTGAGACCTGTTTCTAACAACACACCTTGACCTGTAAAATGAGACTTTACATGCACTACTCAGAATATCACACCTCAAACTAATTACAGCAACGAGTGAACTAGAAATCCAAACTCAAGATCCACCTAGATGACGTCAAGTTTGGCATTATAGATCGGCCAAATGGAAGCATCTAAAGGATATTTTTTCTATATTTTTTTGGGACGATATTTTCTTCAATTCCAATGATCCATCAGTGTGTGCGAACGTAATTTGTAGTATTGGCAGGTATGGAAGCTTATATTCCGTACTCCTTCAAGGGCTTTGCTACTTATCGAAATGGCGCTCAGATCTTAGAGCTGAGAATCGTATAGACTTTGTTGCCCCGAGAAGGCTGCTGTTTTTACAAATAAGGCTGGGCACTGCAGCTCAGGATTTGGTCCTTTCTGGACATAAAATATCACCATCGCAAGTGGGAGGGTTAATTCTACAGCTTTTATAAATCGTCTGTTTTCGATTTTGTCTCCATTACTCTCCAATATATCTTTTACAATGGTAATTTGAAAATTTGTATATACATCCACATATTTTTTCTGTTGTGTGGACTGATAACTGCTGTACTAAAAAATGTAATTCAAAATATGAGCCTAAGGCAAATATTCTATTTCAAGTCTTTCCAAATAACCATCAATTCACAATCGACATCAATAATTACTACAAGGATTCCTCAGTACTTGCTCCTTTTCAAAATAAAGTTTTAATATCAACTATCAAATTTTATAGTAGGTACATAAGAATTGTTCTACTAATTTACTTTTTTCAAATATGGTTAAATATGGGTAGCAAATTTATCGTCAATAATTTAAGATGACTTCAATTAAATGTAAATCGAATAACGAATATTATGGTGTCAAATAGTATTTTATTTATTTGCGTTATTACTCATAAATGAAAACTGTTCAAAATTAATTACTAGAATCAAAAAAACAATAATTAATTCTGATGTATTTTTATTTATACTTGGTACTTGAAACTTTGGATATCATATTCATAGAGAAGAGCTTCAATATTTAAAATTCCAATATACTAACTGTTAAAAATACAGTAAATTTAAAGATTTTGTTTCTATCCCGTCTCAAAGATTTATGAATTAATTCAAATGAGGTAAGTAAGCTTTTGCTGCTTATGGCTTAATTAACCTGCCAACATATGAGATTCGTGAGTTAAGTGATTGATTAAGTTTAATGGGTAACTTCCTATTCAATTTAGATAGACCTAGAGATTCTAAGCAAAATAGAACGTTGAGAGCTGGTTTAATATTGATTAAATCAAAGTTGTTTATATTATAATTAATTGTTTTCAAAAACAATGTACTTGTGAATAAAAACACATTAAGATATAATAAATACATATAAAAACATAAATAAAGTAATTGTATATTCGCTTGCATGGCATGCGCTTATTAATCGGCTACTAAGTAAATTTTCTATTTTGGAATCCCAACTCTTTCCGTTCTACATCCAAAGTTATAGCTCAATCACCAAATGATATACCCCATAAGAAGAATAATGTCATCACTGCTGTGGACCTTATTATTCGATGAACTACTGAATAAAATAAATCAAGCAAGGATACACTATCTAGGCTATACATACAATATAGTTCTAATCGCTAGTGGCAAATATGAATGTGTCCTGTACGACATCATGCAAAAAGAAATGGTGAGAGTAGTGCTGAACTTGGATAAAATCACAGTGGATTCATACACATGGAAAAGGAACTCTAAAATAGGAAATAATTCTAAAACAGGAAGTCGAATATTCGAATATCTGGGAATTACCCTGGATAGTGATATAAAAATATTTCAGAATATCTTCACGAAATCTAAAATCGCCATCATGGTGTACAAAAAAATAGCAAGCAAACAGGCACTTGCCTGCGATGGATATACACTATGATTGTGGGCCAATAATAATGCATGGAGCAATTGTTTATTTAAATAATCTGAAGCAACAATCGACGAGGTGACACCTGAGCAAGGCGCCGAAACTGACGTGTATCAGACTTACATGTGCCATGAAGCCTTGTGAAGCAGCAGCAATGGAAGTCTTTATAGAGCTATAGATCGACAGTGAACGAAAGATTTACATCAGTCAATTGATGTGAAATATTTTGCGATCATTGTCTCAAGTATAGGAAATAAACCCAAGAAATGCCCTTGGAAATATGGTTAGAGCAAACAGAAGTGGAGATTAGTAGTTAATTAGGCGCATATAAACAAAAGAAAAAAGAAGTAAATAATAAAGAACTATGAAGAAGAAAGTAGTGTGTTGATACAACACATTTATCTACAACTAACAGTAAACCAAAACTTACACAGTCTGATGTGCGTCTCGATAACCAAGTTATCGAAGGTAAACTGCAATTCAATAAAAAAATCGCAATTTTCGCAAACTTATGATCTTAAATTGATTAATTTGTTTATTTAACAAGATTTTATGATCTACTTCACAAGGAGTAGTTTATTCTTACTTAAATTTTAACCTTTCTGATAGAGTGAGATATATAATTTTCTATAAAATGGTGATGAAATACGCACTTATATTATATGGAAATATGCTTATGGCTAATTATGATTAGGAGAATTGAACATAAGTTTCTTTCTAGCATCTTTCTTGATTTTTCTTAATAAAATATCAATACAACAATCAGTTAATTGACCCTGTATGTTATGAAAAAATTATTAATGTTCTGAATACAAAATTCTTCTATATATTGTTGCGTAACACTTGCTTCAATTTATAGTACGCTTTTACAAGATTTATTTGAGCTCGAGAAGATAATATCCAATAAAAACCGTAATTGCATTACAAGAAAACTTATATTTTAAACACTTTCAGAAACGATAGATAGCTATCAGAGGTATCCGTGCCACGGGAGTCAGTCAAGCTTAGCTGTTTTTTGTGGCTACTGGTCACCTTGTGATTTTTCAACAAGATGTTATATCTATGCAGAATACAATGAAAAGAACAGTGGCGGTATATTGAAATTTAATATATGAAGATTATCGCAAAAACAATACAAAATTTTTAATAATCTGGCAAATTATAGAAATAAATTTACTTAGTACGAAGCTGGCATTGTAGTCGCTCTAATGAGATTATGTTTGGTTGTATTTTGTAGTGATATAATAACTTTCAAAGTTGTTTACAAGTGCTTGAAGTGATTTGAAAGTGGAAATGAGTCAGTTCGGAATAGAAAGAATGAGACGTACGTCGACCTCAAAAATAGATCAAAATAGCAAAAACTAGACAATCTGGAATAAATATAAATTTATAATTTCATAAGTGGGTACTGAAAAAAATTTGAAAAAAAAAACAATATGACAACGCGCCTGTCACAAGTTACTTTCAATTCGCAAGGCTTTGACTGTTAGAAGAATTATTACTATTTCTGGATCTTCTCCTAAAAAAAAGAAGGGATAGTTTCATTTCAAAATTTGTGTAACTTCCTTTCTTTGTTTTTAATGACATTCACTCACTTGGAGAAAATACAAGAAATAATATATAAATTTATATATTAAAAAGTATACTCTATCTTCCTAATTTGAAGTCGAATCTTGTCAATTCTTATATATTTGAGTGAGTTTGCAACTAACTTGGTCAGATATCGACGATTTACTTCCATTGAAGCCGATTGAGGTCGATTTTCACTTTTCACTTTGTGTTGATTGAAAATTGTCAAAGTCTATCTTCCTAATTTGAAGTCGAATCTCATCAATTCTTATATATTTGATTGAGTTTACAACTAACTTTGTCAGCAATCTTCGATTTACTTTCATTGAAGCCGATTGAGGTCGATTTTCACTTTGTGTTGATTGGAAATTGTCAAAGTCTATCTTCCTAAATTGAAGTCGAATCTCATCAATTCTCATGTACTTGAGTGAGTTTACAACTAACTTTGTCAGCAATCTTCGATTTACTTCCATTGAAGCCGATTGAGGTCGATTTTCACTTTGTGTTGATTGGAAATTGTCAAAGTCTATCTTCCTAAATTGAAGTCGAATCTCATCAATTCTCATATATTTGAGTGAGTTTGCAACTAACTTTGTCAGCAATCTTCGATTTACTTCCATTGAAGCCGATTGAGGTCGATTTTCACTTTGTGTTGATTGAAAGTTGTCAAAGTCTATCATCCTAATTTGAAGTCGATTCTTGTGAATTCTTATATATTTGAGTGAGTTTGCAACTAACTTGATCAGATATACCTATTCCTTAAAGTTTGGGAATGAATATGGGATTCACTTGCCCAGAAAGATATTGCCGGTCCTTATGTGGCATGATGCAGTACTTAGAAAAAACCTTCTTTTATAGATCATGTTTAGAATATTATCACAATACATTAGACACTGCTTCAAGGTATCGTACAAACAGCTTGAAATAAAAACCCTTAATATTCAATCGAGCATTTCATTGAAAGCATGCCCAGACTAGTATAGGATTACATTCTTCTGAAGTTAGGAGAAGCAATATTATAATTTTTCCGACATGGGTTGATTTATATTTGCATAAATCTTGTTGGTTATATCGGATTAGGTCCCAAATTATTGGCTTAAAAGATTGTGATATACTAAGTGAGGCGGTTTATCCTTCGGCGTATATAATCGAATATATTCTATTAAAATCAAACGTAAATATAAAAAAATTATGCTGCCTAAGCTAACTGTAACTTATAATCACATATTAAGAAAACATTAGGTGAATTTTTTCCACAACATTGACAGCAGTATAAGAGTACACTGAATAATAAATAACTTCCATAACATAAAGAAATGTCTGAATTTAAATTACCCTGTTTTTACATTTATTTTGATCAGATACAATGCACTCGTATTATCGTGCATTCACACGAACATAGATAACTTTCTTATTTGCATAATTAAATCATCTTATTAGCATTATTAAATCATCAATTTTTCGCACAAGTTGAGACAACTAGAGGTTCATGACATGACTCTATTAGATCGTCGAATTGGGCTAAAACGGATATCTGAAGTACTGAATATTTCATATGAAACGCGTTCATCATATAGTTCACGTCAATTTGGACATAAGAAAAATTGCTGCAAAATAGATCCCCAAATGTTTGAATGTTGATCAAAAGCGTGCAAGGGTAGAAGCATCGCGTTCGATCTGTGCTCGATTTGAAAACGATGTAGACTTCTCAAGCCGAATTGTTACTATGGATGAGACTTGGGTACATTTTTACAATCCAGAAACAAAGCAACAATCGATGGAATGGCGACACTCTGGTTCTCCAAGACCTAAGAAGTTTCGTGTCCAAAAATCTAATGGAAAAGTTCTTGCTTCAGTTTTTTTGGGATTGCAATGGAGTAATCATGATTTTTTGGATAAGGGTAGAACAATAACTGGAAATTGCTATTCGACATTACTGACCACTCTATTTTCTTCCAACGAAGAAGTAATAAAAGCTGTAGAGGTCTGGTTTGTAAGGCAGGAAGAAACATTTTTTTAAAGGTCTAGAGATGTTGAGGGTTCGCTGTAATAAATGTATCCAATTAATAAGAGAATATGTTGAGTAATAAAATATTTTAACATTGTAATTTCGTTTGGTTCTATGGTAGGCTAAGAATTTTTCAATATATCCTCGTACTTCCACTAGCCTTAAATGTATTTAAAATTTTGGTAAATATCTAATGCCTAATGTTTCTTTGCGGATGTCTATTGTCCAAAATATTTACGGGTTCTCTATGTGTTTTGTAATTTTCTCCAACAATTAACACAAGTTCTATTTTTTCTTCGGGAATTAGTAAATTTGCCATTTTTATTGTATGTTATAAACAACAACTCACTCTGACATTCCCTGTCACATACTTCATGTCAGGGCATCATAGTTGGCGTTAAATTTTATCCTGCCAAAATAATTACAACTATTTGGAAATTTGTCCATAAATAAAATTTATTATTATTCATTTGCGTTTAAACCAAAGAATGAAATTTATGTGATAGGTTTCTGGTTATGATAAATGTAGAGGCGATGATTTAACTATACTACTCAATGGATCATGGGTTGTTTTCGAGACGAAATGGCTACCAAATTTGTTGATAAGACATCATTTGATGGTCTACGAACTACTTTTATAAAGGGTAGTTTCCGCTTTATTTATTGGATTATTCCATCCTCATGCAACTCGCCATATATGGGCGATTTCTTTACCAGGCGTTCATACAACAGTGTGCCAGGATAGGTAACGCCCTTAACAGTGATGTTAGAACCAGCAATCTCCCTTCCATTCTATTTTATGGGATTGAAAGTTATTTTTGATACACCAACATAAAATTTTTCTTCTGTTGGGTTGTGGAAAAAAAACCTAAAACGTGATCGTAGGCACTATCAGTCTCCCTTATGATCACTTCAATTCATTCTCTATGAAGCGGTGATGCATATTGTTCAAAATACTTTTCTAGCACTTCGGATCCCTGATGGTTTGCTGAAAATCACTATGTATTCATCCACTCTAGTACGTAAATATTTTCAAATCTCGATCCGTTGGGGTGATCAATTAAAGACAGCATCGCATTCGTTTTATCACTTTCGCTAGATCCAATGATTAGCCCTCGTTTCGAATCACCACCAAATAATGTACCGTGTTTACTTATTTTATGTTCAAAAGAAAAATCATGGGTAATCACGGGTAAAGAGATTTGGAATGACTCTGTATTGTTACAACCTATCGAAGTTATTGGGTGTACATAAAGTGTTGATATATATAAGTAGCAGATTATGGTTAATCGAAAGAGAACTAAACGCAACACCAAAGAAGAAATAATTGTCAGTTCATTAATGAATTATCTCTTGAGCTACATTCAGATTAACCGCTTAGACGCGCGGGAGCACGATATAGCATACTCCAAAAGCCGACGCTGCTGAAACAATTTAAGAAAACTGAACGAGTCCAAGGACGCAAAGGTAGCTGCTTGGAAATATTATGAAAGGTAAACGTAAAATGGAGATGGGTATGAGGCGACATATAGGTGACATCAAGAAAAAACGCGTAATTCGATAATCTAGAAGAGGGGGGTTTCTACCGCTTTAGCTACAATTTCTTGCACTTTTATGAGCAGTTGGGTCAGCCGTCAATAAAACAAAATTCGATCCTCTTGAAGAACAAAAACGTCTTGATCAGGCGATGGAGGACAAAATTCAACATTTAACCTAACAATCAACAAAAACGATTTACAAATAGGGCAGCTATGTAAAAACTAGAACTCAAATAATTTACTTCGACAGTTAAGCTAATTGAATCGATAAATTATTCCGGATGTAGCCGACAGATATTTTACAATTATGGCCTCCTATAAATGCGGACATCGCTAGATTTTTTATATAAATATTACAACTAAATGAATATTTTCATTCTTGAGCTTGTCTTCATCACACAAATATATACTTTAGTTTCACTATTTGCGGTAATTCATCATAACAAAGCTACAACCTTAACCTCCCTATTTATTTGGATGATGCTACAGACTATGAAATAGGTCACATCAATTTGAGTACGTACAATTTTATACCAAATATCGATGAAACGAAAAATTTTTTTATGTAGAGGTTACTACGAAAACAATTTTTCCTTTATACTCTATCACTTGGCGTATATGAATTGAAGGATATAGCTAAAGTATTGAACAATGAAGAGCATAAAGAAAATTGCATATATTGAAATAACACCGGATAAAAATACTTCCAAAGTGTCTGTGCAGAGCATTTACTTCATATCATTCCAATAAGACAACACTATAGGTTCCGTGTTTGGTTTCCCCAAAGTTACTCTTCAACTGAACGTGTTTTAGACCGACTGGTGAATGTTTTTAAAGTGAACACGGTAGGGATTGATTGCAGCATAGCAGTCGTAAATATACGGAAATAAATTCTGTGCATATTATTCACCTATTCACAGTGTCTAGTGGTTATAAAATAGTACTCTTCGCAAAATATCCTGACAGTGTTAAAAAGATCAACAACATCAAAGTAAAAACCATTGTTCAATTGGGAAATCTTATTAATTTCCAAGGTGAAGAAATTGCTGTTACTTTAGAAAATAAGAAAAGTATGGGTTGAAAATTTAATTATCCACATTCCAATCAAGAACTTCTTCGACTTCTTGTAGGGGCATCCGTTTGATGAAAGCAAAGAGACTACTTACAACTGAAAATAAACAAATTTTGAAATCTCTCAGATTCAAAGTACTAATATAATGGAATGACACCATTATTGAGCAATTTCAGTTTCACTCATATCAATCCCTCATACCTAGTAAATTGAACTACAGTGATGAGACTCAAATGCCCATACAGTATCTAGATGCATATACACTATGTATCGTCAAACAGGCACAAACATCGACAGGCACTATACTTACTAAATTGAAGTTTATCAACAACGCTATCGCATTCTTATTTCGTGAGCTTAAATATGTGTCGTAATAGATTCTGTACGTGATGTAGGTCTTGTTTCAACAATAAAAAATTATCTGTCCTTGAATGAAAAGGGAGTATTCTCGTGCAAAACGCAGGATGTTTCCAAAAATAGAGTGAAAAGATTGACGCAAATTCAATTTTTGTGTACCATTACGATTTTCATCTGTTTTTTTTGAAGATTTCAAAAAAAATTATCATTAATATGAAACAGGATCTGATATTAATTCGAGCAAGTGATGATACTGTTGCAATAGTAAGTTGTACCACACGTCGCTCCAAGTATAAGCCAAAACTACGTCTGAATGAGATAATACAAAGTAATAAAGATTTTCTGATCAAATTTCGCCCCTTGCAAATTGTGGAATATTTACTAAATTCACTAAATAATTCTACAAGGCATACTTGAGTTGTTAAAAGGAGTACGAAAATTGAGGCATGTTATCGTATCCTTTTAAAACAAAAGAATATTTGAAATACAAATAGTCAATTGTCAATTTTCAATAGTCCTATTACCATCGAAGACTGTAAGATAGTATTAATACAAAAGTTCAAACTTTATAAACCATTCGAACCAGCTAAATAGTCATTTGTCAGTTTGCGCAACTCAAACAAGATCGCAACTTATAGAAAGAAAAATCAATAACATACAAATATGCGCCTAGTTGTAGATGTATGAGGGTTCAAAATTGAGAATAATAAGTTTATTGATAAGGAGTTTGCTGGGTATGACGAATACCAAATGTGGCATTATATTTTTAAGCCATCATTTCCTATAAACCTACTGTCGCCTGAGTTCCATAGACAGGTTACTTGGTTGATGAATAACCACCACAAAATGGCCTAAAATGCTGAAATATCTACATCAATTTGGTAATATGATGCAGCATCTTATGCGGATATGGTTTATGTTGAAGGACCCACCGACACTCCAAGCTAAAATGTTTATCATAAAAACCGTGTATGTGTTTGTGCACTATCAAATCTATTATTTTTATATGATACTTGTATAAAGGAATGAACATTTTTAAGATATTTTTTTGTTTCCTTTCCTGGAGGGGGGGAAGTAAAAAAGGGGGTATACTAGCGGATGGCAACCCCCTCGTTTGTAATTTTTCTATACAGAAACCGCATTACGTTAGAGAAGTATTTGTGTGTTTTGATCGCAATATCAATTGGCCTGGACCAATCCTAACACTTAGTTTCATTATTATATACGAGAGACAGAATTATTTTGGAACCTTTGGTATATAATGGCTATGATTTAGGTTTCGGATTCCTACATTTTTTTTCTATCATGTGCGCACCGTTGCCGTTCTGTTGTATGTATCACCTATTTTTCAAAAATACCATATAAATTCTAAAATGTCTTCCCAGATTAATTGGGGTTATATGGCATCATATAACTGTATAAATAATCATTCTATATGTTAATTATGTGCTGTTTATCCCATTCGACAATAAATAGTTATTGTTTGACATAGATTTTTCGCCCTATATAATATTCAGTACGTAAATGCCCCCTCGACGATTACATTTCGTAAAACCAGAGGCTTTTTTTATATCGATAGCATTCTTACGACCCTGTATAATATGCTGTATGTGAAGTAGAGACAATAATACCTTTTTGACATCGATTTTTCACCCTGCCTATTAAATACACCTTGTATATGCATTTTAATGACCTTTTGACATCGATTTGACTCCCTGTATATACCCCTTGTGTCATCAATATTTTTTTCGACCATGTATACTCTGTATACCTGTATAGTACGTCTCCACCCCCTGAGTAATCACAGAAACGGCATTATGAAAATTTTTTCGACATCAATAGAATCTTTCTCGATATAACCTGTAAATACCATTTCATTATCGATTTTTCACCCTGTATAATATGCTTTTAAGTCACCTATAGCATTTTTCGATTTACCCCAATGCCTAAACAGTCACGTGCCTCAAACCTTATATATCTAACCACATCATATGCCTTCTTGATATCTATCTGATATTAGTTTCAATCCAAAAATTAAAAATGGTTTTGTTGGTAGAGGATTAGGTGGTATCAGAAAAAAGGCGTTTTGTTTACGGGTTGTGGTTGTGATTTCTATTTCAACCCTGTAATGAGAGTTTTAGTAGTGCTTTCGATAGTAATAAGATTTTTTTTTATTTACATTACTTAATTTTTTCTCTCATCATATGAAAAAAATTGAAAAATATTTTTATCAACCAATTTTCCGAAAAAAAACTTTGTTTGATGAAATAAATCTTTATTTTTAAGAGACATTCATTATCTTCTCATAATGTTATGGAAAGAAACTCATTATGTGTTAATACCCATTTTAGTCCGTGACCATATGATTGGAACACGCGATGTAATACTATAGATTATAGAATTCTACCTTAACGTTTTTGTGTTCTAAGTCATTATCTGCTTAATAACATTGACAGTGGAGCGAATTCTAGCCTTAATTTTTTCTATTCTATTTCGGTTATTAAAAATTTATGCAATCAACTATTTGAACATATTTGATGAAATTAATGGCATGCCGATGACTGACGACTTTAAATTTTGAACGCCCATAATAAAATATATAAACAAATGGGAAAAGCATATCAATTATTATATATATATATATATATATATATATATATATATATATATATATATAAAAGCTGTACATCATGTCTATTTAAAAACAATTATTTATTGAAATTTACGTAAAAACCATAATTCAAAAATACGTAAATTCAAAAAGATTTTTCAATATGAACCTCAAGTATTCCTATTTTCTTTTTTTGCAAAAGCAGTGATGAATTTTATTTTCAATTTTATATGGTTTTCATATAAATCGTCTCCCATTAATTTAATTTCATATTGTGTTACTATTTTTCGCATTTATTGTGTCATTGAAAAAGTTTTTCAATATATCTGTTTTGGTAATTTTTGTGTCCAATTTTTTTTAAGCATGAATTGATATTTATAGGATGAGGAATTATTTGGAAATGGAGTTATTTTTCTATGTAAATATACTGAAATATCAATTTACAAATAATGAGGGAGTACATATTGAAATTATTGGTTGACGGGATTCAATTGTGAAACTAAAAGATTCATAAGATTTGATATTAGACTTGATTCTTTACAGTGTTATAATATAAGAGTTTTTTAATTTATGTAAGCACTACTATTTATAAAAAATCTGGTGTAGGAAAATACGTAATAAAAATCATAATTGATTTTTTTTTCTTTTTTGTTCACTACTGATTTCATATTTAATTTATCAATAACTAACTTTCTTGTCTCACTATGAGATTATAAAGTTTGAGTGCTTAAATTTATTTATTAAAATCATTGTAACCTAAGGCAAACTATGATTACATAGTGTTATTGAAGTGTTTGTAGGCCGATCTATCGACTCGAATCATTCTTCAAACACTTTAGAACAACGAAAGATATCCGATTCTCTTCCTCAGGCCATATCCCTGTCAGAAGCTAATCAATCATACCTATAGTTGACTTAATTTGTTTAAGAGGCTATGTACCTTTTAAACTTGTTGTACAGGATGCTTCAGATTTAATTATTTCAAGTAGCATGTAATTTGTTAGATATATATAATACTGTATGAAAACTATGCACAAATGAATTATAAACCATTGTTATTTATCAGTAATTTATGTTATTCTTACTGATTGATTATTCTTTATACCCAATGCCGACAGAATACTTTCTATAGATGAGATTATTGAGCCAAATACCTACCTTTCATACCCAAAGCCTCTCAGCCATCATTTCACCAGTCTAATAGAATTATCAATTTATTAGATTTTAAGATTATTATTATTATTATTATTACAATGAGGTACGGGCAGGGACCCTAAGATCCATAAGGAAGATAGCGTGCAGAATTTCAGTTTATTGCGGATCTTAGGAGTAAAAGCGAGTTCCCATTAACTTTGAGTACATAGAAGATTACTATCATACTGTTAAATAAATAATTATGATTTTTTTCTGTTAAAATATAGTAGAAGATTAAACTTGATGCGTTCTAGAGGCATATTTTTTAAGTAAGTACCGTTTTGGAATTAAAAAAAGAAGTGCAAAGATATAGCAATAATTTTATTTTTACATTAAAGCCTCTACCATAATCTACTGTTCTACATAATTTCCGTGAATATTGAGGTACCAGTTTTTCAATACCCTTACCCTTGAGTATTATTATTTTCTTCTATCTTGGATCCTCCTGAGTACCAAACATATTAATTATATATTAGGTATTACCTAAGAACAAACGTAATCTACGCATCAATGTTTATAGATAGTCCAATAAACTGAAATAAAAGGTATAATGCCTTGAAATCTCTAAGAATACAAAACAGTTTGAAACTAATCAAGATTCTACAAGATAACTCACATGGCAGAATGCCTAGTGGCCAAATCTTATTCTATCAAAAATTTAGGTCGAAAATGAGTCTAAACAAGGAGACCATTTATAGGCTTGTATATCACGACAGTAATTAATAGTATATCCTGATGTTCTAGCATTGATAAAAATAAATAAGAATTGGAGGAAGTTAGTAGAGGTTGCAAAAAATTTGGACTAAATATAGAACAAGCTAAAACGAAGTATCTTGTTTAAATACTTAGATTAAAAAGGTACAAAGGAATAAATGAATGCGAAAAGGTGGAAAAGGTTATCTGATGAAATTACGATTTTTGAATGACATTTTCTGCTCAAGTTTGCATCTTGAATTTTTCCACTTCTACAGTTTGTTGGTTAAGGAATGAATGTAAAATTTCCCAGGAAAAGTGGTAGCTCAAACAGTGTGTGTTCAATAAGGTTTGAAGATATTTGAGGATTATACTCCCGTTGAAGTAGCACATTCAGTTTTTTATAATCATATTTAGCAATTTTCGACCTGCTAGATTTCCAACATTTCTAGTGAATATATTTTTTTTGCAGTTTTGAAAACGGTATATCTAGTAATAACGTGTTGAAAAATCACATTACTGAATATGAGCGTGACTTTTTCATATGTTCTTTCCTGGAAACCAGAGCATCGTAAAATTAGTATTTGCAAGTGATTAATATTAAATAATTATGACAGTTCACTTATGTTCATTAAGAAATCAGACTTTCTGATAGTAAGTTTGTAACTAATACGTAAGCGTGATTAAATTAAACAATTTTGTTGGATACTGTCAAATCATGAGCTGTTTGCGCTTTGAACATCATTTATCTATGAATTGATTCCGTGATTTTTTCAAATGATTCACTATTTCTAGAATTCAAGTTTTGGTGCTTTATTGATAAACTTTATTGATAAACATTACCATTCCATGTATTTTATTTCTTGTTAACCCTGCAATACGTGTAAAATTATTTTTTTATGTTTGTATTTTATTATTTCTGCAAAATCACATAATTTGAGAAGGCGTTAAGTGTAAGTATCTGAGTTACCATACAATTTAGACATTGGGTAGATATATAACAAAGACAATCTACAGCTCTAGAGCATTCATAAACTGATATACATAATATAAAGGATATTGCATTAAAAACTACATCATTGCTGTCATTAAATTTTTCAGGACCAGCTTTCACGTGGTAATCTATTTCTATAGCAACCATGAAAACCTGTAAAAATCTTTTTTTAATGTTTTTTCGTTTGTTTCCATACTTTAAACTAAACTTATATAAAAAGATCAATTCAGTATATATCTCATAAAAAACCAACAAAACAATTTATATCGTTAATTGAAAGGAGTGAAATACAACTTCAAACAGGGCCGGATTAAGCTAGGGGCTTGGGGGCTATGGCCCTTTGCTCCAGGTCCAAGAGGGCCCCATCATTTGGAAATCATTCTGTATTTATTGATGTGTTGATACCACAGATCTAACGAATTGATATTATTTTGTGAATTTTTCCGGGTTTCCTAATTCCTTAAGGGGGTCCCGTCATTAATTTAGCCCCGGGCCTTATAAATCTTAATCCGGCTCTGACTTCAAATGAATAATTCTTCCTCCAATAAATTGTAATTAGAAGATATGAATAGTTTTAATACCTATCCCAACCTCAAATTTAGGGGCAAGTATTTACTATATAATTCTATGATATTTTTTCTCAAATTTGGAATATAATGAATGAAAAGTTACTCGAGGAATCAAATGCTTAGAGAAATACGAGATAGCTGCGAGAGAAGTGATGGTGAAAAATAGAAATTATAGATATGTTGTAAAAGAATTTTAGCTATGCCACATTTCACTCTTCCACTATATGAACAATGAAAGCGGATGCACCAGCAGCAATAGGTTATAATAAAACTAGCTGAACAAGAAGCAATAATTATAGCTCCGTTTTATTGAGGTGTGCTAATATTTATTTCAGGTTACTGCCCGAAGATGTAAAGAAATTGATGTATCAATGTGTTAAGTATTACTGTGTTGTTTCCTTTTTTATTACTAATGAGAAAAGCATAACTCTAATAATTATCTCATAGTTCTTAATTTTAACACCGAATATAGGGGAGTAAGTGACAATTGTAATTCTAAAGAATAAATAATTTGTTTTATGTTTGCTTTACATTAATAAAGCGATACCTAAATAGTTACAGCATCACGTGATGTAAAAATGCAATTGTAGCGCCAGCCTTCCGTAAGTCATTAAAAGTTCAGTAGCGTGCCAAATATCATGGGATACAAGCAAATAATATTTATTTGAATATAGAATGTTTTCTGATTTACAAAATATAAAATATACCATTATTAAATAACAGTAACGTTTTCACAATTACAGTGAAATTTTCAACTTTAACACGGGGTAAAATATAATTTTTTTGAAATCAGACAGAAAGACCCTTTTTCTAAAAGTTAAAAATGTGTCCTGATATACCATACAATACGTACGCTCTTGAGCTTTTAAGACCATATAAACAAAACTAAGTGATAACCAAACAAATTTTTTTTCTATAACAATAGCCGCATAAGTTGTAGATAATTTACATTCGATAGCTTCGCATATTTATCAGTCGCGATTATCAGAATTATCAGAATCTGATATAATATAGAGGGGTAATCTAAATACACTTTATGGCTTTCTTTGTGAAGATACAAGTCTGAAATGACAGGAATTTTAATGAAGGCTTTGTGTCTATTTCACTAATTAACATATTTTTAACATTTCAGGATTTTCTATCATTAACTATCGTATTTCAATTTTTGATGTATAAAAAAGAAATAACCATCAATTTATAGTTCCATTGAAATTTATAAAAACATTGAGGAATTCCCCACTTTCTTTTTTTTGTATATGATTTTGGGTCAAGGATTCTTGAATTTCTTTGATTGAATGTAGTTTAATTTTTTCATCGTCTTGATGACGTTTAAAACTATTTTCTAAATATTGAATATGTCTGTCTTATATGATCACAGGATCACAATTATTACGAGGAACCACGTGTATAATAGTACTTATTTGGTTATTATCTATAGACTTCTGAAATTTGGATAATGTATTTCTTTTATAACTTATTCTACTTTCATATTTATTGAGGTAATTTGATAGCCGTTATAAATGTTTTGTTTCTCAATAATCACAATACTTTTATCCTTTTTTAGAATATGCTACTTATTCTTTTTCGCGTTCATTATTTTCTATAGTTCTAGTTTTTGTTTTTTCAATGGTGAATTGGTTCTCAGGATCTGATAGTTCGGATTTTCGATCACCATTCTTTTTTAATGTTATTGTTGATTTTACATAGCGTTTTATATAATGTCTTCGAATATTCGTCGAATATTTTTAATTCCATTGTTTGGTACTGTAGTATTATGATCATATGCGTAACGGAGAAGAAGAAATATACGTTGCAAATTTGTCTGAGATAGTTTCTTAAGATCTTGGATTACTATTAGTACTTTTACACTTGGTATGGATGTTCCCATACAACGAACATCAATTTATTTGTGTATTTTGGATTGTGAGCTATTTCTTTTTTGTACATTGGAATTTGGAATATGATAATTAGGGATAAAAAAGCTTTGTAAGATTTAAAGTGATTTCATTTTATATTCGTTCGATAGTTGACCTCTTAATTCACATAATAATTAATGTGGTCAATGTCAAATTATATTTTGAACAAGATCGAAATTAGGTCGAAACGCCAAAAATATAATCTATTAAAAAATTCATTTATTGATCTGAAATAGATCACGTCTAATTGATGTGATAATTTTCATTTTACCTTCGCATCAAAAACAATAGCGACTCGAAGAGTTTGCAGTTAGATTTCTCTCAATTTACATATGATATACCCGTTTTTTGATAATAATAAATCGCGATAAAACTATCAGAATATTCAGGAAAAACTGTTTTGTTTTTTTCAATTACTTGAGATGAGTTTATTTCAGGGTAATAAACTATTAAAGAGATATAGACGGTGTATTGGTTTCAAAATTCAGTGGGTATTTTACAACGAAAAGCTGTTACATGAAAACAGGTATCATTTTGCTAGAAAATTATATTATATAATGCCCGTAAGTAACGGCAGACTTCCTCTTAAATCATACTGAAAAAACCCAGTATGGTACCTCCTTGAGCTATAGTGGTATCTAAGAGCTAATAATTTTAACCCTCGATCCTTACGATCTGGGTCGAAGAGATCCCCTTCTGCCATGTTGACAGCTGTTCACTGTCTCCCAATTCCTCAATGAACAATAGTGGAGATGTTTCTGTACAAACGTCCATTTTACTTTGCGAAAAATCTACCTCACGTTGGCCACTTCGACTCAATTGACTATTTCTTCGAGCGGTTGTAATATTTATATATATAACTATATATAATTTCTTCGCATCGTTTTATGTGGTCACTGTACATGTAATACATTATAATTCCTAGAAACAGCTCAATTGACTCTTTTCCCCTGGTTTGAGAGGCGCAACTACGAGATAAAATATGCCATCAAATCAAAGAATAGAGTAACAATAAATTTCTGAATTTTTGGCAGTTTGGCTCGACTTTGATCAGACTATTCTATATTCATAACAAGTTAGCAACCATCCAAAGAGGAAAAATCAAAATATTCTAATGGGATATTTGAAATCTAAAAATTGCAGAACATTGTTTAACACTTAATTTCTCAAAATTGAAAATGAAGCTAGATCTAGACCTAGAGTGTTATAGATACCTACCGATGAAGAAAACAGTTATCTTTTAAAATCCTTAAAATACTCATGAAACGCTTCTGATTTCCAAAAGGCCGTATTGAAAACGTGAATTATAATTTTATACAACAGCTGGGCATAGAGAGAAGCAAATATTCCGTTTCTATTTTCGTTTTAAAAATACAAATAAAATATTTTTCCAGATTGTTCCAATAGTAAACAAGGAAAAGAATTTTTAAATTATAAATAAACCTAAACGTTCAAATAACTAAATAGCTTGAAGACACTGTCAGATGAGGTCTATTTATAGACATACACAATAAATAATATTATATTTGAAAATACCAGCATGTAAATTAATTGATTCAATGTCTGCGTCTGTAATAAGATGGTAAAACTAGCTCCTGCTTGAAACAATTACAAACTATTGTAGAAATTATTGAGTCGTTATCGTTGAAAACAAATAATGCACTTATATGAATAATCGAGCATTGTCCATTATTTTTTAGTAACTTCAATCAAGATAAAATTATTGACGTAATAAAACAACGGGATGATTAGCAATAGCTTAGTTCAAATATGATCTATGATGATCTATGATGTACGTATCGTGTCCTACGCTGCAGTTCAGAAAGAAGAGAACAATTGAGGACTTTCCAAAGATAATTTATCAGAATAATAACGATACCAAAGAGAAAAGAAAAATACGAACACTGATTAACAAAGAAATTGAAGAGATACTGATAAGAGGAAACAGATTCTATAAAGGGCACAGAATTAAACGTTATAACACAGAAGAATGACTAATTGGATATCGTTGAATAGTAGATCAAAGGTGAAAGGTGGAAACACCTGAGAAATAATTTCCACCGGGATAAACAGATTATTGAATTGAGCTTTAATTTCTTCGAAAATCAACAATAAAATTTACACTTTCTATAATATTTTAGCAAATAAAATGGTCTTTTATGGTTGTCTCATCCGAAAAAGAGATTTATTAGGCACCAGAAGAGTGAAATTTGAGTTAGAAAAATTTTAAAATTGACCTAGGTCTACTAATAAAGTGAACCATTTTGTAAACAGTAATTATCAAGTCAAGGTAATATCGTAGGTAATCTATTATAATGTCTCATTTGCATATTTATCTGAGGATCTAGACCAGAGGTCTCCAAACTTTGAAGCCCTCGGGCCAGGATAATTTTTTTCGTTACATCCTAAGGACCAAAACAATAGTCGGTGAAAAATCACAATTCCATAAATCTCATTAGTGTTTTTTTGTTTTTGTTTCATTAGTTGGGATTAATTCCATATTTGTTATTTGTTATTTTAGTTGAGTTTTCTACATCATCAAAGTTTTAACTTGCAATTAAATAAAGTAATTATCACTCTGTGTTTTCATTCTATTCCATTCAACTTATCCCAGTACATACATAGTACATAGTAACACATTAGTCTTAAGCTGTAGCGGGGCCGGATTGATGGAACTGGCGGGCCGGATCTGGCCCGCGAGCCGTAGTTTGGAGACCCCTGATCTAGACTACCTATTTTGAGGTTAAATTTTTGGCGACGTATTTCTTCTTTTTTTTTTTTCTAATCGAACATTCAATAAAATGACAAATTGAGAAACTACTATTTCAGTAGAAATAGATACAGTTATGATGGTTCTTGTAAGAAAGGTTACTAGGTGACCCAGTGATAAAGTCTACGAAAAACCTGTTTCTATAGTTAATATATAAGAAATGTTTTCACAGAATATAATTTATTATATAGGTTCAATTTTAATCTTTACATAAAGTTACATTCACAAAACCAATTTCGTAATAATTTTCATGTTAATCTCTCTTTCCTACATTTTTTTATGATATTTGTCTGCTGGGAAAGCTATTATTTAATTATTACAAAAGTAGATCGAGGAATTGCAAGAATAATGGAACATATGTTGTACTTTTTTCCTGTATTAAATAATAAAAAACAAGTTGTTGGATTGAAATATTTTTTTAAAAACATTCTTTTCCAAAAAATTTAGAGACAAGGAAATTATTTTGAATAATATTATTTGAAAACTTCTCTCATTTCCAGAAGCAAGCACTTAAAAATTTCCTATTTGTAGATAAGTTAATTCTGTCAAATGTTGGACGGGGTAAAATGTTTGGCCCAAAAATATTAATCCTATCTTCCTCCATATTAGTGTTATTCTTCACCATATGACGAATAATATCCTCCATAACTATCTATATTTGACTGAAAACAGATTCACAGCGGTATTTCCAATTTCTGAAACCTCCCTGGAAGTTAGTTTTCGAAATTGTCAGTGCATTTGTCGCATTACTTTCAACCATCGATTTATAATTGAATTGTTGACCTTTAATTTTTAATCAGAGAAAGAGCCAAAAGTCGCAGAAATGAATATAAGGATTCTGACGATTGCTTTGTTAAATATTGCCACACAAGGATCGATTGTCTCTGTCGTGGTGAAGCTGTCAATCACCACTTATTCAAAGGCGTTGCTGGTTCCCTCATATGGTTTCTTGGGGCATTATCGTGATGCACAACACCTTCACAATAAAAGAAAAAAATTAACATCGAGTTCATAGCTACTAAAAAATTCTTCTACTTTGAAGATTGTCGCTTTTTTATGGACCATAGCCGTTGACCTATGGGTTGTCAGAAGTAATTATCTAACTGGTTTTCCAACCAAACTGATGCAATTTAATGGATCTAATTTTTTCGTCATGTTGTTTATGAATCAATAATCGGTAACTATAGTGAGCTCAATACTTAAGTACAAACCTCTTCTTGTCTCAATATACCATTTATGTATATTTAGTATAGAATTAAGTGTTACGTGAGAAACACAAAGTTATCATTTCTACGTTAATTTATTTTTGCAATGGTTCTTAGATGCTTGTGAGAAGTTGCGAAGTTTTTATTAAAAGCAATTTTATCTTGTGTTAACCTGGTCTTTTCCATAAAATTTTAGCTCCAGTTTTTTTCAAAAAGTCCCATTATTTCCCATGTATTTATTATTCTACTAGCGTGAAGGTGATTCATATCAAAATTCTTTTGGCACTTATTTAACGAAACCTTCTTGTACGCTTTTTGAACCCTAACTCGCTTTGAAGCCGAAATAACAGGTTCGCATTATTCTTTTGTCTCTTGTATTGGTTCAGGATCATAATGATTATACACAAGTTGTTTCTACAGATATAGAATGCTAGCAGAAAATCAATTTTATGCTTTCTTAGACGCTCCATATGCTGTTGAGAAAGTTGCATATGAATGTGTTTCAGTTCCAGTGCCATAGCATGTGGCACACAGTTTACACATATCTATATTCCCAAATTTTGTCTACCACACTGCGTATTGGGATGTTTAGAGCTTTTACTACATCATTGATCTTGTAAGTTAAGACTTGTATGTCCACTTTTAAACGCAGCACCTAATCTCTTGATTGACTCATTTTTACCGCACCATATTAATTTTTTTCTTTATATAAAAATACTGAGATGCGTCAACTTTTCACAGCTTAGGATATACGAATGAGTTGACAGATATACATAAGACTTCGCCCACGTTCATAGAGACTGAACCGTTGAGAATTAAAATGACGAGGAAAATAGCTCCAGCCCTTACCGAACAGCCGGTTGATTGGTCTCACTATAAATCCATATGGTAAGACTGAAGTGATAAATTTTATAATAAATTCACACTCAGCCGCAAGTTTTTGTGTCGTTTGTGAGCTTATTTGATCAATTTTAACCTTATTATTTCCAATGATAATGCGAAATTTCTTCTTAAATAGTTGCTTCTGAAAAAGTGTGAAATTTTCGCCCGGAAACGTGGATTTGTCGGTTTTTTTTTCTACTATGCTGTCTGTAGGCAAGCAGTCATCTAATCTGAAATGCAAGCATTTTGGAAACATGTGGAAAATTAACAGTATTCTAACTAAAGCTCTTTTCATCTAATAAAAAAACGTTAACTCTACCTACAGCTTTAAGTTGTCCTGGTACTTTTCAGCTGCAACTGGGTTATCACTTTACAACCTAATCATGTTTGATGAACTTGAACGTAACATTGAAGATTAATGTCTAAAAACTCTCGTGATTTAGAGATAAAATAAACACAAGTGCCCTAAATTTTGTGAATTGCTCGAAAGCTCACTTGCAGACTGCAAAAATACTCGGGGTACGTACGAGAGAATCAATTGTTCAGCTATTTTCGTAGATTGCCTAATGCATAGAATTACAACTAATCAATATCAACCAAAGAAATGCATTCTGAGAAAATTAAACATTTCGTATTGACTCCCGGACAATTATATGGAATAACTGTGAAAAATTGATTCTCAAACACATATAATTAGAGGGTTCCAATAGTTATCAATTTCATCTTTCAATACCATCAAAAGTAATTATTATACTTATTATACGTTAATTTTGAAAATTTATAATACAGGCTACAAATTCATGTAATCCCCTGAAAAACTTAATTTTGAATTATGCTTTACTACGTTCAAATAAAGTTTCAATTCAATTTAATTTACTTAAAAATGTATAAGAATCGTATTGAGTATCACATTAATACAGTTCAATATTCAAATATTGCAGTAACCAGGACTGTCGTAAATATATTTGTTGTAATTAATTCATAAAAAGTTAAAATTCGTGGTCAATAAGATGAGAAAAATAATTCAGTAAGTATATCTGTTTGAGGCTTACCCCAATTGAACAAAATTTTGACTTGTTGATTTATATATATATATATATATATATATATATATATATATATATATATATATATATATATATATAGGGTCTAACGTATTAATTAATGGATGAAAATATAACTCTGTAAACTTGAATCCATTTTGTTTAATATTTATAATTACACTCCATCGTACAATTAATTTAAAATACCAACAAACGTATTCACATTTTCTTATGGAAAATCTTTAATGATGTATTGCGAATGTGTCCATTAGATTGAAACACGATTTCATTCGATATTAAAACATTACCCACCCATAATGATTTGAAAAATGTGAATAGTTATTACAAGCTTCGAATCCAAAGGATAATATCGCGCCCAAGGCAAGAAATGCACTCTTCCAACATTTACGAAGAACATTCACTTGATTGAAGAAAGCATGACCGATTGACTTTGTATTTTGTGTGGGTAATGGTATTAAGAGACAGTAACGTCTCAGCGAGATTAAACTTTCGGACCCTTATATATATAATACTCTTTGCTTCTTAAAAATTATTTTAAAATTGTGCAGATTTCCTTAAGTCCTTAAATTCATGTAGTAGATTAAACGAAAATGATATTGGAGAACAGAAAGTAAGGAGATATATGAAGTGGATTTCTATTGATAGACTAATAAATATTAATTTTTCAACTAATATCTCGAAACATTTTTCTCATTCCTAGCACAATTGCACAATCTGAATCATACAATTACACTATCTGACGCACGTATCGATAACTAAGTTGTCATCAGCCGAAATATTCAAGTGTTAAGTGAACCAAGGAAAGAAATCTATATAATATGCTTAGAAATGTATTGTCACTAACAAAAATGTGGATTGGACAAGGCAAAAGTGCATAGTTCTCCAATGGCAAAAACTGTTTTCAATCAGAAAAAGAGTTGATTCTATAATCAAAATAACAAGAATTTCTCATAAAAAAGGGAGGTTACAATTATTTGTTCTACATTGGTTTCAAAAAAATGTCCGTACAATTAATTCCACAGATTATTTTTTTGCTCTGTAGTCTATAACTGAATATCAATGATTTTTAGTCCCACAATTGCAAATTAATAGTTAAATGGCAGTTGGATATACCTCTATAACGTCACCAATTCGTTTGTCCAACACGAAACAAATTTTAATAATAATTCACTTAACGTGTTTAAACGTCTTCAGTCGCAATAATACCGAATATCAAACCTATTTGATCTTTATAAAAAAACCGACAACTTACCAATAACTACCAATTCTATTTCGTTCATCCACACGTAGGATAGATGTTGTCGGTCCTAACACTGATCCCAAAGTGTGGATCCGAGGTTAACACTCATTTCATTGAATTTAAATTTTTACTTTTCTCTTCGCATTTCCTTTTTATTTCTTTATATTACATGACGAAATCTGGAAATCGAGACCCCAAAGAGAGGTGACGTTAAGAGTTATACACATACAATATAATGCAATAGAATTGACCATTTCACATTAATTTAATAAATCTAGATAAATAATTCTCATAATATAATGTAATGCTTTTCTTTTTTATTTATACTCTTTCTATTCGTGGGGTGAATTTATAAACACTGTCTCTTATTTGAACACTCTAAACACCACTTTATATATCCAAACGAAGTTCTTAAAAATTCTAGAAAATAAAGAAACAACACAAATAAATAAATAGACCTTCCTCGAAATTAGTTCAAAAGAAGCAATGTGAACAAATCGCCTGCTATGATAAAGTAAACATGAAACGAATTAGTATATAGTATATGGAACGTGCCGCGCCTTTAGTGAATTTTTAAATTCCACTACAACAGGACCCCATAAATAGGAAGATAAAACTATAATCATATTTCTAAACCATTTTTGAAAATACCAGTTTTTTATTTTACAATCGATATCATCATACTAGCACAGAATAATTTGTTAAGCAATAAAATTGAAAAATTGGGATTTATGAATACCTTAAAATATATATGAACACGTAAATGTTTACCTGAAAAGATAAAGATTAAAACTTATCTTTCAATTATATGCAAATAATACAATATATTCAGTTGTCCATAATCTGTGATCTCAACGAACCCTCTCCACATTTATAAATGGTAACCATTTGAATACAACTAACAATAATAAAACCTCTAAATTAATAAATCATTCACTTGTTCGAACAACGAAACGCTACTCGAAATAGTATTATTTTGTAGATAATGTACGAGTAATATATTAATAAAAATTGTTGGCTGTGAGTCGCTGTGAGGGTAATCAAAAGATAAGAATTAATATGAGTCACATTTATTATTGTTATTTTGTTATCAATGGGTTTAGTGAATACCATAGTAACCTGTATGAAACATTTGGCCTGTAATCCGAAACATATCGCGGTTCCAGGAGCGTGGCACAACTATTGAGTATTTATCAATTTTTTTATTTCCATAATATCGTAAAAACTAAGCGAAATACGAAAAAAATCAAGAGAATTTTCTATCAAATACAATTAGAGAATTTTTTCGTATCTCTATCCTATTTTCAAGTTGCATTTTCAGCGTAAGTATTAAAATATAAGCTCCAAGACTTATGAATGTCTGTGTCGTAAATATTGTAAATCTAGCCGTATCAATATTTCAAAGAATCTTTTTTATTTTTCAAAAAATTAAGTACTTACCACAATTTGTGCTGTAATCACGATCCTTAATGTTTTTTTTTTCGTAAAATTTTCCCCCATCTATCAATTATAATGTAACTGAAATACATTCAAAAACATACTAAATAAAATTCAAGCCAATATGAACACAATTGAGATAAAATACCTAAGAAGAAAAAGAGTGGCAAATTTAGAAATAAACAGGTAAGAAGAATAACAAAACAAAAGCCGAAAAATGTAGAACAAATAGTTAAATGATTCGAATTACAGAATAGAAATAGACAGAAGGGATGCAATCGGGAAGTAATATGAAACGAAGAAGAGGTGGACCTAGAAGAAAGTGGATAATCCAATTAAGAGAGATAAGGAGATAAGAAATGAGAATCTGTTTAATATTTAAATCTGAACTGGAAATAACACGATGTTGAACTGAAAAAAAAAGAGAAAAGAGTTATATTTGTCTTGAGTTGTGTAGTATTCAACGTACGTGGGTCTTCAAATTAATTTCGAATATGTGTCCATTGATCAAGGATTCATTTTTATTGTTTCAAATGTACCAAAATTTTGTTCATAAACCTAAGAATTAATTACACATGTAGCATGTACATCGTTAATATTAATTTTTAGATCAAACTTCTAATATTGTTATTTAATTTATTGTTATTTAGTTCATTCAATTGAAAGATTAAACACAACACAACTTTAGATGAATAAACAAATTTTATTTTATAACGTACAAAAATAAAATGACACATCTTATGTAAAAATTACAATCGGTAATCGCCAGATGACGTTCTTTTTAAAGTCAGATGTTTAATATGAGAAAATCGTGATGATATGAAGAAAAAGTATAATTTCAATCTAGCCTGTATAAACGGATGTGAAAGCCAAATATCATCTCATCTTGAAGGATTCGCTACATATGAGATAAGTAACATACGTTGTTTCCAATCTCATGTATACAGTTTTTAGTCTCTTCACAGAATCAAATCCACGTTTTAATTACAGCTGAATACCTTCCCCAGGTAGTACCATGTTGCACCCAACTATACAACTGTTTTTTAATTTTATTTTCTATATAAGTAAAAAATGCAATTGGGTTAAAAATCCGGAATTATGTCCAGAAAATAAAATTTTTGTTGATCTATTTGATTCTGACACAATTTAATTCAAGTTAATTTAGATGACCTTTATTGCTTTGTATTCAAACTCAAACTCATAAAATATTTGTTTCTAACTCACAATATTTGACAGACATTATCAGGGCCGGATTAAGATTTATAAGGCCCGGGGCTAACGTAATGACGGGGCTCTCTTAAGGAATTCGGAAACTCGGAAAAACAAGACTAATAAAAGTGATACGCATTTCCAATAAATTAATTTTATTTTGAGTACTACATTTAAAGTCGTTAGAATTTTTTCTGCTTTTGAGCTGTAAAATTAAATGAAAAATATACAGAATGTTTTCCAAATGATGGGGCCTTCTTGGACCTGGTGCCCGGGGCTATAGACCCCCCCCCCAAAGCCCCTAGCTAAATCCGGCCCTGGACATGATTCATGAACAAATAAACCGGTATCTGCTGAAATATTTAACTATTTAACTAATCATTGCAGTAAAACAACTATCTTGACTCAGAAATTTGGCTGGAGTTTATATAATGAAAAAATAACAATACAGGTGATACTGATTATTATTCGTCATTTACTATTTTGTTAAATATTTAGAAGTGCGGCTCCACCCCAAACTAACTCGAACATTTTTTGCTGAACTACAAATAAGAGGTAAAATAGGTTAAGGGGGGGGGGTAATTTTTTTAAGAGGCTATTCTCTATTCCATCATCATCCCTGATGGTGTGTTCTTATTGTATATTGATTCTACCATTCTTATTTTAATCATGATTAATTTGTGGTCGCTCCCTACTTCTGCCGAAGTTAATGCTCTTACATCGAAGATTTTGGACGGGTGTATTTCTCTATTAGTTAGCATATAATCGATCATGGATCTATGTTCTTTTGTGTTTTCAAAGGTATATTTGTACTGGTCTTTATGTGGAAAAAATTTATTATATATGCGTAATTCATTTGTATTGAAACAGTTCTCTCTGATACGTATTTGCAAGCTTCAATTTGGATAGTTAATCTTTTCTGAACTAATATGGCGCCCCTTCCTTGGTTCTTGTTTCCTTTGTTACGCCACTATATATCATTTTTTCCTCGTTTATTGAAGAGCGCATATGTCTACTTTTGCATCCGTGAGTCCCTTAGTAAGTTCCTGTTTTCTGGTATTCAAGGATTTAATATTCCAAGTGGCTATTCTTAATATATTTGTTGTTTACCAATGGTGCGCTGCCCGGTTCTTTGCATTGGTCATCATTGTTAAATCCGTCCAGTTTATCCGAAGGCAAGGTTGCTTGACACTTTTTTGGTAATCTTAAGTTTTTCAGCGATAAACATCATCTATATATATGTATATATATATATATATATATATATATATATATATATATATATATATCTTATATTGCAAACTGTAATCGTTTTCAGAATACTGTTATAGAACCAAAATCGTTCAATCAGATAAATAATCATTTAATAACTTTTTATATCCAATTATATTATAATTAAATGCTTGCATCTTCAAAGAACTTATCTTAATTTTAAATCTCGTATGCATATAAAAAAATTGAAAGTACGTCCTTACTTAACTGACATTTACCTCGAAAAAAAATTCACTATTTGCATACGCTCAACATGAAAGGAATTGAAATTAATTTGTTTTTGAGCGAAACGTAAAAATAGTCACTGTGCTATCGTTAATAGTTAATGATTGCATTTAATTATAATACCAAATCATTGTTATTTTTATTTATTGTACCTACTAACACGAAGAATATAATCAACAAAATTCCTTTATTATAATGAACGAAAATATTAATGAGCCTTGAATTGAGAACCTTTAAATCCAGTGGTGCTGCGTGTACACCTATTTTTATTATGAATGGTTCTGATCTAACGAATGGCATTGAAACACCTCGTTTGGCCATTTACTGGGAAAACTCTTTCTTGTGTTGGCATCATTATATCTGCTCCTGTACCTTCTGACGTTTCTGAGCCATCCGTATGTTAGGTTATTTGGATTTAAATTTGATGGCAAAGGTGTATCTTGTGAGTTTATAATCGATGCTTATATGTACTATTGTTTATATATAGTCAAACTAGTCTTTTTACTATCTCACCACACTATTTTCTGCATTTACCGAACAACATGACAGCTACTTGTGTGGTTCTCCAGCATTCTTCCAGACATTGCCCCTGCAAAATGTCCTTTGCATTAATTACTGCGTTGTCTGTGTACCATAGGCAGTAAAAAATCTGCTAAGAGGAGATCGACAACTAATCTTGACCAGAATGTCGACGACAAAACTCCTCACTCTCTTTCAAAACTCTCCTCACCAGTTTTTGTATAAATTCAATATACTTTATTAACGAAACATATGCCGTTTATGGTAATGTCATGGAATGAATATGGGAACATGAAAAAATAAATTAAGAATAAGAAATTTATGATAAAGATTCATTAAGAATGTCCAATCTCTGAACTGTAGATTCTAGACCTCAAAATATGATGATTCTGCTCAACATGCCTTATGCAAATATTGCTAGTTTCCGAGATACGGGGGTGTTCAAAGTATGAATTTGAAATTTTCACAAGAATATATACAAAAATATAAATTTCTTTAGTTTCTTATTTCTTAGACCATATTGTTAAATGTTGAACAGAGACCTAAATGCGATTTTATCTCCATATATACATAATACATTACATTGCACAAAATACCTTTTTGCTTATAACTTATTCCTGTAGCCTCCAACAATTGGGCTATCATTGTATGTCCAACTTCACTTGAAATTTATTGCTTATAATTATTCAGTTAAAACATTTGAATGTAGCGTTGTTCTAATGTAAAAAATTTAATATACAAATTTGGAAAAATATCTCAAGTCAGTTGCGTGACGATTAAGATTGTGAATATTGAAGTCCTTGAATTTTTTTTAAAAATTACTTGTGCGTGTTTCATAAAAAATACAAAGGCGTTAGGATGATTTTAGAAAATATATTTACTAGTTCACGATGAGATTGGTTCTAAAGCTAGTTGTGGTTAAAAAACACGTGTCCGCCATTCTTTTCCACTTCTAGATGCTACATTAATGAGAAACTGTAAATGAGGAAATCCATCGCAAGGTTAATGTCAGTGTCCGTTGCGAGTTTTGGTAGTGTTGATCATTTGATAAATGGTTGGCAATAGTTCAGCGTATAATTATAAATGTCTTATAAACTTACACAGATTTAAGATTACTATGATATACCGAACAAAATAGGCTTGTTAAGAAAATACAGGGGGATTTTATGATATAAAAAACACGTTTAGTGAGCTGAATTCTCAGCTTCATTCAATGTACCTACGTTCTTGATTTGGAACCTGCAAACTCCTGCAGCTCTGGGACCAAAAAATTTCGCAACATATCGCAGTAACGGTCACTATTCACATTGATTGCTCGGCCTCGTTGATCTTCATGAAAATAAGGACAAATAAAATTCCTTTAGCAGACATAGCGGCCCAAACGACGACCTTTGGGCTGTGCAGAGGTCGTTCATGCTTTTTTCGTCTCGGATTCTCGACTGCCCCGTACCGACAATTATGCTTATTAACATGACCATTCAGGTGAAAAGTTGCTTCGTCGCTGAACAGTATGTTTTCAAAGTTGTTAAATCGCTACATCATTTCGTTCCCAAAATTCAGTCGATTAGCATAGTCCGTATCCTTGAATTCAATTCAATTCAAATCAAATGTAACGATTTGCTTCGCTTTCGGATGGATAAAGTTTCGATGAACCGACGCCTAAACTTCTTCAATTATTTTTTCATCGCGAACTGCATGAGTGCGACCAGAGTTTTGAATTTTAACTGTCGCATCTGTATTCTAGAACATCCTGATCCATTTCCTAATGCTATCGTCACTTGGCGCGTAGCGTGGCGTGTACGATATTCTGCACGATACAGACGTTGAGCAGTCACTGTTACGATAACACGCTCGTACGCAAAATGCGCGATGTGCCCCCGAGTACTGTTCCATCGTGACTAAACAAAATGGCGGACGCCACGAACCCCTCCCCGCTTCATTTCGTCGCTCCGTTTCGAATGTGACGCGAAAACAAATACCGATTCTCTTTTTGGACACCTTGTATCAGTTATTTGCATATATATATATATATATATATATATATATATATATATATATATTCACGGGTTGAACCCTGTTGGAATTTTAGAAATTCTCGACGTTTCGGCTCCCACTTTGGTGGAATTATCAAGAAAAGGGATGGTTATTCGTTCATTGGATTGTAATTATATGGGATCTATTGGCGGGTTTTGGTGTTTTGGCGCGCTTGGGAAGTATATCATTGGCAGGGAAGGGTAATGAATGTGTGTAGATCAGCTTCTCAAGGGATTTTAGAGGAAATGTTTTTGGCTGGAGTGGTATTAGAGCGAAGTGGATGAAGAAGGAGTGAAGTTGCCGGTAATCTCTGGCTATCCTCCCTTATTTAGACAGTTCGGATGTTTCTCTATTTCGATAGTTTCTCGAATAATCCAGGTCTTGAGGGAGCAAAGTGGGGCGATAGTTTTGGTTCTATTGGAATCGATTGTGTGTCCGGTATGGATACGAGATTCGGCAAGGGTGGAGGAAATATCGGAATTAGTTACAGACAGCAAGTGCTCCTTGGCTTTAACGGAAATACGTCGATTTGATTGGCTAATATAGGAACGGGGGCAATCTAAGCAGGGGATTTCATACAGTCCATGGTGTTCATTGGATATTTTGTGTTTGACGGATCTGATTAGGTAAGAGAGAGAGAGAGAGAGAGAGAGAGATTGTGTTATTTCAGCCACAAATATTCTTATCAGCTTTGATATTATCTCCTTATTTACCAATATCCCCATCGATGAAACTATCTTAGACACTAGTCACCACGTCGCCCCAGATTCTCTTTCGCTCATCAAACATTGTATGTTCAACACCTACTCCATATTTAAAGGAAATTTCTAGCGGCAACTCAAAGGTGCTCCCACAGGATCCCCTCTCTTCCGTCATTGCCAACATTTTCATGAACTATCTGAAAATGAAGCACTTTCCTCCTCCTATCTCCAAACAAGTTATTGATTACGATATGTTGATGATACTTCTGTCATTTGGCCCCATGGAGGAGATACTTTATATTTCTTCCTGATCCATCTGAATGGCGTACATCCAGTTCACGATGGAGGTGGAGGAAAAGTCATGTCTGCCGTTCCTTGACGTCATAATCAGAAAACTTTTTCAACACGGTTTCTCACTTGTAACATACAATATTCGCAAAATCTTCAAACCCCTCGGTATTTGTACACTCTTCAAACCCAATCAGAAACTCACCCAATATCCAAATGAACACCATGGAGTGTATGACATCCCTGCTCAGATTGCTCCCGTTCCAATATCGGTCTGACAAATCGACGCATTTCCGTCGGAGCCAAGGAACACTTGTTGTCTGTCACTAATTCTTCCAACCTTGCCCAACATCGTGTCCATACCAGACACCCAATCGATTTCTAAAAACCAAGACTTCCCAACTGTCTGAACACAAGGGACGATAGTCAGATATTGCCTACACCTTCTTCATCCACTTCGTTCCAATACCACTCCAGTCAACAACAACATTTCCTCTAAAACTCTCCACACATTTATTATCCCTCCCTCCAATAGGTCCCCTATAATTACAAGGTTCAGGCTCAGTGTTCTTGATGGTAAGCATATTATTTTTATTTTCCATTTTAATCATTTTATATTTTTTGTTTCAGCTTTTCTTTCCTCGTTAAAGTTCCAAGGAGTAGGGAAATTGAGGCCTTGGAATCAAATAGGAAAAAGGGGTAATTTGTTGCGTGGTTGAGACCACGGAATCGGATCACTTTTTACCAATGAACGAATAACCATCCTATTCCCACCCTTTTCTTGATAATGGCTCCATAGTGGGAGCCAAAACGTCGAGAATTTTTAAAATTTTAACGCGGTTGAACCCGTGAACACCTAGTTATTTTGTTCATAATCCTGACCGCTGAAGTAGAAACAAAACCACCAAATTCAAAAAAACTCTTGAGGTACCTAGAATACAATCTTAGGTTAGAAATTTGGAAGTTGAAAGAGATCAACATTAATTTTTAGACTAAAGATGTTTTAAAATTATAGCTTATCGTTAGATTAGCTAAATGTGTATAGTAGAATTATTCCAGTTTCTTGTTTTATGTATTAACTGAACTAACTGTTATAAAACCTTGATTTATTTCATCATTCACTTGAATTTTTACATGTTTCTAGAAAAATTTCTATAGGTGATCACAAAATGGCGATATATAAATCGATATATTCAACTAATAATTATTTATACTTCATCCACATTATAAAGTATGATTGGTATATAAAGTATATACCAATTTTTTGTCAATTTGATAACGCATAGCAAAAAAATGTGAAGTTTTAAGCAATTGTCAAATATTAAAAGTTTTTACGTATATTCAATTCCTGTTTCATAATTGTTTGTATTTTTAGTGAAATAAATATTTTCTAATGAGAGCTATTTGACTTGTTCTTGTAACTGTAAAAAATATTTGCTTTGAGATTTTACAAGAGATCACGTATACATGATTTTTTAACATTTACTAGTCGTGTGAGAGAGCTCGTTACCACCAATCTATACAGAGTTGTCCACTAAGTAAATTATAAATAATTCATTTTGTCTGAATGAACATATGCAGATTTGTTTGCTTTGTAGTCATCACATTTTTACATGTGAAAATTGATTAATTTTCAAGTATCATACAAAACAAGAAGCAATTTTTGTTTCTGATGATAAATGCAAATAATCTCCCCATTGGTTGAATGGCAGAGTTACATTATATAAAATTATGTAGCAAATTAAACTCCCCTCAAAAGTAAGTGTGCAGCTTCATTTATTCATTTATCTAGTAGTATTGAAAAAATTCATCTCTTCAAGCTTTTACAGCCTGACAGTTCAGTGGTTAATAAATGAACAGTTAGTAGTAATTATTGGAGTAAACATTTTCAACCGTTAGTTTCCAATCATTTAGAAAAAAAGCACGCAGTCAAACTTTTCTGGAATATTAACAGACTAAACAGTTTGATTAACACAGTACGCTACCCATGCCTTACAGATCTTCTTTAGCCAGAAACCTTCCATCCAATGAAGGTGGCCATACCAACTGAGTAGGTTACATTCTATTCCATTTTTGATATCATCGTTGTTGACATACAATTTAAGCGCTGTTTTGAGCTGATGCATTTTTTAAACTATATTTTCCAAGATCTCAGCCTCCTTAGTTTTCTTCTTCAACTACTACGTACTCAATTCTTGAATAGTCATAGTAAGTAACCAGTTATCCTAGGGGCTTTCTCAATTTGTAGCTAGCGATAGCTTCATCATAGGGTCATTTTTTTTAACCTCATTACCGATATTGTAGTATAGAATTTGATGATCATATAAGATTGTCTGACATCTATTTTCTTAAGACAGGGTAATAAAAGCTTTCGTTAAGCCCACCAAATACAATTTGTAACTTAGGATCTCGACCACAAAACGTTTGCCTCCGCTCGGGAAAACATCCACTAATAATTTATCAGAATATTTTTATAAAGACTAAAAGTGGTCGAAACGTCAAAATTTTTATCAATCTTGCAAAAATTATTAAAAAAAACTAATTTTATAACAGAAGTGACCTATCAGTTTTATATCTGTTCATAGTCCAATCTTGCTATTTGGTACATGTAGTTAAACATTCCCCAGCAAACGCTAAGTGGCGCCATCTTCACTTCCAACTGCGACCTGATGTTCAGTTCGGGTCTCAAGCCCAAACGAGGGTTGTTGAACTGCTCCGATGAGACGTAATAACGTCGAAACTAGTCAGTGAAATTGCGAGCCATTGGGGATGTTAATGTCGACAAAAATGTCGATTTTCATCACGATCTTCAATATTCGTCGAGGCATTAGTCATGAAATTAGTTGTTTTCTACTTTATTCTTTAAAGAACGGCAGAATACATAAAATGGAGGTTGACGATATTTTTCGTTGCTTGGTAAAATCTTGAGAATGGACAGAATTTCAATATGTTCAACCTGATCTTTTCACAAATGGTTTTTCAATGTAAGCCTCAAAAATTGATAAAAATTAAAATAATTTTCGCTGCAAACATAGAACATACTAAAAATCCTGTCTTTGACAATTATGCTAGAAATACATTTTAAACATTTATTTTTACCTCCCACAGCGACTTCCTATAAATACTTCTATATATTTCAAAATACACATTTTAATAAATAATCATCAAACTTGTAGATGTTGAATCGAGAACATATGTTTTGTTTCGTCTATCTATTTTTTAATCATCTATTTTTACGAGAATTTGACACGGATTCTTGTGTTGTTTGAGAAAAGTATGGAAATATTCAAATCTGAATAACAACGCCCAGAATCCTTAATGTTCTTCGACAAAAATCATTACAATAATGAGAACAAACTCTTCAGTATTCGATAGAAATGAGTTAGCACTGAGAAATTGAATTATCATTGACCAGTAACAATTGCAAAGTGAAACAATAACCACCTTTTTACCATTATAATAATCGCTCAACCTTCAAGATGAACGTACAACATCCTGTAAAATGGTTTCTTCCAATGATGAAATGCATATTCCTACAAGACAATAGCATCAGTTTACTACTTTTTAATAAAGGCAATCTCACTAATTGCAAAGGCTATTAAAACTAATAGACATATTCATTAATTTGGAAGAAAGTGAAATATTTTTATTTAATGACCATTATTATTTAATTCTTCACATAATTACGTTTGTAAAAGACATATACAAATTATGTTATGTGGATTTTTTAGTGTATTATTAGTGTATGATTAATTTGTAAAAATTAGGTTTCCACTTATACAAGTAAATAATGTGTGGTGTTCAGATATATTTTTAGATAATAGACACGTACAAAACTTAAGATTCATATGAAAATTCATTATATATACCTATTTAAAATATTCATTGGAATCTTCCTAATGATAGTTCCCCTATTCTGTCTTGACAAAGCACTCGTTTTTTGGGGGAGAAAACTGGAAATGCAACGAAGAAAGACAATATTGAAGTTGGCGAAAAAATGACATATTATTATCATTCTAAATCTTCTACTGAAATAATATTTCTGTCACCTATTCTGAAGCGATGGGTGAATTATGCTTTCGTTACAAGAAAAAATACAATAACTTTCACATATCTCTTCATGCATACGTAATGCATAAAATATTCCCCGAATAACTAGAACCTAGAAGTTACTACGTAGCGCTTATCTGCTAAATTATTTTCAATTTTTAATACAATCCACTAGCTTCACACATATATTTCAACTATTTTTAGAATAAGAAATTAGCTACACACCTTAACGGTTTACTAAGTCTTTTGGATACGTTAAACGTTGTTAGTATTCCTAGTTTCTTTAATTTAGCACCATTTACTTAACCGTGGGTGGGATTAAACGACCCTATCCAGCTGAGAAACGGTCAGGACGTGATTATCAATTCTGACCTTTTTTAAACTTTTAATTTTCTTATTCCGTATCAAATTTGAAATAGCAAGTTAAACTGTTTGTTCAAATATATTACCAGGGAGATTCAAAACTACTCTGTTACTCCTATGAGGGAAATATTATCAAATATTATTACTACACAAGCATATGAACGCAACTTAACATTTAAAACTACATTGAAAGTATTTAGAGAAAAGAATTAAGAGAAAAATATTAAAAAGGAGTCATGATTGACACTACTTATAGGTGGATGGCGGTGATGTATTGCCACCTGATAAAGTCATGGTGGAAATCCACTGCGACTGAAGGGGGTTGAATTAAAGAAATGTCCAAAATAAAATAAATATATGTGAAAAAAATTCTTGATTCATTTGAACATAGGAATGATTAAACTATAATATAACCCCCAGTTCCACAATCTTCCTAGAACTACAATCAGCAAAAAGATTTTACAAAATGTACAATAAATGATAATTCATGCATATGTTCTGTGTACATGCTCTTGTTCAATTAATACTCAGTATGAATACATTTACATATTATACATATGTGTCTCATTTTTATCTATCCATTTCATACATTGCCAAATTTATTCTAATAACTAAATTTCTACAATCTAAATTCTAATTTTCATATATGTAACTCTTCTTATTTAGATTATTACAAGTTGAACATAACTAATATACAATAAATATGTACAGAGTTCAAATATTTGCAGAGGTATATAACAACCTATTAGAGACACGTTTCCATAATTTTCTCAGTTCGATCTGATATACACGAGGTGCCACGCATAAAAAATAAATATTTTTTTAGGCAAGCAATTACTTTCAAAAGGTACTAGAAATTGCGATCCGATGTTTGAATGAAAAGTTACAACGATTTAATAAAACAATTTCATTTTCAACGAAATAATAGAAATTGTTCATAAAAAATTGCTCTTTGATACAAAATATCATTGAAACGACAGGTTGAGTTGAAAAGAGCGTGAACGCCGATGATACTTCACATTTTTGTGCTTATACAAAAGACAATAAGTTTGTTTAAAAAATTATTGGGTGAAGCAGCAAGGAGATAGATGACATTCAAAATGTATCGTATGTACATTTATCAAAAATTGTCTTAAGCTGTTTTGGTGATGCGTAACGATTAATGAAACTTAATCCATTATTACAGAAGAGAATACAATAAAAGGGATTTAGTGAACAATTGTCAGTTAACATTGCCAAAACATTGCCAAAAAAATAGAAAGTCATCTTTCACCAAAACAATCCTATTCCAAGGCTTTGCATACCTTGCATTAGTTACGCAACTCGCATCCACCCTATTTTTCAAATTTAATCCCCACAACGTTTGCCAATTCACAGAAAAATATTTCTGTCCAGTGGTTTTTGAGACATTTTGATATTTTTGCCCAAACATTATTTGATAATTAGAATAATATAAGTTGATTATATTGTTGAGTTCTATGGTTTTTTTGGTTACGTGGGTAAACAAATTTTCATAGAAGAACAGATATTTTTAGAAGATTTTTTCATTCTTAGCTATAGAACATTTTTTTAATTTTTTGTTCTGAAAGGCCATCTGTAATTTTATATTTTTGCATGCTAATAATTTAATTGTTTGTATTTGATTTAGCACTCAATAAAATTTTTCATTCCAGTTTATTTCTTTCAAATTTAATAATTTTTTTATTAGCACCAGTACTAAAAACAATCGAAAATTATGAATAAATAATTTTAATGAAAACTGTATTTTCATAAAAAATAAATTCATAGAATTGTGATGTGTTGGAAAAATGTTTTAACAATTAATGCTTTGTGACTCTGTGTAATGCTGATCGCGGTTTTAAGAATGAAGCTAATTGGCAATTAAAGTGAATAATGAATGGAACCAATAATACTTACTTTCATCCGAGTAAACACTACTGGTTGATTTATCAGATAATTTATTAACACATGAGTTTCGTACTCTGAACAAAATTTTTATTTACAAAACTCTTTCTTTTTGATTCTAATAAAAAAAAAATAACATGAAATACACTTGAAAGTTGTTACAAAAGATTTCTCCCGTAGACCTTCGTTTTTATGAGATAGTCAATGTACACAATTAATATGATCATTAATACATTGGAAATTCGAAAACACAGTACACAGAGGTTTACATAACATAATAAATAAGCTACCAAACAATTAGAGACTAGCTCATTTGTCCCAAAATAACGTCTTATAGATTATAATATCAGTGAATAACTAAGCAATGTATGAAGAAGAATTTCGATTGATTAGATATTACTTTTTGATGGAAAAAATAGTTTAAGCGAAATAATTATCTGGACTCTTTATTGCATAAAGAACAGTTAGGGAGTAGTGGTATGTTTGAGTTGATCGATCTTTAATTCGAATAGGGATTCGAAGAAACTACATGATCATTCACAATAACATGACTATGACTGTTGCGTACAAATATTGAGCAAATTTTCATGTATCGAAAGTTGTATGACATTTGTACTGATAACAAATCGCAAATCTATGCATTTCACCTCGATATCAAACAGCAATCAACTTTGTTGGTCTAAGTCGAGCCAAAGTTATTCACGGAAGGAACACGTTAATGTAAATGGTTGACTTTTAGACACAAAACATACCAATTTCTTATCATAAGTCCTTGGAGAAATTTGGAAAATGTTGTACGTATATCAAAAACAAACCGATTGGTCAACAATGTTCAACATCAGAAGAAGCCATTTTTGTGGTGAAAACGCATATTTTGGATCTACCTCAGTTGGAGGTAGATCCATTCACTGTTTTGCATGCATTTACTCTTAATAAACTAAAGAGACTAAAAAGGTGAGTTATTTTAGAATAGGCATAAAAATGTTTCTATTAATTACCTTGAGAAAAGTATGAATATCACACGTCGATATTGGAACGACAGATCGCTTAAAAAGATCTCGTTGATCAAATTGAACGAACTTCTTTGCCATCCATTGCATAATACAAAGTCGATACCAAAGCAAAGGAAATTAATTATTGTTAACGTGACAAACAGGTACCATGCCAATTAATGAAAACACTAGAATTAATTGTTAATTTCTAGAATGCTTTAAATACCTTAATAAATGATTATCATACATTTACCCAAAATTTCAGAGATTTTGCTATAATATTTGAGTCTGTTACAGTATGATCTTGCATACTTTTTTTCCATAAAATATAAATAGAAATGACCAAATACCGTATTTCCGTAAAATGTTAATGGAAGTATGTAAAATTAGAGTTACATTCAATATATTATTACTGTAATTCATTTTAATATCTTTTATTTAGTTCTATTCATACCGGAACGTTTTTGTGAATGGCGTGGATTATTTTTTATTCGTAAATATGTAAAGCGTCTGTCCATACCGTGCGTATCCGGTTTCCGTTTTTTTTTTATAAATTAGTTATCTTTGAAATGTCACAAATAACCTTTTTTAATTCAATAAATTACCACTTAAAGCTTCCTATTAATTTGGAATCGACGTACTCATTCCCGTCCTTGATTCAATACTGATCGATTTCTATTCTATTTAGTAAGGTACCGAATTATTAGATACATTTGAAAGCTTTGAGATTGTTAAATGTAAGAATAATTTACATAGGGACAAAGGGCCTATTCCTTTCAGCCCACTCTATATTTTATTACTTAAGGAATGAATGTGATATTTCCCACCGAATTGATGTTTGCTGAAAAAACAATACTTTAATGAAAATATATTGTAGGAACTTGTCCACGACATGGACCGTGAAACAGGTTCTGTTCGGTTCTGATGGAGTTTAAAGTTTGGCAAATGCGGACGTTCTCAGAAAGGCTGCTGACATGTTTCTCATGAACTATTTACAGAGGAGATTTGTTTAAATTGTCTCTATAATTTCTAGGAAAACTGTTTTATTTGATTGTTTTCGAGAATCGATTTATACGAGAAATTCTTTTTGGTATAAATACTCGCTCGTTAATCAGCGAAAAAGTCAGTAAATAATTGAATGTTATAGAGAACGGATCGAAATAGTAAAAAGTCACCGATGAATTCAAATAAATTATCTAAGTTGATGAATAGTTTAAATTTCATCTTACATTGACCAATTATATAATGAAAGGGAATAAATTTTAACGTGTCACAAGCCTCAATTCAAATTTTAAAAATTGTTTTACTTTTACATATTACATATTTTTATATTGTCCTTTGCCACACTCCCACCATAAAAACAATAATGAAAATTACATATGTACATTAATAAGTTCAGAATTGTGATGTATCAAATTATTATTTCTTTTTAAAAATTATCTAATTCATCAAATTCAAAAATCAATATTGAAATTCACTATTGAGCGTATTGATTCTGGTTGCTATCGAAATAGTTGTTAATTTCATTGGTTAGATCATGGATGACATATGAAATTTTCATAGGTTAGATTAGGTTAGGTTGATTTATTAGTTATACACCTTTGCCATATATAAAATCAGTAAACTCTCCGGGGTCTATTGAAATCTACTAAAATAAAAGATAAAAGACCAGCAATGAATTACCTAACAGTTTATGAAATAGGTTGTTTAAATTGTGACAAGAAATACATTGGTTGAAGTTGAAGAGAACACTAACCAATGGGATAACGTCTCACAAAAGTGATAGCAAATTATATTAAAAACTACCAAAAACGTCTATTTTTAGGACCAACATATATTGCCCAAAATAATCAATGTATTAATAAAAAAACTGATCCAAATAACCTTAGTGTAAGCTATGCATATATTTGAGATTTCGAAAAAACAAATTTTATAAAAGAAATTCAACGCCATCGGTAACGAACTAACCTTATTTAACACATGAGATTCAATTCACTCATAGCGACCTCACCTATAAAAATTTATATCATATATATATATATATATATATATATATATATATATATATATATATATATATATAGCGGTTTGTTATTGGAAACGTGGCAATGAAACACCAAAGTGGACTAACTTTAATATATTTGCCGAGCTTACGAATACTTATGTATTCATCATTCGGGAAATAATTAATATTTTCGGTGATTTTGAATTGTATTATTTCTTGTTAAAATTTTTAAAATCCTAGTATTCAATATTCAAAGTAACGTTGATAGAAATATTTCTATCAACGTCATTTCTATGATTTTAAAAATTTATTAATACTTTAATATATTTTCCAACTTTTCAAATACTTATGTATTCATGATCTGGGACCGAAATTATGGTCAAATAATGAAACATCTACTTTTGGACAAAATTTCCAATATTTATTCTAGTTTTCAAGGCAGACTATATATTTTTACGTAGTCGAAAATATAGAATTGCTACATATAAAAAATAAACGCCACGGAATGGCGGAATTGCTGTTAATAAACTTTCCTAAGAATATTGTTCATTAATAACAAAATAATCCCAGCTCAAATTTCGAAGAATTACTGAGCTAATAATCTGTATCACCAAATGGACATGGAAATTATGTTTCCTATTCTAATAATTCTACAATAAACTACCAGATAAGAAATGTTAAAGAAATTATATTCAATAAGAGAATCGGATTACATTTAACACTTTTCAGATGAGTTTCCTATTATCAATTCATTGCTAATACAGAATTAAATCATTCTTCTCCCATTCGTGTTAATTATTTTTCCCTCTTTTCCTCTCATGCATCCTAGATCTAGATGATTGTCGTGTCTTATTCGGACATTACAATTATTCTTTCATTTTCTTCACTTACTTCATTTATAAACTCCTCCATTTCCTCCTCTTCAGTTCCTTCCACTAATGTATATATTTGCATGATGCAAATTTTTTTTTTGATTCTATTCATCAATATATTTAAGTTTTTTTTTAAATCATTTATATTAACCTCAGATACAACATTTCAGAAAATTAATTTACATACTAGAATATACTGAGCCTATAAATTAATTTGAAAAAATAAATCGCTTATTTAAACTATCAAACTTAAACCCAATACCTACATGTGAAAGTAGGAGATAAAATCATGAATAGATTCCGCTTTCCGTTATATGTTAAAGAAAAAATAATCCATTCAGAAAATATTTTACGGAACAATTTTATAATAATATACATACGTACAGATTGTCATTTGTTACTCAGGAATACACTTACCTGAAACAAAAAAAAGTACATAATTACTATGTAAATTAGTGAATTTTAAAGTTGAGCACGTAATAAATAGACTTTTATAGAAATGAAAAGAAAACATAGCGTTATGCTGTTTAATTAGAATAAATTTATAATTCAGATAATCAATTTTAATTGACACGTAAATATTATGTATTTAGACTTATGAAGTGTTATCAGACATTGACTAATTTTTGGCTAATTTTTAAATTTAAATTTTGACAGTGACAATAAAATGAATACTGAGGGTAACCAATAATTATGACATCGGTAACAAAAGAAAAATGTTGATAGTAATAAGCAGTGCAAGTAGTGGGTTAAGAGACAGAATTGAATTGGATATAAGAAAGTGAAAGAAAAGATGGAAATTTGGAACTGAAGTGAGAATGGATAAGGGAGTGCCTGTTGGGAATTAAGTTGAATTTAACGTAGAATTGATATATTTTCAAAGTAAGAGCCTCAATCAATCACCTCACATTAAGATAGATGGAAATTGATTATAATAAAAAATGCATTTGATTATTGATAATTAAAAAATAGTGAAAAGTGAAATAAGTAAACAATTTCGTATTCGAATATAGAATATTCAACTGATAAAGTTTGCACTATTTAGGTTTGATTATATGTATCTTTCTGATCAAGCCCCCCTTAATGATTTTCAATGGAAGCTGAGATTATTTCGAAATACTTATATCTGAGGATAATTGAAAATATATGAGTTTAAAAAGATAAGCCTATTTAAGGAATATCTTTCAAAAAAAAAAAACAAAATGAAGTGATTCAATGTAATTCTATAATTCAATTTTTATCGTAATATTACATAATCATAGACCCATGTGTATCCTTTGTAGGTGTCGTGTACGGGTGTCCGGTGTTTGTGTCTTTCTAATCATATACAAGTTTTTGCCACTCTTTTCTATTTCTGGCTTTTTTCATAGCCTTTCTTCATTAACATAATAAAGTCTAATAAATTGCGACCACTATCTATAAAGAACGTACGTTTCGGTGTCCTCTTTAAAAATTTGGATCATCTATAATAAAGTGTCCCAATTTTTTTGCTTCAATCTAAATCTAAAGAATGTCGTTTGGCAAATCCCCAAAAACTAGTGCTAACCTAGCACACGGTTAAAATTATGAAACCCGATAATTTCCAGTTTATTGTCAAGCTTTATGTCATGTAATCATGAAAAATATTCTCGTGAAAAATATTCAGCACTTCCAAATTAGAAAAGTTTACTTACACTTTTAGAAAAATAAATTTGATTATTTAAAACTTAAGATACTCAGAGGATACAATTTTTTGTATTTTCGGCAAAAAAATTATAAGCTGTTACATCCGCACCTAAATTTTTGTTCACTGTATTTGAAGACCATCGATCAATAAATCACCGGATGATGGATAGAGGTCATCAATAATCACATTTTTATGTTATTCCCTTGAAGTACTGTTTTTCAAACGATAGTAAGCTCATTCCCTCTATTAATTGGGTGGATATATTGTTTTCGAGTAAACAAGTTAAAAAATCGTGGCGTTAACTATTATTATTTATGGGAAAAATTTTTGAGCCAAAATCTTAGCTTAAAAGGTATTACGACGATGATTCTCCAGGTATAAACGTGGTTCTATAAGCACCGATTAACGATCAGGACGTCCATAAAAGGCGATTATGTACACCACAAAACGGAAAAGTCCTAATAATCGTAATGGATAACTGTAACGTGAAATTGAGGGACCTAGTAGACTAGGTATCACTAAGATATCATTGGAAGAGTTTACACTATTTTATATGAGCATAAATTTCATTTTTCTTTACAGTATTTACTTGTCTTTAAAAGTGGAAGTTTCCAGTAAATCGCGCATTTGAAAATATATATGTAATTATTCTGAAATGAAATCTAAAATAGAAAATGCGATATTACATGTGATATGTTAAAGTAAAAAACATGTTTAGGATGTCTACCTCAACAATATATGGCTAGTGTTTCGCTTATCAATACTGACAGATGATATAGAACGTTATCTTGTTTACAAAATCAAACTGCACATGTCTCAGTATTCGAAATGTGTGTACGTGACAATCGACAATTGGTTATATACCTGGAAAATAAGTTGTGCAATTCAATGAATACAAATTTTTTAAGTAGCAATATTTTTAATTGTTTGCAAATATACAATAACATGAATATAAAATCATTGAAAATTACTTGAAAATAGTAGAGATGAAATTAGAAATTTTTTAATTTCTTTTTCATTTTAGTTTAATTACAATGTTTTTAATGATAAATTGCACGAAATTTCATGAAACAAATCCAAGTTACTCTTCATAATGGTAATGCGTTTATTATAAGGTCTTTGCCACCTTGGTAACGAAGGTGTTTATGTTATGAAGAAAATACCAAAGCATATTAATTTATATTCTTAGTTTTCCAATAACTAGGAAATTATCTTCAGAGACTGAAATTATGACCATAAATATAGAATAACAATATGAGTGAGTATATGAAAAATATTTATGTTTATTAATATTTTAAGTATGAATTCAATATTTTAGTTTGTTGTTTAATTTTTCCACACTCTCACAACGAAACGTTCATATTAAATCAGTTAAACACCAAACTGTACTATTTTTAATATATTTTACCGAGCTTTCATGCATCGGGGACTGAAATGTAAAAATATCTATAAAAGTATAGCAGTAATAAAATATTTTAAAAATTACTTACATTGATTAGTTAAGAATTTCGGTGTCTTAAATGTTGTTGTTTTTTTAAATTATTAAATTCATGGAATTCGAAAATCAATATTCAAATTGATGCTTGATAGAAATATCAAACTTATTGATTTCGGTTGCTGTTGAAATCGTCGTTAATTTTCATAGGCTAGATTAATCTAGGTCGTTATGAATGATGTTGAATATTTATTAGTCAATTATTTATAAATATGGTTGGGTTCAAATTAGAACTCCTGAACGAGAGGCAGATTGAGGCCTTAATCCTCTCTTGATAATGGTTTCAAAGTAGGAGACGAAATGTCGTGAATTTTCAAAATTCCTAACCGTCTAATCTATCAATAATTTTCAACAACATGAACCAAATAACACCACTCGCTGGTGTTGTTTTAAGTTCGGTTTAGAAACTCGGAACGAAAGATGGTTACTCCACCCTGATGAGACGCAAAAACGTCGTAACTAGTCAGTGGTAACAACCTATTCCTAGCAATTGTTGAGGGCCATTAGATATGTTGATATCGACAAAAAGGTTGATCAACATCCCGTTCTCCATCTCATCCTATATCACAAAGATCATTGACCTGATTTAAATACTAATTTTTAATCAGAATTGACCTCGATTCTGCGATTAAAATTTGGCTTATGAATATCTTCGACTGAAGTGAGGATACGATGAGCTTTCAGTGTCGAGATAGATAATTTCAGGCCACAACAAGAATAATAAAACATAACATTTCCTCATTCAAAGAAGGCACATCTGGATTAGTTATGTTCGTTCGGCTAGAAACAACTAAAGTAACATATGAACATTTTTTAATTATAAGTCAGTTATATTCAGTCCTTAATGCTGTCTTTTTTTGCTTATTTCAATGTTTTTGGGAGCAATACCCTCAACCATTTTTAACCCATTGAAAAGATAATGATATCAATATACTTCAATAGAACTATATATTTATTAAAAAAATATAACCCTTACATCAGATTACAATATACGGTGAGCACTAATAGTTGGTAAAATTTCGCTAACGTTTTGAATAAATTAATACTGTCGAATTAGTGTCAATGAGACATGAAATGGAAAATGGATGAAAAAATTATTTATTGTTGTTATAAAATATTTTTTTGAAAACCTATAAAAGTATAACAATAATAAAAATTACTTACATCAATTAGTTTAGATTTGAGCTGTATCAAATTTTGTTGTTTGGTTTGGGAAAATTATTGAATTCATCATTCAGAAATCAATATTCAAATTAACGCTTATTGATTCTGGTTGCCCTCGAAATCGTTGTTAATTTAGAATATGAATAATGATGAAAATTTATTGATTAGATCAGGGATGGGGAAACTACGGCCCTCGGGCTATCTCCGGCCCGCATAGCGTTGAAATCCGGCCGGCGACCAGCAAACAAAAGTTAAGTACAATTTTCTTTTTATCAGAAATTTCATTCTTATGAATTGGTAGTAAAGGTAGTACACGTCGGGCATAAAACCCGTAAGTCCGACTGTCGTCGAACGCACTACCCATTTGAGGCAACTATTTTTGAACACCAGCAAATTAGAATTTTATAAGTCCTTATCTCGGACACAATACCCAAATATATTTTTCCACGCCCAGAAAATAATGGCTATGTTTGGTACAAGCTATTTGTACGGACAATTCAATAATGAAAAAATTATCTTCGTAATAGGCTTTCAGATGACCACCTTTTTTCATTGTTAAAAATTTCAGCATCACAAATGGAGCCGGCTTATGATGAAGTCATACAAAAACAAAAACAGTTCCACATGTCACATGTTCCCATAAAGACCAGCGCCCCTCAACCTTCTACTTCGCAGCTAACTTTAGTTCAATTAATTGCAATTAAAAATGTTATTTTTCAATATTGCACAATAAATTAGTATTTCAGAAAAATTATGGCAATATTTTTATTTTAGTAAATAATGTAATGCCTCAACTTGGTCCGCCATATATTTCGTTAGCAAAAATTGGCACGCGAAGAAAAAAGTTTCCCCATCCCTGGGTTAGATTATGAATGACATTGAATTTTTGTAGGTTAGATTAGGTCTAAATCTAAAATATATGCCTGATAAAGTTTTTTTTACTAATACAAAAAGGAACAAGGAATTGAAAAACAGTCGAAATCCTTAGTGCATAAGGCACCAAAAGACCTGCTAAAAGCAAACAGGACCTATAGTAAGTAAAATTTGAGGTTTCTAGCAAAATTGACAATGCTCAAAACACCTCCAAAAATAGATATCGGACTCATACAAGAGCCATGGCTAAATAGAGGCCGTATTCAAGGCATCAACAGATTCAATCCAAAACCATTCAAACCAAATTGTACTATTTCAAAAGCCAAACGATGAATGCAGCAACCATGAAAAAGAAAGTTTAGAGATACTTTTAAAGACACACTTTTCCGGTTTAGAAGTCACTAAAAATGTTGAAAACCAGAAGAATATACTAGAAGAAGGGATGAATTCAATCTCAAAAAATTACCTGACAAAGATGGCATTTTCCATCCATGCTACAGAAAAGCTTCGAAGTTTTTTGAAGACAGCCTGATACTATGCTATGAACTGAAAATATGAAGAGAGCAGGAAGTAGTGTTAATACCAAAAACAGGAAGAAGAACAGAAGATTAACTAAAGTCTTATCCCCCGATTTGCCTCACCTCCTTTTTCCCGAAGTACGGTTCTCACTAACTACATGCCAAACAATTTGCTAATCAAAAAGGCAAGTCCACCACAAGTACACTACATTGCCTAGTTGGAGATATAGAAAAGGTTCTTGGCAGCAAATATATTGCTCTAACAGCCTTCATCGATATAGTGGGAGCTTTTGACAAGTTTTATAATTTTCTCCAACAAAAAAAAACCTTTTCAATTTCATCTTTAATAGTGTTCATCTTTATAAAGTTCGCATTTATTGACAATTGTTGAATATACTTCACTCGTTCAAAACCCTATTTAATAAAGTGAAAAAATGAGAACTTTTATTCCGGTTTAAGTTTATCCTTATAAAAGAAAGTCTAGTATGGATTTATACGGTTTCTACCACCTTTCTCAATAATTTTTTCAATCATCTTCCTCTTCAACAAAAATTAGAGTGAAGAATAAATTAAGAATTGCCATCTACGTACAAAAATTTTTCATAAACTAAGTCGGAATATCGGGTACAAAATAGGTATGTTGACGTGAAAGGATTTGAACTGAACTTTTAAAAAGAATTAATAGTAAGAAACTTTTATTAACTAAATTCATGTTTGTAATATAACTTGGATGTCACTAGAGTAAATAATATCTTATAGTTGCATTTTGAGATTTAGGATATCCAGAGATTTTTGGGATACGCTGTATTTTTTTATGGATCAATGACAGTTAAGTTGGTGTGAATATCTACCACAGGAAAACGAAGTACTATAATAGAAAGAATCATAAAGAACCAGTAACTAATAGTTGAATAAACTAAAGAGCGAAAAATGAAATTAAATGGTGGAAATGTGTGCTTTTATAATTTTTTTTGAGTTCTGCATTAAGGAGCTTGAAGTTAAATATTTCAAAAATGGTACAAATTGGACAATCTATTAATTTTTCTAACGATTAATCCGCATAGACTTGCTTTCGCTTGTCTCACTTTATGGACATTGTCTTTCTTTCACGTGTTCGTTAAAATTGAAACCTGGATCCAACATTACGCCTAAGTATTTGGCCTTGGCTTGGCTTTTCTCGCAGTTTAATTCTATTCTGCTTGAACTGCTGTTTAGTGTTTATATTGTTGTGGATGCACGGTTACAAAACGGCACAAAATTTCGTCCATACTGTGATTACGCATATGGTCAACTCTTATCAAATGTCGCACCTATATCACGAAAAGGTTTTTCATGCCTACATATTATGTAGGTAATCCCTCAAAATTAAAATCGCTGAAACACGGAAGTTTTCTATAGCTTCCAAATATGTATTTGTATGGCAGTAATGAAACTATTTTATTACTATTGCGATTCATGTTGCATGAGGGGACAATGTTACCCTTTCAGATTGAGGTGCAGAAAATTAAAAAACGCAAGGACTTATTGACTCGCCCTCGTATTTATGTCCGTTTATGTTACGTAATATTGGTATTTTCATATTAATTATAATTTCAATTGTTAGTTCAAGTTATAACTTCATCATAAATGATTTCTCAAAGCCGAATGTGAATAACCTTCGATTATCCACTACTACAAAGTAGATAGGTAGATATTTAAAATATTTCTAGATCAATAACACAAAAGTATTCAATTATATTCATCTTGTATTGCTTCATGATACAATTTTTAGATAAGAAATTATTTTCATCTCTATTAGAACTCATGTATTCTTTCAGCAGAAATGTGTAGGAGGATTCAAAAAAGTCAGTTCTGATCTTAACCCGATTGAACACTTATGACAATTGAGTCAGCAGAATAGGACTGACCGAATTCCCCTAGGCACCTAGATGAACTGTCATTCATATTAATAGAAATAAAATGTATCAATTTGAAACCAGAAACTTAATATTTAATATGCTAACAAGATTTGTGGTAATAATCCAAGCAAGGCGTTTTCTAATTTTAAGTTTGTTAATAAACCATGCAATAACATTTTTATTTCTATGGTTCATTCCATGCCATACAAAAATGTTATTTGATACAGTTAAAACTTATTATACATTCCTTTTGTTAACTAACGAGGTCCTAATTTTGATATTATAAACAATCTTTAATTTTACAAAATATGCGACGCAGCTTCACCAAATTTCTTTTCCAAAATTTGGTGCGTAAATATTTTCAACAATACAAAACAAATATTTTCTAATTTTGCAGTTTTAATATTACATACTTAGAAAAGAGAATGACGTTAAACTTTTGAGCTTTGGCATTAACTGGCAATCTAAATGGTCAAAAATTTTGAATTTTGAATGTTATATTCCAGAATCTGAAAGAAACGTTAGAATCTTTTTTCTGGAATTGTATTATTGTGGTCATCAAAAAATTTGCTAAGTCATTTTTAGAAAACTTAGAAGTTTTCCTTTGCGTTCATAGCTAGTTCTAATATTTAACAATTTATCATTTATTCTGGTAAACTAGCACGTTTTATAAATGATTTAACAAAATGTATATACATACCATAAGCTCTTGATTCATTTCAATTTCCTTGTAAAATGCGAAAAGAAAATCCGAAATATTCTCACGCACACCCACAATCAAAGTATAAAAATTGTTTTGTCGCTATCTCACTGAATTTTTTTGAACAAACAATGATTTGATACTAATGTAAAACTATTGATTTCTACGAAAATTATCTCAATTACCGGTTCTTTTTGACAAGCTAATGCCAAGTGATTAAATTTATTATCACCACAACAGGTGCGGATTGTGATAATCTGACGAACTAACAAAATGAATTGATAAACTCAATAGAGAAAAAGGGAGATAAATATTTCAATATTATTATTTAGCAGATTATGTTTTTTTAACTTACAATGAAACAATAGAATGTTTTAGACAAAAATTTTTTTGAAATATACAAATTGTAATAAAAAGCACCGATCACTTAACTGAGATACTATTAAAAGGACTTTTCGGAAACTCGGTTTACTCGATCATGACCTGAATGTTCTGCAAATAATCCTGATCACGTTCACTGTTGTTCGAAAAATGATTAATCGGATATGATATGATCTATGTAAGAATTTTTAATCCGGCGCATATGCATTCATCCTACTTGCCATTTTTGTGATATTTACCACTAACAATCATTGGTCCGTCGAGATGCATTTTTACCAAATATAAGAGAACTTGATTCTTAGAAGCCGGTATCTGCAGGGAGTTTACAATAACACGTTATCTACATATAAACAAATTTTACTTTGAAGAACCTTCAAATCCTTAAATAGCTTATTTTATTCAAAAAAAAATCACTTATTATCAATATCGGAATTTTTACAATCTTAAACACATAAAAACGAATAATGTGGGACACTATTAAGGTATTAAAAAAGGGTAAATCTCAACTAAAGTGACAATCAAACAGATTTAAAACATTTCTTGAGACACTTGAGAACGATAAATCAAAATTCAATCAAATATCAGATATCAAAAACAGTTGAACCGATACTGGATAGTTTTAAAGAGATGTAACAGAATAAAGTAATTTTTAAGTTTAAAAATTATTTTTAGAAAAACACATTATCAACTCAGCAACAATCAAAATTAAACGTTCACAACTCGTTCGGGCAGGAATGATGTTCGGAACATATTCTGAAGAAAGCATGAGCATTTCAAACGTTTTTCGATATAAAAATAATAGTTTGCATATTAGTAATAAAATGCAGTATAAAATCGGTCTGATTGGGTAAATCGCTAAAACTGCTCAATAACAATTATTAAATAATTAAATATGTCTAGAAACACAGTTAAACTATAGATGGTTTACCTTATCCAGAACATCAGAGAAGCCATAAAGTCTAGATAAAATTGTCAGTCCACTTGGACTCGTCATCTCCACTGTTTACCAATGAAAACATCGAATCGTAAACATAAATGCATTTGTATTGTTCGAGGCTATCGAAAGACGTATGTTCACATATTCCTGCTAGACAGTCTGCGATAAGCGGTGGTGTGGCTAAGTGAGATTTATTTAATTGATAAATTTCATATACTAAATACTACGAATATAGCCTTCTTTAGACCATGGGTGAAGAAGACAATGAAATTGCACAGTGTAGTAAGAATAAAGATAGGTATGAATTTAATAATAAAATATTCAGCAATATGATAATGCAATCATAAGGGGAACAGGGTTGCAAAATTAGAAGTAATACAGCAATAGGTAGCAGATTATCCATTGTTTACTGAACGAATGTTTAAATTCATATATTTCTTATTAGAGGTAGAAGTCCATTCGTCAAAACTTTTACTAAATCGTTGTCCTTCTTTTTTCAATGTAGATAGTTCATCTGTTATTTGTTTTTTTATCTTAAAACTAAAGTTTAGTACTCTGTTGCGGATTGTTGAAGCAGATTTAGGTAAGTCTGAGTAACGATCTTAAATCGTTTGATGTCACAAATACGCTAAAAGGAAAACCATCTATCGCAGTCATACGAGCCAAAACATCGTCAAGAGTATCAGATTTCAAAAAATAGTCGGCGACTGATGTCATTTTTCTTTTCGAAGGTAGTCCTTCATTATTTTGGCTCGTTGAGGAAGAGAGGAAGATGACTTAACAGAATCTACTTTTACGGAATGTTTTAAAAATAGATGAGTATGTAGGCCTTTGGTTGATCCCGTTTTGACGACACAGACGTAACGCCTTCACTTTTTTTATGTTTGACATAAAAACTTTCCTTGGAGAGTGACAAGAACATTTAAATCTATGTACATAACCTCTTAGATCAACAGAAAAAACATTCGCTGTTTTCATCTATATTTACTCATACACGTTAATGTATTGTTGGTTTTTTAATATATTAATTGTTTATCACCAATTAACAATATAAATATCAATACTTACACGATCTGAACCGTAATTTTTACACTATTTTACACACATACTTAATCTGACACCGGTCGTTCGAAGAAACAAGCGCAATCAGTTGTGTAAACAAGATGGCCGGCAAATTTTAACGTTTAACGTCAAATGCGTTTCGTTTCACGCACATTTTTATTGACTTATTTAAAAAGTATATTAGTCTCGAAAATCCCGGGATTCGGAATTCATTGAATCGAAATTTTCGGGATTAAAATATGATGGATCTATGTATCCCGAAGACCAAACCCTCTACCCGTGATGTCTATAATATGGAGTGGGCCTTTTCGATGACGGTGTCCGGTTGTAAGACCAATCACCAATCAAATTTCGCTCCTATTTAAATTGAGTAGTAGATATGTAAGACAGGCAGTGTTTGCCTATTAAAGAAGACAAAGACAAATTGGCAGAAACTCACTCGCCATACAGGCCTGCAGAGCGCTGATTCAGTCACCTAGTTTAATAACAACTAATGCTAGCAATGCCAACCAGGCTACGCCAGATTATTCTTATTTATTAGAAGTCCTCCTTTACACGTTTATCTGAGCCCATAAAACAAATACACTATATTCTATACTATGACCACAGTTTACTCTTCCGCGAACGACTATTTTGAAAGTAAGCGTGTGATCGATCCCTAAACTGAATCGGAATTTAAGCCACGAAGTTATGCTAGTAATGGTTCCTAATTGATTGTGTGATGGGTTCTTTTATTGATGAATTCTTATTGAAACACAATTTTTTTTATTCTTATATTTAATGAAATCAATCAAGTTAACCCATTACCTGTCACGTGAAAATGCTACTTTATATAGTGGTGCCGGTGTACACTTTAAAAGTTACGATTGATAAATTAAATGTTTCTTATGCAATTCTAAGATCTTGATATTCTGGCACATGTTTTAGAATCATAATTCACAAAGCATTTTTGAAACAGTATAAATCTATTCGTTTTATTTAACTGTGGCAAAACGAGTAGCAAACTTCGAAATCGTAACTACGCGATGTGGAACCGGAAGTGAAACCCTGGTTGCAGTCAATCAGCGAAAGATCACTCCTAGTTAAATTAACTTAAGGTTACAAATAGCTTACCCACAGTTATTTAATTACTAAGAGTCAATCCCCACAATGTGGAGTACGCAAGACCCAACTCACTGTAAAACACCTGATTACTGAGTGCCCAAAATTTCAACAATCAAGACAAGACAATAGCCTTAATAAGAAAATAGAACAAGACTCGGCAAAAATTGTAATATCGAAAATCTTTTTTAAATATTTAAACGACATTAAAATATTATCACAAATTCCTGTCGCTAAATACCCCATTGGTAGATGCGACCTGATTGCAAAACAAAAAAAAATATTTTTTTTTATTTTTGTTGCCATGTATATTTGCAGTGTTTGCTTAATGATTTATTATTAGTAAAATTATTTGTTAAAAATAACATTTATTTATTTCAGTTATTACATTTGAGACCGGAAATGCAAAAGGATTAACTTTAAACTCTAAATATTCAAAGGAAAGGCCAACGTTCTAAAATGATTATACTATAGTGTAGCCGTGACCCCACGACCATAGTTCAAACATAATTTGTATATTCAGTCTTAAATGGCCACATTACCAAGTGAACATAATATTCAAATGTTTCATGTATCATGAAATAAGAAATAGACCAGTTATTTTTTTAATATGTATAATTATATGCATGGTTTCTTAAGACAAAATTTATAAATTTCTGAATTTCCTCATACGAAATTTAGCTTCCTACGTACAAAAGATTTCCTTTCATGCGTAAAACAAACTCCATAAGTCGAAATACACTATTTATAAGATATTTTTTGTTTTTATTAGCAGTTGGATCTCCTTCTGCCTAATTGACATTGACCGACAGAACTTGTATCTATAAAAAGACATCGTGAAGGCAAATAAAGCAAACAAAATTTTTATAGTTACGCCTGGTCTATTAAAAAGTAGAATAAAACGAGTTGCTAAATGTTGGAAAGGCAAATTTAGTCTGAGTAATTACAAACAGCGGATGCTGTAATGGATGTAAGAGGAATTTCACAAAACAATTCTTAGTTATGGTATGTGAAAGTATTTTACCAACAATTGACCGATTTCATAATATTGGATAGAATATAATTCATTTCGATGCATAATAAGATACGTGAAGTATTTTTAGGAACGCGGATTATAAGAAGCAGTTCCGCTCTTAAAACATTTGAGATGCACCACGTTTAGACATTTTTAATTTTCATCTCCTGATTCACGTCTATTGCTGATAAATGAGGTCTAGATATAATTAGTTCTAAGTTCAACACTGGTCATTAAAAATTGTTAAAACCTAGAACGACGCATATTCGATGAAACTCATTATAGGCGATTCACAATCACTGATAATAATCAGCAAACCATGTTAATCGATTACTGTTATACCTTTTGCTGAAATTTTATTAACTTTATATTTGTTCGAAAGATCAAATTTGTTTTAGAAAGGTAATAATGGTATTGTCTATATGTAGCAGACCAATTCTTTTCTATATTTGTCAGTTAGCCTAATCCTAATCCGAGATAGTAATAAAACCCATCGCCCAGAATATGATGAATTGGCAGTAATTACATAAGCATTACTGACGAAAATTTGTTCTGTTCGATTTATTTAAAACTATACGTGAATGACGTGAGTCGAAATCGAGAAATCGAGGCAAGCAATAACCTGTCGAGAAGTGATCGATACAAGCTCACAGTTCACTAGAAACAATACAAGAAGTTAATAGAATATCGGGCTTTGTTTCTGGGTGAAGCAATAGGTAATTTCAATTCTACGATTGATAAGTTTCACAATAAACTTACTCAGCAATTTCGAAAGTACTTTGTCAGGAGATGAAACGGTCTTCGCCTTCTTCGAAGCCGATTTTCTCATTCTAATTCATTATTTTGATAATATTTCTGGTGTTAGTTGATGGAACTTTGTTCCATTCATGGTTATTAAATGGCGAAAAATTCTACTTTGTTTCTGTGAAACTTCGTCTAATAATCAATTCATGGGAACAAAGATGCCACCCATCTTCCACATAGTTGAAATTTTTTAATAAGATGCGATTTTATGCACTTTTTAATATTTCTACTCTGCTAGCTCACTTTCAGTCGACGACCATACAGTACCGATTTTCGTCACCATTTCTGGAGTCGTCTCATTTGGTCTAGCACTGCAATGCACCTCGTATGACCTCGTTTAAACTCTGATACCCAATATTTTACTATTGTAAACGAAAGAACAGATTTACCAAGAGAATCAATCATCTGACTTGGCTTGGCATAACGGTGACTGCTTTTATTCATTTTCACAAATTCTCTGAAGAGGTTTTCTATTAATGGCTGCCAAACAAACATAAAGTACGTGGCGTACTCAAAATTGAAGCTTATGTTATTTAAGATAGAGTACTTAATAATGCAGTAATCAAACAGCTACAGATAATAAACGATAAAGTATGTATATGAGAAAGAAAAGATGTATGAATGATAAAAATACATAACCAATAGGGTGATGTAACAAAAATTAACCGATGAAAATAAAATAAAAATAGCAAAGGTGATAAAATAAACAAAACACCCAAGATTGAGCTAAATATTACGGTTAAAAAAAAATATCTAGAAATTTTAGCTATAACAGAAGTGAGAAAACAGGTAAGTACATATAAAACTGATAAGCTGGCAAGTAATTTACAAAAGAATTATTAAATGATAACTCGAAGCAATTCTACAGATGATGTGAGGGTTTTTGGAAAACTAAAAAACAGGTATGTAACTAGTTATAAGTCCTAATGCTGCAATTAATGAAATGAATCATTTCTTCTTTGTACTGATTATATTTTTTTTTCCTCGCTATGTTAGTCTTGCTTGGAGAAAATATTGTTTGTACGATTCATTTAACTTCAGTTCCTGCTATTGGATTATTTAAGCAACATTCATTCAATAAACATTTTCAAAATGAACGTTTATACGGCATTCTCAGTAGGTTGAGTTTACATAAATCCTGTTACCACATGCTGTAATGTGTATATGTGAACAATAAAAATAGTTCATCTAGCTGGACAGTGGCGTAGTTTAAGTATAATCTGACGAAACGTTGTTTATTTTAAGATAAATGGAGATTGATAATAATGAACTAAGAATAGAGTCTGGAAGCCTGAAATATCAGCATAGGTGTGTGAATCCCAATTTAAAATTACCCTTCTCATATCAGATATACAAGGAGATATCTCAATTTTGTTGTACTGTTATAATGAATATAGTAGATTTATAGTTCATTAAAATGTTACTGAAAACAGCTGAAAAGCTAATGATACGATGGTGATTATCACTTTACATTAGATTTTTATTCACAATGTTCGATAATGTTCTGGCAAATAATTGGTAGCAAATAAAATTAGAAAATGTCAATACCCTGGATATTTGTAGTTTCAAAGATAATAATAAAAAGAGCACTTGCAAATGAATGAGAAAAACATTTGGGAGTGCGGCAAATTAAACACCAAAGTGTATATTTCTAATGAATATGTAGGCATTTCGTATAAGAACATATATACAAATGTATCAGCGTTTTCGTAGTGGGATTGTGGCAAAGGGTACTAACTCTAATATATTTTCGAGCTTTCGAATATTTATGTATTCATCGTATAGGAATGAAATTATGGTCAAGTACAATATAAAAATATAACAATATTTAAAATTACTTAAATTTTTTAGTTAAAAATTTCGGTGTATTAAATTTTGTAATATCTTATGAAAAACATTAGAATCATCAACTTTAAAATACAATATTCAAATTGACGCTTGATAGAAGTAGGAGGCGTATTGATTCTGATTACTAAAGGAATCGTAATAAATTTTTATAGATTAGATTATGAAAGACGTTAAATTTTTATAGGTTAGATGAGGTTAGATTGATGTTGAATACTGATTGGTTAATTTATTAATGACAATAAATTTTTATAGGTTAGATCATTATGATCGGATCTTTAAACCACCAGCGTTCTTATTAATACACTGATCATTTTGGGCAATGCATACTATAAGTTACAAAAGATATGAAGAATATGAGTTTTCATGAAAAAGTTTGAGAATTTTTAGGTTTTCTTCATAAATTAGATTTGAACTTTTAAGGACATCAGTTTGATTAAATCTTGGTGATTGATAGAGATATTATCTTTGTTTCTATCATAAATACTCCTGATTTTCTATGGTGTTCAATAGTGTAACGTTTATTATGTAGCTTTCATGAATCTACTTTAGATGAATGGTGACTTACTCCGTAAAATAAAATACGAAAAATGTTCAAATAACTACCGGTCATTATTTATTTTCCGAATGAAACTACTCATGAAACATACAAATGTAAATGTGGATGTACTAGATCGTCGAAAGGATTCCCCGAGGCATCCTTTAAAAATTAATGGCCAAACTTCAATAAGTCATAATGATAAAAGCGAGAAACACCATGGAGGATACAAAAAAGTAGAATAAATTTACATAATACAATTATATATAGGAACTATAAAATTGGAACATTAAAACTTCGACATAAATCGAAATCGCTCAGCTGAATCTGCAGATCCATGTTTTAATGATTACACAATTTATTGATTATTCTTAAGCTTTTTACAGTTAAATAATTGATATAAACCTACCTTTAATCGTCCATTAAAACACTCTTTTTCAAGGCAAAAATCGCAATATGCACTTTCATTGAAAACACTATATCTAAAATGTAGTTTTTTTGAAAGGATATTTTTTACATAGTACATTTTTCTTGAACCACCACTATACACACAGAAATCATTATCAAATCAAAGATATAATTGTTTGAACAGTGAGAATTACTGCGAATATATTGGAAAACAATCCCAATAAGACATCGTTATCAAACTAGGAAACAATAATTAACCTACACGTTAAATATTGAGGCAATTGTGATAAAATGTATCCGTAAGTTGGAAAAAAAGCATTGCTATTATCATTGAAACTTACGATACACATTTATTAAACCAATCGGAATAAATCGGAGTCGATATACTAGTTGATCCAACTTTTGCCAACAATCTTCTGTATATGTCAAAAATAGTCATTTTTCAGAACGAAAAAACTCCATAATTACCAATAAATACCACACCATTTTATTTTTTCTTTATACTTTATAATATATTCGATTATTACCTCCCGATTTTCAATGGCGTAAAAATATTAAAAGCCCCTAAAAATTACTCAAGTCGTGTTAGAACGTTGATATTTGTTGGTATTATCAATTTATATGTAAATTCATTTTTAGAAAATACATAGCAAAATACCTTTTTCAACTCGTTTAGAAAACTCGAGTATGTCACTGACATTGAAAAAGAAGTATATCCTGGAATAAATTAGAAACATCTCACTGCCTGCAGTTGTACAATATAAACACAATACCGGATATTATATTGAATGCTGAAGATGTGTGGATAATAGCTGAAAATAGCAAACATGTCTAGCTAGTCTACTACAACTATGAGAAGTATAGAGTACAGTTTCATGAGATGTTGTCAATTAAATGTAATCTATCCAATAGCAGTAAACAATATCGAAACAACGTTATGTAACTTTCTAATGTGATAAATGTTTTGATAAATTTTGTAGGGGATGTTTCAGAAGGAATAGTTTTTACCATAATATAAAATTATAGATACTGATAATTTTATTACCAATTTAAGAATTAAACAAACATTATGTCGATAAAAGCATAGTAATCATGTTGTCGACCACTAGAAGGTTTAATTGAATAAAAAAATCTAAAAAGCCAATTTTCACCAAATTAACCTAAATAAGAACCATAACAAAAGCAAATACACATTCTTCAGAAAATTCTGTATATACCTGATGTTACAACTTTTAGTTATTCTACTCAAAGAAGGGATGGGGGAAAGTTTTTCATGACAAAATACCTATAAGTCCGTTTCTTCTTAGAAATCATTTTTCTCAACTAACATAAAAGTAAGTGAAAGTTTGTACTGACTAAAATGGGAATTGTGTAGGTTAGAGGGTACTATTTATTTTTTTAAGCTAGTTTGAAAAAAAAAAAATTGATAGAAGTGTACAGTATTATAAAAGTACAAAAATAGCGAAATTCATTTCCTGTACCGAGATAATATTAAAAAAGTATAAAGTATTTTTCCAATATAGATTACCTAATGCGATATACTGATTTATTCATTTCGTTTCATACCGATTTGTTGGTATCTTAATTACATATAAAATTTATTTTAAAGTGAAATCCATGATAGTTCTGACTAACCAATAACATGATCAAGCACGTATTTTGAATGTATGAAAAATGCAACTACTGTGTAAGCAATATAATGTTGCCAACTCGTCCACAAAATGGACCATGAAGCCGATCCTGTATGGTTATTTCAATAGAATCGAAAATTTGGTAAACACGCCAGGTACAAGTGGAAATAAACGGAAACCCTAATATTGTTTTTTTAACTTATTTACAGCGGTGATCTGTTTATATTGTTGTTATCAATCGCTATAATGACATTTTTATTTGTTTGTTTACTTTCTAGAACCGAATTATCGAGGAATTCTTCTTCTATAATAGTCTTCTATAATCTTAATAGTCGCATCGCATCGAAATAGTAAAAAGTAACTGATAAATTTAAATAAATTATATAAGTAAGTGAATAGTTAAGTGTTACTGGATAATTATAAATAGAGAGTAATTTAGTGTTTATTTTTTCTAGTGTGAATATTGAAATAAATTGAATAAGTGAGAAAAATTGTGTGTTAATTTAGCCCACCATTAAAAACAGTTTAAATTAATAAGAAAAACATTACAAAAATATTCGCCGAAAGCTAGCAGCTTTTTTCGGCATCTCATATGCTGCATGAGAACAACAGGATATATGAATCTTCTTACAAAAGACACAGCAGAGGTCGCCAAGAGGAAACCAAACTTTTTCAACATACGCGCAATTCAAACCTCATTTAAAGCAGTGCAATTGCTAAATATGGGAGAATGAGTAGAATCACTGTTATAATAATATTTTAAGAGAGTACAGGTAAATAAATTTATTGAATAAAGGGTTTGAATTTGTTACTATGTGTCTTATCTTTAACAAAATATACTTACACAATCAGTTTTGATGGCAAGGTTATATTGATAAATATTTATTTAACTCTAAAATTATTAATTAATAAGTTCTGTTTCTTTAAATTTCTTTCATATTATTTAATAAGCGAATAATCGTGATTCCAATAAAAATTAAGATGATTATAACCGATTGTTAGATATTTCCAACGTCTTCCAATAACTCTTAAAATCCTTTCCACTTTAAAATTACATTTTTCTAATATAATCAAATAATGGGATAATACAGTTACGGTACATGTGAAAAAAATTAACAACAATAGCAATAATCATGAAAATAAAAACATACAAAAATGAATTTGAACAAATCAGTTGAATAAATTAAATTCGCTCCAAATAAAATTAATCCTGAACATAAGATTGTGACTGAAATGAGATTCTATTAAAAACAAAAAATACACCTCTTAAACAACGAAGAAAAGTTAGAAATGAATGTAATTAATATAGAACTCTGAATGTAATAAAAATAATAAGAACAAAATATTCCAATAAACGAGAAATAAACAATCAAAAGACAAAAAGAATATGATTATTATAAATTAGACACAATATTTATGGACAACAAAATAAAAATGAAAAGTAATCATCAATGAAACAAAAATACAGAGGAAAAATTATAGTCAGCATTTAGAATGGAATTAAACGGGAAAAAATCAATACCATTTTTTCACTCTTAAACAACTAACTAATAAAACAAACCAACAAGTATTTCTTAATTTACATCGTTACTGTGGCAAGAAAAAAATATTTTGAAATTCTAATAAGCAGACCATAAACATTTAAATAATACATTATTTCTTAATAAGAAAATATATGACTTTTTATTGGTTAGGTTACAAAAGATCATAAATTAAAGTAGAATAATCCAAAACGAACTTCAGTTTGTTCAAGTCCTATATCAGATTAACTAAAGTTTGTCTTCTCAACCACTGAATATAGTATAGGTACCACACAAGGTATTAGTATAAGATTACGTTTTTTCGGAACTATAATTCATATGAATGTTTGTTTTGCTTTTTGCGTATTTGTTCTGATAACTTTTTCCATATGATTAACACGTTGACCGCCGTAATGGCAATCATTTTTAACATTTCTGGGGCCAAACCTTCATAAACCTAATTACCAGGCTATGGAATTCCATAATAGGATTTTATTTGGTCTGTATCTTTTAGGTATATTTTTTAAGTGCGAAGCCAGTGTGCATCGCGCGGCCCCAAAGACGCGTGCTATAAAATTTACGTCGTCTCTAGTCGCTTAGTTTATCTTGGTCATTCGCGAAGATAACTTCGATTGTGTAAAAAGGTAATTATAACTTGTAATAACTTGCTCATAAGTTATTAGATAGGCAAACTCATTTAGTCGGAACCCTAAGAAGAAACCGAAAAGGAAATTCGAAACAAATTGTACACAGAAAACTGAAAAAGGGAGAATGTATTGCCAAGAAAAGTGACTCTGGAGTGGTAATAATAAAATTGTGTGATAAACGCGAAGTTCTGATTTTGACAACTAAGCATACCAACAATATGGTCTTAGTAAGATCACGCTGTGGCTCTGAAACACAAAAGCCCGAAGCCATCAAAGACTACAATAAGAATAAGAGTTTCATCGATCTATCCGACCAAATAAAAGCATATGTTTCTTGTCTTAGACGCAGTATCAAACGGTACCGTAAAATGGCCATCGAAATTCTCTTGGGCTCAACAATCGTAAATGCATTTATTTTGTACAAACGAGTTACTGGCAAAAATATTAGTATAACCGAGTTTGGGGAAGATTTGCTTCAAATTACACCAAAGGAAAAGCCCTCACCAACAAAAAGACATTTTATTGAAGAAGTAGGTACAAGTAATCGTCGGAGATGTGTGGCCTTTTGCAAAAACTTATCTGAACTGCATGGTAGAAAATATGCAACTCCAAAGGCTCCTCCGTGTCGTTATAAGTATGTTCAGTGTGATAAGTTTTGTTGCATACCTTGTTTCACTTCTGCCCATACTTGTACATTATGAATGGATTTACACTCTCACAAAGTAAAATATTACTGTTAAAAACATTGAAAAAAACCAATAAAAACGCATATATTCACCTTTGAGGCCTTATCCTTCATAAGATTTCTATTATATTGCGATGCAAACCTGCGCAGCGCGGCATCAAATGAAATACTACGTGCGAAGCATATGTGAGTGGTACGGCTCATATTGTTAAGGGCCACACGTGCATCACATGGCGGTCAACGTGTTAAGGTAGTTTTAGAATTCCAAATAATGAGCTATTTAGTAAATACTAATTACTCTTCAGCTTTATGGACGGGATTATATATCATGAACATAAAAAGGTAGGTAGTATAATACGTCAAGCCACTCTATCTGAAATTTACTCGTATACATTAGAGCTCGATTTTATAGGACAGGACAATTTTTAATATAAAAAATAGATTAGGTAATACACAATAAATATGAATAATATTACTTAAAATTAGTAAAAGTAGAATTTTTTGATATATTAAACTCAAGATTTTTGGTGAAGCATAAATCAAATGCCATCCGTGTAATACGACTCAAGTAGTTGTTTCTGACAGATTATAAATATTTATGTTGTAACTCAGTTAATTAGGTAATTTACAATGTGTCCAATATACGGTATAATTTACAGGTATCTCAAAAACAAACAATATTCAATTTCAAGATAAAATGAATATAATAGAAAATATTTGGGGATAGTCGGGCTGAAGGAGTCATTCTTGAAGAGTGAATAAATTCAATATCGTTGTAGATGTTGCTGTTTTATTATTAATGTGTTAATACAATAAATAAACTTTTAGTCTTCCATATGAAGTGTCAGGATCTGTTATACCCATCCTATTGGGTTTAATTTTTTTTTTAAAAAACATTTCATTTCTATTGCAAAAGCAGCCAAAAATAAAATTTAGTTTACCTAAATGAATATGTCGTAAACAAACTGGACAAATTTTTTTGTTATTATTTCACGTAATCAGATTCGAGTCAGAAAAGGAGCGATTTCATCATCTACGATGAGAGATGAAAGCATCCTAAAAACTTGTTAACTTCTGGGAAGATATTCTAGACAGGGAAGCAAGACCGTCAACATGATGATATTGCTTTACAGGGACAGACAAGAGTGCCAATTTGTTAGTGCACACTACTGGATTTAAAAACATTATTTATATATAAAAATACTGCTTATTACTTCTACACCAACACACACAATTACACTGTTTGACGCGTGTTTCGATAACCAAGTTATCGTAAGCAGAGACGAAATTTAAACAGCTTACCTGCGTTCCAGATGATAACTTAGTTAACGAAACGCGTGTCAATCAATGTAAATGTGTTAGATTGAGAAGTAATAAATAGTATCCATCGTGTAGATAGACTAAATTGTAAGAAACAATTTTTGTAGTTATTATCGACATTTATTATGTGAAATCAAATTAAAAAGTTATATGTTTTTCAAAAAAATTTAAAAAATCGTACGTATCGATATAATTTTACGAAAAATGTATCGGATATCAGATTATATTTTTAAAAATTAATTGCGAGAAAACTGTGAGTGAGTTACTCGATGGTAAAAAAGATTACATATATCATATTGATTGGTACACAGCGAAAAAGGATTACCAATAAACATATAAAAATGCTATGCAGAACATGTATTAACCAATTTGAATTTGAAAATAACTATAATCGTTTCCATAAAATTGGAGTTATTTTTTTGTTTCGAGTATTTGTAGTTGAAATATAACTGAAACTTTCATTCGTGATCATTCGATTCGGTTCAGAGATTTCAAATTAACATTTCTTTACTAACGTATTAAACAAAGCGCTGTAAATTACTTATATGAGACAATGATATTTATTGAAAATCAAGTGGAGTTTTTTTTATTTATTTTCTTTATTATTTTCTGGCAAAGCAGTCATAAATCAAATTATTATTACTCGGTGAAAGCTCAACATGTCTTACTAAATATGCAGTAGTAATTCTAATGATTTAAAATTTAAACGACAATTAGTTTCTATAGCATAGTTGAGTATATTCTCTAAAAAAATAGGCGGAACGGAATGAGATTACTTCAGTTATTGCATTATATTCTTTGCAAATATTCCATGAAAATATTTATTCTGGTATAGATCTGGACGAGTTTAATACATCTGTAGTTCAATCGATAGTATAAATAAATCAGTTCTTCATATGATATATTATCGTTAATTAGTTTTCTGGATAAATCTAAATATTGTTGTTTCTCCATAAAAACAGCGGCATTCCCTTTGTCAGATGGTATGACTATTAAATTTGAATTTTCTTTTAAACAATTTTTGATTTTCTACAAAGTGTTCCGAGACTTCATGCGAAAAATTCGGCAGTGAGTAAATGCTGTGACATAAAAATAATTTTCTCATACGACCCCTCGATTCTGAGATATATGTTGAGAAATCAAACGAATTTCAGTATATTTTCTAGATTATACATTCGTACATTATGAATTATTGGATGATTAGGTACGTCCATGAAGTGTGTTTGACAAAATAAATCATTTTACACTTCTATCGGAAGGACAAGGGGGCGACACTCATACCCAATGGCTAACAATCCGTAACTTTTACAAGGACACTCTTAGGATAGCAAAAAATCGATTTTTTAACAAACTTTGTTTAACTCGATAAAATTTATTATTTATAGGAAATACCTACAGGTGGTATTAAATCCCAATCAAACATTTCTAATTGAACTGCATAATGTCGAACATCGTGTTACTTACATAAGGAAAAAATTGAAATCTAGAAAAATTTGGTTGGTTAGTTAGACTACTTACTTACTTACTTATCAAATAAAAATAAAAAAAAACTATAATATATGTTCGAAGTAGGCACCTTGCACTTCTACACACTACATAGTTCTTTGAACTTGGAAGAGCATTCCAAGATTATGCCTCGTAGCTTCACAATGGAAGTTTACTCTATCGATCATTTCGTTCCCGAATTTTTTGCATCTTAAATAGGAACACCCTGTATAATTTGATAAAGATTTAAAATTAGTCGAAACGTCAATCTTTATCTATCTTTTGAAAATCATTAAAAAAACTTAAACATTTAGAAACATGCAGTTTTATTTTTTTATCGTATTGATGACCTATTAATATATTTCAAAAATACTCAGATGTCTTCCTAAGTAATTAGCATTATAATAGAATCATTACAAAGTTGTTATATGATTCAATATGCAGACGGTCTGTTTTTACTTCACCCATGATTGTTATGGGCATGGAAGACCTTGAAAGAATATATGGAGCTACTAATAACTTGGTGCAATAATATGGGATTCAGTGTTTCCCAGGATAAGACTGTTTTGGTATGTTTCACTCGACATCGAGTTAGGACTGCTAGAGCTACTTACCTGGCTGATTTCACGATTCCATTTGTCCAAGAATTGAAATATCTAGGCATTTCCTTAGAAAAAAAATGTATTATGTCCTTCATGACTTATACTAATATTACATTCATTGGAATAATTTGATTTATGTTGATTATGTTTAGTTTCTTTTTTTTCTTTAATTGCTTATAGAACTTGTTTATCGTATTGTTGAAAATGTTATGGATCATTTTTCTAGGATAAATAACAGGAAATCTTATATATATCTTCAATTTCCAAGAGTGGCTCAGAATATAACTTGAATCCCCTTATATAGGTATTGAAATAATATTCATTCATTTGATTTTCCTCCACCTTTTCGTATTTTTGGCCTATGTTGTATTACGGGCAATTACTTCTTATCCTATAATTGGAAGAAACTACCGACACGGTTGAACTGTCGCTTACATTCCATTTCAAAAATAATGGTTGCAACACAAAAAACATTATTCTCGATATCGGTTAACAATTACAACAATCGATAACGTTCAACTCCAGATTAGTAACTTAACTGTTTGTTTTCCTATAAACTTAAACCAGTAACTGCTCGTGACATATGCCATTATGGTCTGATAGTTTAAATGTCGGTTAATAGGTCCACAAAGATAGATTTTATTTTCAGTACGAATAGACATTTTGAAATTACCCTAGTAGCATGGATCTCATAAAAATTGTATAAATGTGTGTGTATTTTAATAAAACATTCTGTTGTGTTAATCTCAAATAAGTGAGAATCAAATATTTAGTTCTCTTTTTGTTTTTTTCTATTATTATTTTTGCGATTTCTTTAGTTTTGTTTCTAGAAACTGTATAAGGAGTATAATTAAAACTTGTTTAGTCTTTTTATACGTAGAAGCCTATTTGTAGTTTTCAATCGTTTTGACTGGCCTAAACGGCACATTGAACTCATTACAGTAAGTGTGAAGTGACGCTTTTCAGATTACCAATCAAGTGAGATTTTGAGTGTTCTCAGATGGAGTCTATATAAAATGGAAGAAGATGATTACTTCTAGCAAAAATGCAATGTTCGTTGATGATCTTGATTTTACATCTATTTTAAATAATAATGTATTTTTATTCTTTTATAGTATCGATGACTTAATCAATTTTCTAAATATTGAAATATCCCTGCTAAAAATGTACAAGAAAATTTTTTTCCGTAAAGAAAATTTGTACAAGTGTATGACGTGAGGAAATGAATTTTATATTTTGATGTTCCATGTCTCTTTTATTCTTTTGTTTATTATAAAATTGGTTCTTTTTTTTAATATTCTATTGATCATTTCGTCAAGATGATCATTTTCTCTTAATGCAGTTTTTACTTCTCCAATTACTGTAGATTTAAATTTATATCTGATGGTTGAAAGGCTCTATGAGCCAATAAGATACGAATATATTCAAGTTTAAATGTCTTGACAACCAGGTTGACTATACAACCATGTTTTTATATTGTGGTGTATTTTATGTAGGGTGATATCGAATGAATAATTTATCTTATTTTTTTAATCTCAATTGGGATTTTTTAAGTATTAAAAGCAGTACATTACCCCATTATCTAAATTTCAAAATATTTTGTGAAACATTTATAAAAGATAAACACTAAATCAAAAATACTTAGGATTCAGAACAAATTGAAAATCAAAATTTTCATCTAATATTTATTTATTTCGTAGAATGCAGTTACTTAATACATAAATATTTCAATTACCAAAATATGAAAGACAAACAACTCAAAACGAATTTATTGAAGCAGTAGACACAGATTACATACTTCAAATTAGAAGATGAAATGTGGAAAAACGTGCTATGGAGGCATCTATATCAAATTTTACAGCACAATTATTAATGTCACTGAAAACTGTCTTAAGCAAACTTAACATGAATATTTTATGTTCTATATTCTATTTTTTTATAAGAAGAAATACTAAACATCAAGATATAAAATATCAATAAATATGAAATTGGAATAAGTTAGATCTGAAACGTTAAAAAATAATAAATATCTCTGTAATAATTGTGGTGCTCTTAACACATGACAGACTTTTCAATATTTATAAAATAGATTGAAACATCAAATACGATCAAAAAATGATATTGCAAGATATATATAAAACAAACGATGATAGTAGGTTTACTATTGGTATCAAGTTTGAGAACGAATACGTAAATTGTAGCGTGTGTCAATTTATAATGATGAATGAGTTATTCTTCGAAATATCTAAAAATACTAGATTTAATAGGAACAGAATTGTGAATTCGAGGATGAACAAGCAAGGAATGGTCAATATTTTACTCTTCAAAATAAGTTCAAGTGAAAAGAGAGTATAAGCAAGCCGAATGAAATCGACCATAAAATATACGATCAAAAATGTCACCGACTGAAATCGATTTATTAGATAGTACACTTGAGTATTGGTAGTATTATACACAAACATATTTTCTACCGGAAATAATAAAAAAAGTTTCTTGAGGCTGACCTATACTGGAGTGAATTTAATCCAGTAATGTGAACCACATTTTATAGATTATAGAAAATCACACAAAATAATAGGTGCCTATAACTTTTGATTGCTTCAAGAAAGATCATTAATAAGAAACCATTAGATGAAGTGGAAAACAAATTTAGATTGGTGAATCAGAAAATTCAAATAAATGATTTGAACAAGGTCTCAAGTATTCAGTAAGTTACTTTACAAATTATTTAGCTAGTTTTAAGGTTTTCAATTTTATTATTACTAATAAATTGAATAACTTGCAATCAATTCTCATCTCTTGAACACTTTGTATATAAACTAAGGGATATCATATGGAAAATTATTCGGTGCTAATTGAAAAATATTATTTCCGAATATTGTGATTACGTATATTTTGATGAATTTAATACGTAGTGGCTTCTAATATATTCGTTACTTTGGAAAAACTCTCCAGAGGAAGAAATATCTTGATGTACTAAACTTATACAATTAATTGAAGGAATAACTATCAAATTTGGTTCTGATATCCGCCAGTCTGCATACAAGGTTTTGTATAACGCGAGTCTGTTAAGTTAGAGTACCCCAGTTGAAAATGGGTTTTAAAATGTAGTTGACATTCCATTCACATACCATTTTGAACAAGTCTTCTAATCTTCTGCAATGTGTTACATACATTTAATCCAAGTCTGGTTGCTTGATTTCCGCCCTATTGGTGGTGCCGTAAACATAGTTTATTCCTGATCTTAATTAACTGTTTTTACAATTATTTTATGTAGTTCATAGTTTTATATTTGAATTTATTGTAAATCTTTTTAGTTGAGGATATTAATATGACTAAATTTTTTAAGAGTTTATCTAGAGGGATGTAGAAATAATTTGATAATGTTGATAATATACATTATCTATAATAATATTAAACATTTCACAGTATTCGAAATAATATAGAGTATCCTACCGACACTATTTTCAGAGTTTGTGAATGGATAACCATAGGCTAAACCCATATATTGACCCCAATCCGGGTGGTACTACCTGCACTTGATAAAAAGAATGTTACAATGAAATCAATGCCAAACTATGAAAGTGGCTTAAATATTCGTTGGGTCAATCTGTGGTAACTTTGCATCCCTAATGAGATTACCTTTCTGAAATAAACTATAGATAAAAATAATATTTTTATTTTTATAAAAACTTGAGTGAAAAATTATTCTTAATTCGCTTGTTCACTTGCTTTTAGAAAGTGTTTGAGAAAAGTTACTTAGTAAAATATCACCACTAAAGGCTAAAATATACTCTATATAGTATTGGAAAAACAATCACAAGGGTAGAGTAGATAATTTATTTGTTGTCTGATATGTGAAATTATTCTTAATCCTTAATTTTTTTCCTTTATGTAATTTTTTCAAGTCTTTTTGAGGTACCTACCTTACTTCAAAAGCAATCCAAAGAATGAAAGAAAATGAAAAAGTGATTAGAATTATATCACTTTTTTCTATTTGATATTTTAAGGACCCTATTGTGCGAAGTATTAATGTTTTGATCAAATCTATTTTACACAACATCGACCTATTTCACATTATTCCATTGACCATGTATGACAAACCGAAATTTTTTTCTTATCCTAGATTTAGGAGAAATTTATTTTCAAGTCTTCATTATTATTTCTATTTATACCTTTACGAAGATTCGATTGAAGATTTATGCAAATAAATGCAAAAATTTATATCAATAGATTAGTTTTCGATATTTTAAAAATAAACATTTCTTTTTTGAATGTGATTTAAAAGTAGAATACAAGAAGTTCATTCAATGGATAATTATATTCTTGTAACTATTTTTAAAATCAAATTAAATTGTTAAAGTCACGTGCCGAAGAATCGTTAAAAATAATAATAAACTGTTAGTTGTGTCATACAAAACAAGCAATTAGGTATTTTTTAAAAACGATATGAATCATGGCAAGTTATGAAAGAAAAATAGTTTATAAACGAATAAATCCAGTACAGCCACATTAAAAACATGCGTTAAAAGAGCCAACAGACAAGTAAATTCAACCCTCAACTGATCAGATTTACTTTTGGCCTTGGGTTTGAAGAGTTGCCGTCTTACTTCTTTCGCGCATCAAACGGTTACCTGCACTGCACAACACCTGCACTTTTTGATTTATTTTGAATTTTTGACTATAACTCACCAGATGAACTGAATACACTCGATTCAATTATAAAGCAAATATAAAATTTAGTTGGACTATTACTCGGGACGGTTCGGTAGTAGTAGTGGAATTAAGAGAACTCGAATATACGATAGACCCGCGCGCTATGACTGACACAGCCAACACACTTCGACAAATTCGTTTAAAGACTGGAGACCAACAACGACGGTTGGCCTAAGCCTTCTAGATGATTCATGGTATTCACCACCACATTTGTATATATACGAGTAGTATGTGAGTGTGAGTGCAGATGGTACCCTCAGGACGCGTCGCGTTACGAAAAGGAGGAGGATATCGCTATCGCTGTTGCCAGTTTCGCGTACTTTTTAAAATATAAACATTGAGTTATCTTCATATTTATTATTTCGAGTAGGTAACGGCTGAGGTTGGTTATCTAACCCATTTTTTAAATGACGAAAGCAACTTCAACGATTGTAATTAAATTTCTTCTAAATGTCTCACCATTAAAAAATGTACATTAAATAAATTTATAGAATGGCTTTTCACATCGTGCGTAATAGATAGAAATGAGCTCAGTGCAATCTAGAAAATTCCCCCATAAAGCAATGAATTAATGATGACGATATATGATGATTACAATATTTGTCTCTGATACTGAGGAAAAAGACAAAATTTAACTATTCATCAGTGAATACCTAGGTACATAAAATTTTTAGTTGATGACTTATTGACAGATTAAATGTGTTTAATGGCACCATCATTAAAACGACACAGAATCGTTTATAACATAGATATTATATTTACAATTACAGAAATTTTAAAGCGGTATTGATTTAGACTGTATCAGTTTTATTTAGGTATTTATATATTTTTGAAACATATTCTTCTTGATAACATGTTCGACAAAATATTGGTACTATCGTATACTCAACCGTTATTTACTACAACATTACAACATTTAAATTAGGCAGCAATAAGAGAGGCCGCATAAGCTGATTGACCTAAGAAAGAGACTTTTGTGAAATTATTATAGTTTTTCTATAGATTTAACAATTTATTGCATTATATAGAAAAAATAAAATATAATACTACAAAATTTTAAATATAATATACATATAAAATATTATAAAAAAATACAATAAAAAATATTTTTTTATTCACTGAGTTAGTGACTTATTTGGCTTTGTTTTTTGTTTGACAGTAATTGTATATTTGGATCAAGCTTCGTAACACACAGCTTTAATTGATCCTCTAAATGTGCATCTGTAATTTGCGTTCTTAAATTTGTTTTTATTTTTGACATGAGAAAAAATGTTGTTTCCCAACAGTAGGTACTTCCGAAGTGGGAAATTAAACGGCGAGCATGTTCTCGAAGGCTTGGATATTAAACAGCATTTTTCCAGATTTCTATGGGATCCTTTTTAGAGTTAAAAAGGGATTTGATCAATTAACTCCATTTTTAGTTCTGCAGGAGCCTCGGATATATCTATTAAATGTGGTTCAAATGCCAGTTTCATAACAGGAGTGTACTCGTCAAAATCAGAAAATCTATTAAAATATACTCTTATATTAAACAATCTAAGACACCTACATATTCATAGAATATTTTATTTTCACAGTTCTGCTCATTTAACATTTTAGCCTAGCTCCGGGGATATGCAGATATTTCCGATCGACAAAGCAATGTTTTGAAAAATGATAATTTTTTTCTAAACGCTTGGATATTTTGCCACATTTCATAAATATACCTCGTTTCACCTTGCAGGCAAATATTTAAATTGTTTTGTTTTGTCATCATATCAGACAAAAATGCAAGGTTTCTGAAAAATACTTCATCTGATAGATCACAATGTTCTTGATCCTTGTTCTTGATAAAAGTTTAAAATTTGTCGTCGTAAAGACAAAACTTTCATCAAAACCTGACCTGTTGATAGCCAGCGAACCTCGCAGTAGTATTGTAGGTCAACACTATACGTTTCCTCATCTAAAGAGAGCATCTGCCGAAATTCACAATGACGCATTGCATTTACGCGAATATAGTAAGTCGAAAACAAAAAATTTTTCGAAAAAGTACCAGAAGTAAAAAGAAAAAGTGTTTATTATTATCTATTCTACCTTAGAAGATGATCTCGTAATTTTACAAGTTTTTAGTTCATAACAAATTACTGACAATCGAAGGAAAAAAGTATATTAAGGTTTTTTGTTCCTTATAACATGATTAATCGATCCCAATTGATTTTTTTCTTGTGTTTTGTAATGTTTGGTCAACTCATTTTTTTCTGCATCTTTTTGGAGGTGCTCGCCTAATTATTGAATAAATTTCAACAAGTGCGAGTGAATTTGGTATTAAGTATTCACTTATTGCGTTGGAAATCTTTGATCTCCTTGGAAATATTAATGTTGAATAGAGGAAAATTTCTTGATAAAATTGGAATGATTTCTTAACATGGAAACCTATCTATGAATATGTAAAGCGGAGCATATCCAAGTTTTTATCGGTAAAAATGCTCTGTCCGATTTTTAATTTAATCAATACCACTAACCAGGACAGTTTTATGTTTTCTTTTATGTCTTTCCGCATTAAAAAACAACTTACAACTGAGGTAGTCTCATCAATGCTTAATTCCTTTCTTCATCTATCTTTCTATTAAAAAGTTTCTTTGTTCCATTATATAACGAAAGATGATTCACCCAGTATATCAATATTTTGCGGGATATTTTTGACTAAACAAACAGCACATTATACACAATGTAAAAAACGCTCCTACTTTCTCATTGTATTTATAACATCTTTCTGTACCCCGACCACGTTATCGCGGATTTACAAGCAAGTTGATTTAATTCTGAGAATTATGAGTCAGTATTTTAACCGAGAAAACATATGATAATTCATACTCATATAAAACAATAAGAGATACCCAAACTATTTTGGAGCCCTTTTTCAAAATGAGCTCAGATTTCATACTCCCCTAGCCTTCCCGTCTATATTTTTCTCCAGTTGATAGGGAATTTGCTGATTTATAAATTTGCGTCAAGCCAAAAAATGATGTCAAGTGAGTAAACTTGACATCATTTCTCATCAAAATTAAACAAAAAAGAGACAAAACTTTCAGTAAATATCAAATAATACTATTATTAATTATAATTACCAGTAAGAAGAAATATATGTACAAATCGGTTGTGTGACCTATTATAAGTTATGTAGCTTTCATATGGTGGCCAAGAACAAAAACCAAAATTGGGAAAATAGCCCTAGATAAGCTGCAAAGGACGGCTTGCCTTATAATAACAGGCGCGACACAATCATGTCCCACGGCAGCACTACAAGTCATTTTAGAGTAGCTCTCTTCAAAAATCTTTATAGAAAGTGAAGCAATAAAGTAGTCAATAATGGAAACAAGGAAACATACACCACTCTTACATTCGTAGCTTGTGGAGTAGAACATAACTACTGTAATGCAAAGATATTTACAAAATCAGATAGCGGAGCCGCCCTTCAATATCTTGACTCTTATAAAATTGAGTCAAAGCCAGTATTGGACTGGACTTAATCTTTGAACTCACTGAGGGCAAACAACAAAGCTAGTCTAATGTGGGCCAGACCAGACCGGAATGTATATTCTTCCGTGGAATAACTTTGTAAGTAGAAACATTCATCGGTCTGAAAATAAATAAATAGATTTCTTCTGTTATCAGTCCCTAAATATATAGCAAAAATCAGTTCTTGAGACATATTTCCAACTTTAATATATCCAACATATCATAATAAAAGAGATTCATTGCGGTGAAATAAACATATTGCACATCATTACTGGACACTTTTTATTAATGCTCATAAAATACTGATTGATAAATATGGATATACTCACCGTAGCATAGAACATTTATATTACCTACCAATCAGCGTAGACATGTAGGTAATAACTTTTTCAAAGCAATTTTAGGAAATATTAAAAAGTTTTTTGGTACTTACCCTGTTACTTATTAGTGAACTGCAGAAATATTTGGTAACCGTATTAACGCACATAAGAAACAAGTTTTAAATTCTTTTTCCATCACTTTTCAACTATTTGATAAATTTTTCATCTAATAAAATAAATAAGTAGATGAGTATATTATAAGATTCAAGCTTCAACAAATTTCAAAACACAAATAAATTTTCAATACACACTCACACGTGACAAAGTCTGTCCCGCTAAGCATCCACCCTTGAACGGATGGATGCAAAACAAGGCGTCGTCATAGATAATGTTTCCCTGCCTTGGTTTGAACCATTATTAATCATTAATAGCGCTAATCCGAGTAATTATTTACCCAATGTATAATTACTCGCTTATGAAGTGCACCGTGCAGGTGGTGGTCTATTGTAGATTTACTCGCGTCCTTTTTTTGGGACTTCGTATTTTTGTGTTCGATTTTGTATTTTTTGTGTATTGAATATTCAATCTAGATGTGAGCTTGTTATATCAAGAAATATCAGGAGTATATGTGTTAAGTTAAACTTGATTATGATTGGCTAAATCGCTTATATGAATCAAATACAGAGAGAATCAAAACGTGACTGAATATCCTGCACAATTTAGTCCATAACTAATGACTTGCCAAGTTTTTCATCTCGTACGAACTAAAAGTTGTAACCAATTGGCACACGTAACACAACTTGGGGTCGGTTATTAGAATTTACTGCCTTGAGTTAGTAAAAGTTGACTTTTTGCAAAACCAATTTGGCCTTGGTAAAGTCGACTCTTATCGATATTTTCAGGAAAAGTTGATTGAATGGAAACAGTGATATTTTAATCAAAAAGAAAGTCAGAGTTGACTATATCTAATGAAATTATACTCTTACAACCTTGAATTAGTGAAAGTTGACTTTCCGTAAGGAAAAACAGTCTTCCTAATAAATAAAGAAAAAAAAAATAAATAAAAAAGCAAATCGCTCAAATTCGGAGAGGCACGACACACATTAGGTAGATAACTTTACAACTTTAAACCACTTCGTTTACTGGGCTATTAATGAAGTTTTATAACAAACTGCAACTAATTATTGAAATGTAAACACTTACTGAATCCTTGGTCGCTGTTGTTAATAGCATCAAATAGACACGTGAACGGGAAGACAACGATAAAGACAGTAAACAACTAGAGCTGGAATAAACATAAACAAAACTTTTACTAAACCACAGTAGGTATAGTTAACTCTTCCTAGGTAAAGTTGACCTGAATATTCTCATCCAACTTTTACTGAAACTTTTAGTAAGAGTTAACTCTTCCTAGGCAGAGTCAACTCTCCCTAACAATCTACTTTTCCTGTAACATATACACATTTCGATATACAACTTATTTTTTAAATATTATTATTTTCATTCCTTTTTCATTAAATGTACATATTGTTTGACGGAGAAAAGTCAATTTTGTCTGAAAATATTCAACATAAATTAGTATCCTGTCAACATGACAGAAATATTTAAATCCTGTTTTCACATTAATTGAATCTGGCACAGTTGACTGCACTGCAAATTACACATTTTTATTTCCTGCACAACAATTCACATTTAGAATATTATAAAAAATTATATCATTTATTTACTTACCCCCATATATACCTACATTAATTCTTGTAAAAAAGAAATGTATATTTATCGACACTTTACAATATTATATATTAGTCAATGAATCGTTCACCTAACCCTTTACCTTAAATGTTTTTCGAAATTGGCAATATATATATGTCTAATTTCAAGAATCGACAGTAAAGAAAGTACCCGTTATGTTTAGTTCCCAATTGTTCAGAAAGGTTCGCATCTAAATATCACTTGGGGACTTGAATTTGTTAGACTGGTTCCTGGACGCTTTTATGTAAAATTTCCTGTTTCAGTTTTCTTCCTGAATCAACTAAAAGCTATAGAGCTAGATATATTAGGAAGTGAAACATTCTATTACGTATTTCGTCAATTTATCTTGAGCAGTAGTACACATTAAATGTTATATTCCGGTACAGTACTGAAACCCGCTCTGTTGTTAAAATAAAAAAAGTATATTGCAGTAACAACATGTTACAATGTAACAATCCATACTAATTGACATCTTCCATTTAAAACTTTCCAAAATATATATTATAATTAAACTTATAAAAATATTGAATATAGTTGAGAAAGAAAAAATATGCTAGATAAAAGAGAGATAGAAATTTAGTAATTCAATGTTATAAATTACTAATAAAATAACCAAATAACATATCTTCCACTAGAACTTAGGATGAACTAAAAATTGCTACTATCTAAAAGTAGATTCATCACCTGGAACTCTCAACAGCGATGAAATTAAAAAGGCCGTCTGCAAACAAACACTTCGCAGGGTTTTTCGTAGTCTCTAATTAGCAAATTAGCTACAAAAAAATTAAAAAAATATTGATTCACATATTGTACGTATAGCCTCTAGGTTTATCAGTTTCTAGGGAAGTTTTCTAAATAAAAGTTTAAAAATTATATTTAATATATTTCTGTTAATTTGTTTTTCTGGAGAGGTCCACATTCAGATTTTTTGAATAAATTGCCTAGCGCCTAAGGCTTTTTCTCTTCGGTCCATAGAAGTCAATACATTTAAACTTCTCGAAGCTATTAGCAGTATTTAAAATAAATCCTCTTGTGACATAGGAGGAATATCCATGAAAATATTATATTATCTAAATAATATAATATAAAATTCTTGAATCTCTTATTTCTTTCTTATTTCTTAGAACTTTTGATATATATTAATGCATCTAAATGCTCTTGATTTTAGGTCACTTCTGTTTTAAAACATTAATATATCAAAAGGTTGACAAATAAGAAATGTATTGTATATATATATATTATATCTTAATCTATATATATATATATATATATAGATTTATATATATATATATATATATATATATTATATATATATTATATATATATATATATATATATATATATATATATATATTATATCTTAATCTATTTTCTAAATACTGAGATGTTTGTTTGCCCTATGTAGACAGTCACAATTAGTACAGGGCACTTGATATATTACTTCTTTTGTTTTTTGGTGTTTTAGATTTTAATTTAGTGAAATATTTGGATAATGTATTATGTTTCTATGTTATTTATCATTTTTTCCGGAAAATTATTTTCTTTCAATGCAGTTTTTGATTTTTGAATAGCTAAGCATCTAAATTCAGGATCTGATAGTTGGACAGATCTATCAGCCAAACTTATTATCACTGATCTTTTTTGTGACATAGGATGACACGAATTGAAGTTTAAATATCTTGAGGACCAAGTTGGTTTCGTATACCATTCTGTTCTTATGTTATTGTTAATTTTATATAATGTGACATCAAGAAAATTGATTTTATTATTTTGCTCTACCTCGATTGTGAATTGAAGTTTTTTATGATAAGAATTGAATTTTTTATTTATGTTTTTAATTTGATTCTTTGGTAATGCAGTCATCTACATATCGGAAAAAGAATATTTATATCAAACTTGCGTAGGACAGTTTCCTCAAGATCTTCCTTTTTCATTTGTGCTATAACATAGCACAACCATCAATTTATTTGTATATTAAATTTTCATATTTGAAGAATGTTGTTGTAAGTGAGTCCTTTAGCTTTTATAAATCGAGGTCGAGCAAATTAATAGAATCAATTTTCTATGAAGATTCAAATTGCTTAAAACGGAATCTAATAGACGAAAAAGAGAATTTTTAGAAATGGTTCACATTCATGAGAACGAATAAGGTATAAATGATAAAAAAGATCTAAATAATTTAAGTAAAATTTATAGTTCTATTTTGTAAATAAGCAAATTGTCAGTGTCAATATCATAATTTGATAAAGACTTAAAAAAAGTAATTTTGAAACAGAAGAGACCTAAAATCAAAAACATTTAGAAAAATTATTTATATATATATTTAGCTTTGATTTGAAATTAAATACGAAATAGTACAACATAATTAGGCAACACCTTAAGCAATATCGTAAACGAAATAGTCTAACTGAAGGTTTGAATATTTGTTACAACTTATGGAATAGATTCAAATAAATGATTACAGGATTGATCTGTATCTAGTTTTTTAACAGAAAACAGATGTTTCCGAAATACTGCTGACCATAGACCCGGCTTGGCCAGCTTAAGTAATCCCACAGAAAAATTTGATTACGGGGAACTTTACAACGGGTCGCATTTAGATAAACATTCTTCCAATAACGAAATAATAATTCCATGTCCGCATTTAATAACTAATAATGGTTTTTTGTGATCTTGCAGCAAAAAATACTTATTAGAAAGACGTTGTGCACGATCTGCTGTTTATAATAAATGTTTCTAACAAACCCTTGGAATGGTAATCATAGTGGCACTTGATAATAACAATTTTGCATATGCAACTTTTAATTTATCCAAAAATATTCAATAATTATTAATGTATTATACTTAATAATAATTTTATTTATTGTCCATATTAATTGTTTCTTGAATACACGATAATGTACACAACACAAGATAATTAATTCAATACAATGATATAAATTAAATATAAATCAAAGACTAAATGTATGGCTATACAATCAAAACAATGCAGTTACATATTGATAATGTTGAAATCTATCTGAAAACCTTTAAATACTTAAGATTCATGGGATCGCCAATAAGAAACAAAATACTGTACTGATAAACGAAACAAACATTCCGTAACCCTCAGTAATGCGTTTGCAGTCGTTTAGCTGACAATGTATAAAGTTATTGTAAAAGTATTTACCGAATTTTAAGGTGGTGGTTTATTGTAAGCCATTAGTCCGATTGAGCGAACTTGATCCACTTTCAGAAATGGCATTTAAGGTTACTTTTTTGTGAAGACAATTTAGTTAGTCATAGTTTCCGTTAAGAGTTATAAAAGTTTGGAAATTAATAAAATTTCTCAAGGAATACGCCATGTGATGCTTTTTCAATTTAGAAAAGGCTGTAACATCACAAACATGATGTTTACCTTAAAGTAACTGTTACTGATCGTAACATGCGTAATTGGCTTCCGTGCAAAAATTTGGTATGGAAAATTTTGCCTAGTCTGGGCCGACCTTTCACTGGAAAAGTCAATGAAATTTTGCAACTGATTAACATTGGCATGGCACGTAAAGTTGCACACATGGTGTGAATGGAATTATATACTATGAGAAACTAACACCTTGTCAAATGGTCAATTTAGTGGTATAATGTCAAAAATTGACAAGATTCCAGGAGGAAATTTGAGGGAGGCGCCCTGAGCTGGTCATTAGAAGGGACGTGTGTTGATTCAAAAATTATATTAGAATCAAAAAATCTTTCTCACACCACCACATAGATTAGTAAAGTGTTACGTTTGAGCTATACTATTTCACGTGAAACTTGAATACATCTTCCTATGCAAAACTAGAAGCTTTTGGGATGCTGTTAATAATTTGGAATGGATGATCAAACTCTGGAGATATGGACGGAGAGGTAGAGAGAGATTTTTTTATATGATTAAGAAAAATGAGTTACCTGGAACATATTTTAGCAAAGCAAAGGGGATGGATTGATACATTGATATATGGGTGAATGGAATCGTAAATAAAAAATAACAAATATAGTATAGAATCTTTGTATACAAAATTCTGTCGTTATCATATGTCTGTCCTGATAATCTGGTACAGTTCAAATGGAACCATCTTGGACATAAGTCACAGCCTACATTTTTATCCCCTTCTTCGTCTTCTGAATCCGTGTCCAGTTCGTCATCACAAGCTGGACACTTTTGTTTCTTCTGGTGTGCTTCTTGTGACAATAACATGTTTTCTTAGGTTTTTATTTTTTTCATATTTTCCATTATCTTTTTGGTCTTCTTTATTTGAGATTCCTCCTTTTTCCTTTACCTCATATTTTCTTTTTCTTTATTTATGTAATAGGATCGCCATGCCCCCGCCGAAATAGCGCTCGTAGATGTTCCTGATTTGCATCTTCCGGATTTTTGCATTGGTCTCGAATATTTTAAGTGTTCATTGAAATAATCTATTATTTTTGGTTCGGTTTTTAGGGCTAGTGCTAGATTCGGCAGAACCTATCTGGTCCTGATTCTCGATAGTGATAGTGTTATTATTTAAAATCTCGTTAATCATCATGTTTTGTGTGGTTGAGGATTCATTATAAATTCGTCCAGTCTCATCACTCTTATCAATACCAGTTATTTATTTTAGATTTCATCACTAAATTGGTATATGTAGTGGGTTAAGTATTTGTTTTTATTACTGAGAGAAATCCATCAGAGTTAATTTCATATTCCGACAGTTTCAGCTAAATAATCATCAGAGCTTTTCGAGCATCCAATCCACTTCTGCTACTTTTTCCACAAGACTTGATATGAACGCCGTCAAAACCTTGAAGGTGCTTTGAAAATCGGCAGAAGTCAATTCATTCGCATTTACTCGTTCTACCCCTTGGACGTCTAATTGCATATTTTGCTCCATCGTATTTTGGACGCACTTGGAATAGTCCACTGCCTGCGGGTCATAAGGAAACAATCCGCATCGCTTGAATCCTTGGCGGATATGCTCTGATATGTTTATGTTTGAAAGAGCTTGAAAACATGTGCTAAGAATGCCTTGGATAGTATTTTATCCATATTTTCATTTTGCCAATTTCTGACAGAATTCTGCCAATAAACTTTCAAAGGCTTAAATACATCCACATCAGCTGGTTGCATTATATGCGTCGAATTCGGGGGCAATGCATATAAGATGATGCCATTCTTATCGCAATATTCACCGAGTTCAATTGACATATGCGAACGATGTCCATCGACGAAAAACAAGGTTTCTTTATATTTCGACCCAGAATCCGTTTGTTCACTTTCTGACTTCCCCAAAATCCAATCTGGTGGCATGTTTTTTGCAATTGCCCTTGGTGGCTTCACTGGTATCCGCATAGAAAGTTGTGCATGCCTTCTCATGAAGGAAGAATACCATTTGTGACCTGGTCTTCCGTCTTTGAATGGAGTTCTAATTTTTCCATCCACTACTATTTTTTGAACTGTAGATAATAGTTCCTGTTTTTTATTGGAAATCCACATTTAGCGATCTGTATTAACCAGTCAACAATTTTTTTTTTCGTTTTCCGAGCTCAAGTATGGATCTGAACCCATTTGTCCAGTATTGGCGACCCGACCCATGAGTAGGTCCTGAAAAGTTGCTCGCGGTATCGCATATTTTCGGCATGTTAACCTAATTACCGCTCCACTCTTTACTTCTTCTAGAGCCTTTTGTATACTCTCTTCGGAATATTGATGAAACTTCCGTTTCCTTTGGTTGTCTGAAATCAATAATTTCAAATTTATAGCAAAAAAATTTTTGGGGAGGGTGGTTTGAAATCTTATGGCCGACTACTGGCTCAATGATCTGTTAATGGCTTTTTTAGTAGTCGGCCACCAAATACAACTGCGCATAACTTTAATTTCTTTCACTCTACCTATGGCCGACTACTGGTCACATAAGGCCCTTTTCACACCAAACAAATCCGAATCAATCTGGATCACTCCGAATCAAGTTGAATCTGATTCGTCATCTCCATTCTTTCACACCAGCTGAATCAACCTGAATATAATTCTTACCTGGAATGTTTAATTCTTCGCCAATTTTCCTCCACACAGAAGATATGATATTTCTGTTGCTGTGATTTTTATCACTGGCGTCATAAATCGCACTTTTAAAATTAATAAGTCCACGTCCATCTCGTATGATTGTTGATTCAAGACTGACCGGACGAGGAATCTGACAGGTTGAATCAAGTACGACCTCGAATCAAACCTGATTGAACCAGATTCGTCCGGTCTGAAGGCGGGAAAAGAGTCCCTTCACATTTAAACGGAGCGCTCGAAGCCGAATCTTGGTCAATCAGATTCAACTTGATTCGGAGTGATTCTGATTGATTCGGATTCGTTTGGTGTGAAAGGGCCCTAACGCGCAAAAATTCAATCAACATGTTGAATAAAGAGGACAAACAATATCTCAATAGATGAGTTGAAGAAACATGGAGATTAAATTTTGAAAGTATATCAGTAGTCGGCCTCTGGTGCCGATTACTAGCTAATTATAATATAATCTTCAGAATTTGCTGTGTTCGAATTGAACTTAGGTAATTTGGAAGTATATTTATCATCAAATGATATAAAAAATCGCACTGACCTAAAGGAATCAATTTCAGCTTACGTTTAAAGTTGCCACTGTGGATGTTTTCACTTGCACGTGAACAATCGAACTGTTGAATAAGTCAACTTTGCGCGGCAATCAAGGAAAGAAGGATTGATTCGGAGGACACCTTGATAAACAAGTGTATCAAACCTAGTAGAATGACAAAATTACAGAGCACTGCCCATTCTTGAAATGCGATTAAAGTTATTATAAAATTAAACCTCCTGGGGCCGACTACAGGTGGAGGCCGACTCACTGGCGCATTTACCCTATTTTACTCAGAGTCGGAAATGCATCTATAAAATCAATATAAGATTGTGAATCTATTTATATCCGATATCTCTTTATATGCTGGTGATATGATCACATACGAAATATTGACTAAACTAATGCCATAAATGTCTATACGAGTTTTATTATTTACACTTTTCTGTCAAATGATTATTATTAGAGTAACTATAAGTGAATCAACATCTAGATTAATTGGTTATAAATTACCAGAGCGAACAACTGAACTTATTATAATGCTCCAACATTACTGATTCATCACTAAATTTAGTCTCATCCAAAGAATTTCCATGAAACGAAAGATTCTAAAAAGAATGAACCGCCGGAGATATGGCAACACCGTTAGCGCCAACAAAGTCTATTTTCGGATTTGTTGAAGCGACCAACGTTTGAATGTTCAAGCATATGTATTTGTATATTCGAACTTCAGTTAGGGATTGACTATTCGTTACTTCGCAAGGAAATCAACATAGAAAGTGGCAGTGAGAGAATTGTGTGATTCGTCTAAATACAATTGCACGTCAGTGATTAACCACTTTTAATTTTTTGTGGATAATCTATTTCGTTTTAAATCGGCAACTGTTAACGCGTTTGAATTTTCGTTATGCTTTCAAATTATTGAAAACTTTTGTTTTAACGTGTTTTTTACTTTTACCCTCAGTGCAATGGATGAAAACGAAACCGAAATTAAGTCTCCCATTAAGAGACTGGGTTCTACCAGAAAATTACTTTTCGTTAATAGTAAGTGTATAAATTTTATTCAGCTAAATTGTAATTGGAAATTTTGAGATAAAATCAAAATTATTATTGACATACGATGGTGGAGGAAAAAGTGTTTTATATAGGTGTGCTTATAATTTTGAATAAACTCTTAATTTGACTTTAGAATCATATTTTTCCTACCAAAATAAATAAATAAATGATAGCAAAGCTTTTTACACGTTACAAAAGTAACTAATGCTGATTTTAGAGTAGCCTAAATCTAAAAAACACACTGGCGTGGTAGAGCTTCTGGATGGCTCTGAAACAATGTATCTGATGAAAAAAATTGGTTAAATTAATTCAAATAATCAAATTGAAAATAAATTAAGTAAGAATAATCTTTTTGAAGTTCAGTTCTGTTATTTGCTATTTGAAGAACGCCAAGTCAGGTAACGATATTTACGTTCTTATTATAACCCCGTTCAAAAGTTTAAAAAGAATATTTTTTCCTCTATACTGATTTTGTTACAGGGATTAATCTGATCATATGAATTTTGCTTCTTCTTTTGCATCAACAAACATAAGACAAGGAATATACAAGATTATACATGAGTGATAGAGTTTATGGCCCCCAGCTCCATCCTACAGTCTCAGGTCCGAGCCACTGTAGCGAATACCCACCTACCTTTCGACATAAGGCCGCTTCCATCCAATATCTTAGAAAAATCTTTCAATGGAACCAATTCCATCTTTTTTTTGGACATGTGTCAACTGGTTGTTGTGGTCTGTTGGTATTATGAGAAATGTATGTGTAGTCGTCGTCGTTTAGTATAATTTTCCCCCCCTCCCAACGTTCAGACATTTGGTCATGGTATGTCGTTTTTTTGTCCAAGTTTTTTGTCATTATGTGTTTAATGTTTTATCTGTCATGTATTGTACAGTCATTAATTAAATGATTTTGGTCTTCAGTCTCATTACAGTTTTTGTATTTGCCGTCAGTGTCCCTTAGTGTGAAACGCCTGTTGTAGTCGTTCATATGTCCGCGTCCTCTAATTAGTTGAGTCGTCTTCCAGTCGTCAATGTCAGTTGTGATCTACTATTTTGAAGATTGCGTATGTTTTGCGTCCAGTATCTAATTTTTCCATTTGTCTTGCCATGCAGTGTATTTTTTTGTTGTTTTAAGTCAAATTTTGTCGGGTAGGTAAAGATATTGTCTGGGTTTGTGTGCTAGTGTGTCGGCAAGTTTCATGCCTGTGTGAGTACGGTTTGTTCTGTTTATGTCAATTGTGATGTTATGTATGGTGATGATTTCAAAATTCTTTTTAATTTTTATTATGAATTCGTCTTTATTGGTGCTGTTGGGTTACCTCCGTGAAGTCAAAATTGAATTGTATGTATTTGTGTGTGTAATCAGTTATAATGTCAGTTGCTGTCATTAGCGCAATTGTTTCTAGTTTGTTCATGTCGAATGTAGTGTTTATGCTGTATATGTGTATCTCTTTTCGCCAGTTTTGTCTATGTATATGCCGATAGTTTTGTCATTGTCGCTTGCGTCTGAGTATACCTGTATGTCTGGATTATAGTCATTGTCAGTTTGCGAAATGATTCTTCGGATTGGATGAGGTAAGTCAGTCATAAGTTTTATATTTTGTCCATGAGTCCATGAGCGCCGATGCTAGTGCGGTCTTATACGCCTTGGTTATAGTTAGCAAGAATGGTCTTTCCACAGCTGCTAGCTCTCATGTGCTCTTTTGCCCCAAATCACCGGTCCATACAAAAGCATCGGCTCCACCGCTTTTTCTATATGTTTTTTGGTATCGTCGGTTTTCGTCCACAGTCTCGGCCAGCTATGATGAACAGGCCATGGCCAATGTCGGCTGCTTTTTCACGATTTGATTTAATATGTTCTACTCACAGCTGTCCCGTGTCAATTGTCAGTCCGAGGTAATCGATGTGGTTTTCAAGAGTTATTGTTGTGTTACGTATTTTTAGTCTGGGAGATCTTCTTGCTGTGTTAGGCATAAAAATTGCACGAGTTTTGTTATGACAGTAAGTCAGTTTATTGCATCTCGCCGAGTGTTTGCACGCCGACCAGATAGCTTCCCACTTCTGGTCGATTTGTCTTAGTGACGTTCCTGTCAGAAGCACTATCTGGTCGTCCACAAACGCCCTAGCTAGGTCGTTTTTGTCAGTTATTCGTGTCTTGTCAATTGTTTTGAACCCATTACGGGTATTTGTGTGTTGTTTAGTGACTAAACCGACTAAACACTAAACTTTAGTCAGTCTATGATGGCGGCCACCCAAGCAATGTTGAATGCGATTTGCAGATCTATTACTATATGTAGTTTTTTGGTTTTTTTAATATTTATTGTGTCTGTAAGCTGTGTAATTGCGTCAAGTGTTTAGTATCACTGTCTGAAACTGTGCCGGTAGGAGATAGATAGGTCATTTGCCTCCGTCTATATTGGGAACTCATATCATATCTGCTTTCTTCTAAGCATGTGGGACGGTTCCGTATTTGAGGCAGTAGTTGTAGTGTTTTGTCAGAAGTTCTGGTTTTGTTTCGTGCATCATTTCAATTATTTTTTGTTTATATTTATTTATTGCTTTAAGTGTCATTGCTATTTCGTCTTCAGAAAAGTCGTGATCGTTCTGTCTATGGCTTAGTTCTTTAGCTTTACAAAAAAATGAACACATCATGTACAAAAAATATCAGTTGGTGCTATTTGTGCATTTAATTTTCCGATTTGGATTGTGACAACACTGCATCTTTTTAGTGATTCCTGATCATTACTCTTTTCCTTTTGGATAGAAGCAAAGGGCCATTGTTTTCTAATGGCTTAAAAAACTTGGTTCACAAATTATTTCAATCTTACCAGACAATCAGATATAAAAATGGTTGAGACTTTCCCTGCACTCTTTTCCAATTTTGTCATAGTCAAAAGAAATAAAGTAATTGATAGGACTTGTAAGTTAGTCTAAATTGCAAGATTAATAACTGTTGAAAACCTACCATGTGTTCCGAAAAATCCTTATTAAAAAAAGTTTGGTTGCTGATATATTGATGGATTTAGTACTTATTAGTAATAGTAATATTTTCAGGATTTATAGAACTTTATATAAATATTCTTGTGATTGAATTTTTTTATGGAAATGAAACAAAATCCCGAAAAAAAATCCTTCGTGTCCTCAAGAAAATTTGAAAATAGATGAATCGAAAATATTTTCCTCCTTAGGTGCGAAAAAGATATGTATTTCATTGAATATTGATAATTATAATATTGAAAACACAGGCATATCTAAAGATGTCGAAGCTGTGTAAATAACCTCACTTCAACATACTTCAAAATATAAACAAATTAGTCAATGTGCTGTGAAGGCATGTATACTATGTGTAATGACATAATTAGTTGTGGAAGATCTTGATGAAACTGTATTCAGGTGATTTCACCGTTATGTGGATGACTACATTACTGTTGCAGCAAAAAATGAAGTAAAAATATAAGTTGAATATTCGATTCTCATCATAAAAATCTTGCAATTAATAATCGAATTTGAATCAAAGAATAAAATTAATATTCACTCAGTATAGCCAACATCGAATTGAACATGCCACGTACATAGAATTTTGAGATTTAGAAACCAGACTTTTCCTTTTATTAGTTTTTATTTGAAAAAACTATTTTGCAAATAAACATGACTAAAAATACATTTACTCTCTTTGACTTGCTAACTGTAATATAGACTATTATGATACAAAAATGATCAAGATGAATTAGTCATTCCAAACTGTACAGATCATGTTTCTGAGGACTTGGTCACTAATCTTAGACGATTCTAACCGTTTAAAATTAGCGGTTGAACTAATATGTACAATACAGGTTCAATTCACAATTCACAAATCCTTGATACAATAATTTTGTTCGTCGGTATTTAGGTTTTCAATTTACTTTAGATTTATTTCAGATTTATCGTTCTTACTTTCTTCGGTGCTTCGGTATAAGCTTTTTTCAAAACTAACTCCTTTGTGCTTCTCCTTGTTTTTCTTCTTATGTCAATTTCTCTGAAACATTCATCTTTATAAGATGTCTTATAAAAAATAGAATATTCATTTTGTTTCCTTAGTTCAACTATCTTTACATCGTTCCAGGTGCATTTCTCATCATCTGTGTTTAGAGAAAAAGTTTTACCAAAATCCTCAGATAACTTCTTCCAATCATACAAGTCCGATGTTTCCATTTCTTTTACATTATAGGGCTCCCCAGTCTTATTGGAGGTCTTAACAAGGATGTATATTTCACTAGGAATGAAAATGGGCTCACTTTTCAAAATTCTCTTCCAATACAAGAATTAATATTGTCTACTTCATTTTCTGTGTTTCAATTTGCATGATTTAAATACAAAATACGAGTAAGTACATAGCAAAAACATACCTATTCTTATTTTGTGACACAATATTGAGGTAGCGATATATCTGTTATGTGTATTTACTGTCAATGTCAAACCTTAATATTGAAGCGTCCTTTTACTCACGACCTCTTAGCACATAAATCTCAAAACACATACACTTCAGTTTCCGTTGTTATTTTGAAAATAAAATTTTTGATATACAAAAATCAAAATATCAATTTGTTTTATAGTATAGATACGTTTGAAGTTTATAATATAGAATCATAAATTTTCCTCAAATTACTTAGGTATTTTTAATCATTTCTTTGTTTCAAATGTTTCTGATGATAGTAACACCAAAAAATAAGTTCTAGCTGCTATAAATAATTAAATTTATCCCTTCAATAGAAAGACCTATCGCGTCATACTCGTACTTATCCAACCATATCGCTCACACCCTTTCTAATTCACGCCTGACTAACCATTTTAGAACAAAATTCCCACCAAACAATGTCAAATATTATATTGATCGTATTTTCTCCGTTTATAATAAATTGTGAATATAGACTCTGATTTTAGATAGTCCAAATCAAAAAAGAATTTCACCTCTAAAGGATTCACAGACAAAGATTATATTTTGTAATCAGTTCATAACGTACATATTCTTGAAATAAGACTGAATGAACTAGTCTTTTCATATATATATATATATATATATATATATATATATATATATATATATATATATCCTATAGTTTTCCATTTCAATTTTATTTTCAAGTTTCGAGCTCATTTTATAGACCTGTTTCTCTGGATACTGTTTTCAATTGATATTTTTTTGTATATACTCGTATTTACTGTATATTATTCCACCTTTTGAAACTTATGGACGCCATCTAATGAGTTACGCTATTTATCCATAGTTATTGGAAGACTTTTATGAATTATTAACTCCGAAACCTTTTATACGCTGTACGCAGTAACTAACTGGACGCGTTAGTTCGTGATTGAGGTGCTTTTTCCAGATCAAATAATATGTATCAAATTTTACTTTAATATTGGAAATATTAGTTAGATTATTATTAGTGGTAAAACGATCGGCTATCATCCAGGAACAATGTAACAGTCTTGTCAATCGCTAAGACTAATAAAGGACACATCTAAGTCTGAGCAAATTTAGACAACAGAGGCTCCTTCACCACGACAATGCCACATCATTATTTAAATAAACACTAAAGGTAGGATTCCGAAGCGACGACTGTAGCGATAGTTCAATAAGTTTTACATCATCCATTATCTAATGGGAAAAACGCCAAAAACTTATTCAAATCAGAGCTCTTGTTACGACTAGACTGCTCATGGGAGCAGTCCAGCCGTACGACTCGAGCCTCTTCACTAGAGACGCCTCCGTCGCGCGGCCCCAGTCGCGACATAGGAATGGTATTCATTCATTTATATGGGAGGCAATATGAGTCATAGTCGCGCGGCTGGAGTCGCTACAGTCGTCGCTTAGGAATCCTACCTTAAGACTTAAGCTTCGCCAGAATCTGGATAGTCTTGACATAGCTCTTTGCTTCTTTTTGCTCTTTCCCCCTTAAAGGACAGTGGTTCGATAACAAGAGACAGTTTCAACTATATAATGCTACGAATGCATTGATTTCCAAGATTGCTTAGAATTGTTATTTATTTATGTTATTAAGTTAAATGGGGACTATTTTGAAGGATGTCACTCACTAGATGATAAAGAATAACACCAATGCAAAGATACAAATGTAGGCTCTTCATTTAATATATAAACGTATTTCAAGAACATGTAAGTATTGATGTGTCGATTAATTCCGTTCTTTCAGAGTATGCATTTTCAATTTGTTAATGTAGCAATATTGTCTTCATTCGGATTTATTTAAAATTTATTACTTATCTCCTAGTGTATGTGATTTCGTAATAAAATAATGGGATTCTAAATGCACATACATATTTAATCTTAGTTGAGGAAAGCTAAGTATGTTATGCGAATGAAGATGATAGATATAACTATTTTTTAGACTCCACGTCTAGCACCTGAACAATAATATGTTTCTGATGTTATAAATTTTTCTATATTTCAATGGAATTCGTGGTATTGTTCATACAAGCAGATGAAATATTGTATATTCAATAAAGCATCTGTAAGCTATTCTGCAGCACATTGTTTATTTTGATTTCATTGTATTTAGAAATAGTTCTAAAACTCGATCATAACAGAATATATATGACATAATTTTAGCCTAAACTAATCTAATCATAAGGATTAGTAATACTAAAGCAATATGAACATTATATTACGTTTTAATAAAACGGGCGTCGAATTATCTGATGTACTAAGTAATCTCAAAATGCTATATTTGGAATCTCATTTCACTACCTTCTTAAAACCAACTGGGACACCTTAACCTAGAAACAGTTTGAATGGCACTTCAATGATTCTTACCAACCGATATTATTTCTACAATACACATTTTCAAAAACACGAAAAAGTATTCTACGAGGCTTATTTTTTAAGTAAGCACCGTTTTGGAATTAAAAAAAGAAGTGCAAAGATATCGCAATAATTTTATTTTTACATGAAAGCCTCTACCTTAATCTACTGTTCTACATAATTTCCGTGAATATTGAGGCACTTGTCATAATGTGGCACCAGTTTTTCAATACCCTCCTCATAAAATTCTGCCACCTAACTTGTTAACCACTGTATAACAACTGTGTTGACTTCGTTATCGTCTCGAAGACGCTGACCGTCCAGGTGTTTCTTCTACTGCAGGAACGCTGGACGCCAGATCACGACTGTAGGGAGGATGATCTAGAGTTTCCCGTTGAAAAGATTTGATGAGATCTTTGGTTCGATTAGCCACATGCAGAAAAACGATGCCCTTATTCAACTTGCCACGTCTTGCCAGTAATTAAGAAATATAATTGTTATTGCACTTTTCCCGATCCTTATGATGCAATATTTGTTGGCACATCAAATATGTATAGATTGGATAACTTAACTTAACTATATTTTTGCTTTATCAAAAGTCCAGAAATTCTGATAGAAATATTTCAGTTTTGGTGTTTAAAAGTTGCTGAAATTAGACATTTATAAAGTGTAGCAGTCATTACTAAAAAAAGGTCGTTATTGGGTTATCAAACTTCAAACTTTAGATCTCCTACATTCAAGTTTTTTTAATATATATATCATTTAAACATATGAGGCTTTTAAATCATTCGTCTGCAGTTTAAATTAGGAACGTCTGGATTTTATTAGGGAAATGATTGAGTGAACGATGTGTGAAAAAATATTCCTCGAAAGAGTTCTTTTGAAAAAAAGAAGAATAATATAGTCATCAGTGACATGTGTGCTACATAAAAAACTCGTTCCCACTTCCAAGGTTCCATTTCTTTTTCGATACTAAATATACGCATCGTTTTAATAATCAGGTAGTAGAAAATACAAACTTATCTGTGTCAAAAAAAAGGGATGAAATGAATCGACTATGAAACCCGAAGGAAACGTTGTCATTGCAGGGGGTAATAAATAAGTTTATCGCCTTACTTAATATCTATATTATATAAAATTCTAAAAGCTCCAAGCAAACAGTTTTTTATTATATTTATTATTAAGAATCAATTGGGAAGAGAGGATACACAGGTATTAATGAGTTAGCTAGATAACTGTATTATTTGGATCAATTAAATCACTGTATTGTCGATTAATATAAAAATAAAAAGATTCTAGATCCAAGTTCAATGAAGTTCCGATCCGGGGATACTGACTCAACTATCCAAATATCCCACATTTAAATAAATAAGTAATCTGAATTAATATTATAGTTTACCAACAAATTTTTAATTCTGATGTATTTTATGAGTTGCAATACATAATTTTTTACTGGTAATTTATTCATTCTCATCAATTCTAATTTAAATAATGATCAAATAATTTACATACATAAAATTCGTTAATGTTATTGGGAAATTTCTGGGCATATTTCCACTTCACGACTTTCATTAAAATAAATGTCATGACTCAACAAATATTCTTGAAATTCTTTTTTTTTTCACCTGTCAGCTGTGATAACATGAATTGTTTATGACAACGATATATTTGGAAGCGAATAATTCTGAAACCGATTTTCAAAAAGTTCACAATCCTCATAGTCGTTCAAATGTTTAACATTTTTTTTATAGCAACAACGCAATTGGTATGCGGTTTGGATTATTGTGATGCGTCTTCTATTTGATGGTCCTTTTTTCGACATTCTTTAGACAAATCCACCACTTTATTCCGATATGAAACAGCCCTCAATTGAATTATTCGTAGTTACATTAAAATTTATAAAATAGAACTATAAATTTTATTCAAATTGTGCAAAATTTTATTTTTCTTGTACTTGATTCTGTTTGAAGAATTTTTATAATTAAAAGTATGTTTTTTCGATAGAGAAAAGAGAGGCGATGCGGATGCACTTTAGAAACCTGTAATTCTAATATAAATGAACAATGTCTTCGAAAAGCGTTGTATGTACTTCCTGCAGTAATTAATATTATCCATTTATTATATTGATATTTGTGTGTTAAATTTTGTTATATATACTTTCGTGAAAGTAAATCATATTCAACAAAAAATTATTAGCTTTCGTTTCGTTAAAATTATAGTTGACTTCAGAATAACTGTATCCCACACTTTCTATCAATTAACCATCAATATTTTTTGAAATTCTGAATAATTTGATATCAAATAATTTGAAATATAATTTATCTCCTCCCCCGTTAATTGTATTACTAATAGAGATACAAACAAATTGTGTACAAAAGTCAAAATCAACCAATTTTTCTCAGATTAAAATATATACACAGTGATTATACAGATGTATATATATTTTATAGATTTTTGGTCTGTTTCAAAATTAGTTTCTTGAATAAATTTTTGAAAGAAAGTCTTAAACAAAATTCGAAACGTCAATTTTTAGAAACACAAACACATCAAAATATATATGTGTGGGTGAACAAAATAACTAGGTGTTCACGGGTTGAAACGCGTTGGAATTTCCAAAAAATCTCGATGTTTCAACTCTCACTTTGGAGCTATTATCAAGAGAAGGGTGGGGGTAATGCCTTAATCTACCTATTCCTTGGAATTTCACCAAAGAAATGTTAACAGTAACACACTCACTGCTGCAAATATTGTCTGTTACACCTTTTATTTAAGGAAGGGACACTCTCAATTGATCTTTCAAACCAGTGAAGGAGGATGGAGGAGTTGGAGATGAACATTTGTGGATGCTTCTAGAAATTTGGGATTTGTTGTTATCATTTTGAATCAATGATCGACTGGATTCGTCACTCAACGAGATGGATCGTGATGCGAGTGTATCAATCACAGAATTGAGTTGGGGTCGGATGACGATAATGGGATTGAGAGCTAGAAAACTTTCTCCACACGGTTTCTCTCACTCCATCTCTCTCTCCGGCCGATGTTTGCCCTATGTACACAGCGTCACAATTAGTACATTAGTATAATATAACTTTTTTTGTTTTTTGGTGTTTTAGATTTTAATTTAGTGAAATATTTAGATAATGTATTATGTTCTTTATGACTTATACTAATATCATATTTATTGAAATAATTGGGTAATTGTTGGGAAAGTCCTTGTACATATGATAAGGAAAAATGTTTTATGTTTTGATGTTTAGTTTCTCAATTGATTATAATATCTATTATTTTCTTTCAATGTCGTCTTTGCTTTTTGTATAGCTAAGCATCTAAATTCAGGATCTGATAGTTGGTTTAGTATACCATTTTGTTTTTATGTTATTGTTAATTTTATTTAATGTGTCAAGAAAGTTAATTTTATTATTTTATTCTATTCAATTGTGAATTAAAGTCTATCATGATTGAAGAATTGAATTGTTTATTTACGTTTTCAATTTCATTTTTTGGTACATCAGTAATGCAATAATATACATAACGGAAAACGCAAAACGGGATATCTATATCAAGTTTTCTTAACACAGTTTCCTCAAGATCTTCCATTAGTAATTGTGCTATAACACTTATTATGGAAGCTCCCATAACGCATCCATCAATTCCTTCATACATATATTTATCTTTATATTTGAAGTATTGTTACGAACAAGTACAAGGCATAAGCTGTGAAGCCGATCCTCTCTGATTATAATTTCATTTTAAAATTTGGCGAAGCCGCTGCCTGTTTGATATTCAGTGGAATACGTTTGATGTTTGTTTTTATATGTTTTATTATAGCAAGAGATTTCTCCACATTGTTTGTTTTGATCTAATGTCTAGCGAGGTCTTGTTATCTATTTGTTTAATTTCTAGAATTCTAGAAATGTTTTTTCTGCTATATATATATATATATATATATATATATATATATATCGAGCATGTTTAGGGAAGTTAGTTTATAATAAATAGTCGTAATGAACGGAACGATATAGAAAAGTAAACGGTGACTCAAAATGAATTATGTATGTTAATTAAGCAGTAGTTATAAGTTAATTATGATACAAGTTAAAAGTTAAGTTTGGTGTAAGTGTCTAAACACATTGAATAACTAGGAGACAGTGTTAATCTACCCCACGAATGTACATTAAACGCGAAATTTATTTTTTCATATTATTTTCGAATGCAACACGTCTGGATGATATGATTAATCAATATTCTTTCTGATATCATCATTTCTGTAATATATTTCAATGGATCTTACACCTGTTTCTTCTTGGTTGTATATTACTACCGTCTTTATCCTGGACTAAAATTCATATGAATTGATACAACGGCAACTTCACTCTTTATTCAAATATTGATTGTGGTGAGCACGTGCTGATAAACGTTTTCGATGTATTTGTCCAAGGATATATTGTGTATTTGACAATATTGACAATACTCAGTGATTTATTTAACAAAGATTATGGCGGCCCACGAATAATGAGAAAAATTGAGCCATTTGCATTGAACTCAATACTTGTTTGTTAAAAAATGTATTATTAAAGATTATATGTATTTTTAGAAATGTCTACCTCATAACTAATAAATTATTTCTGAGCTCAGTATCCAATTCTTTTTTTATGAGACCCTCAGATTAACTTTAACCTTTTGGTACTCCTGCCTTAATTTCTGTTACTTCAGACTAGATATTTAATATTCTATAAACATGTAAGCTTACAATAACTGCGAAACTATTCTTTATAATTGAGACCTTCATGTCACACCTCATCTAAAACTTTTACTGTGTCAAGAAAAACCATGAAATATTTTTTCCTTCAAATCACATTTCCACTACATCAGTGATTAGGGCCTCATGCATCCTGTAAAGTGATGTCAATTTCAAGGATTAAGGCTCTGCAGGACTTGTCTTGCTTCAATTTTGAAAACGATTAAGGTGATACTGAGATAACATAATTGATAATATAATATAATATATAACATAATTGGTACAAGTTTAACAAATCTCTTCATTAAACTACTTTTTTCTAACATCTTAATGAAAAATCCAAACCAATTCTACTTCTACAAAAATATGGGAAAATATCTTCGATCTCCGTAGTTTTTAATTCAACAATGACTTAAGTATTTCGAATTCTTTTGTCTGTCTTGTTCGGATATGAAGCTGTCATATATCTGTTGGACAACTGTTACCTTGGAGTATAGTACGAGGCATATTTTTTAAGTAAGTACCTTTTGGAATTAAATAAAGAAGTGCTAAGATATCGCAATAATTTTATTTTTACATGAAAGCCTGTACCTTAATCTACTTTTCTACATAATGTCGTTATCGTCTTGAAGACGCTGACCGCCCAGGTATTTCTTCAAGTGCAGGAACAAATGGTAGTCGCTGGGCGCCAGATCAGGGCTGTAGGGAGGATGATCTGGAGTTTCTCATTGAAACTGTGCAAAAAACTGTGCACATGATTTTCCGGGCAGAAATTGTTTGCTTAAACTCCACTTGTTTGGGTGATGATGAATGTCGCCATTCCATGGATTGTTGTTTCTTCTTCTTCACAGATCTCACGATGAATATCGATCGGTTTTACGCCTTTAGCACTAAGAAATCGTATAACAGACCGTACTTCACAATCGGCGGAACTCACGATTGTCGGAGGCATCTTAAACACTCAGTAAACAACGTACACAATGAAGAATCAGATTGTAATGACGTCAGTGCGTAGACAAGTGATGTAGGTAACCAGCGTGCATGTGCGGAACGCCGACCTTGGGGTTGCGGCGGCGGAATTGCAAAACGGTACTTACTTAAAATATATGCCTTGTATTATCCTATGCAGTTACATGTATATCTATAATAAATCATCCCTCTTGCTTGTCGATCTGATTTTGCTTCTTTAGTTAGATTGAAATGATATTATCTCATATTATTTATAATCTGACGTATAGTCGCTATTTATATTTCCAATAAACTATTCCTACAAATATTTTTCGTTTCTAAGTTTTTTTTAATTCAAGTGCTGGTAGTTAGCATGAATCATTTATTGAAAATCTTTGATTATTATATTGTGTTCAAAAAAATAAACCGCCGATTGCATAAATCCCACATCTCCTTTTAACTCTACACACTTCGTTCAGCGATTTTCCTGTTTTTCCAACCATTCAAAAAATAATCTTATATCACATATCACGGCCGCAACAATACTTATAAATGAACTAATCTTCAATCATAAACTTCAATATATAAACAAAAACTAATATATTGGAGGCTGCAGCAAATTTTGGAAATTGTGAACTTTTCACTAAACTAAAAATCCAAACTTTCGGCAAGTGTTCTTCCCACCATCAGAGAAACTGCTAACTTTCTTATATTTCTAATGAGAATCTTGGTTGAGGATGATATTTGTAACGCATGTTGTACCTAAAATTTTTAATTCGTTACGTTCATTATTTGGAAAAACAAACTTTAAAAATGACAAATTAATTCTTCTACACTCATTTGAAACTAATTACTGACGCGAATCACTAACTAGTCCCTGTTGACTCACTACAAATGTTATTCAATGTAACAAACGAGATGGCGGTACTACTTAGTAACGTTTGTATCTAGTAGTGTCGTTTTATCAAAATTCAGGGAATACTTGAATAGAAGAGCAAGTAGGACTAGAAATAAATTATTTTACACAAAAAGAAAATTGTTCGAAATGTAAAAAAGAACCAGAATGGAAAATTATATCTTATATATTAAAAAAATTGATGATTTCCATTCCGAGTCCGTTCAGGCGTTCTACCCAACCGATTTGCCTAATTTTTTTGTCAATGAAAGGTATTGATGCACAGATCAGCCATCAACCATCGGATTTCATCTAATTTTCACCATTCTCAAGTTATACTCAAATGCGATTTCCCCCTTTACATTACTTATGGGAGTTTTTCACATACACACGTTCTATCCTTAATATCTCAGGTTCTATTCAAGATAGAGACTTCGTTTTGGTTTAATAACAATCGCTGAAACACCTCCTTTCTTTTGAGTTTGAACACTTAAATTGGTTGAGTTGGAGAGGAGCTAGGCGCGGACATTCAATGTGGAGTTATGGATTTTTGTAGGTTTTTGGCAATTTTTCTACATTCAAAGATCTATATCTCAGATTCTAATATAGCTACAGAGTTGTATGTAACCCTATCACGTAGGAAATCGGTCAAAAATGTCAAGGTAGAGATTAAACCAAAGGGTCGACGCACAGCCAATGTTGTTTGGAAGGAAGTATGGTGAAATTACATAGTTTATTGTATTATGAACAATGTAGAAATGATGGCTGATTTTTTGACCGTGCCCCGATACTTTTTGTATACCTTTGACAACATAAGTATTGATTGATTTTATGACGAAGCCATAATTATCCACATAGTCACTGCTGCGGAGCAGCACGGGTCCGGACTAGTTGGTATTCAAGTTGTAAGTGCATAAACACTACAAGTAGAAGTTATCAGCGAGGTGCTATCTGATTAATAACTGTGGAAGATGTTGAGCTAGCCGATATGCATTGCCGTATAGGGAAGAGATTGTGTGACCGAACAGTCAGTGAGGAAGTAGAGTGCCGGTTTCCTAGGAGGCCGAAAGTGTTAAAGTGAAGACTCGAGATCAGGTCAGACGAAAGTAGCTGCCGGAGAAAGAACGGGACAAAATGAAATCAAAGTATACATCGTTTATGATGTTAATTTATTCTTTTCCCCATTTCCCATCATACAATAATTATTACCACTGAAGTTTGAGATACAATCGTTTTATTAATAATTGAGACATAAGATAGATATAATTTAATATAACATAACAGACTTTGCTTATTTTTGGTTATTTCATTTTTGTTTGTTGAAATCAAATAACAAATGATTTCATTATTTTTTGTATTTTATCTATGATATATATGATCAATTTTCATTTTTTTGTTTGTATTTGTCTAGTTAAAATACTTTGTTTTTGTTTGTTAAAACAAAAATCTGATTTTATATGTGTATTTTATTTAAATAGGAAAAATAAAAAATTAGGGACACAGCGACTAGATTTTATTACGAGATCAAACTTTCTACTGTTTGTACGAGAAAAGACGAGATTTGTCTTTGTATTTTTCAGACTGTTTTTAGGTTATAATCCGTTTCCTTATTATTGTTCTAGTTTGTCTGTAATATATTATTATCAAGTTGGGCCTAATATATATATATATATATATATATATATATGTTGCGTGTCGTACTCCGTATATATTGATCTTTGCTAAATGAACCAATTCAGAAACTGATGATTCATAGTCTCTGCGGTGGTGGTCTTGTAGTATAGACGTTGTCATTTACTTGCAAATTGACAACATTTAGGGAAAACTTTTGCATTGCCAGTATTACGTATAGAAAAGAAGTAAAAATATATAAGAGGAGATTTATTAATTTTAAACTCATGAAGCGAATAAAAACTAATTAAAAAGTATGCTCGTTATCTCCACGAAGTTTTTAAGGTTATGTTTCTATGACATAATTAATAATGTTTCTCCACGCAAACAATGAAAGTAAAATAAACATCCAGGTAAATCGAGAACAAGTATAAAAATAATATTTCACAGTTAAATTCCATTTTTAATTAATAAAAAATTCAAATTTATGACTATGACTAAATTAATTCCCAGCTTCCAAAGATGACACTAAAAATAGGCTTGAATAACTAATGATTTGATTCCGAAAATTATTTTAAGACCTCTAAATAAAAAACTTGTCTTCACAGTGAATCAGGAACAAACAGTAAAATGTGTACGATGTGAAGAAAATAGAAAATAATCCAGAAAATATTGTGACGTCTTGTTGAAATATCTACATAAATAGGAAGGTGAAACATTTTTCTGAAAGTACCTTAAATATTTTTTTAAACAATGAGGTAAAAATAGAAGTCTCGTTACTACTGTATGTGCCTCTTGTTTATATATTGGATTTAATCAGTATTTCCATGAGTATCCAATGTGGTAAATGATGTTAATGAGTCAAAAGTAGAAAAGAGAGTGACGTAACTCACTGTTAAAATAATCCAAAATCTATCTACAGTGAATGATAATTTACCATTGTGATAATCCATGTTGACAACTTTGTAATGGAAAGACTACATTGATAAATAAACAATGTTCATTTTACTATAGACCCATATTCAACGTGTCTCAACCTAACCAATCCCTTGATAACTACGGAGGTAATAACTTTCTGAAAAAGTTTTTCGACCTTGATTTCTAGGGGGACACCTTTTTTCATTTTTAGTTTTGGATTTGAAAAATATCAATGATGTATTTTAAATTACTAGATGTATTGTTAAATACAATTATATCATCTATTTTCATCGTTCATGCTTCGAGTATATTTGTGAGCACATCTGGAATCAATAAACGGCATTCTTGAGCTTTACTTTGACTTGAATCTCCTAGATATTCAGGTTGTAACACGATTATCCTCGATATCAAATGACTCCAGAGAAAGCAATCTAAAAGCTTCAAATCAAGTGATTGGGCTAGTTCCTCCTCAAATCCTTTTTCAATCAATCGAGCAGGAAAATGATAATTCAGAAATTGAGTGGCCGGTGCAGGCGAATGTTCCAAAAACAGTTTGAGCGTTAAAAGGTTATTGTAGTCTTGAAAAATTTGGATATTATGGAATGGGTTTCTTTCATCTGCTTCGTGTTTAAAAGACAAGTTCATTCCTCTCTTTTCCAGGTTGTTTGCTTATTTAAATATTCTACTTCTTTCTGGGTCTCCCTCTTCTCTTTGTTTGTTTCAGTATCCCGAATTACCTTATAGTCTAAGATCTCTCCGTTTGATCTTGCAGGTATGTGTTTTTTTGATTAGTTTAAAAATTAAAAAATTAGCCGCAATTACCTGTAATTAATATTAATATCATTAATACACTAATATAACTTGCAGCTATATGTTTTTTCAGTCAATCTTACAGCATATGAAAGAAAATAATGTCGCAAATCAAAATAAAAATGGTTGCCAGCTCTCAGTCGGCAGCAGCATTAGGGTTTCCATGTGTAAACAGGTATATTATTGTTAATTAACTGCATTCACCGATTTTTTTCTAAATTTTTATGCAAAATTAAAGTTTTATATAGATTGAACATGAAAATCCATGGTTGTCAGTTGCACAATGGCCGCAAATGTGAACGACTCTCGCTCCAGGTAAGTGGAAGCGCAAGAGAGAAGATGCACGCATTGTTACGTGCGACGAATAAAGACAAAGCATGGCAGCTATTATACTTATATTTTCATGTTCAATGTATATAAAACTTTAATTTTGTTAATTTTGCATAAAATTTGAAAAAAAAAACCGGTGAAAGCAGTTAATTAACAATAATATACCTTTTTACACTTAGTAACCCTAATGCTGTTGCCCACTGAGATCTGGCTACCGTTTTTACTTTGATTTGTGACATAATTTCCTCTCAAATCCTTAATCCATTCCATACATACTCAAGATTCCTTTAAAATTAATTTCATCAAAAAAACATATACCTGCAAGATCAAGCGGTGGGATCTTAGATCTTAGACTATTAATTCTCACTATGTGTCCAAACCTTTTGTGCCTATTTACTTCACTATTAACATCAAAGGTGAATTCAACTGTGTTGTATAGCAGATTGGCATAACACTGTATTAGTGCTATAAATATCTCATTGAAATCAGATTAATATACAAATTCCGTGATTGATTGGATTGTTGCGAACAAATACGAAGTAAATTAGCTACGAGCCCTTCAAAATTGTAGCATTTCGATATGTTTTAGAATAGTGACTCTGGATTTCTCCAAATGAAGTGCTAAAATAACAGTACATCTGTTTCTTTTGTTCACATCCACTAGAGTATTTAACACTCTAAATCAACCCATACAACATCTTGCATCGCTTTTATCCAAATCTCTTTTTTCCCTGTGGTATGAACAATAATGTTTCGATGACCAGAAATTCACAAAAATTTCCTAAGAAATATTTTCTTCAATTTCTAGAAAAAATTCCTCCAAAGATGATATTTATATAAACTGTGAAAAATGTTCTTAACAACATGTATTTGGCATTTCAACAAAATTAAGTTCCAAACACATTAGTTTGTTTATTGTAGAATATGAATTCTTTATATTCATACGACTAGACATTTTAAACTTAAATTCTTTCACATCAAAGTATTGTTAATTTCAACAATGTTGTTTAACGATGTTATTTCATTGTATAGCTTGTACTTAAAATAGATACTGAGATACTGAACTAAGTCATATCTTGAAAAACATCACAAAAAACTTCAAAGAAATTATTTGTTTAGTCAATTCGTAATTATGTGTACATTGTACAGACAATCAACTCATTAAAATCACATTTAACAGTATAGCATCAAACTTTCAGTGTTATTGAAACCTGCTATATAATCAAGTACTTATATACGGCATATTTATACAATGACCGATATTTTTTCACTCCAATTATTTCACATTCTGCTATCGTATTTAACAGATTATTTCGAATTCAGAATTTTAAGTATCGCTGTTCATTTAACAGTTGGTTTCTAGGCTATGAAAGTTTATTTTCAAATTATTTTCATACATAATGTTCTGATAGATCTGATACTGAAATCAGTTTAAAAGTATCTAGTTATTTTCATTGCTTATTAGAAACCATAAAAATATTTAGGGTCTGATCAAATTTAACTCAGTCTGATGTATTTAAACAGCGCGTATAAATCGAATCCGTAACATTTGTTTGCCTATATTGATACAACCTTTTTTGATGTTTGTATATAGTTTGAAAACCATATCTCATAGTATGTGCTAGTCAGTTGTTGGCTTAGGATGTAAAAAGTCTGGCGATATTGACTAAAGAAAAATAAGTTAATTGAAATATTGTGCTTACATTGAAACTACGGCTACCGAATCGTTGAAAATGTTTTGGGGAGCAAACATTAGTATTCGAGTAACAAAAAGCTTTTATGCCTAAAGATTATCCATAAATGCTTAATGAGAACCTTTGTTGTTCCTTTCTTGTCCAAATTTGAAGAATGTATGGCCTTCATTTACTGGAAGTTCGTCCAAATAATATACAGATTTACAATTTAAACATGTCGTAACTTGTTTAGACTAGCCTCTAAATCTAGGAAGAGTGCAATTAATTGCTTTACTTTATTGTAACTATTCTCTCTTTGTTCATTGATTTCGCAGTGCGTTTTTACAATAAATAGTATGGAGTACGATAAATATGAAATTCGTGTATTTAATGTTAATAAGCGAATGGTACAGTGTTGGTTTAATCTTTGAGATATTGGAGATTTGACGCCTGAAGATCGTTCGCGCTCATGTCGTTAAAAGGGAATCGGTAGAAAACAAGCAGTCGCTGATTATCGGACTTCCTTGAACCTTCTAAAGAAACTATAAATCGTCATTTAAAATCATTAGTGTTGTCGCATAGTGGCACAGGAATTAAGCGAGATTCAAGCGAAGGACAATTACCAGATCCGATCTCAAAGAGAGGTCGAATCTAGCGAAAAGTCTTGATGTGTGTCTGACGGAATTATGAAAGTTTAGAGTGTATTTCGAAATCATTCCAGATGGTCGAGGTATCAATGTCGAGGTATATAGTGGTTGATGCGAATGTATGAGGATTTATCGGCGAAATATCCAGATTTAGTTAACTAAAAGTAAGCTCTCTTACAACAAGACAATTCTAAATCACATACTGCAAAATTTACGCAGAATAAGATGGAAGAATTTAGTATCAATGACTTCCTACCACATCCAGCATTTAGTCCGTACCTTGCACCGTCAGGTTACGAAATTATTTCGTGGAAAAAATTTGATTCCAAAGGATATGTTGAAAATGCATTGTTAAAATTTTTTACATTTAAGCCTAAGAATAGTTTCACCAAGGTCTGAAAGAGCTTACTGCTGCTGCCTATTAAACTTTTGTTAATCCAGAATGGTCATTTAGTTGCCAGAAACTGCTCTCCAATCGTTAATTTTTTAGAGGTATTAAGTTCCTTAAGAGTGCTCAGATGTTTACTTTTCAGAGGCTAATACCTGATGGAGGATGGATTATGTTTATGATTCATGAAAAACTTATTTTCTTTTTCTTATGACTAAGTTATTAAAAGAGTGGATGAATGGGTATCCAGTAGAACAGTTGAGTTTATTATTTATCATGACGTTGTAATAAAATGTATATTTAGATTTAAATTAATTTGATTAAGTGTTCCTATCCTCTGATAATTTTTTTCAATAATATATGGTTGTCCTGCTGATACCAATATATCTGGAATCTCACCAAATCATTTTTTAGCTTTGTTGGATAATATTTGGACAAGGTTTAACTTTGGTACAAATTTTTTCGCTTCAAATACTTACATTTTACGAACAGTAGAATTGGAGAAAAGTAAAAAAAAAAAGAAAATATTATCGTAGTGCTTTGCAAATATACCAAGTTAGTTCCAGATAATGGGTTCTTAAATAAGAATCTGAGGTGAGCTATTAAATTTTCAATATATGTTTTCGAAACAGATATGTCATAATTTCTTAGCACCATCAATCGAGTAGGTGTGAAAAAAACAATAGAACGTGCTTTCCTCTTAAATTTGGAAACCTTTAAAGTTCAGAAAAAACCTCCAAGCCCAAGATGTAGATCTTTTAAATTTACACAAAGTTGTATCATCATTTTGTAACAAAACAGTCTATTTTTACCCACTGTACTCAATGGGAGGATCTATTATTTTCTGAATTATACAATAGAATGCTTTGAAGCAATCAAAATTTTTTTCTTTTTTCACCTGGTGGAATACTTCTTAACGCAGTGACTATTTACTACTACTTTAAAATAAATTAATTGAAAAATTCAGTACCTCGCCCAGAATTCGCATTTGAGGACCTATTTTTTTTATTAATTGTTGTATTTTATATAAAATATAACATTTTATACTTTTTATTCCACATTCCTAATGTGCGCAATTGGAGGCTTTATGATCTGTCTTGATACGGTTCAGATTCATGTTATTTTCGCTTATTTATAATCACCCATTTTACCCTTGAACACAATACTTCAAAACGATGGGTATTAATAATGCAGTGTCATTTTTTCAATTAACTAATTAATTATTACTATGTTTGAACATTATATATTGCCGGTTAACTCGTGTGCCAACCTGTATTTAAGTGACCTCCAGGAATCATTTAAAGCATATAAAATAGATGTTAATTAAACTAGATTAGAACGTTCTGGAAACAATGTCAAAGTCAAAAGGGTACTCGCTTTTTAGAAACTGATCAACATTAACCTCTTCAATTAATACTATAGGATTCAAAAATGGATAAACAAACGTATACATAACAAAAGTAGTAGTGTTAACATAAACTGATTGATGATTCTCTCGCCAGTATATTACGGTCTACAGAAGATGTTTATATGTCAAAGAAGGTCATTTTAATCTAAAAATCAAAGAATTGTAATTCCAGGTTGTTATTTTCATACCTCTAAACCTCAAAACCACCCCTTTAGAAATACCTAATGGCAAGAGATGACAAGTAATAAATAATCAATACGTTGTAAAGTTGCCTTCCCTGAGAAATAGAGAAAATTCAATGTCGACTATAATATTTTGACATTACTTAGATAGTTCATCCTGTATTAGTTTTGCAAATTATTGTGTCAAACTATAGGAATATAATTCAACAAATCATAAATTTTCACTAGAAAATATAGGAAATGGCTATTGAACATAAAGGCATTATCACCTTTTCTTAATTTAAATTTGATTTGATCAATATCAAACACTATGTATCACGAGTACAATTGTTTCGCACTATTTTTCATGTATATTTCATTTAATACTCATCTATATCTCAATTTCATATCTCAAATACCTTTTCTATTATTCCAAAACAGAACTTGTCTTCATTTCTTTTATCTACTATATACATTGTTTTTCTTAAGCGCATTTTCTTTATTTACAATATTTTTAACTACAAAATAATCTTGCCGACTTTAGAAAGGTTTTTAATTGATACAGTTTCATTCACTTTTTTCTATATCATGATTATTATTCTCTTTTCTAATGTCAGTGAGAGTTTTCAGTTTGTTTATGTGTTAGATATATAGAAATATCAAATAGTGAAAATAACAGGGAGACAAAGGTTAAATAGATTTCAATTTATTTCATCGTTCAAAGTTCACGAACACAGGGCAAGTGCCAAGCGAGGTTTTCCACAAACAGGACATAAACTAGTCTAGTGTCCTGAATCAACGCGCCCCTTTAGCCGCTTGGAAAAACTATCTGGTAAAAGAGTTGAGCTACCACCGATTTTACAACACACTAGCTTGTAATCTGATCAAGTATATTTTACATTTGCTTCTGCACAAGTGGCTAGAAATATTGGTCTTAAATGTTGAGTTACAGTTCTTGCTAAAGTGATTAAAAACGAATTAATTAGGTGAATAAACGTGAAACAGGTGGGTGAAACCGTGGATACGAAGGAGTACTAATTGTACTCATCTCAGACATAAATATGTCGTTTAAAACTTGCATCCCTCAACGATTTGTGTCTGTTGTTTATATAAAACAATGAACTATTAGACTGGCTCCACTTCATTTTCACATAAAATCAAGATAAGACATAGATAAACCCCCAATAATTTTCTTGATAACCCTACCTATAAGCAAATAAAAATACGTGGGTTACTTTATATTGGTTGCCATCAGAAAAAATTTTTCGTTGTCTTGATGTGTCCGCGCAACTTATTTTGAGATAAATTGCACACAATGTTTTCGTTTGTATAACTCACATTATTTTGATCTCTTATTATTTAATCTGAATTTTGTCTTATATGAACGTATTTATTCTTCTTAAATTTAAAGTCTAAATGTCAGTAATTCTATTCGTTGTTCAATAATCGGACTAATGACAAAATACAATACAAAAGCATTATCACTAAATCAAATATCGTGTATTTTATAAATTTCATTTTTAATTTTAAGTATAAAAATCCTAAGTCAACAACCTTTCTTCCGGAAATAACACTCCATGTAGTATCCTCCTGAAGTAACCAGTATTTATTTATATTTATAACACAACATTCTTCAAACACATTTGCAGAATTTCAATATTATACCTTAAATAGTTTAAATAACAATCTATTGCAAACGAAATCTAAATATTTTAATCATCATTTAAAAATATAACATTATGTTAAGATAATAAAAATCACATTAATCTAAGTAGCAGTGTTTTTAAAAACAAATATCAAACAATGCAGTTTGTAACAAAAGTGTAACCTGTGAAGTTTTATAAATAAATATATTATTTGCCGTCCAAGTGAATTTTTCTCACGTAATAATCGTGCCTCTCCTAGAATTATAAGTAATTTCGCGATATCTGTTGGTGGAAGTCAAGTAACCAACACTGTTGCCTTGTTTCTATGTCCCTATTATTACCGAAATATACATGTCATTGCCTGCTTTGTGTGTTTCTTTATTTCCGAGTTACATGTATATTTATAAATCAATATATGCTTTTAACAATTGAGAAAATTAAGTAGTTATAAATGCAAGTTATTACAATGGTCAGTTTCTCCCTATCCATTTCTTCTTAGTTGCAAACAAAAGCTATATACCAACTATCGATAAGCAGAAAATTAATCATAGATTAAACAAGTTCTGAGGTTGACACTTAATAATTACTTAATCTTATCTTTTAAATAAAACTACAATAAATTAAACCAGAAATTTATTAATTTATATGCGTGTATAAAAGTTTATCCATATATTCTATTTCCAATAATTAAAAATCATATTAATTTCACAAAAATATAAACAAAACTAATAGAAATGTACTATAACTAATACAAAGATCTTTGGTTTCATAATCAACATTATAATCAACTCTTCGTTTGATTAATCATGGCTCGCAATTGCATCGAGAGAAGTATAATCCGTTGATTGGTTTCTATCTTGCTGGATCTCTTCATATAGATCTAATACTCACTCCTTCGGAATCTTTATTACTGCTATCGGGTTTCTGTAATTATACAGACATCAGTAAATACTCTCCGGCGTCATCCTCTGATTTTTCTTCACCTGGTTTTTACCCTTCCCTTTTTTTTTAATTTACTATATTTCATTATTTCATAATTTAGTACATGTCCACTATTACCTTGATTTTCTTGAAGTATTGATTAGGCTAGGCTGGAGATATAAAAAAATGAAACAACAAAGGTTATAGAACTCTTCTTATTCAAGAGCAACAGCCAAGCTTTCCACACATTCGAAAATTTGTCTTTGAAAGTACAACGTCTTTTATGCCGACAAATTGGAAGGATTCCTGAATCCGAATTGGTTTAACATTTAATAATGTAATAATATGGTTTGTTAATACAGTTGAAACGGCCACAAACAAATAAGTGTACGTAAAATTGAGAAATTCACCAGGTCAAAGACAAGAGAAAAACAACCATCATAATTCATGGTAGACCTGTTACGTAAAGACAGAAAAATGGTTAAAACAGTGAGGCTGTTGATTGATACATAGACTGATTGAAAGTTTAACCCAGGTTCTCGGTACTGTAGTTTATCGTAAAATGGAAAATAGCACATTTTTCATGGCCCAGGATATAAACCCCAATATCAAATAATAATAAAATATCGGAGAATTTGTTTAAAAATAAAATCTTTGAATTTTTTACTAAACTTCGTGAATATAATTCGAAACCATTTTAAGTAGCCCTATAACTATGAAAATATTCACTCAGGTAGTCACTGAGGAATGTATAGAATAAATTATTGGTCAAATTGTTTGCGCATTCACAATTTATGATATGTTGTATTCGAAGTTTTCAGTTTAATAAAAATTCTGCTTCACAATCTCGTATAAAAATATTTGCCATAAAAATTGCCATCATGCATTTTCCAATTAACCACTAGGAAAGAACAACAAGAATGATTCGGTCTCTAAGCTTATACTCTTAATAAGAATAATAAGGCTGGAAAATGTAACATAGATTTAGAGGACCACAATAGACCTGAAAAGGTCGGAGTAGAATAGGCCTCAAACCATATGCGTGAAACATTGGTATCTCTCTACTTTTGAAGAAATCTAATAAATATTTAGACTAATAATTTTCGAGCACAAAATATTGAAAGTTCGGTCTAGCTTTGAAAACTTGTTTCAATGTGAACAGTTTATTCATATATAATATGAGAATATGTACGAATATACTTTGTACTTATCACCCACATGCATTCTGACCTAAAGGTCAAATATTTTTGTATAATTTGTTCACGAATTTGATTTTATACAACAATAACACACTTTAAAAAAATAAGGAAATGAGTCACCTTCCGTTTCTATTACTCAACATTTATCTTTCAGGTAGCGTTCGATAACGAACAAGCTCTGGTAAACAATTAACAAGCTGTTTTATTTCTGATTTTTCATAAGCAAATGGGATAACTCTTTATATTTTTATGAACCGATATTCATATTATGTTAATTTATTTTAATTTCTTTTGTTTTCCACGTAAACCTCAAGAAACTGTTTTTTACTGGTCAATTATTCAAATTAGAAAAATTTTGCAGTTAACGAAATAAATGGAACTCTCGATAATCTGCTAACAGAATACTTTTAGGTGGCAATTTAAACTTTTTTCAAATGAAGTTCCAATCACTAAATTATCCGTTCTCAGAATATGGACCAGGCCTTTTTAGATACTCTACTAAAAATGCTAAGTAACCACGAATTAGCTGTGGTTCGTAGTGAGTCGTAGACTTTATATCCAGTGATCTAAAGCCATAAGTTGCTTATGATTTGTCTTTAAGGGTTTTGTTTTTGCCAAAATGTGAGGGAACTAGCAGCTTTATTCCGGCATCTGTGTCAGAGGTACAAAGTACCAAAAAAGCTTCAAATTAAGAACGTTTATCGGTTTTTACCTTCTTTTGTCAGTCAATATATAATTTGCAATCATTTTAGCTGATCTGGTTAAATATCAAAAAAGGAAAAAATCAAAATTTTCTCTCGAAAACATGAAACATTTTCGTAGATAAATCATTAAGGTGATGGGTGAAATTAAAAGAAAGTTGAGAAATATATAATAGGAAATAATATTTTTAACTTTAACTATGAAACAGGAAGTTCAGGTTAATTTATTTTTCAATTTCTTTTCCTATGCAAAAAATATTCTAGTTCGGATATAAATCCGGTTTTATATGAACTAGTTAACAATGATTTGTCAAGTAGCACGTGCTTACTGACCTCAACATCCAACCTTTCAATTGTCGAAAGAATTTAAATTTCATCTTCGACATTCACCCTAATTATTAGTTTTGATTTTTAATTTTTTCATTCGGTCAAATCTACCACAACATTTTAAGCTAAATACGGGGATTGAAGATACCCTCTTTATTTTTATAATTTGTTCAATTCTAAATAATCAAATGTTAAACTTTGCCATTGAATGTTTTTTGAGTTTCTCTTAAGTGAATTAGCCGTTTGTAAATGCCATGGTTCTCTAAGAGATCAACAACATTGAACGTCATGCTAATAAGTACGAATAAAACTATATCAGAGAATCGAGGGATTCTCAAATACTCTAGTCCACTCTTGGCTTTACAGCACATTGAAACAATAAGCAGAGCTGGTGTTTACGTCCCCCGTAATTTATTCAAAGAGAATAAAACGAAAGGATATAAATTACATGAATTGGTTCGACAGCACTATAGTTTCTAAATAGTGTTATCACAATATTACTTCACACTGACAATTTGCGTATTCATATTAATCAATAGAATACATAATAGCGATAAATGATGATATGCTTTAAGTAACCCCCCTATTCAGTTCTCTTTTCCAGCGGTAAAAATGACCAAACCACTTGTAACTTAATTCAGGAAGCAGTGAATCAACTTAGGAATTTCTTTCAACTGATTGTCTCTTCCAACCAGCTTAATCAACAATCATTAAAATCAGTAAAGCATCTAGAAAGAAATAAAAAAGAATTGTGTGGCACGAACAAACATTTTGAAAACATTGGCTCATCTTCAATGAAGAGCTAATGAAAAAAACCTGCTACATGTGTACCAATCTCCTGTTTGCTCAACATTAGATTATGGAAGCTTTATTCACATGTCACCAAATAAATCTGATTCAGAAATTCGTTAATTCTATTCACAATACAGTTCTAAGAATTTGCCTTGGAGCTTTCAAATCCAGTCCTTCTGAAAGCATATATCGTGAATCCAATGAACCTCTCCTATGGCTGAAACTACTTCTTATATCATACTGTGTAAATGTTTCAGCACAACATGATATTGCAGTTTATCCTCTGATAAAATACTGCAAAATTCTAACAAGTTGTTCGCAATACTCCAATAAACGTCGTAGCCAGCAGCTAGGAAATTCGATCCAAAAAAATCTAAACTATGCCTAATCCATTATTCAAATGATATTAATGTATATAATGAATTATACGTATGTAATAAAAACAGTTGTTGATGTTGTACTATGTGTAAATGATCTTAGTTGTCGAGATACGTTAATTCTAATAAAAAAAAATAAAAAATATGTACCAGGTATATCAGTCAAATTATTCGTAGTTGTATTAAATTTACAAAATAGAGTTATAAATTTTACTTAAATTATTAAGATCTTTTTTATCATTGATAGCTTCCTCGTTCTTATGAATGTAAACCATTTCTAAGAATTCTCTTTTACGTGTAATTGATTCCATTTTAGGAATTTTCTAATCTTCACAATTACATTTATGTTTTTTTTTATATATCGTGGTTCGTTAATGCAGTTTTATTATTTTTTTTTCATCGTATTGATGACCTTCTAGTCTATTTTTCAAATACTGAGATGTTTGTCCTATGTAGACAGCGTCAAAATCATTACAAGGTACTTGATATATAACTTCTTTTGTTTTTTGGTGGTTTAGAATTTAGTTTAGCTAATAACATATTCATTGAAATGATTAGATAATTGTTGGAAAAGTCCTTGTACATATGGTAAATTGAAATGTTTATGTTATTTATAATTTTTTCCGGGTAATTATATTCATTCAATGTAGTTTTTGCTTTTTAAATAGCTAAGCAATTTAGGATCTTATAGTTGAATAGATCTATCAACCAAACTTATTATCACTGATCTTTTTTGTGACATAGCATGACACGAATTGAAGTTTATATATCTTGAGGACCAAGTTGGTTTCGCATACCATTTTGTTCTTATGTTATTGTTAATTTTATATAATGTGACATCAAAAAAATTGATTCTATTATTTTCCTCGACATCGATAGTGAATTGAAGTTTTTTATGATAAGAATTGAATTTTTTATCTTCATTTTCAATTTACATAACGAAAAAAGCATGGAATATTTATATCAAATTCACTTAGACAGTTTTCTCAAGATCTTCCATTACCAATTGTGCTATAACACTTGAAATGGAAGCTCCCATAGCACAACCATCAATTTGTTTCTATATTTCATTTTAATATTCAAAAAATGTTGTAGAAAGTGCAAGTTCTATAGCTTTTATGAATATACAGAAATACATCTTTCGAGGTGTTTCTGTATATTCATTATTTATATATTTTGTCCCATTTTTTATTAATATATTTTTCACAATTGTATTAGGAATATTTGTATATAAGGAAACTACATCTAATGAAATGAATACATATTCATTAGGAATTTTTATATTTTACTTTTTTTTCTTTGAAATTCCATGTGTTTTTGATATAGCATTTGTTTTGGTATAAAATTTGTTTCGAAATATTTTTTAAATAATTTGATAAAGGGGTAAGAGGAGTTTGAATACTTGAAACAATCGGTCGAAGAGGTATATCAAGTTGTAAATTTTCAATTTTCTTGCATCTGATTGCGAAATAAAAAGTTGTTCTTCCAAAGATCGAATTAGATTATTTTTTTTATAAGAATTCATAGTCATGCAACAATTTCATCATTTTATTATAATAATTTTCTGATTTTGTAATAACCGTTTCATTTACTTTAAAAATTTTGAGATGTCTGATGATAAATGCTTTGGTTTTAGTTATATTTTGAGATTTTATTAATTTTTTATGTTGAAACAAATATCTATTTTGATTTCATTTTTATTTATATATTTGATATATATAATGTAGGTGATGTATTGATTAATATAAATACGCAAATTGTCAGTGTCAAATCATACTTCTTATAAAGACCGCAACAGGTCGAAATCTCAAATTTTAATCTACTTTTAAGAAATCATGGAAAAACTAACTTTAAGTCGCAAGAGACCTACAATCAAAAACTATGTAGAAACATAATATGCATATATATAATATCTAAAAGAGGAAGATGTTATTCCATTCGATTTTTTCCATTGAGCTTTTTTAAAATCAAATCTGTAGAAAGATAAAGAAATTCTGTTGTCAATCATTTTATAATGTGTTAGACAAAGCTTGTTAATTAATAATTTCTTCAATTCAATTTCATTGTAAATAAATATTTAGTTTCTGAATGTATACATTAATTGTTTTAGGATTAATACAAATTAATTTTTCAAATAGACTCTCGAAGATTGTAAAACATGAATATGCAATTTATCTAATTATTTCTCATCTCTCACTTTACGTACATATGACCCTATGAATCTTTGTGAATGAATGATTTGTGATTTGACGGGTACAAACCCTAACAAAGGAAGCGGAATATGGCTGCATTTATCACGGTTAATCGCCACTCCCTACATCACCTTCCGACAATATTAACATATTTCTGACAAATCAGATATTGGAGCAATGGAAAATTCGAAATATAATATTTAATATGTTGTGTACGAGATAAAAAATAATGTGTTGATGATGTTCTACAAAATAAGAATTGAAAAAAACCAACATAAATATCCTCCCACTTATATAGTATTGGAATTAATAAAAATAATTATCATTGGTGTGAGCAAGATTAGTTTCCCGTGATCAAGTGAAAGGTTTGGTCATATCAGAGGGGATAATAAGAAAGTGCTCTGATTTTTTAAACTTAAGAATTGCATCTTCTTTTGATATTAACATTAATTGAAAGTACTACAGATGTAGTAAGTTATTATGTGTAAATGCATAGTTTATGATGTTTTTATTTACGAAAGGTTATTATATCTACTAAAAATCTCGACATTAATATTTTTTACACCAATAAATATAACAATATATTTTTGAAAAATCCATAGCGTTATCACTTATCCTATATAACACTTATCGCAACAAAAATTTCAAATTGATAATATTTTGATAAAGATAATAGTTCTCAAATTGGTGATCGCTTCCAAAAAGTGAAAAATAGTGATCCAAGATCACGCAATTTACATTAAAAATCAAAATTTCCTGCTTTAAAAAGTTTCTTATAAAGGTGGAGGTGGACTCGCTTGACGAACTATGTGTAAAAGTCGTTATATATAGACACCCCTACGGTAGGCATGACTAGAAGAAAAATGGGGGGCACATCATTTTTCCCATGTTTTGAGACCTCCTGAACACGATTATATATGTATATATGTTTAAGCTACAATTCTTATTTTCGTCTCTCGAGCAATTGCTATGGGTCCGATTTGGTTTAAAATTAGCATACATGGCTTTTTGGCGGCGGATTGATGTTATTAGAGTTTGGTTGAAAACAAATGAATATTTCGAGGGGTCGCAGTGCAAGTGGTTTTTGACCTTTGCTCACCTCTGCAGGTCAAACGAAAAGCGACTGAAAAATGAAATTTCACATGTAGGTTCAATTAGTTGCGAGATGATTTCCTGTCTAAGGTCGAAACTTTCCATCTCCACCCCTCTCCATTTTATGGTCATTTTTGTTATATTTTCTTATTTTTTTGGCCAGAAAAAGTTTAACTAGAGGGTTCGAACTTCGCATGCAAGTAGGGGTGATGTTGAAGAATTGTCTTTCTCAAGTTCAAAGTTTTCTTCTTCAGTTCTTCTAGCACAAAACGCCCGAAATCATTTTGATCGTTGTAATTGTTGAACTGGACCGCCTCCTATTTAATGAATAATACGAGTATGATCGTTGCTAGGGTGATTTTTTTACTTCGAAATTTCTTGTCATTATGACTTATGATTTTTTCTTTGTTGTCAATTGGAATTGAACAAGAGGGTACGAGACCACCGGGTCTATTGAAATTATGAATTTTCATTCGAGAGAGAGAGTTAACTTGTGAAATGAAAAGTTATTGAGGAATAGCAAATTTTCCATATAAAGAAATAAGATTGAGAATTGATATCATTTCCAAGAAATTCATTTTATGGAAAGATTTGTTTGTGTATTAGTTAAATTCTTCATTCGACGAAAAATTCGACTTTCGTGATGGAGCTCTGCTGCACACGGCTTTTTTTAATTTTAACCTTTTCATGAATGAAAAATTCAAACAAAAACATATAATTGTGACAATTTAGCAGCGAACTTAAACCAGGAACATTTACAGAGTGGTTTACCGAATCCACGCTTGCTCCTCGAAAGCTCGTATTCTCCTATTAGTCCAGTCAAAATAGACATTGGACTTATGCAAAATTCGCATAGAGCTGAAAATTGACAGAGACGTTAAATACATCATTATAAATGAAATGTCAAAAGTCCCCTTCGATCCTACTTCTACAAAAAATTTCATTCAAGGTCAAAAGTACACAATTGAGGTTTTTCCATTTTTCTCGAAAACAGTAAGTATTATCGTGAAAGTATGTTAGACAAAAGTTGTAGATCATACAATTCTCTACAAAAATGGTCCAGTCACTTTTTCTCTTACGTCTCGCCATTCGTGAGATATCGCGGTTTTAATCATTAGAAAATTCATACTTTACATAATATGCACACATCTCCGCACCGCCTATGAGGTAATGTACTTGGCGCATTTTTTAACGTGGTTTCCCCAGTAGGTATACTCCACAATCTATTGTAATAAAGAAAGTTTGATCAGATCGTATCTTATTAATTGAAAGAATAGTAATATTGCTAATGATTAAAGTCGAATAGGTTGTTTTTTTCCTACATATTATTAGATAATATATTATAAATTATATTATAAATTAAAAACAACAATTATTTAAAACAATCATTCAAATAATATGAATGAAATCACTCTAACCTCAATGAGCATCCTGGAAGTTATTTGTCTGACAATAAAATGTTGAAACTAAGATTTCCTTTAATACTGTTAATGGTTTCGTAGAACCCATAATATAAAAATTACAATCACTATATGCATTAAAATCATAGTGAAATGCGTAATATTTTTGACGTATGTGTTACGGTAGGTTTATTGATTGATTATGATTTTATAAACATATGTATTGTTTTTCAAATAGCTAATCTTTATCATGTCTAAGAGAAGTATTATGCTAAATGACAAGTACCATGTTCCACCAGGAAGTACGTTAGCTGTGTAATTCTTTAAAACAGGCACAAACGTCACTCCATCTCAAAAATTTTTGTCCTGCTCAGGTTTATGTCACCGAGGCGTTCGATTGCCCCAAATTGACGAATATAAAATTCCCTATTTGTGAATTGTAAAATTTTCATATAGTGTGTCCATTTGCCAAGTTTTTCAGGTCTGTCGGGTTCACGGGTCAACTTTTTAAAATATAAATTCTTACATTCTCAAAAACTGCTTTTATTCCGTTTTGTGCGATTAAATTCCCAGAATTTGTCGTTAACTACTTTTAAATAAGGGGGGACCCGCTAACTTGAGTATCAAGATAGAAGGCAACCCTTAGAATATGGCTTCCCTTTTTACAATAACTAGAACTAATTCCATAGATAATTGCCGCCTGGTTTGCCCTTCAAGAAAATAGCATTACCGACACATCGGGGCACGTCTACATCTGGAGCAAAATGGGAAAAAACCATTTCTACGTATGAAGGCTGTAATTATTTTATAATACAAAACGGCTTTTTTTCTTCTCATAAAAAACTATTAATCAATTTCATCTTTCATCACTTGTTTCTTGTTATTCGAATTTGGTGCCTTATCTTTTGAAACGTTAAAAAGCATTATCCATTACTACCACAGACTTTGGAGACAGTCATTCTACCAATTATTTTTTTAAATTTTAAATCTTTGATGGGAGTAAATAAGACCTTTTTAAATAACGAATATCATGTTGGTTTTTGTTTTTCTCCAACGAAGGCCCATCGATATTTCTCAGAGATAATATATTCTTTCTCTCTATCCTGTTTCTTTAAATTTTTCTCAAAAGTTTGGTATCGAATACACAACTTATATGCCCCGTTTACGCCGGCTTTCGTTTCTTTTTTGCAATATAAAATATTGAGTTGTATGGTCTTTTTTCCATGATTTTCTTTGACACCGGTCGCTTCATAAGCTTGACCTTTTATAAACATTTTTATAACGGATGATCCCTTTGATCTGCTCCTGACACACATTTTTCAATATAGCCTCTATTAAGGTTAATACATTTTTCATTGATGTCCTAGCATTTCTGAGGCGCCTTGAAATAAAGATTGTTCAAATTTTGCAAAACGTGCAAAACTTTTTGGATTTTGGATGAGATTTTTCAACATTTTTGTGTATTGTTGAGGTTGTGAATATTCCACCTGCATGGTAGTCTCAACACCATCGTCTACCACATTTAAACGCCACCTTCTCACTGTGTCATATGATTCTAATATATCCACCAAATCTTGGTGAATTTGCGTTGGTATTAACTCTTTTCGATCGAAATCCAGGAATCGATAAGAACTAAAATAAGATAGGTATTTCAAGAAATCAGTATCCCTGAATTTAGACGTGTAGCTTAGCAGAATAAAAAAAATGAGACATGCCTTTTGATGGGTAGTAATCAGATGGTGCTTGTAATAGTAAATGAAAAAGGCTTGGAGGCACACATCACTGACAGAGAATAGTGAACGAGTAACTCTTAGCCTGCAATACTGAATAATTGAGCCACCTTGAGTGCACTGCTGGCTTCAGAATAAATGGCTTGGAAACCAGTCATATCAACTGTTAATTTTATCAGATGTTTTGGGCTGAATCACCGACAATTCCGACAATTTATTGAAGAGATTGGAGAAAATTACCTTATCATACTGAACATTGAACTTCGAGCAGTGATCGAAATTTTTTTGAATGAAAAGCATCGCCCTCTTACTGAATTACAAAACAACGCATGACTGTTGAAGTTAGCATTCTATGTTGATTTGCCGAAACGTGAACGAACTGAATTTGAGATTGCAAGGAGAAAACCAACATCTTCCTGATTTATATACTAATATCAAATCATTCTGGAAGAAATTGATACTGTTTCAATCACAACTAGGAAAGTAAATGTTTTTCACATTTTAAAACATGTGAAATATTCAGCTGCACCACTGAGAATGAGTTTCCTATCGATTTCGCAATAGAAACTTTGAGTGCTTCGAAAATAAATTCTGATACTCGTTTCTCACACTTTGATGCCATTGCGAATCAAATTAAGATTAAGATCAGAATCCTTTTGATACTGACATTGAAACCCTAGCCCCAGAACTTCAAATGGAAATGATTGATCTACAATGCAGTGATATAATTAAGAAAAAATATCAAAACTCATCTTTGTTGGAATTTTATAAGAGTCTTCCACTGACACAATTTGATAATTTGCATAAATTTGCTCGTGGGCTGTTTTCTGTTTTTGGTACTATTTATTTGTGTGAGAAGACCTTCTCCAAAATGAATTACACAAAAAATGTTTAAAGTTTAAAGTTATTATATACTGAAGTTAAATTTTCTGCATATTATACACGTCTTTACTCATTACAATTCTGTGTTTCTTTATCCAACTTATCACAAAAACTATAACAATAAGCCTACAACAATGTTATGAGTAGTTAGCCCATGACCATATCAATGTAGATGTCATATTAGTAATTATTTAACATAAAATTAGAATACTTCAGTAAACTAAATTTAATTTGCTATAAAAAATATGTTCTCTAAAAGGAGTTTTCAAGTATGCTAGCTCTCAGCGGGCCGGACAAAATCTGTCCGCGGGCCGGATGTTGCTCTCGGGCCGTAGTTTGGAGACCCCTGATCTACATCATCATCAAAATAATTGTTGGTTTACATGCCTTACATTGAAAATTCTATATAAAAATAGCAATGCGAATTATAAAAGCACCATAACAATAAAGCAATTTCTTTTTCTTGCTTTTTTATGTCTAATTTATTTTTCTACTACCCACTTGAATTATAATTATTAAGGTGTTTCATTTAAACTGCCTTTGTCTGTAATTTTTTTCACCCAGATAAATTTTCAAATTATTACTTGTAATAAGGAAGACTAACCTGTCATAAATCAAATTAAATGTTTTAACATTGGCAACGTTGAATGCACCTTCCGGTGTAGAATTTTCTTTCTCTCGCCAGACTGCTACCAAGCGGGTTTGTGCTGTTGTCAAATTGTGAGAATATTCTCTAATATAATTATTTTAAATCAAATGAATACCTACTGCTGTTGTACTAAACTATTCTATTTGTAATTTTAGGGAATACTAAAGTAAAACCTCTAATACCTGTTATTATCCCACAGATAGGAATAGCGGGGTGAATAGTCTTTCCAGTCGTTTATCTGTTGACGGTAATATTAAAAAAATGGAATGAACGACATTAATGGAATGTATTTTTTCATAACCAAGTCGGTGCTCTAATGCATTATATCTTTGTTATTTTCAGATGGTATCTAAATGCTAAAGTCATTCTTTTCAATACTTTTAGCATTTTATTTCTCAACTATTTTCATCTTCATAAAAAACGTATGTTTGAAATAAAATAATGTCATGAATGCTATTTTTCATTATTTATATTATTCTATATCTCCATGTTTGCATTCGGGTTTTATCTGACCATTTCCTACAGTCCAATACAAAAACCTATTAATACTTTTACCTACGGTGCCAAGTATGTTTTCAGACTACCCCTCTGCTGCCTACAGTTTTCGGCTTCTTTCACCGTATTCTAGGTAGTAGTATTTTGATCAGATTCATAGATTTTAGTTTGAATCCATATAAATTATATGTTTCGTTTAATACACATATTGAGGCCGTTGTAAAAATATATACAATTCACCACTTTCAGTTGTGATCAAATAAGATTTAGATGTTTCATAGTGCATTCTAGTAGTCAAGTCTTTTCATTCAACACCTAAATTGGTAGGTTGTGAAAGAAATATGTAATTATCCATTTCGTGACGCTTGCCATTATAGATTAGAAATTATATTCTACGAGGCATATTTCTAAGTAAGTACCGTTTTGGAATTAAAAAAAGAAGTGCAAAGATATCGCAATAATTTTATTTTTACATGAAAGCCTCTACCTTAATCTACTTTTCTACATAATTTCCTTGAATATCGAGGCACTTATTAAATTCTGCCGCCTGACTTGTTAACCACTGTATCACAACTATTTTGACTTCGTTATCGTCTTGAAGACGCTGACCGCCCATGTGTTTCTTCAAGTGCAGGAACAAATGGTAGTCGCTGGGCGCCAGATCAGGGCCGTAGGGAGGATGATCTAGAGTTTCCCATTGAAAAGATTTGATGAGATCTTTGGTTCGATTAGCCACATGTGGACGGGCAATGCCATGCAGCAAAACGATACCTTGCACTCACCCATTTCCTTACCATTCCAACTCTCATAATGTTTTGTCCGTAAACTTCACAGATCTCACGGTGAATATCGATCGGTTTTACGCCTTTAGCACCAAGAAATCGTATAACAGCCCGTACTTCACAATCGGCGGGACTCGGCGGAATAGCAAAACGGTACTTACTTAAAAAATATGCCTCGTATATCAATGAAACTGTATTTTCATCATCGAAAGCAAAGGTGAGTACAGCATTTTCGATCAATCTAACAATAGAAAAACGGTTAAATGTCAATTACTTAATTTGGTCCAAGCAATAGAAAAACCGGACAAGCTTAAGGAAACTATTTGAAATGGATCATTGATACTAATTATATAATAATATGAAACCGGTTTATCCAGCAAACACGAAATACACTTGGTATTCTTTTTAATACTCTTTGATCTCAAACCGGTTTTTTAAAGTTATATTTAAAAACCAGCATTATTACTATTTTGTTCATAGAATGCCTTAACATGTGAAAGTTCTTAGAATAGAAAAATATTTCATTTCAATGAAAGTATTTTATATTTTCAAGTATATTTGAAACATATACTTTCACATTCGTAAAACCGGCAACATTTCAATCGCCCGCTTCACAATTTACAATCGTCCCTACTTGCCGCTGTTCCGCCGATCCCCTTCGCTTCTCTGTGCCGTCCTGTCATGGTAGAAACACAGGCATTCACACAGAACACATAATGCATTTCAGAACGATCCGAGAATTTAGACCTTGGCCGTAGTGATTTTTAGATCCCACTCTTACTATTCTTCAAATAAGTGTGTAGCTAGCTAGCTCTACCTTCTATTTTGGTTTATATTTTTAGATCAACTCACGTGCGACGCCGGTTTCAGTGCTTTATTTACGTTTTACTTCCGTTTATCGAAGACATTTTCTTTGTCGACCAGTGATCCAATGTGAGGCAAAGATTTATTCTGTGTCCATACTTATTATAGTTAAAAAATAGTGATGTTCCAGTGCATTATCCAGCAGAAGAACGGTTGGATTCACTCCTATAATACCGAAAACAAAGATGTATTTCCAGGTATACTTTTAAGTTTTGTGGTTGTTCTTTTTTATATTAGAAGGGCAGTTAAACAGCTCAGCATATCTAGCTGCTTTTGACACTGAGCCAAAAAATTGACGTGTATAAATAATGTTTAAACGTCACTGCAGTAATGTTTTGATACAAAAAGCATGACCGTGATTCATGGTTTACTAAAATGGACCTATTATATTTACCTTTTTCTAAATTATAAATATGGGATTATTGCAAACAATATTATATCAACTAATATTGACTATAGTCTCAAATAATACTTATACATTTACTTACTGTTTGAAATTTCACAATTTTATTTAAAAAAATATATCTACTTATCAGATGATTATTGCAGGGTAGATTATATTATCTTCTAAAATATCGGTTTATTCATACAGCTGTCAACTTTGTTAAAAGCTTTTTTATTGACTATTTTCCAATATATGTCATGAATATAGGTAAAAATATTTAAATATTAACTATTAAGGTTTTCTACGAAAGTCGATATTAGAAATAACTATAATAAGTTATACGGGGAAGCCGCTATTAAAATTGAGTAAAAAGTTTTTGTGACAAAATTCCTGAGATGAGGAAGGCCATTTTCTTCCTGGAGAAATTAATACATTAGTACAGAATTATAATTTGCAATTACAAAATCTCCTAAGTCAACTTCTATATACATCTCCATCCGCTTTTCATATTTGATAAACTTTTCACACAGTTGACTGTTCAATAACATATTCCTAAAGCTGTTCAATGGATGAATTATAGACTCGTCAAATTTTAAATGCCGGACCAAATGTGCAGGTATTCATGCTTTCTAAACGTATCAGTATATCCAATTTACTACATAACTGCTGCAACATGTTTAATTCGCTACAAATATTTATATGATAATTTGAATGGAGATCCAAGATATTTGTTTCACCGCGGGCCAATTTACAATAAGAAATCGACAAATTTTCATTATAGCCTTCCATTAAGGTTAACACTTATGTTTTCCATTAATAATCTAGCATTTCTAATACGTCTGGATACAAAGATTGTGAAACCTCTGTAAATATATAGTCTCTGCTGACTGGTTAAAACAAGGAACCCAATATATTGTGGACTGCAGCAAGTTTTGGAAAATGAAAAGTCTCTATTAAACTAAACCGAGGCTTTAAGAAAGTGCTTTTTCCATGAGCAAGGGAAACTACAATATAAATGGAGAAATGAGTTTTGTAATAGCCGGTAATCGCTGGGAGCCAATTAATTGTAAACTTGTCTCGTCATTGCGACTGTTGTAAAGACCATGTTTGCGCAACTTCACCGGCGTTTTACTTTTATTACCTCAACAATTTTAGAACTAAATTGGCATAGTAAGCACCTTACGCCTTCAGCATCACAAAATATCCTGTTTTCACCCATTATTACTGATGTTGCAAGAAAAGTTTCTCCAGTTGTTGTTTACACTGTGTTAAAAAATGAGGGTGGAAATTTTTTGACGTTCACTTCGACAGTATATTATGTATCAAGTGATTTGAGAGACAACTATCTTGAACTATTTGCTAAATAGTCACATGACGATTTTGGAAGACACATTTATGATACTACATACAGATCTCCATAATGTATCCATTGAATCTGTGTGAATTGGAATTGTGGTGAATTCATTTAATCGAAGGATTAATCCCCGCGTGCTTCTCTACACGATTCATTTTAATACTGAGATATGACTGGCTCTCTCGCAATCGGGCTTCTAGTGTAGATACGTGTCAACAGGTTAAGATTGTAGCGTGAGTATCTATACAAGTGAACATAAATGATTGTTTTGATTAATGAATGGGTTAAGGGTAGAGAAAAGAGATCTGCCCTCGTAATTAAACAATATTACAGATAAATTTATTTTAAAATGAAAAATATGAGGAACCATTATCACTACTCAACCTGTTACCAAACTTCTTATATATTTTGACTAATTTATTCAAGTGAGACTTTGAAGAGAATAACAATAAAAATAAACATTATTATATATTTGTTGATAATATTAAAACAACGAAATCAAAATTTCTGATACGCAGCGCCGGATTAAGATTTATATGGCCCGGGGCTAACGTAATGACGGAGCCCCCATAAGGAATTCGAAAACCCGGGAAAATTCACAAAATAATATCAATACATTAGATTTTTGGTATCAACACATCAATAAATACAGAATGATTTCCAAATGATGGAACCCTCTTGGACCTGGGGCCCGTGGCTATAGACCACCCCCCCCAAGCCCCTAGCTTAATCCGGCCCTGCCGATACGAATAACATTGGATGTAATCGTAGGTACTACGTTATATAACTACGAAAATAATTAAAACGTTCTTAAGGAAGCTAGTAATACGAATTATCAGTATTTATCTGAGAAATTATATAGATTATACATGAATTCTACTCTAGTATCATCCTTTTGGTAATTTTTGTTGTTTTTCATCTTTTTCCATTGCTCTCTGCAATAAAAATAACAGTTACAGTTACTCCTACACTCTGTCATTCGGATTACTTATATCACAGTCATCTGTCTCTTCGATTCAAATTTGTTAATTTTGGTGTCAATGCCTAATTATTTATTTATAAGTCTTATCTGTTCATTATTCTGCTATTTCAACTCCTACAAATATTTATCAAGTACTCGTACTTTGTTCTCCTATGTCATAGTGCATGTTCTACATGCAATATTATTTATTATTTACTCAACATTTCTGATTTATCTCGTCTATATAGAAAAAAATTGCATCCGAAGAACGTGCTTTCAAGTTTTTTCGTCAATAAGGTCATGACCACGTTGTACTGGGATTCCAAAGGTGTTATCTTCGACAAAGGCGTGTTTCGCAGAACTTCAGAAAGATTAATTTTTAGTTCGTTTTCAAAAAATTGGAAACTTGCTGGACTACGTGTGTAGAGTTGAAAGTCACTTTTTCTCTGGAATCTGGAACCACCTGTAATATATTCTATTTTATATTTTTATATCTTATAATATTTCAAAGCTAGAAAAAATCTGTGGTTCGATCAACTGGACACACTAGAGCTCAAAAATTTCATTAAAGATACTACTTCTATTGAATTTATTACACAATTTGTTCCAAATATCAACTTGAGACTCTGCCTTATATCTTATGTACTTATACGTTATTTAGAAAAAAATCGAAAAAGGTGTCTCTGTTCATGTTTTTTTTTTCATTCATTATTTTTTGTTTGTTTTTTAAACTGCATACAAAGGACTTAAATACCCATGTGAAGTTATCCATGGATTTCTACGACGAATATTCTTTTACAAAATAAACTTTTGCTTAAAAATATCAATAGAGAAGACATATGACGACATTACCTATAATAGGCTACATAATTTTTACTACAAAAAATTGAAGATTAAGTGGATAAAACATTTTTAAACACGCGTTTCACATATTTCACAATTCTGAACCGAAGCCCCAAAATTTTTTCCAAATTTCATTCAACAAAAAATTATGATGTAAGTATTTTTTATAACGTCAAAAGGAATTCATAGTGTACGTTTGAGCGCTGACGCCCATCGTTCGTTTCGATATCGAAACCTCATGCTACATGGTGGATGCTTTAATAGGAAGGAACAGAAAAATAGAATCCTAGAAATAAAAAAAAAATCCAATTCTAATTTCTTCTCATTGGATGTTGCTTTATATAAATATGGAACAGAACGCACTAAATTTTTTTGACCCTTATGTAAATTGCAGTAAAAAGGTAAAATATTACTTTGAAAGAACACGTTTTTGATCATATTTCATTACTCTGAACCGAAGCTCCAAATTTCATTCCTGAGAAAACTCAATAAGGAACCTATTAGCAAAAAATTATGATGTAAGTTTTTTTTATAACGTCAAAAACATGAATAAAGTTTACGTTTCAGCACTGACGCGCATCGTTCGTTTTGATATTGGAAGCTCCCGAATTTTTTCAAAATCTAATTAATTATTGCAAAGAACACGGAATAGGAAACATATTAAAAATTACGTCACGTCTTTGATAGTTGCACATATGTAGTGACAAGAAACACATTTTATTTCTTTGTTTTGTTCACCACAGTACACCTATTCCCCCGATTTACACGGTAGATACGTTCCTGAGAAAAACGTGTAAATCGAAAATTCAAAATTTTCAAGTCAAAACTGTATAAATCGAAAAGCTTGCAGAAAATGCATAATTTTGCTATTCACCAGTTGTGATTTTTTTTCAATATTTTTAGGTGTACACAGAAATAAAAATAAAATGCACTGACAGGTTAAAATATGTAATATATATTACGAAAACACTGTTTTTTTTATTTAATTACAATACATTAAACAGAATAACAAAAAATAAAACCAAAGGTGTTTTATTATCCTTCATCACTGTCAAAAATTACTCTCATCCTTTTTTTCGGAATCGAAGGTTCGAATCCACTTTCATTACTCGTTATTTGTTATTGTTATTAAATTATTTGTGCCGATTCGATGTTTGAAGTAGAAATATTTACATTATGAGAGATGGTAATAAAATCGGTTATTAACAATTGCTTCGATCTTTGTAAACTTCTTCATATTGAGTCAAGCATCGTAAAGCCCTTTCAACGTTTGTGTCATTTTGTATAAAATGATTACTCAGCTTTCTTCACAATGCGAGTCCTTCGCGGATGACTTTAGCAGTGAATATTACTGTTACTAATTCCTCTTCATCAGATTTGTCAGACTCACTTTCGCAAACTAAATCATCCTCACTTAGTTCTTTATCAGCCATTAACTCTGCGATATCATCATCAGTCAAATCATCAAAACCTTCTCCGCCCAATGAATACGCCATCTGTACTATCTGCGAATATTCTTCATTTAACGTTGAAATGGAATGTTCATTTGGCCACAATTTTTTCCAACAGCTATTGAGCGTTGTTTGCTTAATCTCAGTGTATGATAAGGCGATATGCTTCACACAGTATAATATTGTAAAATTTTTCCAAGCACTAACAACTGTTAAAGATTAATTGTTCTCCATTTGTTCCAAAATAACAGGTGTCCAAAAAGAGTATCGGGTATTTGTTTTAGCGTCACAATCGAAACGGAGCGACGAAAGGGAGCGGGAAGGGGTTCGTGGCGTCCGCCATTTTGTGGAGTTTTAGTCACGATGGAACAGTACTCGGGGACGCATCGCGCATTTTGCGTACGAGCGTATTATCGTAACGGTGATTCAATAGTGACTGCTCAACGTCTGTATCGTGCAGAATATCGTACACGCCACGCCACGCGCCAAGTGACGATAGAATTAGGAAATGGATCAGGATGTTCTAGAATACAGGTGCGACAGTTAAAATTCAAAACTCTGGTCGCACTCGTGCAGTTCGCGATGAAAAAACAATTGAAGAAGTTTAGACGTCGGTTCATCGAAACTTTATCCATCCGAAAGCGAAGCCAATCGTTACATTTGATTTGAACTGAATTGAATTGAAGGATACGGACTATGCTAATCGACTGAATTTTGCGAACGATTTAACAACTTTCAAAACATACTGTTCAGCAACGAAGCAAATTTTCACCTGAATGGTCATGTTAATAAGCAGAATTGTCGGTACGGGGCAGTCGAGAATCCGAGACGAAAAAAGCATGAACGACCCCTGCACAGCCCAAAGGTCGTTGTTTGGGCCGCTATGTCTGTTAAAGGAATTATTGGTCCTTATTTTCATGAAGATCAACGAGGCCGAGCAATCAATGTGAATAGTGACCGTTACTGCGATATGTTGCGAAATTTTTTGGTCCCAGAGTTGCAGGAGTTTGCAGGTTTCAACTCAAGAACGTAGTTCCAGCAAGATAGGGCGACTTGCCATACCTCGAATGACTCGATGGAAGTTGTGAATGAATCTAATAAACTGGCCTCCCAGAAGCCCCGACCTTAGGCCTTAGCTTGACTATTATGTATGGGGATACCTTAAAAGTAAGGTTTATCAAAATAATCCAACGAACCTAACCCAATTGAAGGAAAACATCAGGTCAGAAATGGCAGCAATATCAAGAGCTTTGTGTCGACGTGTTATCGCCAATCTTCGTTCCCGTTTAGAAGAGTGCCAGCAACGTGACGGTCATCATTTGGATAACATCATCTTTTCCAAATAATTTTCCAATTCATTTGGTATCAAAAAACAATAAAGGTTTTTATTGCTTATAAATATTTTTTTGTTTACTTGAAGTTACAGATACCCGATACCCTTTCTGGACACCTTGTATATGTAAAGGCTCGTTTTATGTACAAAGCTTCAAAAGTAGAAATTATGCCTTAATCCAATGGGTGTAATAATGAAGTTGTATTTTTTGGTAAAAATTTTAGAGTTCTACCTAATGTTTATTGGATAACTAAAGAAAATCGACAAATTATATATTATAATAATTGTTTTTTTCATTAATTTACAAGTACTAAGCGCCAAATAAGAACAAAATTATACCTTTAATAAAAGAACCAGTTGCTTTAACCATAAGTAGACTGTTTAACAAAAGTTTAATAAATAATTTTTATTCAAATTAAAATGTTTTAATTTTTTCATTTTCAATAAACCTATATGGTAAAATTGCCATCATTTCCCTCCAAAACTTCCCGCATTTTTTCCTCTGAATTTTACTTTAATCACAGCCGTTAATTTATAATAATCTAAATAATGCACTCACTTGTAATTTACGAATATCGAAAATTAAATCTCTCTGCAACTTTCACTCAAATACAATTTTCCGTAGATAAAACTTTAATTTTATGCGAAGAAGCTCGGGATTCCCCGTGAAATGTGTACGTGTTCAATCACAGTAGCATTTAGTAGAGTGCGATAAAAACAAAAAAAAACTGATTTGTAAAATCGTGTAAAAGCGAAAACGTGTAAAACAAGTACCGTGTAAATCGGGGGATAGGTGTATACGCATTTTTTTTTTTTTCGATATACCATCCGTGCTTAAATGAATGATGTATTTTAAATATTAAGATAAAATAAGATATCTGCCGTTTGTTCAACATGAACATTATTCTTTCAAAGTAATATTTCACCTTTTTACTGCAATTTACAAAAGGGTCAAAAAAATTTACTACGTTCTGTTCCATATTTATATAAAGCAACATCCAATGAGAAGAAATTAGAATTGGGAATTTTTTTTTATTTCCAGGATTCTATTTTTCTGTTCCTTCCTAATGAAAGCATCCATTATGTAGCATTTGCAATAGTTGAATGAAATTTGAAAAAAATTCGGGGCTTTGGTTCAGAATTGTGAAATATGTGAAAACGCGTGTTTAAAAATGTTTTATCTACTTAATCTTCAATTTTTGGTTGTAAAATTGTGTATCCTATTAAAATGCCATTATATGTCTCCTCTATTGACATTTTTTCGCAAAAGTTAAGTTTATTTTGTAAATGAATAATCGTGGTAGAAATCTGTGGATAACTTCACACGAGTGACTCGAATAGAGTTTTGTAAATGTAAATCTTTTGTTTTCATAGCTTGCATGATAATTGAGACCAATAATGTGAGTACATATCAGAACATTTTTTGTCATCACGAAACGGGTTTCTTTTGGAGATAATGATGTATTGACAAACTCCTCTCCAGCTCTCCCTTATTTTGCGAGTATATAATGCCAGAATGGACATTTAGCTATCAGCAAAAATCATTCATTTTGTAGTAGCACATTACACAGTAAAATTATAGTTGATTTAACATTGAAATCTAATCTTACTCAAATGACCTACAGTATTGTCGTAACATCTCAAAACTCACTATATTACGTTCTTGATATGAGTCATTTTAACACTAGAACACGCCGATCGGCGAGGAAAAAAACTTTCGTGTTCGACCAGAGCACGCCAATCGGCGTTTAGGGTATTAAAATTTATCGTTTACTAGTATTAAATGGCTCACTTTACTTCTAGTAGCCTTTAGGTAAAACTTCGGTCTACCGTTTGCAACTCTTGGTTTTGAAAAGTAACGTTTCTATCTCAACCGTTTTTGCCCCCTTTGTCTAGATCTTATTTTGTTGTTCTTGCGTTCCCCTTTATGAAATTCTACGACTTTATGTTCGTCACAGTAAAACATGTTTTTGTAAAAAGAAAATTCTTTAACTGAAACAAGCTCCAATAAAATGTATTATAATTTAGTTTATCAGCAAATTCTCTTCTTATTTTTTTTTTATGTGAATTGTGGTTATAATTATAATAGAAAAAAACCAATTATTAAAAAAATGAGCGGTTCGGATGAAGCAATGGTACATGTTATTGCATCTGGCCAGACCACGCCGCGCCGGTTGGCTTGTAGTGTTTTAGACCTTGGTTCTCGCCTTACTATATTTATGGCAGTGAAAGTGTTCAATGTATAGTTTTTCATCGAAACTATACAAATATAAATATTTAACAATCGTTTCCAATGTACCAATTCTTTCATTTTTATTTAATGATTCAATCATCAACATTTCCTAAAACAAATAATACAATTGACGTTCTGGTTCCTAGCAAGGGAGACCCGTTCGTCCAAAAACTTGTTTAATCAATTCGCGTGAGTGAACTTCATGATATTTTAATATGTTGCCTTAGCGGGTATTACTTATCTATTTAAGGTCCTAAATCCATAATCAGATTTTAAACTGTCATTGTTTGAACAAAATGTATTAGATAAAGCTTTGTGAATTAAATAGTATTTTACATCATTTATTTATTGAAGCTGCTAATATAATATTTGCAAATTTATGTGCCTTTTGGTAGTGAGATTATGGCAAAGTCTATTATTTTCAATATATTTCCAAGCTTTCGAATACCCATGTATTCATCATCAGGGATAATGATGTTGAATATTGAATAACTTGAAAATCATTCAATTTTACACCAGAATATTATTGGTAAAATTTGATACTGGGTACCGTTTCCTTAATATTTTATTGTAAAATTATGAAGAACCGTTGCTGGCATTAAATATTGGTTGAAGTTATTAATTGTTACTATTATTAATTAGTAAGCATTATGTGGAATGGAAATTTTCTAGTCACGTTAATGAGACATTATTGAAACGGATACATATTAAAAAATTAGGATTGAGGGCTTTCCTTTTTGTAACGCTTGACAAAAATTCATTAGTAGTATATTCCTCTAAGTTTGTTATGGAAAACTGTCATTTATCGATGGTTACGACGATAAGTCTACGACAAATAAATTTTTGAAACCTAATTAGTAAAATTAGATCTTGTTAATTAGAACTAACATACTTACCTACATGTTATTAACCTCAGGCACGTGTTCAGAAAGTCTAGTGCAGCTGTTAAGCATTATGTAAAAAATTTGTCTGGAAGAAACTAACCAAGTAAAAGTAATTTAGAGCCATTGAACGCCTTTGTGAAGAAACTGGAAACTTGAGACCAAAAAAAAAGTTAGGCCCAAAACAACTAGAACCATTAATTTGGAAAATATTATTTTAAATTTAGTTGGTCAAGATCCAATAGTTAGCGTAATATATATGATAAGAGTTCTTCCCAGAAAATAAAACACCACAATAAGAAACAGCGTTCCATCCAAATTTTTGGTATGAATACAATCTGCCAATTTACTCAATTTTCATAGATTACCAAAAAGTTTACGATACTGTGAACTATCTTATTATTCCAAAACGCTTATAAGTCTTACCAAAATGGAACTCGAACATAGAAAAACGAAGATAAAGGGTTGAGTGTTATATATCACCATGCAAGAATTGAATAAAGATGGCGTAACGAAAACTTTACTAAGCGAATCCAAGATATTTATTATTCTCATCCTACTTATCTTTTAGAGGAGGGGAAAATGCATATGATACAAAATAAGTTACCGCTGGTTACCTACATCTCTTGTCTACGCACTGACGCCATTACAGTCTGATTCTTCATCGTGTACGTTGTTTACTGAGTGTTTAAGATGCCTCCGACAATCGTGAGTCCCACCGATTGTGAAGTACGGGCTGTTATACGATTTCTTAGTGCTAAAGACGTAAAGCCTATCGATATTCATCGTGAGATCTGTCAAGTTTACGGACAAAACATTATGAGAGTTGGAATGGTAAGGAAATGGGTGAGTGCAAGGTATCGTTTTGCTGCATGGCATTGCCCGTCCACATGTCGCTAATCGAACCAAAGATCTCATCAAATCTTTTCAATGGGAAACTCTAGATCATCATCCCTACAGCCCTGATCTGGCGCCCAGCGAATACCATTTGTTCCTGCACTGAAGAAACACCTGGGCGGTCAGCGTCTTCAAGACGATAACGATGTCAAAACAGTTGTGATACAGTGGTTAACAAGTCAGGCGGCAGAATTTTATGAGGAGGGTATAAAAAAACTGGTGCCACGTTATGACAAGTGCCTCAATATTAACGGAAATTATGTAGAAAAGTAGATTAAGGTACAGGCTTTCATATAAAGATAAAATTATTGCGATATCTTTATCTCGTACATATATATTATATTCAAAGAACGTATTTCAAAAATATTTCGTATATATGTAGCTTGACACTTTGCTATATCAAATTGAAATGCTCGAGACTGCTTATATAGAACAACCCCTCTTATTGCCCCCAACATCCATATCCACTTAACTTTATTAGATTTCTTTTAACTTCTTAGCTATATATTTTTTGTGCCTTTGGGTAGCTATTTTCCAAAACAATGAATATTTTGTGATGATTTCAACTTTCGATTTGATTTATAAAATATCTAAGCACTCTACCTAAAAAGTGTTGAGGATACATATTTATAAACCATTGTGGGAGCCGAAACGTCGAGAATTTTCAAAATTCCAACGCGGTTCAACCCGTGAACCGAATCCTGACCGCGGAAATAATTAATTGAGATTTGTGGTGGCTTCCTGTAAAAATTGTAAATTCATAGAATTCAATATTCAAATTCATTAATTGAAATATTTCAATGATCTCAGATAGGTAAAACAACAATTCAGCCGCGCCATGACAGTTCAACGAAAACAATAAACGCGAGTGTTTGTTGTTAAAGTAAAAATAAAAATTTTTGCAGTTTTGTTACGATTTTTGGCAAAGTAAGTGTATTAATTTTTGCATTATGCATTAAGTGCTAACAAATAGACTCAGTTTACACAATTGTTTGCATGTGTTTTTAAGTTTTAATTTGCTTTTTTGATTTTTAATTCTTTGGTAAAAATTTTATAGTAGACTTTTACAACTTTTAAAAATGAATACTTTGAGCAAGAAAGATATTTTTTTAGACATTTAACACATATTTAATTGAATGCATTAAAATATAGCTATAGTAATATGTGAGAAATTATTGTCATCATTAATTACATTACATTACATTAAATACAATATGATTTGTTTATTTTACATGGTGTATAAACTCAAAAGCAAAAGTGGTCGAGGAGCATTGTCAGAAAAATCACTTGATAAAGCAAGAAAAGCTGTTAAAGAAGCAGCGAAATGTATTAAATCTACCGCTACTGAATTTGGACGCATTGACATATAAAGTTATGAAGTAGATTTACAACGGTTTTTCCGCCAGAGCAAGAAAGCATACTTGAAAAAATTGGACAGTCTGTTTTTTGACCAATCTCGTTCGGACTTTTCAGAACTCGTGTATCAATATGCAACAAAAAGTAATATATTCATCCACTCAAAAATGGCGAAGAGGGTGGTAAGTAACTGGTTTTCTGATTTCAAGTGTCAACACCAAGAAATTATACTCAGATCACCGTAGCCAACATCATTTGTACCACACACCACCAAAAACTATTTTGAACAAGAGTTGAAAACGTTTTCCAGGAAGAATCGTGAATCAGTATGACAAGGCAAAACGATTTGGTGGAGCTTACATCAAAAGTGTTTCAAGAATGCAACAAGTGGATTTAATGAACCAGGAATTTGGCCTTATAATCCAAATGGATTTGAAGATGAAGATTTTGCTCCTTCAGTTATGACTGACCAACTTATAAACAACGCATCATCTAATATAACTGATACTCTGACGATAATAACTGTAAATGTCAAAATATCGAGCCCTACTGATGCTCTCTCAACAATAGCTGTCTCCAATGTTGCAATTTTATCTACAATGACTGACGCTCCAACAACAAATGTAGACACTCACTGTTCAAATGATTGATTAACCAAATCTAATGACTATCCCATAACTAGATCATCAACGTCAACTTTTGAACTTACAAGGATATCCGAAATTAATATGGAAATAGAATCTGAGAGATCAATGTAATCGGAATAGAAAATCAGCTAGCTCACCATTTTAAAACATTCCATTTCAATTAGAGAATCAAAGCCTTACACCGTTACAAATCAGACCCACACCAATTACTAACCATGGCTGTTCCAAAATCGAAAACACAAAGGGCAACGATCAGAAGTGTTGACTATTCCTATTAAAGAAAAGCAACCAAAAAAATAATGATAAAAAGACCAAGATTGCATTACTTATCCTTTTAGCCTTGGAGGTGTATCCGTTTTATCCGGGGGGATCGGACAAAACGGATAATAGGCATTTTTTTTTTTTGGTAATAAAACGTTGTTCAAGTTTCAAAGTTTTTATTTGTCATTTCCAAAGGTAATTTACCAAAGTACAAATTAAAAATAAAAAGATATTTATCGACACTATACACTGGTTGCCCGGAATGATAGTATGTTATACAATGTAGATTATATAATATGTGATTAATAAACTACATTCATATTTTCATTACATAAACTATCCTATTACATATGTATTATTGAAAAGATACTATTCAGAAGTGGTTAACTTCGTGTACTAGACCACATATTTTTTCTATGTTTCTCATCTAGGTGAAGGATGACTGTCTCTATAAATTTTTTGTATTTTCCTTTTTAATTAATTGTAATTTATATAATTACCTTACTCCATAAACTTGTAGCTTTCTTAAATTAGAACAATATTTAGAACACGTGAGGTTAGATATAGAGAAGGGACGTTTGGCTTATGGAGATTAGCTCTGCCCACGTATCAATACTCTAATCTAAGTGTTTTATATTCAGACTTCTCTTAATCAATTCCAAGTCATCCAATTAACTTATGCTGCTAATTTTTATTTCGAAGAAGGCTTCTATTATTTGGACATTGCATGGCTACCAATGGCAGCAATTTAAAAAAAATTAATTAAAATCTTATGGTACCCTTTCACTTTGTTATTAATAATATAATTCACCGTACTTTTTGATCGCACCTCGCACACAGTAGAGTTCATGGTATTTCTATATGAATTGGAAATATCTGAAATAACGTGGAAGGTGTATCCTGCTTTTATAGAAAACCAGCTACCTATATTTGTTCTAAATTGGGCATAACAGCTTGTTTCTAAAAGTTATGAAACACGGTTGCAAAATTTATTTACTAAATATGTTGAAGAAACTAAGCAATAGAAATGTAAAAGACTTTTTCTATGAACCATCCACTAAATTCCTCCTCTCCTATAAGGAAAAGTTACGAAGTAATCTCAGAGCTAGAGCAATGCAATAAAGTATCAAAACTAGTAAAAATGCATATAAAAGAGAAAATATAAGTTTTATTGCCAATTTATAAAACTCATTTCAGGGTGATTTCCTTAGAAACTATTTTATTGCTTGTTTGTCCAGTGATATTATATATAGAATACCAAATTATTTCCCATTATAGAAGAATTTTACTCTTTCGTCTGGGATTATATATGAAAAGACATATTATAAAAATTCAAATAAAAGGGCACGATTTATAATCATTTTAATTATATATTTATAGTTTTTGTGTTTTTAAATTTTAGACATATTTTAGTATTGTCCTTTGTTTTTAAGAACAGCTCTTGAATTTAAACTAGCCAATGTTCTCTTGACTATATTGTGTCATTTTTCATGCAATTTTCTCTACCATTTCTGGCATATGACAGCATTTTCGTGCTTTTCTATCGGGATTATACCATAATAGAGGTCAAGTTCAGAGACTGCAGAAGCAATGTTATAATTTTTCAATATCTGCAGTTATACGTCTCCTACTTCCCTTCGTTTCATTGCCTTTTTCTAGGCTTTCAGAACCTCTTCCTTGTAGTGCTGCCTTATTCCTGATTAATTCATTATCTCTTATTTCTACTCCTTTCGTCCTTCCTCCATTTTGAGGTACCTATTTACTACTTGTTATTTGAAAGAAGAATTAGCTAATTATGATAATCATCCTTCAGATGGCGCATATGTGTATTATTTAGCTTATGTTTTTCTTGATTTTCAAAATTTGGTTTTTCCGAAATTGGATTGAATCTCAACATTTTCTCTTCATATCCAAGAAAATTATATCTCCTATGTTACCTCATTCTATCCTTTTTCATTGCCGATGGGCTCTTTAACGGAACTAAATTACATGCAGGTGATAAATCAAAATTTACTCGATGCTGTATTGCCATTCCCTATATTAGTCAAAGTAGCTCAAAATTTATGAGCTCCTCTGGTAAACCCGTCGTGTTCTCGGAGAGAAAATACCTTTATATTTTCTTGTTGAATGTTTCATACTTCGAACCTAATTAAACTTACGCTTATGAATTTAAAATAATTAGAGAAGACTGTCTAGCTACAGATGTTGATCTACGAAATCTCACCAACAGCTAGATCATTTATTGTATGTTATTTTCCAGTCAATCTGTGAATTAATTAATTGAATATTTTTAATTACTAGACTGCTCTGTTCCAATTATAATTTATTATAATTTGTATAGATATTTCAATGAGCGTTATTTTTTTTATTCAAAGCAACCGGATAGAGTACCTAATACTAAAGTGCGTAGAAAGTCAACTTCTACATATATGTTTATAAAACATTTAAATACTACTTTAAATAAATCGATCGCTCCAAGTAAATTGAAGTAGTACAAGATTTCTTGATATCATACAGATTGTTAGTTTCGAAAAAAGAAATTTTGACGAGTAGAAATTTTTAATTGTAGATATAGTATGGGACTCATTATTTTCATGAAATATTTCGAAATATTTTTGAACGAAATTCAGTAATAAACTAGAAGATGTTGGTATTTCTGGAACCATTTATGATAGACTTGCAACGAATATTCAGTTACTATTCGGTATTCGGCCTATTCGGCTGCTTTTATTATATTCGGCCGAATACCGAATACTTAAATAATATATTTCATCATAGAGAAATAATTGGTAAAATGAAAAATTAAAATCGATTGATTACGTATATATTTATATTTTCATTTCTTTTATAATCATTTAAGTAGTCATTGGTGCATAACACAGGTACTACATAATTATCTTCTGAATTGGAAAAATGGAGGATTCTATGTATTTGAATTATTGTGATAATCAAAATCGTCGTTACGGAAATATAATCTGTCTCTGAAAGTAAACTAATTTTCTCATCCACTTTACGATAAATTTCTGGAATCACATTGTCTGAAAAGTAAGGACGACTGGGTATATTGTACCACGGCAAAGCGCTATTAATCAGTTTTCTAAAACCAGCCCTTTCTACTATATTTACTGCCACATTATCAAGTGCGATCATTTCAGCAATTAACACATGGTACTTTTTTGCCTTGGAGTCATTAATATCCGATATTTTATTAATTTCTGCACATTTTTCAAGAGTTAATTGTTTTTTTGACGTTGAAGGTTTATCACTTACATTCGTATCTTGACTTATAGTTTCTTGCCCCTTAGGGAACGTGGATACCAACTTATGATATTCTTTATTGTTTTATTTATTGTGTTTATTTTTTAAATGATTTAACATTCCCGATGTTGTCGCCTTTCTTCCAACGCCACCCGAGAAATTACGTAACCTGAAAGAGTGAATTAGTGTAGAGCCCGGGTAAGTGACGGATTTGATTTAGAAACATTTCTATTCAAAAACAAAACCTCCACCTTAATTTGTATGGAATAGAAAAATACGGTTTACAAATCTCAGCTTGGAGAATCTGCAAAAAGGGAAAAAAATAAAACGGTTAGGAGAGAGAACAGGGAGAGAGAGAGAGAGAACACAATGTTTAGCAGTGGAACAGAAAATAAAAGGCGTTACGGTGAACACTTTCTGCTAAGAAAAAATAGGCAAGTAGAGTAGTGCACTTCCAACATTGAGTCTTCTATAATTGAGATGGAATTATACCAAAATCACTATGTTTAGGGACCTACACAAGGAAAAAATGTGGAAGAACAAGAATATATACAAAGCTATCCAATTGAAAAAACTCAGTGCTCGATAAACCACGTTTCAATAGAAAAACATCAATGATGCTTTGAAGATACAAGAAGTTGCCGTGGAATGGATATAAATAAAGATCACTTTCTAGACATTCTGGAAATACATTGACAACAAAAAACGAAAGAATAAAAAGATATGATATTCAACGACTACAAAAGAATACGATAAAAAAACATTTTTGTAGGACTGAAAAACTGAAGCAGGGTCAGGATAACCAAGAAATAAAAGAGAGATGGAAAAAAATTCAACGAACTGTTAGAGACTGTCCAAAAGCGGCTAGGAAAGATGAAACAAAACAAAAAAAAAATAGATTGGTACAATCAGGAATGCAAACAAATTTGTGCGAAAAAAAGCCATAATCAAGTTGTTGGAATCAATAACAATAGCAAATAGGGAGCAGTTCAAAAGATGAGGGCACTAGCCAAAATTACGTGTAGACAGGAAAAAAGAAAACACGAAGATGAAAAATCAAATGAGATCGAAGAAAATTAAAAAATGCAAAAATTCAAAACTTCTACCTACCAAAAAATTAGAGTAAGTTGGGTAAATAAAATAGATACCAAGATAACAAAATTGGGTGCATCACTCTAATCAATTGCTGAATACTAACGACTAAGATTTATGGATGTTTGAAGGTTAGAGAGAGAACAAGCTAGAATAAGAAATCAAAAAAACGTCTTAGAAACTACTGAGCAAAAAATGGAAAAAAACTTGAAAACAATAAAAGCTCGTTATTTAACTAACTTATTGGAAAATCAGGTTGAATTCCACCCAACTATTGATTAATTTTAATTACAATTACGTCTGATACACTAATTGATAAACGTTTTACGAGAATACGTAAACTACAATTATTATTTGTATATAAATAATTACTTATTAATCTTACATAATGTTTAACGTTGATATATGGTAAAGTACATAGATATACTTTAAAGAGTTAATATAAAGACAGTGTACCCACAAATAAGTAAATATATACTCAAGTACTATATAATTTATTGACGTCATATATATACAACTCAGCTACTCTGGAGTTATCCTCACTAATATTATTATTATTCTTGTATATCTTTGAATTGTTGCTAATTTGGTCGATGATTTTCTGTGTTTTCAAGTCCAACTCGAGTTTAAACTCGTCAATTGATCTTAGAAGTCGATATGTTCTACAAATAAACGTTTCGCATGGCCGTAGACAATTATGATGAGATAAGTGTGCTCTATTTGAATTCTGCCTGCTGATTATGACTTTCTTATGATAAATATATTCATTTACGATAATAGATAGTTACACGGAGTTATTCGCATGGCAAAATTCGGATATCCACACTTTCCCCATTTTCTAATATCCTAGCTCATATAGCTGAACAAGATGGGGCTCACGTTATATCCGTGCTTTGCTCACAATATAGTTTCAAATAGTTACTGATCCCTCTTATATAATCATTTGTATGTTTATATAGGTTTTGCATTCTTCGATCCATATCAGACACCTATATTTTTCACCTTTTCCAAGGCTTCTGTCCATGTATGAAGTAGTAGTTTATTTTTCTGTCTTCTCTGACGACTTGACATATATAGTTACAGCTAGGCAAAAAATTATTGTAATTATCATTGAATTTAACATTACTTTAGTACCAAAATGTAAATCTGATGGAAAATTACTGAATGAACATTATAATATAATTGGATTTTTGCTCCAACACCCTGTTCTAGTTTTATTTTATTGCGGTAACTTTTTCTATATGAGATTAATATATATATATATATATATATATATATATATATATATATATATATATATATAAATGAAAGGATTTAAATGAAAGATGTTTTTTCTTGCTATTATAATATCTGTAATTGTGCTCTTTGTTCTGAATATATATCTTACAAAAAGCATTCATGATAGGTATTTAGCATCTTGTCAACTCCTAACAATTCTCTTCTACGATATCGCGGATAAATAGGTGTAAGAAGGAGAATATGAAAAAGTGCCACTGTAGAGAGAAATTCGGTTTTTGACAATATGCTGGAGAAGAGGGGACACAGTTATTATTATAAAATATATTTGGTTACGAAGTGATTCAGTATTAACAGAGTAATATAAAAGTGTGTAACATAGTAACATAAAAAATATTAATGGATGTAGTACTAATAGCTAATGCCATTCATAAAGAAAAGAGAAAGAAAGGGAATATTACAAAGGTATATACATACTTAGTTGTATTATCAGGGTCAGACAACAAAAAGAATGAAACAGGAATGAGGCAGATGTTTATGAAATATTAAATAGTAAAAGGGAAAATTAGTTCACTACCTGAGAGTAACACGAACGAATGATTTTTGTAATAACGTCGTCGTTAAACTTTTACAACGAAAATTGTCTACACTGTAAAAACCATCTTCAAGAAAAAATATTTATTTTGCATAATTCTTCATCATTTAATGTTTCAAACATGTAAAGAGATTTCGGTACTTCCGAATTGATGATTGACAATGCGCCTAATAAACAAAATTACAGTGGATTTCTGTAAAATAAAGATTATAATCGCTTTCAAAATATTGATATCGAATAATTATAATAATTAACAGATCTCTTACCACAATAATATCAAAATACAGTTGGCAGTTGTTGGTATACGAATAAGGATCATTTAAAAATTATAATTATTTACAGTTACGTTTAAGTGAATAAAATAGAATTATGAATTTGATAATCATGTTGCTTAGGTCTGTGTTATCACTTATATTTCCAAAAATTATTTTTTCATTTTTTTTGCTATTTCCTGGTTTGTTACTGCCGTAATCTAATTCAAAACCATTTGAGTCAATGGTTTCCTGTAATTTCTCTCTCTTATATGTCATTCTCCCTACCTACTTTTTCCCTTTCTGTACTTCTATTTCCTTTGATTTATTTGCTCTTTTATCTCGTTCTCCCTTATATGTCATTAACATCACAATTTCATCTTTTTTTTTATTTATTTTCAGTGACTTGTATTGTCTTTCATAATATATAGTATAGTGTCATCATCCTTTTAGTCCCAGAGCTGGCTACAAAAGACAGGGTCGATAAGGTGCGCGCCATTTCAGCTTATAAACTGGCGGCCCCAACTTAGTACATCACCAAACGCCACTTCTTAAAGTCAGCACAGGTCGGATATGAAAATGCTAGCGGGTTTTCCCGAACGAAAAAATTGGCTGAAAAACCTCATAACGGGCGCGCGTGAAACCTTTTGTAACGAGGGGATTAAACCTCAAATAAGAGCAGTGTTATAGCGCAAGAAGTTTTGCTTATTGGAAAATTATTTTTGATGTCTCCATTCAAAATATCTGTTTGAGCTACTCGAAATTAAAAAAAATCATCAGTATACGATGAAAACTCGCTGAAATATAATCATTTTTTATCGCGCGCTTGATTTTATGCGCCTACTCGAGCCGCCGCCAACAACGCAAAAAACGGGCTTCTCATTTTTGTTAATTCATTCACTGCGCCAATTATCAATTGATTTTGATCAAAGTTTTCTTAAAAATTCTGGGAATAGTTATACTTTTTGATAATGTTGCTCGGTATTAACTAACAGCTCGTGGTGTCCCAAGAAACTGCTCTTGTTACAGTTCTTTCGAATGATTCCAGTAATATTTACTAGGCAGGAATAACAGTCATCGAAATGATTTTTTGGTTGGTATTCCGAACGACTTTTCCTATTCCCGGAACTCCGCTGTCGTACAGTTTTATAGGCAATATGTGTTGCCCAGGTTTTATCCTGATCACCAAGCTTAACACCAAAATATCCAAGATAAGCAAGCTCTCTTTACAAAGTGACTAATAGTTTTTCTGTTTTCCAGTATTCTCCAAATATATAGCAAAAAATATCAGGATGATGTACACAGCTTCTTCTACTTGAACTCATTTTATTTCTATTCAAGAACACAAATGCAGCAATTCACATTAACAATCCACGTTTTAGATTTACTTTTCAACAACTCGTTACTAAAGAGAAATTTCATACGACGCTAACTTCTATCTAAATGCACCGCGGGAATTCACAAACTAACCTCAACTCTCAACTGCACTTGAATTTTTGAAGGTCACTTCAGATACTGAACAGCTCCATCTATCGGATTTCTATGGAACTAACTGGATGACACTAATAAGTAGGATTAAATCCCACTTGTTAACAGTTTGTCAACCAATCAATTATATATCTCATATTGTTAGTCTTCTTTTTGTAATAAATGAATTAAAATAATAATTAGATTTTAAAATAATAAGTTATTTTATAAATATTATTATTTTAAATTCAATTTGTTACAAAAGAAGACTGACAATAAGGAAAATATAGAAGAATCTATTCCTGTACAAATTTTACAACACCCATACTTGAAAGTATTGAATAGAAAAAATCATTGATAGATAAGTGAATTTATCTAAAAATCTAGAGCTGATACAGAAAAACTGCTTTCATATTTAGATTCAGCAATAAAAATATAGTTAAAATCAGCTCAAAAATACTAGGCACACAAAAAAACATTTTTTTTGTAGGCCTGTGTAATTATACATCGAAATATTTAGCTCTCGGTTTCTTATCTTTCTCTGCTCCGTGTCGTTAGACATCACTACCTCGATCTAAAGTCTAAGATTTTTCCCATTTACGAGTATGATAAATGAATATCATCTTCAAGAACTTTATTTAAGGGCATATTATTTTCATCACGTCTTGTGTCACAAAACATTCTAAGAAATAAAATGTCTAATCCTAAAGAGGCTCACGTTACGTTAAACTACCAAATCAATGGAACTCTCTTAGTTTCTGTTGAAGATACCCTAACAGGTAGAGGAATTTATTTTTAATAGTCCCTCATTACTGTACATTGTCGTCTCACCTCAGGTGTGATTTTACGAGTTCGTTTTTCGTTTACTAACAAGCTAACAAGTTTAATCGTTTTTAAGGATGTGTTTCAAAATGAATCAATCTTTTTTACATATTTTGTTTTGATGTTATTATAATTGTTTAAAGGTAACGCACTACTGGACCATGATTTCATAATTATTATTCACTTTGGCAGAAAATTATATATAAATTGAGGTATTAGGAGGTAGAAAAAATTTGTTTTGTCTTCAACCCTCTAGTATGTAAGTTTTGTCGAAATTGAGTATGATAAAGAAATGAACACTATTGTTTTTAGTGTTTTTCTTGCTAATCGTGTCAAAAGTTTGTTTTATTTTATTGCAAACTCTATATATAGTTATGCCCTGTAGATAAATATTTTAACGGCTGGTGAAGAAATTAATGTATATTCCAGATTAATTGTTTTTTAAAAATGTATTCATATATTGAGAGAGTTATTCACTGACAAATCCACAATAGCTCGTTAGCTAACAGTTGGTTGGTTCATGGAGAAAAACATGTTTACTGGAAGTAGCGTTTGCCAGAAAATAATTTTTTCCGCTGTGTTAAAAAAAAGTCTCAGTTGATTGCATTATTCCTCGAATTCAAATCATACAATGGATATTAAATCAACATAAATATCCATAAATGTTATTGATTAGAGTACACTGATAAAAAAATGTCTGAAAAACTGAACTAATGATTTCCAACTGAACTTGAGGTCAATGTATCTACTAAACAAATAATCGATAATGTTCTGAAAATGCCATAATATAACTTGGAGCGTTTACACAGTATGACAATACACGCAATAATACCTTCAAAATAACTGGTGTCGCTTTAATCTCATACTAACACATATGTACATATTTTTACATATTTTTATATACATCAATACCTGATGTCTAGTTATTTAGCATACGAAATATATATACAATGTACACATGGGCTGATGTTCAGCTTTATAAATTAATCAGTAATTTCTGGCCATGTGAATTAAACATAGGTATGTTCAGAAAGCAATAGCTTATAACATATAGCACCCAAACTCTTCATAGTCATTTAGTGTTAGAATCAATGTAGAATAAAAGTAATAGAAACTATGACAAATAGTAAAATGTTTGTTGCACTGAATCTTGTTACGTAATGCAGAGAAGCTAAAATCGAAACCACAAAATACAAACGTATCTATATGAAATGAAGAAGTACTTTAGCATATCAAAAGAAGTACAGAACTGACATGTTAGTACAACAAGAGAAATTATAAACTACAATTAAATATGAAAAGTAAGAAGTACATAATGACTGAAAGCTCACCAATACCTAATAAATAACATTTTTTTTTTACTTAATGAGATGTAGATTCACATGGTTATTGTAGTGAGAGATGATAAGATTCTTCAACCACAGTGTGTTTACTTTTATTTTGTTTTCCAATATATACAGTTTATCCCTCATAACCAAAGTAATTTCATTTTCTATTATAATTTTTTCTTTAGATTAAATCTCTATCTTGTATAATCTTATAATAACAATACGACTAGATTTTTACGAATGTTGATTTCAAATTCTTCTGATTGTCTATAATAAATCTAGGTGCCCGTGCATTGCTAATTGGTTCTTCCTCCTCTATATTTGTATTTTGTTTATGGATATCTGGATAGATTTTATGTAATATACCAGGCATAGGTAAGTACCGTTTTTGGAATTAAAGAAAGAAGTGCAAAGATATCGCAATAATTTTATTTTTACATGAAAGCCTCTACCTTAATCTACTGTTCTACATAATTTCCGTGAATATTGAGACACTTGTCATAACGTGGCACCAGTTTTTCAATACCCTCCTCATTAAATTCTGCCGCCTGACTTGTTAACCACTGTATCACAACTGTTTTGACTTCGTTACCGTCTTGAAGACGCTGACCGCTCAGGTGTTTCTTCAAGTGCAGGAACAAATGGTAGTCGCTGGGCGCCACACCAGGGCTGTAGGGAGGATGATCTAGAGTTTCCCGTTGAAAAGATTTGATGAGATCTTTGGTCCGATTAGCCACATGCAGCAAAACGATGCCCTTACTCAACTTGCCACGTCTTTTGTTCTGGATTGCACGACGCAGATTGTTCAATGTCTCACAATAAGACGCTGCATTGATTGTTTCATCACGAGACCGAAACTCCACTAGCAATACTCATTTTCTGTCCTAAAAAACTGAGCACATGATTTTCCGGGCAGAAATTTTTCTCTAACTGATCATTTGAAAACAATCGACTTTCTTTTATTTAGAATCTCATAAACGATGTAGAACCGAGAACGTTTATATTATAATTAAATATTTGAATATTTATGTAATGCATCTGAGTATTCAATTCTGAGACGGTACTTAATCATTTTGCTATTAAGTTTTCTTGTAAATAGATTGATTTTCATTATAATAATGATTAATGATATTCAAAACCTCTATATACTTTCTCTGCTTTATATAAAAATAAAACATATATTCCACATCACACAGAAGATCATCACTGAACAAGAAAAATGTTTTTGAAAAGGATATGAATACATTTTGATTGCATTCTTTTGTCTGGTAGAATGCAGCGATTAAAGCTCGGGAACTGAATAATTCTATTGTATTCTTAAACACGACGGATGGTCTAAGTAAAATGGAAAATACTTAGAGAACAAAGCGACATAGTATCAGCGAGATTGACAGAATGCAGTACAACACTAAGCAATATGATTTTCGAACAATTTTATAACTGTCTAGTTACAAAAATTTAAGTTAATATTCAACCTGAATGATAGCTTGAATGTACAGAAAAAAAATCAAGAATCTTAGTTGTAGAAGCTAGCGCTAGCTAAAAAAAAAGCTAAATTTCATTCTAATGATATCTTCGTTATGGTTGTCTTCCTTATCTATTGCCAAGCAAAAGGTATCGAAGCAGCGATTTTTTGTCTAGCACTTGAACAAATTACAAAAATGGGCTTAGTTGGATTTGATTATTCATACTTTTGCGCATTTTTTGTAAAAATTACTACTAACGTTTTGTTCATCCGTTCGTCTGTATACTCTGTCTAAGCGATATCTCCTCACAGGAAACATGTAGCGAGCTCAGTTTTTTTTTGCATTTAATTACTGTATAACTAAAAAGATGTGCCGAAACGGAAGGAATTTTAGGCATTGTCAGGAAAAAAATCAGTTAAATTAACAGAAATGTGATTTTTCTTATACAAGAGAAGCTACAATAAACGCAACTCAATAATCGATGAAGTCTGTGCAAAATTAAGCACTAACAACATTGTTTGTTGTATTCATTAATAATATTTCATTATTTCATAAACCGATTATCATAAGAATTGTCAAGGAATAATATTTATCTCGTTTTATTTATACATTTTATAGCATCAGAAAACGATAACTTGGTTATGAAAACGCGCGACAAACAGTGTAATTGCATTAGAGTAGTGGCAGTTTAAACAGTGTATTCAGTATGAATATCGCTAATTATTCCAGAAATTCGAATAAAAAAAAGATAAAATGAACTGAAATTAATAAAGAACTCTTACATAATTCACAATAAAGTATACTGCTTCCAAGAAAATTATTTTTGTTAATTTGCGATATTGCTGTGTTTTTAATTTTTGGTTTCGTCTTTTTAGATATTCGATTGCAATTAAACGAACAACTAAGATGTCTAGATGTGCGTATGGAAGCGCAAGTTGCTCTTCTAACAGAGATTCAAGATGTTTTCCGCAGAAGAGGTGAATTGGAGCTAGATTATTCAAAAAATCTTGACAAACTAGCCAAAACGCTTTTACTTCGACATAAGGAACAAAAACAAAAGTAAGTGTTAGGAATATTTACCAAAAATACTTTTGTTATATTTTAGTTCTACAATATTTATCTCGGAATTTTCATTTCACTCCAATAAGTATATCATATAAACTGAACTAATAAGATTGTAAATTCTTCTGATCTTCTTTTCTTTTTAAATGTTGCACCATGTTAATTAATCCATTGTGTGTATATATTGGGCAATAATTTGTACATAACAAACGTGCAGGAAGAAACGAGAGTACGGAGTACGCATTCTTCATGTGCCCGCACTTCTTCAGCATACCTCGTCACACCTGGGATGCTAAAATAGGAGTAGTAGTGATGCCTAAAAATATTTTGAGGTCTATGTTATCAACGGAAACTGCCTAGATAGCAGCGAGCACGTTCGCTGTTTCGCTTTGAAGAGAAAAAAAAAAGGTGAAGGGGTAAAATAGAGACTGAAGAAGCAAATAAATTAAGGTACAAGACGAAATATCCGACCACAATTGCTTATGAAGTACTTTTATCAGCAAATGTGCAAGTTTCTACCGATCAAGACTTTGTTGATCATTAAACTGACCTTGAAATTATAGATCATATCGCGTACATGCTCACATTTCATTGACAAATTGTGTATACCACTATTGAAGAATAGTGGTATTTGGAAATGTGTAGTGTTGCCAGTACTAACTCGTTTAGATTTGTGGCATCTAAAAATATAAAGAGTGGCCCTTGCATTAACTTATGAAAGCTTTAAATTGAGGAGAAAATTATTTTGGGTACTTTAGTTTAACACCGAAAAACTAAAACTGCAACTAAAAATCCATAATTTACCACAGCAATGGACGAGTAGTACAAGTACTATCATGTCCACTACTTCTGCATCTACCATCCCAGAAAATTTGAGTGATTGTAATGAATAACTGGCGGAAAGCTTTTCTCAGATGATTGAAACTATAGCGTGATAAATGTCAATGATGATGACATATCCACCTGATAGCCGACCACAGTTGAAGAGATATAAATGAAAAATTTTGTAATATATACTGAAATCCATATGTTTCTGTTAATAAATACCTTAATATATGTATATAGTTTTTCATTGGCAATGGGAATAAAGTGGAATATATACAAGTTGAGAATAAAAAATTATAAATGTAGCCCATCTCACGAAATCGCCGGCACCGAAATGTTATTTGATTCTACTACGGTAGAAATAGAAGAATGTTCAGGTAAACCGTAGTGGTGTCGGATCATAAACAGGTGTTATCCTCAAATATCTCGAAAATATCATCTATACTTCTATTTAGTTCTCCTTACATAGACATAAAGACTGACTAAATAATATAAAGAGCGAAGTTCGAGTTTATTGCTGTAATGACATGTACCAAATGTGTTTCTACCTTTTACATAATGTTGTGAAGATCTGATATTCAATTAGTATGTGATTGTTATCAACTGTATTGTTTTGGAAATACTGACAAAGCACAGCCATTTTGGAAATTTTTCTATATCGAAAAGATACTATTTAAGGATTATTGAAATATAACGTGTAATGCATAATATAAATTATGTATAATCTCATGTAAAAATTATGAAACGAATGTTAATACGCCAATCTGTGGGTTTAACGATAACCATTTGATATCAATTTCCTGTTTGTTGCCTATAGCCAACATGTCAGGATGATAATATAAACATTAAGACTTAGTAATTAGTTGCATTAAACTGAAACACTAATTTGATAAGAACTATATTGGATACTTAGAACTAAGAAAAATTTATTAGTCATATCTAACAATATCCTCAGCTTAAAATGCATTGTAATTAAACTGATATACAACAATCCTTCTAATATATACTAAAGATAAAATATTTTGACACATAGAACTAGACATTTGAAATGATGAATTATTTTGAAAAGTTGATTGACATTTTGTGTGATTGGAAGAAACAAAATACAATTTTTTGAATTAAGATTGAAAATTGAATTAAAACTACCAGAATCACCTGCTAAATATATGGGAGTAGAATACCAAATGAAGGGCAGAATAAGTGATATAACTTCATATCAGCCTAAGTAATATAGACACACTTTTTAATATTAAAAAAACGAATTGTTCTGTTATGAAACTTAAATGAAGGTTTTAGGACAAAATCACTAAGAAATACTTACAAAGTAAGTAAATTTTCATAACATATAATGAAAAACTAAAATTCAAATTCGAAATAATTTTTTTTATTCATATATAACGTGCTCGGCTACTATGGCTACTTACACGGGTGCGATTACGATTATATTAGTATATACATAGAACATACATTAACACTTTATCAATATATGATTATTGTTCTATATTTTATGGTAAAGATTCACATCCCTTAGCAATTAAAGCACGAAAGAGATTTGCTCTATGTAATTCAGGATGTCTTTGTAATTGGTCTTGAATAGGAACTGCAATCTTTGGGAGGCATATTTGTGGCATTTAGTTAATATGTGTTTTAACGTCAAATTGGTGCAAATGGGTCTGGCCGGCCGTAGAAGACATCAGATAACCATGGGTGAGTTTGAGTGACCGATTCTTATCCATATTACAATGGCTAAGTCTCGTTTGGAGAGGCCTGTGAAGCTACTTGGTTGAGTGTGATGTTTAGAGTGTAAGGTAGTGTTCAAGTTTTGCTGCCACGTTTTCTGGTTTTTCTTTTAGAGTGAGATATTAAGTCCTTATGGATAGTTATATTATCGGTTCTGGTATGAGTTATAGCAGTTTTTGCTTGTTCATCTGCTAATTCGTTACCTACGATTCCAATGTGGGAAGGTACCCAGAAGATAGTAACCGTTATTTTTAGTGATGATAAAGATTGATAGGAGTCATCTATAGATTGGACAATAGGGTGATCGGTAAATATGTTTTTAATAGATGAAATTGAAGCGAGTGAGTCTGTACATATTGCAATCTGCTACATAGTTCACCTGTATGAACTCTGGTGGAATTAGAGATGATTGGATTAGAAATTGTGGCGTTGTAACTGCGCAGCCTATTCCTGTTTCATTATAGGAAGCATCCGTATATAAAATTAGATCATAGTTGCCACTAATTGTTATTTCCTTAAAAGCATTTTCGATTTCTTGTTTGGGTATTGAGTGTTTGTCATATCTCGTAAGGGATGTATTGAATTTAGGAAGGTCAATGTTCCATGGTGGGATAGTGGGAATAGGGAAAAGGCTTGTTTGTGACAGGTCTGTGCCGTCTAGAAGCTGTGATAAAATAAATAGGACAGGCTTCATTGGTGTAATGATTGATGGTTGATATAAATTTTTAGTAGTGGTTATGAATAGTGGGTAGTCAGGGCTTAAGGGGTTAGCTGATACAAAGGCGATATAGGAAAGAAGTAGTTGCTGTCATCGGATCCAAAGTGGAGGCTCATTGGCTTCATAGTTAAGGCTTTCTATAGGGCTAGACAAAGACGTAAAGCTGTATTATGCACCGAGTATAAAAGGTCAAGGTCAGATTTGGACGCAGAGATATATATGTGACAACCATAATCCATATTTGAGCGAATTAAGGCTCTATATATTTTGAAGAGAGAATTTTCGTCAGCTCCCCAATGGTAATGTGAGAGGATTTTGATAACGTTTAATAGTTTGTAGCATTTGCCTTTGATGATAAAGACACAGGGTGATATTGTTGATGGTCGTCTACTAAATTTAATAATTTTGGATTTTGTTCCGGATAGAATTAGCCATTATAGAGTCTATTTTTGTTTAGAATATTTACTGCTGGAAGAGCCATGGCTAAAAATTATTAAGTCGTCTGCATATAAAGGAGACCAGAGCAGAGATCGTTAATAGCTAGATTAAATAGATGAGGGCTTAGATCGGACCCTTGGGGGACACCGTCATTTTGGATATAAGTCGACGATAGAGTGCCATTAGCGATACTTTAAAAAAATTTAATAGCTAGGAAAATCTGAATAAAACAAAATATGTGACCATCGATATTGAGTGAGGTTAATTTATTTAAAATTGATTGTCTTACTTATGGTATCAAAAGCACCAACAATATCGAATACTTCTTGTTTTTTGTGCCGCAGATATATGGGATTGTAGAACAACTAGATTGTCTTGAGGTGATCTAGTTCACCGAAATCCGGATGGCTCTTCAGAGATTACATTGTTTTACATACAACAAACCAGAGGAGAAGTTTATTAACCATTTTTCCAATAGTTTACACATGGTACAAGTGAGTACTATAGGGCGAAAAGAGTTGGGAGAGGTAGCAGATAGGTCGGGCTTCTTAATGGGAATTACCGTAGATGCTAGCCATTGGTTGGGAAACTGGTGGGTGGACCATATTAGATTGTAATCTCTTCTAGAAGCTTATGCAAGCCACCAATCAAAAGATAAGGGATATTATCTGGTCCGGAGGCAGTATTTTATAGTGTGATAGGGCTGAGGATTCTTTTAAATAAGAGAAAGGACAGTTGAGAGATGTAATATCTTAGGGTATAGATAAGGTTTGCTTTTGAACTTAGATTGAAACGTTTTTGCCTATATATTGCATATTTCCGCGCTGTCATTAATTACAGTATTGTTATACGAGAGGCATGGAATTTCGGTATTGGTATTGTTTCCTTGAATTTGCCTAAGTTGTATTCATATTAATGGATGACACATAATTTCTGAAGGAAGATACTTTACTTTGTTTTATAATATAACGGGTTTTGGCTCTGGTTCTTTTGAGATTTATTAGATATTAGATAAGATTTTCTAGTGATTTGTTTCGACGGTATAAATTTAGCGCAATTTTCGGTTGATTTACGGCGTATGTGCAGTTGGAGAGTTCCACCATGGTGCAGTTTTTCGATTTTGAGTAATAAGTAATTTTTACCGGTGCAGGTTGGCAGGTTGTCGTTCATATTATCTGAGAAAGATAAAGCAGGCTTCTGTTTGCGAGGTATAATTAGTCCAGTCAACGTTGTTTAGGCGCCGATAGGAATTGAGTAAAGTGTTATTTTGACTGGGATTATTAGAGGATATAATAATAGGATAATGATAACTGTCATAGAGATCATTGGCAGTGTGCCAATTTAGTAAGGGAGCAAATTTGGGATCACTAAAACTGATATCAATGGAAGAAAAGGTATTCAGCAAGCAGGAACCTGTACAATTGTACGTTTTCGACAGTTTTTCCTCCGATCATTGTGAAATTTAATCCCGACATTGTGTTGTTAGCGTTGAATCCACCAACTATAATGCAAGGTTGGGGAAGTTTATTTTAAGGGGTAGTTGGGAGGGATATATAAGCTGCAGATAGTGAAATAATATGGGCACCAGGTGGTAACAGCTATAGCAATAATTTTTTTAAGTTGTTTTCTATGATAAATTAATATTTGAAATTTAGTCAGATCTTTGCGCTTGATGCACAGAGCTTAGCTTCCAATTTGGTTAGTCTCAAGTCTCCCCGTTCTGTTATATCCAGACGATTTCTTTTTTTACTAGTAAGTCATTTACAGCACTAAATCCACATGCAGCCAAATATAAAAATGGAAACGCTACCAATAGTTTTCTTGCAAATTTGATTAAATTTCGATATTTCATATGTTTCTGCACAAAGTCATGCCATCGCTCCTTTTATATAAAAATGAAGTTTTAACTGACTCCTCATTCTTAAAGAGTCGCGTCAACTTACCTTCTTCATTAATTGAAAATCTTAAACTCGTGTCGAGTCCATTTTCAAATTGCCCCTTCACAATCAAATCGCCCTCTGTGGGGTGAAAATACATTGTTTTTTAATTTTTTGCTACGATGTAATTTTAAATACAGAATCATAACAAACTCGATTCTTGAGTGCCACCTTAAAGCCACAGTGCCGTTAAACATAACAAGTACGGAATACAACGTCCAGCGCGAAATGAAGTTTTTAATGGAAGAAGCACACATTTTGTTGCAGTGGAGTGTATGGTCAACATAATTATAGAAAGATAAAATTATCTGAAACTTAGTATTCATACACGTTACTTTTTGAATTGAATAGTTGTTGTGTTGTTTCAGAAGAGAACAGTGGCCTTTATTTTCAAGTTATACGTGCTGGCAGCAATTGGTTGCTCAAACAAAGAATTTAAGTAGAGATCATGCTGCCTTATCCGAAGTTTATTCTAATCATTTGGTTGCCCGTCTCTCACAAGTCATGGAAGATGTACAGAGAATTTATAAAAGGGTAAGATTAAGCTTAATAAACTATTTATATTTTCCTTTGGAAAGAAGATGTAATTTTTATTTGAGGGTAATTATTAAGAAATATTTAGCAGAAAAAAAATAATTTTCATTCATAATACACAAGAAAATCAAAACTATAACTAAAATAATGTATAAATTAGTAAACCTCCAATACATTTATAACATATTTTGATGATCCTGGATTCCAAAACAACATTATATAAATATCTATATATTTTTGTGTTATAAAATAAAATTCAGTAAAAATGTAAGCATGAATGATCAACTAAAAGAACTTTTAATGAATTGAAAAATTTACAGGGTGTTTCTAAATTCATGCGACAAAATTCAAGAGGTGATTGCTCGTTTGAAATTAAAATTGTTAATATTGATCTGTTCTCTAACAAAAGTTTCTTAGCCCACCCCTTTCCGAGATATCACTCTTAAAAGGTGGTGACTAAAATTGAGTTTTAATTTTTTTCTAAAATTTCAGTAATGCTAGTAAATTCTGTAATCTTCGTGCACTCTCAAAGGAATAACCAAAAGTATTTTTTCAATATATCCCTCTTCATTATACGGGAGTGAGATTTGCAATCCTCACTTTAATTCATATCAAAACTTTTTGAGATGAAGTTTTATGGAATCAAATTATAACTTAATTATAACTCCTTTTACTTGAGCATATGTTTTGTCTGATATTGAGTGCGATATCACACTGTAGAATGGTTAATCTGAAAACATAAATATTCATTTTTTTATTTTCATTTATTTTGTTGGTACGAATACTAATATTTTTATGGGTAATAAATATTTTTGAGGTCGAAAGACACCACGATAGTTCGTCATTGACTGACTTATTTCCACGTTTGAAATTTCCCATACCACCTGTAAATACTCGTAGTATTCAAAGTTATTACATTTTTTATCTATCGGACTTTTTTCAATTAAAAACAAAACTTTAAGCTGTTTTCAAGATCAAGAATTAATTAATTAGTTATATTTTCGATTTTTCAGTAGAATTCCATCTTTCATATCTTTTAATATTGCAATGTTATCGACGTAGTACGCCCAGATTTTCCATATCTTGCACAATCTGAATTTCCCATCTATTTTTTGGTCTACCAAGCAATCTTTTCTCGCTCGGTCTCCATTCTGTGACTTTCCTTGTACCCTGCCGTTTTTTCATTATTTTAATGTGTCCGGGCCATTGTATTCTTTTTGCTGTAATTGTATTTACTATATCTTCATTTTCTAATATATTCTTAATTTCATTGTTCGTAAGTCCTCTATACTCATTTTCCTAATTATTCTCCTCTCATATATTATTAGTTGTTTTTTGTTTATATTCATTTTATTCTCTTTTTCTTTATTATCTTTGTGCTCTCTTTTCTTATTTTTCTGTATATATTATAATCATCTTGTTTCATAGTTCGTAGCCATTTTAACCTTGTTTCTTTTTTCTCTTTAATTTCTATTGTACATTCCATGTCAAACCACCCTTTATTTTTTCTAATATCTTTTGTACCAACGACTTTCTGCGTTGCATTTATAACACTATTCTTAATCTTTTCCCATTGCTCATCTATAGTATCTTTTCCTTTACTCTTTTGTAGTTTTCTATTTCTTTTCTGTATTCTTCCTCCCTCGTTTTCTTATTAAGTGATGATCAGTCTCACTACCCCTGTTCCTCTGTATGATCTTACATCTTGTATCATTTTTGATATCAAGACGTCATTTATTTGGTTTCCCTAGGTACTTCCTGGTACCATCCACGTGATTTTATGTTCTTTCTTATGTTTAAAGCTAGTGCTACCAATATACCAGTATATGCTGAATTCCTCGGCTAGACTAAATATTCGCCTTCCATTATTGTTAGTTGCTTCGTGTAAGGTGTGTTTTCCTGCCACACTTCTTCAGTAGTCTTCTTTTCCTATTTTTATAATCATATCTCCTATAATTGATAATGTATCATGTCTTATGACGTCCTCGCAAACCTTAACCAGGTTTTCATAGAATTCATCTTTGCCTTCGTCTTTTGCTTCTTCTGTTAGTGCGTAAATATGAATTATTGTTATGTTTACTATATTTTTTTATTCTTAGCTTTGCTATTCTCCCAATTATAACTTCATATTCCAGCACATTTCGTTTCATACTTTTGCCGATCATAAAACATGTACCGTTCCTTCTTTGTTTATCTTTCCCGCCATAAAATAGAGTATATTTCTCCTTATTTATTTGTCTTTTTCTCTTCCATTGTATTCCTTGGAGTGCCATTATGTCTATCTTGTATTCCAACATTTCTTTTGCGATTTCTTCCATTTTTCCAATTGCCAGCATTGTGTTTATATTCCCCATGATGCCTTTCTCACTACATCCTTCCATTTGTTTTCCTTGTTTCTACCTTTAGGTATATCCATTCCATTGCATTATCGACTTCCAATATATCAATGTTCTTTTCTTTAATTACTAGTTTTTTGACTTCTCTTTATTCCCTCTTCCATTTTCTGGGTAAAGATCGCTGGATGCACGTTTCCTGTCGTCATTTTCTCTCGACCTTTCCTCCATATATGCATCTACTCCGTATATTTTGTTATTTACAATTTGTTATATTCCTTGTTCTCTGGCTAATTTCAATTTAAGTAACAACTTTTTCTTTTCTATTTACACTTTCTTTGAGTAGTTTTTAGCTTGGTTCATAATTTTTATTTTTTTTTCCAATTTTTTGATTTTAACCATAATCGGACTTCTTTTGTTTATTTTAAATGCTTCTATTCTGTAGCATTCTACTAAATCATATTCCAGGTCGACTTCTACCAATATTTTCCCCATTATGAATTGAATCTTTTATTTTATTTTTTGTTGACTTTCATTTTTCTCATCTTCGATTCCTTGAATTATTATATTATTGCGCCTCATTTCTCTCTCTACATTTTCCAGTCTTTCTTCTTGTTCGGCTATTATTTGATTAAGCCTTTGATTTTCTTGTTATAATTCATCTATAATATAAGCATTTCTGTCTATTTTTTCTTCCATGCTCTTGAGACTACCTTTCATCTGTTAGAACATTCCTTTTATTGTTTCCATATCGTCCTTTCCATTTTTATCATTCATTTTCTTTTATTTTGTTTAACGCACCTTAACGAGTTCCGCGTCCCGTTCAGTTTCGCTAGGCACCTACTCAATTCAGCCCCCGGGCTGGCAAAAGTCGTCCAGCTACGTTGTTGTGGTTTAATTTTTATTTCTATTAATTCAAATGAAATTTATACATATATATATATATATATATATATATATATATATATATATATATAAATTTCATTAATTTCTTAGACCTTCTGACCAATCGGGTGTTATTGTTTCACTTTTATATGCAGAATTGATCAGTATTATTAAACATAAATACTAATTCAACGTATATGGAGATGTTCATGTTTTCTTTATACCTATTTCATCACTTTCACTTGAAATGAATAAATTAATCTCTGCTATTACGTTTAATATGCTGCTACATGTTACATACAATATCAATGAAAAATGTGCAAATTGACAGCCCATATTTTTCATAATTGACATGCTCCGAATACTTGAATTACCATGATAAAATTAAGCCATAATTATTTTGTGAAACCGAGTCATTAATGCAATGTTCAAATAATATGCCGTCTAAAATAGTGTTGCAATAAGAAAACACGTCATGGATATTTAACTAAATGTATCCAAACAACTAAATTTCATTCCTTCGTCAAATTTCTCTATTATGTTTGAAAATAATTTCCTTCGTTTTAATATTTTATAAACAATGTGTATATATAACAATAAATTCGTGGCATTTGACTAGAACATGTTTGTATAATTAATGAATCTGAGAAATCAATATATTTTTTCCATTCCATTTTGGAAATAAATGCATTGTTCAAAAACTACCGACTGGATTTGTGTCATGTGACCAAGGAAATACACATAGAATATTTTAGAGTGAGCTGGAATCTTGAGCATTTTGTGAATATTTTCCTATATGAATCATATTCGTAAGTGTAATGCTTTCGAATAAATGGAATTGTAAACATGAACAGTTTCTTTGTAGTAATCTAGTATATCTTTGTGTTTGACGGAAAGCGTTTGTTTTATTAACTAATTCGTCGAGTATATTACTTAATGCAATATTGTAAAAGTACTGAGTGTAGAAAATAATTGGCAGTTTTAACTGTTTTTCGATCTCATTTAGACTTACTTGAGTTATGCGCATCCTATATCAAATATTTAAGCTACTGATTATATCGTAGTTTTTCTAGTAGTGTCTTGCATACTATTGGTTGTATACTATTGATAAGAAACAGTAAACCGTTTGGTATACTAAAATCTATAAGAATTGAGAAAATAACGATTAAAGAAATGAATACATAAACATTATCTAGCTTCTAAAAACACTTCTTGTGAAAGTTTGACATAAGAAAAATAAAATGATCAATAGTTGATATGATGGCAAAAGAAAACAATTCTTCAAAAATTCGGACAGTGCCTAATATTAAAACTGGAAAGCTGAACAAGACAGAATTATTTAAACTCCTTTAGGATTCCCCTTCATTTAATTTATATGTATTGTTCAAATTCATTATTTCCACGAAGTGTTCAAACCATATTATGTTTCTGACTTACTGTTTCTTTCATCTTGATTAGATTAGAACCCAATAAAGAATGATAGAGTGGCTTTCACACACTTAGGTATTTGAAAATAATATCTACATTAATAATAATTAGAAAATATTTTCACTATTAGAGGGAATCTCTTAATACGAGATTCTAGGCTTTATTTACAAAGCAAACAGACAATTATTGATATAGAAACAATATACTCAGTCTCTTCCGAATTTCTTGCTAATTTTAACTCAACGCATATCACTAAATCTTTAAGACCGGCTTGCGGTTACATATCCATGAAAATAAAATTAGCAGCATATTCCTTTCATTATTGATAGTCATTATTTAGAAGTGATCACTTTTATTTAGGTATATGTCTGTATATAAGCGAAACCAAAGCTTGTTGGAGTGTCTGGAATGAACAATATTTCCCTACCAGTGTTTAATGTTAATTTACTTAGACCTATATATTTTTTTGAAATAATTTTGCGTCTAGGTATACATTGCATTTGTGTGGTCAATATTTGAAAAATTAAAGTTTATTAAATTTACTAAAAATCGAAAATCAAATTAATAAAAATTGCGCAATCCGCTTTCAAATTAACCTGTCTGGTGCAACTTAATTTTGATTAGTGATTTAATAACCTGAATGAAAACATGATTTTAAATACACAAAAATCTTCTTACAATACAATAAAATAGTGACAAAAAATATCTTTTTGGAGAAGACAAAGCAAGCAAAAATGATGCCGTTATCCTTTTTAAAAAATATTACCTCTTTCGGCCATATAAAAATTTAGTTACTACTATGCAAATGGTCGAATTTATTGATACACGTCTAACTTTGGTAAATGCATATTATATATTAAGAGGAAATTCAATTTTTATAAACTGAAAAATGTTTCAATACTTTTGGTCATTCTGAAAATGATATCTCTTATATTAAAAGAATTGATAAATATGGTATTTTCTTTGAAGGAACATTATTTTTCTTTCAATTGTTCCGAAACTAATTATTATGTGTTAACAGTGCAGAGAAATCGGTTATGAAACCCACGAAGAAATCCTCCGAGTTTTACATGAACTTCACACAACAATGAAGACATATCATAGCTACCAAGCCGAACTTCGACAAACGGAAACAAAATTACGAACTGCCGAACTTCAAAGAAGTAAGCTGGAACAATCTTTTACTCAAGACAAGTTGGAAAGATCAAAAAAGTATAAATTGATGGAAAAGGAAGTGATGAAGGTAAGATTTATTGTTTTCAAATCTACACTCTCTAATGAAGTCTACCAACAATATTTGAGTGAACTTGAAAGATAATTTCTTTGAAACTTTTAACTGCCTCCAAATACATTCAAAAGATGTAGATATGAAAAACGGAGTGTTTATCTAATTAATGAAACGATTTCTAAATACCAGATGTTGATGGTTACTAAATTTTTTCTTGCTTTCAGAGAAGGAATAAACATACAGATGTGAAACTAAAAGCCCTTAAAGCCAAAAATGAATATTTATTATGTTTGGAAGCTGCTAATACTACCATTCATAAATATTTCGTGGACGATTTATCAGATTTGATCGACGTAAGTGTATTATTCAATATAATATGTTTCTTTTTTGGCAAAATTTGTATATTTATCATATCATTTTTACCAAAGTACATGTACTAGTTTGTATTTTCTTCAATTATTAATACCTATTTTAATATTATCTTTTCGATTTTTTGAATAGTATCTATTTACTATAACGCTTGGGAAACATCGCGTCGTTTGGCTTAACTTTATAACAATCTAATTCCACAATCCCCTAGTATAAAATGTCCAATAATCAGAAATCAATATTAACTAAAACTAACTATCGGATAATAACATTACTCAGACGCGAAAAAAATTTACCCCGTCTCCTATTAGAAACCTAAACTGATTGGTCACTCGAAATGAAATATCAGCTGATCTTACAATTAAATAAGTTGTTTTACTGGAGAAGATCTCACAATGCCTGTCTTACGAAAGAAGGCCCTAATTCTATGGTAGCACGGTTAACTTGAAGAGTAAAGGCACTAAGTACAACTCTTTGTGGATTTAGGGTGTTTTTAGTATTTGTTACATAGGGCCTTCTTTTCTTGAAAAGAACATCAAACTGGAGTTACAGCCAATATAAATTTCAATATAACTTATCACTGGAATGGATTTGGAGCTTTCTAATGTCATAAAAAGGTGTATTTTTTAAACAGATTCGAAAACACTAAAAAAAGAATTTAGAAAAAAATTGGAGTTAGGACCTTTTAACTTATTAGGCCAGACTACCACTACACCAACACTCACAATTACACTCTCTGACGTGCGTTTCGATATCCAAATTATTGTCTCAGAGACTGAAGGTAATTTAAGTTAAAAATTCTAAAATCTGTGACTTGTTGTGTTGGTGTAGTGGTAGTGTAAACAGTGTGTTCAGTACTTTATATTACTAGATTGGATAGAATATAGAATAATGATCAAAGAATAACTCACAGTGCAGATAGTACAAAAAAATGAAAAGCGGAATAATTGAACGGTAGTTTGAATATCTTATTAGCATCAGCTTAGATGGGCCAATTATGTTTGTTAGGAACAAATGAATATTCATAGATTTCGAAGGCCTAATAAAAATGAGTAGCTTCTAAGTTACATGTACATTTCTACGCGCTTCGAAATTCATCAAACCGCTTTTTATACAAGAAAAATGTGAAGAATAAAAACATTTACTTCATTTGTCGTCTCTATAAGTGTGTTATGTTCATTTATCTAAATTTCAGTGCATGGATTTTGGTTTTCACAATTGTATATCTAGAGCTCTAATGATGCATATATCTGCAGAAGAAGGCCGACACAAATCCGTTCAAAACGACTTGGATTCATTATCTGCCTGTATTAATTCACTAGACTCTCGTTTAGATAAACAGAGGTTTCTAGAATACAATCATGCTGCATTTATGATTCCAAAAAAGTTGGAATTTCAACGACAAAAGACTGATGAAGTAAGATTACTATTAATTTTGTTAACAATGATGTTGATAACTAGATATTAAATGATACTCACACTCTTTATTATCTTTATTTTTTTAGTCTCCAGAACCAGCAATTCAGAGTATACTGCATAGAGAAATGGAAACGAGACTGACCCAACTACAACAAAGAGTTACTTCTCTCAGAGCTGAATCTGAAGAAGTATGGAAAACTCTGGAAACAGCCGAAAGCACATTACTAGAGATGTTATGTGCAAAAGATTATGACTGCAGTGGCTATTTTGGTGAGAATCCATTGCCTGTTACAAAACCTCCTGAGACTGTTTCTATAAAACTTAGAGCAGATAGACAAGAGACTGAAGAATTTTATTTAACTGTGAGTGAAATTTTATGCAATTACTATAAAACCAGTTTATTTTATTTTTTTAGAAATTTCGAGAATATCTCTTGGGTTCAACTAAAATAGCACGTTTGGATGCCAAGCAGGAATTTTTAAGACAGTCCTTACTAGCAGAGGCCCCAGATTTTTGTAACTCTATAAAACCAGTCATTAAAACGCCTAAACGTAAAAGAATTGGTAGACTTCAAATGAGTGGACAGCCAAAACTTTTTGGAGGGTCTATTGAAGAGTACCAAGAAGCCACAAATCAAGAAATACCCTTAATAATGCGATCATGCATAAGAGTTATTAATTTATATGGTGGGTATCAATCAAATATTTGAAAACCAACGTCAGAGTTCATCATAAATCTACTTTTAGGCTTACATCATCAGGGTATATTCAGAGTATCTGGATCACAAGTTGAAATAAACAACTTTAGAGAATGGTTTGAAAGGGGAGAAGATCCTCTAGCGGATATGACAGATGCTTCTGATATAAATAGCGTAGCTGGTGTGCTAAAATTATATCTCAGAGAATTAAGGGAACCACTCTTTCCTATCATATATTTTGAGCAGTTTATGGAAATTGCACGTGAGTTTTTTCAAATTAAAATGTTCATCATCAAACATGCATATTTTCTATAGAAAATAATAGTGAATCTGACAGATTATTATATTTCTGTAACTTTTTCAGAATTAGAGTCCAAGAAAGAATTCATAAGCAGAATGAGGGAGTTGATGGCTAGTCTGCCGCGCTCAGTGGTAGTAGTGTTAAGATATTTATTTGCTTTTTTGAATCATTTATCCGAATTTTCTGATGAGAACATGATGGATCCTTATAATCTAGCAATTTGCTTTGGACCAACTCTAGTCCCTGTACCAGAAGACAAAGATCAAGTACAGTACCAGAACCAAGTTAATGAGCTTATTAAAAACATAATACTATTTAATGAAGAAATTTTCCCAAATGATGGGGGTACAGTTTATGAGAAATATATTTCTCCCAATTCTGAAGACCAGTGAGTATGTTTTCATGTAAAAAATGGATATATATACATATATATGGAAGTTTATCCTGTACTAATGTTTTGGATTTATCTAAATTGGTATGATTTATTAATAAATTTATACTAGTATTGGAACTTTCTCGAAGTTTCACTAACAAATAATGAATGAATAAACTAATAGAATTTTCAGGAAATGTTATATGTGTCTTGAGAGTCTATATGTGTGATATTGTTGGATTTAAACATATTCTTGTATCAGGTATTGAAAATAATTTCAATATTTTTTACATTAATGTTATTTCAGGGACGTTGGTGATTCCCCCGACCAAACGCAAGAAGATATGGATTCAGAAGTATATCCTTCCGAAGATGACTCTGAAAATATTGAAGCTACTGCACAATTTGATTTCATAGCTAGATCTGATAGAGAATTGTCCTTAAAAAGGGGAGATTCTATAACTTTATATTCACAAGTTTCAAATGATTGGTGGAGAGGAATTGTTAATGGAAAAGAGGGTTTGATTCCAGATAAATATATATCATTAAAAATTAAGTAAGTTGACTGTATACTGAATAGTGAATATATCAACAATAAACTATAGGTACTTCATAGAGATGCCTTGCTCATATATTTCCATTTGTTCGGGATCTGAAATACAATATTATTTATTTTTTTGCTTGTGAAATTTTGAATATTTTTCTTGTATTGTTCCCTATACTTAATTAACATATTCTAGAGCTGCAACTAAATTTCCAATATCCCAAATCTTTATATATTTGTATTATATTCAAAAAAGGTCCATATTTCAGTAAGAACCAAATTAGAAGAAAATATAATATAGAGGCTGTTACAACAGATGCTTTCAATGTTACCTGTTTACTTTACTACCACAAGCCATGAGATTTTTAAAACTTTCCAAGTACACTTTGTAATATTCTTGACTGCTCAATTCTCATCTCTGTGGTAGCTCTAAATTTTTATGTTCGAATATTGGCAAGTTTTCTTTCATAAACATTGTGTTTCAAAAGACCTAACAGAAAATGGTCTAGAATATTTTTGTCGGGTTATGCGGGAGACAATTAATTAAACCACGTTTTTCAATTGGTCTGCTAGGATGTACATTTTATTGCCTCGTGCCAAGCGCATAGTAAGCTCCAATTTCATGTTTTCAAATATTGTTGTTCAATAGATGTATTGTTATTATTTGAAAGCCTCAAATGATAAATTTCTCAACTTTAAAAGCAATTGAAATACTCACTTGAATTTGGAAATAATCGAGCCAAATTCGGTACCTATAAATTGTAGGTTTCCTTGATGAAAAAGAGACTGATTTATTTTGTCGCCTATTATTCCAGTTCAGGCATGTTTTTTTGTATATTGAATGTGAGAACAACAAGAATTATTAAGTAAAAAGTATCTAAAGATATGTCGTTTCAATAAATTTTCCCATTATGGTCAACTTTTCATGTCTATTGAAATCATTATCTTCCAACTCTTGTATCAATCTTACTTTGTGTGAATGGAAATTATCATGTAAAATTCTCACAATATATACAAAATACTAAATTGTCTGGATAACGGTCTCGTATGTAGTACATAAGCTGGGTCGTTTTCTGATATGACATGAAATATTTAAAGATTTGTTTTCACATGATACAGTTCTCTACATCCTGATTTAAATAAATTTTTCACTACACTAGCCTAATTGACCTTTTTTACCAACGTGTATTTTGTATTATTTTAACTTCGGCGTAATTTTAACTTCCAGTATTTTGATGCAGTTATCTATACCAACTTTCCAAAAACTAAAATCAGAAACAAATTTTTAAAATACACAATACTTTAGTATGTTTTATGTGAATTTAATAAAATAATGATTGTGTTTTTTCTGACAGAATTGATAGATAGATATCTATGCATATCTACCCATGTAGATATGCAAGCTGTAAAGTGAGCAGCAAACTAACACAATATAGCTTTGAAATCCGGGGAGAAGACGGGAATTTCGCAGAGCTGGGAAAAACCAGAAATTCGGCGGGAATTTTATAATACACTTAATAGCTCAAAAACCTTCCATCTGATACTGAAAATCTCATCATCTAATCGAAACATGTTAAACCTCCTTCATAACTGCATTTTTACGTGCTCACGTATCTATGGTTATCTATCTTGAGAGCATGTTACAATTTTTTCAAAGACAGTCCTTCTAGACGAGGAATGTTTTTATCTATTACTTGTTGCTCTGAGTTCCCTCCGAAATTCTGTTTAGTGCGATGGCTAGAAAACATATCTGTTTCTGAAAAAATTCGATCACTATATCCGAACTTGAAAAAATTCTCTGCAAAACACGAATCAGAAGCCAACATGTCAAAGGTTTAAAACCGTGGAAAAGTCTGTGGATAATAAACTATTATTGGATGGAGTGGTATTATTTCAGTCCTTATCCAAGGAACTAGAGCTATTCCTTAAAAATTTTCTAAGTGATTGGCCCCATCTCCATTTCTTTATGAAGACCTGATTTCTGTTTTGAATAACTTAATGAAGCGGTTCGTTACAGGCGAAATACTTCAAAGTACTTCTATTATTTAATAAACATGTTCAAAAAAATCCCATGGTTTATTCTGCAACCTCAAAAAAGTGCAATGTGTGATTTAGGGTATGCCGTAAGTGTTGTTTTGAAAAAATGCAGTGAGAGCAATGATAAGGACATGTGGATTTTTATAAGGATTGTAGAAACTGTTTGATAAATACAGTTTTTTGGAAAATTTCCCTTAGCATTCAAATTAACTTTCCTTAATCCCAATAACACTGGCAACAATCCAGAACAATCCATGCAAATGATGCCTGAAGCATTTGCCAATTTGTTGACTGCAAGCAGATGCAATGCCACTACGCTGGAAGAAGCAGAACAGAGCTTTTAGAGATATTATTCTGACGAATTAGATCACTCTAAGTAAGAAAAAAACATATGTGATAGAGTAGATGATTTTTGGATGGAAATGATCGAAAACAGTAATTGTAGTAAAAAAGGTGGTGCAACTTCTTTTAATAATTTCTCACGGAATTGCGACAGAAGAGAGAAAATTTTCTGTCGATAAGGAGATTTTGGTTGAAAATTTTAAAGAATAAAAAAATTGGTGGACTAAAAATGTCGATATTTCAAAATTTATAATACTCTCTATAAGGAATGCCTTTTCCAGATATGGTGCAGCACAAAAAGACAAAAAATCACAAGAATAAAAGTAGAAAAACGGGAAACAAAAAAGAAAAAAATCCTTAAAGACTCTCAAAACCAACTTGCATCAGTGGAGCAAGAATTAGTAAAATTAATAGAAATCACTCGGTTGTTTTATTATACTTGTATTTTCTAAAATAAATATTCATTATCGTAAAAGTAAAATTCACGAAATTTCAACTGGAAAAATATAACCAACCTGGGAAAACCGATAGAAAGACGGGAATTTGCTTTCCAAATTTTACTAGACACCCTGTAAAAATAAACAACATACTGCTTTGCAACCCGAAACAAATATTTTCATCATGAGCTCTACAAACACACATGGATTTTTGTTCATATTATGTGTTGACCAAATCAAAACTATATATAAACTTTAATTTGTGAATCTACATAATACTAAATACAATATTATTAATATTTCAAACAAATTGTAATCATATACTGTTATTCTATAGGGATGACGATAGGGATAAAGTGGGATTGAAATCAAGTTCATCAGAAGAATCAGTCCAAAGAAGAACCCTCAGCTCCACAGATTCCATACTTTCTGATAATTATACAACAGTTAGTAGCTCTACAAATTCACCTACAGTGCAGTATACACCAATAACTTGGACTAAAGTGTCGGATTTAGCTGAGTCTACTGAAAATGCAACAGTTTTGTTAAACCAAACAAGAGAGGTACTAGAAACAACTGTTTAATTGTTATCATGTTGTTACAGGGTTTACGCACTGAGAATTTTCTAAAATGATGTAAAAAATCAATCAACAGCACAAAGCTAGTAATTCAGCTTGTATTTCTTATTTTCATTGACCTAGTATAGTGCTTAAGATTAAATTAATTATCTCGTTATGTAAGGCTTCTGTTTGAGACAGAATATTTTGTTGAATCTAGAAAATGCCCTTCACATCTTCTGATAAATAATGTTAGAGGGCTGAATGAGGAAATTAAATATTTTCGTACACAAAGTATACCTTCTTATATTGTTAACTAAACAGTACTTTTAGAAAATTCCCTCTTTCGGCTTTTGTAGTTGTTGGTGTACTCTGCAAAAGCAAAACAATTACATTTTTGTCACAATTATTTAATTTTAAATCGTTTCTTTTAATGGAAACCTATAAGTTTTTTGCTTCAAATTGCATGCTCCAGTGTATTTTAAATTTTTAGATTAAATTATGCATGTGCATGTTTTCAAATAAATGTGCTGTAAGAATATTTAGGATTTGCCACTCTTGACATAATAAATTGTGAATTATTATTTCTTAGAAAAAAATTATTTATCTATTACAACAATTCGATTCTTGTGTCTAGAAAGTCTGCATTATTAATCACTATAGTCAAGAGGTATAAACTTAGAATATATTTTTTGTTTGCATAAAGCAGGCAGAAGTATATCAAATATGAAATATGGTTGAAAAATATGAAAGATGCATTTAAACAGTAACAATCAATATTACACAAATTTGATGACTAAATTGAATTGTCTTAATTAGGTCATTTGAACATTTTCAATTCTCAGATTGGCAAACCTTAATTATTCCCAAACGAAATGCGAATGTGTGACTACTTATAAATCGGCTAACATAGAAAAAAAATCAACCGGGAATAAACCTATTTCCAATCGAATATATGATGAGCAATAACATATGTTGAATAGTAAGTCAGATAGGCTGGCACGTGAAAAATTATTGGTAACTCATGACTTACGTTACTTAATTGGTGGCATTGACAAGAGATATATGTGTATTATAAAGCATTTGAATAATATACTAATATATATTACTGAAAGGAGAAAACTGCATTTCATTTAGGGGAGGAACTTAACAATATATTATTTTTCACAATTTGAATGAAAAACTGTTGACATTATTAATCCATATAAGATATTAAGCTCATCAAAAGATCATCAATAGTCAATCATATACAGTGGTTTATTCTCGGGTTCTCAACCCAACTGCTCAAGTTTTAGCTTAGAGTATATATGTTTTATAGAATACTGCAACGACAACGACAATAATTTTAATTTTATTTAAGTATTTTTGTTATATACAACGAATTTTAAACCATATGGGTGAAATGTTTGTCAGTGGGTGTTATTTTAAATAAAATTACTTAAAACTCCCTAATGTAAGCTTTTAAATGCCACCGAAGCATGAGCAAATAAGTTTATACAACATATGATTCAATTTGATTCACTGTGTCTAGAAGTTGTTTTTTTGCTATTTAAAAATAGATTTGACAACCAATATTTTTATATAACAATTTTACTCATATGGTATTGCAACTAACAGTATAATGACGTATTTATACAAAGGTTCTATTTAAATTGCCAATATATGAATTTTTGATTTTCAGTTTGACCCAACTATTTAGTGATCAGATTTTTAGATATGATTTAATATAGGTAGTTTTTACATAACAAACGTCTTTCATTGTTGCCGACCTGATATATCTTTCCTATTTTCAATGCTCCATTTTCTAACCATATAAAATTATGGAACCATATTTGCAGTTATCAAAATATGTACCATATTATAAATTTGAACATTTATCTTTTTATTGCTGACTTATTTCAGTTGTTACAAGTATAGGCTGGATTCATAGGAATGTCGTGATTATTGCGAATACATAGAAAATACGAATTAGTAGTTTTAAATGTTTGTAGTCGCTTCTCTTCTAGATTGTATTATTTCCCAATTCATTTTAGAATTTGAAAGTTTCAAATTTTTATATAGAATTTCTGTTTAAAACCACAAATAAAAGGATCCATTGTGTGTTGTCAACTTAGGTAGAGCCAATGTGTAAAGTATAACTAGACAAACATGGAATAAAACGTTTTTCAGGAATTGTATCAATATTTTAGAGAGACACGTGGTAACCTTCAATTTTTTAATTACAAGGTGAACACATCCAGTTTTATCCAAATATATTCAATATTAACCCAAATAAGAGAACAATATTTAATTGCGTTAGCAATAATTTGAAAACTCTTGTTTGTCGTCATTGAAGAATTTTAAAACACAGCTCTTTGAAAATTCATATATATATCCTGTATTTTTTATGCTCTGAATGTGCAAATACATGAACCAAACCAAAAATTGATTTTCTCAATAAAATGAAATATTGAAAATAATCCTAAAAACATGAAAATATAAGATTTCTTCAATTAATTGTCTGTTAAACCAAGTGGAATAAATAGATTTATTTTGAAATGGTTTTGTGAAAATTTTAATTATTATGTTACATAAGGATTTGCTTTATAAAAATATTTATTTATGATGGAATAGTCAGTAAATAATTCCTAACACTTTCTGTGGAGCATTTAAGTAGATTTCAATATTGTGAAGTATTTGGAAGGGTTTTAAAATAGAAACAGTAATTTCAAAGCCTCAAACTGAGATAGTGAAGTGAAAAATTGAACATATCCTGAAAGGTGCTATCACAAATAAAAAATTGAGGGGCTTAACCGTTCATCTAAAACTTTGTAAAAGCTTCTTATAGAAGCTAAGTTTTATTTTCGTTTGGATACCTAGTATATAAAAATATATTTTTTACTCGTATAGTTTACTGTAGATTTATTTTTATCCTTAAATGTTGTAAATGTCCTATAATAAATTATATGGTCATCTCTATTTGTTTAATTTTAGTACAAAAACAATTTCATTCGTCCTAAAAAGCATTTTTAGTGTTGAGCATAATCCACCAATTACAAACTTAGGTATTAAGTAAATAAATTAAATTTTTTGAGTAATGTTTTAGTACTAATTGTCAATTAGTACTAAAAAATTACAATTTTATTTGTTTAGTAATTCATATTTTTACCAAATAATGTCATCAAGTGGTATTATAAGTAGTAATGGAATGAATTATTATTTTTAATAATTTGCTAAATAGTACAGCTGAAACCAATATTTGTTACTTTCTATATTTTTACAGAAGAAATAGTTTCAACCAAAGTTTTTATTATTGTGCAAATATGTGGTGCTTTTTGTTTAGCTGTGGTTTTTGTAATGAGCCTTAATGTTCAGGTAGGTTTGTCCTTTTATGTTTCGGTTTTGGGTCTTCTTTCAACATTCAGTTTCTGTTTTCTGGGTGGTGGTAGCTTGAATTGTTAGTAGGTATTATAATTACAATCTTTATATTTAAAGTCCATATGTTAAATGAATTTTGAAATAATGTTAAAAGCCTAATTCTAATAAAATTATGTTATTTTCAAAATTAAATCAAATTATTATATTTACTAAATTTTCAAATAATCTCTAGATAACCAATATATCAAACTTAACTTACATTAATGAAATCGTTTCTTGATTTTTGTAGTTGCCTCAAATTGTTTGTGTATATGTTCGACTTAAATAACAATATAGTGAAAAAAATTGTGAACTGCAACTAGAATAATATAATTGTGATTGCAGCTGCACTAATACAAAGATGTGATAGTATATCTGTTAAAAATGTAGTTGATATACACATCTGAAGATGAAGAAATTATATAGATTATTCTATGTTACTTGACATCACCTATTCCGTATTCTTTCTATCAATCTCATATCAATTTAATAATCAGAAAGAACTGGAAATCGATATAATAATCTACATTGCATATGAGAACACATGGTTTAATACTAAAATGAAAGCAAATCCTTAGGAAATATACTATGAAGTGATGTTATGTCAGTTATTCTGAAACTGAAGTTGGTCACATCGAAATTTGATAGCTGTTGAGAAAAAATTCATACTCAGTTGTTGAAGTCAACTATATTTTCCAGAACACCAACTTTATAAGAATATTTGATAAAATAAAACTCGTGAGGTTTACAAAATTAATAATATTAGTCTCTGGCACATGTTGATCCTTCTTATTATATCAACTTGAAGCAATGTAAATACTAGAGGGTTTCTTGGGTATATAACTTCACTTGTAATTTACTTTTTTTTTGATAAACTTCTACAGAAGATTGAAAGTTCATACCGCATTAAGCTCTGTTAATTATTCTGAACCCTCAAATAAGTGTCATTCTACCCACTCAAAAACATAGTACAATTTGCTCTGGGATATATTAATCAAAAGGGCGTATTTTTTATTAGCAGTAAGTTTATTGCACAATACTAATAATTTATTCATGTGAATAATTAGGCAAATTCTATTTTATACTCATGAAAGTAACTTGCTTCAAACAATTATAACATTTTGTACTGCTCATAAAAAATACTATTTTTGTTACAGCCTACTAATACAACTACTAATTCTGTTGAGCTGCTAACTGAAGCAAAAGTTACAACGTCTCCAACTGAACCCGAAAAACCGATAGTGGTTCCGCAACCTGTGGAAAATTCTACTCTTAAATCAGAAAAACTTCTTCCTCAATCCGAAATAGATGAAAGCAATGTCAACTTTTCGGAGAATCGAGAATTATGGCAACGTCGTGCTATTTTAGAATCTTCCCTATTGGCTTCTCCTGTTTTAAAATCACAAAGACTGTCGGAGCCTCACTTACAAAGACACAGCCACACACCTGATTTGGTCATGGATCTACCCCTAGTAGGTACCGTTAGTAAAGAACAGCTGACGAAATCAGCAACTACTCTGACTTCTTTACCTGATACTTCGCCCGATAAAGATACTAAAACTGTTGAGGGACCCTCAGGTGAGTATTTTGCACAAGTTTGAGATTCATCTTATTAAACGTTTCAAAAATAATATCATTCACTATCGTAAATCACTCTAGAAGCCTCTAGAATGTCCAGACAAAAAACTATAAATTCAAAATTATTGTCAAAATGATAATTATTTTTGTGCTAGTGTAAAACCAACTCTTCCAATGTTTGACAAACAAAACCTATTAGTGGATAAAAAAAATATATTATATTATTTAGTAGAATATCAACACAAAGAATTTACTATATGTTCAAAAATCAATATGATAGTAATCTAGTTCTAATTCAAATATTCAAATTTTATAGGCGCCGATAGCCCAGATATGCAAACAGCAGCTGAAACTTTCGCCAAACAGAATCAATGTACTCTGAAAAAGAATAAGAAGAATCATATACCCGATACCCCTGAATACGTCACCATTACAAGTCCTATGCCAGAAAGAAAATACGCCACTTTGGAACCAAACATGACAATGACTTCGACGTTTAAACCTACAGGCGAATCGAAACCAATGGTGCTCAAAAAACCTGTTTTCTCGATGCCACTGCGATCTGTTTCAATTGAAATGATGTGCCAGGACTCACCTGATCTTCCAACATAGATTTTCGTATTTTTCTGTTGGATAATCTTTTTATTGCACGATTTTTGGAAATTTTTAATTCAATGTTTACTTCTTTGAAGAATATTGAATGTTCTTACGAGGAGATGGTTGATTTTGCAGCCATTTTGATATTTTCACTCTCAATATATTGTTTATAATCTTAGAATATCAATGTATATACAACAGGAACATAAATATTGAGATATCATTATGCCTCGACTAAATATGGATTGCAGTTGTAACTTAACTCCTATTTAGAAAGTGACTTAAAACAAGTTCCTCAAAAGATTTGAATTAGAAAAGGTAGTAAAAAATATATTTTGGTTCCCTCTTAATGACAACTTTATATTTTTTTATTAAATTTTATCTTACTAATTATTTAAATTTACGAATTACGAACTAATACATAAATCATCAAGTTGATTCCATCTTACATATATTTAGATGATCATTCTTCGGCATAAATACTTTCAACATATTAGGCAGTTGATAATAGTATATGAAGAATATTGTACGTTAGAGTGTGGATGATGTTACTGATGTGGCTGCGCTGAAAGTAGTGTTGCTTTGATCAAGAGACATTAATGCCATCTGATATCCCATTTGCAAACATTTTAATTATCTGTTTAACGACATTACATTCCCAAATAAATTATGTAGTAGGTACAGGGTAGCTAAAACTTTTATTGTATTTAAATTTGACCAAATTACTGTTAGTGATTAAATCCAGATTTCTGAAAAGATACAAAACCGAAAAAAGTGACAAGACTATAATGTACTCGCAAAAACACTTTTTTGTCAAATGTTAATTTTCAAGCTAAGGACAGTTGTATTCTAAGAGACATTTTGCTTCTGTGATCTGTCAATTTTGTACTTTTAAAGAGTAAATAGTAGCTCACTCAAATGATGCACAAAATATCTGGTTCGGTTAGGTTAGATTGAATATCTTCCACATTATACATGTGACGTATATCACTTTTTAAATTCTTGCTTATGATATATTAAAAACAATCGTTTTGATAAACAACCTTCTAGTTGACAATATACAATCACATTAACACATTTAATCGCAGCATCTTAGCTCTTATACAGTGTGCATAAAAAAATAAAATAAATTTGTGACTAGTGGTTTCTGCAAGGAATAAAATATATGTACCATTACTATTTTGGGTTAAAATTATTTTAGACTCAATGGATTGGTAATTATACTCTTCAATGGGTTCCACATTATCAACAGCCATGTCGAAATTCAAAATCCAGTCGAAAATGGTAAATGTTCCTCGGGAATGCTTCCTTTCACCAGTTTGATATCCTCTATCTTCTTTGGATTAATAGAAACATAGTCATTGGCGTAAGCCTGTTAAATTGGTAGTGTTACTTCTGCTGATATCCTACCAAAACTGAAAGTATATATTAGGAGACCATCACTAAAATATTCGGAGAAACGATGCCTTTTTTGTTTGTGTCGTATTTAAGACCCATGAATGTAGACAATATGAAGGATACTTTTCGTTATTTTGGCATCTTTTGTCCAAAACATTCATCCGCCACACAATTTTTCCTTGTAATATTTGGGCCACCATTTGTTAATGTCCGATATCTGAGTTGTCTGCTTTATGATTACAGAAAATTTGGAATAGTGTGTTATTTTGTGAAAACGTTTTGTGTCTGTTAAAGCCTGTAAAAATCTTACTATCCTTTGATTTATACTCTGATCAGGGCAGTTCTCAGAAAAAATGAAAAGCTCCTTTATAAATTTGTTTAGAAAGTTTTCAATGTAACGCAGTATCATTGAACAAACTTCATTGGCGCTTTTTGTTGATCATACCCTCATGATATGTGTAAAAAATCGATTTTCCTGTACTCAGATTTTTTATACCGAAACAATTAATCTCAATTGACGAAAAGAGAAAATCTGAACGAGTATACAGGTTAGTGGCAAATTCTGTATGAAATTAAAGATTACAGCTGCCATATCATCACGTGTTTTCAAATTTTCTTTTACTTCAGATATCTTTTTGTGAAATTTCTTTGCTTTTCATTTGTGTATTGCTATTTAGGCATGTGCAGTTAATGTAGCATTTTGTTTTAAGCTTGGACTTCACACATAATTCCTATACATATACATGTATCCACCTGAGGTCTCCCAAATCGTAAAGAGAACTTGTGGAGGTTTTGTGTTGGCTTTAGGATGCTTTTCGCATTTGTTATGAGAAGTAAGTTTACAACAAATAGACTACTACAGAGCCTCCTGACTCTGTTTCTGTAAAGCCATAAACTGATTGGAATGCGTTTTTGCAAACTTTTTTCTTCTTTTCTGGCAAAATAATGGAATATTTGAATAAATGCTGTCTAGACAGTGCTCCTTCTTTCCGTGGTCTGTGAGGTTTTACAATATGTTTTTCAATTAATTGTTACAAGAATATATATTGTTTGTTCCTACTGACAAAACCATTTATTTTATCAATACTGTGGTCGAGGTCGCCTTTTACAAAATCGTTGAAATGCTGTTTTCTGCAACTAAATGGAAAATAATATACTATCTTTGTAGTTACACTTTTTGGGAAAAAAACCTGCAATTTGGTCCCGTCACATACTGAAATTTTATTTTTTTCAGGGATCTATCATTATCACTGGTATCACTAGATCGTTAATAAGTACATACAGTGCATTACTAGCATTACAACAGCTACCTGATCAGTCATCATGCTCAGAGTCAAATCAACACAAGTAATTGTTTTAGCAGTGAACATTCAAAGGAGATTCATGCTTTTCACATAACGAAATATGCGATTTACATTCTTTTACTACTAAACGATCTATTGACACTCCGTTCGCTTATAGTTACACTGTGGTATGTGCAGTAAATCAAGTATTGAGAAAAAGCAAAATAAAAAATGGCCTCGTGTTACAGTGTTATGCACAAGCCTACATTTAAAACAATTGCAGCTTAGTTAGTTTAATTATAATTATTAACATTTCTAAGAAAAAACAAACAACTTGCTAACGTTATCAAAAACTAAGTATCCTTATAATTATGAATATCAACAAAAGTTACGGAAAAATACAAATTAAGTATCACTATTTTTGGGAAGTATAGCCACATAATATGCCCTATCCACCTCAGGCATCCACTTGAACATGCTTTTAATAGCCTCAACTTTATTTTGGGGAAGTGAATTTTTATTGATAGGACGAACTGGTTCCTTTATCTCTTTTTTAGCAGCACCTTTTCTGGTAGGGCGATAATCACGAATGGAGACTTATTTCCACTCGTTATTGGCGTGCCTAACTTTATATTCTATTTCAAATAATAGAGATTTTGAAAACTTGACTAAAAGGTACAATTTTATAGTTGAATTGACCAGCATAGGACTTGTAGTCGACGCAATCAACTTCTTTTAATTGAATAACTTTGTAAGGGTTTCTTGAAGAAACCTTCAAAAGCAACCGCATAAGTGATAATGGGGAATAATATTCCGATTTTTTCAGCAATCTTTCTATGGAACTATGAACTGCGTCAATTTCTTGATTGCAGGAATGGCCCGAAGTTGAAAACTTCATTATTATGAATTCGATGTTTGGATTCCTTTTAATTAAGAGTGAAATTGCTGAAGAAATTAGGGAATTCCTATTCTGGGACACGCAGCTGTCACTCCATAGTATTAGAGATTTCAAGTTAGGATTGTCTCTGAAAACAGCATCTCAAATTTTCAGCAAGGCCCTTGCAATGTCATTCCCGCTTCTACCCATAAGACAAAGTTGTATGTGCATAATTTCTGACCATAGGTATGAAATATAAAAATACAAGTGTATGTATCGCCATACAACCATGTTATTTTAAAGTTTGAATGTTCGAAAATCACAAAGCTGTATGTTGTACATACAACTAAAAATCGCCATTCATAGTCATACAACAACGTATTTATGGTTGTCCATGACGTAGAATGCAACATACAGCTTTGAAATTTTTTAGAAAGAGAGGTTTAAGTACATACAACTCTGTGCTCCCCAAAACTCAATTTCGGAAAAAATGCGACATACAACAGTGTAACTTTGAGGTAACGACTCAAATATACATTAACTATTCTTTTTGGTTTTTCTTGACTTTGTTGTTTTTGAAATGAGTTATTGAATTGATTGAAACTGTTAACTGATACTCATGTCAATATACTTTGAAGTTGAGTAATAAATTGATTGAAGAAAATTAATGGCTGTGTCTTCATGCTGTAAGTAGTAGAATATCTGGAGAAAACTTATTATTAAAGTTAATTTAATTATTCTCTATTTCATTTTATAGACTGTACCAAAAAATTTAACTATCAGAATTTTAATTAAGATATACAGCTATTGAAAAAGCTGAAACTTCTTTAAGAAATGATAAAAAATGAAAAATTTGAAAAAGGGTGAACAAATTAACAAACCAAATAAATCCTAAAAATAACACATTGTTTAGTGATATAAAGCAAATATTGAAAATATCATATGAAAAAGTTGTAGGATCAATTCGCCATAAATAGACTAACGCTTAAAACCTTTAACATGGAGCCAATTTCCTGTACTAATAATAAAACATGCAGCTATTTATATGTTTGTAACCAAAAATACAAAAATAAAGAACTGCAAAGTGAGAATGATTAAACTATATGTTGTAAATGTTTAGGACTTAATTTTTTTACGCCTGCATAGAATTATTCATAAGTTATTTCACTTCAATATTTCGTAATATGTGCAATATGAACAGTTTCCACAATATTTCAGAATTAACAGGAAAATTGTTATTAAATCATCTCCTCCTAATTATTCAATATTACTACAAGTTTATTTTAGCTATTAGAGTAATAAATCAAATAGATATTTTTTAACTCAAGCCGCAAATAATTCGGACAATATTAGTAAAAAGTACTATTTATGTATTTGTTTTAGGAAATGACTGGTTCTCAAACAGTATTTTTCTATTTATTGAGGATTAAAATGTATAGGATAGTAGAGGATTAACGAGTCTATTTTCAAATTTTTTTAAGATGGACATTGAGCATGAAATTAATTAATTGTGGGCCAATGATTAAATATTAAATAATTTTTAATCCCATTACATGGATCCAATATTCATTTTTTATGATTCTCTAAGTATCATATTACTGTTTACTTTGGGATTTAAATGATTATTAACTAAATTAACTCCAATCACACTATGTTATTATTCTAAATATCTATTAATCAAATTTTCCTAGCATGTATTTAATCGACCACTTTGCCCTGCTTAAAAAAACTTCATGTTATAATATTAAACTCATAAAAATTTGAGGTACTAAGATATTAAGTAATGTCTATCTATCTCAATTTTTTCCTTGAAAAGAGGTAATCAAACGAATATTGAAAAGCTTTGTCTTGTTTGTTCAACTTATAGTTTTAATATCTTCTCATTTCATGTATAGTATTTAGTACAAACCAATGAATAATTTCACTTTTTTGATTCTATGCTGCTGAAAAATACAAGTTTCAAATGATCAATAAGCATGTATATCCATTTAAATCCAGCAGCAGGAAGTATTAAAATTGTTTAAGGATAATTCATAAGTCGTAAATCTTGTAGCTTACCTTTTTGGTCCGTATTTCAATAGTTTTTAAATGTGATTAAAAAATCGACCAAAAAACTAAAGTATAGAAGTATTCATCTGCGCTCTCTTTTATACTTTCTTTATTTCCCTGCGTGATATGAACGACAGTTTTTTATTAGTCCTTTCATTATGTTGTTTTCTTTTTATAGAGGTTGCAATATTTTCTTTCTCTCTTGCTACTCATAATTCTAATCACATACATTAGCCTTAAATAGTGAACAGTAAAATTCTTTGGATAAATTTTTAATAAACCAAAACTTACTAAATATATATTAGTATTATTCAAAACTAAAAAATAATTTAGTTAATAATCACATTAAATAATTTCATTTTTAGAATATTAAAATATTTTATCATAAATATTAACCAACTGGCGTTTTTTATAGTAAAGTTGTGATATATCCACTCAACAATTTTTTTATTGCTTTAAATTTTTATATGTGTAAATTGAATTAATGCTAGTTTGTATATGAATATTTACATTTGAGATTATCTGTAGCTAACTTGATTATCGAAGTGTATTCTCTAGACATATATTCAGTACAAGGTGTGCACTTCTTAATAAAAATAGAGTCCTTCAGTTTTTTGGGAAACTACTATTTAAACTTTTTACTCCACTTTTTTGTGTGACTAACACTAAAAATTTTTCTATAAATAATGACATTACAGTTGTAAGTCTGGTCGTGCAGTGCAATTTTTATGAACCCTATAATATACGAAAACACATGTCATTCTGATATTCTGATAAGCAAATCTAAAATCATAACTAATATTTTTCTCTATATATATATTTTTACTCTCGCATGAAGAATTCATTTTTTTTATTGCTGTATTTCAAGTGAACACCTTGTAAATATAATCTTTTTATCCAGATGCCTAATAACCGCATTTATTATAAATCCATAATTGAACGAAAATGTATCCTCCAGATTACAACTTTATAAAAATGTAACAATCACATAAGGAATAATAAACAACATAAATATCTATTCTAATAGTTTTTTAATTGAACCTTTCCAATAAATAATAATTATATGGATGCAGTTTGATTTGAATGGTAAACGGATCAATGAAACAATAAGTTGTACAAATAATAAAAAACATGAATATCAGATAGTATTTTAATTGAACATTTACCATTGTTAATAAATAGTAACTATGTATAAGGATTATAATTTGGATGAGTGGTATGCACGAAATTATCCGTACTGATTGTGGCAAAAAGTATGTTGAGTAAATTAAAAAATTTCTAAATGTACGAGTTATATTATAATAATTTTTTTAAACTTCATTAATTTCTTAGACTTTTCGAAATGTCAATATTTATCTTTCTATTAAAAAAAAACTAATGTTTAAACAGTAAAGACCTAACATCAAAAACATTTACAAACATAATTTGTTTATATATATATATATATATATATATATATATATATATATATATATATATAAAACGTAATTAACTATATTTGGAACGCATATCTATTTTCTTACAATGTTATATTCCATAAGACTATTATTGTTTTAAAAGACGCTAATTATATTTCAAAAGTAAAGATTTACTTTTTTAAAAAAAACTTTATTCACTCCATGACTACAACAATAGGTGATAGAATGAAGACTAACTGTATCAATGAATTAACAAACATTAAATAAATGATAGTTATTATATTAACAGAATGTCTACATATGTCTGCTGATAACATTAAAAATATTCTCAAGTTTTATGAGAAAACTAGAAATGCTGAATACAATTAAATATAAAAGAAATAGTAGATATTTGTTAACAGGATGTTTCTAGACATGTTTGCTGATAACGTTAGAAAATTATGATTCAAGTTTCATTATAAGAAAATAAGGTGTACTAATAAGATAAACTGCACTGTCATCCCTTTATTATATTGAATTATGCAATTGTCTCTATATGACTCGCTGATTGCGCAAATTAAGAATTTTTTTCTGTAAATGTAAAGAAGCATGTAAAATGTGTTAATTGGAGACGGTAGGTTGCGAAATAAAGGAAATAAAAAATATGATTGTGAGTATAGGGATAATAAACATGAACACAGTAATAAACAATTATGAGTAGCAGCCTGGAATATTAAAACACTACTAAGAATAGGGAATATGGAGGAGACAGCAAGGGAAATAGAAAAATATAACATAAATATTACGGCAATACAAGAAATAAGATGGAAAAGTTCAGTAGATATAAATAACAAAAAAATAAATATATATTTCCATTCAGTGGAGTAGGATTTTACGTAAAAAAGGAATTGGTAAATAATATATTGGAATTCCTACGAAATACTAAATAAAATTTGTGGAGAATTACCAAAAAGGGCGAAATAATTTTGATGGGAGATGTTAATGTCCAAGTAGGAAAGGAACAATGCCTACAGGAAGTGGGAGGCAATGGAGTAATTATACCTACATACCAAAAAGGCGATGAAATGGAATGTAAAAACTATAGAGTCATAACACTTCTCAACATTACGTATAAATACTCGCAAACTCAACAAATTCAAATCATACGTAGGGCAAGGCCGATCCACAATCAACGCAATCCACACAATAGACCAAATAATACAAAAAACATGGGAATACATTAGAGAGATACACATAATTTTTAATGATTTTAAAAGCGCATTTGACTTAATAAATAAACAAAAAATGATAGGAGATTTAGAAACACTAAAGGTCCCCAGAAAGCCCAAGTAAGATACCTGAAAATACTAACTGAAGATAAAAAAATTAAGAAAAGAAGTCAAACAAGGCGACTCAATCTCTACAACCCTGCTTAATATGATTTGAGAGAACGTAATAAGACAAGCAAAATCAAATAACAAAAATATAACTAATACAGGCAATCAACAAATTGGAAACAGGAAAAGTCGGTATAGAAATAAATCAAATAATGAAAATAGCAAAACAAGACGAAAGAAAAATGGTCTATCTAAGGATACACAAATACGTATTTGAAACTGTATCCTCGTACAATTATCTAGGAATAACAATAGGATACACGTCTAAATAAAGAATAAAAGAGAGAATACAAAAAGGATATCGAACATTTGGAAAAAATAAAGTTACTCAAAAGCAATAATATTAGTAAAAAGGACAAAATAAAAATTTAAACATTAATAAGATCAGTGATTGCGTCCGCCATGGAAACTCATAAATAAAAAGGAAGAAGAAGACCTGAAGATAATCGAAAAAAAAATACTGAGAACTATACTCGGACCACATATCACAGGAGATGGAGAGAGAAGACTGAATAAAAATAAAGACATTGAGGAATAAATGGGAGGAGAAAATATAAGGTATGTAAAAGCACAGACTAAATTGGGCTGGAAACATCATGATGGGGGAACCTATAGAAATGGTGAGGAGGATAATACAATGGATACCTCCATGGCCAAGAGGCAGACCAAGAATTACCTGGAGAAACCAAATTGAAGTATGTACCAGAATCCTAGAAATATTAGGCTGGAACCAAATGCAAAAACAGAAAAGAATAGAGAAAGCTGACCAACGAAGGTGGGACCAACAAAAAACTATAAAAAAGAGCAAGTTGAGTAATCCAACTCAATAAAGGGATATGTAGGCGCCCCAAGCGCTAGCCATAATCCGGCATGATTATATATGTATATAATATATATAAGTAAATTGAAAAGTAGAATTTGGTGTGAATCTGTTACATAATAAAACTTACAGTTTCTATTGTAATTTTTCACTTTTAATAAATTCGTGTTTTTAAAAAATGAATTTTTAAAACCGTAATTGGTGTAGTCAGTAGGATCGCGAAAGTATCCGCGTAATGGAAACTCGTCCTTTATAAATGTTTGTTAGGATCAGAACTTTCAAGAAGTTAAAAAAATTAAAAATCAAGAATATTCGTGGGAGAAGCATTTGAGGCTCATCATTCAACTGATCTACGAATCTATCTGGAAGGATACCATTTGACGTTCATCCTTGCCCCCATTGAGGGAAGAATTAAATTGATTTTCATTTTTTTTTATTTGACTGCCTATGTCAGATTCCTTTCTACCAATCCTTGCTAGATGGCTAAATTTATTTTCTGTGAATGAACTACTACTGTCATGACTACTAGGTGGAATCCAATATGTCGAAAAATATACGCGTGATAGATAGATAAATAATAAGTAACCAATGTTGTCTTGGAAATATTCTCTTCTGTTTCCGTCTCAGCGTCTTGCTGCTAAAATTTTCATTTGATGCAGTTTTATTTATTGCGAATAATGCTCTCAACTAATAAATGCTATAATCATTATCTACGCTGAGTGTGTCACAAAGTTTGTTATTTGTATTTGAGAAGCTGACATATAATCAACATATCAAATTTTACAATGGTTGTGAGCACGGCCTTACATACAGGTCTGGAAACAAAGTCCAATTTCTATATAGTAGCTTGTTTCTTTTGTTTTCTGGGTTCTGTGTGTTTGAAATAGCCATGGCCCATCGCTGGTATATAGAAATAGACGTGTAGGTAGGGTAGAGATGAAAATTTTGACATAAAGAATACAATCTAAAATCACCGAGTGCGTTATGGTGTCACCTGTTCTATAATTAAATTATTTGGTTTTTCATATTTTTTATAATTCATTTGTAGTTAAATCGTTAGTTTTTTGAATGTTTAATACCCGTATAATGTCTTTAAAAAAATCAGATGATTAAAGCGTGGTACCACGAGTTAAACCTGTAAAACAACGTCAATCAACGAACCATACAAAAAGTGGGAAGCCATTATTTCTAGCATTGTGGAGCTGAATATGTTTGTGAGAAGCATTTTGAAGATATATTCTGAGGAAATGGATTTTAATTTTAATTATTTTTAAATTTATTACATTCCAAAATTCATACATTTTATGAAATCCGTTGACTAATGGAAAAAGAATGTTTTCGACTATTAATGATGTGCTATCATTATATGTTTGTCTTCATAGTATATTACATTCGTTTTCGAATAAAACAAGATTGGAAAAAAAACTGTTGAAAATTTTTTGAACTTGCAACAGTAAGGAAAATATTCTTCAAATACTTTCATTGAATTATCTCAAGACTGACTCATTTCTATATTATGAGCATTTGCTATATTACAATCACTTGGCCAATAATTGTATTGACAAAGTTAGATTCGATGAAGAGCTCATTTCAGTAAATGAATGTGAATAAATTTATTAGACTTTGAAAAAAATATTTCAGCTAAAGTATTATTTTTCAGATTATAGTATCAAAACTAAATTGACGAACATAAAAAACAAAACAAGATTTTATGACGCTTCGAAAGCAATGTATCTTTGAAGAATTAAGGCGAGAACTGAAACATCAGCAGGAAAAACATGATTTAGAGTTGAAACAAAAACATCAATAAGAATTAAAACATAGAGAAGAGGAACATAAAATTAAAAGTTCAATTTTAAATATCACAGTTTATATCAAAATATTTATTTTGACGATTATGTTAATCTTGACAAGGTAAAAAAGAAAAAAATGCTATAAATATATAACAAAGGAATGAATTTTTGATTTATTGATAATAAGTCTAACAAATTATAACTTCATACATGGATATAACACAGAAATGCTTAAAATAAGCGTTTAAAATATTGTGTTATTAAAATATATCTAACTAGATTGTGCCTATTTAATCGAGGTATATCTGAATCAATATTATAATCTACTCCATTATCACATCTTTGCGCAAGTGCAAATGTCTGTCAAAAATCTCACAGAAACTTATGAAACTATCGCTCAATTTTATAATTTACCAAACATATTGAGTTTTGGCAGCAATTCTAGCATAATGAACTAAATCCAACAGCTATAACCATAGTTGATATCCTAAAAGTGGCAAAAACCTTCTTTCCCGACAAGCAAAAAGCGTTGAAAATTTTGATCACCTTTAAAAAAATCTCGAAAATATTTCAATTAACCTAATAAAAAAATAATCTTCGTCGACACTATAAAATTAAAATCTGGTAATTACATAAACAAAATATTTATTCATATTCGAACCCCTAAAATTATTTTATTCTGTTTTCCTAATAAATGTAAAAACTTTTATATATTGTATATAATCAAGAGCTCATGTAGCTTTACACATTGAACTCTCTACCATTGTAACAATCGCCGTATATGTAAGGCTCGTACCACAAATAAAAAGCTTTGTATGCTCTCGACTTCATCTACAATTCCTACTTTTCTCATTCCTCATTAGATTGCCCCTTGGGGCATTGTCTGGCGACGCCCTTGATCACCTACAATTTTTATTGGGCAATCATGTGCAAAATAATGTCTTAATTTGCTTAGATCGAAATACATGTATTTTCGGTTACTTAGGAACATTATCTACTGATCTACTGTAAATTCAGAAACAACAGTGAGTCTATCTGGATATAATTTTAGACATAGGTACTTTTTGTTCAAACTTTTCCCAAATTATGAAACCTATTTATCTGCAAGCTGAGAATGTTTTGTAAATAAATCTCAACTCAAACCCCAATTATAGTGGTAACAGAGGTGCCACAGAACAGAAGGTATCAGTGAAAAATTATGATGTGTATAGGATATATTCTATTAATGTATATGTACAAATATAGAGTAAAGAACTGAACCAAGATATTTACACCTGAACAAACGACATTTTACATCTTTCAACTAAAATTTACATATATTAAAATAAAAAGCTTCTAAATTATAATAAAAAGGAGTACATTGTCAAAATAACTTAGGAACATTTACAACTTGAAAAACTACAAACAATTCAACAGCGTTGTATTTTATTTAAAATTGGTCAGCTAGAAGGTCACACAATTCAATTGAAACAGTCTCTTTGCTTGATCGGACAGTTAACCTGTACATCTGAAACAAAATAACATGTTGATAAGACTAATAAAATTATTCTAATTTTTAAAAAATAATTAGAAAAATAACAGGACAAGTTATGATAGATGTCAATTATCTATAATTCCATCAAGACCCGGCTCTTGGAATACATCACATAGGACTCGCAATGTTATTACGGTGAACAGTCAGCAAATAACGTTTATATTATATCATTTTGACGCAAAATGTTATTGTTACCTGAAGCAAGGAACTATCAATAACTTATAATTGTTCAATTGATTTATGCACAGAACAGAGTACCTTTCAAAATCAAAAGATAGTAAGTGAGCAGTATTTGAATATACCATTGAACCTGATAGAATAAGCATATTCTTAATCACAATATAGAGTCAACTTAGTAGAATAACCTTTCAAATTGATGAAAGATGTTCTCTCTTTACTTACAACTGAATAATACACCTCAAGACAGTTGGACCATCATCCCCACAAATTACACAGGCCAGAAACAACAAAACAGAAAATATTTAGAAATTAAAATCCATTATTGCAGAATTGAAAAACACTTACAATAGATTTTTTCGCATCATTGACAAGTATGATTTTTAATGCTTAGCGGGGTTAGCGATTCTAATTAAATAATCCAAAAATTCATAATGTTAACTATCTTTTGAGCTCCTATCTTGTCACAATATTTTAATTATTTTTAAATGTGAAGTTCATTTCATAACTTTTTGTATTATTAATTAATTTATTAATTCAAAAACACCTACCTGAGCATTCTTATTTGGTTCTAAACGTAGAAGACAACCAACTTGCTGTGATCTCATGTGGATAATACCAGCACAAACAAAGTTGTCTGGGTTGGGATCAATTCCATCAAGCAGTTGCATACCAAAACCAATAATCTTTGTTCTAGCAGCTTGGAGGTCCATAGGCGAGTTTGCTTTAAATATTCTTTGAGACCTTGTTTGATTTGTGCTTAAAAATTGAACGCATTGTATGATTTTAGATATTATTCATAACATCATTATTAATACTTTATTAGAATGACAATTCAGTCCAATTGCCTTCTACCTATTGTATTAAAAAGTTAAATATTTTAACAGAAAATACAAATTGTTTTGGTAGTTAAGAAATTATAAACTCAATTTAAATTACTATGTCATTTTTCTAAAGTTTTGGGCAGATGTTTGAACATTTTTTTACTCAAACTTTTTCAATCAATAGTTTATTGTCATTCCTATTAGTAAACTTTTTGATTAACGTTATATTACAGACATCAATAAGTTAAGCTCAATTCTTGAAATGTTCCCAAGAGCCAATGTCATATAGGATAACCAATATTCGATGCCTTATCAATAATTTTATAAATATTAGGGGCAGTGAATGTATTTATATATATATATATATATATATATATATATATATATATATATATATATATATAAATACAAGTTCAACATATAAATGAATATATATATATATATATATATATATATATATATATTCATTTATATGTTGAACTTATATATATATATATATATATATATATATATTCATTTATATGTTGAACTTGTGAAATGTTTTGCCCTGGATAAAATGTTGATTTTCTGTAAAGACTCTCATTGTTTATTTTGATGTCGAAAGGAAATCCTATGAATTGGGATTAAGCTGGATAAGGTTTTGGGCATTCATTTGTCAAACCATATAGTCATAGTTTCGATTCAATGTTTTGTTGTGTGTTACCAGTGTTGCATCATCTGCACACCTAGGAAATTGTTTGGAATTACAGATATTGGGTTCACCCAACTAACGCTTATTTGTAAAAGTAGGCTTTCCTTAAGGTTTTGTTCAATCCTGCTTGTTGGGTAGATGTATGCAACAAACGTATTTAATTTGTTTTCTTTTGATTGTATTGTAAAATGTATACATTTGTTGAGTCTATTCTTTTTAACTTAAGGATGAACTTTGCTAATATTTACATGTGGATGTGTCTAGATTAATTATATCCTTATAATTTTACTTCTAATTGTACTCAGTGCTAGTGGTCTATATTGTTACCCTTATATGTAGGGTTTGATTATGAAAGTAAGGTCCATATTATCATTTTTATATATTTATATAGATACATTTAATTAAATTAGGAGTGCATGTGTACGGTTTGTTATGTTGGTTGTTGATTGATTCTATTGGTGAAAGAGTTGTCACTTTATAAACATAAACATATTGCAGTTGTCCATATCGAATTTTTTTATCAATCTTCTCTTTAGTTTCATAGTGAAATCGTTTTTTCGACTTGGATCATTTTGTTAATGTATTTATAAAATATAATCATGTATAGTGATGGATTCTAGAATTCTTCTTCTAATTAATACCATGAGATTTTTTCTTCAGTGTCTTGATGGATATTTGATACTCTCTGAATGTAAGCAGTACGCCTATATACATAATTGAAGGATCATGCTTAATGTTTTCATCGAGTCTAAGCTAATAGATTTAGTTGTAGATGTTTATTTGTGTAAAGTGCGTGGTCAAAAACATTTTGGGCATCTAGGTAGGTGTCAAAGTAAAAAGTATTTGCTGCAATTTTTAGGTGTCAGTGATTTGCTAGTGTAGAATGGATATTGTTGATTTTTGTTATCTTTAAGTGATGTTTCAAATGTCTTTAGATCGTCGCTTGTTACTCTAATCAGCATTGAGAATTTGCTGGTTTGTTTTAAAATAATTGTTTAGATTGTTTTTATTTAAATGTTAATATTTTTTTATTCATGTTTTATTCAAGTTTTTAGGTTGATAAGTTGTTGCTGAATTTGATTCAAATAACGTGAATTCTTTTTTAAAAAATCATTGGTGTCAAGCAAACAAAAAAAAGGACAAGACCAAAAAAATGGAAAGAACAAGTATACAAAAATTACTTGGTTTTTTTACTATTATCTATTAGAATCAATATAAAATTATACATTTCTTTAATTTATTATTTCTTAGATCTTTTGATATGTTTCTAAATCGTCTCGGTTTAGGTTTCTTCTGATTTAAAATTAGTTTTTTTTTATATTTTTGATTTTCAATAGATCATCTTCATAATTAATATCAAAATAAAATCAGAAAACAATCTGGTTTAACAAATTTTATTTAATTTGTTTTATCTTTATTTAGTTATTTTTGTTTTTTAGTTTTTACAAACTTTTTTTTAAAAATTGTAACAATTTCTTGACAACAAAGCATATCTCTATCTTTCCCTCTCTCTCTCTCTCTCTCAAAAAAAATGAATTTTTCCTTAGTTTTCACATCTCAAAAATATGTAGCAGCCATCTATCAAATTGTTCTTAATTGTATCAAAATTTACGTTTTGAGTTGCAAAAACTACGGAAAAATTAATTTCTCTTAATAAAACATATTTCTATTTCATTTTGATATTTTTTATGTAGGTAATCTATTGATTAATATAAATACGCAAATTGTCAGTGCCAAATAATATTTTTATTGACTGACGTTTCGACTGAAACGTTAAACGTCAAATTTTTACCTGTGTTCAAAAATACATAAAAAAACTATTTTTAAATCAGAAGAAACCTAAAATGAAGACTATTTAAAAACAAAAATATGAAATTATATAGAAGAAATGCTCAAGTTTCGTGTTCCCTATCTGAACAATACCCATAGAGACATATGAATTCAAAGAGAAATAAGATGATTACAATACTTTGATAATAATGGAAAAAGGCCTACTAATATACGCTAACTATCGAAATAATTAAAAATAAAATTTTTAAATACTTACTTTCCAAGATTTTTCCATCTAGCAAAAAATGATTCACCATTCATCTCTGTTGGTTCAAAAAATTTGTTTATAGTAAGGGGAAGCTTGATGTTTATCTTATGGTTTACACTGTTACAAACAAAACTAACTATAATGCTAGGTGTATCTGAAAAAAAAGTGATAGATTAAAATCAACTTGGAATATACATTTCTACAGGAAACTATGAGATTAGAAGCCTATGGCTTTGTAGATAAGTGCGCATATTCATTATTCACTACAGATGAATTTTCAAAACAGTATACTAAGATATACTAAGTTATCCTTATTTTGAAATTGATTCAAAACCACCAACCTGTATAATCATCTATACATTCAGCATTAATCATTTGTTGTATCTGAGCACCTGCTTCAAGTATTGGTTCAATTGACTTCATATGTACAGCTAATTTTGCATTGTTCTCTTCTAACCATTGCAATGTAGTTTTGAAATTCAGAATTGGCGCACTAGTTTTGTTTCCATAGAAGAGTCCAAGGCGACCTAAATTTTGCCTGAATTCGCTTTTAACTCCAATTTGTATCAGATCATTTTCAAATAATACACCATTGTTTTTGAAAACAAACCTAAAATAAAGATAAATGTGCTGAATTTTGACAACGTTAACTGATGATATTACTGCAGCAGTTTCTATAAAAAGCTTAACTATAAGAGAGTATGTAATTTGGAATAAATTTAATAGTTTCGTCATCTATTTTTTGTAAATGTTCGGAGTCGTCGGTTAGTATTTCCAATCGCTGTTTTCCATTTACAATAATAATGTATAGAGGACGTTCTAATTTTAGACATTGTTGACTTTGTTAAATGGCAACACCATCACTTTGATGATATTTTCATAGGCACCATGCACTGTACTGAATCGAATTAGAATAGGTAATATATGATAGGAGAATATTTTTCTATGCTAATTCCGGAAAATTAGAATATATTTATACTTGAGCGTAGATATTTTTTAATTAGTGTCTCAATAAATATTATTCACCTCAACGTTTTAAAGCTTAAATTCTGGACAAAATCATACTGATAAGGTAATTAGTGGGTTATTGTTTTATATTTTCCCACATAACAATTTAAAATACTTTTTTGAAATATGATTACATTCAATAAATAAAAAAAAAATTCACAAATTATATAAGGTGAATACCCATATCTTCATACAATTTTATTAATTGTTGGTGGACATATTGAGTGCTTCTTCTTTCCTTCCTTTCTTAATGCATAATTAAATATAGTTTCCTTAGAAAACTGAATGAGAAAGCTGGCTTGATCATATATTATAAACCTATGGTTCCTTAAGCACTCACTAATGCACCTAAATTCATTTTATTTTGATAAGATGGTTGATATCTTCTTGAGATATTTCACTTCAACTTACCTTACATTCATGTAAAGCACAAACCTGCTAAAACAAAGCACCAAGCTGTAGGGAAAACTAGTTATGTCCTACTACTATATTCAATAGAACCCCAAACGTACGAAAAAGTCATAATAATTGTGTACTTTACAATAACTATATGCATAGTAAGCATCTTTCATGCTCTTCAAAAAAAAAAAATGATTTGTAATTTCTCTGAGGTTGCTAAGCCGGTATCTATTAATAAAAGTCTAAAGTCTCAAACAACTATTTTGTTCCGTGGTCGCTCCAGGACGTCTGGTGCGCCCTAGCTCTATGACCTCGACCTTCCTGAACCCACGCCTGTTAACTTGGCAATATCATATGTGAAGATCTGTTGGAACTATTGAAAATTTGTTTCATCGATAGACCAGCTAACTCAATAATTCTATCTCTATCAAAATCTCTTAGCTTGCACATCTATCCAAACTCTGATAATAATATGAATTGATAGATCATTTATTCAATGAATATCAAAAAACTATGCTTACTTTTTAACATTTAAACAAAAAATAAAACTTACTTCTTGGGATCTACAAACCAATTTCTATTAGATGAAACTGTGGAATTATTATTTGCTACTTTTGCACCACTATACATATCTCCCAGAACATCTAACAATACACCAGTATTTCCTTGATTAGGTGCTGAAATTGGTGGAGTCGACAATCCTAAAAGATCTGCAGAATTTGTGCTGAAATATAATGAACCTGTTATTCTTGTCGATATAATGTGATCTTCAATACAAATGAATAATGTGAATAATGTCTAAGTAGTGATGTTTTTGTCAGGATTGCCATGGCGAAAGGAACCTTTAATTATTTCCATGTATTTTATTCAAATTTTTATTGCTTTTTATCACGTTAAGGTCAAATTTAAGATTCATATGACAACTTTGGGTTACATGAGAAACTTATTTTTGACAAGTCCATTTCTTTTGAATATTGCGACTATGCACAGTTATAAAATATAAATTTCCAAATATATTAGTCACATTATAAAGCAATTTTAGCATAACACATATTATTCTTGTCCTTGAGTCATAATTTTTTAACTGTTATATAAAATGATCTATTGTGTAAACGTGAAAATAGATTTATAACTAATTTGAATGTTATAATGACACAAAACCATTGAATTAATTAAGAGTTGTTGTGACGCATTTGGAGCTAAATTGTAAAACTTTTGCAGCTGTCTATATTCAATTCAAGGGATCCGTATATAGGGAAAAATAAAAAAATTAAAATCATTTTGATACCTTTCCAAGTTTTTAATCTAGAGTACTCGAACTAATAACAGACTTAAGCAATTATATAAAAACATAAAATAGTTACTTACTTGGAACTGTTGACTTCCGTGTGGTTAGTAACTGGAGTTGGACTTTTGTTATCTTTAATTTCATTTTCCGGCACTCTTCCCGGTTTTTTCTTCTTCAATACCGCGAGGATAGAACTCTCACGTTCTGGAAAAGCAGGCATTTCTTCCAAGACAGTAGCCAGAACATCTGAACTAGCTATAATGCTTAATTGTAGGTATTCTGATGCTCTTTGTTGCAATTCTGCATCAGCTGATCTTAAATTACTATGTTGTTTGAAGACTTCTTGTACTTGAGTACGAATTTCAGGAAAGAGGTTAATAAACTTAATATAAGTGGAAAGGAGGAGAGCACGAGTCATTGGGGAGCAAAGGTGATATTTAGAATGCAAGAGTTGAAATTGTACAAGTGGAGAGGATCTTTGATCACCTGCGATTAAATTTCCGAATTCCCCTAGTATATAGCCACCTACTTTCACCATGTTTTCATGACACGCAGGTGCTTGTAAAGCCTATAATTAGATATATTTTACTATCACATTAATCAATTTTATTGATTAAATATAAATAGGCAATATTACACTAGCATTTAAAAATCAAAATTTGATTAATTTCCTCCCATTTTTGTTCAGTTTGTTTTACAAATACAAAGTAGCTCAAGGTATTATAAAAATTTACAAATTTCTAGAAACTGAAGTCCTAGAAGTTATCATAAATAAAATAGTGATTCGTAATAATATAAAAAAATTAGTCCATACTAAACAAACTAGTAATAATAGGATAAACATGATAGTGACAAATTCTACTGTCATTAGTTTAATATAAGTATACATAAAATATCAAACTTTAAAGATTATGTTCAAATATTCTCACCTCAAAAACAGTTTTTGCTGCATATCCTTGCACCTCATCTCTATTTATAACTATCTGGATTACCCTGTACCACACTTCTTCTGATACATAATCACCAGCAATTCTTATTAAATTTAAAATTACATCAACATACCTAATAATAAAAATATATAAAAGTACAAAGAAATGTTCTGTCAAAAGAAATATATAGATTTTTTGTGATGGCAAAACAAAAGACCCAAAAAGCAATAATTTAATGGTAATTCTTGATAATTTGAAGTACAGGATATACTCAAATATCATAAAGACTGCACAAGAAATATGTTTTCAAACATAACTCACCAAGTATAATCAGTTGCATATTTTTCAGCAAGGATGGCAACTTTTAGCACCATCTCCTCCCTAATTGAGTAATCTGCAGTTTCGAGATAATTCAACATTTCTTGAACAATTTCTTCAGCATTACTCTTGTCACACATAGCATATAATAAATCTACCGCTTGTTGACGAACTGAGACATCTTTCTCCATCTTCATAGACAAAATGACAACTTCTTGATGTTTCTTCACTGCTTCATGTGAGAATTCTGAAGTAGCTAAATGACACATTGACTCTAGAGCTAAATATCGCAAATTAGTTTCTCTGTTGCTTAAAAATTGACCCAACTGATTACAAGCCCTGACTAAAAGATTTGCCTCACTAAAAAAAAAAAAAAATATGTGATCAGTATAACAACATCAATATTGTATGTTAATATTATAGAGAATTATTGTTAAACATAAAGTATGTACCTGTCATTGTGAATAATCAGACTTATAGCTTCAAATAGAACTGCGTTCTTAGCATTTGAATGTTGAACTTTCTTAGATTTTGGAGGCTCTTGAGCTTTGTTCAATATTGTTTCAAGACATTCATTTAATCTGCCTCTAACTCCAGGGTCTTCCGCTAAAACATACTTGTTATTTCTGCTGTTCATAACCTAATATAATATTAACAAGTATTATCTACATGTTAGTTACGCATAGTTTCTTACCTGGAGGAGTATAGTTTTGTAGTAATCTCAATAACTTCACAGAGAGCCATGGAGCAGGTACAAAGTAATAAGTATAATCCTGTAGATCTGTATAACTAGCTGTAACAATCTATAGAGGAAAAATGTAATATTACATGGAAATTCAATATAATAACATCACTACCATTTCATTAACTCACCCGACTTAATCTGGAAACGGCTAGAGAAACACACCCCTTATACTCTTCAGGATTTTTCTTTACAAGGGCATCTATTAGACTTGTTGCTGCTGTTACTACTCCCATATGTTGATCATTTAGTAAATGAATTATTCGAGAAGTCCATTCTCCTCCAGGTATAATATCTTGAGAAGTTCTGAACAAGCGTAACAAACAAAGAGCAGCACTTTGTTTCACAACATCCATTGTATCACTGAAAAACTTGAAATCAGTAACTGATATTGAGTATAAATATTACTTACTAGCCGTTACATTAAGTTTAATTAAATGTCCGCTAGACCTCAGTCCAATGTGTTCAAACATAATTTTATTAATAGATTACTTAATTCAGTAATTCAACCAAACAGAACAAATTATAAACCATGACAAATAATAGTTACTTTGTGCTGATGAAAAGTTATCAAGAAGCATTTTGATAAATAAATACACACGGATGTATTGATATCTAGTTAAATATTGTGTTACCGTAGCAACGAACAATAACTTATTAGAAGTGTCAGTGTAAAGTTTGACGTCAAAAAAGTAAACCAGAGTTACATAATAAATTGAAAGAAAAAATATGTGTACCGAAATTGTGAAAATCGAAAAATTGGAGTATCGAGCCATCATCAAGTGCCTGTATTTAAAAAGGTTAAGAGGTAGCAGATTTACAAAGATATGCTTAATACCCTTGGTGATCAATGTCCTTTGTATGCGACCGTGAAAAATTGGAGGTAAATTTTCCATTGAAGATGGTGACGAATAGGGAAAGCCAGTATCAGTCCCAGAAAATATCGATGCAGTTCATGACATGATTATATCAGACTGTTAAATTAGGCTGAAACGGATATCTGAAGTGCTGAATATTTCATACGGACGCGTTCAACATATAGTTCACGTCAATTTGGACATGAGAAAATTGGCTGCAAAATGGATCCCCAAATGTTTGAATGTTGCATCAGCATTCTCTCTTTCTTTAGTATATTGTATATGATAATTGTGAATGAAGAATAGTTTGAAGGGTGAAATCTGCTAGTAAAGAGGATAGTTGTTCTTAATTCAAATACACTATGAGGTATATCATTCCGAAGTAATAAAAATACTTTAATAAATAATCAATATGTATGTATGTCATAAATAAAAAATACACTATGCCCATAATATACAAAATTAAAACTAGAAATACAAAAGTACTCTATATCATGTTTAAATTGTCCAAAAAATTATATAGGAATAACTATGCAATATCTAGAAAATATGATAAATGGATATACTAAAAATGTATCAACTACATTACATAAACATGAAAAACATGAATTTGATTTCAAAAAAACACCAAAATATTAACCAAAGATGAACATTATCAAAAATTAACAATCAAAGAAATGATCTTTAGAAAATAGAGTATCAGTTGAAGATAAACAAAATATAAATAACTTGAACAGAATTTATAACAATTTAATCTCTTAAATTTTCAAGTTTATATGATCAAGTATGTACGTTAGGTATATCAAATGTTACTCTTCTCTGTCACATTGTGGCATTATTTTTTCACATTTTAAAAAGAATTTTTGTAGTAAAAATTTTATTTCATATTTTATCCAATTTATGTCATATTTTAATTATAATTCGTTTGATAATGCTTGTAGTCAGAAGCATAACGTCAAAACAATAAAATAAAATCCAAATAAAAATCAACTTCATTGCGGCGTTTTAAATTGAATATTGATTTTTGAAATCGATGAATTTGACTCCATTTTAAACGTGAATTTTAAAAATTATTAGTTCTCACAAATCTGTGGTGCCTCTTTTTTTATTTAACAATATTCAGGTTAGTTTACGTCTGGACACCACGCCAATGTAAAAAAACAAAAAAATCAAATAAAAAGTAGCACCTTAAAATTATATTATTGTTACAATAATCTTTCCAGCTACCCTGTATCATAAGTTTCAAGGACCCATATATCTTGAAGTGATCTTAACAACAGAACTGATGACTTCGATTGGCGCTAGTGACATAAGCAGGCGATTGACGTGTTGCAACAAGAAGTGAGAGTGGAGTAAAAATATACTTTTGAAAATTTATATAAGTGCTATTATGAGTGCAAGTGACGTATGGTGAATTGCAAAATTCATGTTATGGCGTACCCAATCATTTAAAAATTTAAACTAGACTTCATTTTTGGACCCATTCCAACAAATCCTCCATTATAAAAGGAAGTTTTTGTCCCAAAAAAGTCTCTTATATTATCTCCAACAAAATAATTTAATTATCCACAACTATCTGAATAGATCACATTCAGAATAAAAAGAAATAAATATATTAGTTTCTACTAAAAAAAGTTGAAAGTGATTTAAAATGAACAAAATTTCTAAAAGAATTTTTATATAAAAGCTTCAATTTCTGCGTAATGTTAAAAATGATCAGATTTGCAATTGCAATGAAACTTTGGCCTCAAATGACTTCTCAAAAAATCATAAACCTATTTGCTATTACCTCCAATAGTCCACGAAATAGAATTTCTGTTCAAACATATTATTACTTACTACAGAAAAGTGGAAAACATTTCTGGTGCTTTTTTGGGAACTGAAAAGTACAATACATACTCAATATTAATAGCTGGTATTTCAACTTGCATATTTTTATTTCAAAACTGAATTGAATTACCCTAATGTAGATAGACCATTAGTGATAAAATAAATCAAAGTTCATGAAGAGATTGAATGTGATGGTTAACAATATTTTAAGATTTAATAAGCCATAGTCTGAACTAATATTGAAAAGATATATTCATTATTATACATTTTCTTTTACACCTATTCACTACACAACATATTGAATTTGAACAATTGAACCTACACTTACCCTGATACCAATAATTTTGGAATTTCATTTCCAAAAGCTTCAGCCATTTCCCTACTACCAATATTAGCAATGCATTGAAGTGCCAAGTTGATGTGAATGGGACTTCTTGAAGCAAGATCATTTTTAATGCTTTGGATAATAAGCTTTATGAGCTCACTATTAGTGTTGACTAGAACTGATATAAACAAATATCCCTACAATAGAAATTTAATCATTGAAATTATTAATGCTCAAGAGTCCACAAGATGTTTATTGAATTTATGAAAACATTTGTTAATTTTTTGAAAAATAAATTTTTTTATCAAATATGAAAAAAATAGTGAATATTGTCATGATGTAGAAAGAATTGTATAGTGGGAAAGATAGTAATTGAATTTGATATAAAAGTATTGCTTTCCATAGACAAACTATACTGAATGAATGAATTATAATAAAACAGTCAACAAATTTCAAACAGTTGAAAATGATGAAGTTAGAACAGCCCAAGAAACTGTTAGATAACAAATATACTTTAGTAATGTGAAAAGAACATTTGATAGATAATTACTGCCACAAGACTGAATTTTTGAAGTTTTTTGAGCTCTTTAAATAATAATGATACAGAATTTACATACTATTTGTTTTTCAGAATATTTATTTGAAGAAAGTAGATTTACAGCTTCCATATGACCAAAATCAATGTCATGCCCCAACAAGAAGATAAATAGAAGTTTGCAAACATATTTCTTCTTTTGGTATCCATCTAATGTTTTATCACCTTTGAATTTACTACGAATATTAGCTAGTTCTTTGTTGATTCTTTTTATCTCAGCTTCTTTACTTTTACCTTAAAAGAAAATGCAATATATCATTTGTAAAAATACCCATGTTAATCAAAATTTATATGGATCAATAAATTAAATATAATACTAATTAATGTATTAGATGTTTCATTATTTTCACTCACAATTTCTAATATCTGATATAAAGACAGCCAAGCCTCTCATGCCATCTCCACGAACTGCTGGCATGTTTAATCCAGGTTCCTGCAATTAATTAAGACACAATTAACTAAAATTGCTATCGTAACCCAGATTTTTGTAGTTCTTGAGTTCCTTAGGCATTTTCGAAATATAATATCTTTCAAGATCCTCCCCCTAAGATAATGTTTTATAGATAGATAAAATCCTGATCTTAGAATGAAAACTTATACCTCTTCTTCTCAAATAATATCAATAAATATTATCAATCAATAACCTTCCACAATCACAAATTGATTAAATGTTAAATTATTATAAAAATATTTTATACTGTGATTTCTTGTAGTCGGTTTTACATTTGTCACTACAGTGAAATGTCAGGGCTGTCAAATCGGAATAATAGAGATGTGTTCATTTCATGAAAATTCGAATTTGTGTTTTAATTTTAATCGAAATATCATGGGCACGTTTCACTTAATGCTTTCAACGATTATGTTACTCTTTATATCGTTTTACCTAAAAAATGCAGTCGTCGCAAGCAATTGCTCGACTTGAGAAATTTGACCAATATATATTGGTCCGATGTATCGAAATATCGATACAAAATTTCTCCAGAATCTAAAATTGTATCGAAAACGATATTTTTTTAATAATAAAACTGTCGTTGCTGGAATCCAAAACTTTAAAGGATAGGAATCATATATGTAATACTCCTATATGGACAGTTGGTATGAGAAAAAAACGTCCCTACGTTACTGCGCCGACAATGTTCATTTTCTCTCTCACTCGAGACAGTTTATCTATACCGCATATGCTTGAGAATGCGCAGACCCAAGCTGGAACCTCGGAGGATAAAGAAATAGTTGCCATTCTATCTTATTTAGTCGGAACAGCTTTAAATACTGTCTATTCAGATGTAATAAATATATGATAGGAACGAACGAAAAAAAAAAACAAACTGTATTGTCTATGACTGTTGAGTGTTATGTTTTGTTTACGTTGTATATATTTGTGTATATAGCAGTCGTCCATTTTTCGAGTGATCTCAGTACTTTAATAACCTCAAAAAGACTAATAAAGATAATATATAGTGACCTAAATTTGATCTGGTATAAGCAATGCGCCAGATACGCTAGCATCATCGCAGCTGAATATGAGTGCTAACTTAGCAATACCAATTACTAATTTGTTAGCTCAAGGACTGGAACACGAAAAACCCTCAACATAATTAGGTATCGCCGTGAAGACTAGGTTGTTGCAAGGGGTTACTACACGACTATGGCCCCTGGAAGAACATTTAAGCTTGGCAAAAGCTAAGATATTAGATCCGCGTTTCAAGCGTATGCACTTCAGTTCGCCACTGGCCGTTTCAAAATCAATTACAGAGCTATCAGAGGAAATACGAGCAGAACACAGGCGACGAAGACAGCTTTCGCCCAATTTGAATGCTGGCATAACTTAATCATAATCAGAGTCACTATGGTCTCAATAGGAAAAGCTTCTAGTTGCTGTACCCAGCAACAATGCATCTAATGTTGCCTCTCGAAGTAACATGATGCCGGAGGACATGAAGCAGCTCCTAAATGCTCCAAATCTATCCCATAAAGAAAGACATTTCACTCCAGTTCTTTCGAATTTGGCACTCAAATACTTCTACGACTTCCTCTGTACTTTCAGAAAGAGTATACTTACAATTTGTTCCTAAAAAAATTGAGAGTAATTGATGCAAATGCAAACAAAGCAGTGAAAAAATTAATAATCTGAGAAGCAATGTTTGGAATATGTGCGAATGATGTATACTGCACTAAATTGTGTTACCCCAAATCAACCCCCTCCTTTAGATAGCCAACTCGAGTTCCCGTTTCAGCTTCATCTGATTATTCATTAGCAGTACTAAACGTACATGGAAATAATATTTTCCTTTCTGCTTTTGGTGGCATATTTCAAACTCAAATCTTTCTTTCAGTTATTTTTCTAAATAATTTAATGAAGTTGTATCAATCAAATCTATTGTAATCGTTTGTGTATGTGGTACTACGATTTTTTCAAGTTCGATCATAATCTCGGTCATGATCAATGCACTCTCAGGGAATCTTAGAAAGTGCTAGAAAATAGAAATCTGTAACATAAAATGAATGGTAAAGGCACAATTGTAAAGCACTATAATAGATGGCGGTAGAGACTTTAGATTACAAAAAAATATTAAGGTTTTCTGTGAGGTTAAGTTAAAATCCTAATCTTAAGATATAGGAAAAGTAAGTTATATTTTCAAGAGATATGATTTTAAGTTAACCACCACATTTCCATTTATTGTAATTGGATTCATTCTGCCGGTTTTATTTGGATGTCGGGTTTTAAAGTTTTAGAAATATAACATAATATAAAATGAAACCTCAACCGATAGTGATGATGAAAATAGTTCAAACACAGAATGAATAACCACTGCAATACTTTTGTATTTCTCATAAGGATTAACGTTTTCAAAAACAATTTAATTCAATTTATTAAGTAAAACTACAACGTTTAAAGTCAAGCAAAAGAATACTTAGAGTACAAATTTAATTTTTAGTATTTTGATTTTCAAGTTTCGCGAAACACGGTAGTGGTTTTATGAAATTTTCTTTTCTTCTATCGGCTTTTCTTCATTTTTCTTTTGTTTTCTCTTGAATATTCCCAGTATTTTACCAGCAGAAAATAAAAATTCAGGCAGCAATTATTGCGATGAATGTTCTTTGGATACTTTTGTTAAACGGGTTGTTCTGAATTTCAGTAAGTGGTTGGATATTTGAATAAGTTTCCGAAGTCACTTCTCGTAATATTTGGTGTCTGGTGGTTTGTTGGAGGAGTTGTCGTCATTGTTTGAATTTTGGATAATATAAATGGTTTTCCATGGTTGATTTACTTATTTCTTCCCACTTGGCCATATTTCGCAGGAATCAGGAATTTTTATTAAAATTGGAGATGCGAGTGAAATGTATTGGTTGCTTCGGCAGTAGAAGGTGTTTTCCAGAAAAGTGCATTCTTTTTCAAATTGATTATCTTTATAAGTGCTAAATAGGGAAATGAAGGCGTATCTATATGTTAGGTGGTTTTGGATAATGAGGAATCAATGATAAAATTCATGTCTCATTTTTGACAAAACGTACATGGATTGCAAAAATAGGTTAATATATTAAACATTGTGCAAATGTTTAATCATATTAAATATGTCCTAACTCGATATTATAGAATTATGTGAAGAATTCATTTTGGTAAATATAGCATTTATTAAATTAAAAATTAAGTTAATAGTTGCCTGACTATCCAAATTTATTTGAGAGGTGATACCTTGGAAACTTAATATCTTTCGTTATGTTTCGATTTCGTTATTATAGGAGCTACTTTCTAAAGCTATTTCCATATCCTACTCTCCCGGTACAACCCTCTGTGAAATGTCCTGGATATACCACAGGACGAGAAGAGCCTCTATCTACCACCCTCTGTAATAACCTATTCCTATTTTGAAGGGCACGAAGCAGGTCTTCAGGTGTACCATGTGGTACACTCTTCAAATAAACTGGTAACTAGCAAAGCACAGATCTTGGCTGTATGTCGTCAGACAAAAGGCCAATAGAGAGAAGAAGCTATTTTTGATATGATAGTAATCTTTCCGACAAAAAGATGGCGGCATTTTCAAATGAACCAATTACAATATACCACGAAAACTGTTGGTAAAACTTTGGATAAGGGTATATTATAAAATTTATTTATAAAGCGAAGGCGTCATTTAAGCGGTAGAGTCTAGACGTTATTTTTATTACTTGAAAGAAGTAAAAGACTGAGTTCTAGGGACAAGATTGTGAACTAGAAACATATTTAAGCTCAAATATGCTATTAATACTTTGTACGTATGCAACATTGATTTTGAAATATTTAGGTTAGAATTCATTTTTATTTCTAGTTTTATCGTATCTCTCACAAATTTGCCTGGCACTGTATCCAAGTAGTGGAAATGTAGTGGAATTAACACCAAGTAATTTTGATAAACTGGTTATTAGAGGAGATGAAGTGTGGGTTGTTGAGTTTTTTGCTCCTTGGTGTGGACATTGTAAAAATTTGGTACCGGAATATACTAAAGCAGCTAATGCACTTAAAGTAAGTTGAATATTGTCAATGACTAACAAGATTATTTATGAAGACTACATTAGAAGTTTGAAAAAATACCTTTATATTAATAAGAAATTTGTTCTAATACATAAATATCTCTTGAAAAAATAATGGTTTTCAAACATACTTCTATGTCATGTTGAAAAAGCATAGAAATAAGGAGAAAAAGAAACTTGAAATTAAAGACTTGAAATGTAATCCTCTTAGGTTTTGTAGTAATATTTCAAATTTTTTTAGGGTATTGTTAAAGTAGGGGCAGTCAATACAGATGAGCATAAAGAGTTGGGTGGACAATATGGAGTTCGTGGGTTTCCTACAATAAAAATTTTTGGTTCAGACAAACGTAAACCAGAAGATTACAATGGAGGTAGAACTGCAAAAGATATAGTAGAAGCAGCACTAAAAGCTGCCAAAGCAAAGGTAAAAGCAAAACTTGGTCTAGGGGGTGGATCTTCACAATCAGATGATGTAAGTATTTTACAAAATTTCATTTGAATCTCCAAATATTTGTTTCCATTTGATAACTAATAACCAATATAGATGTATTATTGATTATTTAAAAGAACTATAGTAAAATAATTACATATTTATTAGAAGCTAATATCTTAACAGGCTTCAAATTTATTTGGTTTTTCAAATATGGTCAAAAACTAATTCTTTAACAATTTATTCAACCAAAATAAAAGCTTGACATTTTTTTACAAAGTTCTTAATCAGAAGAGAATTGGATGTGGCATTAACAAAAGACCACAGTTCACTCCAAAAAGTGACATTAATTTATTAAACTCTGATAACATCTTTATGGACTGGAAATATGGAAGTAAAATAATAAAAACTTTCCAATTCCATTAGTCCACGACCTTTTGAAAGTTGTATGATACATTTTGGATTTTGTCATACATTGTGATTGAGAATACAGTATATCAATAATATCATCAAAACCAAAGAGCAGATGATAAATCGATCCCTATAAAAAATAAGACTGGCAAAAATCTGGACTAAATTTTTTCTTAAATATAATTTCAAGGTGTCATGAACACTGTGATCCAAAAGATGTGTCCTCTTTTCTTGCCGTAACACTGGGGATCCTCAATGCTTACAGCTGATCTATTAATCCCAAAACTCTGAGTTGAGAATGTGGGATGACTCTAGCTGCCAGAGATCTTTATCTTTTATTCCATATATTGTAATGCTCTCGAGCTCCATAGTCTCTCACATTTCGGGAGATTGTGGGTGGAGTTTTTGTCACCTATATAACAAAATCTGCATGTTGCACTATTTGCTAAACCTAGCGTCTTCAGGTTCATTGAGGCGACAGTGCCCTGACAAGAGTGCTGTTAGTATTAATGGCTTGTTTTGCTTAGGTTCTTACATGCAACAGATCTTTCCTGGTTATAGTTTCTAAGGAGTTTCTTAGTATGTCTCAACCCCTGTAAATTGTTCCAGTAACCGTTTTTACCACTATTTACTTCTTTCCAGTGTTTTCTCAGTTATTCTGCAGCTGATACCACTCTAAAGGTTTCATTTATTTCAGGAGTTTATCCGCCCCTATAGAGGAGTTTATAACAATTTTTAGTTGATTCAAGTGTGTTAAAGGTATTTTTTAATGAATAATAAGTATTTCTATAAATTAAATCGATTTTTACTCTTGTTAATCCATGTTCTTTTGGAACTTTGATACCTCCAGACTAAAAAATATTTGGCTCTAAGTAAAAACAAGCTGCACCACCCTTCGTACAGGGTACTATCCCCTCAGACAATGCCTGATGATATTAGGTCAAGCAGAAACTGACGACTTTAGATTATGTGTGGAAGGGGAAGACAATTCTGTTTATCTAGTTCGAAAGTACTGTAGGCATACAAAAGAAACCTATAGGATCTAAGGACTAAAGTGTAGCTAGCACAGATCTCAAAGAATCACTGTAGATGTTGTGAAAGGCTCTGATAGGGGGCACAATAAATGTTCAGGTTGTAGTTTAACATATTACTTAATTAAATATTTATTCTACAATTAATTCATAGTTAATTTAATCTACTTTATAATGAAACATATTAATCAATAACAAATACATATTTCCCATATAAATAATATACTGTGTTTTACGATTATGATATAAATTATTTCTGATTTTTCTCATTTCAGGATGAGGGCAAGGATGTTATAGAATTAACTGATAGTAACTTTGAAGAATTAGTTATAAAATCTGATGATATGTGGCTAGTCGAATTCTTTGCACCATGGTGTGGACATTGTAAAAATTTAGCTCCTCACTGGTCCAAAGCTGCTTCAGAACTTAAAGGCAAAGTGAAACTTGGAGCTTTGGATGCCACTGTACATCAAGTTAAATCATCACAATATGGAGTACACGGTATGTTCTAATATATTCTTGAGATTTTTATCAAATGATTAATCATAACATTCTTATTTATACTTAAATTTGAGATAAGGGATATAGTGTAGACTGTACAAAAATGATATTTGATAACTTGTTCTTCCTAAGGATATTAACTGCTCTCTCTACTGTGTAATAAACAATTTGGTTTATAAAAAAAATTAGGACTTTTAAGGTATATTTTCCTCTTTTCACTTGAGTTAAATATTTAATACTAGTAGGATATCTTAGATTAATGCAATAGTAGTAGTAAACACTTATTTTCTTTTCATAGTTATCAATATAAGTGATAAAAATAAGGAGAAATTTCTACAAAGCAAAATAAAGTGAGTAACTGCTGTTATGCTAAGAATAGTAACTAAAAATTTATGTAAAGCAAAAATTATGAAAACAACTGTATATGAAAATGAAAAATCAGTAATAATGAATCATCTGAAAATGTGAATGTCAAGTTACTTTCCATAAATATTATTTAATGAATATATAGGAAAATAGAAAAATTAATAATATGTAGCAATATAAGCTTAATTTTGTATCTCTTTCACTATGTAGTAATTGTATACATGAATCGAATTTTGTTTAGTAAAACTGATCCTTTATTTTTTACCTATAATCTTGTAAATATTAAACATAAATAGTAAGTTCATTTAATGTTAATTGAAAATCTCTATGCAATGTAAGATATTTAAAAACTTCTACTTGAAGGAATTATATGATACAGTTCACACAAAATATTAGATCATATTATTTTACCTTACATTTTAACTATTCAAGTATTTTTGAATACAGGTTATCCAACAATCAAATTCTTTGCACCTGGTGCTAAGGATTCACCTACAGATTATGATGGTGGTCGTACATCAAATGATATTGTAAATTGGGCTTTAGATAAGTTATCAGAAAATATTCCAGCTCCAGTAGTAAGTCAAATTGTAGATGAAAAATTGTTCAAGGAGTCTTGTGAAGACAAACCTCTTTGTGTAATAGTTATTCTTCCTCATATTTTGGATTGTCAATCAGAATGCAGAAATAACTATATCAATTTACTAACTAGCATTGGAGAAAAATTCAAGAAGAAAATGTGGGGGTATGTAACTTACTAAATTTTTTGTTGCTGTTACGAATTTTGAATTATAATACATTTGAAATTCCTTTGAAATAATCAAACAGACTGTGTTTATTATATGATTATTGATTATCCTAGGTGGGTGTGGTCTGAAGCTGGTGCCCAGTTGGACTTGGAAAACGCTTTGGACATTGGTGGATTTGGATATCCTGCTATGGCTGTTATTAATTTAAAAAAAATGAAATATTCTATTCTTCGTGGATCATTTTCTAATGATGGTATATATGAATTTTTAAGGTATGCATCACTTCAATTATGCACTTGAATCATTTTTGAGAAACATTTTATGATGTCTGAAGTGTAAATTTGCTTAATATATCACACACCCACATATACACATTTTCACACACAATTTGATGGAGGTGTTATATTTAATGAATAGCATCATCCAAACTTAGGTTTTATGTTTGATAATGGTTATATTTGCTTTGTCTTTAACATGAAAATGGATAACTGACAGTACAACTTCCATTCTACTAGGTACTCTAGGGTTGATAGCGGCTTTAAATTTTTTTCATATGAAACAGTTATATAATGGGGCTCGTTTGATCAGTACTGAAATCAGCAGTAATTGTTAAAAAAAATGCTTTATAAAATACATTGAAGTCAAAATTTTCACTTGGCATAATATGTTAATGTCATTTACTTTTGAGAAGTAAATATCAACTGAACACTCTTATATATAATTAATATTGTTTTTATTTCTGTCAATTGTATAGGGATTTATCATATGGTAAAGGAAACACTGCTCCTGTGAAAGGAGAATCACTACCAAAAATCAACAATATCGAACCATGGAATGGTAAAGATGGTGTGCTTCCAGAAGAAGAAGATATTGATCTCTCTGATGTAGAGTTTGAGGAAAAAGATGAATTATAAACTTTAGATATTTAGTATTTATTTTTCCTTACTACTAGTATCATTACCATTGCTAGATTAATCCTTTCACTCACGCTTTTTGGTTTTTCGAGATAAAAATCTGAACTTGGGTGGACATATTCTCATGATTTTTTTAAAATTTATGGCATACTCAAAAAAATTTCACATCGGCCCTTTTAAGGGCTGTGATTTGTACAATATATTGCACTTTGTGAATAAGTGGTAATGTTTTACCAAATAAAATGCAATTAAAAAACAGAATTCATGCAACTAATTATTTATTTGCATGATATAACATAAAACAATTTTGTTTTTTGAAATACATGAATGTATGTTGCATTTAGTATAGACGAAATTGGTCCTAGAAGCACATTCAGGGAATTTACACCTCGAAGAGAAGGATTTTTCATCTATAATTGGTAAATGACCACATCCATCTAGCCTTATTTCTGCTTCTGGTCTAGTTTCTGTTTTTTGTTTCTTCTGTTGCGGAGATGATGTCGATTCCCCCTTATGTCGAAGGACGTCCCCGTTTTCTAGAGGATACTATGTTGATTTTATCAAAACTTCAGCGACGTATGCCCTAAAATTAACCAAATCCGATATTTTCTTTTTTGGTATACCTAAAGTTATCGCCTTTTGCCTATATTCCAGCCAGGCATTAGAATATGCAATATCAATGCTATGTGTAAACATACGAAGTGTCCACATCCTGGAAAGTATAAAGGTTCTTTACAAAGTAACCAAAGTCGCATTTATCAACGCCGCCCATACTTTGATTATATTTTTTTATAACTTCAGGTCGTTTCACACTAGGATATTGATTATTATTTTTGTCCAATCATATACATTCATCTTCTTTTCCTATGCCCATGAAGTTAGAAGCCATGACAACACTTTTATTGTCAAACCATTGAGTGAGAATAACTTCCCCATCAACACTGACATTGTTCAACGAATCCACGACCTTTCTTTGGCATCTCCTTTTGAGGCAACAAATGTGGTTTGTTAAACCTATCTACTCTTGCAGTGCAAGTTGTATATATATTTTTATGCAGCAACAATGGTAATAAATTATAATTGGAAAAGTAGTTGTCGAAAAAAAGTTGAACATTTGATACTGCAATTCTTTCAGATAATTGCAATACTACAGATGTTGCTGATCCAAAAACTTTTAAGTGGAGCCATACGAGGCAAAAATTTTAATACCTCAAGGTTTTACTTTTTTGTGGCATTGTAATTTTGGGCTTTAATAAAATTTCATACTTGGATAATGTAAATTTTCAACAAATGTTTTCAGTTCGTCTACATTTGTTAGAGCAAATTTTGTCATATTCTGAACTGCAACGAAGTTAGTGTTTTCGGTCATTAGTTCAAATAAAGCATCTGTGAAATATTGTTTAAAAAAAAATATGAACTTTCAAGCTCTACTATATCATCTTGTTGTTGATTGTGCCAATTGATGACTTGTGGTGTCTCATAACGCTCAATTTTATGTTTTTATTTTTACTCATATCATTATTTTCCACAAATCTATCAATAAGTTTTTTCCAAATTCTACTATTTGTACACGTTCTGTCGTATTTGCTTCAGTCTCTTCTTCAGGGTTAGATGACGTCTCCTCATTTTTAACAGTTATAGATCAAAAATACCTTCCACATCCTCTAAACCTCTTTTCTCATCTCCATTAGCAGAACTTATATCTTCCTCGTTGTTTGTACCGCTTTCCTCTACCTCACTATTATCTTGTTCCTCCCTATCACCCCAAACATAATCGTCATTGTCGCCATCACTAAGCCCTTCAATATCTGATAAGCCCGCTTCAATTTCCTCTAATATTTGTTGTTCAGTAAATGGCTTTTCTAACTCATTTTTAAATTTAACACTACTAAATAACTAAAATATAATAAAAACTGTAAATAACGTAAGGTTTTGTAACATACCTGTCGACCTCCTTATATTCACACTGTACAATATATTGTATACTACTTTTTACTGAAATATAGACATATTTCAGACATTTCTAACCTTTTTCTACATTATTACATTCCATCTTACTTCTATATTCGTAAATAACTCTTAGAAGTAACGAGTTCCTCGAATTAAAAATGTTTTTTAGTTAACCTAATAAATGCTAGATGTGTACAGTATAGTGTAGAATGTGTACAGTATACTGTACATTATGAGTAGAGAGGTTGGCAGCCTTCTCTCTCCTCATTTCTATATATGTAAAGTGTACAATATGTACAATATATTGTACACCATGAGCGAAAGGGTTAAAATGAAATCTTTCTGGTAACTATTTTGTTTTTCCTGTCTTATCGAAAGTGGTTAATTTAAAAACTCAATGGACTTTGTTTCAATTTTCTAATGAAAAAAATCAGATAATTTTATCTTTTGTGTTCTATATCATTTTGATTTTATTTTGATTAAACAAAAGTGTAATTTTAACTTTTGTACTTTGGATATATTTTTGTCATGTGGTGGAGTTTTGAATTACTCTATTGTCTCCATAGATAATTTCATACAAAGAAGTATGTAACAGGTACCTGTGAAAAATAAATTTTCATTTACCTCACTTATTGAGAATGAAATTTTTTAGTAAGTAAATAAACAGTATTAGTCTTATGCAAATTTAAGAGACCAGATGGATCAAGAAGATATTACATTTTTCTTGACTATTTAAAACTGTAAAACCACTAATGCTGCAAAAACTCGGGGTAAGCAAATGTAATCGAGCATCTAAAAAATACTGTTATTTTTTGAAGTAGATCGCAAAAATATATTGAAAATTAATATATCATACTAATATCATTAATATTTGAAAAATTAAGAAGATACTTTAAGTTTAATTGTAGATTTTGTACAATCTTTTTCATTTCCTAGTAACGTGTATCCACTCAAGTCATAAAGTAATTAAATATATTTTTTAAATAAAATATTTTTGTTCATTTCCATTCACCTTTTTATTTAGGTGAATTTGAGCTAATATTGTGCTTTTTGGTTTTTAAATTTTCAGTGAATTTTGATTAATTTTCCATTATGCATGGTATAAATGTCGTGTAGTCAGTGTCAGTTCATGTGATACAAACATTGAGACTACATTCACTCATTTTTATTAACTAGATTTTTTAGACTCGTTCTTCATTCACAAGTTCGCTCTTTGATAGAGCTATCTGCCATTGACGGCGTTCATCAATTAAATTACCACCTAAATTCTAATAGTCCAAAGCAGCTAGGAATATCTTTCTTTTCCATCTCGAACTATTTGTATGGTATATTCATTTCAATTTCTCTCATGTCTAGACCTTCCACAATTGGGGAATTATATAGCCAATAATTTTTATTTACTTTGTCTTTGTAGCGACTTGCAATAAAATTTTTGTTTCCTGTGGTAATTATTTTACCACCAATATTCAAGCCGTTAGCATTCAACTTTGTGGATATTTATTTTCTTGTTTATATCTTAATTTATTCCATCATCTTTCTACAGTATATCCATTTAACGTACTCTTGAAAGCAGTTTAACCATCTTACTACTTTGCTATCTGGATGACAGAATTGATGTAATCATTTGCTGTTATTTCGCTATAGGCATTTTCTGCTATATGAATGTCTGTGGAATGATTCATATACTTTCATCACTTCAAAGAGCTATCTTTCAGTTACCCAGTAACTTCTCCCCGATTTTCATAAGATTTTGTTAGAATAGGCAACGACGTTTTGTTTTCTACCCCATATCACTGCAAAAGCTTAGTCTCATATAAATTTCTTGCTCTCTTTTGTTACTTTAATCAATTGTTTAACGATGTGGACACAACTTTCCACAAATCATCGGCAAATAATAAAATTTATACTAAACTCATTATTTACTCAATTACTAGACAAACACAACACAATTACACTATCTGACGCGTTTCGATAACCAAGTTATCGTCTTCAGAGGTTGAAGGCAGTTCACCTTCAATGAGCTATATGATTATGAGATCATTATTCAGATGCACAACTATTGTAAAAACTGCACTAAGAGAAATTTCCAAAAAAGAGAAATATCTCGAAAAAATACTTATTCTTTTGGGGCTCTGGCATATTTATTGTATAGCTAAAACAAATGGTATCTTTAGGCTTTGCAACATAAGAACAAATTCTGCTCTTATGTAATCCGTCTTTTAATTACTGCGAAGTCTACTTGCCATCTTTTTTATTGTTTTTAAATACAAAACTTTGGAGTACATAGAAATTATTTGAAAGCAATTTTTTCATTATAGTTATGTTTTTTTTTATGATGACATTAAAGTTATTTCATTTCAAAATTAACAAACAAAACAAACAATTTCAGTATAACTTGAAAAAAAAGGCAAACTTCTTGTTTGATAATATTAGTTGGTCCAAAGAAACTTTGTTATAGGCGAGAACGTACCTAAATAATGAATGAAAAAAATAAAGTGATATAAAATTGAATGAGGGAAAATAAAAATAAGTAAACAGAAGAGGGGAAAAAATGGATAAAGACTTGCACACTTAAGGTGTTAGGAGCCTTAAAAACCGGGAAAAAGACAGGAATTTCGCAGAGACGGGACTCGACGGGAATTTTGAGTGAGCCAAACAGGCATAGCATGTTGGTATTGGTATAGCTCAAAAACCTTCCGACTAATCTCGAAGATCGCATCATCCATTCAAAACCATATGTTGAACCTCCCTCGTAACTGCATTCTTACGGGTGCACGTATCTATGGTTGCCTAACTAACGCGATCTGATACCGTCTCCGTTTTGGGGTTCCCTTGAAGCTTTTAGGGTCTCATGTAGCTTTTAACGAAATTCATTTTTATAGTGATGCCTAGATTTGGTTACCTACCAATTTGTTTCAATTATTTAAGGAGGCCGATTGAGGTTAGTAACCGAATAATATGTTGTTTCATATTAGTGCTTACATACATCGATTTAGCCATGGAAAATATGTCCCTTTATCCTTAACTAATGAAAGTAACGAAAATAAATATTTTATACCTCATTTATGTACTCGTATCATTCAATAGTGGTTTTTTTGTTTGAATAATTTCAGCCGGCTATAGCCATTCCACATCATAACACGTCAAATTTCTAACCGTCCTCACTAAATCAGGATCTTGTACTACTTCTATTTCTTTTCCACTTTGAATATAGGATCAAGAATCAAAGAGAATGCATTACAATTCCGAGTAAGATAGACGTGTCCGCCACCGGTTGTATCTAATTTTACCTTAATTTTCAATTGTGTTTCATGCATGAGGTAGAACGCGTCAGTTTGTTGTATAGATGTTGTAGAATATTTCCGACATTTTCACCACAGGTTGTTGATACTCTTCGGAACGAACGTATTTCCTTCTTATTCTTTAATTATAATCCTATTGTTTGAAGGAACACTCGATTTGCGGAAGTGAATTTCGTTCTATCGAACGATTTTCGAATGACTGATGTTTTTGTTGATGAAAAGCATTTACAATCGTTGTTGTTGATCAGAAGACCCATTGCCATCATCACCGTTCCATTAGATGTAGGAGAAGCGTGCTTTTTCTCCACGGAAGTTAACGGCTTCGAGGTCTTGATTCAATACTCGAATGGCGATGTTGGTGATTTTCAAGGTGCTGCTTACAGGTAGATAAATCGGATTATTGGGTCGTTCGATGATTGCGTAACCGAGATCTACTGTAATTGGTGAACTGTATTTTGTATGAGCAGGTTTATTACCGTCGAACGATCCCTCGGCAATATTGCAATCAAAGTGTAAACTTGATACTTTAATAATGCTAACAGGTAAATCTGAACGTTGAACTTTATCAGGTTCTATTATCTTTGGATACAATCCAAGTATTTTACCCAAACTGTCGGTGTATGTGAAATCGATGGCGTGCTCAATTCACAGCACTCGTAAAAATGTTTTTCACTAAGACATTATAAACATTGTAGCCACAATGTCCACAGTTAATCTGATTGTAATTTTGGTACTGCTCGAAATTGTAAAATATTTTACTGCCGGCCAGATAAATGACCAGTTCTTACGTAGGCTTCAGATTACCGAATGAGTCGAAATATTCAACGCAGTCATTTATCTTTCTATAGGCTACCCAGCGCGAGCCTGGGTTTTTAGACACATCCATATTTAGGATCATCGTCGATGTCCAGTTTTCGGTAGAGAATCACTTATATACAAGACTCGATAATGTTTATCTTTAGTAATGGTAGTTTTTTTTTTAAAGTAATCGGTAACCTACTTTAGCGTTCTTTCCCAAATACAAGCCTTTACCTATAGTCGATTTCATCGCTTTGTTATGTCGATGCTCCTCTGTCCAATTCTGTTGGGCATTTTTTGCATCTATAACAGTTTTAGTTATTCCTCCCGATAATGCTCCCAAAGCTGAAAGCTCTGTTAAAAGGGGGATCTAAGGTAAAATTCCTCCAGATTATTCTGGGCCTGTTGACGTCCTTCCAATCTTTTTTATAAGATATTTCACTGCTCGTCATGCAAAAATCGCAGTATTTTTTAGTTATTTCGGTAGTTACAAATCAGACGGCTACCTTTTCACCAAATTTAGCAGATTTTGATTTTACTCGTTGCCAAGCGGTATTCTCTAATTTCAAATAGCCGGAAATATGAAGCTCGACAGGTAAATTGTTTATGGTTGAATTTAATACGCCTTCACCCTCGTAAATCAACATAAAGAGGGATAATTCTTTATTATGAAACGTATAATTATAGTAGTACTATCTTAGAAACCCTCAGAAGATGGAAATCGTTAAGCAAGAGAAGACGTTACCGATTGAGAATATTGATGGTATGTTGGAAAGTGGTGGTAATCGAAAAAATAAACATGGAACCTTATTGCAGAATTCGTTTTGCGCCATCATTTCCGGTCTAAGTGGTTGCGGAAAAACAAATATTATGCTTTCGTTGCTTTTCAATCCGAACGGTGTGAAATTCCAAAATGTCTTTTTTTATTCTAAATCTCTCTATTAACCAAAATACCAACTGCTCGAAGGAAGAAGTTTTGACGGGCGTGAAATTTCGTATTCGATTATGTATCTTACGACAAACTACAAACTATACAAGGATACTTTTGCATGTGCAGACATAAAGACATCGATGCCATCTACATATGTCAGACTTATTCGATAATAACGAAGCAGCTGATACGCAATAACTTCAATATGATTGTGATTTTTAAACAAGACGAAACGAACGTTAAACATGTTTCCAATGAATACATTTCACCCGAAATGACAATTGAAGAAATCAAAAAAATGTGTTCCTAATGTTGGAATGAAAAATATGGTGCTCTGGTTATTGTAAAAGTTTTTGATTTACATGATGGTTGATATCGCTAGGGATATGTATATAAAAAATGTTCACGTCACGATGTCGTCCGATATTAACACTATTCATAAGCGAAAAATTGCCAGAGCTGAAACGAGTTAGCAGAAAAAAATACTTGTCTATGAAATTAGACAAATCTGAGCAGGATGAGACTCTAAATAGACTGTTCAAACCTATATCTACTCCACTCAAATAATTGATAATGACGACGATGACAATGAATAATACCTGAAAAGAAGGTTTGAAACAAGAACAAAAACAACAACAACAACGTAGTCCTGATATTCTTGCAGGCAAAGGAGGCGAATTCGAGTATGATCCGAAAACTGATTCGGTATTTATGGATGATGATGATAGTGATGGTGGAATTTCTTTCCACGAACTGTAACCGAATACAATATCCTGCAATGAGCCGTCAATATGTCACAGATTTTTTAAAAGGAGATTAACAAATCGATTATATGTACAGTCCAAAATACGATGTTGAAAAAGATCAGTGGACTTTGCGAGATTAACGCATTAATTTGAACTTATTTGGAATTTCTGGAACCGTTGGTGATATTCATACTAGACACCCTGTTTACACCAACAATCATCGTTACACTATCTGACCAGCTATTGTCTTCAGAGACTGAAGGTAAACAATTTACCTTCAATACAATAACCAAAGGTCTTTATGACTAGTTGCAAGTAGATTTAGCTGAGATGAGACCTTATGCTTGACATGATAAAGGATTCAAAATGATTTTGGTAGTTTTTCGAAATTCATATTCACTCTAGACCAAAACATCCTAAGAAATTACACGAGAATTTTGGTGGTAGATCACCAAAAAATTTTCAATCAGATTATGGAACGGAGTTGGACAATAGTAAATTTGAATCTTTGATGAAGAGACAATATCAATCACCATAGTACCTTTAGTACAAAGAATGCCGTAATTGCAGAAAGAGTTAATAGAAAGCTGAAAACCAAACTCGATAAACACTTCAGCTTAATTGGGGAAAACAATTGGATCGATATTTTACCTCAAATCATTAAGGAACACAATGATACGAAACATAGTAACATTGATTGTAAACCGTTCAAGGTGAATCACTCAACGAAAAAATGATTTTAAATAAGAAATTTAGTTATTCGAAAATGCGGGACCTAGATAATTAAATGTAGGAGATATTGTGCGAGTAAGTAAAGCGAAACATGCTATTGAAAAAGGTTACACTCCCAATTTCACAACCAAACTATGTATTCAAAATTTCGAAAGTGAAAATATCGAATCCTATACCTTATTCGATTGAGGATATGACTGAATCGCCAATCAGAAGTGGTTTCTATGAAAAAATAATTACAAAAAACTAAAAATTCCGACATTTATCTTATCGAAAATATATCGAAGAGAAAAGGCAACAAAATATATGTTAAATGGTTGGGCTTGGACAAAAAGCATAACAGTTGGACACATAATACATAATTACATTCAATCAGAGTTGACGGTCTTCCACAAATAGACAAGGAAGGGGAATATATTATATAAATTGGTTGGTTTTAGATTATATCGTCTGTAGTCAAAAATATTCCGAGTCTTATTCTGCTAATGATGATGATGAAGAACCGAATTACAGCCGTGATTTGCATCAAATTATAGCAAATGCAATAAAAAAGAACGTTATTATTGCATACGATTTTCAAAGTTGCTTATCGATTCGGAATTGGGTGTGGCTTGAGGCCTGCTAGAACTTTTGCTCCCGCCATAATTTTATCGTCATCGTCGTCAATGTTTATTGGAACTGTACTACCTGCCCAAATGTCCTTAAATATTCTAGAATGGAATGATGGTTTGGAAGTACTACGTAAAGCCGTCTTTGATGACAGAAAGTTCTTGTGAAAGTTTGCAAGCATGGTATAGCATTCTTCTTCCGCGATGAAGGAGTCCTCCTATGAGAATCTAAATTTAATGTTGAGTGAACGTTTTCAAGTTTTTTGGATTTGGTGTATGTTATATGCGATATTTCTTCTGCAAATAGTTTAATAGGAAAAGCGCTCAGAGAGTACCTGTCCTATTACAAAATTCATGTAATTAATAATTTACCTCTATAAAACAAATATATTGAATATATTTTTTCCGTTGTTTTACTACAATATCCTCCCTACCAGATCAGGTTTTGTCAATTATTGTATAAAATGGAGATAAATCGATACATATGATCATTATTAAAGTTAATATTGGGGAATGCTGATCCTGTTGTCGTCAACGCTACCTCTAGTTGTACCATCATCATCAGAGGAAACTGATCTGAATTATGCCGTGAAATATTTCCAAGGATTCGGATATTTAACCAAATCGGAACATGATATTACAGATTTGACGGAGGTTTTACGAAATTCTCAAGGGAATTATAACTTGTCTGTATATGGTACTCAAAATACAGATTCTATGATGATAATAGCGAACAATCGTATCGTGTTAAGTCGAAAGGGAATAAAACAAATCTAAATTGGTATTTTCATCAAATATCACCTGCATATGCTGCAGCCGCTGAAAAGTCCTTCAATCTATGGCAAAAAAGTTCCACAATTCACATTTAAACGAATTGCGCCCGACATTATTTTATAAATCGTTCGTAGGAAGCATGAATTTCGAACTAATTGCCAAGGTATTCACGTTTAAAGCTATAGTTTCGATAATCCTGAAAAAGTTCTATTTCATGCTTATTTTCCTTCTGGAAATAGATATATCGATATAAATCTTGATGGTGAGGAACACTGGAATCCCAACCTCGATGGAAATGTACGAGTCGATGCCGACGACTAAACAAGCTTATTTTCAGTGCTTGCACACGAAATCGTCACACCGTAATGACGTTTCAACGGCAAACAGACAAACGTTACAAACCTCGATGGGGATGACAAGATGGCACTCGAATATCTCTATGGTCCAACACAGAAATTTGTAAATTATTCATACAAAATGACGACGCCACACCCAACAGCTCATTCAACGCATCCACCACCATCACCAAAAACAGAAGCGACAACAACACTAAAACCAGTCACACAAATTAATATATGTGATATTAATTCAACATTTCCAAATTTCCGTCTATACATTGGTCATAATAAATTTCTATGGAAATTTGATTTATTTGACATTCATATACCTTTGCATTTTGAAAGATTATCTTTCGCAAAAGATTAAATTCGAATCGATATCACACATTCTGCAGCAACTTGTTTGCATACAATAAACTCACCGGCGATTATTATAAAACATCTTTCCCAATTTAACTATATTCGAAATAAACAAGTGGTAAAATTTTTGTGTTTTACGATATTACGCATATTTCATTGAATTCATGAATGCACTGATGGATTTCAAAATATTTTTAATAGGGGCCGCGTTAGCGATCGCTTTTTAGGACTTTAAAGAAAAAAAAAGGTCCAAGGTGCTATCCATGCAATATGAAACAGCGAAATAATTTAACGGCTAAAAATACATGTGCGTAATCATTTGTAAACGTCTTCAACGCCATATATGAAAATAATACTCAAGTAACTGAATATTTTACCTTAGATCAATAGTCTATTACCATAATGCTAGACTAGACGCAAATGGGTTAATAATTTACCCTCCTTTGTACTTAATTATGCATTTTCTCAACTTTGCATCACCAAAACTTTTTAATATTCCTTGTATGAACTCTTTTTTGTTTCATGTATTTTAGCTTTCCTGTACTAGTGTTCCCTAACTTTCCTGTCACTTGAATCTCCGTTTCGTCACTACCTTCAAATTCTAAAATTTCTTCTTAATTCACTTCTTTTTCACGTTTTTGATTTGGTTGAGAAAAATCTTTAATAGGAACCAAGATTTAATTTGATATAATTCTTTTTTAGCGGCCTCTGTATAGTTACGATTCTATTTTCTTACTAAATAAATAATACGTCGGTAACTATGGAAAATTTTTTCAAATCAGGACTTATTCTACTCATAGTTTGTGTAGTATGTCTCCATCGTTGCTTATTATTGTTTTTATATTTATTTCATATTTTCAAAATACCACGTATAAAATTTGCATGTATAACGTATGCAGTGGAAAGTGAGTACCCTGAAAAATGTCTTTTGAAGAACTCTACGCTCCGCTCCACTTTGGAAGTTTCGTGCATTAGCTGTGAATTAAAACAGTACTTTTACCGGATGAACATGAATACGGATGACCTACCTAATGACCGACATTACCCCTCCTCCCCTTTCGCTGCAAGAACTTCTTCAATCTTTTCACGGTCATAGAACAGTTTTGAAATAGTTGTTATCGAGTAGTGCGCTTTCACTGGATTACTACTATTTGAAATCACAAGAATTTTTATATATATATATATTTCTAGTAAGTACTCAAATCATTTGAAAGAAAAAAATTGATAGTTTGAATCATATTTTTTTGTTATTATTGCAAGTGGTGTAATTATCGAAGTAATATGCACAAATAATCATGCATATTTTTTTCAAAATTGTTTTTTTTTTAAACATTTTGTTTAATTTCTTTATTTTTACAACAACGAGATATAGGTTACATACCATAATACATATAAAACATTTGCTTGCATTAGTTTGAGATACTTCTTTATATTAAAAATTACGAAATTAATTTCTAAATGTCCACAGATTAATTTCATTCTCTTTTGATAGGTTTTAAAACAATTAAAACGGTAATTATTTTCTGATAACGCTGAAGCTTTTAACCGTAGGTGCAGTTTGTGCATTACAAATTACAAATAAAAATCTTTTAGAAAGTGAATTCTGAAAGGTTTTAAGAAAAAACGATAAAACAGGAATTATAAGATAGGTACGCATTTAAGGTATCTTCCGAAATAAAACATCTACGCAAACGGATAATTCACTCATTTTTTAAATGCATTTTCATAAATCGATATTAGTACTACCCGCGTCTGTTATTACACAAAATGGGAACCTCTAAATGGTAACATGAGTTTTGAAATGATACAGTGGTTGTTTGAAATGGTCAATTTATTGGCCAGAACTTTGTTAATAATTATAACCTTATAGCCATTAACGTTGCAAAATCAAAAAATATATTTTTATTCACTGCAAAAATTCTAAAACTTATTTGACATAGATTTACCAAACTGATCACTGTAAACAAATAAATGATATTTATTGACCTTCTATGCGATGCAATGGTCTAATAGTTCTTTTTAAAACGAAGACGCTCAATATTTTGAGTATGAGCCTAACCCAACCTAACTTAACTTGACCTAAACATAACCTAACCTAACCTAACCTGAACATAACCTAACCTAACGTATCTAAATTTTCAACCTCAAAAAAATATGTGAAAAAATAGTTTCCGCGCCCTATATATATACATTAAATCAAACAGTATAATTTTCTCCATAACATACTAAAATTTCAAGGAGATCGTGCATATACAACCTAAACTAAATAATTACCAAAATTTAATTTGATATAATAATAAAGGAATTTGTTCGGACTAGTCCACAGCTTATTTTAAGGTATTTTTGGTTTTCACATAATTTATATTTCCTTTGTATTTTTTACCCGAATATTTTGATATTTATTGACCTTCTATATGATGCAATAGTCCATTAGTTCTTTTAGAAACAACTCAATCTTCCTCCTAAGCGATTTGTAGCTGAAAAAAATTTGGAAAGCAATTTCCAGATCAGGGTTTCTCCATCAGCATTAAAACGATATATACATGACTGTTTCTAAATGTGTATTAGCAAACCAACGAATTTGAGAAATACTCGTAAATTTGTACATTGCACCAAGATTTCCCAACGATGTCTGGAGGAGAAGAAATAATAAAGAATTGGAGGAACTTTATGGAGAAGCTACAATAAGCTCTTTTATTAAGGGACAGAGGGTGAGTTGTTGAGGGACTACAAAGAGAACGGATGCCAAAATTAGTACTGCAAAATAGGGAAAAGAGAAAGGGGCGACCATGGAAGCGATGGTATGACTGTGTAATAGAAGACCTAAAAAATACTATAACCCAGGTCTATTTGGCCTGTAGAGCATATTAATAAATAGAAATGGACAGCTTCTATTACTTAGTAGTACGGTAGAGAAAAGCTGTATTAACTAGGTAAATTAAGGAGAAAAAACGAATCTCCTTTATTAAGCTTTTCAAAATATTAATCAACAACATTTTTGGCGGTATTCAAACTATTCAATATAAAATTGAATAAATCAAAATAAAACATGACAGGAAGGAAGCCCCGTAACAAAAAGAAGTACAAAAATGTTTATGATCACTTTTTTACATTTTTTTACAATTAAGCTTAGTTAAACTGATTTATGAAGTTGAAAACAATTATTTATTATAAAAAAAGAGATTTTTATATTTCTGCTACAACTTTTTTTCTAATAGTATTTTATATATACACATCAATTTTATTTCATTATTTATACAATTATATTTGTTTTAAGCGTGATTTTTTTTCAGGTAGCTCCTGTCAAAAAGAAATAAGATGAAATTATCATTTATATTTGAATTATTACTAATATTCATATTAGTAGCATTTGCAGCATCGGCTGTAATAGGTTTGTATAATATTTTCCCACTCACTCAATTATTGCAATATTATTGTTTTTAATTTATGATTGATTTTAGGCCTGTTCTGTTTTAAAATTAGTTTTTTTTATTACTTTTAAGAGATTGATAAAAAAATAAAAGAAATCCGTTTATATTCATATTTATATACAGTGTGTCTACTTAGGTTGGAACAATATGGAAAACTTTTTTTATTAGTGATTTTATGAAAAAAAAAGTTATTCCTGATAAAAAGGTCTGCATGGTTCAAAAGTTAAAATGTAATCATCAGATATCAGTTTTTTATAGCAGTATACGATGTTTGTCAAAAAATTTGAATTTTGTCCAAGAGTAACGTATCTTTATTTTTTACAAATCAAAAAAATGTTTAAAGTTGTTTTGAATTGAAAGTTATATTCGAATATGCAATTACAGCCATTTATTATGAAAATTCAGGTTTTGTGATTATTTATCAATCATTCCGTATTAATTTTTCTGGCGGGATAAAATTTAACGCAATGTAGGAATCCCTGACATGAAATATGTGATAGTGAATGTCAGAGTGAGTCATATTGAATTGGAAGTGATGATTTCTGTCGTAGAAGACCCAAAAATGTCATTAAGAAAAAGGGCCTCTGCAATCCAAACTACTTCAGTAATTAAAGATACAGTGGCAAATATTTTGAAAGGTAATAAATATCATGCATACAAACTGCAATTTCTACACACGTTACTACCAAGGGATTACGATATTCGTTTTGAATTCTGCGCTCTGATCCAAGGAAAGTTGGATGGAGACCCGTTTTTTACAAGAACTATAATATTTTCGAATGAGGCAACATTTCCTTCGAACGGAACCGTCTCATCAACCGTCGCTGGTGGTCTAACAGTAATCAAAACTCGGAACCAATATTCTTTTAAAAAGAACGTATGGTGTGGTGTGTACAAAAATAAATTAGTTGTACCTTTTTTTCGACCTTTCTCAAATGCCGCACAATGCTTACAATTATTAGAAAATCAAGTAAGTGATTTTTTGCACGACCTTCCGTCATATGATAATTTCATTCCAACAAGACGGTGCTTCCATCCATAGTACATTAAACGTTAGAGTACTCCTTGAAAATATGTTTAATGGGAAGGTGATTCTCAGGTATTTAGATATTTTTTGGCCTCCTAGGTCTGCTGATTTCATTCCCCTTGACTATTTTAAAGGGTTATTTAAAACAGCAGGTTTATCAGCGAGAACATTTGATGATGTAGACCATTTGGAGAAGATTATTTCTGAAGATTGCCCAAAAAATTACTCCAAATATGATGTGGAAAATAATACAAGACTTTGACAAATTTGAAAAATTAAATGTTTACAAAAAGAAGGTGGATATGTCGAAGCCGTAGGACATTGAATTAAAATTTAATTATGTTTGTTTCTGTTGAATAAATATTCTTTATATTCTACAATAAATAATTATTATGCATTCATTACGTATGTAAATTTTAAAGTTGTTCAACAGTAATAAATAGAAGGGTTATCATATTTTTAACAGGTAAAAGAGATAAATTGTATCGAGCGAGAATAATTAATACGGAATGATTAGTAAATAATCACAAAACTGAATTTTCGTAATAAATGACTGTAATTGCATATTTGAATATAACTTTTAATTCAAAATAACTTTACTCCATAACATTTCTCTGAATTGTGAAAAGATACATTACTCTTGGACAAAATTCAAATTTTTTGACAAACCTCGTATACTGCTATAAAAACTTGATATCTGATGGTTGCATCTTAACTTATGGACCAACAGAAGGGTGAGGATATGGTGGTTATTAGTTCATTGGTAAGAAGTGATCCGATTCCGTGGTCTCAATCAAGCAACGAATCGCCCCTTTTTCCTGGTTGATTCCAATGCCTCAATTTGCCTACTCCTTGGAACTTTAACAAGGAAATGAAAAGCTGAAACAAAAAAATATAAAATGATTAGAATAAAGAATTAAAATAATATGCTTACCACTAACTCACTCACTGCTGGTCTTTCAACACTAACTCATACAATGTATGTATAAACTCAAATATATACATCTTAACTATCTCTATTTTTCTCACCAGAAATTTTGTTCAGCCAAGAATTATTTTTTATTTTTATTATTACTAAAAGCGTTTACTATAATTTATTTCATTACTTTTTAGTAACTAACTGTCAGTAACTCTGAAATCGTGCTTTTCACTATTTTCAAACTCTATTTTATTTAATACAGCATAATCTCACTCGTGCAGAACTGATGTTCCTCTGAATTTGAAACCATTGAGATCCCAACCCAAGTTTATAGGCATTTATAAAAAATCACACGATGGACTACAGTTGGACTTTGCGTTTATCAAGGGAGTGCGAAATAACAAATAAATACATGGCGGACTTTCCGGAGTTGTGTTGTTTTCCTCCAGTATGTAGAGATATATATCGATTTTACCTAACCCTTGACTAAAGCTAGGTGATGTTACCTTTGTTATAGAAGCGGCCAACGTAAGAAAACAGTTTTGTTTTCGGGTTGATAGCCGTTAAAAAGCCAGTTACAAACATTTAAGTCTACAAGTGAAACTAATAAAAGCGCATTGATAAGAAATCCGAGGGAGTCAGTCACAACAATAGCCATTTTTCTAAATCAAAAATAAAAATATGATTGTGGAATCCACAAATACTGTAACCTCCACCTTATTTGTCGAAAAAACGGTTTTGGCTTTCTTGGCCAGACGTTTCTCGGCTGAAGTCTACTTATTGCTTCGACTATGGTTTTGTTTTCCGTTCTGTTGAAATTTTAACTTCATAAGCAATCACAAGTTCTTTTGATTGACTCTCATAGGCACGGATATTGTTAACCGTTTCTGGATCAATTACATTAAATCCCGAGCATGTTGGAAAATTCGTTTTCTTATAATCATTATTAAAAGCAGAGACCCATTTACAAATCATTCCATGGGATGGAGTACTTTCAGGATAATGTTCACATAACTTTTCATCGGTTTATTTAATTGTTTTTCCACGTAAAAAATAATGCTCAATCAAAATGTTGTTAACCTCTGAAAAGTCACACTTTCGTTGCACTGCCCTCATACATTTCCCTATTTATGCATTTATGATTATGCAGCATACAGAAAATGAAGAAGGATAAATACTTTAAAAATATTTTTTATTATTTTTTTTTCAGATTCAAGAGCTAAATTTAAAAAAAGGGTAACTGGAAAAGTTACTACAAGTACATCTAATAAGCAAAATGAAAATACGAATCAAAGTGCGTCCAACAAATTTTGCAAATGTGCGAAGCAAATGTGTAATTGTTGTAGAGATTTTAATATAAGACTTCTTAACTTAAAAGGACCAGGCTGTGCCTCATTACAGTACTTACAAGGAGATCAACTGGCAATTTCGATGAGTTTCAACGACAGAGTACTTACCAATACGACATTACAAGGTAAGTTAAAATTAAAATAGTAATTTTTGAGAATATCAACTTATTCTTTAAAAATAATTATAAATCATAAGTATTTGAAGGAGGACAAACTGATTTAGATATAGTATAATCAACCTGTCTCTTAAATCGAAAAATCATCCCGATTCAAATGATAGTTGTAGATCGTCAATTTCTACAACGAAATATAGAGTGAACTTCCCCAATTTTCGTTTAAACAACATTTTCATTACTACCATTACAGTTTTTGCAAAAATGTGAACATGTTTTTACTGCTTTTCATAGCTACACCCAGACGTGCTACAGTCTCTTAGAGAGTTACAAAATCTGAAGCATCTGAACTTCCACATTCCAACATCAGAGATAGGAGCATGAAGTTATCCGACATCCACCTCTAATCTGCAGGCCCTTCATTTTTCAAACATAATTAAATTGATAATTAAAGTTGATTTCATTGGAGATAAAATTGCTAAACTTAATTTTTTGACTCAAATAATTTCTGACTTGAAGTAAATATTATATCTAAGCTGGGCAATTGTTATTTGGTAGTCAAATTCAAACTTTATCGAGCTTACGCAGTTTTTCCAGCAACTGGATGCAAACCATTTGCAATCTTGTTGTCAAGATTGCAAACTGTTGTCAAGACGAACTATACTTGAAGTTGGAGACTGATATATTTGCGCGAACGACTTTTTACAGTATCCCAAAATATTTCGATTGGATTGAAGATACAGCATGCGAAAGTTTATGACCAGACTTATGCAAATAGCATCTAAACCGCGCAAGAAGCAAAAGTCAAACATTCAGGAACATCCTGCAATTTAATATTAATAAATTGTGGTGATATATCGTTTTTGTGAAATCAGTGAACAATTCGTGGAATAACATTTTGGTAGCATTATTTTTTATTTGATCATTTCCACTTGAAGAAAAGCTGAATGTACTTAATTTAGTTACTTTATAAATCGTCGATAATCCGATGCTGATGCTGAATATGTAAATTTATTGCCAATTCGACAATAATGCCAAATCAAAAGATTTATGGGATAGATAAACGTGAATTGGCTTTATTAATTAAATACTAATAATTTATATTTATAAAATTTACTCGTCCTTCAATAATTAGACAATAAAAAGAAATATGGTTGAAATAAAATTTCTGCTATACGATTATATAAACCTAAATACAGAAAATACCAAAGAAACTGTTAAAAAGAAATTATTCATCTACCAACATACCGATACAGTGAACTGCGTAAATATACAGTGCTTTTCAGATAAAAGTATCCACCTTTAATAACTTTTGTAATACTGGTATTTAGAAAAAATCCAAAAACACGTCAACTTATGTTGGAAGGGGCAAGCATTATGGCTTATTTAAACTTACTGGAAAAGCCACCCCCTCACCCCTAGCAGCATCCCCTTTATTTTTTTAAATTACTTGTCATATTTTTTATGTAAAATTTGGATACTCATCTTTGAGCTGATTTCAAAAATGTATAATACTTGTAGGTTAAAGTGGTTAGTTTATGAGATAAACAATTTTTCTTTTAAGAGCACAAATTTTACTTATTATTTACTTTCACCTTATTTGCCTGTACTAAAATGGGTTGTACAACAGTTCAAACTCTTTAATCTTTTTAACTGTGCTATTTATTCTACTTAAAAAATCCAAACAACAAAAAACTCTACTTTTTATTAAAGTTTGACATTGTCAACTAGAATTTGTAGTCACTATTGATAATGTAATTTGATACATTATTTATTTTGTTTCTCTGAAATGGTTTACTCTTTGCAAGAAAGAATTGAAATTGTAGGTTTATACTACCAAAATAATAATTGTGCAAGAGCTGCTGCTAGAATATTTAACGAATTACATGACGGAAGACATGCAACTCATAAGTATGTAATTCAACTGATGGAGAAATTTACCACAACAGGGTCTGTTTGCAATAAAGTGCATAAGCGAGAGGGACTGACTCGTAAATAACGAAGCAATCCAAGTGGCATTTTTAGGGCAAGTCAGCTTAGAGGCTCAACAACCCCAATCGTTGTCAACAATAAGTAGAGCGATCGGTGTTTCATCTTCTACAGTTTTCCGAGTTCTACATAAATTCAAGTACCACCCATACAAAGTTAAGTTGGTGCACGAGTTGAATGAAGATGATTTTGATCGTCGTCTAGAGTTTTGCGAATCAATGACGCAAATTATCAATAACAATCCACAATTGTTAAACAATATTTGCTTTTCTGATGAATGCTCATGGTCATTAAATGGCTTAGTAAGTAGGCATAATTGTAGATATTGGGCTGAAAGTGATCCACATATTATGCGTGAATTCCATACACAACATCCCCAAAAGTTAAACGTTTGGTGTGGTATCCTAGGTGACCACATTGTCGGACCTTTCTTCATCAACGGAAATTTAAATGGTGAATCATATCTTGAGTTACTCAGGGAAGGGGTTGACCCACGTATTACAACAATAATAGAAAATGATGATAACCTTTCCGAAGATTTACTAGTATTTCAACAAGACGGAGCTCCCCCACACTATGCTATGCCTGTCCGACAATTTTTAAACGAAACATTCCCCGCTCGTTGGATAGGTAGAAGGGGGCAGATGATGGAGTGGCCACCTAGGTCACCGGATTTAACACCCCTAGACTTCTTTTTATGGGGGTATTTAAAAACAAAAGTTTATGCTACCCAACCAGAATCTCTGGATGATTTACGAGAGAGGATAGAAAATGAATGTCGACAATTAAATCCAGCCGTATTAAGCAATGTCAGAGAGGCATTTCAAAATAGATTATACCATTGTATGGAAGTGAATGGTACTCATTTTGAACACTTATTGTAACTTCATAATAAATAGCACAGTTAAAAAGATTAAAGAGTTTGAACTGTTGTACAACCCATTTTAGTACAGGCAAATAAGGTGAAAGTAAATAATAAGTAAAATTTGTGCTCTTAAAAGAAAAATTGTTTATCTCATAAACTAACCACTTTAACCTACAAGTATTATACATTTTTGAAATCAGCTCAAAGAGGAGTATCCAAATTTTACATAAAAAATATGAAAAGTAATTTAAAAAAATAAAGTGGATGCTGCTAGGGGTGAGGGGGTGGCTTTTCCAGTAAGCTTAAATAAGCCATAATGCTTGCCCCTTCCAACATAAATTGACGTGTTTTTGGATTTTTTCTAAATACCAGTATTACAAAAGTTATTAAAGGTGGATACTTTTATCTGAAAAGCACTGTATATAAACTTGGCTTGTTCCAATTTAAAATTTTTGAATAGATCTTTTATTTTTTTTTTATTTTAGTAGTCAGCTTTCGAATTAATTTCAATTTTTTTAAAATATAGTAATGAAAACAGTTGTTGTGATTGATTATTTTTCGATCAATTTTAAAGGTATTATTGGTAATTAATATATTCATAACATGTTTTTTACTACCAAATTAGCTTTCTAACAACGTCACGAACTAACAGTTTACTGAATAAGTATCTGACAATTTTGTTCTTTGTATGATTTCACTTGACTTAATGATATAAATTTATTCTAGTGATTTCTGCTCATTCACATCAATATTTAGATATTATAATTGACACAAATGTGTTACGATATTTTATAAGTAGTCATTATCAAGTTTATAGCAATATGGAAGTTAATTTTCGGTCATATAATTTTATGAAATATTTCATTGTACGTAGAAAAGAGTTTTTTTAATTATGTATTTCCTTATGAAGTCTGTTAATAAGGAACCTATACCATGTTTCGTTAGAGCAATATTATAGAACTGCTTTGTTTTTTTTGTTTTCAGGTCGGAAACCACCACCCATTTGTATGCCATTACCAGGTGGAGTTTCAAAATTCTGCGGCCGTGTTTATAATATTGGCCGCCAAGGAGAAGACTTTAAGGCTTGTCTAGGACTCGAACTTCGTGCTCTTAATGACATAGAAGCCGCTATTCGCGTATCATGTTTCCGCTTTGGCCCTAAGGGTCTTAGACTAGAAGCACCTGAACCTTTACCTCCATTAGAAAATGAAAATGATGACGACGACGACGATGATGATGATGATGATGACGACGACGACGACGATGATGACGATTTTGATTTTGATGGAGATGACGATGATAACGATGTCGATTCTGTTGACTACAGCGTTTTTGATGATGATTTTATTGGTGAATACTTCCAAGAAGAAGAAGAAGATTCTGGTACTTATGGTAACAGCAATAAAAAGAAAGTGTCTACAACAACTACACAAGTACCATTTAGAAAAATCACGAGAAAACATCAGTACAAGCCTGTAGAGAAAAAACCAGTTCGTACAAAATCAAAACCTCAAGTGATGAATAGCAGTACAACACCACGAACAACTGTGAAGAAAACAGCGCCAACAATTAAAAAGTTTCGAACAACCACAACTAGTCAACCTATGAAACTCTCCACTGAAACTATCACTACTCCTATAATTGTTGTGAATGAATTAACTTCAGAAGAAGCTACAGTTAAGAACGGAACGTTTACTGAACTAAAGGCAACTGATATTGATAAAAACAATAGAACTATCGAATTTTTACCAACAACAGACATGTTCACAAATCCAGTACAATCATCTACACATAAGATTGATGTCACTTTAGTAACCACACAAAAAGTAGAAGTAAATACTAACCACGTACCACAAACGGAAGCTTCTGTTATTAGAGAGGAAGAAGAATCGTCCGAAGAAAGTGCAGAAGTTATAGATGCTGTTGGAGATGTTTTAGAAGAAGAAATATCTGATTCAACCGAAGAAATGACCACCGTTGAAATCAAAACGACAGCAGCTACAACTGTATCGGAAGAATCTAAAGAAATTTTAGACGATGTAATTGATGGCATGGTAGATACATTCACAGAATCAGAAGAAGTTAAGGCATAAAAACGCTGGACATTTATAGTCAATATCTTTTCCAATTATTAGTGTTTCACATAATAATATAAAATACTTTTATGTAAATGTTAAAAAAACACATATGCTGAATTATATTCCAAGAAAAGTTGCAAAAACTGAGAAAATTTAGATTCATCGATTTTTAAGCAAATATTGGGTGTAATAATTTATTCAAAAAATTATATTTATAGTTTCTTGCTGGAAAAAATGTTCATATTTTGAGTGAATCTGGTACAGATATTAATTAATACATTTTTATCCCGTTCATCAAACATTATTCCATTACCCACTTAAGTACAAATAATGTAATAATTTATCTAATTAATTATTATAAATATTTGTTGGTTTACTTATTTATTATTTATTTAATTTATTTATTAATATTTATTTTGTGGCAATATATATTATTAGTACCACAAAAATTTGTTTCATTCACACAATTGCACATACTTTATACTTTCTTACCTCTAATCAGTTATAGGTACTGCACTAAATTATACAAAACTACCTTATTTTATATTTTTAATGCCCTATATAAATAATTTATTTATATTCACTTCTCGCGATGATTCTGGATTAGTCGGATTCCTATAAGCTAGAATCTTGCTGCATTCACAGACTACGCTAAACAGTTTTTTATAATTAAAACTGCACGTCTCTTCACAATCTCATGTTGGGGGATGTTAAACTGATGACCTAACTCATAGATGTTTACATCTAAAAAAATGAAATGTTGGAACTGTCACTTACTTCATAATCCCATGCTTGAGGTCTTTATAAATGTGGTCTAAATTGATAAATTCTGTAATAATTTCATTGGCTGTATTCATTGATTACATGAAGACCAAATATCTCGGAGTTAACTTTAACAGATGGATGATGTTTTCCTAACTTTTGATTCGACCCCATTCAAGAACTCTGTATTATTTAGATTATTATACGGGTAAATCTATATAATGCAATGCGATTTTCGAATGCGTGGTGCAATTAAGTGATACTACCATCTACAGAGCATCTACCACTCTTGTGGCGCTGTAAATCATCATTTCTAACAAACTGCAAATTACTTTTCTCATGGAAAACCGATATTACGATTGGTATTCATAGCTGAAGCCTGCCCCTGACAGGATTTTAATTGATATCTACGTAGGTGATAAGATCTGGAAAATATTTGATTGTACCCAGTACATTGCATGTTCAACGTCTTGGAGTGAACTGGGCACATATTAAAATTTTTATCGAACGGAGGATTGAACGGTTGTCCGATTATTGAAATTCACATTCCCAGACATACAAACTGAACGGATATCAACTGGTTAATGGCACTAATATTCTAAACATTTAATTGCAAGTCTCAACTTAACTTTGACCGGTCTCTGACCTTGGCTTTTACCGGTCGTTAACCCTGCACAGTCATTGCTCGTTGACTTTGATCGCTCGTCAGACCGTACTCATATCCTCTCTACTGGTATTCCATGTTTCCTCGTTCTTCTTTATCTTCATCAGCTGTACCTACTTTTACTCAAAACAACATTGGCAAGATGGATCCATATTGATTGAAAAGCGATGAAAATGTTGCTCAAAGCATCCGTGACTGTTCATAAGCTGAGTCAGGTAATAATTAAGTGACCAATGTGAATTTATCTCTCCCCTACCATATTTCCAGCCATGTCGTCTTTGTAGCCTTATCTACTTTGCTTTTTTTCTTTGCTCTACTTTTTTCGTCTACTTAAAGGTCATTGTGACAGTATTGGCTATTACTAGTAGGGCGTCTGTGGAGACTATTCTGAGAGGGCAAGATAGACGGATAGTCATTTTTTTTGTATTTCGAGATGAGTAGATGTAACAAACAAACAAATAGAGCTATAAATTATTTAGGTCTTTTTTATCATTTATAGCTTTTCCTTTCTTATGAATGTGAACCAATTCTAAAAATTCTCTTTTTCGTGTTTTAGATTCTGGTTGGAAAATGACCGTGCTCTTCAACCACTTTACCCACACGCCTATTTATATCTAAGCGTGAGGAGCGCTGCACGTACTTGTTAACTGTACAGCACTTAGACTGTAGCAGTTGCTGATTTTTGGTAGCATAAAACGGTATTTTAGTATAAGGCTAAAAGACATACGCCAATATGAATAATCTTTTATTTAGCAACTACTTTAGGTCGTAAAGCTACAGTAGTTGGTGCCTTATTGACTTCTGTCGATATAAATTGAGACACTTTCAGGATAAAAAGTTATAATAAAATATGACTACACTACACAAAATGTTAAACACAAAACTTGTCCTGCGCCCAAATACAGTAAATAACACTTGAAACGTAAATTGAATAAAAGAACTATGTTAATTCATCAAGAGAAATTAATTTGACTTTTCATTTTTAAAATGCACTGACAACTGCCTCCCATTTTTTTTTTGAGATCAGGTAGTCGTAAATTTATTAATCATTTTTGAAAGATCATCGATTCTAAAATCAAATGATCATTCATTGGTTTGAGAATATAATTCTCGAACAGATTCCGTTTCAAGAATGTGTAATCAAACTGAGGATTTTTTCCTTTTCATGTTTTGTTAGAGCTGTGGCATTTTTTGTCATATTTGTGACTTTTTATTCTATTGTTCAGGTATTGGCTTTGTTTAGCCAATATATGTAGCTTAACAGTTATTATAAGGAATTTTATAAACAATATTGTTTTTTTTAATTTGCTATTATTGATTTTAATACAGAAAAGTGCTTTGACAATAGGTTATTAGGTTTGTTAAAAATTTTCAAATCATATTTCTTGAATAAATGTTGGAATTGTTGTGACAGACCATTTATGAAAGGAAGAGATATAAATTGTGTATTATTATTTTATTTATTATCATTTTATGCTTGGTTTGGTGTGAATGTGGATTTAAGTTATAATCGTTGCTTAATAATTTTATTGTTTTAGTTTAAAGGATATTGATTATTTATTAAGGAAGTTTCAATTCTTCCAATTACTTCCGTGATATTCGGGGAAACTTAGTTTTATATCTCTATCTGTTAATCCTATCATGAAAATATTTCTTTGAGTTTTTAAATGGTGTGAATTAAAACTTTGGTTTCGTCCAGATAATGTTTCTTTCGTATATAATTTAGTTTTAATTTTATTATCATTAATTTTAATGAGTGTCATATTTATGTATTACCTAATCGTCTGGGACAGAAATTATGGCCAAGTACAATACAAAAATATGTGTAAATGTATAAAAATAATAAAATTTACTTACAATAATTACTAAATCTTAAGCGGCTGTTTTAAATTGAGTAATTTCTAGTAAAAACATTAAATTCAAAGATTTCAAAATTTAATACATTTATACATATTTCTTATATTCTACTTGAACATAATTTCAGTCCCATAGGATGAATACAAGAGTATTCGAAGCTCGGAATATTATATTAAGGTTAATAAATTTTGGTGTTTAATTTTGCTACATTCCCAATACGAAAATACAGTTATTCTTATAATGAATATTCTGAGAGCATGACAATCCCGTATTATTGATTTAGCAATGACTATACATTTAGACTAAACACGAAACTTCGCTTTTGACCGTTTCTGTTTTGCTTCTTCAGATATAGGCAATATGTTATACGTTTGCCACAAGTGATCAGATCGGGTACAAATTCCAAATAATGCCAACAAGAAAAATAGTGATTAATAGTGTTCTAGATATACGTTGAAACGTTCAAAGGTTTTATATAAAATATATTTTTATACCGAAATATCAAGTGCCTTTTATTATTCAAGAAACTCGAATATGTTAAGAATACTTAATAATAGTATTAAACAAAAAACAGAATACTATATTATCCCAAGGTAATTGTATTTTAATAAATATCATTTATCACATATTTTTAAATTTTAGATTTTTATCTACTTCTGCAATACACAAGAACTGTACCCAAAATGTTGAAAAAACCGCTCCAAGGAATAATGAAAATAGTTCTTTTGTTATGAATATATTTCGAGGACAAATAGAACCCAAGCAAATATTTCCTTATCCCAATGTTTTGAATGAAGAACAAAGGGAAACCCTACAAATGTTAGTTGATCCCACAATAAAGTTTTTTGAGGTAAATTTTCGAAAACTAATATTAATTATATAGGTTATATTGCAAGTTGTGTGTATAACATTAGATAGTTTTATAAACAAAGGCTTGCTTACCTCTTTAACTTTAGCAGTATAATTTTTCAATAACTTGAATATAAAAGTTTCAAAGCTGTACATTTATGCTATGATCTGAATATTATGTCCGTGAAAGTGAAATTTGCTATATTTTATATTCAAATGTTGATTAACTATAAACCCTCATTTTTTTCTACTTTGCTGGAGTCTGGATTCATTGTCTATCCTTATAAACCTTTGTTTTTTCTGGTCAATTCAGTTATATATCTGTTTATTTTAATAAAATCAAATTCCTAATACTATATCAAACTCATATTTTTAGTCTGTTGTCAATTCATTGTTCATAGCCATATAAATAATGAACTTTTTAGGAAGTCAATGATGCCGCTAAAAATGATTTGGAAGAAAAAGTAGATGAAAAATCTCTTAAAGGTCTCTGGGATATGGGGGCATTTGCTCTTCAAGTACCTCAAGATATGGGAGGTCTTGGGCTGACCAACACACAATATGCAAGACTTGTAGAAATTGTTGGAGGGAGTGATCTAGGTAAGAAGTATTTGTTTTAAATTTTGTAATTGATTTTCGCAAAAGTCAGATAAATCTCACCAGAAGTATTTCTACACAATCAAAAAGTTATTCTGCTAAATGACATTAATGTAGATACTCACAGTCAGCATGTCATGTCTTGTTCAATTTTTATCATAATAATAAGTTAATATTTGATAAACAAAATATTCTTACCTGTAAGGATTGTCATTACATATTCTTCCCAGTCAAGATAAAAAATCATTTACATGATTTTAAATTAGGTATTTATTTATAAGCATCTAATTTTTTTAAATTGATTGTGTGATTTCTCTATTGGACATACTTTTGCTCTAAATTTTTTATAATATCATCATTATATAATAGCTCAGAATTTTGCAATGTATATTATTGTTTTTTTATATTAATAATTTGAACGAAGAGAAAATTTTGTCATTTGTTATCCACATTTGAATTATATTATTATTATAAAGATTCGTAATTAATCTGTTTCTATTACTTTGAAAATTGAAATCAAACAATATATAAATCCCCATTCAATTGCATTTGGATGTGGTAACATGTCATGAAGTTTATGTGATGAATTTTTTCAGAAACATTCAATATAAACCAAATTTAGTAGTCTCCTTCTTGAAAACTACTCTGTAATACATAGAGATTAACATTTTAATTCATTCATCTCTGCAATAATTTAATGGTTATGATTGTGAAAATAATTCCTAATTTTTGTAGTCCAGTACCTATCAGTCTGATCCAAAACCTATAGAAGTGCATGTTAGACAACTGTTCAATATTACAATACATGAAAATTTTTTGAACATAAAATAGATTTCAGATTTACTCATACAATGAATTTAATTGAAACCTATTACCTAGTGACTTTTGCTAATTGCAGGTGTCGGCATTACTCTTGGTGCTCATCAGTCTATCGGTTTTAAAGGAATACTGCTTTTTGGAACAGCAGAACAAAAAGCTAAGTATTTACCGAGAGTTTCAACAGGGGGTGAATTTGCTGCATTTTGTTTGACAGAACCTTCCTCCGGATCTGATGCTGGTTCAATAAAGTAAGTAATAAAATCAAAATAGAAATAATTTAGTGAAATATTTGGACAATTTATTACATTGTCCTTTATGACTATATTAATATAATATTTTTTTAAATGATTTGATAGCTGTTGGAAAGTACATAGAGAAAAAAAGAGAGAGAAATGCTTTATTGTCAAAAAATTGTTACAATTTGTATAAAAAAGCTTGTAAAAACTAAAAAACAAACCTAAAAATAACTACATAAAGTTATAAATACAATAAAATTTGAATATACAAAAGGAAACCACAATAAGTAATGAAATTATAGTTAATAGTAATAGGTAATAATTAGTATATAAGTCCAGAGCAAAATTAAACCAGTATGCAGCATGCTCGGAATTAAATATTATCATTAGAATAGAAGACATATACAGAGTAGAAGGCACTTTCCACTATCCTAAGTGGATAGCCATGCAACGAAAGTCCCTGCAGAAAGCCCTACTGTTTAGTTCTAGTAAATATCTAACAGCTCTCTTTTGTAGTGTGAAGAATCGCTCAAATTGAGTCGCACCACACATACCCCAGAAGGAAAGGGCATATCGGAGATGCGACTCAATAAGAGCATAATAATCTGTTAAGGAGATGGATAAGTTCAGTTCTTTAGAAACTGATCTCAGCACAAAACAGGAGGAAATTAATTTTTTAGATAAGAAGGCAATATGTAACTCCCAAGGAATTGTTCACAACAAGCCCTAAGAATTTTACAGATTCAACGACGTCAATGGTGGTGTTATTTAATAAAAAACGGCAGCAATGTATTTTTACATGGTAAAGCTTTAGTTTTAGAAACATTGAGGCAGAGAAGATTAGAATCAAACCATGATTTGAGGATGATTATGACCATAATTTCAGTTCCAGATTTTCAAAGGATAAGAATTTGAAAGCTCGGAAAATATATTAAAGTTAGTCCACTTTGGTGTTTCCTTGCCACGTTCCCAAAAAGAAACCGCTCATAATATAGCTGGCAAAGACTTCTTTACAATTCATATATATAACTCGTATATATAAATTTCTATTTTGATTTTATTCTTACTTTGATATTCATGATGTAGGTGATCTATTAATTAGTATAAATACGCAAATTGTCAGTGTCAATATCATATTATGTTGATAAAGACTAGAATAAGTCGAAACGTCAGATTTTCATCTGTCTTCAAAAAATTATAACATTAATTAATTAAATAAAAGAAGTCCATTTTGCTTATCTGACATATATCGAAAAATTATCACCAAGGGGGCTACAGTGTCTCAAAGGGGCTTACCTGAATATGATTTTTCCATGATATTTCCGAAATGGTGTTGAATAAATTAACAAAATTTGATGTACTCTCACAAAAGTAATTTTATTTCACATCAAAAATTAGTCAGGAGCGTAAGAAATTTAAGGGATTCAATGTGAATTCAGACCCAACTTTTGGTCTCAGTAATTAAAAAATAATTTGACCGTACGTCAAATTTGAATTTATGGTAAGAATATGATAAACCACCACACGATCATCATGAAACTCTATAAATAGAATATTAATGATACGAGAAATCGATTTCGACATCTGTTAGTTTTCTTGAGATAATGGCTACTTACGGTATCTCTGGAAGTAAATGTTTTGGCATAAAATAGATAATATGATAAATCAGTTTCTCTTAATATCAGTAGTCTATGTATAGAGTTTCATGATGATCGTCGTGGGGAGGCTTATCATACTTGTGCCAAATCTATATTGTTCCTGTAGACACCTCCAAAATAGAATTACTCTATCCAATATAACTATTGCAAAGCTAACTATTGAAAAAATGCCATGAATGTTATTTTTTACAGAACAAGAGCAGAATTATCTTCAGATGGTAAGCATTATATCCTCAATGGTTCAAAAATTTGGATAAGTAATGGTGGACTTGCTGAAATAATGACTGTCTTTGCCCAAACACCTGTCCTAGATAAAAAGACTGGAAAATTGGTTGATAAAGTTACTGCTTTCATTGTTGAACGATCATTTGGTGGTGTTACAAATGGAGCCCCAGAAAAGAAAATGGGAATAAAATGTTCGAATACTGCAGAGGTAATAATTGCCATACAATTTCAAGTTTTATTTTCATAATCCAATTTAGAAAAAATTCTTTAAATTTGCGATGAACTACGTCAATTCTAAAATAGGAAACTTAGTTGCAATCGAACTAATGAATTACATTTTTTACTCCCAAACTACACTAATAAATTCTCACTGTTATCTCTATACTAATCGTAACTCTGAAATAATGTCTGTTTTGTCCATTTTATTTTGTGGGGCTTCTTCTAGGTTTATTATGATAATGTCAAAGTTCCTGCCGAGAATCTTTTGGGTGGATTGGGAAATGGTTTCAAAGTTGCTATGAACATTTTAAACAATGGTCGTTTTGGTATGGCAGCTGCTTTGTCAGGGACCATGAAGGCATGCATAAAAAAAGCAGTTGATTTTGCAACTCAGAGGAAGCAATTTGGCCAAAGAATCGACAGTTTTGGTTCTATTCAAGAAAAATTAGCTCGCATGTGTATGCTTCATTATGTAACAGAGTCTATGGCTTATATGATATCTGCAAATATGGATAGTGGTTTTAAGGATTATCAACTAGAGGCTGCAATATCTAAGGTAAGATTATTTTTATGTTAATTTGGATGATCTTGGGTATTTAGGTGTTTAAGCCACATAAAAGTATGAAAATAATAGAATAGCAAAATTTATGCTACAGTAATTAAACCTATAGAAACCTATGATTATTATTTTGTATGCAATTATAACTGATGATATGACATCATTTCTAAAACGATGAACTAAATGAAATAAACATTTTAATATATACTTGACTGGTATGATTAACTGTTTTAGTTCTTTCATCGACCATGATTTGGTAGTTTAGAGATATGAAATAAACTTATATTCTACTACATTCTGCGCTTGGGATTATAAAAGAATGTATTATTTAATAACTTTTAGACAAAATTTCCTGAATATTGTGGAACATTGAAGTGGATGGTATTAATTTCAAATATTTTTACTATAAAGTTTTGTTCTGCTGCTCAAATTTTAAATTGTTTTTCATAGTAAATATGTTTATGAATTCCCTAGGTAATATAAAAATGTTAGATTTATATGAGGGTGCTTATCACTTGACAACAAGAAAATCATTATTTTTTTCATCGTGGATTATATGATTAATGAGAGAAAAAATAAATAAGAAATGTGAACAAAAAATTTATTTACATCACATTTTTGTGAGAAATAAATATATTTTTTTGAAAAATTTTATGTTTTTATGAAACTGCAGTTATATTATCAGCACTAGAAAAACATGTTTTCTTAGACCGTTTCACATATGTTCTATATTCTGAATCCGGAGTGTCTCTAATTAAAGATAAGTACTAGTCTGTAAGCATTGCTGACTCCCATTTTCCTTGGTAGCGCTTTTCAATTGTGACGACATCTTGATGAAAGCACTCTCCATATTAGTTACGTATATTGCGTCCCAATTTATAATATGCATTGAGCATTTTTTGATGAGGTCAGAATATTGAGATCTATAATAATCCAAAAAATTTTCAGTAATTTTGACAAACGCCATCCAAGCTTCTTTTTCATTTAAGGTTGTGATGAATGCCGGATCTTTAATTAATTTTTGTTGGGTCCTACAAATATGCCTTTCTTTATTTTAGGCGTCACTCAAAGCAGGAAATTTTTCTTTTAAAAATTTGAAACCTGTTCCATCTTTGTCCATGGCTTTTACAATTTTTTTTATTCGCCCTTATTTGATGTGCAAATGTGGTGATATTATCTTTTCGGGGTTAATTAAAGGTTAATTTTTCACATCTTTTTGCTTAGGAATGTAAACAGTTCTTGGCTATATTGCTCTTACATAATATTCATTTCTCTCTCGACTATTCCACTCACATAAGCAACAGTATTTTGTGTAGGCAGTTTGTAGTCCTAAAACTAAAGCAACAACTTTCAAATCTGCACAAATTAACCATTGGCATTTGCTGCATTCTTTTCGAACACTAGTTTACTTTAAAGAATCAAGGAAGAGTATCCATTCCTCTGACCTATGTTCATAACCCAATTTTATCATCAAGCCCTCAATGTAATTACAGTACATTAAGACGTTATCTTTAGAAATCAAATCAACATATGAACTGGGACGTTTATGGTACACAATAACTCCCGTCTTAAGCAGATTCCACTGTTTCAATCTTGAACTTAACACTTCAGCTTTTACTTTGGGTAAATCCAAATCTCTTATGAGATCATCAAGCTCCAATTGGTTAATAAAATGCGGCTCTTGAGACTGACAGGAGCTGTACATTCTGTTTCAATTTATTATCTTCCTCTTTTTAGCTTTAAAGTGTATATTCATCGCAAATATAACAAAATAAGTCGGAAGAATTAACACATTTACGTAACATTTTACAGAAGTCAGCAGCAACTAACTTCCAAAGATGACTTCCCGAAAATAATTACTTACAGAATTTAACGAAAAAGTGGCAATTTGATAAAAAAAATATTTAAACTATTTTAGACGTGAACGACGAAACCTGATATGTATCTGTTAATTTTTGAAGCGCTACCAATACTACAACAGATTTGGTTCCAGTAACTTTGAGTGTTGCATAGTATAATTATCAAACAAATTGTTTAGAAAACATAACATGTTCACTAAATGACTAGCTTACAGATGATTCTCTATTCATTATTTAATTTTAGTTCTTTGATTAAAGGTTTAATTTTATTTGCATTGTGTATTTGCATAAACACACATATGATAGGCTTCTGAAATGATAATTTTCTTTTCAAATATGTGGTTATCACCTTAATAAAATAATTCGAGTTTATGTTGAGTATTGTATACTTCTAGTGTTTCGCGTCAGAAGCTGCATGGTATGTTTGTGATGAAGCCATTCAAATTCTTGGAGGTATGGGATACATGAAAGAAACTGGACTAGAAAAGGTTATGAGAGATTTAAGAATATTCAGAATATTTGAAGGAACTAATGATATTTTGAGATTATTTGTTGCATTAACCGGAATTCAGTATGCTGGAGCACATTTAAAAGAACTACAAAATGCTTTTAAAAATCCTACTGCAAATTTAGGTCTCATTTTTGAAGAAGCTTCCAAGAGAGTAGGCAGAAAAGTTGGGTTGAACTCTCCTCCAGCTATGAATCATCTTGTACATAAGGATTTGGTTCCTTATGCTAATTTGGTTGCAAAGGTATAATTATTTAACTTTTCTACAATAGTTACAATGTATATTCTTCACACTTGAATAGATTACAAAAATTTCCAAAAACTCATTAATAAAAGGATTTGACTTAACTAACGAGATTCTAAAGGAATTTACTAGCTGTTCTATCAAAAGGTAACATTTTACACATAAAAAAATTATATGTCAACAAACCAAACCAATAATTGAAGATATAGATGTGTGGTTCAAGAGGATCTAGAGCAGGGATGGGGAAACTTTTTCCTTAGCGTGCCAATTTTTGCGAAACACTAATTTATTGTGCAATGTTAAAAAATAACATTTTTAATTGCAATTAATTGAACTTAAGTTAGCTGTGAAGTAGGAGGCTCTATTTGTGATTCTGAAATTTTTAACAATGAAAAATAGTGGTCATCTGAAAGCCTCTTACGAAGACAATTTTGTATTATTTTCATTATTGAAAACGTTTGTTCGCATAAATATCTTAGCATCGAAAAAATATTTAATGACAGCTCAATTTCCTTAAAATCTTGAAATCTCTTTTCGAATTCTTCGTGCAGCTTCATCAGATGTTGAGTGAACCTATTTAAGTTGTCATCTGAGATAGGTGATATACTGCTCAGTTTGGGAAAATGGCTAAGTTCATTATTTTCTACACAACTGCAAAACAATTTAAGCTGCATTTTAAAGGCTTTTAAATGTTTCCAAAGCTCATCAAAGAACTGATTTGTGCCCTGAAATTTCATATTTTATTTATTTAAGTATGACAGCAAATTTGTATAAAATGCGATATCAGCGAACCAATTTTCGCCAGACATGATCCTGAAGTCGTCCCATTTGCCTTTTACCGTCAGAAAGTCTTGAATCTCCTAATTCCTCTAATAAAAATCAGCAATTGGACAGTATCGCTCACTTTCGTGCCCTCCATGGTTAGAGAAAAGTATTCGAATTCGTTACAATAATTGTTCAGCGATGGCGTCAATTCGATAAGTTATCGTTCTCCGTGATAAAGCTAATTATTGAAGCTCTTTAATTTTTTCTGAACAAATAATATTACTTGCCGCCATTATGCGATCTTTTACAAATTCACCATCCGATAATGTTCGGTTACTTTTAACAATTTTGTAAGCTACAACATAACTTGCCAGTTTTGCAGCCTTCTGAGTATCAGATTGCTTCGTGAACATGTTCTACCATCCAAGTAACTTCTCTTTTTGCCTTTCAACAAAAGACTTCCTCTCTGATTCTGTCATAGATGAATATTTTACATTTACATGTTTTTTTGAGAAGTGTCGAGAGAAATTAAAATCTTTAAAAACTGCAATTGTTTCATTACAAATAAGGCAAACTGGTTTGCCTTTAAATTATGTGAAAAAATATTTCCATAACCATTCTCCTTCAAAAACTCACCACTCAGAATCGACTTTACGTTTTTTGGTCGACATTTTGCTGTTGTAACAACAAAGCCAACATCAATGAATTCATTGCCCATTACCTACTTGTATATCATTATCTGTTTTCAGATTTTACATAAAAATACATAGTAACATCTAAATTCCTACCTTGCTGGTTTTAAATTTTCACCGTGTGTTAGCTCACTGTTGTACTTTCGGAAGCACATGTTGTTTTATGCGCGACGTGCACTGCCATTACTGCCAATTGATGAGAATGTAATTTCTGATAATACGAAAACTGTACTTGATTATTGTTTGATGGTCGCGAGCCGAAGATGACCCGCGGGCCGTAGTTTCCCCATCCCTGGTCTAGAGTTACAAAAAATGTTTGAGGGAGATAGTGGAACAGTAGAAAATCAGTAAAAAATATAGCATTCAACTTTAAATGCCTCTAGTGCCGATATATTTATATTAAAATATGGTAATTATTTCATATGCTAAATGTTAATTTTTTAATTTAACTGTACTGTACTAATGGTACCTTTTAATCATTTATTTCTTGTTACTCTTGTATATTTTCTACGATACGAAAACTGTGTTTATAGTTCTAAAAATATTAAACTTTGAGAATATGTTATCTACCTTTTTTTCTTTTTTAGAACATAGATACCTTTAACCAAGCTGTTGAAATGGTTCTTATAAAATATGGAAGAGGAATTGTTAACGAACAGTTTATATTAAATCGTTTTGCCAATGCTACTTTTGATATTTACAGTAGTGCTGTTGTACTTTCAAGAGCCAGTAGCTCACTTCAGGATAATCTAGAGTCGGCAAATCATGAAAAATTGATGGCAGAAACATGGGTACTTGAAGTAAGTATTTACATTACTGTCAAATGTATAAAATATGTTGCAATGTATAATTATTTTTCATAATTCAATGATTTAACATGGATATATCAAATGTAATCAATTATATTTGACCAGAAGTCTATCTAATCCTGAATTAAAAAAAAAAATTCTTATGAAATTTAAAAAGAAATGTGTTATTCATAACTGTCGTAATTTAGGTAGTATACTTTACTGCTTAAATAACTTTGATTTTTATTTGGTAATTAATTTGTATTAAACAATCAAAGGTAACAATCTTTTATTTAAGTATTTGTCAGGATATGTAAAATTTAAAACGAATACATATTTCATCTACAAACAAATACGTTTTGTTTTCATAGAGGATATAATCCATCTATTACAAGATATTAGCCTACACTAATATGAATATCTCAGCATTATGTTAAAGTCACCACTTACTGAAGTTTGTAAAATTTAGCTGAAAGTTATCACATTGAAAAAAAGACATAAGCTCACATAAATGACATTGAAAATGTATATAAATTTTTTTTATAAAATACCGTTCTAAAATAAATTTTTACTTTAAGGCTTCAGAAAGAGTGAAGAACAATCTAGATACCATATCATCGGGTAAACATTTGGACAACTTTGCAAAAATGATCACCATTTCGAAGAACATTTGCACAGCAGGAGGAATTGCACATAAGAATCCCTTGAAACTGTAGTAAACTATTATTAATTCACAATAATTTATTATTGGCGATTATGGGTCCTTGCTTATATGTTTTTTATAAAAGAATACTTTCATGTATTGGTATCATGCCTAATATATAGAAATCTGATCTTATCAAATAATGACTGAAAACGTTCTTTGTGATCAGCCTTTGTTTTTTATTATTTTTATTTAATAAATAATTCTACAGACTATATTATTCTGTAAATCTCAGCCATTTATGGAAAAGCATGGCCGTATAATTGAATAGTTTAGGTGTAATTTAAAAGAATTGTAATTTTAATCTTCATTAAATCGTTTGTAAGATACAGAGACCTAAAATTATGTTCTATTGATCTCTTGTTCAACCAATTTGATTTTTGAACCCCTTTTTTCTCTACCTTGCAAACACATCTTTATAAAGTCATTGAAAATAAATGCTTATGATTTAACTTTGATAGAAATTTGAATATGTAATGGAATCAGAAACATGAGAACCTCCACTGATCTTAGGAAAATGTTTTTTCACTGCTAAAAAGATTTAACAGTTTATACTAACATTATGTATATTAGGTACCAGAAGTATGTGCTGCGCTAGTAAACGCAATTAAAGACCAAATTAAGGTAAGTAAACTTTATTGTACTTTTTTCATTGATAAATTTAGAACTTTTAAATGTTACTTAATTGAAATGCCTGTGCGATTATGTTTGAAGAACCAAAAGCAGTAGAGGAGCCTGAAGAGTTTTGTATGTATGTCTCCGCTGGTGTGCTGCAATACGATTAATGTGATTGTGGTCTCGTAAAAGGTTGCATTGATAAAATTGCCTCATATGTGTTAGTTGATTATGGCATTCCATAATTATATTTACCCATACTTGCATCGAACAAAATATTACTTATAAGATATCCTACAATATTTTGTGCGTGGGTGGTATTCAAATCCCTAATTTTACACGCCGTATGTTCTCCAAATACATCGAATTTGTCTCGATGTCGTTTATTTTGTATGTCTTGCGATAACACATATTAAAATTTTAAGTAACTGAAATATTGACCGGTTGTTATTGACATTCATATTCCTTCCCCGACATGAAATTACAAATTTCAATTTTCCTTTTACCTTGAACTTGTTATTCCTCTCAAATCCGATGACCAATCATAGCACCACAAAGTGATGCCTATTTCACAATGACAGTTTTCCCATATGCCCTATATAATATGTTAGGTATGTGCCGATTATCGTACTCAAACCCGACGATAATTGCAATACCAGAAAATAATGCCTTGTTTACATTGATAGTTTTGATATACCTTGTATATGTTGGTCGGCCGACCTGTTATTGGCATTCACATCTCCAGTCATAAAAACTGATGGACCTTGATCAGTCATTTACCTTGGAACTTGACTGGTTATTGACCTATTACCTGTAGTTGACTATTCAGCGGTCATTGTCATTTGGGCTTTGCCCTTTGAACTTGACTGGCCTTGTTATCCCACTCAAATCCGACGATCAGTCATAACACCCGTTAGTAATGCCTTCCTGATATCGATATATTTGTGATATACCCTATATAATATGTTGGTTGATCGGTTATGCATTTTAACAGTTTTTCTATACTCTATATAATATTTTGGTTGACTGGTTATTGGCAATCACATTCTCAGATATATAAAGCTCGACATACCTTAATCAGCCATTGGCATTAACATTTCCAGACAAAATTATAAGTCTTAACTTGACTTTTGACTGGTCACGGATCTTTGACCTTGACCACCTCCTCCTCCTTATATATTCCCTATTTTTATTCATTGAATGGTTTTTTTCGTTATACAAAAAAAAACAACTTTGCGCGAAAGGAAATTCAAACATGCGATCCACCTCATAAACTGGCCTGGAAACATATCACCTAAGGTCCAATAAGGAAGTGAACTAAAACCCATTTCGTCCACGTCTAGATACGCCACCGGGTATAACCATCGAATTATAAATATAATATAAACCAACGCTTCATACCATAAGATACGATAAATAGTTTTCTCCTTTCTTCCTATCATGAAAGAGGGTAGTGATGAAATAACATATGATAAATTAATTCCAACGGCAATATAGGATTTATTATTATAAAGTAAATCATAACTAAAAACAAAAAATGTCAAAAAGTAGTATTTGGTGAAATGTATTATTTACACTAGTATCATAATAAATTATTCATTCAACACACAAATTATTTTAAAAGGTTAGCAAAATGAGCTACAGTATGTTCTTGAGCTAGCGCAGATAACTCCTTCAACCATTCACTCAACAGAACTGCACACAGCGATACATGTTGACTGGCATTAAATTTTTGATAAATATTATTGAATTGAACCTCATCTGATAACATCACAGGAATAGTAATATCTACTTGGCTTGGTCTTCTTCCAAATATACTACTGATTGGAGATATGCCTAGACTTCTTCTTTTGGAAATGTTCCTCTGAAACGGTTCAATTTCTAGTTTTTTGTTGTGCTGTTCGATATTATGTTTTCTTTGATTGACTAACATCAACTCTCTATCTACTAAGAGATCTCTAGCAAATTTAATTAGCTGTAAACAATTTGATCGTTGATAAAGGTAGTCGTCTATTTGCTGTTTTAGTATTCCTATAACCTGCAATTAGTAACAGGTGAGCATGATACATTAAAAGGAATTACATCAATATTACTTATCAATTATTATGATATTTCAAAAGAGTAGTTTTGATTATAGTTTGGAATGTAGATACATTGTTTGGTTTGTGAAAATCATATATAAAATTGTTGTGTCACAATGTTAGTTATCATACTACTCCGAAACGGCTTGAACGAGTGGTATGAAATTTTACATGCATATTCAGTAGGTCTGAGGATCGGCTAGTATCTATTTTTCCTACTCCTAAGTGATCACTTTTTTTTAGTTTTTTGACAAATTTTTGTTATGTGGCATTAGAAAATACATACAACTCTAAATTTTCACCCTTGTACGATCAACCCTTATTTTTTATTTGTTAATGATAAACTTTAATTTTTTGGACAGATTTTTATATTTATTTTGTCTTGACTAAAAAAATTCATATCACCCTCAATTTTTCATCCTTTTACGATCAACCCCTATTTTTCAAATGACGATTTTTTCAATTTTATCCACAGATCTATATGATAGCAAGATGGCAATCGAATATAATAATTGTAGTACAATGAATGCTTATTCACAGTTTATAATTTCAATTTCCTTTGATTATGTTTTTTTTTTCTCAATTTAATTTGATATTCCACACTCGGTCGATAACTGATCAACTGTCAATCAATCAGTTATCTACTGTCTACCGTTCTCACCTCTCATCCAGTAAACATCACGGAGTAGGGATGAGAACTCTCTTGTTAATTTCATTTTCATCGTAAATTTATCATAATTTCTAGAGTAATAATTATTTCTTCACAATTTATTAATAACTGAAAAGACAGTTTTTACTCTCATGTAAATAAACGTGTTGTTAGCTCACGCCAACAACGACCATTATCGTACATGTACATATTGTACTTAACATTTTTTGCAAATAGTTTTGAATCAAAACAAAAAAGTGTACATGTTTTACTATTGTGAAAGGTAAGTCAAATAATAAGCAAACGAATACAATATTAAGTCACTGTTTTTCACCAACAGGTATTTTAACTTGATCTATTTAGAGGTTAGGCAGCCAGAAATGCCAGCAAGACGCAAAGAGACCATTTTGAGTCGTCGAATAACCAAATCTTGAGTCATAAAAGATATAAGAGCACGAAGATCAGGAGTAAAAATCTAAAAAAAACAATGCAGATGTGCGGGTTAGCACGGCGCAGTTACGTGACTCACAATCACAAGAGACGCGAGATGAACGAAATCAACAGAGACAATTAGAACGAAGAGAAACGCAAATAGTCAACAGGCAGAGGAATTGATCAACAAGCCAATAAGTTCTTCGAGCAATTACCACAGATTTATTTCTACGACTAGCATTCCAGTGTGAGCCTCATTCCAAAGTGGTTATTGGACCATTATATATGGCATCTTATCGCATAATCAAGAATTGTGATTTGAAATATATTCGTTACTTTAATAAATAATTTATTAACCCAAATCAAGCATACTTTCATTGTCTACAACGCTTTCGAATATAAGTACATCCCTACACACTAATAGTTAGTTATTTTTATTGAACTAGAAAAATATTTCCTAGATATAATCTCTATATCATAAAAACGTTTGCCGGGTCGGCTAGTCTTATCATAAATTTTGACTTACTTCAAATATGGATGGCACATTTGGTTGGAGAATCAAACTGTGATCTAAAAGGTACGCTCTGAGGACCGGTTGGGGATAGGCAGCCAATCTGGAAATCAAACCAGTTAAATGTATATTTATATAAAATGAATTCGATAAATAATTTCTCAATTTTTCCATCAGAATGGAGAGAAACGGGCCAGCAGATGCACCAGATTGTTCAATACATGTAATTTTTGGGGTTTCTAGTAGTTGTTTCTTATGTTGATAATTACTTGATTTTTCCCAGTATTCTTCTGTCTTAGTGTCTTCAGAGGAGCAATTTAAACTTTCATATCCACTGCTTCGCTCTAATGATGTTCCAGCAGAATTATCTGATAAAAAAATCCAAATGTAGTGATCTATACAACTTACACGGCATATGCTATGATGCACGTAATGTAGAGACAATTTTTCTCATGCTAAAACTATTATGCTTAACTCTAATATAAAAATGCGCTAAATATGTTAAAGTGCATTCTATTCTTACTTGTAGGGCTATAAAAGGTAGCAATAAGTTCCTAGCATAAAACTGATATACTGGTACCTTTTACTGTTAACAATGGCACGGATTTACTTTGTATATATCCGTATATTGTTTTTATTATAATCTATTGTGTTGAATCGTGAAAAGTATTAATAATACAAAAGTCAAATGAGAGTTTGGACATAAAAATTGTCAAAAGGTTATTTTAAAAATGTTTGAGCGTTCAGTCAGAAATAACTATTATTGAACAGATTGAACAATTAACTTCCATTTTCTACCATTTATCGCGTTGTACAAGTGGGGATGTTATAGATGATACAAAATATGAATAAAAGTTAAACCGAAAACTGACAAAAATTGACCGTGCAACCAAAAATGTTATCTAACGAATAGTGTATAACTTTTATGAAGCCAATTTAGTGCTAGCATTGGACATGATTCAGAACAAACTTCATACATACCATTATGACTACAAATGTTTAGAGAGACTTTAGCATGTTTAAAAGGATGTGATTTTAGAAATCAAAAACTTGACAACAGAATTGTTATTATGAAATCATGTCGCGTCGTCCAACTTCGACAAGAATATTTACAAAGTATGACGACATACCTAGACTCAAACAGAAAGATAGTGTATTTGGAAGAAGCCTGATTTGATGTATACGTCGTAGTTAAATTTTATGGATTGATGATTCTAAGACTGTGTCTTAAAAACTCTTTGCTCAATGGAGAAACGAGTAATTTTATTCTTTATTTTGGCAATAATTATGGTTTTCTAGCAAAAATATGGCTTTTATCCGATCCGCTAACATACCTTATCATTTCCAACACCCGGTACAAAAAAAATTATCAAAAAAACACTAATTTTAAAACAGAAGACACCTAAAATCAAGAACATTTAGATGCTGGTGATTTATATATATATATATATATATATATATATATATATATATATATATATATATATATATATATATATGGTTATATAAATTAATTGGTTTGTTCAGTCTAGATTAATTAATTGAATAACATAATATTATACTAGTAACTTACCACAATAATCTTCTCCAGTATACAAATTATTCCATGCAATGCAGGCCATTTGACATTGTGCTATTCTATTTCTAGCATCACATAAATACGCAAAATACTTTCCATACAAACTTTGCTTATTCTTCAACGAATACCATTGTCCATTATCATGACTAGTAAACTCCACTATCTGACAACATTTTGGTGTCAATGTTAGAAATTTTTCAAAACTCTGACAGTATGGATCAAATGACAGAAACATCTTTCGTTGTGATAACATCAGATGAAGGCAAGGTTGTAAATGTTTAAATACTAATTCTAACATTAGGTCTTCACAATTTAAATCTACAATAGATTCAAACATAGCTATGGAAACTAGACATAGCTGCCTATTTTCAGATCTCAATCGTTGTACTAAAATATCTGAAAATAAAAAATTCAAAAATTATTAGAATATAATATGTAATGTGAATATATTTGAGTACTGGATTGAAACATTCGGCAGTTTGGTTCCTGTGTTATATGGAGTGATGCTGAAATCATATTTGAGGAATTGATTGTAAACTGAAAGTGAGTGAATTTTATTTATTGGTACCAAAAATAAAGAAAAAATTAGTTTTTTTTTCAATTAGCTTTATATCGTTGATTGTAAAAAATTATTTAACTCTCAATATTTAAATAAAATTTATTTAAAATTAGTAATAAATATATATATATATATATATATATATATATATATATATATATATATATATATACTTCGGCTAGCTCATACTCGTAGGTGCATATATATATATATATATATATATATATATATATATATATATATATATATATCCATGGTAAATGAGGTGTGCAAAATGTATCAAGATAAAGAATTTCTACTATTCACCTCTGAAATAATTTCGAAAATGTAATCCGCTTTTCTTCAAAGGGAAAAACAACTACTTTCCTGGCTAATGCCTAGACGAATATTGAATCACAAGCCCTCTGAAGAGTGTGATGTAAATGAACCTTTTTGTCGATTTTAACATTCCCAATGGCTCGCAATTGCAAGGAGAGGGTCTAACTACTGACTAGTTTCGACGTTATTACGTCTCATTAAAGCAGTTTAACACCCCTTGTTCGGGCTTGAGACCCGAACAGAAGACAATGCCAAAGAGCGTCGCATTTGGTACATGTAGTTAAACATTTCTCAGCCAACGCTAAGTGGCGCCCTCCTCACTTCCTACTGCGAACCATTGGTCAGGTAGAAATCTAGCGTAGTCGCCGATAATATAGATTTCCATGGTAAATGAAGTGTGCTTACGTGGAAATCAAAGATTTTTTCTTGGATTTGTTTCAATTTATTGTAGTGGAAAATATCTACGCCTTGTATTAATAGCAAAGAAAAATACTTCAAACATACCTAATAATTTGTCCCCGTCGAAGTCCACTTCCAGTAAAAACTGAAGCATCGCATGTAATAATCCGGTATTTGTTAAAGTTCTTAGAATTAAATCTAAATAAGCTGTGGCAGCTACTTGTTCATAAATGTCGATTTGTAAGAGGGCGGGTCCCAATACGGGTATTAAAAATCCACGGAACAACAATTCTTCAAGTTGTTTTCGTATCAATGGGTGTGCTACTTGTGCCACGGCATTACTAAATTCTAAAGATGTAACGAAACTAAGCAATCCTTTAAATAAAAAATATATTGACATTATTTTTTTCGATATTAAATTTGTTATATAAAAGCATTTACTAAAACATGTAAAATAATAAATATATATAATTAGAATTTGAATATCAATAGGAACAGCCGAATAAATATGTAAATATATATCTTTATATGTGCCATTAGGCAAACGAAAGGTGAACATAAACGGAAAGCCCAACACGAAACCATGGTTCACACACGAAATCAAATCACTTGCGAAAGAAAAAAGAAAAGCATATCTTAAATATAGAAGTCAAACAATTACATATGCTGATTACAAAGTCGTGAGGAACAGGACAAATATGGAAATACAAACTATTAAGAGACAATTCTGGGAGAAATAGTCATCAGACATGGAAAACGACTTATATGGGGGACAAAAAAAGATCTAGAATATGATAAGGAACATCAAAAGACCAATCAATGAATACATCCACACGAAAACAATAACATTAAAAGAATGGGAAAGGTATTTCCATGAACTCTACGGTGACACAATAACAAGCCAACCCACAGAACAGAAACAAGAAAATATATCAGGGGAAGGAGAAGACATCCAACAACAATTAATATCAAAAGATAAAATTGAAGCAACAATGCGCAAGATGAAAAACAGGAAATCACCAGGGCTGGATAACATTAATAACGAGCTTCTTAAATATGGTGGCAATGAATTAATAGACCAAATGCATGTCATGTTCAACAAGATATACGACCAGAGAAAAGTACCAGAGGAATGGAAAGTAAGCATAACGATCCCCGTCTTTAAAAAAGGGGAAAAGAAAGATCCAAATAATTATAGAGGGATCAGCCTCCTAAGCACGACTTCAAAATTACTAACAAAAATTATTGCAGAAGAAATCTCAAGTAGCGGCATGAGCGAAGAACAACAGGGATTTAGACAAAATAGATCAACCATAGACGCTATATTCATCTTAAGACAGATTACCGAAAAGGCCATAGAGTACAATAAAAACGCGTTTATGTGCTTCATAGACTTAACAAAAGCATTTGACAGAGTGAGATTACATGACGTCATTGAGCTACTAAAAGAACGAGGCGTAAACCAAAGGACAATAGACATCATTCGGGACATGAACAACGGAAATAGCACATATGTAAGAGTAAACAGAACTCTCCAGTAAAATGCCAATATCAACAGGGATCAGACAAGAAGATAGTCTCAGCCCAATACTCTTCAACATTATAATGGACGAAATCATAAAATAGCTTGCTACGCTGATGACGCGGTTGTAATATCCGAAGATGAAGATAATCTGCAAAAACTGCTACACAGATTTTAAACAGTTGCAGGAAAATTCAATATGATCATATCGACACAAAAGACACAATCCTTGACAATAGCGAGAGAACCAAGAAGATGCAAACTGGCAATTTATAATAAAAGTGTAGAGCAGGTTATGTCTTTTAAATATTTAGGGGTTAACATCACGAGCAATAGGAACTTGAAACAAGAAGTCAAAACGCAAACAACAGCAGCATCTAGATATAGAGTTTGTTTGATTCCACGTCGTTTATGATACTAATTTTTCGTGAATGATTTTTATAATTGATTATAATGATGAATTATAAATTTTCTTTTAATTTCAGTGTAATGCCGAAGAAAAAATCTAAACTTAACAATATAGTAAAGATGCTATTTGTCTATTTGCGGTTTGGATTTGGAAAACACATGTTTCTCACATGTTACCTGCTCCACGTGTAGGAAAAACCATCAAATCTCTTAGTGTTAGAGAAAGACAGGTTAACCAGAAATGTTGTACACAAAGTAGTACTTTTTTAGTTTTAGTCATTTAAAATTGAAAAAATAATAGTTCGTTGTCAATGTTATCTACCTCATTTATAAAAATTAATTTTTATATGTTTTTAATTTATATATTTTGTAAGTAAGTCACTGTTTACAAACTATAATTTGAGACAAGATAAATAAAATGTAAATTCAAACATTATAAGTTGGTTTGTGCTTAATTTCAACATTTCACTATGTTACCTATTATTTCTAAAGTTTGGTGGAACGTTTTCAATCTCATATGAATTAATTTATTTTTAATTTTTTTAGAAAATACAAGTTTGATTGTATCAAAAAAATTAGTAAAAAATTGATTCAATCTATCATTATTACTGAGCCACAGCAACGTGTGGCTGGGTCAGCTAGTAATCTATATAAGGAACTCAGATGTTCATGTTGTATTTACCTTTAATTTCATTAACATCATCAGGTGTAAATCTATGCCAGTCAGGTACTAAAATATCTTCTAAAACATTTGGTAATGCAGAATATAGTCCACCCAAACCAGTTATGAGCAGTATGGAGAAATTTGAATCATCAGCGACATAAACAGCCACTCTTTTATTCTTTTTTGACAGTGACATGCATAGTAATAGAGCATCGCGTGCTTTCATACCTATTGAGTCTTCTCTATGCACAAATGGAATCAGTAGGGAAAAAATTATAAAGCTAAAAAAATATTGTTTTATATTATAAGCACATAGGATTCATACATTGTTACAATACACCACCAAAATTCAGTAACATTGATAGAATCTATGAGTAGATGTGTCTCTATATTCAATCTGAATAAGTACCAAATCATAACTACTTTATCAGTAGAAGACAAAATGTTTGTAGGAAGTACCAGGAATTCGTCTGTGATACACAAAACATGTATATAGAATGCAAATAAAGCCCTTACAGATTAGCATACATGACATGTTACATTAGATGTGTAATCTTAAAAAATGTCTGTGTGGGTCATATTGTCTATACTGAATCTTGTCAGTTACACATATCCTGTCTAAGTACCAATATAACCATTATAGACTGATCAATTGGAAAATTTTGAATTTTTGAATAAAAAAGTCGACAGGATTCATATCAGGTAAATACTTTGGTATTTTTCTAGTTTCTTCCTTAACAAATCTATTTCTCGACGAATTCACTATTATATAATGCTTAATGATATATTTATTTCTCTTTATTTATCTTTTCTGGAAGCATACCAAAGCACAAAATGCTAAAAATTTATAAAAAATATTAAACTATCAACATCACCAGCCAGAGCTATATAAATATTCTAACACATCTCAATCACTCAGAAGCAATTTTTAAATCGATTTTAGGCGTTTCAGGCGTTACCAAATATTCTGAATCACTATATCTACCTATTCAGGAATAAAAAAAACTATAGTGATATTTCCAACTTGCTGTTGAATTTAAGTTTTGAATGTAAACTATTTTCTTTTACTCCCATTTAATACAATGTGATTAAATTTACCTACAGGAAAGCAGCTATTTAAAAAAATTATAATTATGAAAGGTTTGTAAAAAATAAACACTATGAAATGATTCAGCGGAATAGATAGAATATTGAACTTGATTTAAAGAATCCCAGTAAGCAAATGTGGACTTATATAATGTGGTTCTAAAAGAATCTACAGAACATAAGATATAATTATAAAAAAATATTGAAACCTACCTTTGTACTTTCTTTACTTCTTGAAAAAACAAATCGATAAATTCAACATTTTGCATAAGTAGGGCACTCAATTGGTTGATTAAATCTACTAATAAATTTTCTACTTCGTTAGAAAATACTTCCTCTTCCATGGAACACAATAATTTGATTAAGGGATTTACAAATGTTTCATGTAATAACAAAATGTGTCTAGAATGAGTAACTAACATTTTGTATAACTTCAATTGTTCACATCTTATTGCATTGATATATCTGAAATAATTAAAAGTAAATATTGAACGTACTAATGTATTTATATAGTTTATATTAATTTACCTATTGACAATTACAATATAGTTATTGAAATAATAAATACAAACTATATTAAAACCGATCCTGTTTCATTAAGAAAATGATTTTTCTTTTTCATCTCGGCTATTATTGGTTTATTATATTCAAATTCTTTGTATCACTTTAACACAAACTGCAAAATTTTTTGCCTGATAATTTTGTTCAATATATAATTATATAATCAAGGTACAATTTTTCGAAGTTGCATTTCTCCATATATTGGGGAAATAATTATAAAATATAGAGTATGATATAAATATAGTCAAACCATAATTACTTGAAATCGGAAAGAATTAAAGCTAAATTAGATTAGATTAGAGTGGGATATTGTGGGTTTGTGAGTGTATTGTGATCTGAAAGCTCTATTATGTTCCTACTTTGCTTTAGCTGGGCTATAATTCCTCTTTTATTTGAGACAGCTTCAGGAAGATTAGTTCTCCCTTTTAAATTAAATACATGGGCATGGGTGCTTGCTGGTTTTGTACATGCAGAAATTGTGTTCTGGTATTTCAACGTCTTCTCTACTAAATTTACAGTCACCAAGGTTTTTTTATATTTTTATAGTGTCTTGTATCAGAGACCCTATGAAAATAGTAGGTTGATATATTTTATTAGACCTTCCACAATCTTAATTCCAGATAAACAATCTAGAACCCACAATTTTGTTTCTGTTTTAAGCTCAGCCAATGAAGTCATAGTACATTAAAGTTATGGATTTCACTTTTAAGTTACAATGGTTTTTAAGTTTGAATCTATATTTTATTACATAGTAGTAAATAAAATTATGTATGAACTACATAATTCTAACCTTCCAGATCGTGTGCTCCATTCATACAATTTATCTAGTATGTGTTCATCCAACAAATATTCCAGGCATTGGGAGGAGCACTGATTCATGTAAAGCCTGTCAATGCGTCTAATATCATATAATAATAATGTTGCCATTTGTTCCAAGTGATTAACGACTCCCAAAACATCGTCATGGCTGGGTAATTGCTAAAAATAATTTAAACTTAATATTTTAGAAGCAACATATTGGAGTACAGTACTTGAACCCTATTAAATAATTTGCACACTTGATGCCAATGCTCCTTGAAACTATCATAACAGGCTTGTGGATCACATTCATCTTCTGGGCTGATAATAGATTTTGATGATTTTGAAGACAAAAATGAATTTATCCATTCCATATTATTTATTAGTAGATCTCAATTTACTTATTACATCTTTCTTGATGACTAAATAGAGAACAAAAGTTTGTTTGGGAACCTATATTATTTGTCTAACAAATTCTAAATATAAGTGAATAATAAGTGAATCATATTGGAAAACCTCAATACAAAAAGAGATGAACTATTTGACAATCTTATACAATTCCTTGAACATTAATGACGTACTTTGACACAGTTGCTATGGTAACAAATTACCTTAGATCATAGATGAAGCCATTTTTGTAATACTTCTATATGGACACTTTCTATACGTGGAAGCTATTCCGACTAAGGATGACAGAATGATAACGCTGTCTCTATCCTCCGAGGCTCCAGCTCGGTTCTGCACGTTCTCAAGCATGCGCAACCTGAACGAGGTATCTGTAACGAGAGAGAAAATAGAATATTATCAGTACTTTAATAGTGGAACATTCCTTCCCATTTAAACTGTCCATATAGAAGTATTACATATATGCCCGGCACCAGACCTTTCCGTCAGTTACAGAATCCAAGCGACAGAAAAAAGCAAATATATATTACGTCGAAGAAGCTGTTTATAGGCCTCGAGTTAGTTATTTTCCAATAACGCTCGAGAGGGAATATTTACATAAACGGATTATTTATTTATATCTGCGTTACACACGATAGGTAACATGATAACACATATTAACACTTTTATCGGACGTAATATTGAGCAGTTGCCCGATTATTGGCATTCGCATTTCTAGATGTAAAATATACCACATTCCCATAGATCATGGCCTTGTCATAGATAACCCTAATTCCTGTACACGGCACAGAACATACAAGAGGATATGTTCTATGGTACACGGTTTTTGTGGAGGGTTGAGATATCAAATTATTGTTCGAATCACGGATGCTAGAGAGGAAGGGATTTGGGTTGGGATGGCTACAGGGATTTCGATAAAGTTATTGCGTCCGATAAAAAGAGGGTTACATAATTTTTGTAAATATGTCGTTCGCTAATGTCCAACAAACTTTGATGACTTCTATTTGTTATTGTTTAGTAGTAGACACAAACCACTTACCCTGGGTTAGTTATCTCTGGTAGTAGTAAATGAGTTTTATAATTGGATATTACCTCAAAAGATTGTGACTTATTTGAACAACTGTGTGATATATGTATGAGAGAAAACGAGGAAGGCATCCGTTCAAGACAGAGATGACCAGAGTAAAAAGCACCATTAGAAATTATTCACACCGATTTATGTGGCCCAATCAACTCACCAACATGGGACAATAAAAATATATGCTTACAATTTTAGATGATTACAAACACTACTGTGTAGTTTATCTTCTAGAAAATAAAAATGAAACAACAGACTTCTTAAATCAATATATAGCAGATATACAAAGAGAATAAAATCTGAAAGTTAAAAAGATAAGATGCGACAACAGTGGAGAATATGTGAGCAATGAACTAAAGTACTATTGTAGAGAAAGTGGTATCATTTTGGACTATACAATTCCATACACTCCCCAGCTAAACTGTGAAGCAGAACGTCTCAACAGAACACTAATTGAGAAAGTGGAGTTCTATTATTTGAAACAAACACAAATAAGAAATTTTGGGGTGAAGCAGTAAGAGTTGGGGCATATGTATTAAATAAAAGGATCACAGAATCTTTAACTGTAAACAAGACACCATATGAAATGTGGTCAGGCAAAAAGCCAAACAGAAAACAATAACGAGATACCTGAAAATGACATCAAAACACAAGAGAATTAAATAGTGTGTTTTCCGCGATTTAATACAAATTCATAACATTTGGATTTTTACAGGTGATGTTGATTGTTTTTTTAGTTACACCCCGCAACAAAACGCTAGAGTCAATAGAAGCTATCGCATGAGTAAGTTGAAAGTCAAAATGATACTATCTGTCTTGGACAGTTACACTGTGGTCCATAAAGAGTTTGTTTCACCTGGACACAGCGTGAATCAAGTGAAGGATTGACAAAGTGCACTAAGACGTCGCGAACACTTTGATGCTACATCACGACAATGTAGCCAGCTACTGCGCGTTGAATTTGTCGCAGTTTTTAGTTTCCAGAAAGATGTTAACGCCGTTACCCTATACGCCTGATATATCTCCTTGAGATTTCTTTTCTTTCTCTTAATCAAAAATGTGCAAAAAAGAACCCATTTTGATTAGATTGAAGAAATCCAAACAATCGTGACGAGGGTACTGTTTGAAGTTCTAATGAAAGACTTCCAGATTTACTACATTGTCTAGAAAATCACCAGAATCGGTGGATTAGTGAAGATAGAATTACTTTGAAGTGAATCATGTTGTCTCTAAATAATTTTTGCAGCATCAATGTCATTCCATTATTAGACCTCATTAAATATTCAGTATTTTTTATATTGGAAGGCATAAATCTCATATTTAAATATCAATTAGATTCAATTATTTTATCTGAATTAATTAGCTGTTCTTCAGTAACAAGTAAGTTTTAAGAAACATTTTCTATGCTGTATGTCTTTCCTATTTATTAACACACAATCATTAACATATGATGAATACTTAGGAATCTAATATTTTATACAGACTTCTATTAATAAATAAACATAAACATAAAGCTGATATAATTATTTGGCTTTTCCTTGAGCAGCTACTGCTTCCATGGCTTTTTTAACTGTTTCAGGATCTCCTAGAAATTCTAGACTTTTGATGGGTTTGAGATTTTCATCTAATGTATACACAAATGGAATTCCTGTAGGTAGATTCAACTGCATAATTTGATCATCTGTGAGTTCTGAAAAATGATAAATGAATTAAAATTTTTTGTACAATTTTAATTTTTCTATTTACAATATTATTATTGGAATTTTAAAATTTAATGCTAGTGAGGAAAGTACGAATTTCACACTATATACATTGTTGACTATAAATTATACTTTAAGGGTATTTCAAGTTTTCAATTTTATATTTTTTTAGTTGGGTTTATATGCTTGTATGTTCTCTTATTTTTCGAGAATCTTGAGCTAAAAAATATGATATCAATGCTGAAAACATTGAGCATTTGCTGAAATTTCCCTATCTATAGAATCTCACAACATTAGCATAGCTGAATCTGAACATTTCATTCATGTTCTCATGGAAAGGCTGATTTGAACTAATAAATATTGAATTTTCGATACATATTTTTCTTTCCAGTAGTATTCACTGGAATACACATAAAAATTAAAAGGTCAACTTTTGAAATCACAAATGTGTGAGTAGAAATCTAAAATCAGAGTTCTTATATAAAATACTTACGATCAATATGCTTAACAATACCCCTCAAACTGTTTCCATGAGCTGCAATTAATATTTGTTTGCCAGCTTTGATTTGTGGAACAATTGTATCATTCCAGAATGGTAAAGTTCGTTCAATTGTCAATTTAAGAGATTCAAATTTTGGAAATTGATCTACTGCTGGGCCATCAGCATAACGTGGATCTTTAACAATAATGTCATAATAAGGATGGTCAGATTCCATTGGTGGAGGAGGAATGTCAAAGCTACGGCGCCATATTGCCACCTAAAAATAATAGATACATCTTATTCAAGGTATCTCTAACTTTACTGATGCAATTCCTGTTTTTGTGAATAAAACTTAATCTATAAAAATTTCAGGAAAAATTATTCAATTTTTTGTGTTGCCATAGTTAAATATGCTTTTGAATAAATTTTTGAACATGAACACTTTGAAAGTCACAGCCTTTAAAGTTGTTGATATAGTAAAAGAACATAAATGTAATAACCTTAGTAGTGGTGGTTAAAGTGAAAAGTATGTGGTATAGAATATCACAAACCTTAATCTTATTTTTTGATTGTCCTCAGTGAGAAATCCATTTTTTTTTATTCCATAAAGATTGTTGCTGGAATAAATTCTTAAAATATTTTAGAGGATAGGTTACATCTATAATTTCCTTATAAATATCTGTTGAATATCTCTCAAGAATATATTTAATAGAAAGATAATGATGAAACTTGAAACTTTATAATACAGATATCTTTTAGCCAACATATTTCTACTGTATTATAAAGCAAACTATGTTAGTCTAGTTCCAAGATACAGATTTTTGCAGTCAGTATTATCTAGTGGATCTCAAAGCTTATGGATTGTTCTGATATTTATAATGAAATTGTAAGGATTACATAAATATTTTGTTTAAAATAAGATTATTTTAAGAATATCCCCGGCAAAGCTAAACATATACACCAAATTTATGTCTAATACTGAATAGACAAATAAAAAAGTAATATACCTGTTCATTTCCATATTTAGCAGCAGTTTCTGCTTTATTTAATCCTGTGAGACCACCATAATGTCTTTCGTTTAATCTCCAGGTTTTAATTGTTTCTAGATTTTCTTGTCCAATTTCCTTTAGTATTGCTTGGAGTGTATTTTGAGCTCTAGTGAGAACTGATGTATATGCAATATCAAATTTGTAATTTGCATCTTTTAGAGCTTTTCCTGCACTTTCCGCTTCCTTTTTACCTATAAAAATAATTATTAAGAAGTCGTTATATTTGATAAGAGTCTATTTTTGCAACTATAAAACAATATCATATACCTATAACTTTGTATTAATAAAAATTTGTAAACTGATATTTTTAAAGATTGGAATTTAGTATTAATACTAATCTAATTTATCAATTACAAAATTAAGTACTGTATTAATATAATAAATTGAATATTGACATTGTACACTTTACTACATTTTAAGAAAAGTTTTTATTAAAAATTAGATTCTCATATAAAGTTTATGATTAAGGTCATACAAGGTCAGAAATGTACACACCTTTTTCGCTTAAATTAGCATCAAACCATCCGCAGAAAAGATTTTTTTCATTCCATTCAGATTCTCCATGACGGACCATAACAACTTTAAACGGAGCCATTCTGAAGTTTCTTAAAATAATTGTTAAATTTTTCAAGTGGGTTACAGAATGTAACTGAGAGATTTAAAATCAGAAAAAACGATCATGTGAAAAACATCGATTATCCTAAATACAAACTCGAATACATTCACCTTAAGATCGATTATAGAGTGATAATGGATAAATATAATATAAATTTGTCCAATTTCTTGAGTAGTAAACTTTTTATATTTAATTTCTTGAGTAAAAATTCTTAATTTGTAATCTAAAGTGAATAAATAACGTGCCAAAATTTCTGTTTATATTTCTGTTCAATTTCAGAATATCATTTGATTGATCGCACGTACCATGTAGCCCTACTGCTACCTATAGAGCATATTAAGGGTATGTTCTGTGCTGCTACCAATGATGAACATGTAAGCGTTCGCTGTCAAGACTTTTTTGTTTTCTGTGTCTTGTTAGTTTATAGGTATATTTTTAAAACAGAGTCTATTTTGGTCGCTTTTTTTTTGAACATTTTTACTAAAGTGTAATGGGAGTTTCAACCGTAGCGTTTAGGGTCGTACTTTTTTAATTTTTAAAAGTATTGGATCTCAGTCCAATCTTTCTGCTTCCCAAATCACTTGAGATTCATCAATGGTCAAACTATTAAGAATAGTATTCGTCAAACATTCATCACCAAATCTTATATTATATCGAATTTAATAGATCCGTATAAACTTGGTATAATATTATGCTGAAATGTATATAATAACAATATTTGTAATCTTTAGTTAGATTTATGAAAAAAGCATGACATAATTCTCATTAGTTTTTTCATTTCACGTAATCATGAGTGTGTTTAAGTAACTGCAATTAATTTTTATCAAAATGTAAATGTTGTCGCTTCCAAAATTTTCACAGATTAGATTTCAGTGTCAAGCAATTATGAAGTATACTCGCGAAAAAAGCCCTAAAACAAAAAATAATCTGCTAAAATCAACAGTTTTCGAATCTGGTTGTGTCATATATTAATCTCAAATAATTTGTAAATATATCCAGACAAGTATCACCTGTTGAAATATTCAATTTTATCTGTGATAGTTTTTATTTTATATTATTTACGACGAATCAGAATGGAAGAGAAAGATAAAAAAAAGTAAGCTATTCACATGTACTTTATATTGACTCATTTATTTATATGATAATTCATGATTTAGATTTGGTTCAATTGCTGGAAGTCCTTCTGAATGTTCTGCAAAATCTTCTAGACAAAAGGTAAATTTATTCTTAATCTATTTATCTGAAAAATATATTCCAGTCAGAAAATAAGTGCAATATCCGTTTTTATTAAGGGTGGCAATTAAATTGTTCATATAGATCAACAACAAATAAAATGTTTATTCAATATCATTGACAGTGGGTAAGATTAACTTTTTGATGATATTGAGATTCAAGAATTTTCTAAATGAATCATAATATAGTTTCTACCACTCAAATGAAGAGAAAATTGTGCAGTATTTTTTGCTAAGAAAAGTAATACAATGGGATAGTTTTAGAAAATTTACGAATCTTTGTATCTGACACTGATAAATAATGTTTCATTAATCATATAAATATAAAATAGTTATTATTAAGTACAATGTGTTTACACATTGATGTATTTCTCTATATATGAGTAGTTTTTAAGTTGGTTGTGTTTTATTTTGCAACTGCCTCAAACTTTTCCGGTTTACGAATTTATGATTCTAATCTGATTTATAGTCTCAACTAGTTTCTAGTGCACAATTATCATATTTTCATTCCAAGTATACTATAATGAAATAATATTATTATTGGAATGCACTTCAGATGGGAAAACGCATTTTTTTATATTCCATAAATCACAAAGATTTTTGCTAGCACTGAAATGTTTTAGAGTTAATAATTGAGTTTCTTACAAGAATAAAAAGGATAGTAGGTTATAAGATCCTACTTTATTGTAAATATTTGTTATTGTTACACTTTCCAATATTTTCCAAAACAATTTTCATAGTTATAGCAATATTTTTAGTCAAATTTAATAAGAAGCAGAAGTAGTAGTTTGGAAAAAGGAGCACCATTGGTGTTTAGCTATGAAGATGATATCACCAACCTATATAAAACTAATTTCTTTTAATGATGTAATCAATAAAATTGTAAATTACTGAATCACTAGTCAAGATAGATTATTAATTATTTTCTTCAAAAAGGAGTATTGAATTATAAATTTCACTTTATTTTTAAAAAACTTTATTCACAAAAAAGTTACAATTTTACAAATGTTGAATGAACTCAATTAACAAAATTACTTAAAATGGTATTTACTATTCCTATTTATTTTGAAATAAATGCTGGGTAAGTATTTTTGTAATGTAATCCTTTTTACGTTTTAATTTTTAAAGTAATCTGGATTTTTCTAGATGTAACTCCTCCATCCCTAAGAATTAAAAATAATGGAGTTATTTTTCAGGTCCTGTTTTCTTTCTCCAATTTTGAATTCTTTCTTCTTTTCTTCAATGTCCTCTCTTCTAATTACTCCATAACTTGAAAATAAATGAAAATCGGATAAGAACATATGAGTTTTTTTACATTATTTTCACATGTATAATACACTCCTAGAGTTTGGTGCGCTTTTCCCGACTCCCCCTGTAGATGTCTATTTTTCAACACTCCTATTTGGTGAACTAACATTGAAACCAGATTTATTATAATACATTCTAACCAAATAAACTTGTGCTTATAAACGTGGCCTTTCGCAATCAACTTACTAAACGTTTTGGTCTTATATGTTGTTATTAGTCTGTCTTTTTATTTCGTCATGTGGCAGAAACTTAAAAATAACAGAATATTTATATTTTTGTTTTCAATAAAAATATAGATAATTGCCTTATCAATGAATTTTAAAAATATATGAGAGTATACAGTAGATTTCAGAATAATTTAGAAAGTTATTATCACAAAAAATTGTTTGTCTTTTATTATTAAAAATTTTATTTTACGTAGAGATCTACTGTGAATTAACAGAAAACATATTAATATTATCACAGAAACAATAAAATTTTCAGAAAATATAAAATTGAAAAATAATGTAACTTTCAAAAAATCCTTCAAGTCAGTAGGTCAACCAAAACATTTACAAGAGTATCTCTACAAATATATTAATAAGTTTAATAGGTTTTATTTTGTTATCAGCTTAGACTGTATGTATCAATCTTTCTATGTAACAGAATCTTAGAATTTTTGCACAAGTATCAAGGATTAGTAACAATACATAAATTTGTAACATTATCTTTTGGACTCCATTTTTTCTTCTCTTATTAAAGGATCAGTTTAGTTCAAAATGTGCTTGTAATGGACCAATGACAATACAATAGTTTTATAAATGTGTATTATCCTTGCCAAGACCACATGTCACAGACTTTGGTTTCGATTTTTTACTCGCTTCAAATGATCAGATAAAACTTGTCAGTCAGGGATCGACGACTAGTAATTAGTATTTCACCCCATAGTCCTTAAGCTTAATGACGTGTTTTCCGGGGAGAAACGGCCGCTTTATGTAAAATGGCGTTATATTAATAGAAAAAAAATATTGATTGAAAATTATAATCAAGAGTTCTATAAAGAACTTGATTGCTAAAAATTAACGTAAATATTGAGCACCCACGCTTTTAGAATTGTAATTTTCTAGTAATTCATTTTATTGATATCTTTTGAATAATTATTTCGTTTTTAAATGTGATCCCATTGAGATTTTCAATGCCAGCTAATTTTAGATTAAGTGCTACTTAAAAAGAATCTGCAGATTTAAATATTGTGACACGTCTATTCGTACCATTTTCTGATATTCCTAAATTATAATTGGCACTGATTTGATTGCTTTAGATGACACAATAATATGAATATTTTTATAAAGAACAAAATTAGGTGGAAATGTCGAAGATATGTATTGAATAATACATTCAAATATATCTAAAATAAGATAATTTATTCAAAATAATATATACATTTCTATATTGTCATCTGTAAAGATATCACTAAATCTTAGAATGATTGATAACTTGTTTGTTGAGGTATTGCTTATTTTTGTGAGTAATAATATATGATAATAGTTCGTATATTTATTATTTATGGTAACGGAGCTGGGAAACTTATACATATGTGTATGGAAACATTTCATATCCTACAATGGAATAATATTTGAATGGAACGTATAATTCTAATTATCACTTTCATTGAGTTTTTTCATATTAATAATAATCTTGCTTAATTTGAATAAATGCTTTATATAAACATCTACTTCTCTATTTTTCCGTTTCTGTTTTGAAGTGACTTCTTTTCTATTGTATAATATATGCAGACCATTTAGGTCTACTTCTTTTCCTCTTGCTAACTGATATCTTCCATGCAACTCATTTCAAGACTCTGTATTCGTTCATTCGTGACCTAGCCATTGTAACCTTGTTGTTTCTATAAACGCGCTGATTGGTGACTCATTGAAAAGTGTGTAAATTTCATGGTTGACCTTCTCTCCCATCCTAACTCTGTCTGCTTTCCTCCAAAAATTCTTCTTAGTATTTTTCTTTCCCAGATTTGAAATTTCTGTTTAGTTTTATTCGTCATTATCCAGGTTTCACAGGCGTATGTTAGGGTGGGTCTCAAAATAGACTTATAGTTTCGTAGATCTGGATATCTCTATCAATGTTAATATCCATCTAAGATTGTCTGTACAGTCGTTACTGGTACTGTTATTAGTTGTTTTGTGGTTTTCTTCAAGCTTTGTTCATACTATCATAAGCTCTTTTGAAATCAACAAAAAGAATATGTGTTGGTATCTAATATTCATATTCATTTCTCTATAATTTATTTTCACACAATGTGTTGTCTTCCTTCTTGTAAATGTTTAATATAATGCCTTTCCTTCATACTTCTGGAATTTTCTCGGTTTTCCAAATCTGACAAGTAAATTGAATATTTCTTCTTTAAGCTGTTTACCACCATCAACTGTGCTTATTTAAATTCAATTGGATTAGCACACGGTGTCGAAACTATATTTTCATTTATGTATTTTTTAAAGTTTAATGGAATGAAGAACTCTTTGGTATCAAGAACAAAATTTTATGGAGGATTCTTGTATGTCTAATTTTGACGATGTTAGATTCGGAATTTGTTTACTTGGTAATGAGAGGTACAGAGTATTATCTAATACTACTCGTAATATTGTATGTATAGATATTTGACAAATTATTCTCTGAACAATTGATAGTTCATATCCCCGTTGCAATTTGGAAAAGTATTTCAAGTTTCTTGATAATATTAATGCCATATCTCTTTTTAAAACTGTAAGTTGACCTCTAGTTCAGCAAGTTCCAGCAACGAAGCATACTTTATGAGTAGTTTGAAAATAGTAACTCATGCACTAATTGACCCAATCAAGGCTTTTTACTTGCAAATAAATCTCCCCCCGTATTTGTCGGTTTTATCTAGTAATGTTTATTAACCTTTGAATTTTGATAGGAATATCTCTTATCCATTAATCTCGGTGCTATAAAAGTTGAAATATTGTAGGTTAATTAAATAGAGCTTTACTCGTTAGTTTTCAAAACAGTTGCTCTGGATAACAAACAATAAAAAATATTTCAGTTGTCATTGAACATGCCTCTGTGTATTGATTGGAGACACACGAGATATATACAAAAAATTAGACTATAGACATTGTTTCTTCAAAAATTCTATGTTTCATAGGAAAATATAATTTTTTGATTTTATTTACTCGTCATTTGAACAAAATTTCTCCAATATTTTTACAGTTGAAAAACCTAATAGCAGAACGAAGGAGGCAGAGACTGGATCAAACTATGATTCAACCCGAATTGATGGACCCTTATGAGGCTGTGAACAGGTACAAAATTGCTCAGTTCAAACCAACTGGATATATTGAAGAAGGAAATTCAGGACATTATTGCATCTGGGATCCAAATTATCCCGAAAATCCTGAAAGGGTAGCTTGCTCAAAAAGGAGGTATGTAATTTAAATACAAAAATAGTTTCAGAACATTACATTTACATCAAGAGTATAAATTTTTTTAAATTGAAAGTTAATATTTGAGTTATTTGAGTATTTGAGTAAGTTTAAAAAGTATATTTCTAGTTTACAAAGAAAAGAAGATGTAAAATATAGACATCTAGTGTAAAACTTGTACATCAAATCAATTAAAAATACAGTTTTCGTATGTTGCGTCTACTGTTTAATTATTTTCTTCAAAATCGTCCTTAAAACAACTACAACGTTACATTTCTGCCTTCGGTAAAAAAGTTTAATACATTGCAATCATTTGAAGAAACAAATAATGTTCTGCTTTAGGTAAAAAATTCGTATTTGAGTCCTGGTGCAATTTACTATAAACAATGTTTAAGTGTCGAGGCTAGGAAGCAACTGCCGCAATTAGTGAAACGCATCACTCCAATAAACCGACAATACCAACTGTAAAAAAGATCTTATTTAAACTTGTTCATAATATAAAAAAATAAGTGTCCACAAAATATCCTAAAATATTAGTGATGCGATAATTTTTATATATATATATATATATATATATATAATCCTTTTTTTTTCAGATTAGAAGACCTTGATTTAATAAAAAGATGTAAAAAAGTTTCACCTCAAAAATTTCCAGAAGATGTGTATCTTAAATTACACAATAAAGAATTATATGAGAAGCTTAAAGATATTAAAAATATTTCAGAAGATAAACTACAAGAATTAGCTTCAAAATACGATTCCGTTTTTTTTACACATGTGAGAGATTATTTTGCTAATAGTTAGAATATAGAACGTTAATCCAACCACAGTTGATTTAAGTAAATATTGAAATGATCATTATTCCAAATAACATTCATAACTTGCTCTGCTGTAATTTTTATAACTAGACTTTTTTTTATTTTATACTCATTTCTTAATGATCTTTCATTTTTAGGCAACATTTACCTCTTCAATTATTGCTGCCGAAGCAGCAATAACATTGACCCTAGAAGTAGCAAGAGGAAATTTGAAAAATGGATTTGCCCTAATTCGTCCACCTGGACATCATGCTATGGCGGATGCGTTTTGTGGATACTGCTTCCTCAATAATGTCGCTCTTGCCGCTCAGGTAGCTATAGACAAGGGATTAGCTAAGAAAGTTCTTATTATTGACCATGATGTTCACCATGGCCAAGGCACACAAAGAATGTTTTATGATAGAGATGAGTAAGTGGTATGCTGCTAATATTATTAGTTAATATACAAAACCAAAATTGTATACTGTGCATCCATAGACGTTTCGACGTAACCATATAAATTTGTGTTTTTAATCAATTACAATAAAGTTTTTATAATGTGAGTCATCATCAACTAATGGACATTGTTAAGACAAAGCATTTAGATAGTAGTGATAAAAAATCATCAATATTTATATTATAATAAATCGAACATTGCTCAATACATACATGGAAACATTAAGTAGGTGGAATACCATTCATGGAGCACAGGGAGCACTTTAAAAGAGGCGGATGTCTCGGTGACTTCTGTGAGAGTACCAAAGATCTACTGACTAATGAATTGATTTGAGAAATAAGTTTTATTATTGAATACTAAAAAAGATAATATTAACAAATAGAATTAATGCTATTTTACACATAAAAAGTGAAAATTTTGAAATAGCTGAGTAGTTTATTTATCTATGGTGAATTGCACAAATCAATATACTCAGAAAAAGCATTGAACGAGATGTGGATGTATTGAGAAACTCTAAGACTCATGGACAGATAGAGTAACGAATAACAAGGTGTTGAAGAGACCTTGAAATACAAAGATATTATAATAGATATAAAAATTAACGCACCACTCATATTTTTCTCAATATTGTTTATTTATTGACAACTTACTGTACGACAATTAGGTAGTTCATGGACCTTGTTTGACAGTGACTGTTGTTATGTAAGTTAACTATAGTATCACATAATATTGTTTTGACAGTAATTCGTATTAAACCTCAGAATATATGATGGAAAATTAGAAAAAGCCAATAACATACGTCCCTATTGGTTTGCACAATATTTTTTTTTTATAATTGTGTGCTTAATGTGGATGCCCTCATGAAATATTTTCTTTATATTGACGGTCGCATAGTCTGCAGAATGGAATAGATAATCTAGAACTAAAAAGGAAATAATTTTCTATATCAAACGAAAATAGAGTGTGTCAATATTGTTGAGCTTATTGTTATAATTTCCTTTAATCTAATTCATTAGTTTAACTATGTACCAATAGATCTCTAAATTTTAGTGTACTTTATTTCTCTATTCATCGGTATGAATATGGAACTTTTTGGCCAAATCTAAGAGAAAGTGACTCAGATTATATAGGAGATGGAAAAGGAAAAGGGTATAATATTAACATTCCATTAAATGTAACTGGACTAGGAGATGCTGATTATTTGACAATAGTATTTAACATTTTGCTTCCAGTAGCATATGAAGTGAGTACACTTTTCATTTTTAAATGTTTATTGATTGCCCTAGAATGAGTGAATAATTTACACTATTTTAATTAAATATTATATCTGTACTACTCTATCATTGTAAAGGTGTTAATAAAATGCCGAGTGACTGAAATAAAACATAAAAGTTATATACACAACACTAACTTCTTATGTACAAACACACCCAAGTAAATTACTTTATACTTGAAAAAATTAAATTGATTCTCCAATGTGTAGATCTTAATATGAAGTAATAAAATTATTATGCTAGTAAAAATGAAAAAGTGACCTTTTAATGATTTCTCATGTTTAATTAGTGGTTTCTTATCAATGAAGGTTGGAGTAATGAAGAAACCACTTTTGAACGTTATTAAGTAGTGCACAATTTAATTTGATCATGATTAAATACGCCTAGTGTGTGCATACAAAGAACAGTTATTGAAAGGTGTGTAGCCTTCAAATTGGGTTATTAATATACCTAATGGTTACTATTTCTGTATTTTAGTTTAAACCTGACCTAATAATTCTATCAGCAGGATATGATTCTACTTTAGGATGTCCAGAGGTAAATATGTGAAATATACTTTTTAATTTTTTTAGTTTAATCCAGATTTAATCATTATATCGGCAGGCTTCGACTCATGTTTGGGAGATGAAAAGGTGAGATATTGACAATGTAGGCATCAATTCGTCTTTTGTCAATACAATATTCATTCAATATTTTTTCATAAGGTATTAACTGATAATATATTAAGGAAGACTTGAGTATCATAGATTCACAAAGAAATATATAGATAAATATTGTTATATCATATAAGTCGCCTATTGCTTCTAAATTCAGAAAGTGATTGCCCATATGACATGATGAGTTATTTTATTTTTTTTCCAAGATATCCTTGTACGGGGACGATTAAATTTATTTTTTTTCTCACAATAACTGAAATAAGATTTTGAGAATAGGTCGTAATTATTATGATATCATATTTACGATATATAATTTTGAAAAATGTGCTTCATCCTTAAACAACATTAGATTCAGAAATTGAAGATTTACTGTTAAAAAATGTTAATGTGGGATTTTTATAATAATAATTAATGTTACAAATATATTTTACGTCATTATTTGAGAATTCATGATCTGACAACTTCCATTCCTGTATATTGTTTGTCTCCTAATTTTTGTTTTATGTTTTAGGGGGAAATGTTAGTATCTCCTCACTTTTACGGTCAGCTGATAACACTTTTATCAGGTCTAGCTGACGGCAAAATAGCTGTATGCCTAGAAGGGGGATATTTTCTTGAATCTCTTGCGGAAGGAGTAGCATGTACTATAAAAGCACTTCTTGGCGATACATGCTATCCGATTTCTTCTGAATTTGAAGTACATCCTACACTTATCGATGTCATTAATAATACAAAATACTTTTTAAGAGATTATTGGGAATGTTTCAAAAATGATCCGCTGTTTTCTTTCCCAAAAACTCTAGATCTGGAGAATTGCCTTGAAATTGCTAGAGATACAGAACATTTGACTTGCATTTCTTATAAACACATTTCACAAGTCCCTACGATTTTTGAAACGTACGGCTTTTATCCGCAAAGAACGGAGGAAGAACACGAAACATTTCTGAAAATGATATTAGATCTTAGAAAGGGTAAGATACAGATACTTTGTGATCTATTGTTCAATTTAGCTCTAAATCAGTGGACAGAAATAAATATCTGAAATATAAAAAAAAAGGAAATAAAAATATATTGATTTAGATGGGGTCGAATCAATCACAACATAAATTCACCAATAATGTCATTAAGACTATGAACCAGAAACTGATAATTTTTAGTTTTCTCTATGAAACCGCGAATATCAGCAAAAATTTCTTTATAGAATTTCTTTTTAATATTCTTATACCAATACAAAAATACTTCATAATTGCCCATTTATAAGCGGTGCTCACAAAATGGAATAGGATAGTACTTTACCTATTTTTAAAGTGATTTGCCACAACGTTAAGTTTCACTAATAGCAATATTTTTTGTGATTTTAGAATATTCACAAGGACGCCAAAGTGTCAATGTTATTGGTTATGCTTACGATGAATTATTACTTAGACATAAAGGTAACGAAAAATTCGGTAAATTTCCAGAAAGACCAGAAAGAATTGTAGAGATATTGAGGAGTTTAGACAATTTTGGAATATTGAAACGTTGTCAAAAAATACAGGTAAATGTGAATATCGTTGAAATTTAATTCAGTTCTTGAAAAATGAAAAATATTCCATTTTGCCATTAGCTGAGGAAACAGATGGCACCATTATTTTCTAGTGACATTTTGAATTAGTACCATCAGATGTTCCATTGCGTTATAATTATCACTTAAATGTAGCATAATGTGTTTTGATAGTTGTATGCATCTATTGTATATTTCATATATCTATTTGGAGTCCCATCAACATATATGACTTTAATGTTACTCCTGTTTTATTCAGAACATATATTCTTTTTTACTAGTTATTCTTCATGGAATTAATATTTTCGTATACTTGTTTATGTGATCTTTAATATGATAAATGATTTTTTGTATTATTTCTAGCTTTCTGAATTTAATGAAAGAAAATGGATAGAAAAGATCCACAAAAAAGAATACATAATTGATGTTCTTGAACAGCGAAATCTTATCGAAAAAGCTGACTGGTTTTTCAATGCAGAAACAACAGACTGTATATTGAAATGCATCTCATGTGTAATTTCATTGGCCGAAAATATACATCAAGGATCTATTCGATCTGGTGTTGCTGTTGTTAGGCCACCTGGGCATCACGCATGTTTTGATGAAGGCAATGGATTTTGCTTTGTTAATAATGTAGTTATTGCAGCTCAATATTTAATCGAAGAGAGAAAGTACAAAAGGTAATGTTCTTTTATTATATACTAGAAAAATATATTCACATTACATCAAGATCGTTCCTTAGAAATATAGAGTACTGTCATCCTCAACAGTTGTATGGTAAATAAGTCTTCACTCTAATAAAAATTACATCAAAATTTATATAAATAAAAACATTGTATTAATCTCAGAAGTGGGATAATACTATGGCAAAATTTGGAACTGAGATAACAATTTATTAATAAATGATAGTCTATCACTTTCAACATAATACAAGGTATATTCTATGAAACATTGACTGTTTCGCAGAACTTCCATAATGGGGATTTTATTTTTATGGAAGATAATATTGTATGGATAATATTACTATGTTGATATGGAAAATAACCTGCCAAAAATTTTTAGAGAAGATTAAAATTTATCATTCCAACTCTATACCTCCACGCTGAATTTCTCTAGTACAAATAATTTTAAGTACTATATATGGGTGAATATAAAAAATTTGACTAGAATTTGTCCTATTTTGCAAAAATTATTTTTAACAATAACGTTTACAAATATTTCAATTATCTAATTAATTGAAAGTAGCTGGCATCCACATACCTCTTTATACCTGACAACCCAATAGTTCGTCCAGGTAAATACTAAGCCACCCAAGAGCTGCACATTCTATACATTTTAGATGTTAAGTCAGTATAAAATTTTCTTGATGTTGCAACATTTAATTAAAGATCATTGCTTAAAAAATAGTTGAAAATAGCTTGCCCAAGATTTTCCCAGCCTGTTGTGATTTGTATGTGCGATTGAGGTGTCCCGAGTGCATGTGCGTTACAGGATACTCTCATGATCTAAATGTTCGGAAACTGACCGAGTTAATCGGATCGTAGTATGATATGATCGTTTCTACCCTAGTAGATGGGTTGTTTAATTTGTGTATAGTTTTTTGAACTTTGAGAATGATTTATTTCCCTTAAATGACTGTCTACTATTAATTTTAATGAGCAGTGTAATTCGTAAGTTACAGAGACTTGTGGTTTTGATTTTTTTCGGCATGTCAGCATAAAAATAGCTTATTAGAATTAAACTTTAGTGCAAAATCTGCGTGAAGGAGTAAATCTTGGATAACTGCTCAATAACAATCTATTTTACAACTAAATGAAATATCGTGGAAAAACTAACGCACCGCAAAGTAATAAAAATCCATGTAGACAACATTCACACATTGCATATTACCGAGGATGGAACTTGTAGAAAAAACTTGTTCCATTGACAGTCTTGGTATAGATTCATATAGCCTAATGTATCTTATTTGATGTTATGAGAAAGTCAGATGAACACATTGCTTCTAATACAACACTTCTATGGAAAGTAGAGTATTTGTTCGTGTTTCAGTTGATTAGGTACTGTTATATTTTAAGTTGATTCTTGATTAAAAATTGCAAACATTGGATGTAGTGTGATACATTTCCTTCTCTTTTTGTCCAAACAAAAACTTTTTATGATTAAAATTTGTTTTAGAGTGCTTATAGTAGATTTTGATATTCATCATGGTAATGGGACTCAAAATCTTACTTATAGTCGAGATGATATTATGTACATTTCCCTTCACCGCTTCGATAAAGGAAAATATTTTCCATTTTTAGATGAAGCTGATTATAATTATGTTGGTAGCAGTGCAGGTTTAGGATACAATATTAACATACCCTTTAACAAGGTAAGAAATCACGTTTACTGTTTCAATACAGTGAGTCATTTAAAATTTCATGATACCAAATGTGAAAATATGAGGATTTGAGTCCTCTAGTCTCAAAAGCTGCCATATGTTATCCGAGGTACGGAAATAAAAAACTATTGTAAGAAAATTAGTAGACATATCAATAACCAACCTCAACAGAGTAGTTTAAAATGTGGATAAAATAAGATATTTCAGCAAGCAAACAATGACTTGCATGTTTTAAAATATTAACGATTTAAATTGTGGCAATGGATGATTTTGAGAATAACTAAAGGAGTTTGCCGGTTTTAAAAAGCTTTAAGGAGGAAATAACCGATATTGAAACAAATACCTACATTTATTGACAAATGCAATAAATCTAAATAATCTAAACTACTTTCCCTCTTCTCAACTTCTTCACATACCAAATCTACCTCTTTATTTTTGGCTTCTGAACGTTCTATATTGACATAAAATTTCAGAATTTCTTAACTTCGCCAATTTAGTTCAGATGGTAGATATAATTTGCTTGTCGTTTTGGATCGGTAGTAGTAGGGTCTATAACTTTGAAACTTTCAATAAACTACCTTTTCAAACTACTTTTAACACTCCTGTAATCACCACCTCTTGTTTCTTCCTCCAAAATACTACAGTTTTGCGAATAACGTTTTAAACCAACAGTATAATGGAGGTGCCCTATATTGAATCTGATATGATATTTTAGTTTACGATACTTGGACATTAATGTTTTTCAATGAAAATAATTTTACTATTAGATAGGAAATTGAATTAGGATTTTAATGACATTTTTCGAATATTTTGGAAATGGCTTCTGAAACTAGACGATTCAATTATATTTTATTTTTTCGAAATTTAACCTTGTGACAGTAATTTTTATAATTTCATCATATTATCACTTAACACCATGTCTTGCATAAAATTCAGTTGTATATTTTAGGGTAATAAGACTGATCATGATTATTGGACTGTTTGGCTCAAACTAGTTCTTCCATTAGCATACTCCTACAATCCAGAATTTGTAATTATATCCGCTGGATTTGATGCGGGATATTTTGATCCACTAGGAAATGGTTATAAATTAACACCTGAAATTTATTCACATTTTATTCAAACACTTAAGCCACTTGCATCAGGAAAAATCCTTTTAGCGTTAGAAGGTGGTTATCACCTTGAAAGTACTGCTCTTTCATTGACATTGTGTATGAAAGCACTTTTAGGTAAGTAATATATTCGTTAACTGCTCTGTCTATGAATTTGTTACTTGAAGTTGCTTGTTGCTAGCGTATTACATACAAAATTTAAATCAAAAATAACAACAGGTGACAACCAATTGACCAATATGAGGAAAGAAGTAATCTTGTACCACGGTCTTACATACAGGTTTTTAAACTGAGATCAATTTCTACAGATAGGCGTCGTTCTCATGTAGAAATAGTCATGGCGCGGTGCTGCTATCTAGGGATCAACGTGGGTAGGGTTGGGAAAAAAATTTTGACATAAAGCATTCAACCTAAAATCGGCGAGTGCTTCATAGAATGATTGTATATCTGGATAATATTTTTAAGTTTTAAGCTTCAAGCTGCTCAAACTATGTATAAATATATGAAGAAGACTATATGGAACTACTAAAGGGCTGGTCAATTTACGTAAAAGTTATTTTATGTAATCACTGAGTGCTACCGCTCACACACTTTATTTTTCCGAATCCGTTTTTAGTAATAACATGTTTTTTTAATTTTTTAGGTGACCCTTTACCAGTTCCTAAATTTTCCGATAAAGTTGACCAGGACACATGTGAGACCATTCAGAAAGTATTATCAGTACATCGCGACAAATGGAAAATGTTGAAGGTGAATAAGAAAATAGCAAATTTCTCCTGCACCGAAAAAGAAAAAACAGACCTTGAAAGCTCTTGCAAAAAGGAAATTGAGAAGGGAGGAAGCGTTGAGAACTTGAAACAAAAATTTAAAAGGAACATAATATATAATGACGTTTAATGCAAAAATTCTATTTATATTCCAATTAAAATTCTGAAATTAGATATGTTACAGTAGATGTACCCTCTTGGGAAATGTACAATTTTCCCAGAAAGTTAGGTATATGTGAACTGAATATAATGATGTATATGTACATTTTCCGGCAAATGTGTACTCTTGCCATCACGTTATGGTAAATGTGTACTCTTGCCTTCACGTTTTGGTAGATGTATACTCTTACCTGCATGTTTTAAGAAAAGTTGGAATACAAATAAATTAAAAATCTTGCAGTAAAAAAATATTTATTTAAATAATCATAATACAAAAGACTTCATTAACGAAAAGTATTTCAATTAAAAAATGTAAATGACAACAAAACATACTTTTCTTCGCATATTATATAATATGTCGTAAGTTATGATCCCAATATTCCTAAATACAATTTTCGTCCTAGTTTTTCAGGACCAATACGATGGTAATCAAACAAATAATAATAATAACATACTTTTCTTCATTATAACAGTTGAATTTTATAAAACATATAGAAATTTCATATTGAAAAGAGCAAGAATTGGTATTGTGGCACTTGGAATTACATAATATTCCAGCATTTTTACAAATGCATTTGTATGATATAAACTTTTGTTCGCTAATGGCGAATTCATGCCTAGAATAAGGTTGTTTTAGAACTCCCTGTTTATTTCATAATTTTATATAAATTTTTATAATTAATAATACAAATCAAATTTTTTGGATCCGTTTTACCACGATCAACGTCGCAAAATATTTTATGCTACCCCCTTCTTTAAATCGACTTATTAATTTTTCTTCCTTCCCTACCACTATTATATCGTATCTTTTCAGCCGGCAGAAATCTACATCAATTTTATTCTTTTCTTTTAACTTTGCTGCATTTACTTCCAATAATATTTTTTTCCTACTGATGCTGGTTTAAATAAATATTATTTTTGTTTTTTTGTGATACAATCTGTTCTAGTCGTTCCTTTGTTTTTCAAAAATTCTAACTAAAAAAATTTTTTTTTGTAGAAAACTTAAAATTTTAAATCCATAATTATGATAATTTTAACTATTCTCAGTATTATTTCTCTAAATATCTTAAACTATGTCCAGAAATCTTCAGTACTGTGACATTAATTTGTAATGTAGTTATTGTAGGGTACATAAACATAATAACATTAACATCATAGATAGAGCACTTGCACGAAATGTGTAATGTGAAATAGCAGCGCCTACTGAAGTAGCCAAAACGGTTATTCGCGTATCACTAGAAGTGCGCATGCGCACCACATTACTAGCACATGCGATTTCGAATTTTGTATGCTCACAACTACCAAAACGACATTGTCATTGTGAATTCAATGTACATTTCCCTTATTTGAAATTGTAAATGTTAGTTGAATGCATAGTACTCAAACGAGGAGACAAATGTGCACTTTTATGGAAAATGATAGTCAAAATTTCAATTATTTATAGATACATTGGAAGTCTTAAAATAGAAATATTAATTTTGTCTTTTTTTAACATTGAGTAGAATTATTTTTTTTATTCTATTTGTTATTTTAATAAAATGTACTTTTTTATCTGTTTCATGATTTGTTGATGATGTCTTATTTTTTTAACATATTGAATATTGATAAATTGTATTTTTACTGTATAAATAGCGTGACAGTTACAAGGAACCTCATAAATAATCCTTAATTTCCTGCGTTTTAGATTTAATACTAGTAGAATATTTTGATAATGTTTCTATTTTCATATTTATTAAAATAAATTTTAACTGTTGAGAAAATTGTTATAAGTGATAAAGATAACTGGTAGAGATTTTGATGTTTAAAATTTGTTGTGGTTGTTATTGGTTATATTTATTTATCCTTCTTTTTCGTGTATTACAATTTAAATTTCAATAATAAAGAACTGAAAATATTGGTAATAAGCATATAGTATGTTGATATATATTATTCATTCAAGAAGACCTATAGTGAAGGACATTTATTCAAGATAACCTACGTATCATAGATATTTTAAATTACCTTAACGTTTTACTCATGTGTAAAAAAGGGTTGTTTCCGCGTCCTATTCAAAATATGTAATTATTATCAAGTATGAACAAAAGTAGGTCAGGTTTCCAGTTCTATACATGCGAAAGCTATTGGTCAAACACACATCTTGAATGAAATATGACAGGTTAGTGGAAACGTGCAGTTTGGATTAATGTTTCTAATGGATTTTTGCAACACTATATGTACAGTTTGTTAAATTTGACTGTTTATGTATCATTTATTAATAATTAATACATCAGTTGTTTTATTTTCAATTATTTATGTAAAATGTAGCTCATTGACCAATAAGAATATTTATTAACCAATATAAAATTAATTAAATCATTATTGGAATTGTACAGTTTGAAGTATTGTTCTACAATAATTAACAATAAAACTATAAATATATTATTAATGTAAATCATTGATCATAAAAACTGTTACATTGTAAATTAATTTCTAAATATCTTTTATTTTTTGAAAATGGAAAATTTTTCATTTAAATGGGAAATATTAGTATATTCTCTGGAAATTTAAAGTGAAACAAAGAAATGGTTTAATTTGAAAGTAAAAAATATTATTAAAAATATTTTTAATCAAATACTAGTTATTACCTGATAACAAATAGTCAGAATATATGATATGTACAAAAGTTGATATTCTGGTACTTTTTAAACCATGCTCACACTAAAGCAACTGTTGATGGGGACTGTAGTTTTGATGAGGTCTTTGCACAGTGACTCCGTGGAAACAGCAACTCGTCTATTGGCTAAAGCTACTATATAATTTCTAATTATTAATGATCTTATATGCTATTACTTCCAAGCGATAAGTACCAGTTGTTAAGTACATAGTTTCTTCTTGATTTGGGCATTTAAAATTGGCTGTATCGTGTACTGAAATTATGTAAAACCAATGGAAGTTTAATTATTTTAGAAGTGACTTTAATAGTATAATTTTTGTTTTGTAATAGGCAGGAGTGCGTTTCAGTTTCCTTGAATTTGCAAAGTTGACATCATTGTTAATTAAAAATTTATTTTGAGGGATTATCACCGAAAATAGATGATAGTAATCAAAAACTTTGGGGTCTATTAGCGGAATTTTCAAAATGTATATAATTTTGTTATTATATGAATAATAGTCAATATTTCGTAGAGCAAAATTTTGTCGAAATCAATTTTTAAAGGTAATTAGGTTTTAGTAACTAGTATCAATTTTTAACCATGAGAGTACTATAGTATACAATAATAATAATAATGGTTTAACACACCTAATTGATTCCATTATTGTTCTGATTATCTTTATTTCCGTTATTCCGAATTTTTCTTCATCATTTCCAGTTTGTTTTCTATAAGGAACGAGGTAAGAAGTAAGATAGATGTGTTAAGCTATCAAATACTTACTTATTTATACGTTTGGTTACTAATTCGAGGCCGAGAACGGATCAACAAATACTGTTTTTACCATTAATAGCCATTTATTGGCTACAATTGGAACACCTTACGATCCTGTGCAATAGTAGGGGGGTTAGAAAGTTTCTCACTTCGATAATTGCGATAATATATTGTGAAACAGATGTATAAATTATTTCACGTTAAATGCTTAGATGGCCACAAATGGTACTTCTACCTTATATTAATGAAGACTTAAGAAGAAGGAGAGAGAAACACAGAAGCAAAAAAATTAAATGAAAAGTGATGAAAGAGGTTTGCTTGGAATTAATGTATGGAACATATATCGCGACAGTACAGGAAACCAGAAGGACAGGACAAGGAATTATAGGAAGTAAAAATTTTAGCTTCCGATACTCAGGTAATGAAATGCAAATCCAACTTCAACTGAGAACATGGTCATAAATAGATCGCGTGGTGGTAAATGAAAGAAAACACACATCAGTAAAGCGGATCGTACAGAGAAGCATTTGCAGATTTCCGATCACTTTAGTTATGGAGAAAATAAAAATAAATAACTGGCAAAAAATTGAATAAAACAGAGCTGAAGACAGAAAACAATACGAAATGATTAGAAAGTAGAGTAATAATCTGACAAGAAAAAGTAAACGTGACGGATAATATTGTTAGAGAAATAGAAAAGGAAAGTTCAAATAAAAATACAAAGAAATTCTACAAAATAAACGAATTTAATGAAAAATACAAAGGAATAAAAGATAAAGAAGACAGGCTGACAGAAGAAGACCACTTATATAAACAAATATGGGCCGATAACTTTAATAAACAATATATATTAAAAGATTATTGGACCAGTACTCAGTACTTGATGTACTCAGTTGAAACAATGACACTAACAGGAAATGATAAAGAAAAATATGAAAGTCAAAATGAAGACTGCAACTCAACTTGTAAAAAGGCAAAAAAGATGATGAGAGCGAAGGGATACAGCCTGCTTATTGTCTTAGCGAGTCTTTTAAAAACAAACAAGAACATGATGAAACGAGCCTTGATAAATGCAATAATCAGTTTCGTACTCCAGATGTTACTCCCAAACGTAAGACAATTGATCGACAGGTATTTGAAACTGAAAACCTAACCTAACCTTCCGTCATTAGCTGTTTTAAGAGGGGCCAGAGCTGAAGCAATCAAACAAAGCCTTGGGGTATACATGGGCCTACTCATCTGGTTGAATCCAGTACCATTAATCCGATTATTAGAATCTATGCTCGTCTTCTGATAACCAATTGGGTGAAGAGGAGTTGATGACAGCTCATGAGCTATTTTCAAATTAGGAGCGTCAAATCTATCAATATTCAATACATCTTTCCAGTGACGTTTTTACATTTCTTATGGAGTCTAAAATTTTTTAGGAGCATTAAGCACTATTCAGTAGACGTTTTTTTTGTTCACTTTTTAATATCGTTCACATTAGATGCCACTGCTTTGAACAACTCCCTATTACTTTATATAATTTTTAAATTCGATGCAAGTACTGTTTATGTTGAAAAACACAGAGGTCACGCTCATAACACTAAATAACCTTTCTACTAAGGCATTGAAAAAACCACAAATCTATTAATTGATCCAGGGTGAGCAATATTCCGAATTCTAAATTTAAACAGGTGAAAGTCTTAAAATGTTTATTTTAAAAGCGATGTAAACCAGAGCTCTTTGGTAAACATTTAGAGCATTCGTCACAAATTGTTTAGAATGATATTCTGAAAGATAGCCTTTTTTCAAGGCCATGTGTATTTTTTTAAAAGGGTGTTCCTGAATTTAATCATTATATTATGCAGATTATACGCTGCTGTAGTATGGTTTTCTAGCAAAAGTGCTGTAGGACAATTTTCGGGGCCTTGTTCTAAGAAATACCGTTTTAATGGTTCCCATGATGAGAGTATTTTGAGAAAATTTGTCATTGATGCTGATGGAAGACATTAACATCGCGAAAATTCTATTTTTTTTTTTTTGGGGAGAATTATATGAATCATTAAATTTGCTTACATTCAACAGGGTGACAGAATGATTTTTAATAACACTTCATGATCAATAATAGTTATTCTACAAACGCTATGAAGAACCTAATCGATAAATTTTCATTATTCACCTAACATGCACCTTATACAACTCTTAAACCAGTAACTCTCAAATGATAAGTGAAAAGTAGAATTCTTTACTGATATAATTACTAAGTAGTGGCTTATGAGAATAACAAAATAGTTATATAATTGTTTTATAGTAGCTAGAAGAGTTCTCTTGTGTTGCTACAGTAGCTCTAGATAATTGTTTTTTTTAGAATGTTTGACTACCTCAATAAAACAGCTGAGGAAAATGCTCCTATACAAAGAATCAAATATTATAATTAAATTTCAAGTTGGTCTCAAGTTATTAGTTTTCAGAAACAATGCCTTTCATGGTAGTTTATGATAAAAACCAATACAAGATTTTTCATGTACACCACCATTTAAAAACAGCTTGTATTCTATTAATGAATGAAATGTGGCTAGGATGCAATCGCTCTATATCTGAACAGTAGTTTATGAAAGAAAATAACTTGAAGATGTATAATGTATTTAAGTACAAAATATCATTTAGTACAATTCCAATATTTTCTGAACTTCAATACATAAATCTTTACGTCTTGCATTACATAGAGCAGTACAAAGGCTTGTTTTCCACATAATTTCAGAGTTCCTGTGATATTTAAGTATTTCCCTTATTGTTTCAGATAATCTAAAGTTACTGAATTCATCAATTTTACCTTCTGGAATTTTGAGATTTCTTGCTAAATCCTTCCATTTTTGACCAATCTCATCAGCTATCAATTGGTCAATTCTTTCTATTGGATCTTGTGGTACATTTGGTAAAATTGTTCTAGCATCAATTCTTTGTTCCAATAAAACTGGTTGTGGATTAATCCTAGATGATTGTAAAACTAGTTGTGAAACAATTCTCTGTTGGGATGAAATATTTACCGATACTGACTCCTTGCATACGATTTTATTATCATTTATGATTTTTAACTGATTGGAGAGTTCTTGTAAATCGCAATCTCGTTTATATAATATACGTATTAAGTCGTCCAAACTTTCAATCTTTTCAAATATTCTTCTTGAATCAATAACTTTCTCAAAGTATTGTTTAAGGTTCTCAAGTTCTTGAATTCCGTTTTTTGTATCAAGTGTATTTACCATGTTCTATTGACAATTTCACATATAGTAACTTAAATTATACCATGGAATATGAACTTATGATAACAATGAATAACTGGAATAATCCTCGCATAACCTAACATTTTTACTCTTCTACTTCACTTAGTTTGTAGCCTTCACCTTGACAATACTAAACCAGATGTGATTTTCGTTTTGTATTTACAATTACAAAGCTTCACTATTTACTTCACTTACCATGATTTAATACATTTCTGCTATAGCCTTAATTTTCTTGTGTATCCAACAAGCTAAATTGATATGTTAAAAAACAAAGCAACAAGGGTTAGATAACTTTTCGATCGGGAATAAAGGTTAAGCATATATGTAATACTTCTATATGGACAGTTTCTTTAAGTGGAAACTGTTCCGACTAAGGAAGTCAGAATGATAACGAATATAAATTCATACCTTATTATGTTATACGATATGTCATGAAGGGCGGATCCATCTTTGGCGCGCCAGGAGGGATTCACATATTCGTGATCAAGTGTCAAGAACTTATAATTTAATTTTGATAATAATAGATACAAGTAAAAAGTAGGTATTTTATTAATGTACTTAAGTACTGTACTTTAAAATATTTATTCTTTATTGTACACTTGAAAAACACATAATAACTTGTATATATACACGTACATATTGCCATCTTCTCTTGAAGACATCCAGAGAAGCACTACCACGCACGGAATGAGGCAGCCTATTTATATTCCATAACTGTGGTGAATGATTTATCATAACAGCTAGAGGTATGTCGAGGGGTATAACGCAAAACTCCGCAAAACTTAAGAGGTTGTACGAGAAGGGTTTCCAACAAACAAAATATAAAGAGACAAAATACATATATTTAAATAACGAAATCAATGTTTTTTACGGCTTCTGCGTTATTGTACGTACTACGTATTTACGTACGTAAATAGCTGTAAAATTCTTGTTGTCTTTTTTGTGTCGCCCATAAAGAAAGCCATTTGTTCCATTTCTTCTTCACTAAGTTTTAAAATATGTAACAAAAATGGATTTTCTTTCATAAAATGGTATACTTCTTATTGATATAATTTGCTTAAAATTATTTGTTAATGCTTTTTCAGATTTATTCAAAACTCCAAGACTATCAGAAGTAGTTTGTTTATTATGATTCGCTTCAAGTTTATTGTATTGTACATCATCAACTATTTTCCATTTTAACGAAATATTTAAAGCTAATACAGTTTCTGAGAAACTTCTGAAAGTATATAGGTTTTCCAAATTATTTTGAAGATCGTTTGTTGATTTTTCAGCCATAGTATTGCATTGATTATTAAATAAGATACCCTCTGTTATAGGTAAAATTTGTAGTTTACTCAGTTTTTTTACTGGAAAAACTGAATTTGTCTTGTGTAACTTGTGGTAGCTATCGAGCAAATAGCTAATTAACTGTGATAATGTGAGGTTAGAGAAGGTTCTTCGAATTTTTTTTTATTATATCGCAATATCCCGCTGTACTTATAGCTGCTAAAACCACCTTGTCAAAAGTTTGCAACTACCAAGCCTCCAATATATTTTGTATACCGTTCAGTTCTTGTTTCAACAGCCTTCCTATTTCTTTTATCTTGTGCTTACCAAATGTTTTATATGAGGTCGTTCATGTTTTTTAAATAGTCATTTCCATATTGGCAAATGAAAGGATTACACTGGTCAACAGTGGTTTTGGTGTCGAAGATTTTGGAAGTGATTTCTTATGAATTTGATGCCCTGAATTCAAATATCAACATTTTTCAAAAAAATGCAAGTGATCCGTGATAAAATGTTTTTTGGCAAACTTGTAGACTGATAAAATTGCTTTTTTGACGGTTGTTTCTCACTTAATAATACTATTAAAAACAGAAAACTGAGCATAATACATTAGAATTAATAACATTCGTTTTTAATAATACATATACATAAAAATTGCCAACAAATCCCTGGAAAACCAATGGGCTCTTTTACTAGCAGAATATTTTAGACTTTATAATATCTGTTTTACCCTTCAAACTATCCTTCATTGAAAAGTATGAATAAGATATAATTTTATACCTTCCATAAAATGCAATTGAGAATTTGCTATTTTACTTTGATCGTTTCGATCATCATGCACAATTAACTATAGAAAGAGAGAATGCTAAACAATCGTTACCTTTCCTTGACACCAAATCATCAGAAATTAAGACAATAAAATTTATATTTATATATTAGTATAGGAAAATGATAAGTTCTGGAAGATATATTAATGATAATTCATATCACCCACGTAAAATTAAGATTAATTGAATAAAAACAGATGAAAAATAGTCATTAAATTTTTTCTTATTCTCCTTTAGAGCTCTTTATGCCTTTTCGAGCGTCAGAGTATTGGGATTTTAGTTCTCATGCTCGTTTCATCCAGTTTTTCCACTCTTTTCGTTTCGTTTTCACTTCATTCATCTGCTGTATTGATTTCCCATTCTTCCCCTTTCCTGCGCTACTTGTTGTTCTTGTAATTTTGAATCCAATATTTAGTAAAAAGAACGTAAAAATATTTTAAAAGAGTTTATATGCAAACTTATATTCTTGATATTTTTCGAAACGAATTCTATATAATACATATGATAGTCGCTTTGTCATTATGCCAGTTTTATCGTCTAATACTAATTCTGATAATACTATCTTACGTATTTATACACTTTTACCAAAATTTTCCGAAATCTTGAAACAATATAAAAGTAGCTTACAAATAAAATCTACCAATTTAGTCCACCTTTACTAAAATCAAAGATAGAACTATCTAGGGGGTCGTTCACCAATCGAATAACCTCTGACAAAAGTGACAGAAAATTATACCTTGATTATAGTCCGTTAATCTGTATCTCTAGCAAAAGCTCTGTTTTTGGAGCATATATTATTATTGTCCGTATATTTTATCAGTCCTTTTGGCTTTCTTTTGGCATTCCATTCTTGTTTGGCCTCAAAGATTAATTTTCTCATACAAAACCATTATTTTCTTGTTTTCTGATGCCTGCTATTTTTTTGGCCAATTTTTAAACGCTCTCTTAATGTTTCCTATAGTCTGTCAAAAATGACTATCATCTTCATACATCAGGTTCTCATAAATTTCCTCTCCTCCCGTTTATTTTCTTCAATCTGAGAATCTATAATAGATCCTACAAATCTTGCTTTTGCATTATCAAGGCCTTGAAAATTATACCACTTTTCGCGTAACTTTTTCTACAAAAAATACATCAATCATTAGTTCTATGTAATATCTAGCTCATCATCTAGCTTTATCCTTTTTATTATAAACATAAAGTTTTGACAAATCGAGACATACATGTTATGTGCAGTATATAATGACAATAATGAAACAAAAAAATACCATTAAAACAAAATCTTTATTGTCAGGCACAAAATTCTATTTTTGAACTATTCTACCACTGTCACAATGAAAAGATCATTCCAACTTAGTCTATAATATAAATAATAGAAAATTATCGCTAAAAGCACAAAACGGATCACAATAGCGGACATGTAGGTCTCTGACTCATTTATCAACAGTGCAATATAACCAAACTTATATGTGTTAAAATTAGAGATAATTCTCTTCTATAGTACACGTACACGATGTCCTCTCCATATTCTTTATATACTTAAGCTATATAAATTTAACATACCACAAAATAATTTATAATGTACTTCGATAAGTGTTTCCTTACATAGAAATGCAAACTAACTGTAAAAATTATCACGCTGTTGATATAGAGGTAATTGTGTTAAAGGTGACAAATCCTCCTCTTCAGCACTTATCTGAGAATCTTCGTTGGATACTTTAGATGTTGCTCTTTCTAAAAACAATAAAATTTCGTAAGTATAAAATTCATAGACGTTTATAGAAATTATATTGTTATACTTATGAAACTCATTCATAGATGAGTAGAAAGAAGTTTGGTAGACTAGCAGGTATAACAATAAATCAAGGAATCAAGGTGGGATCCGAAGAAATTGTGCTTTACTAACTCAAACATAATGTTTAGACAAATGTTCAATTATATTTTAATTCATTACAGTTCTAATTATCACTTGTGAAATATTTTTATCAGGCCGTTCATATTTTCACAATATTTGGTAAGAATCAAAAAGTATTATTGAATTGGTTTTGCTCCATTATCTTCATTTCGCACAAAGTATAGTTAAACAAATCGTTTCCGAATATCTTGTTCATATTTCAACTGTTACATTTTTATAATCAATATAGTTTCAATATAACTAAAATTTGATTTTAAAACCTGAAATTCAATTTAAGCTACTGCAAAATAAAAAAAATAAATAAAAAAATAAAAACAAACCTTTAACAAGCAGCAAATTCTAAATAATCTAGTTACGATTTTTCTTCGGAGTTGCCGATACCTATGAAAATAAAAATATCAATAAAGGATTTGGGGATTGTTTGTTTAATGCATATTAATTCACTGCTTCTGTAGACTTTCACAGCATATTAGAAGAGTTATTAAAAAAGAAGACGTTGAATTTTGTAAATATATCAGAATCATATCAGCTGTAGTTAATTGATGAATAGATATTGGTTAGTTCAATATCAACAATGTTTAGAAATGTTTTTTTCTACCTCAATGTTACGAAACTACTAGAGTCTAGAACACGGAGGAGATTGGAATCTCCTTTTCACTCTGTCCGTTTAACACATAAAATTCTGTTTCAAAATTAGTTTTTTTCTGATAGTTTTTGAAAGAAAGATAAATTTTGACGTTTCGACTTTTCTTTTAATCTGTGTCAAAATATGATATTGACACTGACAATTTGCTTATTTATATTGATCAATAGATCACCTTCATCATGAATATCAAAATAAAGATAAAATCAACCTAGAACTTTGTTCTAATAAGGAAAATTAACTTTTCCTTGGTTTCCACATCTCAAATATATTAAATTTATTAGAATTTATGAAATAGTGCTATAAATTTTACTTAAATTATTTAGATATTTTTTATCGTTTATAGCTTTTGCGTTTTTATGAATGTGAACCATTTCAAAAAATTGCCCTTCGACCGATTGTTTCAAGTATTCAAACTCCTCTCCCCCCATTATTTAATTATTTGAAAAATATTTTGAAAAAATTTTATTTGAAAACAAATACTATATTAAAAACACATGGGATTTCAAAGAAAAAATTAAAAGTTCAAAATTCCTAATGAATATGTATTTATTTCGTTAGATGTGGTTTCTTTATATACAAATATTCCTATTACCATTGTGAAAAATATATTAATGAAAAAATGGGACAAAATTAAAGAATATACAGAAATACCTCAAAATGAATTTATAAATGCTATAGAATTCACACTTACAACATATTTCAAATTTGAAAATGAAATATACAAACAAATTGATGGTTGTGCTATGGGAGCTTCCATTTCAAGTGTTATAGCACAATTGGTAATGGGAGATCTTGAGGAAACTGTCCTAAGCAAACTTGATATAAATATTCCATTATTTTTCCGATATGTAGATGATTGCATTACTGCTGTACCAAAGAATCAAATTGAAAACATAAGTAAAAAATTCAATTCTTATCATGAAAAACTTCAATTCATAATCGAGGTTGAGCAAAATAATAGAATCAATTTTCTTGATGTCACATTATATAAAATTAACAATAACATAAGAACAGAATGGCATACGAAACCAACTTGGTCCTCAAGATATTTAAACTTCAATTCGTGTCATCCTATGTCACAAAAAAGATCAGTGATAATAAGTTTGGCCGATAGATCTATCCAACTATCAGATCCTGAATTTAGATGCTCAGCTATTCAAAAAGCAAAAACTGCATTGAAAGAAAATAATTATCAGGAAAAAATTATAAATAACATATTCAAGAAAAAGATAAACAGATACTGAAATCAATTTAAAAACAAAACAGAAACGAAACATCAAAACATAATACATTTTCCCTTTCATATATACAAGGACTTTCCCAACAATTATCGAATTATTTCAATAAATATGATATTAGTATAAGTCATAGAGAACATAATACATTATTCAAATACTTCACTAAATTAAAATCTAAAACACCAAAAAACAAAAGGAGTAATATTATATATTAAGTGCCTTGTACTAATTGCGAGGCTGTCTACATGGGGCAAACATCTCAGTATTTAGAAAATAGACTAAGAGGTCATCAATAAGTTAAAAAAAATAGAACTGCATTAACGAACCATGAAATATCATAAAAACATAAATTCAATTATAAAGATTACAAAATTCCTGAAACGGAATCTAATACACGAAAAAGGGAATTTTTAGAAATGGTTCACATTCATAAGAACGAAAAAGCTATAAATGATAAAAAATATTTGAATAATTCAAGTAAAATTTATAGCTCTGTTTTTTAAATTCTTATAAAGCTACAAATAATTTAACTGATTATTATTTAATATATTTGAGATGTGGAAACCAAGGAAAAATTAATTTTTCTTATTTGAACAAAGTTTTAAGTTGATTTTATCCTTATTTTGATATTCATGAAGGAGATCTATAGATCAATATAAATAAGAAAATTGTGAGTGTCAATATCATATTTTGATAAAGATTTAAAGAAAAGTCGAAACGTCAAAATTTATCTTTCTTTTAAAAATTACCTAAAATCAAGAACATTCAGATGCATTAATATATCAAAAGGTCTAAGATATATATATATATATATATATATATATATATATATATATATATATATATAATGCGTAAAGTATTTTTTTATACTAATGCGTAACACTTACAGTAAACAGGAAAATAATATATACAACACATCTGCAAAGGCATTTTTTTGGATCATGTGATTGTTGCATTTGGATGGACATGTCTCACCACTCTCAATACAAAGTTATTATTGAAAAAGTATATGTACTACGTACTTCATTATTTTTCGGAACTATTATTTCTTAAAAAAAATCATGCAAATTATATTATCAAACAATGAGCATTTTAGTTGTGTTTTTTCTATAAAACTTAATTTTGAAAACAAAATTGATAGTAAAAGCAAGAGTTGATTCCATAAAAGTTAAAAACTATCGGCGTGCGATCATACGAAATTAACAAAAGTTTCCATATTTACACGAATTTGAGAAAAAACATGAATAAAACTCAATTGTACTCACCATCTTGTAGGAGTGATATCTCCGAAAAAGGTCATCAAGTTTTATTCTATGAAAGGTCTAACATAATTTTATACAGACAGAAACACTCTGTATATACATCAAACTTAACACAATTACTAAACATTAAAGCTATTCGTATAACTACTACAACAACTACAACTATACCTGCAACAATTTTACTCATCTCCATAACTTGTTTAGCTAGAATTTGATTAAGTTGCAGTAGATGTTCCCTCTGCTTTTTTTCGTCTAATATCTTACTAGTTGTTATGCTTTCTCCATTGGAAGTCTTTTGAATTTCCTGATTTTCTAGAAATAGGAATGTTAACTTTTATATATATAAATTTTTAAATATATATATATATATATATATATATATATATATATATATATATATATATCTGACTAAAAGAGCTTACCTCCACTTAAATTCGTAGAATTGGTACTTATAAGAGTTGTTTCTGATAACATTTTCTTAATACTTTCAGCTTTCTTTGTACGATACTCCTGTTCTTCTGCTGAGAACTGTGGAAGCTGTTCGGGAACATACCTCTCAGGAATGTTAATTTTATTAGGAATACCTAGAAGGTCATCTATTGTTCTTTCATTATATTTTAACTCTGTATTAATTAAAGTAGATCTGACGACATCGGGGGCATCTATTCTCTGTCTAAGTGCTATTTCCATATCTAAATCATCTCTGGCTCTTCTACTTGTTGCATTCATTTTATCAAAAGTATCACTATCATTTGGTATCTGATTCATGCTTTTCATTAACATATGGTTATGGGGGGCTGTATAATGTCTTCGTTTTTCTTTGGGGACAGTTCTTCTATTTAGTAGTTTGGGAATATTTTGATTAGTCATTTCAGTGATGATTTGGCGCGCCGCTTCACTTTTGAATACCGGTGATATATCCGGAGACAGAGCCTGTTCAGGATAGTCACAGATGTTCGGAATTGAATTTGATTTATCAGCATTACATCCTTTTTCAGATGAAGAAGGTAGATATTTAGATATCGTATTGTAATTTCCTGAAGAATCATCTTCTTCCAGTGTTACGTCCCATTTGCTTGGAATTAATTTTTCCTTATCTCTTTGACGCTTTTCTGATTCTCTTTTAACTATTCTCACAGTTTTTATCTCTTGTTTTTCCTGGGGCGTAATCAAATTAACACTCATGGACGTATTGGAGTCGTCAGCATTATTATAGAAGTCGTAATCTTCTACTTTACTTTCTGCATTATTGTGAAGATGGATTGATTTTAAACCAGGATTACACTCGTATTCACCGTGATCAATAATTGACATGGTGTCTAAATCAGTTTCTCTCCATAAAGAATGTATTCTCTTTTTGTTAATATCATTTTGAACATCGTTAAAGTCAGATTTTTGGTACGACATGTTGGGTGATTTATCTGTTAATTGTCTCACTTGTAAACTAAGCTTTTGTCTTTGCTTTTGTAATTCACCAATCTTTCTTTCCACTTTTTGAAGATCGGATTCTGCTGTAACGTTGCTACCAAGAGTGCACTTGAAGCTATCACCTAATTAAAAATTAAATTAAATGTATTGTTCATATATACGTCTTTTTCAATTATTAATGACTTTTAAAAATCTTTGTTTCGACCTAATTTCGGTATTTATCAAAATATAATCTAACATTGAAAGCTTTAATAATTATACAGGGTGTTTCTATATTCGACCGGCAACGCTCTACCACAGAGAGATCTCAATAAAAGATTCATTTTGAAATAGGAATACGAACCCTTACGGGGCCCAGTTGCTGAGATATAGGGTGTTCAAAATTTTAAATCAAAAATTTCCCATAAATCAAGATTTTTTTTCAAATTTGGTGACCAGTATATTCCTTAATAAAGTAATATTTTGACATAAACAAACTTTGGAAAAATTTAACCAGTGGCGCGCTGTCAGGATTAGTTGTCACAATTATCCTCCTATTTTAATGCTACTGGAGAATTCTTTTTTTAATTTTGTTTTAAATTGCCTGATTATTTTTAGTTAAAAAACTTATAACCTTTTATGGAACTAAAATTAACGGAATGAAATTCTAAACAAAAAATTTAAGATGCCCCATCGTGTTTAAACCACATGTGTTTACTAATAAATTAGACTAGTAAATTCTCCAACAATTTAATTTGTTTTTTGTTTGAACAATTGAGATTATGAATAATTTCTATTTGTTTTGAACTACTTAGGCTTAATCAATATTCGAAATTTAATAGATGATTAATTAATTTGTAAATTACTTACGTGCTTGCAGACTTTTGTTTAGAGGCTAATTTTTACAACACTGTTCATTTTGGCTTCATAAAAGATTATCGGTTTTACAACTAAATATAATCAGGCAATTTGAAACAAAATTAAAAAAGAATTTGCTCCAGTGGCGTAAAAAAAGGTAGATACAAGTGACAACTAATCCTGACAGCGCGCCATTGGTTAAATTTTTCCAGTTTGTTTATGTCAAAATATTAGTTTATTAAGGCGTTTTTGATTTACGGCAATTTTTTTATTTTGTTTTGAAATTTTGTATACCCTATATCTCAGCAACTAGGCCCCGTTAGGGTTCGTATTCCTATATCAAAATGAATCATTTATCAAGATCTCTCTGTGGTAGAGCGTTGTCAGTCGAATATTGAAACACCCTGTATCAAACAATAGATCACATATCAAATATAAAATCTGTTTTAACCATACTAAGAATATTATAATCAATTAACAAACAAGACACCTTTTCTTATATATTTTATAATAAATCACGGACATAATACATGATGAAAATGTTGCACTAAATAAAAATTTAACACCAAAGCATAAAAGAAGTAGGTAATGTTATACAAGGTGTTTCAAAAAAAGGTGATCCCGTCTATAGGATAAACAAAAAACTGAAAAATATTTAGTAAAAAATGTTTGTAACGCCATCTGTATTCAAGATAAGAGGATGTTCAGGAAAAAAATTATTATGAAAACAAAATAAGAAAAACAACTACTTGTTTTCATATTAAATTACTCTTCCACCAGAATGTGCGGCGGTGGTAAATACAAATACATTTATCATTATTTCATACCAGCATCGGTTATTACTTCATAATTTTCAAATCAAAATATTCCTAAAACGGTACACAGTATCGAGTTTTATCAAGAGTACTTCAAGTACATCCAGTTCACTTGATATTTTGCTTAATAAATCTAATATTGAAAATATATGTTCAATACTAATTGATACGAACGGTGTAACTAGCGCCCTATATGAGAGTCAGACTTAGAAACATATTAATTGGACGTATCAGCTTCCAAAACATATTCGTATAAAATTTGAATACAATGTTGCCAGTAGTTGCGGCAAAATCATGTCTTCAACGCCCTTTATCTTAAATACGAGTGGCGTAACGAAAATTTTTTACTTAACAAACTCCAAATATTTTTCAGTTTTTTATTTGGCCTAAAGACGGAGTCCCCTTATTTGAAGTACCCTTTTAATAATTGTAATGCTGTTTACATAGGTCAGACCGCTCAATATGTAAAACGTAGATTAAATAATCATTAATACGATAGAAAAAAAAAACTATTAACAAATTATGACATATTGTAAAAGAACTTTCAATTATGAAAATGAAGCATCTTTCAGATAGATTGAGTGATAGAAAGACCTAAAAAATGAGTGTCGTATTAACTGTATCAACAGAAGTATAATTGTGTTAACGGTAACAGAACACACGACCATTTGGTAAGCAATGGTTCACATTCATAAGAACAAAATAGCTATAGATAATTTATTTGATATATATACAACTAATAAATAACTTACCGGTATGTGAGTACTGTGGTGAGCTCTGTTGTCTTGAACTTTGTAATTTTTGTTTTAAAACCAGAAGCTCTTGTTCCAATCTAGCATTTCCTGATACTGTTTCTTCCAGTTTTTTAGAATTTTGTGCCAACATATAATGTACTCTACTCAATTCATTTTCAAGCATAATTTGTTGTTTATGGGCTATTTCAATTTCACCTGGATCTTTAAAACCCTTACTAAGACGATGTCTCAAGTCTACCAAGGCACGCTCTATATCTTCTTTATCTTTTTGAAGATTTTGAAGCGCACCAGACTCTTCATGTATCAATCTTAAAATCGATCTAAGATTGGAAATGCAATTGTTGAAAGAAATTTATCTTACCTATCTAGTATATATAATTGCTGTACCTTTTCTTGGAATTGATAATGATTTGTATTGAGTCTACTCCATTCCCGTTTTTCTTCTGCAAGAAGTCTTCTTTCTTGAATTTGTTGATTAAACTCTAATTGGTCTCTAATATATGGTGTTACAGTAGTTTTATCCTGCGGAGATCTGTACAAAGATCCCAATTTTACCATGTTGTCTACCAGATTAACTAAAGGTTTCCCTTTTTCATACTGAAATTATATTCAAATGTACACTAATAAGTGATCTGCGAAATAATGTAAATGAATTTGGGAGAAATATAAAATCAAACACGTTACTGAACATCTGTTTTTGTTATTTACTAAAGACAGAAAATACCTGGTTTTCAAGTTCCAGCAAATGTTGTTTAATCTGTTCCAACTTCTGTAAATTTTCCATCCTTCTTGCCTGATTCACTGCATACAACTGCGCCTGCATACGATAAAATTCTATTCAGTATTCTACTTAGCAGACAAATTATTTCATAAATAAAAATAGCAAATGTAATAAAATAGACATGCGGTAAAAGAATCATAAATTATAATATTTCTATATATTATTATTGCAACCACATGGGTCTTCAAAATTGTCGCCTGTTAAAAGTATCTGTGAAGTTAAAACTTATGATGAATAAATAATATATTGAAAGTATAAATTGCGTATAGTTCGGAATAAATAAGGAGAAACTTTATTTTACCGTAGTGAATCTAAAAAGTTCAAGTGTTCTAGTTCCAAAACTCACAGTTTCAAATTAAAGAGTGATTGGTGCTTGGAATTAACTTTTATAGATGGTTATCGGTTGAATGTTCTAGGGCTTAAACGTCAGTTTCTTACTAGCAAAGGGCAGCGAATAATACAAACGAAATTCGAAAATAAAATGTAGAGAATGTATTTATATTTATTACAATTTCCAAATGTAAAAGAGGTGTTGAAAACAAAAAGGAAAGGGCAGCGCTAAAACGAAACATTAAAAAAACGCGACGTTCCGAATAATGGACTGCGAACGCAAGTTACTAATGATAGCATCACTTTTATAAGAAGAGCAAACGAGAAACGTACTCACAACAACTTAACAAATGAGATATTCCACTTTTATCCAACAAAAATATAAAAAATGGATAACTTATGTCAATTTTGCAACGCGCAAAAAATCGGTAGAGAAAGACCAGGAATCTGTTGCATGATTGGAAAAGTTCGATCACCATCACTGGAGCATTCCATTCCACCGCATTCGAATGAAAATTGAATCTCTGATCATACTACCATGAAATCTGTCATTCCAGTTTAGAAGACTGCAGTTTGCAAACAAAGTTCGAGTCTGAAGTCCGAACGAGGGTTGTTAAACTGCTTTGATGAGAAGTAATGACGTCGAAAATAGTCAGTAGTTACAACCCCTCCTTGCAATTGCGAGCCATTGGGGATGTTAATATTGTTAATATTGTTTCGTCAATAACGAGTCGCTTCTGCTCCAGAAATAAACTTTATGGGAGCCCTGTATCAAAGTTTACGGTACAGAAATACTTCAATAAGATTTGATTGAACTTTGCATCCATATCATCACATTTCGTTGCATTAGGTTTTAACAAATAATTTTGACCGTAGATTAGATTACTGCCATTGGCTACAAAATATGTTTTTTCGTCGTATAGGAACAATTTTTATTCTAAAAGCTATTGAGAACTGAAACATAATTTCCATGCATTCTAGTGATTGATCTTTTTTCATTGTTAGTTTAGAAGTACGAAAAATTTAAGCAAAATATTATGATATGAAGAAATCGGGAATTGAAGAATTGTTCTTGAAACATTTATACATCCATATGACATAGTTGTAAGTATTTGAAAGGATTCGTGATAATTGTTACAAAATTTGTCAAATATTTGTGTGATTTTTAATATGGGAATAAAATGGTTTATTATTCCGCCTCAAGTGTTTTCAAACAATGTTATTTATTGCTTACAATTCCAATACATATTATTATATGAGCTGCAGTGATAAATTGAAATAATGCTCCTTGTTAGAACTGTAGCAACTATACATATATGTATTATGTTAGACTATTACCTCAGGCATCTTGATTGTTGAATATATGTAACCTCAGATTAAATACAACAAATATATCACTGCTTTGATTTGCATATTTCTCAAAATTTCGTTACTTCCATCTTACTGAGACATCTGTAGCATTAAACCTGAGGTATAATTGTGCATGCGCAACTAGGTACCAACCACCGATAGTTACTAAGTTAATATAAAAATAATCAGCTACTATTAGGTAATATGACTTATAGTTAAAAATTCCCCATGACTGTAAGACTGATTCAATCAAGTTAGTACATTGTTGTAAATCAAAGTCTGAATAGATGGTTATCATAATGTACGAGCTTCGTCCTATTTCAGTTGGCCCACTTAGAAAAATTCGAAATTATTAAACTAAATGCCAAAAAGTAGCTGTTAGTAAAATGTTTTAAACTTTTAGTTTTACGTCTAAGATAGGTTCTGGATGAATATTTTCAAATACTTTGAATGATATTTAATATGATGGAAATAGATAGGTCTTGTTGATAATAATTTTTTAGGCATTTACAAGGGTTCATTGTTTCCAAAATTGTGTTCAAAGTTTCATTAGGTCTAAAATATGCAAATAATAAAGTAGGCTGTGTAAGTCATATTTTCACAAAATGTTTTTTTTGACAGATTTTTGAAGTAAATTTTGAATTTTTAAAATGGGTAGAGGAAAAAATTCGATTAATCATAATAAACTTATTCGAAAATGGGAAAAAGAACTCAAAAATCGTGAAAGTTGTAAACATGTCAAAATACAGTGTTCGAAATATAGTTCGCTTGTAAAAAGCAAAGCAAATGGTTTGATTGTCCCTAAACGCCGGTACGTAAGAAAATCGAAATTGTCAGACAAGATAAACGAGCGTTAAAAAGAATAATTCAACAAAACAGACGTCAAAAACTATGGTCAACCAAGTGTACTTTGGAGTAATGCAGTGGGTAGGCGGATTTCAAGATCCACATGTCACAGAGAGGCTCAAAAATTAGGATTTCCGACATACAAGGTGAATTTTGTAACACCTTAGTTTAGTGCATATTTTTCTTTCCATTTCTTTCTATTATGCAAGGAAAAACCATTTGACTCAAATCCAAAGAGCATTAAAATTGGAATTTTGAACAGTTTTGAAGTTTGCGTGTGTGAAGTTCGAAGTAGAGTTATTCGACAAAAAAATGAAGCTTTTCACCCAGATTGTTTGAAGCGGAAAGTAAAATTTCCGGCATCTGTGATGGTGTGGGGGTCAATACTGAAAAGTACCTGGATATTTTAGAAGAATCATTGTTGCTAACAAGAGAAGTAACTTTAACCGCTGGGAAAGCCTTTATTTGTCAGCAAGATGGAGCAGCATGCCATAAGTCAAAAAAAGGCCTTAAAACGGTTCTCAGACAACAATATTCCACTTTTAGAGTGGGTTTCAAGTAGTCCAGATTTATCACCAATAGATACACTTTGACATGAAATGAAAAAGCAGTTGTGTGTAAATCCAGCTAGAACTTTCATGGAATTGAAAGAAAGACTACAAGAAATTTGGGATGATTTTACTCCCGAATACTGCCAGAATTTAATAGACACCATGCCTCAAAGAATTACGGCTGTTATTAAAAATAAAGGGGATGGTAACTTTTAAAAGTATGTTTAATATTTAAGCTTTTCTGATTAAATTTGGTTTTTGTTTTTTTTTGGTTTGTAATTATAACATATGTTAAGACTTGTAACTCCTGTAAAAGTATCTAAAATGTTTATAGAAAATATAAAGTACTCAAAACGAAACAATTTGCCGGTTTTTAATAGCTGAAAAAGCAATAATTAGTAATTTTTTTCAATTGGGCCAACTGAAATGGGACATATTATGTAAATTGATTATTCCAAATATATTAAAAGTCAATGTTGACACGGTGTAATAACAATTTACATATTATATTATTTAATATAATAGTTACAACGAAAGAGAAAAAGCTATTTAATTAATATAAAAACATTTAGATTTAATTTAACGGCAGATAATAACCTTAAACAAACTGTAATTAGTTAGAACTAATCACCGCCGTCAATGGACTTTGATTTACAAAGCAAGCCATTAAAGAATCACTAAAAATATCAAACCTGAATCATATCAATTTCATTATAATAATTTTGTATTGCTTGTAATGTTTGTGTACTTTGCCTGCGTAACTGAATTAATAATAATACTAATTCTTCGTGAGTTCTACCAAGTAATTCACCAGCAGAAACGCTTACTTTTTCATGGAGTGGCCAATTTTCCTATTAAAATAAAGTTAACTATTATTTCCACACAGTTTTAAACTCAAATTTACAAAACATACATTGCAATAAATCAGTGACGCACTAGCTCACTCTCCCTTTTATTTGTAGGCACCGTTAAAAATACAAAAACATTCTATTTAGTAAGAAACAGAAATTCTCCTTCTACCATTATATTTAAAAGGAGCGACAAACACGTTAATTTAGTGTCTTAGATACTGTTGCCTTTTTATAAAAATATATACTCAATACATGAAGACATAAGTTAATTATTATTTTTATATAATGAGAACATTTTAATAGAATGAGAACAATCTAGCATGTTCCTTCATAATAATTCGAATTATCAAATTCAATGAGGTATTAAAACAGAAAAAAAAAAGATAAAATATAAACGAAACGCTCTATATAAGTATGGGATTCACCTTGAAAACCTACCAACCTTATATTTCGATCCCTAAAAAATAATTCAAAAATATGCAGTTTTGAAATTTACTTTCTTCTGGAATTCGAAGAATATAGGTATGTCAGCGCCATAATCTTGGGAATGCTTTTGGAAGATGGAGGTTACAATGAATGGTTCGTGTTTGATATTAGTAGGAAATACTTAGAAGCGATATCGAGAAGGAAATATTTGGTAACGCCAGTGACTATATACTGGTAGGACTATTGCTCTATTACGTCGCGTTGTTGTTTCCGGCGTTTTCCTTATAATTTTCGGTTTCTTCATCGCATCTATTTTGATCTTCCTCATACGACAAGTAGAATTAGTTTTCTAGATACTAATCGTTGTTAGTAGTATTATCTTCAACTCTTAATGTTAATGTCATTGGCTTATCCGATGTTGAATTGAATTGAATTCTTCGGAAGCAAATCTAGGTGAATTTTGTTGTTGAGGTCTCCAAAATTTTGGTGCTTGGTTTCGGTTCTACGTTGTAGCTCTAGTACTGATACTCATCGGTGTATGTTTTTATGCTTGGAATATTCTAGGCCTATTATTCTAACTATTTTGTTGTCGAGGTCTACTGAATTGTTAATTATTCATAGGGAATCTTGACAGTTCATGAAATACTTTCTGATCTTGTGTCTTGTGAAGTTAATTGATTGACCTGTGCTGGTGATCTAGGCCTAATTTGTTGATGTTGAAGCTGCCATTGCGGTCTGAAGGTTAACGGTTGCCATTACGAAAACATAAAGGGTTTTGGTGAGTTATGTTGGTGATTAATGCTTGTATACCTGATGGGTATTGGTTGGAGATGTTTAATGTTCTCTGGACATATCTCATATCATTTAGTGCATTGTCGTTGATAGGTCATTAGATAGCTTTTCTCTGATAGTAGATCCCAAAGGTTTCCGAAGTTTTGTTAAAGTAGTCGTTAATGATTGTTTCTGAAGAAAGCTCTACACAAATTTACTGTCTGGTTCTTGGAATAGAAAACGATTTCGGAAGCTGGTATTGTTACTGTCCTAGAAATGGCTTAGCAGAAGAGTGTTAAGGTTTTAGAAGGTATAAGTACGAGTTTGAATGCGTCAAAATTTAGAATCGTTGGTCTCAGTATTTATTGAGAAATTAGAGGAGTGTGTGCGTGTGGGGTATCGGTCATATACGTGAAAAAAATATGGAAAGTTATGATTGCTTACAGGTTAACGATGATGCTGAAGTGAATTTTAGTTATAAATATTACAATTTCTCATTTTCTCTTTGTTTCAGAACTTCATTCGGTTTTTCTTCTTCTACGGTGCTTTGAATTAACTTAAAGTTTTCCAAAGACTTCTATTTTTTCTTCTCAACTTAAAATTAAATAAATTAAATTTTATTTTCACTTCTTTCTTGTTTCTTCTTAACACTTTTGATGAGCTTGAATGTTTCTCAAAGGTTCTTTTTGATGGACAAACGTTAAATAGCTAAGCGTGCAATATTGAATATGGCTCAGTCTTATATACAAGAAATGAATGCAATTATAAATTAAGAATGTTATTCAGTAAGAACATCAGTTTATTTGCAATATTTGTTGAATTGGGGATCAACAACTTATGCTTATTATGAAGGCTCAAAGTTCAATACCACATATGAACCATGGGTCAGCGAACTGTAGCACACGTCACACATTCTATGACAAAAATAAATAATATTTTTTCTTTTTTTCTATTTATGCAATATGTGCTGAGATACAGCTGGTTGAAGATAACTTCCTATATGTTAAAAAGTGAAATACATGAATTAAGAGTACATTTTAAGTTTTAGAGAAAACTATATTTTTTTGAATACTTTGAAGTAAAAATGAGTTGAAGTCATTAATATGAAGTGAAAAGTAGTACAATAATTTTTCCTTGAAAATTGTTATGAAAACTGTTAAAATTTTTGATAATAGTAGAATTGAGGACAATCCTAATCGTTTCGATTTGTCACAATCTTATTCTTTTAAAAATCTAATTAAGTGTGGTTATTAGGGATTGACTCAATCTCAATAATACTAGTTTTAAGGGCTATATTATAGCGCAATTTAAAAATTTCAAGATAAAGAACAGAGAATAATTCTTTATTTGTTAGAAACGAAATCATTTTCACTAAACTCGGTAACTAGCTCTATAATTTAGCCACCCCTGGATTTTTTTCCTAATTTTCAACCTCGATGTTTCCTTATCATTTTGCTGGATATTAGTAGAAATAAAAACTTATCGCTAAGTGATACTTTAACTTCATTAAAATCATTTCATAAGGTGTTTTGAATATTTGAAACATATTTACTGCTAAAAAAAGGTGAAGTATAAGCTATTTTTAAGAGGTAGCTAAACGATAATTATCAACGACCTCTTTCTAGGATTTCAAGGGTTGTATTCACCAAAGGATTGATGTAATTTAACTGGAACTCAGCCTACCAATTTTCTTCTAAAAATAAGTGTGACCTGGCTTTGCATAAATTTGAATTTTCTATGGGATCGAAATATAGTCGCGGTGTTCTTTTTTTGGGCTTGATTTCTCCCATATTTAAAGCAACATATTCATCTGCATATTCGAATTTCATTTTTTCGGTGCTCAAGCAAAATATGAATCTACATATAGAAAAAAAAATGCACATCAATTTGAGCTCTTAATATCAATTTCAAATACTTACAATTATAATATTTGAAAAGCATGTAAAAATTTTATTTTCATTTATAATATGCAAATCAGTTTGATGGACCTTTTGGGGAAATTTATGCTCTTCGGAATCGCTATAGAATTTTTTTGGTAACTCGCACTGGTTCAGCAATAGGAAAAAAATCCTTTAAAAACTATACTTTAATAACTCCTATTGATGAGTCAGCGCAAGTTACACAAAAAAACTTTTTAACGTTATTGTAAAAAGTGAGTATTAGAAATTTGAAAAAAAAAATTAATTGCATTTTAAATGGTACAACTTTATATTTAAACATTAAGTATTTATAATTCATAGTATGAGCTCGAACTTGGTGAGAATTTTTTTTCTATTTATGTAGATTAATATTTTGCTTGAGTACCTAAAAAAGAATTTTTTTTTAAATGATTAATCCCAGCAGTTTCTATAAGACAATATAAAAATAATGGGCACTAACCTTTCTGACAGGAGTCAAATTTGAATAGTACACTTTCGGATCGGGTTTCCTGAAATAAATATACACATATTATGTATAGTTTCTACTACCCGCTCAGTTATCTCTCGAAAATAATATTCTAGAAATTTGTTTTACCATGAAAAATAAATTTTTCCTTAGTTGTTACATCTCAAAAATATGTAGCAGCTATCAAACAAATTATTCGGAGTAATATAAAATTTATAAAATAGATAAATTAAAATATTAAAATATAAATTTTACTTAAATTATTTACGTCTTTTTCATCATTGTTTCCCCATTTCCAGTTTTTATGTATGTGAACAATTTCTGAAAATTTTTCCTATGCATTTTATTCCATTCCAAGAATTTTTCAATATTTCTAATTAAATTTATGTTTTTTGTTATTTCGTGGTTCGTTAATGCAGTTTCATTTATTATTTATTTAGAATATTATTATTTATTATATTAAGAAGTGGAAAATGAAAAATAACGTTAAGATGGTTATTTAGACATTTTAATAACAATTCGGTCTCTTCTTTAAACCTTTTCCAAAACCAATGTGTAATTCGTCAATGTATATTGCACTTTTTAATTTAAAAACATTTTTTTTTTAATTAAAAGCTACATGTGGATATTTTTTACTTGACTAGTAAAGAAGTGTTCACCGTATTTCAATTTATTTAAGTTTAACTCTTTTTTACTGGTCCAATATTTCGAAATTGTTTAATTTCTTTATCAAGGCTACAAAAATTAATACAGTTATTTTTAGATATTACGGTAAAATTTATTAGTAGTTGAGTTCCATGGAAAATTGTAAATGTGGAAAACTCAATTTTGATTTTAATTAATTTAAGATTTTATGTGTACTTTATTTCTCTAATTTCTTTTCAAGTTCAACTAATTTATCTTATCAGACTGGTTGTTCATAAGTAATTTTTATATTTGTTTGTTGTTCTTAAGAAACATATTTGCCAACATTACTAATGCAAACTGTTGTTTTCAGCGCGAACGATAATGTTTCAAATTTTATGAATGTTTTTATGGTGAAGTTGAGGAATTGCCAGTTACTCAACCCATGTTTTTTTCCAGAAACAACAGAAATAAGAGAAATGAAGTACACATAAAATCTCATTAAATAAATCAAAAACAAAATTGATGTTTTTCACATGGAACTCAACTATATATATATATATATATATATATATATATATATATATATATATATATATATATATATATATATGCCCAAGTGCTAGTTTGAGGACATTTTGTTCCTGTATCTGTTAGTTTGGGGACAAAACGATTGTTCGGGGACAGTCCTCAAACTTTTATTATATAGCTAACTGGTAGTTTGAGGACCATACTATTTGAGGACATTTTCGGTTAGTTTGAGGACATTGTCAGTTAGTTTGAGGACATTAATAGCTAGTTTAGGGACATTGTATCAAATGTTTGATGACGGATAAACTGTCCTCAAACTTCACTTAACAGAACATTTTTAGACAAAATTAAAAGCATAAATTAAAATTTGAATGCTTCCTCTGATTGCGTCTACATATTTCATATTCCTATTTTGTTAGTAGGAGAAAGTGCTATGTGCAAGGCCGAGAATTGAGTTTATAACAAGCTGTCAATTTTTGTTAGTAGATCAAAGTTCATTTATTTAAATTTTTATATTGATTTGAAAATATAATTTTAAATTTTTAATATAAATGATTTAGATTCAGAGTCTAGAGTTTTGCCACTGAGCTATAAACCGAAGGAAAATTTCTCTATAACTGCATTATAAGTATCGGAGACACAACACATGCGCACAACGGTTCGAGGACAAATGAATATGATAGATGAATGCAGTTTCTGTCTCTGTCAGCGTTGCCAGCACTATTACGTTAGTAATAGATCTATTACCAAATGGATTTATTCATTACGCTATTACGCCGCTTTGCAATTTAATACGTCTTAATTATTTTGGCCAAAGAACAAAAAATCGAAAACGGAAATCTTAGACATGCAGTGCAATCAATGTTGATTGAATGAACATGGAAACTATCTAGTCTCCATGGCAATGAAATTCGGCGTTCGACTTTTGACATTTGTCATAACCATATATTTAATACTCCTATATTGCTAGTAGGGGTCTGAAACCGGGCGAAGTTCCTACGGTGCAGACATATATCCGTCTATCCTTCTCGCGAAACGGCAAGCCTAATACGAATGTCCAATAATACGTATGCTCTAATCAGACTTTAAATTTCGAAGGCAAATGGCTTTCAAAACTCGTGACGCTTGCGCACAACGAGTCGAGTTTTCCGATAGAGATAGAAACAGTCATTTGCTGTCTCACTCACGGCCTGATACTTCCACTTACGGGCGCTAGCAATATAGGAGTATTAAATATATGGTCATAACATAGACTTTCTCTACAACTATTTTTTTCTGGTTTCTATGTTGCAATGAGGCAGTTTTTATTAAAATAATAGACATTTGTTTTTTCTTAACGTTTTTTCTAAGAATATTTTCATTATCTATTTCCACTAGTATTATAAACGATTTTATGAGAAGTTTTTGTCAATTAGATATTATTTTTACAATTTCTGTTCGTTTTTTGTTCCTTTGTATATTTTTTTTCTGAATCTAAGCAATAAAATTTTTATTTCTTTTGGAAATTTTGATTTCAAGAAAATGTCAACAGAAACATGTTCAACTTTAGCGACATCTATGTTTTCCGTTTGGATGGACACCACAGATTGTACAGAAAACTTCAAAAAAAATCTATTACGAACAACCTATTACGAAATTCAACAAAATTTAGTACGAGAAATCAGAAGCTGCTGGCAACACTGGTCTCTGTTAGTCAACAACACTTAAAACTTGTGTGAAGTTGTTGGCTTATTATTTGACTCTAATACCAGGATTATAATATAGTCCAGTCACTATTATAATTTAAAATGGTCTAGTCGACAGTACATTATTTTTTATAATATTATAATTACAACCAATAATTATCAAAATGTATTTAATAATTTTATAATTATTAAATACATTCAACGACTGTCTAACGATTATTTTTAACCCGCAACTATGCAGCGCTATCCTACTTTTTAAGATACTTAACGTTAATGTATACAAAATACATCGCTTTAAACATCTTGAACAAACAATTGAACACTACTTTATATCTTAAGAATGATTAGAAATTCAAGTTTCAAATAACTTTTTATTTTTCAAATCTTTGACTGAACTATAATTGTTTTTCTGATATGTCATTTTACAATCACAACAGATGTTCATTCTCTAGTTGGGAGTCTGACACCGAGAAAAAGAGTAGGGTTCTTTTCTGAGAAAAATTTTGAGTAGGTATACGTATTTATATTTTTTACAATATTTTATCCTTGGGAAATATCGAGTTCGGAGCAAAATATTGTGAGTAACAACGAAGAAAATTTAAAGAATATGGTGATGATTTTACTACAGAGATCGAAGCACAGATAATTATGTTTCAATGTGTATAAGAATCTACGGGAAAACTTCGATTTCGATGAAGAAACAGAATTAATACATGTAATCATGATGTAAGTCTTTACATCATGCATGCAATATTATTCAAGACAGCTCAATACCAAATAAAAGCTACAAGAAGACGAAATATGGACACTATATTGAAAGTTCCTCCTGATTTTTGTATGCAGTAATGCAGTTATCACCCTGATACAAGAAAGTTTCTGCATACACACATAAGCCGGACGGCGTGGCTTGGTATCACGGGGGTCTAGTGGGTACGTACAATATACGCACACATGCCTTGGCGTGTTGCTACTGTGAAATCATTGTCAATTCAAGGTTTTTTTTATCTCATTTTTAGACTTATGTATAAAATATATACCAAGGATTGTTAATATAGAATGTTTGGAGAAGGCAGGCGCAAAACATACAGATTACTCAAAATGTAGTTTAAAATGTGACTCACATCAAGTTCTTTAGATGTACTTTATTCATATATAGTGTTTCCACGGATTGGGTATACTATAGTTGAAAAATTTTTTAATTTCAGTTTTGTATATGTGAATTATAAACAAAAAATTTGTGCGCTTTATCATCGATTGAATTTTTAAACTTACAATCTTGTATATTTGGTGATAAATACAACGCCGCTTATGGCAGTTATCTCAATATATAGATATTAAGAATCGAAGAATAAATAAATTTTCGATGAAAAGTAACACAAAAATTTGATAGGTTAGGTATTTGAAGCTCCGCGATGTTAGCCACCTCATCTGTGGAATTTCGATTGACCAATTATACCATCTGAAAGGTCAGAAATTGGTCGTAAAAGGTCAGTTGGTCTCATTAATTGGTCAGCATCAGAAAATTTTTTATTAAAGATTAAAGTTTTTCAAGGTCAATTCAAAATGTTATCACCTCATTTGCGAAAAAAAAAAAATTCCACCTATGCGCGATCGGGAAGCATTCGCTGATAATTGGTCAGCTAATATAAATAAGTGGTCAGTTTAATTTAATAATAAAAAAAATTAAAAAAGTTTTGTCTGTCGTAACGCGCATGCTTTGAGGCGGATGATTCTAGCTTTGTTCGCCGGTCTGATTACGAACTAATTCAGGGACTGACCGCATGCGCATTTTCTAGTAATAGTTCTGTGTTACTGGGTCACAACGATTTTGTAAATTATTGATTCCGAATCAGTTACAGAAGTTCTTAGATCTTTCTTAGGACTAATGCCCGTACTTATAGTCGAAACTTGAGTTCGAGCCCGTACTTGAAAACGCCTTGAAATAAGATTTTGTATAAAAGTCTCGACTATAATGTTCGTACTTATAACCGAGACTTTTGTATACAAAATTTTATCTCAAAGCATTCTCAAGTACAGGCTCGTACTCAAGTCTCAACTATAAGTACGGGCATAAGAAACTAGAGATTGTCTTATGCTAGAATCTTTTTTTTTTCGTTCGCAGTAAATGAAAATCTTTGTTCGGTTCGTAATCATGCATGCGTATTACGGTGATTCTGAATAGGTTATTTTTTGGTTCCTAATGGATTCCATTTGTTACCCGCGAACAAAGCTAATCAGGGCAGTGAGTACTTACGCACAGCTCATCTTCACTATAAACCAAGCAGAGTTGGGGAAATATATTTTTTTTTAATTTTTTTTGATAGGATATTTTTTAAAACTACGTGAAGGTCAAAGTGCATGTATGGGTTTTGTTTATTTTATAATGAACTTTTTAAATTAAAAAATTTTATTTACATAAAAAATTAACATGAAAATTAATCTGATGGAAGAGTTTTTTATTATTGCTTTGCAGTAAATAATATATAGTTCAATACAATTGCAAGATAAAATATTTCAGGTTAATGTTAAACAAAACTATAGGTATTACCTTGTCGGTAAGGCACACTTATTTGACGTAAATTTAAAGACAGGTAAAAATTGGTTTCAATATAGATTCAATCAATTCAACATAGTATTGTTCTTTACTTTATTATAAAAAAATTGCCTTGTTTTCTTGCTCAAATATTATCATTCAATATTAAGGTATCGAGATGAATTCACAAGTAATTAGCAATTAATATAAATATCGATTAATACACAACAAATTATTTTGAATTATTCATGTTGTATCTTTAGAAAGGTATTTGCAATATTTGCATCCTAGATCCTAGTAAGAAAGTAATATACTCCGTTTTTTTCATTAGCCAAGTAGACAAAACATTCGGACGGCGCCAGCGGAGCGGCTAAGTACAAAAGGGTCGCAGTTTTTCTGTAAAGTTATTACTAGTAAGCAAATCAAAACTCATTCCATAGGCGCGCGATAAAAATAAAATAAAATGGCCGAGTCGGAAAAAATGAAGAATTTATATAAGAAAAGGTCTATTATTAAGGCATCAGTTACAAGGTTTGAGAATTTTTTGAAGGAAATCGAACAAGATCTCTCAAAAAGAATTTACGTAGCCGATAGATTCGAAAGATTTAAAGTATCTTTAGACGATTTTGAAGCAATTCAATCGGAAATTGAGGAAAATTTAGAAGATACGGAAAGAAATCAAATTGGTTTTGATAAGGATCGTAGAGAATTTGAAAACAAATTTTATGAGTTACTAAATGATGCTAAAACCTTGATGAACACGAACAATGGTGTATCAGATATTGAATCTTTGATAGTCGATAGTTCTAGGCCGCGATCAGGTATATCTCATAATCTAAGATTATCAAAAATTTCCTTACCATCTTTTTCGGGTGAAGAAAATTGTTGGTCATCATTTCACGACCGATTTAAATGACTAATTCATGATGATTCGAGTTTGTCTACAACAGAAAAATTCTTCTATTTGCAATCAGCAGTAAAAGGTGAAGCTGCAAAATTAATAGGTGACTTAGAAAGTACTGATTCAAATTATGAAATAGCATGGGATATGTTAAAAGACAGGTACGAGGATACAAAATCTTTGATTAAAATCCATTTAAAAAATATTTTTGATTTACCTAAAATCAATAAAGAAAATTTTTCTGACTTAAGAAATTTCTTAGACATATTCAATTTAAATTATAGGGCATTAAGGAAACTAAAAGAACCCGTAGATGAATGGGACAGAATTTTATTATTTTTATTAGAAGAGAAACTTGACAAATATATACGTAAAGAATGGGAAACTAAAATACATAAAATAAAATCCCCGAAAATTGATTTATTTGTTGACTTTTTAAAGGAAAGATGCAGCATAAATAAAAATATAAATAATAATACCAATGTAAAACAGATAAACAGTACTAGCTACCATTCGAAATGAGTTTTGGCCTCTTTCTGGTCGCCAAACTATCCGCAGAGTTTTACGAAAATGTGTAAAATGTTTTCGAGTACAGCCTACTGGATTAATTCAAAAAATGGGTGAACTACCTTCATCAAGGGTTAACCCATCAAAGCCATTTTATACGGTAGGTATTGACTATGCTGGCCCATATTTAATAAAGGACAGCAAGCTGCGTAACAAGAAATACATTAAGTCTTATATATGTTTATATGTTTTTCTTCCAAGGCCACTCACTTAGAACTAGTTAGTGATCTTACCGCTGATGGCTTCCTTAATGCATTCAAAAGATTTATTTCTCGTCGTGGTTTATGTAGGCACATTTATTCAGATAATGCAAGTACCTTTGTAAAGGCAAATAAGGATTTATTAAAGTATTTTGAATTAAGCCAATCTCTAGTTGTTCAAGAGTTTATAACCGATAACTTGATTACTTGGCATTTCAATCCTCCTTACTCCCCTCATATGGGAGGATTGTGGGAACGTGCAGTTCGCTCTACTAAACACCATTTGAAACGTGTACTTAACAACACTTATCTTACTTATGAAGAATTTTATACTCTTCTATCTCAAATTGAGGGCATCCTAAATTCTCGCCCTCTCCTTCCTCTTACCGAAGATCCTGATGATCTACAGCCTTTGACTCCAGCACACTTCTTAATCGGTATTGCGATTCAAACAATTCCAGAGTCAGCTGTTCCTGCTGACCATAAAATTCAGTTATCTCGATACAAGCACATTACTATGATGATACAGCACTTTTGGACTAGGTGGTCCAAGGACTACTTGAACTTACTCCAGCAGCGACCCAAATGGAGAGGTACTCAAATTGACTCTATCCAAGTGGGATCTATGGTGCTCTTAAGGGAAGATGATACCTCTCCAATGAGTTGGAAATTGGGACGCATAGTAAAGACTCATCCAGGCAGTGATGGACTTGTTAGAGTAGTGACAGTAAAGACTTACAGTGGTATCACTAAACGTGCCATAAATAAGATATGTGTTTTACCTATAGACGATTAAGGGTTATTTGGTTGTACTTATTTTTTACTTGTATATAATTTTATGCTATGTTTATTTCTTTAATGTATATTTTTTTTTCTTTTTGAAAGCTGGTACTTTCAAGGCCGGCGCTATGTTTGATTTTGTTTTAATTCTAGTTTAATTTTTATTTAGAAATTCATTCTACTCTACGCCTCTGGCAGTCTTTTTCTTCGTTACTTGTCGTTTTTATGTAGCGTCACGAGAACGAGTATGTGTATTATATAGACCGAAGTAAGAACGTTTTTGGTTCTAATAAAAGAAGCTTTGCTTCCAGAAAATAAATGGGACTTTGTTTCATTTAAAATAAATAGAAAATTTAAATACAAAATAAAATTATACAGTCCACATCATTCAATACAACAAAATACCTACCTATGTATTTAAAAAAATTAATTCGTTCATATGAGGTATCTATAGACATTCGATTTTAAACATCGCCGTAACTTCACTAATTCTTGTAATATTAAACCGTTCATTGTTAATCCTTTGAAGTGGCGTTCTAATCTGTTTTTAGGTGTTTTTGATGATTCGTCTCCTTTTACCAAAGTAAGTAAATTTGGACAAAATGATTTGTGTTCAGTAGACAACAAATTTGATTACTGGAAATTATTACCGAATATACAGGGCGAACCGAGGATCTACAGTGTTTTTTTAATGAAATGTCATGTATATTAGCATATTTTTTTTTCAAGCAGTTCAGTGACCTCCAATCACCCCTCCAATATTATTGACATTTTCTTAACCAAATTATGATTTTTTTTATGAAAATGAAAATCTTATTTGCAGATGCATACCGAAAAAACCACTGTCATCCTTCATCATAGTTACGGAACTCAAGAGAAAATAATTATGATACCATTTGATAGATAGATGTGCGATGTTTCTGGTCCATTTCCATGCCCTACAATTATACAGAGTAGCTGAAAATTATTTTTCTAATCCGAATTGTTTAAAAAGAATTTTCTAGTTTGTTTTTTCAAATGGAACAACTCGTATATTTTCGAGCGTCTGATGTAGAATATTTTTTGTACATCCACCCATATCGCTATTTCCTCTGAACAGGTCAAATTCTAGAAGCAATTAATAGTTTTGCTATTCATACATAGGTGCGCGTTCCATTAAATGCACTATTCGGACGTAGAATCGACAGTCTGCTATCTTTCCCTAGTTTTGGGTATCGCCATCTATGAATCGGGAATTCCGCTTCAAAACTTAACAAGGGGTAGATTATCTAGTTACTACATATAATCAAGGATTTCATGCAGATCATAATTTGGTAAATACCTATTCCCAGAAATGACAAAAAAGCCCAACAAAATTAGCACTGAATTCTTGTTATTGTATATGCATGTTAAGCCGCGTTTACACCTTGTTATTAACAAGATTTATGTTATCCATCAAGAGTCTGTAAAGATTAAAGGAAATGTGTTGTGTTTCAAACAAATATTAATAACAGAAGTTAATAGCCTCTTTTAGCGTGTTAACTTTTGTTAATAACTGGTTCCTCTCTTCCCCGCAGCCCCCTCGCCCGGCATGAGTGTTGATACTGGCGAAGTGACTTTTAACTTTTGTTGATAACAAAACTAGCAGCCAAAAGAAAATGTTATTAAGATATGTTAATGACTTTTCTTATTAACACCTGTTAATAACAAAAATGTTAAAAACTCGTGTTATTAACTCCGGTGTAAACGCGGCTTAACAAGGAATTTTCTGTTAAAAACACGAGTTATTATTAACTTTGGTTAAGAGAATTTTTTGGGGATTCAGTTAAGTTAATAACTTTTTCTTAAAAACTCTTGTTATTAACTCCGGTGTAAACGCATCTTTAGTAACTGGCATTTTGTAATTAATTACTCGACTAATTTGGCAACAAGGTTCTGTTTTTATTCGATATCAGGTATTGTCGTTCTTGTTACAGATATAGTCACAGTTATAACAAAACAGTGATAAATTTCATAGGTTGTCATTTCTACTTCATGGTTATTTTAATCCTATCTATGAAATGATATATTATTATACCGAGTTATATTTTGACCACCTAATAAATTTTGAACTAATTTATATAATGGAATGGGGTTTTACCAGTTTCTAATTTTTATTAATTTAGTTTTTTTCGGTATTCGTCTAATTATATTCACTTCCGGTTTAATCGGAAATGATATAGTGTATTTGTGAAGACAAGACAATTTTGTTATTTCAAATTGAACACCTTTCATACTTTTCAACAATCTGAAAATCCATTTTTTTCCATTTCCAAACTACTTAGTATATTTTTTGTACTGGGTGTGATGACTTTATTATAGTATTGTTTTTTCGAAACATGTAAGGATGCATGAAGTTACTATGGAGAATGAAGACAACTACTTGTGAACGCCGAAACAGATAATTAAGAAATAAAGAAATCGATTTACATTTACACTATCACTACACAGACATACACACTTCTCAATCTAACGCGCGTTTCCATGACTAAGTTCAACGACTTCAAACGCCCAAAAAGTATACGCAAGTTTGAGTGTCTGTATAGTGGTATTGAAAAGTGTGTTCAGTATGAATTTCAGCAATGGTTCCAGTAATTCCATCTCGGATCTTTCGTAATTATTTAGTAATTATTATAAATATTAATCGTTTCAATTCTCAATAAGGTTATTTAATGGTTGAAAGTTATGTTGTCTATCATTTCTATAGTCAACTTGTGAATCGTTACATGTTCCCTAAAAACAATACTGACTTCAAGCATCAATATAACTATCACCCTGTACAATAACTATACTGATTAGAGTATTTTGGAAAGTGAAAAGAGTGAATTTCCAGATTGTAGAGAATTCCACAGTGTGTTCCATCTGAAATAAAAAGTTGTCTTATTTACGAAATGCACTATTAGGGAAAGATTGATAAAAACCCAATTCCATTATATAATGGGGCTTAAAAGTTATTCAAGTTTATAATGGGTCCAAATATAATGGTGAATCGTCCTGGAAATAGTTACTTTGCGGTACGATTTGTGTGAAGTGGTATATTCAATGGTAATACAACTAGTGATTACATTTTTGGGATAAGCCTGTTGATTTATTTCAAGAAACTGAGTTGCATGAAAAAACAACGTGGATAGTGTACTATTTGTTAACCTTGTGAGAATGTGAGAACTTTATAGGATTGGGTTTTGTTTTTATTTCTTAGCTCTTGCACACTTATAATAGAATCACCACCAGCTGTTATTAGTGTCACTTGTGTTTTGATTTAAAAAAAAAACACAATTTTCATGAGTTGAATTCAAAATCTACTGGCCTGGGGTATTATTTATATGGGGTATTACATCCAATTTTTTTTATTTAATAAGCACATTAATCTGCTTCGATCTATTTTCCGGCAACGCTATAACCGATTGTTTGAGGACATACCGAATATACCATTATATACCGCATAAATATTTGAAGTTTCAGTTTGGGGACAGTATAACTGGTTTGCTAAAACCGTATATACCATTGTATATCGTATATATATTTGATGTTTCAGTTTGAGGACAGTATAACTGGTTTTCTAATACACATAACTATTTCTTCGAGGACAGTATAAAGTATATAGTATATACATCGGATGTCCCTGTATAAACACTTGGGCATATATATATATATATATATATATATATTCAATAAAAAAATAGTGCTTTGAAACAATACCAGTATTACAAAAGTTATTAAAGGTGGATACTTTTATCTGAAAAGCACTGTATATATATATATATATATATATATATATATATATATATTCAATAAAAAAATAGTGCTTTGAAACAATAATTTTTTAATGGCAAAATATTTAATTTTAAGAAATATGCGATGCAGTGTATTTAACCATATTGGTGTGTTCGACGGTATTATTTATTACCTGAACAAACAAAAACTCCTCCAATAATAGAGCACAGTCTGGCGAGAAAAGTTCCCAAATGATCCCTTTCTTGTTTAACAGTTACCCTTAGTGCGGATACGTCATACTTGAAAAACAATCCCGGAAATCCGTGGCTACCAGCATCGTGATCGATGGGTCTGCTTAATGCTTTAACACTGTACTGATAAGTGTTTACAGACGTAAGAAAAGTGTTCACTTTAGTTGGTACTACTTCAATAAAGTAGTTAAATAAGGTACGCCCTGAAATTAATATGAAATTACATTAAAAAAAATTACTATTCCAAACTTACTTTACAGTTTGGAGTTCTGGAAGAGTTATTGATATTCTGTACAATTTTTACTTTATTATTAAATTAACATATTCATTTGTCATCTCAAACATGATGAAATGATTGAGAGAACTGCGTCAGTTTGTAGTGTTAGTGCCAATCCTCGGGGTGCGCGATGCCCCGGCAGGATGACGCGACGCGAGCGCCATCTATTGAACATTCATGACAACAAAGCGTCGGTGATGTTGATGCGTTTCGAGGAGAGAGGATATAGCTGAGTATTGCTAATGAGAAATTGACTCATCATGACCGTCAGCGCTAGCAGAAGAAAGTTCAGGAGTGTGGTTGTGACCAGTTTGAGCTGCGGTACAAAGATATGGAGCAAGATAAGGACCAGTGGCAAAATGTGACCGTAGGTAAACAGTTTACTTTCAGTCTCTGAAGACGATAACTTAGTTATCAAAACGTGTTGGTATAGTGGAAGAGTAAATATTGTGTTCAATATTTATAGTTATAAACAGTAGCGTCGATACTGAAATGAGGCGGAAGAAAAATTATTCTGCCACGACTCATATTCAGAGACAGCCTCCATTCTGTGTTTGATAGATGTTTTGCAGAAGAAGCCTCAGCTGAACACCTCCTTTGCAATTATGGAGCTGTCTATCAGATGATAAATAATGTAGGGCAAAATGGATCTTTAGGTTAATGTGATGATAAAGTTTGCATAATCTCACTTTCCCACTTATACTCTATTGTCAATTTAACAAACTGATTTATCTAATACTTATTATGCTTAAACTCACCATACGTTCCTATAACTTCATCTCCTTCCAATGGATGAACAATTCCAGGACTGGGGTCGCCAAAACTAAATTTGTTTATTCTGTGAGAAAAATTGTAGTCTCGGTCTGACATAAAAGCATTCATGTGAACATGTCCTCTAGATAGAGGTAGGCTTTTTCCAGCAGTTATATGAAAATTTCCGGCTACTTTATTCAATATGAGATTACCATAAATCCTACAAGCGTCATGAGGTCTGTCTGGAGAGTCATTTCTTGGAGGAAGTTCTCCAAAATGTGTTGAGAATCTGCTTCTCCATAGCAAGTCCTAAACAAGATAATTATCATAAAGACTTTTTTGCTCCAGATAACCAATCAGTACATTACATTGAAAACAGATCCCATGGTCTCTTGAAGTTTCGAATATGTAATATTTCAAAATGTCACGATTTGGTTGTAACACTGACGAGATTATTAATGAAATTATAGAATCAAAGATACGAAAAAATAGTAAAGTTTATAGTAAAAAATTTGTATGGAAAGCATTTATGCGATGATAGAACTTATCAATTAGGTGGAAATCGGACGGCGGAAGAATTGGCGTTGATTTTGAATGATTGGGCTGTGAACATGAGAAGAATAGATTGTGCAGTGTTTTAAGAACTTAGACATCAAGTTTCAAAGAAATAAGAAAAATGAAAAAATCATGGAATGAAAATACCCCTGAAGAGGAGCAATAGAAATTCTATCACATAGCTCGGCGAGGTGGGCAAGCTGCTGCTTGTTTGACCGACTTTTTTGTATTGAATCAAACAATGATGATTCTGTAACAAATCAAGTTAAATATAACCCTTATTCAGCAAGACTTGTCAAAGTGGCTCAAGAATGTGTGCAAAAAGCAAATCTTCAATAGAAAACAAAGACAGTCAAGTTAAATATAACCCTTATTCAGCAAGACTTGTCAAAGTGGCTCAAGAATGTGTGCAAAAAGCTAATCTTTAATAAAAAACAACGACAGTAAAATTTGTCTTGTCAGATTATTTAAAAAATTGATGAAGAGAAAATTTTATGACTAGCTACCAGAATGTTCACATGTTTTTTCCGAGAAACCTATTAATTTGAATAAATTACTAACAAACTGCTTGAATTTTTATTTATAGACCATGATTCTCGATTCTAGAATATCAGCAAGGTTTGTATATGTTAAAGTGACAGAATGACGACATTGGTGTGTTTCTCTAGCTTGATTTCAACTTGATATACATGCTATAATAGATTTTTTGTAGATCTATAAAAAAAGGATAACCCACCTTAAATTGTTTCACTATATCTCAAAAAATCACTGTTATTTAAAAATCCCTCGACAGTTTGACTTTTTCTAATACTTTCAACAATTATGGTCATTTCAATCAAACCAAACTTGACATATTTTATATCTAAACCATATGTGTTCTATATCATTAAGTTGAATGTACATATTTTACTTAAAGATATATAACAAATTAAATTATGTTAAAAAACATTTGAAGTAAAGCTACGAGTAACCTCTAATCTATATAATATACTAGTCATTACCTTTACAGCATGATATTCTTCTCGTAGATATGAGTTGAAATGCTTTTTATTATTAAAATGAATTTGTTGATTGGGAGCTAATTCAAACCAAGTATCTTCTTGATCAAGAGCACCAAATTTGAATGTATTTTGATTAGTAGAATCTAGTATATCAGCTCCTAAAACTTTAATTCAATCTATATCAAATATCACTTCATCTGCTACATAATCATCAGATGTTTTTGTTATTTTATTACCTCACCGAGCATAAAAAATATGAAGGACACAATAAGTAAGTTTTTTAGCAATAGTTTGCCACATAGTGTGAGTTTTTCTTACACCAATTCATGTCATTGTCCAGAGATGTCTTGAATTATTGTTGTTTAAATTTCTCATTACATGCTTGAAAACAAAGTGTACATTTGGATAATATTTAATTAATGGGAAATGTACAGAATATCCATCAAGTTTATCATATTTTCGTTTTATTTTGCAAACAAGTAGGACATAGATTTCAGAAAGATAAAATTATTTCAAAGTATTCACAATCATTTACCTGCAACTCATGTTTTTTTGGAAAAAGTTATTTTAAGCTGAACATATAAATTTACATTTGGATTTTCGAATGCTTTTGTAAATTAAGATTCCCCCATATATCAGTATTTCTTGAATGAATTTTGTTTATTCTGTGATTGGAAATTCTTTATAGGTTATTCGAATGTGATACAATTTTGTGAATGGTCTTATATAGGAATTGACAAACAAGAAAAAAGATGTTATATATATGTTATATAAACTAGAAATGTTGATGTGTAATTAGTATCTTGAGTTAACTAAAGCACAAAATAATTCAGACAAACACTAATTTTATGCAATAACCTGTGTCATAATTAACACAAACTGAATGCACAATATTCTATCAAAAGTATTGCAATTGTGAGTATGAACATAAAAGCTTAGAAACTGGATTTTGTAATATTTATTTCTTATGAAAGTTTGGAATTCCAACAATATATTTTGCAATAAAACTAAACATAAATAAATACTTACAATGACAAGGCATAGCTACTGTAATGTCAATATTGATTTTGAGCTGTTCGTCTAATTCGACATCTGGTGAAAATTTGAAGATAAATTTGCTATCTAAATAATATTGAATTTCAGAAAATACAAGCCATATGATGATAAGAAATCCAAAAATGGAAACTGGAAAAATCCATTGATTATAGACATGTGATATAGATTTTATATAGAGTGACTTGTATTTATCACATAGTGATACTTACATGTTCCTCCAACAGAAGAAGTTTCTTTAAAAGTTTCTTCAACTTTTGGAAACATATCCAGTTTTTTCACTTTGCTCAGTTTAGAGCCTCTATAACGCAGCATTGTAACCTTTTCTGCCTCCATTATTTAATTAAATATTTGTGAACTAATTTAGAACATCCATATCGTTTGTATATTATAATAATTGTAAACGTAAATCCATATCTGTGGCTATTGTTAAACTAAGAAATTTGAGGTTATATTATGACATCTCTGTCTTCTTTACTACTTGTACAGTATGCCTACGCTAAAGGTAACATACACAGGGATGCCCGATGGTAAGAAATTTGAAATGAGGTCCGTAATAAGAAAATCGTTTGAAATCGTGAAATTGGAAATAAAGCTCCTGTAGTGGGAACAAAATTAGAAAATACGAGTAATATTTAATTTCCCTACTTTTATGAAAATATGAACATAAAGTGCTTGAGTAAAATTAACCAAAACTCTAAAACAAAATAAATTTAAAAATATCTATTAAAGGAATAGTATGTAGATAATGTAAAAATGAGATTTCATAAAATAGATTTATTCAGTCCGAATCTGAATCACTTTTTTGGGTATATATTGCCGAAGAATATAATTCATTGTTAAATTTATGTAGAAAAACTGAAGCTGTAGCAACAATCGCTATTTAAAACAAAGCTTTTTGTTAAAACGAGCCCTTCCAACGTTGTAGTTTTACAGTGATTCCTCAGATGAGTTTTGTTAAGATTTATTTGTGAAACTATTCTTCCGGTATTAGCGCTGGAATGCGGTAAATAGTTCACACGTTCAAATGTAGATGTATATTTTGAAAACTTGATGTTTTGGGGTTCTTTTCTTATTCTTCTATCGAGGAATGGCATTCCCTGCGTAATCTGAATTATTTGTTCTCTGTCAGACAATTTATGACAGCTCGCTTCATCTCTCATAGCACACCGATAATTCTTGTTCCTCGCCTTATAAATAGGCCCCATGGACTATTGGATACTGAATTTTTCTCCTTGTACAGATAATTAAATATTTTTAGTTTTGTTTCAATGTTGTCAGTGGTGCTTGAGTATTATGGATATAATATGTATATTTTCAAAAATCGCGAGAGTAAGAACAAATATCGTGAGATCTTACGATAAATCGTACAGTTTGGCATTTCTGACCATAGAGGAGAGTAAAGCACACCTCCATTTGCACCAATATTCAATAAAAGATAACAAGTATATAGGGCAATTATTTTTTATTTACACACGTACAAGAGACATATAAATTTTAACAAATAAAAAATTATTACAATGATTTAACTTAATTTGAACTAAATATTACTTTTTTGATTGATTTTTATCAATAATTAGTTTATTCAATTCATTGATGAGTTTGTTTGTTTTAATTTTTTCTGAAAATAAAAATGAACATGAATTACATTTGAAATTTTATGGGAATATGTGTAATGTTTCCTCTCTTTAGATTCATAGATAGGTTAATTTTATTGAGATGGCGATAGTATCAGCATTTTAGAGATAATGGTGGCATCGTTAAGTGGGGTGTTATAATAAAGTTTCTTAGAACAAAATTGGGTTTAATTACTTTAGGAAACGAACTATATGAAACCTGGTTTGATGATAGAAATATGAACTGAAACTTACCTATGTCTTCGTAATTAACATCAGACAAAACTTCCATTTTATAAAAACCTTCGATGAAATTCGCGAATGATTGGGCTTGACAATATTTCATATATTCGTCAATAGGTTCTCTAAACATTATGTCAGATAAATTCGTCTTCTTAGTAAGAAATTTGTATGGGGAATTCGAATAATCATCTTGATTATTACCATGTTTTTGATCACCTTAAATGAAATAATTATTAGTTAAAAAATCTATCAAACTTCATTAAATATTTATTCAATAGAGCTTTGTCTCAATTTTATGATTAAAATTACAAATTATCGACACTTTCTTCTCACTTACTATGTTCGAGACTTTGACTTTCCACGTTATCGATATCCTGATGATTTATAGAAACTTCTAAAAGTGACCTAACAATACTTTCAGCTAATCTCTGCTTCTCTTTGTCTTCCAAAGCTTTATTTAAATCATCGATATGCCTGTTTCGACCTACAAATTTAATAACAAAACACTCAATGCTGAAAAAAACTCTGCGAAAAAGTAGGCAGTGACATCTGAGGAGACGGATGTAAGATCACCATGAGGGGCATATCCGGTTTTCCCCCCAGATTCAGCCTAACCATGAACACCATAGAGCACGTAGTCAAGCACCTATTCCCAGCATATTAAGACGTGATATTTAATTGTGGTAATAGTAATTTAGCTACTGGCAGCAAACAGAAAGCTCAAAATGGTAAGGCACCATGACTAGGTAATTTACCGCCCGAAATATTAAAGACAGCATCGAAGCAAATCCGGAGTGCCTTCCAACAGTGTACAATAACCTAGCAGGATTTGCAGACTTCCCAGTTCATCGTGGCAATACATTCTCTATGTGGAACAGATTGAATGGCGGGCTCTTTAGAATAGATATGCCACAAGGAATTACCCTAGTTGTCTTTGCTTTAGTGGTGACAGCGGTAACATAACAACTCCTGATTAACCTGGCAGTGCACTTGTAGGAAACTGTAAACGACTAAAGCTAGGGCCAGAAAAAACAGAAGATATCCTCTTGACACTTGAGAAGAAAATTGGGAAAATATGTTTCAATGTACAATGCACGACTGTCATGTTTACTAAAGCAGTAAAGTACCTAGGCGTTTGGTTACCACGAAACTTAGCTTTAAAAAACACGAATAAAGTTCAATACAAAAAGCAGAAAAAACTCTTTCAGCTCTGGCCTCTGCCAAACATTGGCGGCCCTAGTGAATCTAAGAGGAAAATACTTTCGAGCGTAGTCCATTGCCTTATGAGGCATACTTTCTACAAAAGAAAAACTTGGAACAAAATCGAGGAAAACCTCATTAAATGATGTGAATACTTAAATACGAGAAATGCAGTCTTAATTTCACCTTTATCAGAATAACACCGCTTAGGTATTATATGAATATGTTTCTCAGACAATTTAGCAGCCCCTTTCCCACTCTTCATAGATTTATCATCACCTTCACTTTTATTTTCATCTGTAAAATCATGATTTTCATTTTCTGCGTCAATGAGATTCTGCGAGACTTCTTTAAATGTATCTCCAATATTTTCTTG